>CM060906.1:223650556-226150556 GCA_030737815.1 Allium fistulosum
AAATTGATCGTTTACTGTCATATCTCACACATACGATCGAATTAGCTTCCGAAACCTATTCCATTGTGTCCGGAACGCGGGATAAACCCCAGAAACGCCAGTTTCGGTGCGTAAATCGGAGTTCGGAAAAGTCGGATAAATAGTGTCGTTCAAAACTCTATAAATACCCCCCATTTATCACAAAAAAATAAAAAAAAATAAAAACTAGGGTTAGCCGCCTCCACCCAAACGAACGGCCAGGGAAGCTCGATTCTTCTCCTCCATTTTCCTCTCGATACAATCATTTTTAGCGAAAATTGTCAACTAGAAAAACGTAGAGGGTGACGAGCTCTCTCGATCCATACGGCTGTGATTATCATCGAAGCGTCGTAGGAGGCACAACTGGCCAGAGAAGAGGCGCCGTTCGGCCTCGTGTTGCATGCGAACGGTGGGACCGGGCTCTGCCGCATTTGGCGTGGAAGTCGGGGTGGAGCGGGGCTTCGAGACGACGTAGCCTGATCGGCCTGGAGGGGGATGATTTGGGTCGCGTGATTTAGGTTATAACGGCGGCTTTGGGTTCAAACGCACGTAGCCTGGAAGCTTTGTTCGCGTGGGGGAAGAGATGAACTAGCGGCCACGATTTGTTGAACAGAAAGCAACGGCTTTGATGCAATTTAGGTTTAAAAATAATTAATTAGATTTTAAATTGAATTATTATAAATCGTTTAAACTTTAAACTATCATATCTTTGTCATACGATATCAGATTTCGACGAAACTCTTTGCGTTGGCTTCGTATTATCGAGCACTACGCTATGAAACTGGATTGGAGTCGTTTGGAGCTAGTGAAAATTTCGGGTAAAATTAAATGCCCGTTTAATTTTATTCGAAGTAAAATGCTATGAATTGCTAACAGAAAATCACGGTGAGATCTTCTCACTCAAGAATTGAAAGTGGAATTTGCAGTTATTGATTGTTTGATATGATTGCTATGTTGATTGTGATATTAGATATTTTAGGATATATCTATATATTGGATTGATTGATTTCCCGCCTCGTATAGCGGATGAGACCCTATTGCGCCGTTAGTAAGCGGATTTTTATAAAACCTATATACCGCGATAATTCCGTACTGGAGCGGAATTGGTATTGTGCTAACATCTTTGGATGCAGGGAAACAGGTTGGAGGGATCCAACTGGATTCCTCAACTGTATTTACTTATTTACAGATATTGATATATATTCTGTTATCATATTGATATATGATATTGACTGTTGTGATGGACTGATTGGTGTTGTTGCATCATCGGATTCAGTTTTGAAATGTAAAAATAACGACTTTTACTTTAAAAGGGTTTTTAAAGTGATTTTTGAAAATATACGTTTTATGGAATTTTTGAATCGATTTATAAACGTAAAATTTTAAAGTTATAAAAGTTATAATTTTTAGTGAAATATAACCGAAGTGTCGTTTTTGGAATAAAAGTCGGTTTATTTATAAAATGGTTTAAGTTAGGATTTTTCGAATAACTATAAACGATTTGTATAGAAAGATTTATAAAATTGATATTTCATAAATCAAAATATTGGACTTATAAAACGAATTTTATAAGTGTAAAAAAAGAAGTATAAATGGATTTCATAAGTGAATGAAATTAATAGATTGATAACGTGAAGTTATAAAGTGAACAGATGTTGTAGAATAAAAGATTTATAAAAAATTTACTGATAAATTAGATTTTTGCACTTAGATGGGATATAAATAGAAATTGCTAAATGAAACGATTTCATAAGTCGAAATTGTCATAAAGTATAAAAGTGATTTATAAACATTGTTTTATAAACCCGAAATCACTTATTTTGATAAGTGAATTATAGAAGTCAATAAAAAGGAATCTATAAATCAAAGTGTTATGGGATATAATAAGGTGAATTTATAAACGTTGTTTTATAAATTCGAAGATAAATTGAATTTGATAAATTGAATATAGAAGGTTATTAAAGAAGATATATTCGCGATTTTGGATAGCGAATTTTTATTGAAATTAAATGTGTAAAAAAGATTGAAATTTGGTTATTGAAGTATATTCACGATTTTGGACAGTGAATATATTATTAAATAAAATGGATATGTTTTGGGAAAGCGATATTATAAAATGAAGTAATTGTTTTAAAAGATGTTTTAAAACGTGTGAATTATCGAAATCATAGATTTCAACATTTATTGTTGAAATAGACGTTTTCGAAAAATAAGGAAATGATGGACTATAACACTGTTGTTATAGTAAATGATTTTCGAAAGGAAATGTTTTGATGTAGTATTGGGATTTATATATCTATTAAAATCCGAATCCCTATACTAGTGATTTTGAGTCGTCGTAACGATGTTTTACGTAACATTCGTTTTGACTCAAATAAATGTGTTTAAAGAGAATGATTTCCTTAAAGAATGAATATATACTTAATATTGATTTAAGTATATCGAATATTTTCAAATGTTGAAAATAAATGATTTGTGAAATACTTATTATTAAATAAGTATGGAATTGCTTTTCCAATATGAAATGAACTGTTTTTGAGATTTTATCTTCAAAGATAAATTGAAAAGTGAATATTTGAAATTTGTTTTCAAACGGTTAAGTGTGGAAATTTTATATCTAATGAAGATATTTTTGAAGATGAAATAATTTGGAAAATTATTTGGAATCTGATGATGTTGCGCATCTTTATTGATAGTTAAATAACCGACTATCAATAATTACCTTTAGTTAGGTATTTTGTTGTGAATTGGATGAATTTGAATGCCACACTTATTTTGAATAAACGCTCACTATTCGGGTTAGCCGGGAAAGGACCATGGGGTCGTATAACCCATTCCGAATATGTGATACGTCGTTATGAATTGCATTTGAAGACCGGTGTTGAAGACCGGATATTTTTGAAAACGGAAGGATTACCGTCGAGTTACTCTACATCGGCTGATCTCCGATTTAGAGGTTTTTATCACCCTTAGTGACGGGAAGTCCGGACGTGATTAGAAAATTATCCGGATATGCAAGGGCTTCGTGAGAAGTGCCTTCGGTTCTGTTCGATCCCGGAACAGACTTGTATGGATTGTGTGTCTGACGTTACAATTTGAGATATAAAGCTGATTTCTTTCAAATACATTTCTGTTGGTGGCGGAGAATTTATTCTCTTAGCTTAACACCCTTCTCTGAGACGTACGAGCTTAGAGGTTATGTAGTTGAAATTCATCAGCGATATATCCCAATTTGGTAACGTGGCATACTGAGTGTTGCTGTGAAATGATCAGTGTTTGATCATTTGTGATATGATCATTTGTTTGATCTTATATCTTTGTGATCATAGGTTGATCATTTTGTTTGACCCGAAGCATGGCTTTGTAGAAAGCGTAGCTTTGTGGACGAGACTTCGTCGAGCCTCACACCCCGGAAATGGTCGAAACAGGAAGGATGCGGCAAGGTTCTAGGGAGTAGCGCCCCTTAGTGTATGTCATTCCTTCTGGATAGAGGTGGTATCATGGTATGGAGCCCAGATACTTAACCTATGTGGTTGCTGCATTATTATCTATGTGGTTTGTTGGAAATCGGGGATCCTCGGGAAGATCGGTTACGATCGGGGGATGGCATACGCGTGTCAGTAGTTACCTATTTTTGCAGAGGTAACCCGGCCTTGTGTTGGCAGAGATCCGGTTAGGTTCTCGGGTCGTCTATTCCAGGGACGTACCCATCGTGGATAGGAAGTTCCTTAGCCTGACCATTTGTTGGAAATCCAAACTCCAATACGAACTTTGTACGGTATTAGTTGTAGAACCTGCCATTTACGTACGGTGGTCACCACTGTTTAGATGGTAGCTATAGTAGACATACGATACTGGTCGTATGTTGGCTAAGATTAATATTATACTTTTGAAATGTTTTCGACACTATGCACTAATAATAATATCAAAAATGATTTGATTTTGCGTAGTAAGCATCTTTGACTATCATAAGAAGAAATCTCCTCCAATTCTGCGTTTGCATTGTGTGTGTGGTGGGAGGTCTTATGGTAGTTTCATTTTCCAAAAGCATTGCGAATTTGTTTTATTTTCTTTGTGAAAGAATAACTGTTTTACGATCTCACACCAGTCACCATGACTGACTCGGAGTTTATTGTTCCCTTCTAAACTCTGGGTGCCCACCATTTTCCACACGGGCAGCCTAGAGTTATGTTTTCAGGATATTCTGGAGCTTTGGAGATAAGCCGGAGGACGAGACGTAGTATTTGTATCTGATATATTTATTCCGCTGTGTATTCTGTATGAGGACAAGTTATATAACTGTCCATTGTTGTATATTGACTCTGATGATTGATGTATGTATAAACTGATATAGTTCTTTGTTTTAAAAGACTAGTGTTATTTATTATATATTGTTCCGCTGCGAATGGAAGATTCTGCTATTGTTTTCTGTTCTGATGTTGTTCTGTTGTTCTTCTTTCTTCTCTCTTCTTTCTTCTTCTTCTACCTTTTCTTTTATTTCTTCTATTTAAAACCCTCACTATTGGAGTTTCCGGCACTCGATTGCTCGGCAGTCGATAAAGTGAGTATCGATGTCGAATTTTCGAAAGTCGAAAATTCCTGTATGTGACAAAGTGGTATCAGAGCATATGGTTAAGCGACAACCCTGCTCTGTTGGGTGTTACTCATTAGAGATAGAGTCAGTAGTACTCTAGAATGAGTTTGAGTGTAATAATAGATACGAGTGCGTATGTGTTAGTGAATATAAAATTGTTTTATATTGTGATGATTGGTTTGTTGAGTGGTATATGGATTCTGGTCGGTATTGTCCGTACAACTCTATCGATAGGGATCTCTAAACACTTATATAGAACAATTCGGCACAGTATTGTTTTAAAATAGGGTGAATGAAATAATTTTGCCCAAAACTATTTTTGTATAGAAAATAAATGTTTTTCTATAAAATACTATAGTATATTGTTGCATGGATGTTAGGAAGTAATAATAGTGAATTATCATCCCTGAAATTGAATAAGAAATTGAAATCGTAACTCCAAAGTTAAGAGATAAATCCATGTACAAAAGAAATTTAAAGAATATAAATTATAAATGTGATTTGTAATTTAAAACGGAATTCCAGAGAAGTTTTTGGAAATGTTTGAAAAGAAAAGAAAATTTTGGAGATTTGGAAAGTTTAAATCCTTTTTGGTTTGAAAATGAATTTCGAAGGTTTTGAAAAATATTTTGAAGGAATGAAAAGCTCTAAACTCTTTTCGGTCGCTGGAAAATAATTCCGATGATGATCGCGACATCACCGGCGTTCATTTTCGGGTTTCCAAAAGAGAAATTGCTGCCAAATTGTTTTAAATGGAAGTTGTTTTGGAAATTTGGATTTTTGTTTTGGAAATTCAAAAGGATAATTTGAATTGTTTTCAAAAATGGTTTTGAAAAGGTTGAAAAGACTCTGGAATGCTATATAAAGATATTTATGAAATATTATTAAGTTGATAACTTATACAATTTGAATTGATAGAATAAACTCAATTTAAAGGATGGAGTTAAATTAAATTAAGTATAAGTGAATCAATTAAATAAAGTGAAATGAATTAAATTCATATGGAATTTGAAATCCAGTTTAATATGAGTGGTTATAAACCAAAATGGCAAATTGAAAATAAATTTTGGGAATGAACGAAAGAATAAAACTGGAATTGAAACTGAATGTTGAAAACAAATTTGAATAAATGAACTAGAATCTGTGATAAATTAGTAAATGAAACTAATCTAAAATGGTGCAGTTGAATGAAAGATAATTGATAAAATTCAATATTTCAGAATTGAATGTAAACTGAATCCAAATTAGATTGAAATTGAATTCAAATAAATTTGAAATGCAAAATTGAATGATAATGGATATAACTTCAATAGTGAAGTAAAAATGTATAAGTAGTTTATATTGAAAAATTCGTAATGAAATTTGCAGAATAGTTTGAATATATGTAACTAGATATTATGGCTAGTAGGATATACAGGTGTTATAAATTGGATTTGATCTTCAAAAGATAAATTTGAATTGCTCGACAAAAAGGTAAGTATTTAAATTTCAATATGAGATTTACTGATTTCTGGTTTAGCCGCTTGGCTTTTTCCTTTTCTTTTTGAAATATGAGAGTCCGTAGGGACGTTTTGTAGTCATGCCGTATTAGCCGCGCAAAGGAGACGCTGGCGAAATTTTTCGAAAATTTAGGGCGTTAGAAAATTTTTGAGAAAATTTTGAGTTAAAATTTGAATTTAAACTCGAATTTGAATTGAGAAGTTAAACAATGTTGTTTGAAACTTATAATTGAAGTTAGAAAGTTAGTTGAAGTAATAACGAATCTTTACTAGAAAGATTTGTTTTGATAAATTGATAAAACTATTAGATGTTGAAAGATAGTAGATGAGTTAAGGACATTTTTCCCTAACTTGTAATTTCGAGAACGAAATTCTTTTAAGGGGGGAAATCTGTAACGACCCAGAATTTTTGATAATTAAAATTCGAATATTCAATTGATTTTGAATATAAATAAATGAATTTAATAAGTCGAATAATTTATTTAAAGGATATTGGGTTTAATTTGGTCAATTAAATCGATAATTTGATGATTGAAATTCCAGAAATAATTGAAAATCGAGTTTAAAATGATTGAAAATGATTTGTAAAATTTTATTTAATCATACTGGAGTTATAGAAAGGTTATAGAACTTTTAAAATTGAATTTGGAGTTAATCTGTGAAAATTGAATATTTTAATATTTAATTATCGACTGTAAAAATAGCCAATTTTAGAACAGTCTCAGAATTGAACGAAACCAGTTCCATTGGATCCGTAATAGTTAGTTATTATCGGATTTCAATTTTCGTATCAGTCGGAGTTGTCGATTGACCGTGGCAGCTCGAAACGCATCGAAATCGGTTTAATTTAAATTGATCGTTTACTGTCATATCTCACACATACGATCGAATTAGCTTCCGAAACCTATTCCATTGTGTCCGGAACGCGGGATAAACCCCAGAAACGCCAGTTTCGGCGCGTAAATCGGAGTTCGGAAAAGTCGGATAAATAGTGTCGTTCAAAACTCTATAAATACCCCCCATTTATCACAAAAAAATAAATAAAATAAAAACTAGGGTTAGCCGCCTCCACCCAAACGAACGGCCAGGGAAGCTCGATTCTTCTCCTCCATTTTCCTCTCGATCCAATCATTTTTAGCGAAAATTGTCAACTAGAAAAACGTAGAGGGTGACGAGCTCTCTCGATCCATACGGCTGTGATTATCATCGAAGCGTCGTAGGAGGCACAGCTGGCCAGAGAAGAGGCGCCGTTCGGCCTCGTGTTGCATGCGAATGGTGGGACCGGGCTCTGCCGCATTTGGCGTGGAAGTCGGGGTGGAGCGGGGCTTCGAGACGACGTAGCCTGATCGGCCTGGAGGGGGATGATTTGGGTCGCGTGATTTAGGTTATAACGGCGGCTTTGGGTTCAAACGCATGTAGCCTGGAAGCTTTGTTCGCGTGGGGGAAGAGATGAACTAGCGTGTTAACGTTAAAATATGAACGATAACACCCGGTGTGCGTAATAAGATCGTGAAAGCACCACCCGTGTGACAGGAACAGAAATTAAGCAGGAAAATAGCAGAAATGCAGTAAATGAACAACAGATTTATAGTGGTTCGACCCGTAATTGAGCCTACGTCCACTTTATAGTCTCTTATTGCTGATTCGGTTACAATTTGATACAAATCTCTTCAAGAAACAGTACAATTCGATCACAAGAAACAATCTAGACTACTAGCTCAATCTTCGACGGTGAAACTCGATGAATCCATCTCGGATGTAAGGAATTTCTTTCGAAGCTTGTTGTAGTGTCGCGAATGCTTGAAGGATCCTTGATTACTGAATGAATGAAGAGTTCGACGGAGTAACAGCGCTGTAGAAATGATTTGCCAAAAGTCCTCTTCATGTTGGAAGTGATGTCCTATTTATAGGAGCTGATTTCTGGGCAGGAAATTTGCCTAAGTCTTAGGTCGCGCACGACCTTAGTTAAGTCGTAGGTCGCGAGCGACCTAAGCTAGGTCGCTGTCCCCTTGCGGCTTCAGAATACTTGGCTTCATTTGATCAAGTAATAGGTCGCACGCGAGTTACAGAATAGCTGTGGGAGCTCTAGGTCGTAGGGCGCTGAACCTGCTTTAATAGTTAGGTCGCTAACCTCTTTAGGTCGTCAAGTCCCTTAGGTCGCTAACTACCTTAGGTCGTTGTGTTTCTTAGGTCGCAACCCTTTCTGGATCTTAGGTCACGAAGCTTTCCTGTTGCCTTAGGTCGCAAGGTCTTCTGCAGCCTTAGGTCGCAAGCCCTTCTGGATCTTAGGTCGCGAAGAAGTTAGGTCGCTAACTTATTATCTTGATAAGTCGTGGACTTTCTCAGTTAGATCGCTATGTAGTTAGGTCGTAGGTTTTTCCTAGGTCGCAGAGCCTCTTAAGTCGTAGCCTTTCCTTAGGTCGCAACATTCTTAGGTCGCATCATTCTTAGGTCGCATCATTCTTAGGTCGCATCATTCTTAGGTCGTAGCTTTCTTAGGTCGTAGAGTTTTAGGTCGCTGAAATAAAGGAGTTAACATTTGCCCCTCGAAGTATATGACTATACTTTAGGTCGTATGCTTCGACTCAACTTTGCTAGGTCGCGATTCGACTTAAAACTTGCACGCCTGTTCACCTCCCTCCTTCAGTCCCATATAAATTAGTTAGGTCGCACCTTCTTCCTTACCCTACTGTCTTGAGCCTCCATCGCCATTAACAGTTTTTTCGAGCTTCCAGAGACAAATTTGACTCAATCAGCCAACGATTCTTCCTCGCCGATCATAATTCGTAAGTGGATCAGCTTATACTTGCCAATAGTCACTGCTTTGATCACGAATCGCTGTTGCTCGTCCTAAGCCCAATTCCATGCATCATGCTTTTTGTACGGTAGTCTCAATTGACTTTCGTTCGTCATTTGACGTGTCGGGGTGATTTGCGATCATACGAAAGCTTTTGCTACGGATCTGTAGGGTTTGCCATTGATTCGCTAGTTAATCGGTGGTACGTTAAGGTAGGATGAAGGGGATGACGAATCCTTTTTTGAACTAGTGGTATTGGGTTATTGGACCCAATATGATGTTGCTTGGAGAGGAAGTCAACAACCTATCAGATTTGAACGTCCTAAGAGTTAGGTCGCGTGGGAACGCTTAACGACCTTAGCCTTTGCGACCTGACGACATTTGCGACCTAGAGAATCTCCAACCTAAAAACAATTGTGCACGACCTAGGACTTAAAGAAAATTGCCCCACCTTAATCCATTCAGTTGCAACATGCGACCTACAGAAATCCTGACTCATGATAGGTCGCTGAACGACCTAATACTTAGACAATTTTTCACAGTCTTGAACTTTCAATCTGAACAACATAGCATAAGAACACTGCAACCTGTGTTAGGTCGTAAGCGACCTAACACTTAGAACTTTGAACAGCTTTTGACTGATTTTCTGAACTTGAATTATTTTGGGTTTTGCACTTCTTCTCGGATTGCCTCAACTTTAATGCTAATAACCTGTTTAGAAGCAACATTCACAGAAAAATGGGACGAATATACTGCTATTGATTGCCCACATCAAACAACAGATTAGTTGTCAAAGAAAATCAAACTTAAATGAACTTCGTGAATGAAATGCTGTGAACTAACAAATCTAAGTGAAGTATTAAAGCAAAATTGAAGTGATCAACTAAAGCTGATTTATTTGCATTAACGCAACACTATTCCTGGACTTAAAATATTAAGCCCTGAAACTTTATAATTGACAAGTATCAATTAGTTTAGTTTCATTTACATTTGCTCGTTATTGTATTAGTTTTGCACAACACTTCACTCTTTTTAGGAAACGTGCACCTTAATATTTGATCGTCCAGTTCCTTGTGTAGAATGGAATCTCAACAGGAAGACTTGGAAATAGCCGGAGAAGCTTTTCCAATTGCTACTCCACTAAACGATCCTCCGGAAAGGACTTCTACTACTCTAAGTCATAAAGTCTTCCGACAACTGTGCATCCAATTTGGCATTGCCGAAGCAGATGCTTTACTTCCTGGGCCAAGCGACACTGCTGACAGGCCGCCTCTTGGCTTTGTTGCTGTGAACCGGCAGATGTGTTCAAGTGGAGCCATTCCTCCATTTAACGACTGTCTTCGGGAACTCCTCCTTCGGCTAACTATTTCTCCCTTTCAACTACACCCTAACGGATACTCCATCCTGCTGGGATTATGTGTGCTTTTCAGGAGAACGTTGAACCATTTTCCCTCTTTTGATGAAATTCGCTTCTTGTGCACATTTGCAAAGAACAAGGACCATCCTTCTATCATACTTGTGAGGAGTGCTAGGAATCGCAAACTAATTCTGGACTTGCCTGAAAGTGCCCACAGATTCTTGACTCAATTCTTTTATGTTCGCTGTCCTCCGGGATTTTATGCTATTTGGAGAGTCGGAAGTAAGATTACCTCTTACCGATTCATTTTTCTAGATTTTTCATAATTCGAACCATCAAATGCTTAATTCCATTCTTTCTTCGTGCAGCACTTCCTTCTCTTCTTCGAGATACCAGCCGTAAGTCGATTTTAGATACTTTGAGTGCTGTTGACGTTGAAGAGAGGAGCGCCAAATTCTTGCTGAAAGATGAATTTCTGCACCAGTTTGGCCTTTTGCATCCTTCTAGATCGACTCAGATTCATGAAATTTCAAGTTCTGATGCGGAAACGTTAGTTGCTTCAGATTCCCAAGCAGAGGCCTCTAATGCCCCAGCTTTCGTAGAAGAAACTGCATCAGAAGCACCCGTCGTGGAAGCTGCTTTGATAAAATGTTCCGCATCTATCGATGTTGTAGGGTCAATTAACAAACCGGCACTTGCCCCAATTATTGAGGAGGAAGAAAATCCTCGAATTTCTGAAAAATCAATTGATACAGAGGTTGAAAAAGAGAAGTTTGCTGAACACCTGGGTTATGACACCTTTGATGGCTTGAGCGATATCATGATAACTTCTCAAGAGCTTTTTGGGGATAACAATCCAAAAGCAACTTCTCCCGTTGTCGAGGCGACTTCCACCTTTAAACAAACCCGGACGCCTACTACGCCAGTCGTCTCTGTTTCCACACTAAAGCGTGGTCTGTAGTTTGACGCATGTAGCTTGCACGCCACACACACTTAGGATTTTTCAGCACTTATAAACATTTATCCTCTTTCTCCTGGAAATTTCTAAACTTTACTCCTTTTTTGCTTTCAGGTTCTCCAATGGGACGTACAGGTTCATATTATGACTCATTCAAGTACCGTGGAGGCCGCGGCACCTATGACTTTAGGAAGTACCTTGATACCCCAAAAGAAACAGATGAAGAGAGGGCTCGAAGGAAAGCCCAGGAGAAGCGGGATTACGATCAGTGGCAAAGAAGGAAAGATGCCGAGCGATATGACTCTTCGCATAGGAGTGACTACTCTCATAAGCGGAAGTCTTACGATGATAAGGGAAAAACTCAAATTGCCGACGAACCGAGCAAACGATCTAAACCGATTGACGCGTCTGAAATCTCTGAAAAGACTGACGCTCCCATTCCTTCCGATATTCTGGCCAGCTCTCCTCCTCTGAAGAAATCTGACATTCAGACTATCATTAACAGACCGCAATATCAAGTCAAGGACGGCCCCCCAACACTTCAGAGCCGTTTTCCGAATTGGTGCCTAAAAGGGGTGCGCTTTGACTTGGACCTAGTTCCGATTGATAAGCCAGACATGCTTAGCAGTCTTGACGCAGTCAGGCTTAATATCGAGAGGATGTCGCAGTGGCAGAAGCTTGTCGATGAACTCCAAAGGGTTAATCGTGCAAACCTTGAGGCGATGCTGACTATGGAAAACGACAAGGCGGAAAGGGACAAAATTTGCAAACAGCATAATCTCGAGATGACAAATATTGCTGATGGTTATGCAAAACTTGAGTCCGAGGTTAAAAAACTTAAGGAAGATCTTGCCTCTTCTTCTGCATCTCATACTCAAAAAGAAGAAGTCTTTCAAAAACAAGTGCGGGATGCACATGCTGCACAGAGAGATGTTGAAATGAAGCTTGCCGCTGAACATCATATTACTGAGAAATACCGCACAGAAAACACCGATTTGCGGGGAAAGGTCACTTCTCAGAACGTAGAGATTGAGTTACTAAAGTCTCGACTTGCTAAAGCTGAGGCAGAGCGTGATGAGGCTACCGCTGGCCGGGTTGCTGCCGTTGCCGAAAAGGAAACGGCTGAGCAATCACATGAGGCGACGAAAGCAGACATCAGCTCTACCTTATTCGACTTTTATTTACACAGCGTTCTGGGTCGTGGGAGCCTCTCTTTTCTTGGTCCCGATTATGAAATTACATTGGCTGAAGTGTGGGAAGTCGCAATGGATATGCTTGGCGGGGCCGGCTATAATGAGTTGGAACTTGAGGAGCGCTATCTCAATGATGAGGATCGTGCCGCTATTGTTAAGGGGAAGGAGCAACTTGCCAAAGTACGAGCTGAAACAACGGGAGAAGAGCGTCCAAAAGAAGAAGCTCCTTTAACTGCCCCCGTTCATACTTCCGCTTCAGCCGACGTTAATATTATGGATTCCAGCTCTCATTCTTTACATCTAGCTAAAGTTGCCCAAGAAACTGCAACTACTCCTACTGAAGATGAGGCATTGGATGATATTGAAGCCGAGAAGTTTGAGGTGGATCTTGCAAAGCCAACTCCTCCAGGTACTTTTGGCGTCGTCTCGGGTTTAATGAACCAGTCATTTGACTTAGCCGAATTCGATGACCTTCTTACTTGTTACTTAAACTTTGGTGAACCGATGCCTTCTTTATTTTCGGGGGATGTTGATTTTAACTTCTTTTCTTCTACAGCGGAGGCACCAAGCACTACACAAGCTCTCACTCCTTCGGTTGCCGTTCCTCCATCTTCCCAAATTACTCCTCCTTCTGCTTCTCAACCGGGATCACAGGCAGAGAAAATCGAAGCTCTTCAAGGCTTGGATGATCCGGATGCTTCTCAGGAACAGAAGGCGGAGGATTTTGAAGACATTGAGAAGACCCCGGAGCGGTCTCTTGATGACGACACGAAGCTTTCAACACTGCTTGCTACTCCGGGGAGCGAGTCTTCTTCAAAGAGGAAGGGGAAGCGTGCTGTAAGGAAGAAGAAGAAGACTTCCACTGAAGAGGAAGCAGTAGTTGATCTGGCCGTACCGCTTTCTCCTTCTGCCCCTACCCGTTCACAACGACTTCAAAAGCTAATCATTAGGCCGGGAAAGGGCTCCAAGGGTGGTGAGAAGAGGGAATAATCAAGCTGGATTTTCTACTTATTATTTTTGCTCTTTGCATGTATTGACCGGGGATTGTGCGGGTACCGGTTCCCGCTTTTGCTTTTTGAGATATCTGCATATGTAAAGAATTTTCATAGTACTAAATAAAACAATTATTTTACTTGTACAAACTCTTGTGTACGTGAGAATGATCTATCTTTTATTTTTAGTGTAGAACAAACGATTCTTCTTACTTGTGCAAACTTTCTGTCTGCGTTTGAGAATGCATTTATTCCACATCTGTTTTCCGTGATATTGCAACGAACTTGTGGCATGTTGCTTTTATTAATATAATTGAATTGTATAGTATTGCCCCCATGCCGTAAGTGCATTGCAATATTCCTAGCTTTTTCAAGACTAATACTCTTTTTTCAGAGGACAATTATTCCGCTTTTAAGGGGAGAGTTATTCTGCTCTTAATAGAGTATATCCAGTCTTTAGAAGAATTTTTATTTTCTCTTTCTGAAGAACGCTTCAACTTTCGGGGATAATCACTTTTATTTATTAAGAAGTGAATTTCCCTATGAAGTGAAATGAACTTTTTTGAAAGAATTTTGTAGCATTTTCAACTTTTTTTTTTAGCAGGAACTTTTCGAGATGAACAAGTTAATCCTTCCTTTGAGAGTTGAACTGTGCTTTTGGATGATGCTTTTTGTTCAAGCATTTTATTTGGGACATGCCTCCGGAGAGGGCTCCTCTTAAAGAGTTGTGCCTCCGAAGAGGTCTTGTGCCTTTGAAAAGGGCTTGTGCCTCCGAAGAGGACTTGTGCCTCCGAAGAGGGCTTGCGGTGCCTTGGGAAAGGGCTTTTGCCTTCGAAAAGGTCATTTGCCTCCGAAGAGGGCTTGTGGTGCCTTGGGAAAGGGCTTTTGCCTTCGAAAAGGTCATGTGCCTCCGAAGAGCGCTTGTGGTGCCTTGGGAAAGGGCTTTTGCCTCCGAAGAGGTCATATGCCTCCGAAGAGGGCTTGTGCCTCCGAAGAGGGCTTGTGCCTCCGAAAAGGGCTTTTGAGTGCCTGGGAGTTACTTTCTCATGGTCGGATGGGTTCGCGGGGCAGGCGTAAGTTGCTTGATTGGATGTTTGTTTGTACAAACGACCGCAATCAATTAACAAGATGCCCCTTCGGTGGTCCCACCGATCCTTTTGATTGAGGAAAGCACTCCCATTTATTGGCGTGCCTCGTTAGAGGGCTTTGGTTGGTTGGTGTGCCGGGTAGGTTGCGTCTCAGGAGCAAGTGGATCTACGGGACAGACATAAGATATCTGATCGGATGCATCACGACTAGTTAGCGAGGGTCCTGTTACTTCCGCTTGGGAAGGCGTCCCTTTAGTGGATCTTCTGGCTTTCCTGTTGATATGCATACCTCCCTTTGTCTGCTCCTTTGTTTGCTTGGAAACTTTCTCTCATCATCTGCCTGTTAGCAATCTCTTACTATCGTTCCCAAGCACATCTTCTTCTTTTCCTCTTACAAGTAAATTGCTTTATCCGAAGGAGTGGACTTCACTGTTGAATGACTCCACGAAACAAACGCAAGTTATCTAGTTGGATGTCTGTTCATAGCGACAATCTCGACTAGTGAACGAAGGTTTGTCACAATGGAGTTGCCAACTTTTTATGTGAAGTTTTCCTTGCTTGGGATTTGAGTTTGGAAAAAAAAATTTGTGGCTTGGTTTTTGTGTAATAGCTGATTTATGGAGGTCGCTTAGCTTTGTGATGAGCAAGCCTTGTTATAATGTCCTGCAATTTTGAATCGATATTTTAGCGATACATTTAAAGTATTTACATATCGAAATAAAACAGGCATTATGAAATAGTAAAGAACACAAGATTTATAGTGGTTCGGCCAAGAATCGGGCCTACGTCCACTTTATAGCTTTCATTCATTTACACTGATTTACAATGTTTCACAATACAACTGATACATTCATCATCATTTTACAATTTTGAGCAGAGCTCTTTTCAAGTAAAGTAAGGGCGCAAGTGGTTGCTGTTCCAGGCTCTTGGAATTGGATCTCCTTCAACAGTTATGAGTTTGAAAGTGCCATCAAGAAGTTTAGTGCCTATGACATATGGCCCTTCCCAGTTTGGCCCAAACACACCAGTTGCTGTCATGATCCTTTTCAAAACCAAGTCTCCGATTTCAAAGCTGCGTTGGCGAACTTTGGAATTGAAATGCCTGGCTATTCTCTGCTGATGAGCTGAAACTCTGAGCCTAGCTTCCTCTCTTTTCTCATCAAGAAAATCAAGCGCTTCAAGTTGCAGTTTTTCATTTTCGGTTTCATTGAAATGAACTCTTCTATGTGAAGGAACCTCTACTTCTACTGGAATCATTGCCTCAGATCCGTATGCCAGTGAAAATGGAGTGTGCCCAGTCGCAGTTTTGTGAGTAGTTCTGTACGCCCATAGTGCTAATGGAAGCTTATCAACCCAACCACCTTTTGCTTTTTCAAGTTGCTTTTTGATAGTTGACTTGATGATCTTGTTAACTGCTTCCACTTGCCCATTTGCCTGCGGATGAGCCACTGCTGAGAAGCTTTTTCGAATTCTGAACCGTTTGCAAAAATCCTGGAATTCTTCACTTTCAAATTGAGTGCCATTGTCGGTGATTATCTTCTGTGGCACACCATATCTGCAAATGATATTCTTCGTTACAAAATTTATCATCTTTTTAGAAGTGATGGTGGCCAAAGGTTCAGCTTCAGCCCACTTGGTGAAATAATCAACGGCAACAATAGCATATTTAATTCCTGATTTGGCGATCGGTAATGGTCCAATTAGGTCTATCCCCCAAATGGCAAATGGCCATGGACTGACCATTTGTGTGAGTTCAGTGGAGGGTGCTCTTGGGATTTTTGCAAATCGTTGGCATTTGTCACACTTCCTGGAGTAAGCTGCAGCATCTCGATTAATATCCGGCCAGAAATACCCATATCGGAGAATTTTCTTCGCAAGTGTTTGACCACCTGAATGGTCTCCACATTCTCCTCCGTGCACCTCTGCTAAGATTGTCTTGGCTTCTTCTTTAGTTACACATCGGAGTAATGGCATTGAGAATCCCCGCCTGTATAATCGGCCATCTTGAATTATATACCTCGATGCTTTTCTTAATAATTTTCGACGTTCCTTAGAACTTTCTGGCAGGGAACCACTGAGTAAGTATTCTTTGATTGGAGTCATCCATGATTCATGCTCTTGAGACGTAGTCATAATCCAATCAACATCCATTTCATCAATGCTTGGAGCTGACAGAACTTCTACAGGAACTAATCCTAGTAATTGAGCTTCTCCGGAACTTGAGTACTTTGCTAAAGAATCCGCCTTCATATTTTCCTCTCGGGGTATGTGGCTTATTGAGTAGTGATCTAAATCATTGAGGAGTTCGGAAGTTTTTGTCAAATATGCAGGCAAATTTCCTCCTTTGGCTTGAAATTCTTTCTTCACCTGGCAAACAATAAGCTGAGAATCGCTGAAAATCTGTATCGCTTTGATGTTTAGTTCCTTGGCGATTTTTAGACCGGCAATAAGGGCTTCATATTCTGCTTCATTGTTGGTCGAAGGGAATTCTAGTCTCAATTCATAACATAATGATCGTCCTTCGGGAGTTTCAAGCACAACTCCTGCCCCAGAACAATAATCATTTCTTGAGCCATCAACATACAACTTCCACTGTACTGGAATGCAGTCAGTGGTTTCTTCCTTGATGTCACCTTTGTCAGTGGACTCTGCAATGAAATCGGCTAAAGCTTGTCCGTTAATTGCTCTTCGGGGATGGCAAGTGATGTCATATTGGCTGAGTTCTATGTTCCACTTCAAGAGACGACCCGAAGTTTCAGGACGATACAGGACTTGCTTCAAAGGCTGATCAGTCAGGACCTTGATAGGATGAGATTGAAAATAGGGCCTCAACTTTCTGGAAGCGATTAGCAGACAATAAGCAAGTTTTTCTATCTTTGAATAATTCATCTCAGCCCCAGCGAACCGTTTGCTGATGTAGTAAACCGGACGTTGTATTTTCATATCTTCTCGTACGAGTGCTGCACTTAAAGCATGGGATGAAATTGCCAAATAGATGAAGAGGTCTTCGCCATCACTAGGCTTAGAAAGGACCGGAGGAGTTCTCATATGATGAATCAGTTGATCGAAAGCATTCTGACATTCAGGAGTCCATTCGAAATTTTTCTTTCCTTTCTTTAGAGCATCAAAGAAGGGAATGCATTTGTCTGTGACCTTGGAAATGAAGCGACTAAGAGCGGCAACCTTTCCATTGAGACTTTGTAGTTCTTTCTTTGTTCTAGGGGCTTTAACTTCTCTTAGAGCTATGATTTGAGCAGGATTGGCCTCGATGCCCCTAGCGCTTACGATGAAACCCAGGAATTTTCCAGACTCTACTCCGAATGAACATTTCAATGGATTGAGCTTCATTCCGTACTTCCGAAGAATTGAGAACATTTCTGCCAGGTGATCCATGTGGTCTACTGCTTTCTTTGACTTTACTAACATATCATCAACGTAGACTTCCATCGTTTTGCCAATCTGAGGCATGAACATAGCGTTGACAAGTCTTTGGTATGTTGCCCCAGCATTCTTTAACCCGAATGGCATGACTTTGTAACAGTAGAGTCCCACATCTGTAATAAAGCTTGTGTCCTCCTGATCTGGTTCATTCATCATAATCTGATTGTATCCAGAATAGGCATCCATAAAAGATAACAACTCATGTCCAGCCGTCCCATCTACTAGTTGGTCGATTCTAGGCAACGGGAAGCAGTCTTTGGGGCAAGCTTTGTTCAGATCTGAGAAATCAATGCATACTCTCCACTTTCCATTTGCCTTCTTAACCAGTACTGGATTTGAAACCCAATTTGGATAAGTGGATTCTTTGATGAAATTATTCTCTAAGAGACGATCTACCTCTTCCTTTAAAGCTGCTGACCTTTCTGGACCTTGAGTTCTTCTTTTCTGTTTTACTGGTGTGAATTTCGGATCGACATTCAGGGTGTGAACAGCAATTGTTGGAGAGATTCCGCACATATCAGCATGACACCAAGCGAACACATCTAGATTGGCTTTTAAGAATGATATCAGTGTGTTTTGAACTGTTATACTTAGCTGTGAACCCACATTGAGTACTTTATTTGGGTCTTTCGGGTCTACAGATACTGGTACCGTTACCTCCACGGGTACCACTCTATTCTCCCCTGTACTGGCTTTCCTGGGGTCCATTTCTTTTCTTGCATTGCTGTGTTCGCCAGTACAGGGGCCGCTCCGTAGTTGCTACAGGGTCGGTTTCTTGATGCGGAGCGGAGCTGCCGCATCTTTCCCCATTTCTTTTCTCCTGGCCTCTCGGAGTTCTACAAGATAACATTCTCGTCCTGCGTTTTGATCTCCTTTAATAACAGCAATCCCATTATCAGTAGGAAATTTCATTGTTAAGCACCAAGGAGCGAGGACGGCCCTGAAAGCAGCGAGAGTAGGCCGGCCCAAGAAAGCGTTATAGGCGGAGAATCCATCAACAATTACAAAAGTTTGCTTCCGAACCAATTTCTTGTGTCCTTCGCCCATTTCAACAAACAAGTCCACTGTTCCAATCGGCTGTTTCAGCTCTCCTGTAAATCCGGCAATCTTGTGTGAAGAAGCATGTACATCAGTCATCGGAATTTTCATTTGGTCAAATGTCCTTTTAAAGAGGATGTTGCATGAGGCACCACTATCAACTAACACTCTTCTGACAATAGCCGGCCCAATACCGACAGAGACAACCAAAGGGTCCTCAGTAGGAGCTTCCACATTAACAGAATCCCTGGCTCTGAACATAATATCATCATGGAGAGTCTTTTGCTGCTTTAGAGGTGAAGCATCTTCCAGGATTAAGACACTTTCTTCGGTTGGTGCATACTTCAAAGCTTTTGCATACCTTTCCATTTCACCCCAACTCCTGCCATCCGGGTGAGGTCCCCCTGTGATCACATTAATAACAGGTCTTTCCTTTCCAGCAGGCCTCTCTCCTGAATCAGATGAATTAGTTGGAGGTAACTGCCCTTGGCTGGATTAAGATGGGTCCTTTCTATTCCTCTTGACGTATTGCTGCAACTTATTCTCTCTTAGCAACTCTTCAATCAGACTTTTCAAATGGCGGCACTCATTGGTATCATGCCCTGGTTGGTTGTGAAACTTGCAAAATCTTCCGCTTTGAACAGCATTCTTCCCAACTTTCACGGCCGGTGGTTTTGGAAATTCAACAGCATCCTTAGTGGCGATGAAGATATTTTCCGGGGTATCGGTCAGAGGAGTAAAGTCTGATGGTTTAAGGAAGCGGGGCTTTTTGAAGTCTTTCTGCCTTTTCCCACCATTACTTTCCCTTTTCTGATCTGACGGTTCTTTCTTGCTTTGAGCAGTAGCATTATTTTCCGCCACCGTTGTCACAACTTTAGCTGGTGCGGAAAGATTCTCTAAGCGTATAAATTCGTCAGCCTTTTTGTAGAATTTCTCGAGCGAATTTGGTTCCTTCATTTTCAGCCATTTTCCAAATTCGCTTGATTTGTCAATAGCACGCATCAAATAGGTCAAGATCATTCGTGGCTCTGCATTATCGACTTCTGCCAGAGCTAAGTTGAAGCGGTTCAAGAATGACTTAATAGGCTCTCCCGGATTCTGTTCAAGACTGGACAGTGACATTATATCTTTTGCCTTTGAAGCGTATAGCCTGAATTGCTCTTTGAATTTTCGGGTCAGATCAGAAAACTGATCTACAGATCGGACAGGAAGCTTGGTGAACCAGAGAAGTGTCACTCCTTCTAAATAAACTGGGAAATATCGGCACTTTATTTCGTCGGTTGCTCTTGCGCCGGTCATATGCCAGTCGTATTTATACAAGAACTGATTTGGATCACTTGTCCCCCGATAAGCAGGAATAGTGGGGGGAACAAACTTTCTAGGAAATTCATCTTTCAGCAAACTTCTGAGAAGCAATGGTGAATGGTAGCCTGAGTTGGGTTCTCAGTGAAAGCACCAAAATGTTAACGTTAAAATATGAACGATAACACCCGGTGTGCGTAATAAGATCGTGAAAGCACCACCCGTGTGACGGGAACAGAAATTAAGCAGGAAAATAGCGGGGCTTCGAGACGACGTAGCCTGATCGGCCTGGAGGGGGATGATTTGGGTCGCGTGATTTAGGTTATAACGGCGGCTTTGGGTTCAAACGCACGTAGCCTGGAAGCTTTGTTCGCGTGGGGGAAGAGATGAACTAGCGGCCATGATTTGTTGAACAGAAAGCAACGGCTTTGATGCAATTTAGGTTTAAAAATAATTAATTAGATTTTAAATTGAATTATTATAAATCGTTTAAACTTTAAACTATCATATCTTTGTCATACGATATCAGATTTCGACGAAACTCTTTGCGTTGGCTTCGTATTATCGAGCACTACGCTATGAAACTGGATTGGAGTCGTTTGGAGCTAGTGAAAATTTCGGGTAAAATTAAACGCCTGTTTAATTTTATTCGAAGTAAAATGCTATGAATTGCTATCAGAAAATCACGGTGAGATCTTCTCACTCAAGAATTGAAAGTGGAATTTGCAGTTATTGATTGTTTGATATGATTGCTATGTTGATTGTGATATTAGATATTTTAGGATATATCTATATATAGCAATATATACATATTGGCATATGTATATATTGGATTGATTGATTTCCCGCCTCGTATAGCGGATGAGACCCTATTGCGCCGTTAGTAAGCGGATTTTTATAAAACCTATATACCGCGATAATTCCGTACTGGAGCGGAATTGGTATTGTGCTAACATCTTTGGATGCAGGGAAACAGGTTGGAGGGATCCAACTGGATTCCTCAACTGTATTTACTTATTTACAGATATTGATATATATTCTGTTATCATATTGATATATGATATTGACTGTTGTGATGGACTGATTGGTGTTGTTGCATCATCGGATTCAGTTTTGAAATGTAAAAATAATGACTTTTACTTTAAAAGGGTTTTTAAAGTGATTTTTGAAAATATACGTTTTATGGAATTTTTGAATCGATTTATAAACGTAAAATTTTAAAGTTATAAAAGTTATAATTTTTAGTGAAATATAACCGAAGTGTCGTTTTTGGAATAAAAGTCGGTTTATTTATAAAATGGTTTAAGTTGGGATTTTTCGAATAACTATAAACGATTTGTATAGAAAGATTTATAAAATTGATATTTCATAAATCAAAATATTGGACTTATAAAACGAATTTTATAAGTGTAAAAAAAGAAGTATAAATGGATTTCATAAGTGAATGAAATTAATAGATTGATAACGTGAAGTTATAAAGTGAACAGATGTTGTAGAATAAAAGATTTATAAGAAATTTACTGATAAATTAGATTTTTGCACTTAGATGGGATATAAATAGAAATTGCTAAATGAAACGATTTCATAAGTCGAAATTGTCATAAAGTATAAAAGTGATTTATAAACATTGTTTTATAAACCCGAAATCACTTATTTTGATAAGTGAATTATAGAAGTCAATAAAAAGGAATCTATAAATCAAAGTGTTATGGGATATAATAAGGTGAATTTATAAACGTTGTTTTATAAATTCGAAGATAAATTGAATTTGATAAATTGAATATAGAAGGTTATTAAAGAAGATATATTCGCGATTTTGGATAGCGAATTTTTATTGAAATTAAATGTGTAAAAAAGATTGAAATTTGGTTATTGAAGTATATTCACGATTTTAGACAGTGAATATATTATTAAATAAAATGGATATGTTTTGGGAAAGCGATATTATAAAATGAAGTAATTGTTTTAAAAGATGTTTTAAAACGTGTGAATTATCGAAATCATAGATTTCAACATTTATTGTTGAAATAGACGTTTTCGAAAAATAAGGAAATGATGGACTATAACACTGTTGTTATAGTAAATGATTTTCGAAAGGAAATGTTTTGATGTAGTATTGGGATTTATATATCTATTAAAATCCGAATCCCTATACTAGTGATTTTGAGTTGTCGTAACGATGTTTTACGTAACATTCGTTTTGACTCAAATAAATGTGTTTAAAGAGAATGATTTCCTTAAAGAATGAATATATACTTAATATTGATTTAAGTATATCGAATATTTTCAAATGTTGAAAATAAATGATTTGTGAAATACTTATTATTAAATAAGTATGGAATTGCTTTTCCAATATGAAATGAACTGTTTTTGAGATTTTATCTTCAAAGATAAATTGAAAAGTGAATATTTGAAATTTGTTTTCAAACGGTTAAGTGTGGAAATTTTATATCTAATGAAGATATTTTTGAAGATGAAATTATTTGGAAAATTATTTGGAATCTGATGATGTTGCGCATCTTTATTGATAGTTAAATAACCGACTATCAATAATTACCTTTAGATAGGTATTTTGTTGTGAATTGGATGAATTTGAATGCCACACTTATTTTGAATAAACGCTCACTATTCGGGTTAGCCGGGAAAGGACCATGGGGTCGTATAACCCATTCCGAATATGTGATACGTCATTATGAATTGCATTTGAAGACCGGTGTTGAAGACCGGATATTTTTGAAAATGGAAGGATTACCGTCGAGTTACTCTACATCGGCTGATCTCCAATTTAGAGGTTTTTATCACCCTTAGTGACGGGAAGTCCGGACGTGATTAGAAAATTATCCGGATATGCAAGGGCTTCGTGAGAAGTGCCTTCGGTTCTGTTCGATCCCGGAACAGACTTGTATGGATTGTGTGTCTGACGTTACAATTTGAGATATAAAGCTGATTTCTTTCAAATACATTTCTATTGGTGGCGGAGAATTTATTCTCTTAGCTTAACACCCTTCTCTGAGACGTACGAGCTCAGAGGTTATGTAGTTGAAATTCATCAGCGATATATCCCAATTTGGTAACGTGGCATACTGAGTGTTGCTGTGAAATGATCAGTGTTTGATCATTTGTGATATGATCATTTGTTTGATCTTATATCTTTGTGATCATAGGTTGATCATTTTGTTTGACCCGAAGCATGGCTTTGTAGAAAGCGTAGCTTTGTGGACGAGACTTCGTCGAGCCTCACACCCCGGAAATGGTCGAAACAGGAAGGATGCGGCAAGGTTCTAGGGAGTAGCGCCCCTTAGTGTATGTCATTCCTTCTGGATAGAGGTGGTATCATGGTATGGAGCCCAGATACTTAACCTATGTGGTTGCTGCATTATTATCTATGTGGTTTGTTGGAAATCGGGGATCCTCGGGAAGATCGGTTATGATTGGGGGATGGCATACGCGTGTCAGTAGTTACCTATTTTTGCAGAGGTAACCCGGCCTTGTGTTGGCAGAGATCCGGTTAGGTTCTCGGGTCGTCTATTCCAGGGACGTACCCATCGTGGATAGGAAGTTCCTTAGCCTGACCATTTGTTGGAAATCCAAACTCCAATACGAACTTTGTACGGTATTAGTTGTAGAACCTGCCATTTACGTACGGTGGTCACCACTGTTTAGATGGTAGCTATAGTAGACATACGATACTGGTCGTATGTTGGCTAAGATTAATATTATACTTTCGAAATGTTTTCGACACTATGCACTAATAATAATATCAAAAATGATTTGATTTTGCGTAGTAAGCATCTTTGACTATCATAAGAAGAAATCTCCTCCAATTCTGCGTTTGCATTGTGTGTGTGGTGGGAGGTCTTATGGTAGTTTCATTTTCCAAAAGCATTGCGAATTTGTTTTATTTTCTTTGTGAAAGAATAACTGTTTTACGATCTCACACCAGTCACCATGACTGACTCGGAGTTTATTGTTCCCTTCTAAACTCTGGGTGCCCACCATTTTCCACACGGGCAGCCTAGAGTTATGTTTTCAGGATATTCTGGATATTCTGGAGCTTTGGAGATAAGCCGGAGGACGAGACGTAGTATTTGTATCTGATATATTTATTCCGCTGTGTATTCTGTATGAGGACAAGTTATATAACTGTCCATTGTTGTATATTGACTCTGATGATTGATGTATGTATAAACTGATATAGTTCTTTGTTTTAAAAGACTAGTGTTATTTATTATATATTGTTCCGCTGCGAATGTGAGATTCTGCTATTGTTTTCTGTTCTGATGTTGTTCTGTTGTTCTTCTTTCTTCTCTCTTCTTTCTTCTTCTTCTTCTTCTTCTTCTTCTTCTACCTTTTCTTTTATTTCTTCTATTTAAAACCCTCACTATTGGAGTTTCCGGCACTCGATTGCTCGGCAGTCGATAAAGTGAGTATCGATGTCGAATTTTCGAAAGTCGAAAATTCCTGTATGTGACAATTATGACAATTAAGTCAGGAGTATAGGACAAAACTATGGGGATAGAATTACAACAAGTTTCACCAACAACCCACCTATCCCTATGCAGCAAGCGGAGTCACGGGCAACGGTAGTTGAATCATTCCTTAAGGTAAGACACACAAGTCATGAAGCACAATGTCAGGTTTTGATTACCCAACTCATAGTCCTACTCAGACCATAGGTAAATGTAGTTCAAAAGTAATTTGGGTGTTACCATACAGCAACTGATTTTGCTTCTACTAACAAAACAGAAACAAAAAAATGCAACTGATTTTGCTTCTACTAACAAAACCGAAGATAAAATGTGAAGGAGATGCGGATTAGAAATCAAACGGTAGGAAATCAGCGGGGTATATAATTAAACGCGTTAGATTTACCCCGTATACGCCCTGAAGCAATTCAACCGGGCGAAGTAGCATATTCCTACAGCGATAGTGTATTAAAAGAAAAAAAAACGAATATCAGTTTATTGTGTTGAGGATAAGCTAAAACGAACCAGAACGGACGGTGGAATCCAATCTACAAAAGCATTTCTCCTGTTTAATTTGAATTTTGGCTGCGTTTGTTCTTAATAAGAAGTTTTGAATTCAAGTTTTGATTTATAAATCAGAATTTTCTATATCGTTTGTTTTTTATCAGTGTTATGAACAAAGCAATCTATTCGGACAAAATAATTAATAAATTTTTTAACGTTTATTTTTTGTTCTAAATGCTGAATGCAAACAAACAAATAAGTGATTATTCAGAGTTCAGTATTCAACCATCAACATTCAGAGTTCAGCAATTAAAATTCAGAATTCAGCATTTTAAACAAAAGAGCATTAGTTTTAGTTGCGAGATTTCTTTACCTAATAAAACCCAAAAGCAACCAAGAAACTTTTACATAGGGTAAATCATAATAAAAAAATAGAAATTAATTCACTTCATTCTCTTTTAATTGTCAATAGTTTCTTTCCATTGCAAATCACCACAAACTGAAACTAAAATCACATTCTTCTCCTGTACTTCCAGTTTTCCACTTTTTGAATGACAGTAGCATCTTTTACGTACATTTTTCATTTTTTGAATTTTGCATTCAGGCCTTTTTGGAGTTAGAAGCAGGTCAAAATTAAAACACAAACTCATTGATATATGCTGAAATATATATTATATATAAGGCGTACTCAGACCATGATTGTAGGAACCAAAATGATACCAAACAATTACACCTAAAAGTCTCCGGGATCTTTTCTTTGGCAGTCATACATTCTTGTTTACCTAAAACCGTTCAAGTTCTGTTTGAGTTATTTGAATGTCTGCTTAAGTTACATGCCTGTTTAAGTTATAGGCATGTTTAAGTAAAAATGAAGTTATATGCCTAAAAATTGCTCGTGTAACATTACAGAACAATATTGTACATATTCGTGAACCTGTTTCAGAACAATACTATATTAAATGATTCCAACTGGATAGAAAAATTTATATTAAAAGTATGCATGCTTACTGCAAGTACATGAGCCCTTGGTCAATGGCATTGTACATATTCATAAACCTGTTTCAGACATCACAACTTGTGTACTATATAAAGTATATCACACTAAATCAGTTGTAGTCCAAGAGAATAAATCAATTCACAGCAAAAGTTTTCTTTTAAGTTTTAACAAAGACTTCACTAATCAATATACATGCATTTGCAACTTAGTTCAATTTTCTCTCTATCGTGCATATGACATACCCATTATTATAATAAGACATTGTAAATCAAGGTTCTAACCCCTGAAATAGTGTCCGTTTAAATAACGAACCATTCTTATTCTATTAAATAAAATAATAAACAGATGGATGATCTATCTACCATTGACTAACTTCTGCAATCATGAAGACTCGACAGATGTAAAATGCAAATTAATACATCAAAATCAATATAACAACCTAACCCCATTGATTAAAATTTCCTTGATAGTTGTTAGCGTAATTACCTAAACCTACAAATCTACAACTAAACACATAGATATGCACAAGTTATTTTCAGCAGATAAGACAGTCATTAATCAACCTGGATATTGTGTATAATTATTTGAGGAATGAAAACTGTGCATTCAATCAATAAGTGAGAAAATCAACTCTACCCAAACATGGCAAAGTGAAAATGGTGATACCAGCACCTACGGAACACTGTGAAATGACAGTTCACAACCTATTATTTTCAATAATTGAGCACGTGCCGCAATTGCAAATCACCACAAACTGAAACTAAAATCACAACGGATTTGATCATTCAAAATAGTACAAACCATATATCATTCAAAATATTATTTATTTGTGGTCCCATATAATGGATTTTTTCAACATGTTGACCTGGTGGACTTAAGTTGGACTCTCAGTGACATCTTTAACCATGTTAAGTAAAAAAGAACACTTATGATATCCATGTCTATCTTTTTATTTTATAGAAGTATAAAGGAGTTATAGATAAGATTGTTTAACTTGAAAGGATGCATTATCTACGTGACCTTAAAATTCTGGATACTTTGTTATGATGTGGTGTTTTGATCTACCTGATATTTCTCGTTAGCATATTTGTATTATGTTATGACTGTTACAAGATGCCATTTTATATATAATTCTGTGTATTTCTGGCTGCATAAATTTGGGAAGCAGACATGTGATAGAGAGGTTTTCAACTTTAAAGCTGTTAACCATGAGGCAGGATCAATTCTTGAAGGGAATGACAATGGAATAAGCTTTTAGGGGCAGTGGATGAATTGATGTAAGAGAATAACCTAAGAGCAGAAACGAAAGGATAATTTGGTGATGGGTAGATAGGAGGGTTAAATGGAGCAACGTACTAGTATATGCAGTTATTATTCTGTAAGTTAATTATATGTATATATTTTGATAGTGATAGCCCGCAGCCACGTGTGATTGTGTGCATAGGTTCATCTTAGTGCATATGTGCATTTATGTATTAGTGTACGTTTGCATGTCCATATTCATGTTCTTCTTGTTATTGATTAGAGCTTGATGGTCTGCATTTTTGTTCTTTAGTATGCAAATGCATGCACTTATGGATACCTGCGTCAGCATACTTTTGTATTCCATAACTTGCTAGTGTGAATACATTTGTGCTTATGCACATGTGTAAGTTAATGTAGATGGGTGTGTAGATTTGTGCACTCTTGAGTGTGTGTGCTTGTATTCATTTTAGTGGGTGCGAGTGCGTTACGGTCAGTTTAAGAATGAGAAGGGGCTGCTATGTTTATATTTAATTGTAGGTGACAATGTTTTGTGTGTTGATTTCGACCATATAGTGAGTGAATATGGGCAATTGTTTTTTCATATTTATAGATGTAGTTTTTTTTTTTTTGAAGAGAAGTAAAACAAGGCCCAGCCCAATAGTTACAGAGTAAACCGGGTAACACAAGAGAAACCCGAACAAACCAACACTCTACAAAAGAGCAAACCCTAATCTATCAGCCGACAATACAACGCCTCAAAACCTCAACGCCTCAAAAAAGATAAAACAAATAATGGCGGAGGCGATTTAAGAACTAAACTATCTCCTCTCCTTTCTTTCCATTGCTAGATTCTCCACGCTCCCAGTAAGATAAATCACCGTTCATATCTCCTCTCATGCCTCTACTCCTATTTATGTTGTTAGAGTAGCTCGAGAAGCTCGAGAAACTGGATCTGTTGGATCTGTTGGTCACTAGAGTAGAGGTGTTAGATCTAGCGTCACAGCGACCTAGATCTGACATTCTCTTCTCACCATCTCTGTTGATAACAAATTCTTCATTGTAGTTCGGATTATTTGCATCTGGAGCTTGATTGAAGAAAGAGTCACTGTCTTTAGCAATATCCAAGTTCCTACTTACTGTTTGAGCCACGGAATCATGATTGTTGCAAAACCAATACTCTGGAGTCTGAAAGCTTCTAGAACGCTTCAGATACGCTTCTAAATGCTTGTTACCAGCTTCAGAGCACCAATCATCAGCAAGGGAAGTATAATCGGTTTGATTTTTGAATACTTTCCTTGATTTCTGCAAAATTATCTTGCTTTCAGAAAGAATAGTTATCCAAATTTGCTCTTTTTTCCTACTGCCTTTGTTGTGCACACGAAAATTTCTCTCTTTTCACAAGTTGAACACTGCTGTAGTTAGAAGAATGTGAGCAAAATCTGTCTCTTTAGCTTTAGATCTGAATTTGTCGTTGATAAGCTTTATAATATTCATAAGATCCATATGCTTGTTATCAACAATGTTCAGATTAGCTTTGATATGATTCCAAATATAAAAGGAGTAGCTGCATTCAAAAAATAAATGATTAGAACTCTCATTACATATATTGCATAGGGAGCAGAGTGAATTACTATTATTGCCCCATTTGTTTAATCTATCCCAAGTTGGCAATCTGTTCCTAACTGCAAAATATGTACAGAATGCCATCTTGGGACAGTTCACTCTATTCCAAATGCAATGATACCACTCTTCTGTTGGGTATTTGTTTCTAATAAAATTCCAAGAAGCTTTAAAGGAAAACTTCCCTCTTCTGTTAGCTTTCCATTCCCAGTAGTCATTCTCTGCAAACTCATCAAATTGTATTTTGCATATTTCTTCTTTATGAGGATTAGTAATAGGATGGATTTGTGGTTGCCATTTATTGTTAATAATGATATCTGAAACTTTGTTATTAGACCCACCACAAATCACAAGGCTATTCCAGCCAACTCTATTAATAAAAGCCTCATTTTTAAACCAAGGATCAAACCATAAACTTGTATCTTGACCATTTTTAAATTTTCTTTCAAGCATCAGTTTTCCAACATCTCTACTATTTAAAATATGTTTCCAAGTGTTTGAATGATTACTCTTATGAATAGCAGTCCAGAAATTATTATGTTTCAAATATTTAGATCTCATCCATCTAGCCCATAAAGAATCAGAATTTAGGAATCTCCAAAATAATTTTAAATGGCAAGTAGTACAGAGATCCTTAATATTTCTAATGCCAAACCCCCCTTCACTTTTAGGTCTGCATACATTATCCCAGCTTATTTTATGATATTTACCTTTCCATAAAAAATCAGCGCATCTATTTTCCAACTTTTTAATAGATGCAACTGGGATTTGAAAGGTTTGTAACCAGTAAAGAATAATAGCATATATCACTGTCTTAATAAGTTCAAGCCTTCCAGCAATAGACAGTAACTTACAAGACCAAGTCTCCATTCTATCCTGAATTTTTTCAATAAGGATAGAACAATCTGAATCCTTAATCATATTTGTAGACAGAGGTAGACCTAGATATTTGATAGGGAGAAACCCCTCTTCAATATTTAAAACATTTAAAAATTCTCTTTTAGACTTACAGGTTTTACTAAAATAAGCTTTACATTTATTCACATTGAGTTGAAGACCAGCATAATTTTTTAAGTTATCAAAAATTGATTTAATAGAGATTGCATTCTCTTTATTAGCTTTAACAAACACCATAAGATCATCAGCATAGATCAGATGATTAACACAAGGCTGGATTCTGTTAATAGGCTGCACATTACCTTTAATACTTTCTATATCCATAAGAATAGAAAAGTATTCCATAACAATAGCAAAAAGATACGGTGATAGGGGGTCACCCTGTCTTAACCCCCTATTAGATTTAATGAACCCTTCAGCCTTACCTTGAATCAGAATTGAAAAAGTAGGAGTATTTATACATTCAAACACCAAATCACAAAATTTTTTAGGAAAACCCATACAATTCATAATATGATGAATAAAATGTCTGTTTACCTTATCATATGCTTTCTGTAAGTCAATTTTTATACAAACATTGTCACCCTGTTTAGTGTTAAATTTCCTAACCATCTCATGAGCTAAGAGAGAGTTTTCATAAATAAGTCTACCAGGGACAAATGCACTCTGATTTTCTGAAACCAGAAAAGGCAAAAACACTTTAATTCTGTTACTAAGAACACTAGCAATAATTTTATAAATAAAGTTGCAACAGGAAATTGGCCTGTAATCACCTATATCAGTGGGATTTTTATTTTTTGGAATAAGGGTAATGAAAGTATGATTTAAACTTTTTAGAATTTTACCATTATCAAAAAACTCATTAACAACATCCAAAACTTGTTGTCTAATATATTCCCAATTGTTTTTATAAAATTTTGCATTAAAACCATCAGGGCCAGGGCTTTTGTTATCTCCAGAATTAAAAACAATAAATTTAATTTCATCAAGACTCACAGGAGCCAAAAGGATTTCAGAGGCATTATGGTTTAAAATATTTTTACAGGTTATATATGGAAAAACCTTTTCATAATCAGTAGAGAAAAAAAGATCCTTATAGAAATTAATAGCATCAGAGGAGACTTTATCATGAGCATTAGCTAAATTACCCTCTTTATTTATAATGCAGCCAATGTTATTAATGTGCTTTCTATTACTCATTTTGGCATAAAAAAACTTGGAACAGTCATCACCTAATGTGAGCCAATCAACCTTTGCCTTTTGTCTTGCATTAATTGACTCTTTGTACATTTCATTTGACAATTCCTGTTGATTTTGAAAAAATTTATTTATTTCACTAATATCATCAGGGTTGTTATCAGCACTCATTTGTAACAATTTACCCTCTTTTTTCAAACTATCAATCTTATTGTTATTTAAAACTTTGCTCTTATTCCAATCTTTGAGATTATTCTTTGTGAATTTAAGAAAACTATAGAATTGAAATTGTTTAGAACCACTACAAGAAAAGTTAAGACAGTTTTCCATTAAGGATTTATAGTCTTCTTCCATCACCCAGCTATTTTTAAATCGAAAAGGAGGAGCTTTATTATTAAACTCATTATTCATAAAAAGATTAACCAAAAGAGGGGTATGATCACTTAAATTCTGCTCCAAAGTAGAAAAAACACTATTAGGAAAACTTTTAGCAAAGTCTTTATTATACAGAATTCTATCTAACTTACAGTGAATATTTTTAGCAAGACCAGACTTCCAAGTATATTTATTACCACTGATAACAGGTTCAATTAGGCCAGATTCTAATAAGAATTTATTGACTCTGTCCAATTTATTATGAGGAATTTTAATACCCCCAAATTTCTCATTAGCATGAAAAACAGTATTGAAATCTCCTAAGAGAATCCAGGGGAAATCATATATAGAATTTAAAGATTTAAGTTTTAGCCAGAGAGCATTCCTTTCTAATTCAAAATTGCTACCATAAACACAAGTAACTTGCAAATTAAAGCCTCCAATATTTTCAAAACTACAATCAATAAATTGGCTATCCTTTTTAATATTATTATTAGTCCAAATATTAGAATCCCACATAACAATGATTCGACCTTTACAGCTACAATCATTATTGTGAATTGCTTTCCAATTTCTGGACAATTTAAAACAAAATCTATCAAAGTTCTCATCATTCATTTTATTTTCAATTAAAGCAACTATAGAAGGTTTATAAACATTAATCATAGACAGGATATCAGATTGTTTAGCAGGGGAATTCATCCCCCTAACATTCCAAGCAAAAATTGACATATATATAAAATAAAAAATGGGTTTAAATCGTACCTGACACTATAGTACTTTTACCTCTCCTTTTATTCAGTCCCTTTAGCTTTTAAACTGGAAGACATTTGATCCCATTCTGGATTTATTGATATATATTTTTGCTTAAAGGCTTTTTTCTCTCTATTTCCCTTTATCTTACCAGATGCTTTAGTTCTAGCAATATGTAATTCTGATAAATCAAATTCTTCTATGATATCCCCCTTCTCTGATTCGTCTTCCTCCATTTGTGCAGATTCTAGAATTTTGATTAAGGAAATATCAAAAGCAGCAGTGCAAGGCATACCTGACTCATTGCAGTCAGTCATTGCAGCCTGCTCTGGAGGTGGATCACCCTTGCAAGGCAATACTGAGCTATTATTCGTTCTCTCAGTATCTGCAGCAAGTGTAGAGGAAGATCCTTTCTCAACTATAGTTTCCTGATTCGGATATGAAGGCAGTTGAATATTATTGACTATTTTTGTAATACTTTGGTCTGTATTTAAACATGGCTCTGAAATATGGGGGTTTTCAGAGTTAAAGAACTGCATTTTTAAACCCTCTTCTATACTTGTCTGATTTATACCCTTTGAGATTTCAACACTTTCTTTTAACTGATGAACTTCCATAGCCATGATCTGATTATTTTTGTCAGGGAGCTCGCTATTATTATTTTCTTGATCGGAGATGATATCTTCTTGATAGATTCGATCTTTGCCCTCCTGGGAATTATACTGGATTTTTTTGCCTTCTTTGATTCTCGTTTCTTGAGCAACATCAGAAATATTTTCTTGAATAATTGTTGTATCTTTGTCATTCTTTTTGGGGATCCACACCTGTTTCGGGTTGCACTGATCTATATTGTGACCAAAACACTTACAGATACTACACTTTGGTGGTACCCATTCGTATTCAACTCTTTGAGTAATGATTTCACCGTTGTAAAGATTTAGACAAATTTCACTTGGAAGTTCATCAGTTGCAGAAACTTCTACAAGAAGTCGAGCATAATTCAATCTCGACTTCATGGTAGTTGCTGCATCCATTTTAATGGGTTTTCCGATTAAACTTGCCATGATGCTAAATGCCTCTCTGTCCCATAGTTTGAGATTTACGCTGGGTAACCGAACCCATATCGGCATTGTTGACAGAAGATCTCTGTCCAACTTTAAAGATTCAGTCCACCTTCTCATGATGATGAGTTTGCCGTTGTAGAAGTGAGGACCATTCTGGATAATAGAATTGCAGTCTTGTGAATCATTAAATTTGATTAGGAAGAACCCATTTTCCCTTGAGAAGATTTCGAAATCACCTTTTGGTTTCCAAACTCTTTTAATATACTCCTTAAAAAACAAGAAATATGGTTTACTACTAACCACATAAACCAAAATAGAGTTGTTCCAGCATTCTGTGGCTCTTTTACACACTGCCTCCTTAACAATACCATATTTCTTGTTATTGATTTTAATGGGAGCAATGGTTTCAAGACTGCATTCTTCTTCCCTTGGTTCCTTTGATTGCTCAGATACAATATCAGCCCAAGTTTTCTGCCCTAGTTCTCTATTCAAAGAGAACTTTGTTGGTGGTTTACTGCTTTGAATCAGATTGGTCCTGTCTTGGAAAGAATTGGTCTTTGGATCCTCTTTCTTTCTATGAACAACATTTGATTGAGATCGAATCTGATTTTTTCTCGGCTGCAATCCTCTTTGCGATCTAGGCTGAACCAATTGGAAGCCCTCTTTGTCTATGATGATATTCGGCTTTCTGATGTGAGATTCAGGTGGCCTATCTTGAGGAATGGGTTGAGAGAGGGAAGGATTGGATTTGGAAAAGAGAGAGAGATTGTTTTCTCCCATGGCAGAAGAAAACCCTAAATTTTCAACAAACTTACCACTGTTGTTACAATAAAGTTCCACATAGTAATCGCTGGCCATATTTATAGATGTAGTTGTTCATATATATTTAGTACTGTTGTGTTTTTCCTTGCTTTTATCTTTATTAACTTATCTATTTTATTAGATAAAACCACTGCCGCTTATGTTTTGTTTAGTTTGGCTACTTTGATAAAGGTGAATATTTATAAGTACCAACTATTTAGATAGGTGTCTTATGTACATGAATAAAGTTGTGAAATGTTGTGTTTCCGCTTTTCTTATGAGTATGTCCAACTATTTAGATGGAAATCACATCACGAGGTGCTCTTGCGTAGACTCCGAGTTTCCAACATTCCCATGGCACTAGGCAGGCTTCTTTGGCTTTACCCTATGGTAATCTTGCAAGATTATTTGTTTTAGTCATTCGTCTTTACCAATTTGATGTTAGGCTTGGTCTTTACCATTTTTGATCTCCCATCCTTGATTGTTACACCTGTACATTTCAGCCAAATTCTTATTTCGATCATAAAGATAATCCATACATGTTTACTCAATCAGATTGCTGCTCAAACTTGCTCTGGTTAATGCTTGTTTATCAATTGGTTTTCTCTTTTGTAACAGCAACGTACTATACTACTATGTAAGGTCTGAACCTAAAGTTTGTTCTTGGTCAGCTGGAGTTTGTTGCTTCAGCAAAAGTAACAACTGAGTTTTTGGCATCTGGATGAGTGGGATGTGTTTCATCCTGAGTTTTTGGCCTATGAAGTTGGATATAAAACTCAGTTTGCCACATCGATTGGCATTAAATCATACCATACACTGTTAGGCAACTAGAAAATAGAATAGCTTATAATTTTTAACAAATATGTTGGCTTGCTCTAGAGTGACTTTGTGTTCTGCTAATAACATACTCATAAATTTTTATATCAATTTGTTTTAATATTCAGGTTTTAATAGAAGCAACAGAAGAGAGGCGCCTTTTTGATGCACCTCAAAATGGTCATTATACATTGTCCGAGTTGGTTGATGGTGGTTTTGTAGTTTGGCCGGAGTGTCGTATTCGTTGTTTGTAAGCTTCTAGATATGTTGTAGTGAAATTTGAAGTTGTCACAATGAACTTTGTAGAATTTGATATGTACTATTTCGTACGTTTGATGCTTTTTAACAATTTGATGATATGTTAGTTTTGAATTTTAGTTTCGTGTTTTCTATTGTTATATATTCGTATAGATTTAATTGAATGAAATACTATTAGATGCTGAATAAGATGGTTCTGCTATACCAAATTTGTAACACTTATAAGTGTTGGTAATTTTGCTAATTACTTATACAAGAAATTCCTAACGTTTATAACCGTTGAAAATTGAAAATTTCCCAATGGTTATAACCGTTGGAAATGTGAAGTAATTCCCAACGGTTATAACCGTTGGGAATTACCAAAATTTGTAACGGTTATAACCGTTGGGAATTACTAAAATTTGTAACGGTTATAACCGTTGGGAATGATCAAAATTCCCAACGGTTATAACCGTTGGGAATGACCAAAATTCCCAACGGTTATAACCGTTACAAAATATGTAAAAAAAATTGTAACGTACCTGCTACCAACGGTTATAACCGTTGGGAATTAGATTACCAACGGTTATAACCGTTACGAAATGATAGTTCTGGTGTTGTGACACACACGTCACACCGCTGGATCTGTGTCCATTGTTTCACATGACGCGCAAGTGGTATGTATTTAATTATAGTTTAAAAGTTTAAGTAGAAAATTATGACAAGGGTGCTTTTTTTCATATTCTTTGCCCATTATAAATGCTGACTCCACCTAGAAATATGAGTTTCATTCTGTTGGGAATTTCAGTTTTAAAATACCTTTTCATATATAATTATTATTGTCGAATGCATAGTAATGTAATACACATATCAGATCAGATATTTCAACATTTCAAATTTTTGTGATTAACGTCTTCGAGTCAACTTTTCAAATCTTTGAAATGCAGACATTCTGGAATGCACATTCCTTGTGTTTTAGATCTTTGCTCGAATATTGTGATTGATACACACATACCAAACTGTAAATCCATTTTGAAAGTGTGAATTATGGTAACATCGAACTTACCCATTTTTGGTTTATCCTTTCAATTATCTCCTGTATATTTTTGTATCTATACCAATTTTCTGCACTACTGAGTCTGTCCTTTTTCCTATACAGCGTTGATTCAGTTGATTGCAACAACTTTTATTAGTAACTTAATTCTTTTAGCTTTATTATCTTCTGAAACCTATCAGCTGCAGTCTGTTAAATGTGGAGACTGGTAAATACAATTATTCACCTGCTTCTCCTTAACTATTTTGAAGTAAATTATTCATCAATGCACAAGACACCGTAGGTACAATTTTGAAATCAAAGTATTGTCATCCATGAAGTTGTCTACTGCAATAGACAATAGATAAATTTCTATCTGTTTGTTTATTTCTTGGTTGGTTTCTATGAAGTTTTTTCTTTCTGCAAAATGCAACTTGAATAAATTTTAGATGCATTATTCATAATTAACCTTAAGTTATGTTAGCCTGTGCCTACTTAGCGCATTGTTTCAGAAAATTGATGTTTCACTTTATATTTAAGTTGATTGTGTGTTGCCAGATGGCAAAGTTGAAGTACTTAAAACTTACAATGTTAATTTGTGAATTGGCAACTGGATATTTTAATATAGATATCAATATAAATGGAACTAAGATATCAATATAAATGGAACTGATATTTTAATGTAGCGGTAGACTAAAACAAAATCATAACTGAGACTACCTAGTCAAAAAGTGTAGGATGTCTGCATCATTTAATGTGATGCCACCCCACCCACTAACCAGATATGCTGCACTATGAGATAGTGCACTTCTAGTCATCTGGAATACTGTAAAAATATTTGAAATGCTTAAGAAATTAGGGGAAATGGTGCGCTTTTGAGTGCACTTTCTATGCACGCTTGTGAACATAAAAATTAATATTAGATATATTTAATAAATAAATCGAAAAGAGGTAAAGTGCAACAGATTTTACGTGTAGATGGATTATTTAATTCATTGATCTTTTTTAAACAAATCTGAATAACTGGTTATTCAGACATAGGTAAGCAGAAAGTGCAATTGGTTGTTGTGTGTCATCATCAGTGCACTTTTCCAACTAAATTATCTATCAGAAGAAGAAGAAAAATATGTAGTTATAGAGTCAAGTATATATATATATATATATTAGCAATGTAAATCTGTAGACACACACACAGTTATAGGTTACTGCCCTCATTACTTTATTACAAAGATACTGACTTAGCAATGTATCTCAAATTTACTAGAGATTGAAGCTACTGGAATAGTATATTAATTACAAATGTTTAAATTAGTTGCGACATATTCAAACAACGAGTTTAATTACAAATAGCAACTAATTACAACTGGTATTTTACTAATCTCTGTATCCTCTATTTATAGGAACTTGAGACGGGTAAACCAATGAGTTTCGAGGAAAGTTTCGTGGCTTGGCACACTAAGAGAGAGAAAGCTAAGGAAAAGGGTAAAGCAAAGCGAGGTTCAGTATCAACTTGCGAATTTGTTGACGACAAGTCGCGGAAAGTCTATGTGAGTTATTTTAAATTTTATTAGTCTTGTTATGTTATTTTGTAGGTTGAAACCTAAACTAGTTACATTGTTCGCCATTGGAATTAGTCGTTGGAATTAGCATGCATATTTCTTTCTATGATAGTACTAAGTTTTGGCTTTAGTGGTTGTGAAGACATTATAAATCAAGCCTTATTCTTGAGACAGTATAAGTTATAGGTTGTGCTGCTCAACCTGAAACATTATAGCCAAACAAACTGTACATTATCATGTAAATCAATAAATTTCATACAACTCAGTTTGTTTGGTGCCTATTAACTATGTTAAAAACTCAGTTAAGTCAAATTTTTGACTAGTTTAAAACTGAGTTTAATTTTGGTAAAAAAAGGAGTTAACCAAGTATTTAAACTCAGTTTTAAACTGAGTTTTAAACTGTTGTATTTAAATTGTTGTATTTAAACTCAGTTTTAAACTGTTGTATTTAAAACTGTTGTATTTAAACTCAGTTTTAAACTGTTGTATTTAAAAACTTGGTTTAAACTTGGTTTTAAATACAACAGTTTGTTTGTTTGGAAACCAAGTTTTATATTCGTTTAAACTTGGTTTTATATTCGTTAACTCCTTTTTTTACTTGGTATTTAAATACAACAGTTTTATATACAACAGTTAACGAATATAAAACTGAGTTTTAAAAACTGAGTTTTAAATACAACAGTTTTAAATACTTGGTTTTTAAACTTGGTTTAATTGGTTTTTAAACTTGGTTTTAAATACAACAGTTTTTTAATTGGTTTTTAAACTTGGTTTTAAATACAACAGCATGCATATTTAAACTCAGTTTTATATTCGTTAACTCCTTTTTTTACTTGGTATTTAAATACAACAGTTTTATATTCGTTAACTCCTTTTTTAAACTTGGTTTTAAACTGAGTTTTAAATACAACAGTTTTAAACTCAGTTTTATATTCGTTAACAGTTTTATATCACAAACAGTTTTAAAAACGAATTGATCAGCCTACTTCTTATACAACAGTTTTATTTGTCGTCCAAATATAGTTATGTTTGTCAAAGAGTAAGAAGAAGCAAAAATAACAGAAAGTCTGTCAAAAATGATGAGCAGAGAAATGTACGGACCACCAGATCCATATTATATATGTATAAAGTGGACTTCAAATTAATAAAGAATTTTAGACAGAGTATCACTGCTGCTCGGCTCATACTTTCTACCAATTAAAAACAAATAAAAAGTTGATTTTGTTATGAATATTATGACCTACATATCCTTGTAGGCTGTCATTTGCCCTGACATATGTTTTGAAGTTGGGTACAAGTCTTGATGTATGTTTGAAGTAATGTTCCAGATGATATTATTTTTATTGTACTTGTTACTGTTTATGCTGCATATTTCAGAACGTAGGTTGTCACTTGCCTAAGTCTACTGATTGTGGAACCAAGTCATATACATGACTTCTTGAATTATACATAAGCTTCATGTATTTGGAGGAAAGCACCAAATATCAATGTTTGATGAGTAATTAGGCAACATTAAACCAGTTTACAAATCGAATTTAATAACCCAACTTACATACTTAGTTTATTAACCCAGTTTATAAACTGAGTTTAAGCTCAATATGAAAAATGATTTTAAACTCTGATCACAAATTGAGTTACATTAGTTTGATACTGAGTTCACACTCAGTTTGAAAACTAATTTTAAACTTTGATTACAATAAGTCACATCATTTTGGTTGCCATTTGTAAGTATAGTAAGCATAGTAGCTCGTCCACACTTTTAACTTTTGTTTGCCAAGATTTTAATTTATCTCATTTATTAGTGTATATCAAAGTAGAAGTTTAGATGTTGCTATCCAACAAGCCTATATGTTGTTACCCTTTTAACCTTTTCAGGAAACATATATGAAGAAAAAATCCGAGCTACAAGAAGATGAAAATGTATGGAATCCAAGACTTTGGGTTGAGTCATCCGGAGGCCTTACAAGAGGAAGGGTTTATAGAGCACCTTATGTTGATACAAATACTATATTGCATAAAAGTTCTCAATCCCACTGTCCAGCAGATCGTGAAAATCAAGAACAGCCTGTAATGTCCAGTGGCATGTTATTAACATCGGAGCTTAAATCGATAATAGAAAGAGAAGTGCAATTGACAGTAACTAGCCTGCTTGGTTCAATTAATCCGACCAATCTTCAAAGTATAAACCAAAAATCACGGTCGTTCAACCAACCATCCGGTCAAACACAACACTTGAGTCCGTTTTCTGTACAGCCGCCAAGTCAAATCCCACAACCGCTTGCTCAACCATTCGCACAACCTTCTGCTCAACCGTTACCACAACCACCAAATCAAGTGTTGCAACATCCTCCTCAACCATTTCTACAACCTTCAAGTTTTCTTGCGCATCCATCATGTCAAGTCCTACAACCATGTGATCAACCGTTTCTACAAATTCCTAATCATATCCCGCAGCTATCAGGTCAGTCTTCTCAACCGCTTTATCAAATGGTACAACCATCAGTTCGTTGTCAACAAACACCCGAACAATATCAAACAACGCATGTGCCTTTTCAATCAACTTTTGCAAACATTTCAGAACAAGTTGGATCTTTCATGCAACTATTGAGACCTATAACACAAGATCAACCTGATCATAATCAACTTGGAAATAATCAAGCATCAATCAATCGAGGAAACGTTCGATCGCAAAATGAAGATGATACATGAATTGCTTGTTAGCTTCTGAAAGTATCAAGCAGGCTCTGTTGGAAGACTGCTCTGTTGGAAGACTGCTCTGTTCTTTTAGACTTCTATTTTACTTTTTGTTTGTTTGGAAGACTTCTATGTTGGAAGACTTCTATTTTAGTTTTTTGTTTGGAAAACTTCTCTGTTGGAAGCCTTCTCTGTTGGAAGACCTATCCTTTTTTTTAACTTCTATTTTAGTTTTTGTTTGTTTGGATCTTGTTTCAGGTTTATTGTTTTTAGGGTCCAAATTAGATATGCTGTGTTTTGGTCATGAAATCTATGCTTTGGATAGTCTGTAACTTGCTTTTCTTGCAATGAACAATTGGTTACTTTTTTGTACAATGAGCTGCTAATTTAACAATTATTTTGCTATTGGTTCTGTTAGACATTGTATTTTTTCTACTCATTGATTTGTGATGAAACTGTAATCAAATTATATTTCATTTCTTCTGTCCAACTGGTTTATAATAACTATTGTATTTATAACTGATTTGAAACCTCGAATATGGTCTCTATAGTTATACAAGAGACCCATATAATTGTCTCTAATTAGTTTTTAATGTAGGCATGTATTTGAGACCATTGGTGAAGTTACTAATATTTTAAAGACTAATGTTTGTGGTCTCTGTTTATTTAGAGACCTGATTTTAGAGACAATGCTTATTTGTCTTAAGTAGGTTACAAATATTAATTAGAGACAAAATCTTGCATTTAGAGACAAAATACAAGAGTCTTTAAAATTCCATTTTTTTGTAGTGACTTAGATTTGTCCCCTAATAATGAGAAGGATCTGATACGAATCAAAACTTGATGTAGTCTTGGATAACATGCCTTAAGCCTTGGTTTAAGCATCATTGACTTCTTGATCAGCATCCATTAAGTCAAATTAAGAACCAATCTAAATCCTCAAAACCATTTCTCATGGCGTCCTAATTTTCTTCGTCTCCGCGAATCTCTTCTGATTTCTCCGCGCATTAATTTTTCCGTCCCTGGTCGTGCGAGTTCTCCTTTTTGGAGTGCGTTCGTTGTTCTCCATCGCAGTGGTTTCTAGGGTTTGTATGGATTTGGGGCTTTTTTACTTTCGTGGTGATTTCGTGGGTGACTGTCCCTCCTTTGCTGATGTAGCTGATGCTATGTTGAAGGTTGTGGCCCCACCGCTGTCAGTTAGCTTTACTGGCCCTGATTCTGTGGAGATCTGCGTCTTTTCCCATTTGTCGGCAGCGGTGTTGAATAGGTTCCGGTTTCTTGTTGTGGGCGAGCGGTTCATGGAGTTAATACTGTGTTTCTCGTATTCCATTCGTGACCCGCCCTCTATTGCCTCGTTGTCCTCCGCTGCTGATGAGCGGTTGCTTCCTTCCGCCTCCCCTGACTTACCGGAGGCCTTCGGCGGTCGGGAATTCATCACCCGATTTGTTCCGAGCCTTCACTTTGGGGCAGAGGTGGGAGACTTGGATTTGTCCTCTTTTGGGACGTGCTTTGGCTCGCTGGAATATGGTCTTGATTCAGAATTTACTGGATCTCATTTGGCTGAAGAGCGAGGTTGCTTCACTCCTCGTCTTACAGTTCTTGGGGAAGAGATTTCGGCGGCTTTGGTCGAGGCTGATTGTGGTTTTGGTTCTGTTGGCTGTTCCGGTCTTGCTGGTGGCAGTGGGGAATTGGATTTGACCACCAATCCTCCACCATCGACCGTTTGTTTACTGGGTTGCTCGACTGTCCCTTCGGTCGCAGCGCCGTTGGCGTCTCCGTTGTCAGTAATTGATTTTTCGCCGCAGAGGGCTTTGTCCTCTGTTGGGCACGGTGGTGGCTCGTTGGATTGGCAGGTTTGCTTCTCTGTTTCCTCTATTATCTTTGTCGTTGTGATAGATGGTTGTTTGTTATTAGTTGGGTTGTTGGCTTTTGAGGCCATCTCTATTCGGCTGAGCTTTGTTAATTTCCTTTATGTTATCATGGTCAGCACTCATGACAGGGATTCATCCCCTTTCGCTGTTTCCCTGTCTGGGCTCTACTGCTTTCCCTTGGTTTCGTTGCAGCACTCCCTATGCTTTATCGGTTCCGCTCGAGCTCTTATTCGAACTTGGTTCGGCCACTTGGAATCCGCTTGTTGTATTCCACTTCGTTGCCAAATCGATTCCCCTTTAGTATCGTATTTGGCGTGCTCTGATTTTTTTGGGACATTTCGGGCTGCGCCCAATTGGGACTGCCGATGGATGGCTAAGGCCCGATGTGGTCGGCGTGGGCGCTCTCCTACAGCTGGACGTATAGCGATCGCTTTCGACCGTTATACGGGCAGTTTGGATACTTGCCAGCCACTCTCGATCTGCGCGGGCGATCGAGGCATCGGGGTTGAGTCGAGACTCCTATCCTATACGCGGGGCTGTCTGATTTGTGACAGTCCGGCAATGGCAGGAGTCCAACAGCAACATGGGAAGCAATCTGATTGCTCTCCTACACTATTTTGTAGTCCGTCTGTTTCTGATTCTATCGTTCTCTTGTCTGACCCCTCCTCCTTCGGCTTTCCTAAATCGGCGGTTGATTCAGCTTATGTCTCCTTTCTCGGTCCATCGATTGTCACTGCAGTAGGTGACATGTCTTCTTTTGTCTGGTTCGATTGGCTTTCTAGACTTTGTGTGGATCGCATCCCATCTTGCTTGCGGTCTCCTTCTATTTTTCTAGGCCGGGAAGTCCCCTCGTCCTCTCATTGCTCTTCGGTGTGCTCTCTTTCTTCTTCTTTGTGCCCTATCTCCATCTCCATTCCTCTGATGAGCAAGGCAGAGATTGCGCTCCTTAATGAGCGGCTGGATTGTTTGGCTAGGAACTCCTCTCCCTCATCCATATCGGACATCTCTTCTTCGCCTTCTTCGATCGGGTCTGGGGGAGTGGAGATGGTTGAGTCGGCCGACCCTCCTCAGCGTTCGTCTCGTCGTAGGACGAGGAGAGCCATTTCCACTCCTCGCACCATTCGCACATGCTCTATAGCGGCGTCCGAGCAGATCGACCGATCGGCTCGGTATTCTCTGTATCTGGTCTGAGACTAGGGTGTTTTCGACCCGGTCTCCTCGATTTTGGCCGACCTTTCTCATGGCGAATTTTCTTTTCTGGAATATTCGTGGAGTTGGCAACGACGCGTCTCTAGCTAGGCTAAAGCGCATTGTTAAGAAGCACTCGATTGGGTTGATTGCGATCCTAGAGCCCATGATTGAGCCGGCGAACCTTCCCCGAATCATTCTATCCCTAGGATTCGGTGGTGGCTCGGCGAACGTCTCGGGCAAGATTTGGATTTTATGGTCCAAATCGTTTGTGATTCTACCCCTTTTCGACTCATCTCAGCTCCTCTCTGTGATTTGTTCGTCCTCCTTTTTTGCTCCCTCTTTTATCTTTTCGGCAGTCTACGCCAAATGTGATCGATTGGGTAGGTTGGCTCTGTGGTCTAATATTCTTGCTCTCGATTCTTTTGGCTTCTCTTCTTCAGTGGTTGGCGGAGACTTCAATATCGTAGCTACCCAAGAGGAGAAAAGGGGTGGGGCGGCCATTAACCGAGGGGCGATGGCTGATTTCAACTCGTTCATCGTCTCCTCAAGCCTATCGGAAATCCCCTTCGTGGGATCGGCTTTCACCTGGTCCAACAACCAAGAAGGCCCGAATCGTATTCTTTCTAGACTGGATCGGGTTTTCGGATCGGAGGATTGGTTTCGGCTTCCATTCTCATTCTCTATCTCTCATCTCCATCGGTCCTTTTCGGACCACGCTCCTATGATCCTTCGGTGCTCTCCTCTCTCGTTCTCGGGACCCTCTTCTTTTAGATTCCAGAGCATGTGGAGGTCCCACCACTCTTTCCTTCAAGTGGTTTCTAACTCTTGGAGCTCCCCTGTTTCTGCTTCTCCCTGCTCGGCTTTTGGGCGCAAGCTATTGCGTCTCAAGGCGTGCCTTAAGGTGTGGAACGTTGAAGTTTTCAGGAACATTTTCGACCGCGTTCGATCTGCCGAAGAGGCTCTTATCGTTGCAGAATCTTTGTTTGACGAACATCCATCCGCTTCAAACAAGGAGACGTGGGCCCTTGCCCAAGTTTCTTTCTCCTCCGAACTTCGTGTCGAGAATGACTACCTCCGTCAAAAGGCGAGGGTCAAGTGGGCTATCCACGGTGATGCGAACTCCAAATTCTTCCACTCTTCTATTCGTAAGAAGAATAGTCTTTTATCGATCCGTGAAATTTTGCGTCCAGATCTCACTATGGCCTCTGCGCCCGAGGAAGTTAAAGATGTCATTCTTTCCCACTTCCAATCCTTCCTGGGCTCCCCGTCAGCTTCACTTACTGACCCGGCCCTTTTAGCTTTCATTCCTCCTTTGGTTCTCCCCTCGGAGAGCGCCGTGCTCACGGACATCCCGGCCCCCGAGGAGATTCGTTCTTGTGCATTTGCTTTGAGCAAGGACAGTGCCAGTGGTCCTGACGGTTTTAATGGTGTTTTTATAGGACTACTTGGTCTATTATCCAGGCCGATTTTTGTCTTGCTGTTCAATCCTTCTTCTCGGGAGGGAATCTTCCCACTGGTTGGACCTCCACCAACCTGATTCTCATTCCGAAGAGCGACAACCCTCGGGCTTGTTCGGACTTTCGTCCCATTAGCCTCTGCAACTTCTCTAACAAGGTTATCTCAAAAATTCTGGCCACTCGTTTGGCGCCTTTCCTTGAACGTATCATTTCCACTTCGCAGGCAGGCTTTGTTAGAGGTCGTCTTATCTCTGATAACGTCCTCCTCGCCCAGGAACTGATTTCTCAAATTGATCGGAAAGTTAGGGGTTCCAATGTCGTTTTTAAACTAGACATGGCTAAGGCCTACGATCGTATGTCTTGGTTCTTCGTCATCAAGGTCCTTCGGACATTCGGGTTTCCGGAGGGATTGATTGACATGGTTTGGCGGCTTATTTCCAACGCTTGGTTCTCTGTCCTCATCAATGGCTCTGCCCATGGGTACTTCAAAGCTGGGAGGGGTTTGCGTCAGGGTGATCCTCTCTCGCCTTCATTATTTGTGATTGCGGCTGAGGCGTTTGTTCGTGGTCTTCAATCCTTAACCATTTATGGTCAAATCCAACGCTTCGGTATCCCGAGGGGTTGTCCCCTTATTTCTTCTTTATCGTTCGCTGATGACATTGTTATTTTCTCTAACGGCAGCCGCTCCTCTGTTAGGCGGCTCCTTAGTTTTATCCATCAATACGAGAGATCCTCGGGTCAGCTTGTTAACCCCTCCAAATGCTGCTTCGTTCATTCTAAGGATTTGTCTCCTGCTAGCGCTTCTTGGATCGAGTCTACCTCTGGTTTCAAGGAAACTTCCCTTCCGCTTCCTTACCTTGGTATTGTCCTTTATCGGGGCAGGAAGCTAAATGCTATTTTCGACCCCTTGCTTGACAAAGTGAGGGGAAAGATTTTACGCTGGAACGCGTCTCTTCTTTCTCAGGCCGGCAGGCTTGTTCTTATCAAATCTGTGTTGGATTCCATGGGAACTCATATTTTCGCGACTATGACCCCTACTGCCTCTTTCTTCCGTTCTTACCGGTCCTTGGCCTCTTCCTTCCTCTGGGGAAACAAGGAAAGCGGCCGTCGCCACCATTGGGTGTCGTGGAACGTGGTTTGTCGCCCCAAATCTGAAGGTGGTTTAGGGCTGCGTAACCCATCCGACCTTTGCAAGGCCTTTGCGTGTAAGCTGTGGCAACGGTTTGGGGCTAACAACTCCCTCTGGGCTTCTTTCCTCCGTGCTAAATATCATAGACTTGCGGGCGCTAACTTCTCAGGCTCTCCTGCTTATGCTAGTGAAACCTGGAAGCATATGCAGTCGGTTAAGGCTCTCTCTGACGCTCACGGCGGCATGACAGGCTGGGATGGCGACTCCTTCTCCATTCTGAAAGCCTGGTCTTCTATCAGAGTTCCTTCCCCTATCCGTCCTGAATTCTCTTTCATTTGGGATTCTCGAACTCCACCCAAGGTTTCATTGCTAATGTGGCGTCTCCTGCACGATGGTTTGCCACTCGACGAAAATATCCAACATATCGGCATCCCTTTGGTCTCCCGTTGTCTTTGCTGCGGCAATGGGGAAAGGGAATCTTCGAGCCATGTGTTTTTCGATGGCTTCACTGCCAAAGCTTGCTGGAATTACTTCGGTAACCTGGTTGGGGCTCGGAGTAATACAAGCATGCCTTCTGATCTTCTTGCTTCCTGGTGGGCCGGGAATTCAGGAAAATCCCTTCGGGCTATCGTGTTCAGATTAATTCCGTGTCTTGTCTGCTGGCACGTCTGGTGCGCAAGGAATAAGGCCATTTTCGACAACGTTCCTATGGATCCGCTTTCCATCATCCATCGCGTGAGGAATGATGTGTTCATGGCCTTTCGGGGTAGACCGTTCAAGGGTTCCATGAGCCATAGGTCCCGGCGGTTAGTGGGACTCCTATCGATCACTTGCGTGCAGTCGGCCGCCAGATTGGGAGTTGGTTGAGCCTTCACAGTAAGGTGGTGCCTTTCACACACCGCCTTATTCCCCTTCCCCCCTCTTTTTATTTTAATGTGTTTGCTAGATTCTGTTCAGGATTGTGCGGTTTTTCTTGGTCTGGATATCTCTTGTGCTTGCTTGGTGGGTTTTTGCTGGTTTCTTCTAGGAAGGTAGAGCGGGTCGATTTATTTCCTCTTTTGGACCTCTGTTGCTCCCCGCCTGTTGTTCTTGTATTGGTTTTCATTGGTATGGTTTAGACTAGCTTCCTCTTCGCTGGGCTCAGCCCGTTGTTTCGTCGCCATCTTCATCGGCCAGGGTCTTCTGTTCTGGTCTATCCTGCTGGCCAGTATTAGCCACCATCTCCTGGAGGTAGTTTACGTTGGTTTCCCAGTTTTGGTTGTTTGCAGAGCAGTCGCTTCTGTGGTTCTGAGTGGAGGTCTGGTCTTTACTGATGGTAAAGACGGGTTGGTGGTTTGCTGGTGGTCTCTATTTCTATTTTCCTATCTCTGTACAGGGCGGTATAGCTGCCGCTGAGTGTTTGTATTTCTGGTTTTTTCTTCTACAGTTTTAAAATATTGGCCTATGGGTGGTATTGTTAGATGCTAGCCCCTTTCTGTAAGCCACCGGAGAATGGCTTTTATTCTCCTTTTGTTTATAAACTTTTCTTGGAAAAAAAAAAGCATCCATTAAGTCAACAATACATCCACTTTGATGCACGCCGTCTGTGTAGTATAATCAATAACAAAACACGCATAAGACAAAGTGTTACAATTTTGTTTCCAAAATTATATTTGCCTAGTTTCAAAGTACGGAAGTACAAACTTTAAAATTTGTTTCAGCATTTTAAATTGTGTAAATACAAATTCTGATGAGTTGAAAATCAAATCAATTTTTGAAATAATTTTAAACAATGTCTAAAGTTGAAATATGTTTGTCTAAAGTTTTGATACTAATATACTAGTAACCGCATGATGATGGGGAGTCAATCGTTTAATTTTTTTTAAAATATTATGTTGTTTTTCTACTAATTTTACTTAATCCTCAAATGACAATACGTTGAAAAAAAAATTATAGTTAAATAAAATTTAGGAGACTTTCTAAAGAGAAAAAAGTAAATAGAATTGAAGATATTGAAGAAAACATATTAAAAACGTATTTTTTGTATTTCTTTTGGTTTCATACAATTTGGTTTTGCAAAACTAATTAGACAAATCTCATTAAAAATTCTGTCTTACGAATAAGTTCCAACATGCATGTGCATGTTCTAAGCTCAATATAGTTTCCTTAACTTTTAATCAATCGCATTACTACACTTCATACCATAAAATAAAAGAGTTAAAAAAAGTAAGAAAGAAAGAAAAGTCAGCTATTTATCCATTACGTTATGTCCTATTAAAACTTATGTAGCGTTGGATAATATGCCTTAAGCCTTGGTTATTTGGTTTCAGGCATCATTGACTTCTTGATTAACATTGATTAAGTCAACTATATACCCACTTTGATGCACGCTGTCGATATATAATCAATAACAAACGCTGAGCATATGACAAAGTGTTATAAATTGTTATAGAAAAATGGTAACATGCGTCCAATTAAAAATTGTTGCAGGAAAACGCTAACATGCGTCCAAAGCACATGTTAAAGTTAATGAATTACCAATATACGACCTAGAATTCCACCCATTTAAAGTTATACAAGTCAAAATAGTTATTTAATTTTTTTTTTAACATTTAGCTAATAAATAGCATTCTTAACATATGCTATAATAGCACACATTAACAAAACTCATTGTTACAATGTCTAAAAGTACTCCTAAAAAATGAGCACTAAAAAGTAATAAATCATCGCTAAATCAGCACAAAAAAATTGGAACTTCTTGTAATATTTTTGTACCGTATCCATAACATTTTTCATTGGAATGTTAATCAAATTATAATAGAGATTTGTTGTTATCCGGTTAATTCAATTCGTGCAAGTTTAAAAAGATATTATTTTGAAGAGGAATACTAAACATGCTGCGTTAAAACGAGTGTATTTGTATTTGATACAGAGATTTTAGATTCTGCATTCATTGCTATATGCTGACAATGATTCCTTACCACTCTTCAAGATCTGAGAATCTGAACAGAGCATTTAAACGGAACACGTATGGAATGGAAAAGGAAATTATGAGTGTTGAATGATACCTGAATCAAACTATAATAGATTTGTTGTTATCCATCAATACGTCTTAAGTTTGGAGAAATATTATTTTGAAGAGAAACGCTAACTATACTCTACTCTCCATTAGAAAATATGGATTTGTATTTGACACATGATTGATAGAGATTTTAAATTTACATGCTGCCAATAATTATCAACCACTCATTGTGAAATCAGGAGCCAAATAAAATCTTAACATTTCTTTATTTTAGATGGTTTGATCAATGTGTGCTCTAAGAGTACATATTAAAAATTATGCAATTCGACGAGTATATCGATTATTCAATAACCTCAATGTCTACTTTAAAAAGTAATACTAATTTACCTTTTTAACTCGGTTTTGATGAGATTGTCAAAAAAAAAGCTGTAATTATTATCTGTACAAATGCTATGGTTGAACAAAATGTAGTGTCATCTCAAGATTTGAAAATATATTCATTGAAAGCGGTGGTCCTTCTTTGTTTGATTTCAGCATAAAGTCATGTTGCATGTTGCATGTTGCATGCGACAAAAGAATGGGTACATTTGCACTATTCGATGGGATTTTTCAGTAAAGAACAGAAAACGTTCAAGCTTCATGTGAATTGAAAAATGGGGTCTAACATAGTAAATAGCGATAGTCATCAGTTATTCCCGAGCGGTGAATGAATATCCCAAAAATTCAAAATCTGTCCGCATCCGTATTCAAAAAATGGATAAATATCCGGTATACGAAAAAAACGAATGCGGATGTTAAACGAATACGAAAGCAGATATGAAAATGTCCGCATACGAAAATTACCCATCCAGTATTTTTCATTGAAGTGTTAATCAAACCATAATAGATTTGTTGTTATCTGTTTATACCCTGTAAGATTGAAGAGATATTATTTTGAAGAGGAATACTAAGCATCATAGGTTTCATAACCGGACCGTGAGTCGAACCGTGATGACTCAAGGTTTAAGGTTTTGATGGTTCAACCGGTCAAAATATCGGAACCGTGATTTCTTTTTTCGAAAAATTTGCACGTTTAACTACAAATTATATGCAAAAACATTGAAATAATAAAGCTATGCATGAGCCGTAGTTGTTCTTCAATGTCCGGAACCAAATTTGTGTGATGTTGCAGTGCACAACTGTACCAACACAACTAAAGTTGTAGATACAGCGGAGCAGTGCACAACGATAGAAGTTTAATAATGAAAAATTAAAGGAATCTTGCAGTGGTATTAGAGTAGTTTGCAATAGTGAAAAATGAACTGGTGGAGTTTGTGGTTTAGACTTTAGATATTGGAACAATTATGATTTTTGAAATATAAAATTACTTGTTTTCTTTAAAGCAATATGAAATATGAAAATGGCAGAAAGTCACAATAAGAAAGTAGAGAAAAACAAAAAAACCGCGGTTTAATCAGGTAAAATTAATGATTAGACCATTGGTTTGAATGTCCGATCAAGATTCATACATGACCGAGGTCTAATTGAATTCCAGACTGTGGTGATCCAAAGCTCAGGGTTATTCGAAGTCGGACCAAGGCATCGTCGGGTTATGAAAACACTACTAAGAATAGTCGATTAAAAAAGTGTAGTTACTTTTCACATGATTTGTAGATATTTGGAATTCTACGGTCATTGTCATATGCTCTCAATGATTGCCGATCACTCTCCAAATCAGATGGAAAGTGCAAGCTTAACATTTCTTTGTTTTGAAAAGCAAATGTCCGTCCTTTACGAAACGAGCAAGATATTTGAACGTGCTATTTGAACGAAAACGTTGATTAGAAAAGAAATCTGTAGTGATCCGAAAGGGGTATTGAAATGGAGTATTTATTTGAATAGAATATTTAAGTAGAGCATTTGAGGAAGAAAAAAATATATAGCAAAAGACGAAAGGAGTAGCTATTGGGGCAAACGGCAACTCAAGTCCAACGCATCCCCGTTTCACACAACGGGTCACATGGAGGAAGTTCACGCTGCGGCGTCGGACGTGTGGCTCAACGAATTGGAATAGCTCAGAAGCTTGCCACCTTTTTCATTCTGTTTTGACAAGAATATAAAGCAAGGGCTGTAACTATTATCTATCCAAATGCTATAATTCAACAGAATGTAGGGTCATCACAAGATTTGAAAATATATTCATTGAAAACATAAAGTCATGTTGCATAAAGTCATTTTGCATGTTGCATACTACAAAAGAAAGGGTACATTTGCACTATTTGATGAGATTTTTCAGTAAAGAAAAGACGTTCAAGCTTCCTGTGAATTCAAATCGTTGGTATTCGTAAACATTCATGGGGCATTGGATCAGGGTTTTGGGGGCAATATAATCGATTCATCTATTTTTCTTATTTTTTCTTAGGTAAAAGGTTTTGAATGAAATTATAATTTAAACATATGATTTCACTTTTAGACCCCGCTTGGAGTTTTGGGGTACCGATTATAAGAGGTTTTGAAAGTATCGATTTTGACCGTCAATGATCGTAGCGATTTTGATTGATTTACATGAAGTTTTTTTTATAATCGATTAATACATGTTTGAAAGTTTAACATATATCGGTTTTGAGAGTTTTGCGTTAATGTAACGTTACATATATATCTTTATATTTATTCTCAAGTTTTGTATATATCTTTATATTTATTCTTAAGTTTTGTGAAGATTAATTCTACAGTATAATTAATATGAAGTATAACTGGAAAAAAAAAGATTATAACCCATTCAAATATGGCAATTTTATAAGTTGAGAATTGTTATTGAAATTATGATGTACCGGATTTGACCGGTCTTATAAACAAAGATAACCGGTGTGAAAAAAACTTCAAACATAGATGATGATAACACATGCAATAGGTATTATAACATGTGAAATTAGCAAACGGCTTTACTATACTCTCCTCAGGAGTTTATCGGCTCGCCGGGTTCTTATGGGTTTTAAAAAAGTCCACTGATGCGGTGGAGTGGAAATGAGGCTTTGGTTCTGGTAAAAAAGCCCAACTCTGATTCCTGCCACACGCTTTCCTATTCTATATAAATTTATCGGGGTATGGGTGTTGGATTAGCGGACGGCTTTACTATACCCTCTTCGGGAGTTACCGGTCCATCGAGTTCTCCTGGATTTTAAAATAAATAAATAAAATAAATAAATAGATTTCATTTTTGAAATTATATAGGTTAGCTTTCACATTATTGATCATTCTATCACTTTATAACGAGTATACCACAATGGCACAAATGTTATACAAACGTTGGAAATGTAGGTTGAAACAAGACACAACGATTATTCAAGCTTTTATTTCATATGATGAAGAGTACTACCTCAATGTAGTCTATGAAAAAGTGGGTTGCACACTCGCAGTTTCTCAGAAAGGGTGGGATTGATACTGATGAGAACTGGGACAAGATGATTGTTTTATGTCATGCCCTACTTCCAGTTTATATTTTTTTTATAGGGGAAATTAGGTTAAAGTGCACTTTTAAGCCTACTAATTAGTTTCCAGGCCCACAAGTTCAAAAAATAAGTTTCCAGGACATTTTACATATCCACGTAACAAAAGCCCTCCAAAATTAAGGTTTTCTTTCTACTTCCCGTATTTCATTCAACTCGGGGTGAAATTGCTCAACCCTACTTTTTTCCAAATCAATTCGAACTCTTCACTAAATCGTCCAAAATTTATACAAACAATTTTTCGTGCAAGTAGATTCGAACTCAATATCGCTTTAATCCAAGATCTGTACTCGGCCGAACGATTTCTGCTAAAAGAAAGGTAATTTTGTTATGTTTGTAAATGTAACGCCTGTAATGTTGTGAAGCAACATTAATCCTTCATTTTGAGTTCGTTTTCATACAATGTATTGTTGTTTCGAATGTTTTCTTCTATATTGGTGTTTTTAATTTCGAATTATAGTGTTGCTCAATTGGTTTACTCAATGAATAGCAACTGAATGTCACTGAAATTGTTCCTTGTTATTTTCTCCATGCATATTTCGAATGAAAATATGATTTACTCTATGGATTTACTACATGCATATACTCCATGGATTTCTGCTGAAATATGATTTACTTGTCATTGATTTACTCCATTGATATTTGGATTGAAATATGATAGCATGTACTCTTACTGCAATATAAGCCGAACCATATTTCCTTGTTGTTTATATGAAGGTCAAATAGTTAGTTTTAAGTAGTAGATTTGCATCACTCTGTCACTCGAGGAATCTCATCATAAACTGTACCACAGTAGTAAAATAAAAACAAATAGGAATCCAACAACATCCAAAATTACATTGATATATGATTAATCTGAGCCAAAGAGTATATTGAAGTCATTTAACTGTAAGGCTAGATGTAGATACTTAACAGTATAATAGGGCTATTTTTTTGTTTGCTAAATGATAAAACTATATATCATTTAATAAAAACTTATGCTTCTACCTTTATTGTTTATTAAATGATAAAACTATTTATTTTTATGACAAAAGAATTGAAGTAATCTTTTTAAAGTAATTTGTTTATTAAATTATAGTTGTATTTATACTATTTCTAGAATAATTGTATCATTTTAAGTATATACAAAATATAATAATTCATCATTTAATATAAAGCACTACAACATTGTTAACATATTAAAAAAATAAGCATTTGTAACCAAAAGATAACACTAATTATCATTTTCAAAAAGTGATAAATTCTTTTATCATTTTTATTAAATTGGTAAATTTTCATAAAGTGATAAAAGCATCTTGCAACTTAAATATAGAGAATTTAAATGGTCATCATTTTATATAAGCATTAAAGCAGTCTTACTGACTTATATTATACAACAACCATGTTTATTTTTGATAAAAAGATAATACCATTTATCTTTTTTTGTAAACTGATAAAAGAATTATCATTTTAAGTATATACAAAATATAATCATTCATCATTTCATATGAAGCATAACAACATTGTTAACATATTACAAAAATATTCATTTGTAATCAAAAGATAATACTATTTACCATTTTCAGAAATTCATACACTCTTTTATCATTTTTATTAAATTGATAAATTTTTGTAAAGTGATAAAATCATCTAGCAACTTAAATATAGAAAATTTAAATGTTCATCATTTTATATAAGCATTAAAGGAGCATAAATGACTAATTATATTACAAAAATGCTTTTTGATAAAAAGATAATACCATTTATCTTTTATAGAAACTGATAACAGAATTTATCGTTTTTCACAAATTGGTAAAAGAATTACCATTTTAAGTATACAAAATTTAATTTTTCGTCATGTTATAGAAACATTACAAGACTGTATTATTTGATTGTATTATTTGACCTGTTATGTGAATACACCTGTATGTTTCATCTCAATAATGTTTGTAGTTGTGACAATTTTAGTTCTGGGACAACCAAGGCACATAGAATAGTTGTATTGGTAAAAGAATTACCATTTTAAGTATACAAAGTTTAATGATAATACTTTAACCTAATTTCCCCTATGCATTATCAAACATTTGCCATGGCAACTGCACCTTTCATGTCTAATTTGAAATTATATTTATCCTTATATCAAAATGACAAAATTTCTTTTTTATATGCAGCTATAAAAATGCATACTAGAAAGAAATCCAAAATTGCAGAAAAGCTCAAATTAAACCAAAACAATTTAATGAATACTGCAAATTGTATATTTATCAATATAAATGGTCAGCAGTGTATCAACATAAAGCCTTCGAGCAGTGCCTTCTGTGAGAAACATAGCCAATCTACTCCAGAATCTCAATCTACTCAAAAGCAAACAGCAACGGTACGTGAAGTTTCTTTATTATTAACAATTTTCTTATGATGCACATCATATTTAATTGTTACTATAATAATAACATAATCGAGATTGATTCAGATTTTTATTGCATCAATAGATCTAAACTGTTTAATTTCAGTTTAATTAAGCATTGAAACTACTACTAGTTTTAGTGTCATTAACATATTTTTCATTAACTTGGATTTTTCTAGCAGCAATAAATCTTGAATCAATCCTTATCTGTTTTTTTAAAATCCTTAAGTTTGTCTATCAATTTAATACTAATTTCTTGTACTCTTTAAAAGAAATTTTAAAATTGACCTTGTTGTTTGTTGCCAGAAAGCATATATTTGCATGTTCTGAGTTACTATCTCTGTTTGATGATAATGAGTTTGAGTTATCCCAGGAGACTTGAAACACTTGCTCCGTATTTTGAATTTTTCATTCATGTATTTTGAAGCTCTTTATGGCCTTATTCATTTTAGGGAAGTCATTCACGTGATCCATCTTATCCCATTCTTAGCAGTTTAATGATGTCAAGTTATTATTATTGCTAAATCTACTGGTTTCCTTAATATTGTTGACTAAACACCTATTTGGTTTTCTGCAATATATTCGATCTTCTGTCATTGTACTGTCTGATGCTCTTATCTCTCAAACTAGTGTACAGCCACCATCTCAAATTGCCTTGCTACTTGCATCAAATAGTGCTCTCCATGGATAATTTAGTTCATTTCATTCTTAATTTGTGCATCTGTTCAAATTTACAGATGAGACTGAAATTTTATTCCATCTAATAACCGAAGAAATATATATTTGCATAGTTCAACTTTTCTCTCCTTTTCACTTGCATACACCTATGAATACACAACTAAATAACCATATATTTTATCTTCATTTTATTTTTTCAAATATTCCTGTGCATTATATTTCTTGAATGTGCTTCTGTTTCCATCAATCCTTTCATTTGAATCACTTCTAATGTACAATAAATTATTATGATATGAAGTGATATGTTAGAAAATGTTCCTGACAATTATGATTACTAAATAAGCAAATGTACCAAGACATCAGTGCCGATTTCCATAACTAACTACTGGTGTACATACATTAACCTAAAATCTGATACTTATACTTCTAAATGTTTATCTTTGTACAAAAAGATAATTCTGTGTATCTTTTTATACAAAATCTATATGTTATGAGATTATTAAATATTTATGTTTATTTCATTTTCACATACTAATGTGTTATTTCCATTATAACAACACACAATACAGATATCCAGTTTACAAGTAACTGAAGTTGAAGAAAGAGGCATTGATTCTCAACTACAAAGGCAACAACAAGAAGATAGAGCAGTTCAATTTCATGAAACAAGTGAGGAAAAAGAAATATGTTTGACAAATAGAAGTGAAGAAACTGAAACTGATGAAGATGTTGAAAAATATGAAGTTCAACAGAAAGAAATAAAGCATTATAGTGGAACATATAGGTGTAATTTAGATGCACTTTTCAAAGTGATGAGCAAAATCAAAAAAAAGAACTTGTTATCAACTGATGCTATTTCATACATCAGCAAAACCCCATTCAAAAATTTTTTTGAAATCTTTTTAAAGGACAAAATACAAAGGCAAGATTTTCGAAAAAGTGCAAAGAGTTTAGATCAAGTTATAACATCTTATGATAAAAATGAGAAAGCTTTTAGAATAGGAGATTCATTGTTGAAACTAACAGAAGAAGATGTTAGCTTGATTTTGGGAATGCCATTAGTGGGTAAAGATTTGTTCCCTATTGGAATAATAAGCAGAGATAACTTGCCGGAGGAATTTTTTGATTTTTTGGATAAAAATTTTGAACGGGGAGAAAGAATTAACAAAAAAACAGTGGGAAAGAGAATGAAGAATATGATTGATAGAGGATATGGAGGTGTCGACTTGGTGAAATTGCTGATTTTATTGATGGTCATAACATTCTTGTTTCCAAATAATCAAACATATTTGCAATGGGGATTTATTCCAAAGTTATTAAATTTGAAAACTTTGAATTCAATATCTTGGCCAAAAGCAATATATAATCATGTTTCAAAAAATGTTGAGAAATTTGCACAAGATCCAAGAAGCATGCCAGGTTGTTCTATGATTTTATTGGTATGTGCTAAATCTTATTATAAGATAATTATGTAGCAAAAAGAAAATATTTGAATAAAAAAGTAACACTGTATTTTTTATTCTACAGTATTGGATATGTGAAAAGACAGAAATCATAGAAGAAAAAAAAGGTTTTGAAATGGCAAGCCCGAGGATGGTAAAATGGAATTTGTCCAAGCTCAAAAACGTGTCAATTGATATGATTGAAGGAAAAAAGGTATAATAATTTTATTCTAACCAGACAAGTGAAATAATTATTAATAAAGATAATTCATTTTATCATTTTCAATTGTAGTAGTACATGCTTGTTGATAGGTGAAAGAATTCAAATTAAACTTCTTGTTATTCTTCTTGCATAATTATTTATTATTCAATTATTATGGACTGCAGTCTAATTGTTAGCTGTCTAGTAAAGATGTATATGTTGTTATCTGTCTAATTGTTCTACAGTGCAACATTGTTGCAGTAAAAATTAGTAATAACAGCCATTGTTTTGTATTAACTTATTAAAGATGGTGCAGTTTAATTGAAGTGTAGTTGTACTTTATAGGTTCCTAAAATTAATGTATCTACTTTGAGTTACCACTGCAGTTTGTCGTGTACATTTGTTTGAGTGGCATTCAGCAAATGTATGCACTTCATTTCTGCTATTAGTTTCTCTTTACATTTTGTAGTTATTTTCATTTATACTTGGTTTATGTAGTCTGAATTTTGTAAGAAATTCTATGAGGTAAAATGATGTTTAGCAAATGTTATTGGTCTAAACAAGAGCTTGAAAAACAGTTTATTTAGTTGAGATACATGATTATAGGCTTAAAGTGAATGCCAATTAAGTTATAATCAATGAATGCAAATTAATATTTTGTTGCTGTTAGAAACTAGAATCATTGTTAGTTTCCAATCAATAACCTTTTTAACATTTTTCATCTTCTTGTGTCTTCTTATTTATGTATTTTTTTCTATAAATTTAACATCTATCAACATCTTCTAAATCTTTTAACATCTTTTGACAGATTGCGAAAAAGTTCAGAAAAATATCACAAAATGAGAAGAAACTACTAACTGAAATGTCAGAACTTGTTGAAGAACAAGTAGAGGAGGAAAGCAACTCAAAGAAGAGGGAAAGCAGGAAAAGAAAAAGAGAAGAGAAAAAAGAAGAAGAAATATTATTGATGGAAGATGAAGCCAAACAAAAGGAAATAGAAAGTCTAAGAAAAAAAATTATAGAGCTGGAAAAAACAGTTTTGCTAAAAGAGAAAGAATTGGAAGAGGAACAAATTTTGAGAAAAAAATTCGAATCTAAATTGAAAGAGTTGGGGAAGGAATGTCTAGTGAGGGAAGAAGATGTACATGAAACAACTGGAAGCAGAAGAAGACATGTATTTGCTGGGCACACAAACAGTTCGTTAGAGTTTCCATCTTTCAAATTATTTGAATCACAAGATTTTAAAACACCTGAAATGGAAAAGGAACTCGACAAAAATCATGGCAGGGTGTACAATGAAGATAAACATGAACTGAAAGAAGATGAAAAAGAAAAGGACATGGAAACAAAATCAAAAAAAATTGAAGTGAAAGTAAAGGCAGGAACAAAAAAGAAGAGAAAAACAACAAAATTAGAACCAAGTTCTATGCAGAAAAGAATAAAACAAAAGGTAAGGGTGGCAAAAAAAGATCCAAATTACATTTATGAAGAAAAGAAGAATGTAATAGATCTAGAAAAGTACAACATAGAAAAGTATGATGAGCGGATAAAGAAGAAAAGTAGAAACATAGAAAAATGTCCATTGTTGAAGCATTTGCCACACAATGAAGCGAAGATGATAACAGATTTCTTCAAAGTGGTCGGAGACATTGAGTAAGTGAAATTATAAATATTTCTTATACTATTTATATATTTGTATAGAATAATAGAAATAAACATTGTTATTGAAATTTTCAGCGAAGAAGCTTTTAATTTGGATGATGAAAATATGATTGTCATATACAAAAGTATGATAGAAGAAATGCTTTTTGGTGGATTCATTAGTGGGCAGGTTAGTCCAAATGTAAAATAAAAAACTTATATTCTTATTAAATTATTTTTAATAGTAATTTATATAATTGATTTTTTGTATAGATTATTGATTGGTATTGGTTTAGGAGAGCGAAAATGTATGATAGCACTTCTAGCATAACATACATTAACACGACGATGACAGTAAGACCAATTTATATAAATAAATGCTATCCATTGTTGATAAAATTTTATTTACAGTATTTGTGTCTTCACAGAAAAGTGCATCTGCTGACATTGAAAATGTGAAAAATCAACTGTTCATTCCAGCAATAAGAAGGGCTCTATCAAATACTTTGTGCTGTACTCTACTATTTCCAGTACATGATGAAGCACATTGGACGCTTTTGGAATTTGATAGAGGAACGTCATCCTGGATTCTTTACGACTCAATGTATTCTACGTCAAGAAATAAAACTTACAGCGGTAGGCATAAGAGGGCTGCCTTGGAAATAGTAAGGAATTTTTTTATTTAATCAAAATTTGCATACTAAATTATTTTATATTTATTTTTATGTTTTTTAAACCTATTGCTGTACACAGAAAAGAATTGTCAACCATATCATCAAGGAGTTCAAATGCCACGAAAGCAACACAAATTTCAAAAATTTAAGTACCCTTACAGTGGGAATTTGTGCTCAGCAAGAAAATGGGTAATTGTTTTTAAATTATATGTTCATGCTTAATTAACTATTGTTAATGCTTAATTAATTAATGATTAAAAGTTTGACAGAGCCAAGTTCAAATTTGATGTATGTAAACCATATGATACATCCTACTTTGTATAGAATTATAGTTTATCAGAAATTGACAAAAGAATTATCATTTGAGGTATATACAAAATATAATCATACATCATTTCATATGAAGCACTACAACCTTGTTAACATATTAAAAAAATAAGCATTTGTAACCAAAAGATAACACTAATTATCATTTTCAAAAAGTGATAAATTCTTTTATCATTTTTATTAAATTGGTAAATTTTCATAAAGTGATAAAAGCATCTTGCAACTTAAATATAGAAAATTTAAATGGTCGTCATTTTATATAAGCATTAAAGCAGTCTTACTGACTTATATTATACAACAACAATGTTTATTTTTGATAAAAAGATAATACCATTTATCTTTTTTTGTAAACTGACAAAAGAATTATCATTTGAGGTATATACAAAATATAATCATACATCATTTCATATGAAGCACTACAACCTTGTTAACATATTACAAAAATAATCATTTGTAACCAAAAGATAACACTAATTATCATTTTCAAAAAGTGATAAATTCTTTTATCATTTTTATTAAATTGGTAAATTTTCATAAAGTGATAAAAGCATCTTGCAACTTAAATATAGAAAATTTAAATGGTCGTCATTTTATATAAGCATTAAAGCAGTCTTACTGACTTATATTATACAACAACAATGTTTATTTTTGATAAAAAGATAATACCATTTATCTTTTTTTGTAAACTGACAAAAGAATTATCATTTGAGGTATATACAAAATATAATCATACATCATTTCATATGAAGCACTACAACCTTGTTAACATATTAAAAAAATAAGCATTTGTAACCAAAAGATAACACTAATTATCATTTTCAAAAAGTGATAAATTCTTTTATCATTTTTATTAAATTGGTAAATTTTCATAAAGTGATAAAAGCATCTTGCAACTTAAATATAGAAAATTTATATGGTCGTCATTTTATATAAGCATTAAAGCAGTCTTACTGACTTATATTATACAACAACAATGTTTATTTTTGATAAAAAGATAATACCATTTATCTTTTTTTGTAAACTGACAAAAGAATTATCATTTTAAGTATATACAAAATATAATCATTCATCATTTCATATGAAGCACTACAACCTTGTTAACATATTACAAAAATAATCATTTGTAACCAAAAGATAATACTATTTACCATTTTCAGAAATTCATACACTCTTTTATCATTTTTATTAATTTGCTAATTTTTTTAAAGTGATAAAAGCATCTAGCAACTTAAATATAGAAAATTTAAAAAGGCATCATTTTATATAAGCATTAAAGGAGCATAAATGACTAATTATATTACAAAAATGTTTTTTTTGATAAAAAGATAATACCATTTATCTTTTATAGAAACTGATAACAGAATTTATCTTTTTTCACAAGTTGGTAAAAGAATTACCATTTTAAGTATACAAAATTTAATTCTTCATCATGTTATAGAAACATTACAAGACTGTGAACATTGCATTGAAATTTGTAGCATCGCTGTAATTTTTATTAAACAAAGCAAAGCAAAAGATAAGTGTACTGACAAATTTCAATGTATATGGTATAACTTACTTTTGTCTTTCTACAAAATAGCATGCTTTTCACATTTTATGTTATTTGATTTGGCATATTGTACTTGCTTTCACACTTATTTTGGGCCTTGCTTGGATTTGTAAACTTCTACTTGCATACAAATTTCATTCCTGTTATGCGTATACACATGTATGTTTCATCTCAATAATGTTTGTAGTTGTTTTATATGAGGAGTACGTACTTCCCTGACATGCTTGACTTACCTATTTATTAGCCTGAAAGAAAAAATATCATGCCAAGCTTTAAATTTTCGAAAGTTTGCTATACAGTGGTATACAAGTCTAAGCTTAGTTATTACAGTCTAAGCTTGTATACAAGTCTAAGTCATAATGTTTGCTTTGCTGTCTATATATTACAGTCTAAGTTATACTATAAACAATGTATACAAGTGTACTGTATGGACTAAGCTTGTATACCGGTTTATAAACATGCTATTTATTTATAAAACATGCTACAAGTTATCTATGATTGTAATTGAAAAGCAGTATATCATTGAAATTCAAGTTATTTAATTATATTTGGATTGACATGCTACAAGTGTATAAACAAAACAGTAATATCATTTATCATTATTCATTTGTAATCAAAAGATAATACCAATTATCATTTATTGTTTATTGTTTTCTAACTAAATGTTTTACAATAGATATGACTGCGGAATGTTTGTCATGGTCAACATGAGGAAGAAAGCTGCAGGTTTACCATTGGTTGAAAACATTTCAGAAGAAGATATTGCTCAGTTAAGAGCAAATATGGTAGCTGATATTATGACCGATGAACCATATTGCTGGACCATGGAAAAGTTCTGCAGTTCACAACAGAAGCTACATGAAGAACAGAATATCGTTGAAAAAAGCAGTTGAAGCAAGATGAATGTTAATCCAATTTGTTAACATCATTGAAAGAAAACATTATACGTTTAGTTAGTTTTAACTTCTTTTTTCTTATAAGAAAAGAACAAAATTGCACTGTATGTTGAACAAAAAATCTATATGTTTGTTTTGTAATTTGTCTCTACTGCACAGGTTAATATTTCATATGTTTACCATTTATTGCTTGATATGATTTAGATTTTGCACCTGTACTTCATAGCCAGTTTATATGGTTGGTTAGTTTTAACATCATTGATATTATATGTGTAGTTAGTTTTAACATCATTGATATTGCTATTATTGGCAGAGGAATGATTGGATTGACATTTTCAAGTGCATTGTGCATGATCATTTTATGATTTGCTTAATTTTGCCACCGTATTCTACTGCTGAATAATATACGGTACTTATTTGCAAGTTAGCTAGTAAATCACATCTTATTTACACATTATTACTCATCTGCAACTATATTAGTGAGGAAATGTCTTGATCTTGTCTGGTGCATCAGGCACTTGCAGTGCAGTCTGAGTAATGCGAGGTTGATAATGATCTTTCTTCAGTGATTACAGTACATATGCCATCTTGTCTTATGCATTAGTCACTTGCAGTGCATTCTATTTAGATAATGTGGACCACTCTTTTATACCGTTGCTTGTATCACTTTTCTTCTTGAGTAGGTGTTGTTTTTTTATTATGATAGGTTGACATTAGGAGTCCATCTTAATTCTGCTTCCTGTGTTTGGATGCTTACATGCTTTTTCTTCTTAAAAGAGTTACATGACAGTTACTTTTGTGATAGCAGGTTCAGAAGAACAAATTTCCATTTCCATAAGAAAATAATTTCCATTTCATTTACAATTTTTATTTGTACAACTTTCAAAAAAAAAATTACACAAGTCATTTCATTTTCTATTCTCTGTTCACCCTTCTGTGCACTGTGCACATTCTAATCTCCCTTCCTTTTCCAATTGCCATTCTCCCTGAACTACATTCCCCCTAACCTGACATATACTCCTGCCTGCACTTTCAATTTTGACCATCACCTCTAAACCACCCCCACTACCCTCTGTCAATCCATACAACCACTGTCCTCTGAACAATTCATTCAGTTACACCTCTGCACAATCCACATTTGCAAAATTCCGACCATCAAACTGTCAGTCACAATCACTTTATCTCCATTCTTCTTTTCTGATTATTACAACAAAAAGATATATCTGCATAAAAAACTTATTCAAAAATGTAATTCATGGCCTGCCTTATACTTACAATGATTATGTAATGGTTGCTAACAATTTGAATGTACGTTATGCTTACAGGTAAAAGTTAACTAAGAGTTGCATGTAGTCATCCTATTACTGAAACAGAAATAAACAAGATATTTCTCTGCACATTATTTATTACCCATAAAAAAACAAATGAAAGCAGTGAACACAGGAATAACCTAATATTAAAAGCAAAAGAATAACATAGAACAAAATTATAATTGAATACAATAGCTTTTAAACTCTAGAATCCAAGAATATCTCAATACAATGTTGAAAGCAAAAACATAATTATCTTCAAAGAAAATGACATAAAAATTATAAAAACATTCAACCACTCAATGGACAACTTCTACGATTATGACCTAACTTCTTACACTTTCCACACTTATTTTGCTTCCCATGAAAAACATCCAACCCACCAAGTCTGTTAACTCTAGGTCTACCAGCTCCACGAATAGCCTTAGGAGGAAGAATAGGAGCAAAACCTTCAGAAACAATATCATTTTTATCAAAAGTAGGAATAGGATTGATAACATGCGAGTAAGAAGCACGATAAGCCTTAGTCGTGAAATAATATTCAATAAAATCATAGACATTAAGTTTGGCCATTGTAATGCACTTCAATGCATGTGCACAAAGAAAACCAGTAACTCTCCATTGGTTACAAGTGCACATCCGATTTTCAAGATCAACTTTGTGAGATATAGAGGAATGTACTTCAAAAACAAAAGTAGAAGAACGAGAAACATTCCACCCAAATCCTTCTTCTTTTAATTTCAATAAACGATTCTCCATTTTAGGACAAAGTATAGTAGTCCAACTGGATGCCTCTTCTCTACGCTTTGACATTTGAGCCATAAGCTTAATTCGAATTCCATCAAGACAACATGTAATAGGAAGATGTCTTTCTTTCACAATCCAGGAGTTAAAACTCTCTGCAACATTTGATTTATTCTCACCATAGCGATTGCCAGGAAAAAATAAATCAGCCCAATGATCAAATGGCTTATCTTTTAGAAATTCAACAGCTTTTTCACCTCCAATTTGACTATATTTTGTCATAGCTCTTTGAAATTCATAAGGAGTACAAGCTACAGCACAACGTTCCAATAAATGTGCTACCCAAGGCCCCTTTCCACCCTTTACAATATTACCAATATTACTTTGCATATGATATAGACAGTATGAATGGAAAGCCATTGGAAAAATTTTAGGAATACTTAAAAGCAAACCCCAATGTCTATCTGATATAAAGACCAAAGCTCGATCAACTCCAATCGAAGATTTCAAATGATCCAAAAACCAAGACCAATTTTCCTCATTTTCCTTTGCAACAATAGCCATAGCCAATGGAAAAAAACCTAAAAAAAACATTGTTAACAAATAGAAAAAACTATGTACATATATGCAATAAAGTAAAATTATAAATGAATTTTTTCAATTTATACTAATAATTATAGTGAACAATTTATAATTCTTTCATTTGTTATTGACTTCAATGTTTAAAAAAAAACTTACATATAACATATGTATAAATAAACACATATTTTCAATTTATATAACTAATTTTTTTTTCACCTGTAACATATTTGTTATTTATCAACATATGGATTACTCTCAATCATCCATTTTGTAATACCTTTTGTTTTATCTACTAATTTAGTAGAAAATGCATATTTATGTTTATATTACTTCAAGGTTAATTATAAAACACTGGCATATTGTGTGAACCAATAAATATACACATACAAACATACATAGATCTGTTATTTACCCAAATATACAACTATACATAGCTTCTACCCCAAGATATCATTGTTGATCATCCAACGCAATAAAAAATGGAGAATACATATTTAAATGCTAGTGGGTAGTATTACACTTACAACTGTTACATATTTATCCATCTTATCCATTGACAATCAATTAAAATACCTATTACCTTACTATTATCTAAAATAGCATAAAGATAAATACTTTTATCTTTACATAAAACTATAATGTAACAATGATAGTAGAGATAACTACTTTAATGACTATCACTTTCCAATTACGAACAATACTACTACAAAAATTTACCAATGATATTATATACTTAACAAACAAACCTTTATACAAAATTGTAAAAAAATAAAAAAAGTACTAAACAACCTATAACTAAAACAAATCAATTATCATTATCACATTAAATTAACATATAAATATTAAAACAATAAATCATACCTTGGTTCCCATTTTTTGCAGTAGCAGCCATTAAACAACCATTCCTACCTTTCAGAAAGGTGGCATCAAGAAATATCATAGGACGGCAATGATAAAATCCATAAATGCATGCTTCGTAAGATATAAAGACTTTTTCAAACTGATTGGTATTTTCATTAACAACCATAGATGTATGACTATTAGGATTACTTCTATCAACTGCTTTCAAATACCAAATCAAATCATTATAAGATTGTTCTTCATTACCAAAAATTTCCTTCAAAGCCATCTTCTTGCCCATATATGCATAGTAATAACTTAAACTAATATCGTACATTCTTTTAAAACTAGCAATAATATCACTAGTCTTTCTTGTTGGTTCATCACGAATTTCATCTAAAATCAAGGTCTTCACAAGATCACTTTTAATTAAAGGACTATTAATTGATCTAAAACCACCACCACATGAATGATTAGAATCAAATCTTCTAACTAAAAAGTGATCCAATTGTTTAAACTTGCAAGAAGCATGAATTTTAAAACTACAACCTTCTACAGCACATTGCACCGTAATTCGCTCTTTACAATTCTTCAAGAACTTAGGTTTGAATCCATTTTTTGCACAATATGCAATGACAGTCTTACGAAAATCAGATGCAGACTGAAATTTTTGACCAACACCAGTAAAAAACTCTAAAGTAGAACCTTTCTTCATCAAGTCATTAAAAGCAATCTCTTTATCAGAAGAAAATTCCAAACTATCAACCCCATCATATGCACCACTCACACAATCTTCAATACCAAGTGATTTACTGCTTGAGCAAGATCTACTACTACAACCAACATTATTCTGACACAATTTCTTCAATTTAACAAACAAAACCAGAAATTCCTCTTTTCTAAAAAATGACAAGCATAAAATAGCTTGCAAATCACTATCTGTCTCAATAAAAGTAGTCTTGGAATCTCGAACATAAAAGATATCAAAGCTCAAAGGAGAAAGTTGATCCCAAAATTCACATATCTTGTTTCGAACAGTAGTAATAGGAGAATCCAATAAAAACCTAAAACTAAAGTTGTTTTTATTGAAATAAAAAACAACCAAAACAGTAGCTGCAGTGCTAAGAGCAAAAATGAAAAAACATATAAAAAAAAGTTCAGTATACAAAAATATCAAAAAATAATCAAAAAATACAGTAAAAACAACACATACCTTAGATCATCAATATTTATCATCATCCTGTGGCCAAAAGCAAATCAGCATAATTTTAACATATCATACGCAAAAACGAAATCTGAAAACAGCTAAAAAAACACAAATTGGACTAACAGTAAAAGGAAAAGAAAGGAAGATGAGCGAAAATTATAAATCGGGTAAAACTTTTTCAATCGACAATGAAATCGATATTTAAATCAAAACTAAAAGGAAGATTGAAAATAAGACGAGCGGAAATTGATATAAAGAGAAGCGAAGAGGATTTACATACCTTGTAGAATCGAAGAGTAGCGAAATTTCCTCGAGTGACAGATTGAAATTAAGACGAGCGACCAGTAGAAGGAAGGGAGGGGAGCGAAGAGCGAAGATGTGAAAACGCAAAAAAGAGGAGCGAAATTTACTTCACAAAATAACGGCCAGGAAAAATAAATGTCCTTTAAACTTAAATTTTTAAACAGCTGTCCTAGAAACAAATACGGTTTACAAAATGGTCACTAAAACATAATTTCCAGTTTTTTATAATTGTTCGTGAATATAGCATCTTTAACGTTAGCCATGTTATTTTATTCACTTGCATGAGTTATCTAATGTTATGTTTCTATCATCTAGTTCAAACTGGCTTACATTTTAATTACAGTTATATCATTGCATGCCTATCACAACTACAGGCTGCATACGCATGCTCATGCAAGTTTAATTACATGCCGTTGGTTATGATTTTATGAACAGACAAAGAATAAACATGGTAACTTCATACAAGTTGTATTTTAGTGTTTCAAGTTTGTGCATCATGATAAACTATTTTTGTTTAAAAAATGCAATTAATTTCCTTAATTATTCTTCAAAATCTACTAAATCTTTAAAAGAGAAAATATATATATTCGAATCGAAATTACATATTTACTCATAATATCTTCATAATCTCTTTCAATATGAAAATATTGTATTGTCAAAATCTAAAAGTGTTATGTGATCTATAACAAGTTTTTGGGAAATCTATTTTTATGAAACCAACTCGACTACTTGTTTATGGTTTTCAGTTCAATTTTAAAACTCAAAAATATATTTCATGGTCAAAAACCAAAAAAAGAAGAAAATTTTTTTCCGAAGCAGTCTAAATATTTGCCAAGAGAACTACTAGTCTAGCCGAGACATTTTCTTTCCCATTAAACATTTTGACTTAAAAGCAAAAGGCTGGTCGGTTTGTTGTCCCTGCCAGAAATCATATTTAACATCAAAAAAGCGAAGCATGTAATCGGAACAAAACAAAACATTGACTGTCAACAAATATTTTCTTCTGATTAGTCCAAGATTTGATCGCTCAGTTATGACGCCCTTTTAATTATAGTTGATCCTATCTTTTTAACAGTGCTTAATCCACAAGTAATAATAATGCGTAGTGTGCACTAGAGCAGAATATTATCTGTAATCTTCTTTCCATTTGTTTAGTCCACTGGGGTTCAATGTTCAATACTATTGATAATGGTACTTTTGATGCCAAACTTAGGGTGCATTCGTGGATAATTTTTTCTCAGTTCGCGTTGCCAAATGCAACGTAGGATTCACCATTTTGCTCCGTTTAAACGAACGGATCAAATTGATGTGTTGGTGTTAAACACGTTATGCTGATGTCTGACACGTCCGATGTCAACGTAAATTAATTACAATCAACATTTTTTTATTACATATTTAATACTTTAATTCATTTCAAATTCAAACACGAATGAGATATATGTTTTTCGAACATGAGCTGCTTCTGGACCGCCCGACCTAACTGGTCAGGTAGACCACGGTCGATGGGACGATGCCTCGACACCGGACTTCGGGGTTTGCCATCTCTGAAGTTCACCTTCGAAAATTATTTGTTATATAGATACATAAAAACTAAATTGCGCGACAAGGGACTGATTTATAAATAATATTTGCAAACCAATATTTTATTCTTATTTTTTTTTTTGAGATCATGGGGAACCTTAAGATCATGGTATTCATTGATACTCACTTAAGTAAACCCCACGCCGTGTGTCTACCCCGCTTTTATTTAGTCGTCGCACACGGATGCTTAACGTTGAAACTCCCACTGATGGTTTGGCGCTGGGATTCGAACCTGCCCGGACACAGTCCTTTGGTTCCCATCTCCCAGCTCCCAAACCAACCGAGCTACGAACGGCGGGTTATTTTATTCTTATTTTGAACAATTAATATGTAATAAAGATTGTCATTTTTTATTTGAATCTTTTTAGAATTTCATAATTTACTAATAAAATAACTTCATTTAACCGTATTAATTAAAAAATAATTAAAAGAAAACTACGATAACAAAAATAATTATTAATAACAAAACAACTAAAATGACCCTTTTGTACACAATAACGCATTATATTTTCTCGAATCATTCTTCTTTCGTGTCCGCTTTAAATGTCTTTTTCGTGCGCGTCTTCTGTGTTTTTCATGAACGACCTTAAAATCTTCTCACTATAAAATTCAGATATCCAACTGAATTTGGATATAATATATTCATAATCAAGAAGATTATCCATGTAAGATTTGAAATTTTGTGGTAGGCTTCAAGTATTTCAAAATTGCAAGTTTATGAAACGTGAATTTTTTTTTTCTTCTACAAGGATTTAAAATTTAAATGTGAAAAATTCTTACGATAAAATACCAATGGGTTTCAAACAATAAAGGAGATATAAATATGTTCTTGTGTCCAACCTTCATCCGAGCTCCTCTTCCTTGTCTCCAATATCCATGCCCATGTTCTCAGCACAATATAGTTCCTTAGCTTGTAAGCAATCATCGTACAATAGTTGACATCTAACAAAGTGAAAAGGTGAAAATAAATAAAATAATTTTTGAAAATAAATAAAATGATAATATTCTAAATTATCATGGTTATGAACATCCCCTGTCCATTTACGATTGCTCTCTAAAGGTGTAAACGAATCGGATCGGTCCTAACGGAGATGTATTCTAGTTCTGTCTTATAAAAGATTTGGACGGACAATCTTTAAGTTCGAACATTTTTTGTACAAGCCAGACAACGGACAGAAAATATTTGGATAAAGGAAAAACATCGAACATTTTACAACGAACATATTTTGGTACGTGTTTTTTGTTCTAATTCGTGTCCTAAATGAGAATCTTACGGATACGTACCAAACACCTTTCCATCTTGGACCGAGTTTAAAAACGGACTGCCATGTCTGTATGATATACAGCCTTAGCCTCTAATCATAAAAAGGATCTGATATGAATTAAAACTTGATGTAGTCTTGGATAATATGCCTTAAGCCTTGGTTTAAGCATCATTGACTTCTTGATCAGCATCCATTAAGTCAACAATACATCCACTTTGATGCACGCTGTCTGTGTAGTATAATCAATAACAAAACAAGCATAAGACAAAGTGTTACAATTTTGTTTCCAAAATTATATTTGCCTAGTTTCAAAGTACGGAAGTACAAACTTTAAAATTCGCCTTCAGCATTTTAAATTGTGTAAATACAAATTCTGATCAGTTGAAAATCAAATCAATTTTTGAAATAATTTTAAACAATGTCTAAAGTTGAAATATGTTTGTCTAAAGTTTTGATATATACTAGTACAACCGCATGATGATGGGGATCAATCGTTTAATTTTTTTTAAATATTATGTAGTTTTTCTACTAATTTTACTTAATCCTCAAATGACAATATGTTGAAAAAAAATTTATAGTTAAACAAAATTTAGGAGACTTTCTAAAGAGAAAAAAGTAAATAGAACTGAAGATATTGAAGAAAACATATTAAAAACGTATTTTTTGTATTTCTTTTGGTTTCATGCAATTTGGTTTTGCAAAACTAAATTACACAAATCTCATTAAAAATTCTGTCTTACGTATAAGTTCCAACATGCATGTGCATGTTCTCAGCTCAATATAGTTTCGTTAACTTTTAATCAATCACATTACTACACTTTATACCATAAAATAAAAGAGTTAAAAAAAAGTAAGAAAGAAAGAAAAGTCAGCTATTTATCCACTTATCCATTACGTTATGTCCTATTAAAACTTATGTAGCGTTGGATAATATGCCTTAAGCCTTGGTTATTTGGTTTCAGGCATCGTTGACTTCTTGATTAACATTCATTAAGTCAATTATATACCCACTTTGATGCACGCTATCGATATATAATCAATAACAAACGCTGCGCATATGACAAAGTGTTATAAATTGTTATATAAAAATGCTAACATGCGTCCAATTATAAATTATTACAGGAAAACGCAAACATGCGTCCAAAGCACATGTTAAAGTTAATGAATTACCAATATACGATCTTGAATTCCACCCTTTTAAAGTTATACAAGTTAAAATAGTTATTTAATTTTTTTTTTCGTTTAGCCAATAAATAGCATTCTTAACATGTGTTATGAGCGCACACATTAACAAAACTCATTGTTATAATGTCTAAAAGTACTCCTAAAAAATGAGCACTAAAAAGTAATAAATCATCGCTAAATCAGCACAAAAAAATTGGAACTTCTTGTAATAATTTTGTACCGTATCCATTACATTTTTCATTGGAATGTTAATCAAATTATAATAGATTTGTTGTTATCCGTTTAATTCAATTCGTGCAAGTTTAAAAAGATATTATTTTGAAGAGGAATACTAAACATGCTAAGTTAAAACGAGTATTTGTATTTGATAAATGAAATAGAGATTTTAGATTCTGCATTCATTGCTATATGCTTACAATGATTGCTTACGACTCTCCAAGATCTGAGAATCTAAACGGAGCATTTAAACGGGACACGTACGGAATGGAAAAGGAAATTATGAGTGTTGAACGATACCTTAATCAAACTATAATAGATTTCTTGTTATCCATCAGTATGTCTTAAGTTTGGAGAAATATCATTTTGAAAAAAAAACCGCTGACTATACTCTCCATTAGAAAATATGAATTTGTATTTGACACATGATTGATAGAGATTTTAAATTTACATTATGCCAATAATTATCAACCACTCGTTCTGAAATCAGGAGCCAAATAAAATCTTAACATTCTTTTATTTTAAACGGTTTTGTCAATGTGCGATCTAGGAGTACATATTAAAAAATCTTGTTATTGGTTAAAATTATGCAATTCGAAGAGTATATTGATTATTCAATAACCTCAACGTCTACTTTAAAAAGTAATACTAATTTACCTTTTTAATTCGGTTTTGATGAGATTGTCAAAAAAAACAGCCGTAATGATTATCTATACAAATGCCATGGTGGACAAAATGTAGGGTCATCGCAAGATTTGAAAATATATTCATTGAAAGTGGTGGTCCTTCTCTGTTTGATTTCAGTATATAGTAAGGTTGCATGTTGCATACGACAAAAGAAATGGGTACATTTGCACTATTCGATGAGATTTTTCAGTAAAGAACAGAAGACGTTCAAGCTTCCTGTGAATTGAAAAATGGGGTACGACATAGGAGTGCTATTTTGTTCACACTATGCGAACAAAACAGCACTCCCCATTGGTTGAAATCAATGGGTTCCATATGGAGCCCGCTGATTTCAACCAATGGGCGGTAGTGTTTTGCTCACAGCAGTGTGAACAAAATACCACTCAAGACGTAGTAAATAGCAGATAGTAATCGGTTATCAGTTATTCTAGAGCGGTCAATAGACAACTGAAAAATTCAAAATCTTTCTACACTCGTATTAAAAAAGCGGATAAATATTCGATATTTGAAAAAATGACACGGATGTGGATTTTAAACGGATGCGGATACGAAAACGTCCACATATGAAAATTACTCATCCATTATTTTTCAAGATTATATTTTAAGTTACGTGTATTTTAGTTTAATGAAAGATAATTAATTGCATTAAGCACTCTAAATTAGCATAGTTATTAACATCCCTTATCCAATTTAGACTTGTTCTCTAATCATAAGAAGAAGAATCTGATACCATTAAAACTTGATGTAGTCTTTTATAAAATTCCTTAAGCCTTGGTTTAAGCATCATTGACTTTGTGATTAACATCAAATAAGTCAACTGTACATCCACTTTGATGTTCGCTGTCTGTATAGTATAATCAATAACAAACGCCACACATAAGACAAAATGTTACAATTAAAAAAAATGAAAAATTATACTAGAGCAGTTTTAAAGTGCGAGTGCCAGGTATAAAATGGTGCTACATATATGCGTATAAACATACATATATGCATATAAACATACATACATATATGTATATACATATTATGCATGTATGTACATATATATGTGTATGTATACACGCGTATGTGTATGTACGTGATCGTGTCCGTCTCTGCGTGCGTGTATGCATGTATTAGCCCAACTTGGTGTGAGTTACAGCATGCACATGCGTGTTCTCAGCTCAATGTCATTTCACAATAAAGCACTTTATAACTGATAAAGCAAAAGAGTGAAAAAAGAAAAGAAAAGTCAATACTCTAAATAAATTAGCATAGCTGTGAACATCCCTTATCCCTCTAGATTTGTTCTCTAATCACAATAAGGACCAGATCCTATTAAAACTTATGTAGCGTTAGATAATATGCCTTAACCCTTGGTTTAACGAATCATTGACTTCTTGATTGACATTTAAGTCAACTATATATATCCACTTTGATGTAAACTGTAGATGTGGTACAATCAATAATCAATTTTCAGAAATTTTGACTTAGATTCCTCTTTTTTAAATAAATTAGATTCACAACCCTCCAAGCTTTAAAATACAAATTACATCCTTGTTTTTGCATCCAGGCAAATATTCGCTATCATAAACAAGTTAAATTGTAATATTAAAACATGATATTTTTCAGTATATTTATCAGATTTCAATTTCGTTTTCACCGTTCAACCACAAAGTTTATTATTTTTATATTAAGATTCATGTATGATATGTTTTGATAATTTTTTTTTAATTTACAGCGGCAACCGCCAGATAAATATTTGCCTGATGTTTTGTTGCAACAACATCATCATCACAAAACATCATAATCCAAATTCTGATTTCAGTTGCACCGTGCTTTGCATTCTTTTCCAGCTTTTCATACTTTATTTCCAGCTCATATGTTTCAGGCCTCATGCTTCAGGGTTCGATCACGTTCAACTTAGTCAATCGCTGTCTTGTTTTTTCCCTATTTCTACCTCACTTTGTACATGCAGTGCTGATTATTATGCATGTGCAGTTAGTTTCAACATGTCGCGGTTATCCACTCAGAAGTATCGTGCAACATAGCTTCATCCCGTGTTTATTTCCCAGTTCATTTCTTCCAAAATCATTTCCACGTTCATTCATGCCACGAATAGGGCTGTCAATAGATATCCGAAAAATTCGAAATCCGTCCGCATCCGCATCTGAAAAGCGGATAAATATCTGATATCCGAAAAAACGGATGCGGATACGAACACATACGCATACGAAAATTATCTGTCCGGTTTTTGTCAAGATTATAGTTCAAATTATGTGTATTTTAGTGCAGTAAAAGATATTTTTTATTATTTTATTAAGTTAATAGTTTATATTATATGCATTTAATTCTTTTTAACTGCTCGGAACTATTTACTATTATCATATTTTTTATTTTTTAATACTTTTATAATCAATGGAATTGAAATATATTTATGTTAAACTAAAATTTTCATTTTATAATTCATGATTTATCAGTCCTTAGCGGATAGGATAATTATCTGATATTCATCCGTATCTGCGGATGTGGATATCCGATATCCGAAAGTGATTTCGGATGCGGATGCGGATATGACACTATCCGCATCCGAAAGTATTCATTGACAGACCTAGCCACAAAGCTGAAAGAATGGATCAGGGCTGTCAACAAGTAACCAAAAAATCCGAAATCCGTCGGTATCCGTATCGCAAATATAAAAAATTATCCAATTTCCGAAAAACGAAAACGGCTACGGATATGAGCATATCCATATCCGATAATTATCAGTTCGGTTTTTATCAAGTTATAGTTGTTATATTTTTATGTATTTTAATACATAAATGATTGTCGTTTACTATTTTTTACCGCTAAAATAATTAATATTTATATAAAAATTAATTTTTATCGGTTAAAATTATTTTTCTTAGTGTATTTATTATTATTTTTATATTTAGTACAAAAATAGATTTATAGTAAATCAAAAAAAATTATTTACTTGTGTAGATTCATTGGTTGTGAACTGGTTGAATAACGTTTGATGCATATTCGATATTCGTCCGCATCCACAGATACGGATATCTGATATTCGAAAATTATTTCGAATAGGAATACAACACTATCCGTATTCGAAAGTATCCATTTATGGATCTAATACTGGTGTGATTGCTTTGAATCTCGATCCTGCTCATTTTTCTGAATCCGCTAAGGAGCGGTTGAAGTAGAGGTTATAGCTTTTTTTTTTTTAAAATTATATTGGTTATCTTTCACGTTATTGATCATTTTATCATTTTATAACGAGTATACCATAATGGCACGAATGTTATACAAACGTTGAAAATGTAGGTTGAAACAAGACAACGATTATTCAAGCATTCATTCCATATGATGAAGAGTAGTACACTCGCAGTTTCTCAGAATGGGTGGAATTGATACTGATGAGAACCGGGACAAGATAATTGTTTTATGTCATGCCATACTTCCAGTTTATATTTTTATAATTGTTCGTGAATATAGCATCTTTAACGTTAGGCATGTTATTTTATTCACTTGTGTGAGTTATTTAATGTTATTTTTCTATCATCCAGTTCAAACTGGCTTACATTTTAATTACATATATATCATTGCATGCCCATCACAACTACAGGCTGCATATGCATGTTATGTAAGTTTAATTACATATATCTTGTTGGTTATGATTTTATGAATAGATAAAAAATAAACTCGGAAACTTCATGCAAGTTGTATTTTCAATGTTAAGTTTTATTTTTTGCCTATTTTCTACGATTTAAAAATGCAATTAAATTGTTTAATTATTTTTCAAAATCTACTAAATCTATAAAACAGACAATATATTTGAATCTCAGTTACACATTTACTCACATTATCTTTGTAATCAACTTATCGAAATCTAACTGTGTTGATCTATAACAAGTTTTTTGAAAAACTATTTTTATTAAACCAAGTCGACTAATTGTTTATGGTTTTCCGTTCAATTTTGAAACTCAAAAACACTTTTCATGGTTAAGAAAAATCAAAATAATAATAAGAAAAACAATAATAATAATTCCTTTTAAAATATTATAATGCCCGAACGTGAAGTGGTCTACATGTTTGCCAAGAAAACTACTAGTTTAGCCGAAACATTTTCTTTTTGATAAAATGTAATAAACATTAAAACTTAAGTATTTTTTCCCATTAAACATTTTGACTTAAAAGCAAAAGGCTGTTTGGTTTGTTGTCCCTGCCAGAAATCAAATTTAACATCAAAAAAGCGAAGCATGTAATCTGAACAAAACAAAACATTCACTGTCAACAAATATTTTCTTCTGATTAGTCCAAGTAGATTGCTCAATTATGACGCCCTTTGAATTATAGTTGATCCTATCTTTTTAACAGTGCTTAATCCACAAGTAATAATAATGCGTAGTTGTGCACTAGAGCAGAATATTATCCGTAATTATCTTTCCATTTGTTTAGTCCACTGGGGTTCAATGTTCAATGCTATTGATAGTGGTACTTTTGATGCCAAACTTAGGATGCCTTCGTGGATAATTTTTGCTCAGTTTACTGTTGTGTTGCTTTGAAAGGGTCAAATGCAACACAGGATCAACCATTTTGCTCCGTTTAAACGAACGGATCGAATCGGTGGGTTGATGTTGAACGCGCTAAGTTGACATTAGACACGTCCGACGCCAACATTAATTAATTGCAATTAACATTTTTTTATTACATATTTAATAATTTAATTTATTTCAAATACCACGATCTGACCGGTCAGGTCGACCGCCGTCGATGGAGGCGATGCCTCGGCACACGACTTAGGGGTTTGCCACCCCCGAGCTTCACCTTCGACAATCAATCATTATACAGATACAAAAAAGCTAAAATTACACGATAAGAGACTGATTTATAAGAAGTATATACAAACCAATATTTTATTTTTATTTCGAACAACTAATATGCAATAAAAATTGTTATTTTTTATTAAACTTTTTTCGAATTTCATAATTTATGAATAATATAAATTCATTTAACTGTACTAATTAAAAAATAATTAAAAGAAAACTACGATAACAAAAATAATTATTAATAACAAAACAACTAAAATGTCTTTTTCATACACAAGATAGCGTTATATTTTCTAAAATCAATTTTCTTTCGTGACCCTTTTAAATACTTTTTTCATGTGCGTCTTTCATGTCGTTCAAAAACGCATCTTAAGGTCTCCAGACTTTAAAGTAGATATATTCAACTGAATTAGGATATAATATATTCATAATTGAGAAGATTATACATGTAAGATTTGAAATTTTGTGGAAGGCTCCAAGTATTTTAGAATTGCAAGTTTATGAATTATCAAATTTTTTACTTCTACCAAGGATTTAAAATTTAAATGTAGTTTTGAAGGAATGATGTAAAATTTTAAATGGATAATATTATCTATCAAAATAATATATCTATAAATAGTTCACTTTGACATGAAAAAATCTTACATTAAAATACCAATGGGTTTCAAACCATAAAGAAGATAAAAATATGTTCTTGTACCCATCCTTCATCCGAGCTCTTCTTCGTTAGAGCATCTCCAACCCATTTCACAGATAATGTCACGTAAAGCTTACGTGTCAATAGATTATAAGAGCATCTTCAATGCAAATATGATGTGATTTCAATTAAATCCTATGTGTCAAGGGATAAATCACAATGTTATCTCAATGTAATTTCTAAAAAGTAAACATCACATTAAAAACAAGAAAACTACTCCAATGCAAATGTATTTATTGAAAAAAAATTGACTATGTGTTCCAATCAAAATTTAAATAAATAAAAATAATAGATAAAAATTAGTTCATTGTGAATATTTATTACTTCACATTGTGAAGTGATTCACATTGTGAAGTGCAATGTCTAAAACTAGACATTGCACTAGACAATGTCTAATAATTGTTTTGCCAAGTCATCATAACATTGTCATTAACATTGACATTGGAGATGAAAATTTGAACTAAATTAAATGTTGATGATATGTACTTGACATTACATCAAAATAGCTCATGGGTTGGAGATGCTCTAAACAATGTTGATTCAATGTTTACATACATGACAATGACATTCACAATTTCTCTCCAAAGCAAATTAAAAAATGATCATTTTTTGCATACGTGTCATTCTATTATTCGTAGACAATAGAATTAATTTGTATAATTTATTAATGATTATTTAGGGGTGATACTTCACATTGTGATGTGCAATGTCTAAAGCTAAACAATGCATTTCACAATGTCATCTTCGAATCACAAATTACATTAGTATTGGAGAAAGTATTATAGAAGATTTTTTATAGTTGTTGATTGGGTTTGACATTACATCCAAATTAATCGTGTATTGAAGATGCTCTTATCTCCTTCCTCAACTTTTAATCAAACCCCGTGCTATAGTTTACATCTACTCAAATGAAAAAAGTGAAAAAAATGAAAATAAATTTTAAAAGTAAATAAAATGACAATACCTTAAATTAGCATAGTTATGAACATCCCTTATCCATTTGGGTTTGTTCTCTAATCATAAGAAGAAGGATCTGATACGAATTAATACTTGATGTAGTCTTGGATAATATGCCTTAAGCCTTGGTTTAAGCACTACTGACTTCTTGATCAGCATCCATTAAGTCAACAACACATCCACTTTGATGCACGCTGTCTGTGTAGTATAATCAATAACAAAACACACATAAGACAAAGTGTTATACTTTGTTTCCAAAATTATATTTGTCAAAGTGCGGAAGTACAAACTTTACAATTTCGCTTAAGAATTTTAAATTGTATAAATACAAATTCTGGTCAGTTGAAAATCAAATCAATTTTTGAAATAATCTTAAGCAAGGTCTAAAGTTGAAATATGTTTGTCTAAATCTTTGATATATACTCGTACAACCGTATGATGATGGGGAATCGACCGTTTAATTTTCAAGAAAAAAAATATTATGTGGTTTTTCACTAATTTTACTTAATCCTCAAATGATAATACATTGAAAGAAAATTTATAATTAAAGAAATTTTAGGAGAAAAAAGTAAATAGAATTGAAGAGATTTAAGAAAACACAATAAATGCATGTTTTTGTTTTTGTTTTTGTTTTCACACAATTTGGTTTAGCAAAACTAAATTAGACAAACCCACGACCGACCCTAGGCATAGGCCAGCTAGGCGGTCGCCTATGACCTCCGATCCGAAGGAGGGTTCACCTTTGATTATAGGGGTCTCAGATTTGAAGAGTATTTTACATAAAATACAGTTATAAGGGCTTCAAATTAACAAAAGATAGTTTCCGGCACAGACAAACCTCTCTAAAAATTCGGTTTTACGCATAAATTCCAACATGCATGTGCATGTTCTCAGCTCAATATAGTTTCCTTAATAGTTTCCTTAATTTTTAACCATTCACACTGCTACACTTCATACCTGATAAAGTAAAAGAGTTAAAAAAAACGTAAGAAAGAAAGAAAAGTCAGCTATTTATCCACTTGTGCATTACGTTATGAACATCCCTTATGCATTTAGATTCGTTCTCTAATCATTATAAGGTCCAGATCCTATTAAAACTTATGTAGCGTAGGATAATATGCCTTAAGCCTTGGTTAGTTGGTTTCAAGCATCATTGACTTCTTGATTAACATTCATTAAGTCAACTATATATCCACTTTGATGCATGCTGTCGACATATAATCAATAACAAACCTGCACAAACGACACAGTTTTGTAAATTGTTATAGAAAAATGTTAACATGCGTCCCAGGATATATGTTAAAGTTACCGAATTACCAGAATACCACTTTGAATTCCGACCTTTTAAAGTTATATAAGGTTAAAAGTAGATATTTGAAATAATTTTTTTTGTTTTTTAGTTAATAAATAGCATTTTTAATAAGTGTCATAAGAGTACACATTAACAAAACTCATTGTTATAATGTTTAAAAGTACTCCTAAAAAATAAGCGGTAAAAAGTAATAAATCGGTAAAATGTAACAAAATCATCGCTAAATCAGCATAAGAAAATTGAAACGTCTTGTAATATTTTTGTACCCTATTCATAGCATTTTTCATTGGAGTGCTAATCAAATTACAATAGATTTGTTGTTATCCGTTCAATTCAATTCGTGTAAGATTGAAAAGATGTTATTTTGAAAAGGAATACTAAACACGCTCCATGAAAATGAGTGTATTTGTATTTGATACGTGAAATAGAGATTTCAGATTATTCCAACATTGTTATATGCTGACAATGATTGCTTATCACTCTCCTGAGAATTTGAACGAAGCATTTAAACGGGACGCGTAGGGAACCGAAAGGGATATTATGAGTGTTGAACAATACCTTAATCAAACTATAATATATTTGTTGTTATCATCAATAAGTCTTAGGATTGAAGAAATATCGTTTGAAAGAGAAACACTAACTATACTCTCCATTAAAAAATGTGGGTTATTATTTGACAATTGATAAAAATTTTGAATTTACATGTTGTCAATAATTATCAACCATTATTTGTGAAATCGCAAGCAAAATGAAAGTTTAACATTTTTTTATTTTAAATGGTTTTTTTAATGTGTGTTCTAAAGCCGCATGTTAAGAACGACAGTTATTAGTTAAAATTATGCAATTCGACGAGTATAAATAATTTAATAACCTTAACGTCTATTTTAAAAAGTATAACCAGTCTACCTTTTTAATTCAGTTTTGACTAGATTGTCAAAAAAACAGCCGTAATTATTATCTGTACAAATGACATGGTGGAACAAAATGTAGGGTCATCACAAGATTTGAAAATGTATTCATTGAAAGCGATGGTCCTTCTCTGTTTGATTTCAGTATATACTCATGTTGCATACGACAAAAGAAATAGGTACATTTGCACTATTCGATGAGATTTTTCAGTAAAGAACAGAAGACGTTCAAGCTTCCTGTGAATTGAAAAATGGGGTATAACGTAGTAAATAGCAGATAGTCATCAATTATTCTAGAGCGGTCATTGAACATCGTAAAAATTCAAAATATGTCCGCAGCCGTATTCAAAAAGCGGATAAATAACCAATATTCGGAAAAACTAATGCGGATGCGTATACGGAAACGTCTGCATATGAAAATTACCCGTCCAGTATTTTTTAAAATTATATTTTAAGTTATGTGTATTTTAGTATAGTGAAATATATTGATTTATTGTTTTATTAACTTAGAAATTTATATTATACGTACTAAACTCATATTGACTGCAAAAACTATTTATTTTGTTTATTTTTAACACTTTAATAATTAATAGGATTGAAAAGATCTTATCTAAAACTAAAAAATTTCATGTATATTTCTTGATTTATAGATCGTTAACGAATAATTATTCGATATCCATCCGTATTAGCGGATGAGGATATCCAACATCCGAAAATAATTTTGGATACAGATACTGATATGGCATTATCCGCATATGAAATCCGTTAATCGACCTAACTTATTCAATAATCAGCTCTGAATTGCAAAATGAGACATTGATATGGTAAACCGGGGTAAGTCTTCCGGTGCATTTGCATATTTTAGCCGACCTGTTAAAACTTTCAAAATAATCAGCTCTGAATCGCAAATGTATCTTTTTTAAATGAAATGTAATATTTTTTTCGTTTTATATGTAATTTATAATATAATATCTATCATTAACACTTATTTAAAATACCTAAAATAGTTTAATACAAATTAATATAGATAATCATTGACACGCCATTATTATCTTTTGAGAATTATACTCATATTATTTAAGAACATTACATTGACGATCGAATGTGAATATGTATTTGTAACGTGTATAAACACACCGGTTAAAATTATTTAGAATAGTATATATAATATAAATAAATCAGAATCAAAGTCATAGATTACAGCAGAATAATATACATCATATAAATAATAAAATGTTGATAATAAAATATGAGTATGCAAAATATCGGTACTATACTCATAATATATACATCGCATCCAAAATATCTATAATTAACAGAATATTGATTTATAAATAATATAACAAACTAATTTTTTATTTTTATTCCCAACAACTAATGTGGACTAAAATATGAACAAATATAAATCTGTTCTTGTGTTCAACCTTCATCCGAGCTTTCTTTCTTGTCTCCAACATGCATATGCATGTTCTCAGCTCAATCTCGTTCCTTGACTTTTAATCAATTACGTTAAGCACTCTAAATTAGCATAGTTATGAACATCCCTTATCCATTTAGATTTGTTTTTTTTTTAAAGAGTCTATAAACAAAAAGGAGAATAAATGCCATTCTTCGGTGGCTCATAGAACAGTGTGCTAGCATAAAACCACATATACCACCCAAAGACCAAAATTTGAAACTATAGAAGCAAAAACCAGAAATACAAAATCAAAACGACAGCACTACCCCACTGTACACAGAAAAGAAAATAGAAAGAGAAACCACCAGCAAAACACCAACCCGTCTTTACCAACAGTAAAGACCAGACCTCCACTCAAAACCACTGAAGCGACTGAACTGAAAACAACCAAAACAGGGAAACCAGAGCAAGCTAACTCCTAGAGATGGAGCCTAATACCGGCCAGAAGGAAATACCAGAACAGAAGACCCTGACCGATGAAGATGGCGACGGAACCACGGACAGAGCCCAGCGATGTGGAAACAAGTCTAAGCTATACCAATGAAAACCAGCACAAGAGCAACAGGCAAGTAACCATAGGGATCCATCAGCAGAAAAGAAAACGACCCGCTCAAACATCCCTAGAAGAATCCAGAAAAAACCCGCCAAGCAAGCACAAGAGATAGCCAAACCATGAAAAACCGCAACTTCCTGGACAGAAGGCTAGCAAACACATTAAAATAAAAAGAGGGGGGCAGGGGGATAAGGCGGTGTGTGAAAGGCACCACCTTACAATGAAGGCTCAACCAACTCCTAGTCTGGCGGCCGATTGAGCGCAGGAGATCGAAAGGAGTCCCACTAACCGCCGGGACCTCTGGCTCATGGATCCCTTGAACGGTCTTCCCCGAAAGGCCATGAACACATCATTCCTCACGCGATGAATAATGGAAAGCGGATCCATAGGAACGTTGTCGAAGATGGCCTTATTCCTAGCGCACCAGACGTGCCAGCAGATAAGACACGGGATTAATCTGAACATGGAAGCACGTAGGGATTTTCCCGAGTTCCCAGCCCACCAGGAAAAAAGAGGATCAGAAGGCAAGCTAGCATTACTCCGAACCCCAACCAAGTTACCGAAGTAATTCCAGCAAGCTTTGGCAGTGAAGCCGCCGAAAAACAAATGGCTCGAAGATTCCCTTTCCCCATTGCCGCAGCAAAGACAACGGGAGACCAATGGGATATCGATCCTTTGGATATTTTCGTCAAGTGGCAAACCATCGTGAAGGAGTCGCCACATCAGCATAGAAACCTTGGGCGGAATACGAGCATCCCAAATGAATGAGAATTCAGGACGGATAGGGGATGGAATCCTGATAGAAGACCAGGCTTTTAGAATGGAGAAAGAGTCGCCATCCTAGCCTGTCATGCCGCCGTGAGCGTCAGATAGAGCCTTAACCGACTGCATATGCTTCCAGGTCTCACTAGCAAAAGATGGAGAGCCTGAGAAATTAGACCCCGCAAGTCTATGGTATTTGGCTCGGAGGAAAGAAGCCCAAAGGGAGTTGTTAACCCCAAACCGGTGCCACAACTTACACGCAAAGGCCTTGCAAAGGTCGGATGGGTTACGCAGCCCTAAACCACCTTCAGATTTGGGGCGACAAACCACGTCCCACGACACCCAATGGTGACGATGGCCGTTTACCTTGTTTCCCCAAAGGAAAGAAGAAGCCAAGGACCGGTAAGTCCGGAAGAAAGAGGCAGTAGGGGTCATAGTCGCGAAAATATGAGTTCCCATGGAATCCAAAACAGATTTGATAAGAACAAGCCTGCCGGCCTGGGATAGAAGAGACGCGTTCCAGCGTAATATCTTTTCCCTCACTTTGTCTATCAAGGGATCGAAAAGTGCATTTAGCTTCCTGCCCCGATAAAGGACAATACCAAGGTAAGGAAGCGGAAGGGAAGATTCCTTGAAACCAGAGGTAGACTCGATCCAAGAAGCGCTAGCAGGAGACAAGTCCTTCGAATGAACGAAGCAACATTTGGAGGGGTTAACGAGCTGACCAGAAGATCTCTCGTATTGATGGATAAAACTAAGGAGCCACCTAACGGAGGAACGGCTGCCGTTAGTGAAAATGACAATGTCATCAGCGAAGGATAAAGAAGAAATTAGGGGACAACCCCTCGGGATACCGAAACGTTGGATTTGACCATAAATGGTTAAGGATTGAAGACCGCGAACAAAAGCCTCGGCCGCAATCACAAACAAAGAAGGCGAGAGCGGATCACCCTGACGCAAACCCCTCCCAGCTTTGAAGTACCCATGGGCTGAGCCATTAATGAGAACAGAGAACCAAGCGTTGGAGATAAGCCTCCACACCATGTCAATCAAAGCCTCCGGAAACCCGAACGTCTGAAGGATCTTGATGACGAAAAACCAAGACATGCGATCGTAGGCCTTAGCCATGTCTAGTTTAAAAACGACATTAGAACCCCTGACTTTTCGGTCAATTTGAGATATCAGTTCCTGGGCGAGGAGGACGTTATCAGAGATAAGACGACCTTTGACAAAACCTGCTTGCGAAGAGGAGATGATACGTTGAAGGAAAGGCGCCAGACGAGTGGCCAGAATTTTTGAAATAACCTTGTTTGAAAAGTTGCAGAGGCTAATCGGACGAAAATCCGAACAAGACCGAGGGTTGTCGCTCTTCGGAATGAGAATCAGGTTGGTGGAGGTCCAACCAGCGGGAAGATTCCCTCCCGAGAAGAAGGATTGAACAGCAAGACAAAAATCGGCCTGGATAATAGACCAAGTAGACCTATAAAAAACACCATTAAATCCGTCAGGACCACTGGCTCTGTCCTTGCTCAAAGCAAAAGCACAAGCACGAATCTCCTCAGGGGACGGGATGTCCGTGAGCTCGGCGCTCTCCGAGGGGAGAACCAACGGAGGAATGAAAGCTAAAAGGGCCGGGTCAGTAACTGAGACTGACGGGGAGCCCAGAAAGGATTGGAAGTGGGAAAGAATGATATCTTTTACTTCCTCGGGCGCAGAGGCCATTGTGAGATCAGGACGCAAAATTTCACGGATCGATAAAAGACTATTCTTCTTACGAATAGAAGAGTGGAAGAATTTGGAGTTCGCATCACCATGGATAGCCCACTTGACCCTCGCCTTTTGACGGAGGTAGTCATTCTCGACACGAAGTTCGGAGGAGAAAGAAACTTGGGCTAGGGCCCACGCCTCCTTGTTGGCAGCGGACGGATGTTCGTCAAACAAAGATTCGGCAACGATAAGCGCCTCTTCGGCTAAACGAACGCGGTCGAAAATGTTCCTGAAAACTTCAACGTTCCACACCTTAAGGCATGCCTTGAGACGCGACAGCTTGCGCCCAAAAGCCAAACAGGGAGAAGCAGAAACAGGAGAGCTCCAAGAGCTAGAAACCACTTGAAGGAAAGAGTGGTGGGACCTCCACATGCTCTGGAACCTAAAAGAAGAGGGTCCCGAGATCGATAGTGGAGAGCACCGAACAATCATAGGAGCATGGTCCGAGAAGGACCGATGGAGATGAGAGATAGCGAAGGAGAATGGAAGCCGAAACCATTCCTCCGATCCGAAAACCCGATCCAGTCTAGAAAGAATACGATTCGGACCTTCTTGGTTGTTGGACCAGGTGAAAGCCGATCCCACGAAGGGGATTTCCGAAAGGCTAGAGGAGACGATGAACGAATTGAAATCAGCCATCGCTCCTCGGTTAATGGCCGCCCCACCCCTTTTTTCCTCTTGGGTAGCGATGATATTGAAGTCTCCGCCAACCACAGAAGTAGAGAAGCCAAAAGAATCGAGAGCTAGGATATCAGACCACAGAGCCAACCTACCCAAACGATCACATTTGGCGTAGACTGCAGAATAGGAGGACGAACAGACCATAGAAAGGAGCTGAGAGGAGTCGAAAAGGGGATGAACCACAAACGATTTGGACCATAAAATCCAAATCTTGTCCGAGACATTCGCCGAGCCACCACCGAATCCTAGGGATAGAATGATTCGGGGAAGGTTCGCCGGCTCAATCATGGGCTCCAAGAGCGCAACCAACCCAATAGAATGCTTCTTAACAATGCGTTTTAGCCTAGCCAAAGACGCGTCGTTGCCAATACCACGAATATTCCAGAAAAGAAAATTCGCCATGAGAAAAATCGGCCAATAGCGAGGAGACCGGGTCGATAAACACCCAAGTTTCAGACCAGATACAGAGAAAACCGAGCCGATCGGTCGATCTGCTCGGACGCCGCTATAGAGCGTGTGCGAATGGTGCGAGGAGTGGAAGTGGCTCTCCGCGGCCTACGACGAGACGATCGCGGAGGAGGGTCGGTCGACTCAACCATCACCACTCCCCTAGTCCCGATCGGAGAAGGCGAAGATGAGCTGTCCGAAAAGGATGAAGGAGAGGAGTTCCTAGCCAAACAATCCAACCGCTCATTAAGGAGCGCAATCTCTGCCTTGCTCATCAGAGGAATAGAGATGGAAAAAGGGCACGAAGAAGAAGAAAGAGAGCACTCCGAAGAGCATCGAGGGGTCGAGAGGTCTTCCCGGCCTGGAAAGATAGAAGGAAAATTCAAGCAAGACGGGATGCGATCCACTCGCAATCCGGAATGCCAGTCGAGCCAGACAAAAGAAGGCACGTCACAAACTGCTGTGACAATCGACGGACTGATGTAGGAGACTGAATCAACCGCCGATTTTGACAATGCAGAGGAGGAGGAGACAGACAAGAGAACGAGAGAAGCAGTAGCAGACGGACTACAAAATAGTGTAGGAGAGCAACCAGATTGCTTCTCAAATTGCTGTTGGACTCCTACCTCTGCCGGACTGTCACTAATCAGACAGCCCCGCGTATAGGATAGGAGTCTCGGCTCAGCCCAGGTGCCTCGATCGCCCGCGCAGACCGAGAGTGGCTGGCGAGAATCCAAACTGCCCGTATAACGGTCGTATGCGATCGCTATACGTCCAGATGTAGGAAAACGCCCCCACCGACCGCACCAGGCCTTAGCCATCCATCGGCAGTCCCAATAGGACGCTGCCCGGGATGACCCATAAAAAACAGAACAAGCCAAAGACGACACAAAAGGGAAATCGATTTGGCAACGAAAAGGAATCCAACAAGCGGATTCCAAATGGTCGAACCAAGCTCGAATAAATGATCGAACGGAACCGATGATGCAGTGGGAGAGCTGCAAAGAAACCAAGGGAAAGCATAAAGGGCCAGACAGGGAATCAACAAAAGGTGATGAAACCCTGTCATGAGTGCTGACAGAGATTACACAAAGGCGTGTGACATAGCTCATCCGAAAAGAGTTGGCCTCAAAAGCCAACAACCCAACAAATAACAAAAATCCATCAAACTCAACGTAATAGTAATCAGAAAAAACATTAAAGCAAACCTGCCTACCCAAAGAGCCACCATCTTGCCAAACTGAGGACAAAGCCCTATGCGGTGTAGAGTCAACTACTGACAACGGAGTCGCCAAAGGCGCTGCGTCCGAGGGGACAGGCGAGCAACCTGACGTCAACTCACCAGTAGAGAACCCAGCAACTAAACAAACGGTCGAAGGCGAAGGAACGGTGGTCAAATCCAATTCCCCACTACCACCAGCAAGACCGGAACAGCCGATCGAACCAAAAACACAATCTACCTCAAGCAAACTCACCGAAAACTCTGCCCCGAGAACAGTAAGACGAGGAGTGAAACAACCTCGCTCTTCAGTCGAAGGAGATCCAATAGATTCGGAACCAAGGCCAAACTCCAGCGAGCCAAAGCACGTCCCAATAGTAGACAAATCCAAGTCTCCCACCACTGCCCCAAAATGAAGGCTCAGAACAAATCGGGTGATGAATTCCTGACCGCCGAAGGCCTCCGGTAAGCAAGGGGAGGCGGAAGGAAGCAAACACTCATCAACAGCGGTGGACAACGAAGCAAAAGAGGACGGGCCACGGACGGAATACGAGAAACAAGGTAATAACTCCATGAACCGCCCACCCACAACAAGAAACCGGAACCGAGTCAACACCGCAGCCGACAAATGGGAAAAAACGCAGATCTCAACAGAATCAGGGCCAGTAAAGCAAACAGACAAAGGCGGGGCCACAACCTTCAACATAGCATCAGCTACATCAGCAAAGAAGGGACAACCACCCACGAAATCGCCACGAAAGTAAAAAATCCCCAAATCCATACAAACCCTAGGTACCACAGCGATAGAGAGTGACGATCGCACTCCAAAAAGGAGAGCACGCATGACCTAGGTCAGAATAATTAAAGCGCAGAGATAGAAGAGGAGAGTCGCAGACAAGAGAAAAAATCAGGAAGCCATGGAAAATAAGACCGTTTGTTTTGAAATAGTTAAAATCCAAATAATTAAAGCATTTAGATTTGTTCTCTAATCATAAGAAGAAGGATCTGATACTATTAAAAGTTGATGTAGTCCTTTATAAAATTCCTTAAGCCTTGTTTAAGCATCATCGACTTTGTGATTAACATCCAATAAGTCAACTATACATCCACTTTGATGCATGTTGTCTGTATAATATAATCAATAACAAACGCCACACATAAGACAAAGTGTTACAACTAAAAAAAATAAAAAATAACAAATATTATATTTGAGCAGTTTTAAAGTGGGAGGTACAAACTTTGAAATTACGAATGCGCACGTGTGTAGCACAATTTATTACGCATTGATATCGGTCATAAATTTATATTTAAATATTTAGTTAATGTAAAAGAAGGAAGAAAATATAAATATTTAAATAGAAATTTGGGATTTATATTAAATGGCTACAAAATGGTGCTTAATAAAATAATATTGATACTATATACATGCATACATATAAACATACATATATGCATAAAATACACATACAAATGTACATGTATATACATATTATACGTGTATGTACATGAATACGCACGCGTGCGCGCACACATATATATGTAGGTGTATGCACGCGTATGTACTTGTATGTGTGTGTCTGCGTGTGCTTGTGCATCTATTAGCCCCCAACTTGGTGTGAGTTCCAGCATGCACATGCGTGTTCTCAGCTCAATGTCATTTCACGTTAAAGCTCTTTATCACTGATAAAGTAAAAGAGTGAAGAAAAAAAAAGTCGATACTCTAAAGTAGCATAGCTGTGAACATCCCTTATCCATCTAGATTTGTTCTCTAATCATAAGAAGGACCGAATCCAATTAAAACTTATGTAGCGTTGGATAATATGCCTTAAGCCTTGGTTTAATGCATCATTGACTTCTTGATTGACATTCATTAAGTCAACTATATATACCCACTTTGATGTAAACTGTCAATGTGGTATAATCAATACAAGGAATGATTGTCAACTCTCTAGAATTAAAAGATGATGAAAGAATAGTCCCTTCTGAAAAAGTTATGAAAATTAGGTCCATATTTTTAATTTTTTGCTAATTTATGCCACTTTTGACCCTGATTTTCATGCTGGGCCGATTTTCCGAAAGGGACAGTTTGATAAAAATTAACAAAGCAGGGACCTAATTAACATCGATTTATGGATAGTGACTTTTTGTGCATGAGCTTTAAGAATAGGGACCGTTGGTCCAAAATCAATTATCAATTTTCATTTGTGAGAAATTTTGTCTTACATTCCTCTTTTTTAAATAAATTAGATTCACATCCCTTCTTGTTTTAAAATACAAACTACATTCTTGTTTTTGCGTCCAAATAAATAATCGCTATCATAAACAAGTTAAATTGCAATATTAAAAACGTGATATCTTTCAATAAATTTATCGGATTTCAATTTTGTTTCCACCGTTAAATCACTAATTTTATTATCTTTCTATTAAGATCCATATATGATATGTTCTGACAATTTTTTAAATTTACAGCGGCAATCCCCAGATAAATATTTGCCCGATGTTTTGTTGCAACAACATCATCATTATAAAACGTCGCAGTTCAAATTCTGATTTCAATTGCACTGTGCTTTGCATTCTGTTCCGTCTTTCCATACTTCACTTCCAGCTCATATGTTTCAGGACTCATGCTTTAGGGTCCGATCACTTTCAACTTAGTCAATCTGTCTTGCCTTTCCCTATTTCTACCTCATTTTGTACATGCATTGCGGATTATTATGCATGTGCATTTAGTTTCAACATGCCCCGGTTATCCACTCAGAAGGATCGTGCAACATAGGTTCTTTCCGTGCCATTTATACCTCCATGTTGCAACATGCAACATGCTTTCTTGCATGTACTTCCACTGTATTTTTAATGTGCCACGCCCCTTCATGCCGCTCCTCTATATTATGTGCAGAATAATTACACAACTTCATACTACACAGCTCTTTACTTCAACTGTAATCTAAAGAAGCATTGATAATAACTCTTCGTATCTGCGACGGACCTCGGCATTTCTCAGCATCCCTGTGATATGTCTTAGCGCCTTCACGCAGCATCACCCGAATCACATCCTGCCTATTTCGCTTGCTTGGTCCTCTGCCTATTTCAACAACTAAATTTGTCTGGCAAATATTTGCTAGGGAAAATTCGGACTAATATTACCGGGCAAATATTTGGCCTGTAAATGTTAAAAAAAATTAATTTGTCAAAACATATCATATATGAATCTTAATAGAAAGATGAAAAAATCTGTGAATTAATGGTGAAAACGAAATTGAAATTCGAAAAATATACTGAAAGATATCATGTTTTCAATATTGCAAGTTAACTTCTCATTAAAGCAGATGTTTACCTAGGCGTACGGTATAAATTATAGAGACTAAATTTTTATTGTAGAAGTAGGAGCGGGAAACATACATTAAGTTTAAAATTAGAAACGTGTTCCTAATTTCCACTTGTTATAATGTCTAAATGCACTCCTCAAAGATAAACGGTGAAAAGAAATAAAATCAACCTTAAATCCGCACCAAAAAATTGGAACTTCTTGTGACATTTTTGTGTTGTATCTATAGCATTTTTCATTGAAGTGTTAATCAAACCATAATAGATTTGTTGTTATCCATTTATACCCTGTAAGATTGAAGAGATATTATTTTGAAGAGGAATACCAAGAATCGTGGTTTTCATAACCGGACCGTGAGTCGAACCGCAATGACTCAAGGTTTAAAGTTTTGATGGTTCAATCGGTCAAACCGTCAGAACCGTTATTTCTTTTTTCGAAAAATTTGCACATTTAACTTCGAGGTATATGCTAAAATGTTGAAATTATAATGCTATGTACATGAGCTGTAGATGTTCTTCAATGTCTGGAACCAAATTTGTGTGTTGTTGCAGTGCACAACTGCACCAACGCAACTAAAGTTGTATATACAGTGGAGAAGTGCACAATGGTAGAAGTTTAATAATGGAAAATTTGATGAATCTTGTAGTGTATCATAGTAGTTTGCAACAATGAAGAACGAACTGGTGGAGTTTGTTGTTTAGATTTTGGAAAGATTATGATTTTTGAAATATAGATTTACTTGTTTTCTTTAAAGCAATACAAAAGATGAAAATGAAAGAGAATTAGATGATAAGAAAGTAGAGAAAAACAAAAGAACCGCGGTTTAATCAGGTAAAATTGAAGGTTGAACCGCTTATTTGAAGGTTCGACCATGGTTTATACATGACTGAGGTCTGATTGAGTTCTGAACCGTGGTGATCCAAGGTTCAAGGTTATTCGAGATCGGACCAGGACAGGTACGACTTATGAAAACACAGTTAAGCATAGTCGATTAAAAAAGTGTATTTGTACTTTTCACGTGATTGGTAGAGATTTTGGATTCTACAATCATTGCCATATACTCCCATGATTTCCGATTACTCTCCAAATCATATGGGAAGTGCAAGTTTAACAACATTTCTTTGTTTTGAAAAGCAAATATTCGTTCTTTACGAAGCGAACAAGATATTTGAATGTGGTATTTGAATGAGAAATTTGATTGGAAATGAAATGTGTTTAGTGATCCGAAAGGGTTATTGGAACGGAACATTTAAGTAGAGTATTTGATGTGGAAAAAAATATATAGGAAAAGACGGAAAGGACTAGCCGTATGGTAATTCATGTCCAACGCATCAGACGCAAACACGCCATTTTTCCAGTTTCACACAATGGGTCATTTGGGGGAAGTTCACGTTGCCTTTTTAATTCTGTTTTGACAAGAATATAAAGTAAGGGCTGCAACTATTATCTATCCAAATGCTACAATTCAACAAATTGTAGGGTCATCATAAGATTTGAAAATATATTCATTGAAAGCGGTAGTCCTTCTCTGTTTGATTTCAGCATAAACTCATGTTGCATGTTGCATACGACAAAAGAAATGGTACATTTGCATTATTCTATGAGATTTTTTAGTAAAGAATAAAAGACGTTCAAGCTTCCTATGAATTGAAAAATGGGGTATGACATAGTAAATCGCGGATGGTCATCACTTATTCCTCAATAATCAACTGTGAATTACTTCTTCAAGGAACATCTGAAGTTTTCCAAAGAAGTAGAGTGAAAGTGAATGCCTTCAGCAGCATACTGTGGAGCCGAACACGCAAAGGGGCTTGACCCTGAGATGGGATTTCTGATGAAATATGCCCCACTTCAAAAAGAGGAAATTAAATTAAAGGACAAAAATTTGTATATTTTTAGCCACAAGACGAACTCAATATTTTAACCACAAAAACAAACATTCTTTAAAAATTAATCATAAGGACAAAGATTCTTTCAAAATTATTCACAAGGACAAACATTATTTCAAAACTGCTACCGAACTAAAAACTGATATCAAAAAACTACTACCGATAAGTACAAACTGGTACCTAAAAATGCTATCAATAACTAAAAACTGATACCTAAAGAAGGTTGTCCTTCATGCTAAAATATTGAAGGTCTGTCCATGAGGCTAAAATGTTGAAATTTTTTGTCCATGACAATAATTTTTTGCTTCAAAAATTGGAGACAGCATGGTGCCCGGTTGGGCGGAGACTCGGGCGGAGACAATAACAGATATGCATTCTTCCACGGACTTGGAGAGGGGAAGCTGAGATTTAAAATCAGAACTACTATAAAATTCACATTTTTTTCCTTTTTACTAGTTTTACAACTTTATTTATTTCACGTTGTGATTTTAGATTTAGACATTAAACTCGACAAGATGATTAAATCCATTTTAATATGTAAACATTTCAAACCGTTGGTATTCGATCGTAAATATTCATGGGGCATTGGATCAGGTTTTCGGTAGCAATATATTGATTCATCTATTTTTCTTGTTTTTCCTTAGTTAAAAGGTTTTGAATGAAATTATAATTTAAGCAGAAGATTTCACATTAGGCCCCGTTTGGGAGGTTTGTGGTACCGGTTATAAATTATTTTGAAAGATCAATTTTGACCGTTAATGATGGTAGCGATTTTGATTGGTTTACATTAAGTGTTGTTATAATCGATTAGTAGGTGTTTGAGAGTTTAACATATATCAGTTTTGAGAGTTGTTCATTACAGTAACATTACATATATATCCTTGTATTTATTCTCTAGTTTTGAGAAGATTAATACTACAATATAATTAGTGGTGGTATAATTGAAAAAAAAATATAACCCCTCCAAACATCCTTATTTGATGGGTTGAGAGTTGTGATCGAAATTACCACCGGATTTCATCGGTTTTATAGTCAACGACAACCGGTGTGGAAAAAAACATACAAACAAAGGTGACAATAACACCTTAAATAAAGACCATTCAAAACTAGTCAAAACTAATAGAAAATAAACTCTCAAGCGGAGGTACATGCACTACAACAAAACAACCATATTACAACCTTTCATTTACAACCAGCAAAAATTGACAGTTGTAATAGATATTTTTTAACAACTATTTTATTTCAGCAGTTGTAATAGGTATTTTTTAACAACTGTTTTATTTCAGCAGTTGTAATAAAGGCACTTTTAACAACTTTATTTGCACAGCAGTTGTAATATTTATTTATAACAACTGTTTTCAACAATTTTAACAAATATTATATTTCATCAGGTTAACAGGGACTTTCCATCTCTCTCCTTACATTTCTTTGGCCGCCAGGCGCAAAAAAAAAATCTAAATCTCTCTCCCTCCTTACATTTCATTTTCCCTCCTTTTAATAATTTAGTCCAAATTAATCGCAGATTCTACGATCCAAAAAACCCTAAATCGTCGTCGCCGATCGCAAACCGCAAGTATCACTCCTAGATCACTCGTGCTCGCCGCTTGTACTCGATCCAAAAACCCTTATAAAAACCTAGATCGCAGACTCGCCGCTCGTCGTCATCATCGCCGCTCATCGTCGTCATCGCCGCTCGTAGTCGTCGTCGCCGCTCGTAATTCGTGCTTGCTTTGCTGGCTGTGTTCTTTTCTGGGATGCCGCTGTTTTGGTATGTTGTGTCAATTTACTGGCTTTACAGAAAAGAGAATGAGAATCTACTTTACAGTAAAAGCTACATGATCTTGTGCTCTGCTTATTCGTTTTTTTAGTAGGTAACGGATACTAAATTGAGTCTTTTTATTATATTGATTTTAGCCTTAGGCAATGACAAAGTGTTAATCATCACTTAATCCATTCTACCACCGAACAAATTGATAAATACTTTTTCCCATAATGCCTTTTTTCTACGTGGAACATAGATCATGGAGTTGTTACTTCCCAAACGATTATTTGGCTCTACTTTTGTTTCCTTTATAGATAAATAATGTTAAAAGGAAAATGTAAGGAAAATATGTATTATAAAGATTATATTATTGATACTTAATTTTTCTTTCAATTAGTGGATAATGCGCAGCTTCTCTAATTGGTTACAAATTCTATAATAGGACTGTTTTTTTAATATGAGGAAACTTAGCATATTTACAGTATGTTTCTATTCTAGCGTAGAATACTATAGGTAAATTACAATCTTCATGTTAATATCTTTGAGAAAATATTGACTATTACTAATTTATGATATCAGTAACGTAAGCATGTTCGTTTTACTCATTTATTTTTTCTTATTGTAGAGTAGAGCGGTTTTATTTATGATTTTGGCAAGTTTATAGCCGAGTTGATTTCTTTATCTGTTGATACTAAAGTAGGTTTTTTATTGTTTACTTTTCTTTGTTCATTTTTTTATATTGTTTGTTTATTTGTTGTGCTGTAAATCGTGCAAATTTTGTTTGTTTATTTGGAAAAGTAATAGCTCACCCCAGAAGATTGACAGCATGTTTACATTATCATATTCTGCACTAAATTAACCTTTTTTCATTAATATGATATCTTTACTCTTTCAAAAGAATGTTTTATTTTGATTAATATAAGAACATATCATTTTGATTAATATAAGTAGAGCAAGTATCGCTAACATTTTGGCAAAGCAATGACAATTGTAATCCAACCTTTACTGTTTCGTCAACAGCAAGGAAGAAAATGAACCTGGTTTTACTGCAATATAGGTCTTAGATTAAACAATTTAGGTAAAAAAATTAAGATTTAAAATTTGTTGAAGTATTAGAGTGGGACATTGATTAATTTATATAGGTTAACAACTTACTGCATGTGTTTTAAACCTAGCAATATTGAAGTAGAATACATACACTGGATGAAGTAGATCTCTACAAAATTTAATTGTCTACTTAAGAAAAAAAAACATAGTATGCATACTATGTCAACTTATGCTATGCCTACTTATAGTACATGTTTGTATTGTTTGCTGGCATTGCTTAGTTTGCATTGAATCAATTCAAAGAAAATATATAAATAAAAAGTATTATCTTACAATGAGTGATATAAATCCCAGTAACATCAACTCTGCATTTCACAAAAATTGGTATAATATTGCCCATAAAAAAGTTTGAATAAAATTTTAACAACATACAAGTTCTAAAGAGTCAGTTTGGTGTTTGTTCAGAACTACACAGTGCATACAACCTCGTACAACTTGTGAATTCAAATTATTACAATATGTATCCGTCTTTCATTTTTGTGTGTTATCTTTGTCGGAATTTTGAATGTACTATGGAATAAATTTACTACCGGTCTGGGCCATCCGGCTTGGGCAGTTTTAATTTCTGACTACTTAATTGTTTCATTTTTGCACATACAATAAAGATGTTCAATAATTTTTGTCTACCAATTTAACCCCACTACAACAAAACAACTATATTTATCTTATTTACTATTAATTTATAGTTATATTTCTTTTAATATTATTATTATTATTATTAATTTCTTAAACAATTTTGTTATTCTCCAACGGTAAAAGTTTGGATAAACTGCTGACTTCTATTAATAGTTGGCCGAGTTTAGAATAATTGAGCGATAACTCCTCATCGGTTTCAACATTCTAAGCTAAGTCAAATATTGCATATACACAAGACATGAATATCCAAATATTGCAAACACAGATGTTGTTTTCAATTATGTTCACATGCCATGTTCTTTGTCCATTTGTTCATATACATTATATTGCAAGTCAATACTAGTTTTGCCCTTAGTCGCTAGTGAATTCATGAACTTTCTATTAACGTCACTAATTTAAGATAACTTAAACAAGATTATCCAAATCAAAGAATCTAATTTGCTTGCTTAGCACTAACACCTACTGCCTGTAATGCCATGGTATCCATCTTATACCATCTTAACACATTTATTTTGCTTTTATCTATTTCAATAATTTTAATTAGTGCATTCATTTGAAGTCATTACTAGTTCTATTCTATAACTATCTCTTGCATTTATTGATTTTGTAAGAGCTTAAAACCATTTGGCTTATAAACATAAACTTCCTAACCAAGTCATTCACCTGTTATATTATTAATAATTTGCTAAGGTAAGATGGTGGAATGGGTTAAGAAAGTGCTTCGTTGAAACTTCAAATTCTCACAGAACTGCCTGTCCACTCAGATTGTCTATTATCTAAGGTCATGCAGGTCATTCGCAATTACTACCACAATATTGAATTAAAGAGCATACACTAATTATTACGTATGCCCAGACACATGTCCATATTCCATCCAAATAACGTTATGTGTTTTCCATTACTAATTAGCTAAGTAGCATGTGCCAATTATTACAAATGTAGATTCTCCATTTCTCTTTAGGTACAAGAGCACCACTTAGACAGAGAATGTTAACTACAGTTAGAAATACATTGGTAAATCAATTCTTTAATTCACAATTTTGTGACAAACTTTCGTCCGATTAACTTGTGCAAAAGAATTGATTTTCTCATTAGTCCTTACTTGGTTGTAAAACTACAGAGGATAACACCCATTTAAAAGTAGAAGAAATGCTTCGCGTATTAGTTAAAAATACTTGGGAGTTTGTTTCGGAAGGTACTCTTACTGTCTAGACACTAGACTATATAGATATAATTAAATTAGGTCCACATATGCGTTCTTTAAATATTTAGTGATTGGGAGAGCTAGTTCAAATTTGTTGATTTATGGAAAAGTTTGAATCCTAGGATACCCTTACACATATATGATCATTTGTCTTAAAAATATGGTGTGCTCCTAATCATGGTGTTTTAGTCTTGGTTGATTGTATTTTGAGATTAAAAAAAATGAGACAGTACTCCAAAAGAGTATTCTATGATCCTCAAAGCGTATAACAATAAATAAATAATAGAATAATAAAACAAAGTGTTTCATATTTTGATGCGTATTACACTTATTGCAGTATGAAAATTACTAAAGAAAGTATATTCAGTATATCGGTTCAAAGTAAATTTTTTAATCACTATAGCCTTTGTTTTTGTGTTCCTTAACTTTATTCTTTCTTTCATATTTGTATCATTAAACTTTCACTGTTATAGCAGGTAGATGGTACCATAGTCTGTTATCAGAAGAATCAAACCAAAGCATGATTGGACAGGGGCTAGCGAATTTGTTTTTGTGACCCAACCACAGAAATTTAATCGGTGTAGCCTTTGTTTTTGTGACCCAACCACAAAAATTAAAGATTTGATTTGTTTAGTCTACGAAAAATGGGACTAGCATATTTGTTGTTTAGAAGTGCACATTAATTCTTGAGTTAATCCTTGTCTCCTATAGAATTTGAGTTGGCTGAAACAATGCAGTTGTTGAAATCAATGTCTCCTATAGAATTTCCATGCACCATTACCTTTGGTTTATTTTTTTCAACCATAATGCTTTATTTTTGCAGTCTCATCGGAGTAACAACAACATCACAACTGGTGTTAATATATAATTTCATCAGCAGCCTAGAAAGTGCAAATTATTGAGTCGGCAAAGGAATGTTGTCGCAGAAGCAACAATGCATCTACCGACCCTACTGTTTTAGTGCATCATGTGCCACTAGGACCATATACTTGAAAAGTTTGGGTCGATGCGGTGGTGGATCCCGAAGCTTTTCTATTTAGGCCTACATCAAATATCTATACGATTGGACAAGCGGTTGGGATGCCTATTGCTTGGCACAAAGAATTTATCTCTTTTGATTAGTACGTATATGTATTTTTACTGATTTATGTTATGGATTTAGTTATGTTTTGGAACAGAGTTAAGAATTCATAAATGGTGTAAACTTGAATTGTTTTTGAATGTGAACGGTTCTTATTGTTTCAAGTATTTGAATGATTGTGGTTATTATTAACGAAATATTGGTTTTAATTATAATATCATGAAATTTATGGTTAATAGCAATTATGAAAAGATGAATTATAGTAGTTTGTAGCAGTTGTAAAAATATTTGTTGCAACTGTCATCACTGGTTGTAGTAGATCCTACTATAACTATTACAGGAGCTGCTGACAGTTGCAAAAGAGTCTTATAACAACTGGTTTTGGCTATTGCGATAAACTGTAATACAAGTGCAAATAGCAGTTGTAAAAGACTACAAGTGCAAATAGCAGTTGTAAAAAGTCTTTTACAACTGCCGAAAGCAGTTGTAAATAAATCTTTTACAATTACCAGGAGCAGTTGTAAAAAGACTTTTTACAAATGCACATGCAACTTTACGTACCCATTGTAAAATAATCCCGCTCTATTACAACCGCGGATATAAAAACTGGCGGGTGCCAGTTGTAATAGACCTATTACAACTGTTTTTGACAGTTGTGAAAGGGTATTTTTGTTGTAGTGATGTTTCTGAATCTGGTAAGGTTGAAGTAGAGGTTATAGCTTTTTGATGCAGCAGCGGAATAACAAATTGATGATTCTGTGAAAATAGCAATCGATGGAATGAAGAATACTGAATGGCCCAAATTCGTTGATCCGAAGATACCGAATTCTAGCTATCCCAAACACGTTGATAGCGCACTATACCGTGTTTAAATATCTACGATTCTTCGTACGTTGATCTAGCGCACTAGATACCGTGAATCGGCTTCAGCAGTCGTTTAATCGAGCGCACTCGATTATCCGAAAGTGGAGATAGGAGATCACACTCAACTACCAATTTGGTGAAAGCACAAAGCTAACAAAACAAAAGTTTTTATTCAAATCAACTCAACTATTACAAATGACCCAACGCCGCTATTTATAGCTTTACAACTCAACACACACAATTCCGTACAACACTTAGATCGGCCACGACCTAACAAACATCACCGACTTACGACCCAAAACAAGACACGCGACCTACGACTTAACTAAGGTCGGCAGCGACTTTACAAAGAAAAAGAATACAACATATTATAACTCCATATTTACAACACAACATATAGGTCGTCCACGACCTAACATCACGATCTAAAACTATCACGATCTAAAACCTCACGACTTACCACTTGACCGACCTAAAACAAGGCAGTGTCTTCCAGAAGTCTAGGCGGTATGAGCTTTAGCGAATCATAGCAAGTGGCGACCTAAAGCTTCTCGCGACCTAACTTAGGTCGTAGGTCGTCCACGCGACCTAACTTAGGTCGTAGCTCGAGACTGTCTTCAAATGAAGTATCAGAGCGACCTATCTTAGGTCGTAACTCGTTAGGTCGTTCGAGCGCCTTTCCCTTTTGCTTGTTAACTCGCGAATCTCCACTAGGTCGTTGCCGAGCTTCACTAAGTCGCTGGAGCGACTTAAAGGCATTATTAGGTCGGTTACGACTTAGGGCTTCGTTAGGTCGGTCACGACCTAGTACTTCATTTTGTATCCCTCTCTCGTTAGCTTCAAAGTTCTTAGGTCGTATACGACCTATCATTTCCGAACGACTTACGAGTTTGTTAGGTCGGTCACGACCTAGTACTTGGCCTGCATCATTCTCCCGTGGTTGAGAGAAATTCGTCCTCGAATTTGCACCTTCCTCCTCCACAACACACTCATCCCCATGATACGGAACTAAGTATTTGACGTTAAACACATCAAAAGTACGAACATTATCCGGCAATTCCAATTGATACGCGTTCTCATTGATTTTCTTCAAAATTTTTACTGGACCAATCTTCCGCGCTTTCAATTTATTGTACGTTCCCACCGGAAAACGATCCTTTGTTAACACTGCATAAACCAAATCACCTTTATTAAATTCGACGTTTCTTCGCTTCAAATCTGCAGATCGCTTATATTTTTCATTCGCTTTCTCCAATCGTTCCTGAATGATTTTATGACATTCTGCCAATCCATCAACAAAATCAACAGCGCGTTTAACTGTTCCCTTTGGTTGCGGTACTATTGTCAAATCCAACGGCCCTTTTGGTAAACTTGAATAAACAATCTGGAATGGACTGAACCCAGTACTTCGATTGACTGCATGATTATGTGCAAACTCTACTTGACATAACTTCATATCCCAGCTCTTCAGATTATCTTGCACAAGGCACCGCAACAAATTTCCCAAAGATCTGTTAACAACTTCAGTCTGACCATCGGACTGCGGATGGTAAGCACTACTGAAATTTAGCTTTGTTCCCACCATCTTCCACAAACTTAGCCAAAAATGACTTAGAAATCTAGTATCCCGATCGGAAACAATGGATTCTGGTAAACCATGTAAGCGATATACTTCTTTAAAGAATAACTCAACAACACGGACGGCATCAGCTGTCTTCTTACAAGCGATGAAATGTGCCATCTTAGAAAACCTGTCCACTACAACATATATCGAATCATTCCCCCTCTGCGTTCTTGGTAATCCCAAAACGAAATCCATACTAATATCAACCCATGGTCTAATCGGCACGGGTAACGGCATATACAATCCCGCATTTGTCGCTGTCCCTTTGGAAATTTGGCAAATATGACATCTCTCCACAAACTTTCCAACTTCCCGCTTCATCGACGGCCAAAAATAAGATTGAGAAATCAATTGTAATGTACGATCTTGGCCCACATGACCTTCCTCATGCAACTCCTTTACAATCTTCATACGTAAACTGCACTCTGCTATGCACAATCGATTCCCTTTAAAAAGAAAATCATCCACCAATACAAACTCATCCGTCTTCCCCTCCTTGACTTCGTCTACATACCTCGCAAAGTAAGAATCATCAACAAATAATTCTGGCAACACATCAAACCCTGTCACCTCTACCTTCATTGTAGTCAACACATAATTCCTTCGACTTAATGCATCCGCCACTCGATTCGTAATTCCTGACTTATGCTTCACCACAAATATAAATTGTTGTAAGTATGCAATCCACGAAGCATGCCTTGCTGCAATCTTGTCCTGTCCCTGCATATGCTTCAACGCCTCATGATCAGTATATAAAACAAATTCTTTATGAAACAAATAATGCCTCCAATGTTTCACAGCTTGCACGATAGCATAAAATTCCACATCGTAAGTATTATATCTCATCTTTGCTCCTGATAACTTCTCACTGAAATATGCAATAGGACGTCCTTTCTGACTCAACACCCCTCCAATCCCAACTTTAGATGCATCAGTATGTAGTTCAAACAACAACTGAAAATCTGGTAATACAAGAATTGGTGTTGTCGTCAAAAGCTCCTTGATCCGCTCAAAAGCAACCCCTGCTTCCTCTGACCATAAAAATTGTTTCCCCTTCATACAATCAGTAACTGGAGCCATCACACTACTGAAGTGTGGAATAAACCTTCGGTAGAATGACGCCAAACCATGAAAGCTTCTAACTTCTGTAATCGTCCTGGGTTGTGGCCAATTTCTGATTGCTTCAACTTTATTCTGATCCACCTGTATACCTCCTCCCGATATAACATATCTCAAAAATAAAACACTCTGCGTCATGAACACGCATTTCTTCGTTGCAGCATAAAATTGTTCTTATCGCAGTACCATCAACACTTCTCTCAGATGTTGCAAGTGTTCTTCTGTACTTCCACTATATATCAGTATATCATCAAAATACACCACCACGAACTTCCCAATGAATGGTCTAAAGATTTGATTCATCACCCGCATGAATGTACTAGGTGCATTCGAAAGACCAAACGGCATGACCAGCCATTCATATAATCCTTCCCTCGTCTTGAATGTTGTCTTCCATTCAACCCCTGGTCTGATTCGAATTTGATGATAACCACTTTTCAAATCAATTTTCGAAAATATAGTAGCTCCACTAAGCTGATCCAACAAATCATCCAGTCTAGGCATAGGAAATCTATATCTCACTGTAAGCTTATTCAATGCCCGACTATCAGTGCACATCCGCCACGTCCCATCCTTCTTTGGTACTAACAATGCTGGCATAGCACATGGACTTAGACTTTCCTGCACACGCCCCTGTTCAAGCAATTCTTCCACTTGCCTTCTCAACTCCTCATGTTCTTTTGGACTCATTCTGTAGTGTGGTCTATGTGGCAACACAGCGCCTGGAACAAGATCAATTTGATGTTGAATGTCTCTCAACGGCGGTAACTCCGTTGGTAGCTCTTCAGGAAATACATCGTCAAATTCTCCCAGCACTGGCTTTACTTCTTCCGGAATCTCAACCACTTCATGACTCTCACGTCCAATCAACAAGAATACTTCAGGCTCCTCTTCTACCTTCTTAACAAACTCTTTCAATGATAACAAAGTTTTCAGCTCTTCAATCTCCTCCAACTTGTTTTCTTCTTGTTGTCGCTTCTTAGGAATCAAAGTGATTTTAGTTCCTTCAAACATAAAACTGTAACTGTTAGTACGTCCATCATGTTGCACAGCCCTATCATACTGCCACGGCCTCCCCAGCAACAGATGACATACGTCCATGTCCACAACATCACACCAAATTTCATCCTTGTATTTCTTCCCAATTGAAAAATTAACACAAGCCCTTCGTCCAACTTTCACCTCCCCACCTTTCCTCAACCAAGCTAACTTGTATGGTTTCGGATGCTTCTCTGTCTTCAATGATAACTTCTTCACAGCTTCTGTAGAGATAATATTATCATAGCTTCCCGCATCGATGACAAACTTGCAAAACCTTCCCAAGATAGTACATGTTGATTGAAAGATGTTACTCCTCAACCAGCTAGTTTCCTCCTCCTGTTTTGGTGTTAAACACGACCTTTTCATCATCAATGAATACCCGTCGTCTCCCGCCACATTCTCTTCCTCCTTATCATGTAATGAATTAGAACATTCAGCCTCTACCTCATCTTCTTCTGCCTCAGCAATCATAGTTCTCTTCTTCGGTTTTGGACATTCGCTGCTCTTGTGTCCCACTTCTTGACAATTATAGCATTTGAAATTAGTGTTGACCTTTGGCTTATCCACTTCATGAACAACCGGCTTACTCGATGCCTTAGGAACATTATAACTACTACCCGCTCCTTGGTTCTGCCCTGTAAAACTTGGAAACACACCTCCCCCACGTCTTCCTTGTTTCTCCCAAGCCAACGCCTTTTTATGTGTTTCTGCCACAGATCTAGGGTCGAACATGTTCACCATATCCTGGATCTGTGCTCTAAGTCCCCCAACAAACCTCGCGGTCAATTGTTCTTCTCTCTCCATGATATCATTTCGAGCAATTAATTAGTAGAATTCATCAGCATAGTCAGCAACCGTCTTTGTTCCTTGCCTCAAGTTCTGTAATCTCTGATACATTAGTGATTGGTAATTATAGGGCAAGAACGTTGCCTTCATCAATTTCTTCATCTTTTTCCAAACAACAATCTTTGACTTTCCCATTCGTTCTCTAGTAAGTTTGGTTTGCTGCCACCATGCCATAGCTCTCCCCCTCAACCTAGTAGCAACCAACTTCACCTTACGATCCTCCGGAACCTCCTTGAAGTCAAATATTTCCTCAACATAAGCTAGCCAATCAAGAAATTCTTCGGCTTGCATACCTCCCTTGAATTCCGGTATTTCAGTCTTCATCCTAGACTCCCACTTGTGATCATACTTCGACTGATTTCTTCCTTGTCCTCATCCTCGTCCATGAACACTACCACCATCAAACTCCTCCTCGGAATCTGATGTATATCGATGTCGATCCTGACCACCAACATCTCTACTACCTTCCCGTCTTCCACCAACATCCCTTCTCTCTACATTCCTCCGATCTCGATCATTCACATTCCTCTCATGTCTTCGATCATCATCATTTCTATAACAATCTCGACTCACACTTCTATTATTATTATCAACACTTCTTCCTCGATTGGAATGTGGTAAGACTCTACTTCCTCCATGGTTAGATTCAGGTGAAACCCTTCTCCGATCCTGATTCATCTCTAACATCATCTTCTTTAATCGACCAATCCCTTCGTTAATCTTTTCACTAAAATTTTCGTTTATTCTTTGTTCCATCTCATCAGCTTCTTCTCTTCTATACAAAGCTTCAATATTTTGATGTCGATTAGCTCTTCTTGGCGGCATGGTTAAATGAAACAAACTTCAATTCTCGGTATGAATAAGAATAATGCACGGCCTTCACTTGCTCTCTTTGGCGCGCAAAGCTTCCCCGTAAAATTCAAACACTTTTCAACCTTTGATCCGAAATGAAAAGGATCGAAAACTCCAAACTAGTTGCTCTTGATGGTGAACACGACTTGAACTTCTTCGAATGATAATTGGCTCCAAGACTCGGCTTAGCTATGATTGGCTAAGTCTAGCTCTGATACCAAATGATGCAGCAGCGGAATAACAAATTGATGATTCTGTGAAAATAGCAATCGATGGAATGAAGAATACTGAATGGCCCAAATTCGTTGATCCGAAGATACCGAATTCTAGCTATCCCAAACACGTTGATAGCGCACTATACCGTGTTTAAATATCTACGATTCTTTGTATGTTGATCTAGCGCACTAGATACCGTGAATCGGCTTCAGCAGTCGTTGAATCGAGCGCACTCGATTATCCGAAAGTGGAGATAGGAGATCACACTCAACTACCAATTTGGTGAAAGCACAAAGCTAACAAAACAAAAGTTTTTATTCAAATCAACTCAACTATTACAAATGACCCAACGCCGCTATTTATAGCTTTACAACTCAACACACACAATTCCGTACAACACTTAGATCGACCATGACCTAACAAACATCACCGACTTACGACCCAAAACAAGACACGCGACCTACGACTTAACTAAGGTCGGCAGTGACTTTACAAAGAAAAACAATACAACATTTTATAACTCCATATTTACAACACAACATATAGGTCGTCCACGACCTAACATCACGATCTAAAACTATCATGATATAAAACTTCACGACTTACCACTTGACCGACCTAAAACAAGGCAGTGTCTTCCAGAAGTCCAGGCGGTATGAGCTTCAGCGAATCATAGCAAGTGGCGACCTAAAGCTTCTCGCGACCTAACTTAGGTCGTAGGTCGTCCACACGACCTAACTTAGGTCATAGCTCGAGACTGTCTTCAAATGAAGTATCGGAGCGACCTATCTTAGGTCGTTCGAGCGCCTTTCCCTTTTGCTTGTTAACTCGCGAGTCTCCACTAGGTCGTTGCCGAGCTTCACTAAGTCGTTGGAGCGACTTAAAGGCATTATTAGGTCGGTTATGACTTAGGGCTTCGTTAGGTCGGTCAGGACCTAGTACTTCATTTTGTATCCCTCTCTTGTTAACTTCAAAGTTCTTAGGTCGTATACGGCCTATCATTTCCAAACGACTTACGAGTTTATTAGGTCGGTCACGACCTAGTACTTGGCCTGCATCACTTTTACTTTTGAAATTATATAGGTTATCTTTCACGTTATTTATCATTTTATCACTTTATAACGAGTATACCACAATGGCACAAATGTTATACAAACGTTGAAAATGTAGGTTGAAACAAGACACAACGATTATTCAAGCTTTTATGCCATATGATGAAGAGTAGTACCTCAATATAGTCTATGAGAAACTGGGTTGCACCTATGAGAAACTGGGTTGCACACTCGCAGTTTCTCAGAATGGGTGGGATTGATACTGATGAGAACTGTGATAAGATAATTGTTTTATGTCATGCCATACTTCCTGTTTATATTTTTTATAATTGTTTGTGAATATAGCATCTTTTAATGTTAGGCATGTTATTTTATTCACCTGTGTGAGTTATCTAATGTTATTTTTCTATCATCTGGTTCAAACTAGCTGACATTTTAATTACAGTTATATCATTGCATGCCTCTCACAACTACAGGCTGCATATGCATGCTTTGTAATTAATTACATCCCGTTAGTTATAATTTTATGGATAGATAAAGAGTAAACTTGGTAGCTTCATACAAGTTGTATTTTTAGTGTTTCAAGTTTGTGCATCATGATAAAGTATTTTTATTCAAAAGTGAAATTAATTTTATTAATTCTTCATTGAAATCTACTAAATCTATAGAAGAGACAATATATTTGAATTGCAACTATGTATTTACTCACAACATCCCCATAATCTACTTCAATATGAAAATATTGTATTATCGAAATCTAACAATGCTGTATGACCTATAACAAGTTTTTTGAAAAACTATTTTTATTAAACAACCTCGATTAACTGTTTATGGTTTTCCGTTCAATTTTGAAACTCAAAACCATATTTCACGGTATAAAAAATCCTTTTAAAATACCATGATTTTCGAACGTGAAGAAGTCTAAATGTTTGCCAAGATATCTACTAGTTTAGCCGAAACATTTTCTTTGTGATAAAATGTCATAAAATGTCATAAAACTTACGTATTCTTTCCCATTAAACATTTTGACTTAAAAGCAAAAAGCTGGTTGGTTTGTTGTTCCCCCAGAAATCATATTTAACATCAAAAAAGCGAAGCATGTAATCAGAACAAAACAAAACATTCACTGTCAACAAATACTTTCTTCTGATTAGTCCATGATTTGATTGCCCAATTATGACGCACTTTTAATTATAGTTAGACTTGTCAATGGATGCTTTCGGATGCGGATAGTGCCATATCTACATCCGCATCCGAAATCATTTTCGGATATCGGATATGCGGACGGATATCGGATAATTATTCTATCCGCTAACAACCGATAAAACAAGAATTATAAAAAGAAAATTTTAGTTTAACATAAATATTTTCCAATCCCATTGATTATATAAGTGTTAAAAATTAACAAATATTATGATAATAAATAGTTTTGAGCGGTTAAAAAACATTTAAGTGCATGTAATATAAACTACCACCACAATAAAATAATAAACAAATATCTTTCACTATACTAAAATACACATAATTTGAACTATAATCTTGACAAAAACCGGACGGATAATTTTCGGATGCGGATGTCTTCATATCCGCATCCACATCCATTTTTCCGAATATCGGATATTTATCCGCTTTTCAGATGCGGATGCGGACGAATTTTGGATTTTTCGGGTATCCATTGCAGCCCTAATTATAGTTGATCCTATCTTTTTAACAGTGCTTAATCCACAAGTAATAATAACGCGTAGTGTGCACTAGAGCAGAATATTATCTGTAATCATCTTTCCATTTGTTTAGTCCACTGGGGTTCAATGTTCAATGCTATTGATTGTGGTACTTTTGATGCCAAACTTAGGGTGCGTTTTTGGATAATTTTTGCTCAGTTCGTGTTTGTGTCACTTTGAAAGCATCAAATGCAACGTAGAATCCACCATTTTTCTCCGTTTAAATGAATTGAACAAATTGGTGGGTTGGTGTTGAACGGGCTAAGTTGGTGTCAAACACGTCTGAGACCAACGTTTATTAATCACAATTAACATCTTTTTATTACATATTTAATCCTTTACTTCATTTCACATTTCAAATTCAAACATGGTTGAGATATAACCTTTTTCGAAAAGTGACACTACACCTGGACCCCACGACCTGACCGGTAAGGTCGACCGCCGTCGATGGAGGCGATGCCTCGGCACCCGACTTAGGGGTTTGCCACCCTCTGAACTTCACCTTCGACAATCAATTGTAATATATAGATACATAAAAACTAAAATTGCATGATAAAAGATTGATTTATAAATAATATATACAGATCAATTTTTTATTTTTATTTTGAACAACTAATATGTAATAAAAATCGTAATTTTTTATTTGAACTTTTTTAGAATTCAAAATCTCTACTACTAACAATGTGAATTCTCTGAATAGAATTCAACCGTGTCTTTTTGAATTTTCCAAAATACCCTTTACATCTCCATAAAAAATGTTGATGATAATTGGTTGTTGATCAGGCTGCAAATCGTAGTACAACTCTATTAGCTGAAATTATTTGAACCATCTTTCAGTTTGCATGCCATCTGTTCATAAGGCATATTATTAAACTAAAATTGTGCGTGTGTGTAGCATAAAAAATCAATCATTCGTTTATATTTAAAATTTAGTTAATGTGAGAGAAAAGAGAAAATATAAATATTTAAATAGAAATTTGAAATTGATATTAGATGGCTACAAAATGACGCTAAATAAAAACGATATTGATCCTATATACGTACATGCATACATATAAACAACATATATGCATATAAACACACATACATAAATGTATGTATAAACAACATCTGTTATCCATTTCATGAATCTATCAAATCAATCAAAATCAAAACTTGCCATTTTCTACTTCATTGGATTGATTTTATAGCTATATACATGGCTTTTCACTTGGATGATATTTGAGCTAGATTCATTACTTATACATGAAGAAAATGGCTCTCCACACCTATAAATACTCTCAAGTGAAGACCATTGAAGGATCCTTTTTAGAATAATCTTTCTTCTTGTTTTTTATTTTATTCGCTTGTAATAGTAGTTGGTTAATAGTGGCTGCCAATTAGGTTTGACAACATTTTAACTACTACTAAGTTTTTGTTTTTTTATTCTCAATCATTGTTATTTTCTTTTATGCAAACTTTAATAAAGTTCTGTTTTTCTTCTCTTGGTTTATTTCACATTTTTCTGCATAGTTAATTGTGTTGTCTAGTCAAGTAGATTTGCTAGAACACAATTACTATTTTATTTTCTATTCTTATGTTTAATTATTTTTATTGTTTTGACTAACTATTGTATTTGATATAGATCTGATTAGGTTCGAATTTGTTACAAATATAATATCTTTTTTTTTTATTTTGTTTAAAAATCACCTTTCAATTTCGTTTAACACACCCAAGGTTCTCTTTTAAAAACAACGAATTTTTAATAACTCACAGTGTTCGACCTGCATACTACATGTATGTGCACTTGTAAAATTTATTATAATATGTGCTTTTCTAATCTCATAGAAAATTCCATCAGAAAGTGCAAGCTAATTTGTGTTTTTTTATTTTGAAATTTTTTCTGAAATTTTTGAAATTTTTAAAAGCGCAAGTTTACTTTCGATTTCTATTAGGAAAGTGCAAGATAGTTTGCGCTTATTATTTAGAAAAATCAGAGACCTAATTTACAAATTCTTTGCTAGAAGGACATTTCTTGTAACAAAATCAGAAATAGAGAATGTGCATAGCCCTTATAGTTACATCATTACATGCCTATCACAACTACAGGCTGCATATGCATGCTTATGCAAGTTTAATTACATCCTCATTGGTTATGATTTTATGAATAGATAAAGAATAAACTTGATAACTTCATACAAATTGTACTTTCGGTGTTTCTAGTTTGTGCATCATGATAAAGTATTTTTTATTCAAAAATGCAACTAAATTCTTTAATTATTCTGCAAAGTCAACTAAAACTATAAAAGAGACAATATATTTGAATCGCAATTACACATTTACTCACAATATCTTCATAATCTACTTCAATATGAAATATTGTATTCTCGAAATCTAACAGTGTTATGTGATCTATAACAGGTTTTTTAGAAAACTCTTTTTATTAAACCAACTCGACTAATTGTTTATGGTTTTTTGTTCAATTTTGAAACTCAAAAACATATTTCATGGTCAGAAAAGAAAATCGAACGTGAGGTAGTCTAGATATTTGCCAAGAAATATTCTAGTTTAGCGGAAACATTTTCTTTTTGATAAAATGTAATAGAACAACACTAAAACTTACGTATTCTTTACCATTAAACATTTTGACTTAAAAGCAAAACGCTGGTCGGTTTGTTGTCCCTGCCAGAAATCATAATTAACTTTGAAAAAGCGAAGCACGTAACCGGAACTAAACAAAACATTCCCTGTTAACAAATATTTTCTTCTGATTAGTCCAAGATTTGATTGCTGAATTATGACGCCCTTTTAATTATAGTTGATCCTGTCTTTTTGACAGTGCTTAATCCACAAGTAATAATAAAGCGTATTGTGCACTAGAGCATAATATTATCTGTAATCTTCTTTCCATTTGTTTATTCCACTCGGGTTCAATGTTTAATACTATTGATTATGGTACTTTTGATGCCAAACTTAGGGTGCGTTCTTGGATAATTTTTGCTCAGTTCACATCGTCAAATGCAACGTAGGATTCACCATTTTGCTCTGTTTAAATGAACGGACCAAATTGATGTGTTGGTGTTGAACGCGTTAAGTTAATGTCTGACATGTCTGATGTTGATTCATGAGTTTTGATTCATGACACAAGCTTCAGAGATCATACGACGAGAATGCTATATGAAAGCGACAAAGAGAATAAGTGCATACCGTGCACTACAAAGAAGATAATCTTACAATTCAGAGATTAGTATGGATATTTTATTTTATTTGAGTCTTAGAACAATGTTAAAATCATTCCTCAAATAATCACACACGCACACAAAACTTTTTATATCAAAAAATATGTTCACTGTGCATATAACACCAGGTCGGTCGACCGACCAGGATCCTCGGTCGACCGACCCTGTATCATATGCACAGTGACTTTCTGTTTTGTATACGTTTTTCAACTCAGCTGACCGGCCAGTTTTTCCGGTCGATCGACCAGAGATAAACGGCTAGTTTTCTGAAGAGACGCGATCTTTTCATGAAGAGTAATGTCCTCTATTTCAAGAGGTATGGACACTACTGTTGACTAAAACTCTTCATGAAAGATTACAAATCTTCTACAACTATATAAACATATTCAATTCACTTCTACAATCACCGATTCTTGTTTATATTTCTGAAATCTAATCTCTTTTCATTTCTGCAAATAAAAGCATTCACTCTTATTCAATATCACTAGAATCCTTGAATTTATTCATATACTTCGATTCTACGTGATTATCTTCCTTCTAAATCTTCACACACATACATATTCTTGAGGATTTGATTATAGGAAAGTTGTACTATCAAAAGACAATCAGTGTTATTTAGAACACATTCGTCAACAAACATTTTGTATTAAGTTGAAGTCCTCTTCGGTTGTTGAGGCGGAAAAATTCCTGTTCGGCTGCTCAGGTGTCGTATACCTATTCCTCCGGGTTAAGTGAGGGGTTTAGTTTAAATCCAGAGGGTATTCTGGGACTGGACGTAGAACGGGAAGTTCGAACCAGTATAAAAATTCCTGGTGTGCTTACTTTAATTTTTACTTTACTGTTATTACCAGTTTCCGCATTAATATACCATATTACACGATCCTTAGTACTACACGTACACTTTCATTTGGTATCAGAGCAAGGTCATCTTATAAACATCACAAAGTTATTTGATATTTACTTATTTTTAGTAATATGGCAACCACACAAATTAACGATGTTAACACTCACACTAATTCTAGTTTCACAGAAGGTCAATCGACTTCACGACCTCCACTTTTCAATGGTATAAATTATAATTATTGGTCAACTAGAATGAGAATCTATATGCAATCAAGTGGGTTTGATATCTGGAATATTATACAAAGGGAATACACAATTCCTACTGGAGAATACTCGACTTGGAGTAACACACAAAAACTAGATGCTACATCAAATGCTAAGGCTATGAATATTTTATTTTGTGCATTAGATAGAAATGAATTCAATAGAGTTAGTATGTGTACTTCCGACTATGAAATTTGGAGAACTCTTAAAGTTTAACATGAAGGAACGAACAAAGTTAAATTGAGCAAAATTTCTATGCTGAAACATCAATTTGAAAACTTTAAAATGAGGCCAAATGAATCTATAAATGACATGTACTCTAGATTTCAGGATATTTATCATGCTCTATTGTCTCTAGAACAAAAGTTTACTGATTTTGATGTTGTTACAAAAATCTTGAATTCTTTAACGGACGAATGGGAACGAAAAGTCCTAGCTATTGAAGAAGCAACTGATTTGTCAACATTAAAACCAGAAGAATTGATAGGTAATTTAATGTCCTACGAAGTAAATTTGCAGGCAAAACGAAATGGAGCACAAGAAAAGAAAAATGTAGCATTCCAAGCAGAAAAAGATGATTCCGACTCAGATAATGAAGATATGGCAATGATCGCTAAAAATTTCAAAAAGTTTTTGAAATTCAACAGAAACAAATTCAAGGGAAACAAAAATAATTCCAACAACAATTCTAATAGCAGCAAACCATCATCTTCAACAATGGAATGTTATGAATGTCACAAGAAAGGACACATGAAGAAAGATTGTCCAGATCGTGAAAAGAATAATTTCAAGAAGGACAAAAACAAACGAAAAGCTTTTTCAGTCACTTGGGACGACACTGACTCATCATCCTCATCAGAGAGTGAAAGTGATAATGAACAAGCAAATGTATGCTTCATGGCTTCGTCAGACGATGTAAGTGATTTTACTTTTGAAGATTTAATTGAAATAAATTCTGAATTAGTAAATTTAACAAAACAACTTAAAAAGAAAAATAAGGAGTTGCAAAGAAAGTTAGATAGAACAGTTTTAGAAGTAGATATGTTAAAAGATGAGAAGGTAATATTGGAAGAAGAACTTGAAATCTCTCAACAATCGAATTCTAACTTATCTTCTCAAATTACGTCAATATCTGAGGAACTAGAAATTCAGAAAAATAAAAATGATGTTTTACTTTTTGAAAATAATGATTTAATATCTAAAATTAAGGATTTAGAGTTAGAAAAATCTAGTCTTAAAATAAAATTTGATGATATTTCTAAAAATGTTTCTAATTTCAATAAAGGAAGAGAAAATCTTTCTAGTATACTAGAAAACTCTCAAACTTCCAACAATAAATCTGGACTAGGATTTAAGAAACAAAATAATTATGCTAAAAGTAAAACTAATAATAAAATTAAGAAAGATATTAGGAAAACAGTTTATACAAATACTAAAACTATTAAGATCTGGATTCCAAAAACCAATAATACATTGATAAGGAATAAACATATCAAAAGTTTTATGGAAACTGTTCATAATAACAAGAATTATGTTTATAAAGGGAATTCTGAACCCGTATGGGTTTGGCTTCCTAAGATCTAACTCTTAGGACCCTAAAAAGATTGGGTACCAACTTTTTATAATTTTTTGCAGGTACCACATAAAAAGAGAGGAAAATGGATTTTAGATAGCGGTTGCTCAAAACACATGACTGGAAACAAAGAAATGTTATCAAACATTATATACTCAAATGGAGGAGCAGTCACCTTTGGAGATAACTCAAAAGGGTATATCATCGGCAAAGGCAATGTCAATAGCAACGGTACATCTAATTTACCTCTCATTACTGATGTTTTATTAGTTAAAAATTTAAAACATAATTTATTAAGTATTAGTCAACTATGCGACAAAGGTTTTAATATAACTTTTTCAGAAAATAAATGTAACATTTTTGATAAAAATCACAACATTATTTTCGAAGGAAATAGAGATAAAAATATTTATATCCTAAATATGAATGTTAATAATGATTCAAATTTGTGTCTAGTAGCTAAAGAGAATGATTCTTGCCTTTGGCACAAAAGATTTTGTCACATAAATTTTAATACCATCAACAAACTTGCTAAAAATAAATTAGTTAAAGGGTTACCCGATATAAAATTCAAAACTAACATATTTTGTGATGCATGTAAATTAGGAAAATTAACAAAATCTTCTTTTAAATCAAAGAAAGTAATATCTACAGAACAACCACTTGAACTTTTACACATGGATCTTTTTGGTCCAACTCAAGTGCAATCTATTAATCATAATAGATATGTTTTTGTTATTGTAGATGATTTCTCTAGATATACTTGGATTTTCTTTTTGAAAAATAAAAGTGATACTTTTGATAATTTTAAAGTTTTTGTTAAAAGAATTCAAAATATTAAAACTTTGAAAATTAAAAATATAAGAAGTGATCATGGAGGCGAATTTGAAAATGAAGTTTTTGAACAATTTTGTAACAAAAAAGGTATTAACCATAATTTCTCTTTTCCTAGAACACCACAACAAAATGGAGTTATAGAAAGGAAAAATAGAACGTTACAAGAATGTGCAAGAACTTTACTAAATGGAACTACTTTATCGAAACAATTTTGGGCAGAAGCTGTAGCTACTGCTTGTTACGTACTGAATCGCGTTTCTATTCGACCATTAACTAAAAATACACCATATGAACTTCTAAATGGAAGAAAACCAAATATTTCATATCTAAAAGTTTTTGGTTCCAAATGTTTTATTTTAAATACTAAAGATCAACTAGGAAAATTCGATCCAAAATCCGATGAAGGTATATTTGTTGGATATTCGGAACGAAGCAAGGCCTATCGAATTTATAATAAACGAACTCAAATTATTGAAGAAAGTTTACATGTTTCTTTCAACGAAAATTTTAAAAATATAAATCCGAGTGTTACTATTGATTCTGATGATGAATCTACTCAGAATGAGAATATTAGTACAAATGAAAATCTTGATATTCATGAAACCAATACAAATGTAACTTCTAATTTAATAAAATCTCCACCTAGAATTTTAAAAGATCATCCTGTGCAAAATATAATTGGAGAAGTTAATACGAATGTTAAAACCAGACATCAATTAAATCAAGCTGGTCATGTTGCTTTTCTTTCTAAAATAGAACCTAAGAATATAAAAGAAGCTTCAACTGATGACTACTGGATACTTGCCATGCAAGAAGAATTAAATCAATTCGAACGAAACGAAGTTTGGGAACTCGTTCCTAGACCTAGTGATCAATCAGTCATCGGTACTAAATGGGTTTTCAAAAATAAAGCAGATGAACTAGGAAATATAACAAGGAATAAAGCTAGATTAGTTGCACAAGGATATAATCAAGAAGAAGGTATTGATTACGAAGAGACGTTTGCTCCAGTCGCCCGACTTGAAGCAATACGAATATTATTAGCTTATGCATGTTTTCATAATTTTAAACTATATCAAATGGATGTTAAAAGTGCATTTTTAAATGGATTCATAAAAGAAAATGTTTTTGTTGAACAACCACCTTTGTTTAATCATGAAAAATTTCCGGATCATGTATATAAACTTAAAAAGGCGTTATACGGTTTAAAACAAGCACCACGTGCTTGGTATGATCGTCTTAAAAGTTATTTATTAGAATCTGGTTTTGAAATCGGTAAAGTAGATCAAACACTTTTTATTAAGAAAACTAATAAAGATATTTTAATAATTCAAATATATGTTGACGATATTATTTTCGGCTCGACAAATGAAAAATTATGTCAAGAATTTTCAACCATAATGACAAATGAATTTGAAATGTATCATATGGGAGAATTGTCATATTTTCTTGGATTACAAATTAAACAAATTGAAAATGGAATTTTTATTAATCAAGAAAAATATTGTTATAATTTAATCAAACGTTTTGGTCTTGAAAATACTGCTGCCAAACCAACTCCTATGAGTACAACGGTTCATCTCGATAGAGATGAAGATGGCAAAAGTGTTGATAAAAAGTTATATCGTAGTATGATAGGTTCTTTACTTTATTTAACAGCGAGTCGCCCCGATATTATGATGAGTGTCTGTTTATGTGCTCGATTTCAAGCAAATCCCAAAGAATCACATATGAGAGCAGTTAAACGCATTATTCGTTATCTAACTAAAACCAAAGATTTCGGACTATTTTATCCGAAAGAATGTCCTTTTGAATTAGTTTCCTACAGTGATGCTGATTTTGGAGGAAGTCGGACGGATCGAAAAAGTACGAGCGGAACGTGTCACTTCATTGGACGTTCCTTAGTCTCTTGGTTTAGTAAGAAACAAAATTGTGTTTCTTTATCAACATGTGAAGCAGAATATATATCTGCTGCTTTGGCATGTGCACAAGTCGTATATATGCAACAGACATTACAAGATTTTAATTGTCATCTTGAAAAATCAATAATTTATTGCGATAATACCAGTGCAATAAACCTTTCAAAAAATCCGGTCAATCATTCCCGAACAAAACACATAGATATTCGTCATCATTTTCTTCGTGATTGTTTGGAAAAAGGATTAATAAATCTAGAATTTATCAATACTGAAAATCAAATAGCTGACATTTTTACTAAACCACTAAATGAAATTTCTTTTATAAAACTAAGACGAGATTTATGTATAATGTCGTTTAAAGTCTTATGAATAAAAAAATAAAATAAATAAATATATATATATAAAATGATGAAAAATATAAAATTATTTTTCTGACCAAAGCGGTACTCGAACTCATGACTTCTGACTTGTATGTTAGATGTTGTAGTATAGCCACTTGGGCTATGGGTGTTTCTTGTTCCACCTCTGTTTCTAATTTACATCATTGAAACTTAAATTCAGAATATACTATTTTTTTTAACTCTAAAAGCATTGTATGTCATTCATTTGTAAACAGTTTTTGTTTAAAGAATTCTGTGATTAAAACTAAAATTTGATTTTAGACCACTATTTTTTTAGAAAATATGGTTATATATATACATACATATGTTTATTGAATAGAACATCAAATACAAAACAAAAACTTAAAACAAAAATGTCTTCTAACAATGATGTCTACAATTCTGAAAATTCTCATCTCTTTTATACTTCCCCGGACGACGACTATTCTGATCGTATCCCCGAAGGTGGTCCTTATCCTACATTTCCAATGCCAAATCGTGTTTTAGAATTTCCCTCTCCAGATAATGATCCCCGACACAGGTGGAAACCATGGGAAGACTCTCATACAGGTTATACACCTGATAAAAAGAAAGGGAAAAAGGAAATGGTAGTAACTCCATCAACCAAACAAAAGATTGATGAAATTCATCACTACCAACAACAGATGAATATGCAAAGGGAACTTTATTACGAACAGAAAGTCACGGCAAGACGTTTAAGCTTCCTTGAAAAGATTGCCATGAAATTTTGTTCATCTAAGAAGGATGATGTTGCTGAACCTTCTTACAGAACTCCATCTCCCTCTAACCATGTTCAATCTCCAATAGCTCCAATATGGTCACCGGTAGAAAACGTTCCATCTCCAAATTCATGGGAACGTCGATGCTAATTCATCATGGCTATATTTTAGTATATATATGTTATTTTTTTATATAAGCTGTATAAATAAATATGATGTAATAATATGATTATATTTCTATAATTCTTATTTTAAAAAAAAACAACAACATGACATGCTTTCGGTCGACCGAAATGCCTGAACCGGTCAACTGAAGCTGTCCCGAGAAGTTTTTAAAAACAGATTTCTTCCAAGTCCGTCGACCGAAATACCTGACTTGGTCAGCCGAACGTATTTCCCGAATAACAGTAGAATATTTTTTAAACTCGGTCAACCGAATTCCCTGCACCAGTCGACCGAAGCTTTTCCCGAAAGTTTCAGCACTGTTCTGAACCTAAACTCGGTCGACCGACCCAGGTCCTTCAGTCGACCGAACGTGTTATTCTGCTAAAATTGCCTTCATATTTTAACCCAACCCTTCACCTTGTTATCTCACCTCTTCACTTTACTCTTCCACAACAGATTTGAACCCTAGCCCCCATTACAACCTTTCTAAACTTCTTCAAATTCTTCAAGAAAAATGGCTCCCAAAAAGAAATCTAAGACTACCGCTGGCCAATCTTCCTCAACTCCTGTAGATTCTCAAATTGCTTCTTGGTTAGTAAGTGAAAAAGAATCACAACCTTTCAGCAATGGCATACCATTCCACGAGAACAACTACGTCGTAGCTATTCTACTCCTCAACCCTCCACTCATTCCACAGAACGTTTAACTCGTCAAACCTCTATCCAAAGACCACCTCCCGGTACTAGCACAACGGCTGCCATAGATATTTTAGCCCAAAATCAACTAGCTTTGGATTCTCGCCTTCGAAAAATTGATGGGCGTTTCAAAAAGATCAAAGGCTTCTTCGTAAATTTATGGGATGCCTTATCATGCTCTTCTGAAGCCGGTGCTTCATTTGTTGCTCCTGGAAAAAGACCCGCACCAAATTTCTCTTGGTCTACATCCGAGAACACAAGTTCCAGCACATCGGCAACTCCCGCACCTACCACTCACAGACGGGGTAAGGAACCGGCTCCTCTCGATGAAAATCTTCATCCAGAACAGTGGGATACCGACGATGATGAGGAGTAATTGTAGTATTTTTTAAATTTATTTTAACTTTCAAGAATCTCTTGTAGTTTATTTTGTTTCTTAATTAATTGTTATGTTATCTTCTAAGCAAACATCTTTAAATTATTTCTAATTAAGCTCAAAGAATGTACCATGTAAATTTAAAATGTTTTTTTTGCATTACTTCAATCTGTTATAAGTATTCCTTTTTGTCGATGACAAAGGGGGAGAAATGTATACAAATTAACGAATTTTTGCAGAAAAGTCGCCATATATTCAGGGGGAGAACTATAATATATATGTCAATATTACTTCGTCACATAAGTATTGTCATCAATCAAAAAGGGGGAGAATGTTGATTCATGAGTTTTGATTCATGACACAAGCTTCAGAGATCATACGACGAGAATGCTATATGAAAGCGACAAAAAGAGAATAAGTGCATACCGTGCACTACAAAGAAGATAATCTTACAATTCAGAGATTAGTATGGATATTTTATTTTATTTGAGTCTTAGAACAATGTTAAAATCATTCCTCAAATAATCACACACGCACACAAAACATTTTATATCAAAAAATATGTTCACTGTGCATATAACACCAGGTCGGCCGACCGACCAGGATCCTCGGTCGACCGACCCTGTATCATATGCACAGTGACTTTCTGTTTTGTGTATGTTTTTCAACTCAGCTGACCGGCCAGTTTTTCCGGTCGACCGACCAGAGATAAACGGCTAGTTTTCTGAAGAGACGCGATCTTTTCATGAAGAGTAATGTCCTCTATTTCAAGAGGTATGGACACTACTGTTGACTAAAACTCTTCATGAAAGATTACAACTCTTCTACAACTATATAAACATATTCAATTCACTTCTACAATCACCGATTCTTGTTTATATTTCTGAAATCTAATCTCTTTTCATTTCTGCAAATAAAAGCATTCACTCTTATTCAATATCACTAGAATCCTTGAATTTATTCATATACTTCGATTCTACGTGATTATCTTCCTTCTAAATCTTCACACACATACATATTCTTGAGGATTTGATTATAGGAAAGTTGTACTATCAAAAGACAATCAGTGTTATTTAGAACACATTCGTCAACAAACATTTTGTATTAAGTTGAAGTCCTCTTCGGTTGTTGAGGCGGAAAAATTCCTGTTCGGCTGCTCAGGTGTCGTATACCTATTCCTCCGGGTTAAGTGAGGGGTTTAGTTTAAATCCAGAGGGTATTCTAGGACTGGACGTAGAACGGGAAGTTCGAACCAGTATAAAAATTCCTGGTGTGCTTACTTTAATTTTTACTTTACTGTTATTACCAGTTTCCGCATTAATATACCATATTACACGATCCTTAGTACTACACGTACACTTTCATCTGATGCCAACGTTAATTAATTACAATCAACATTTTTTTATTACATATTTAATACTTTGATTCATTTCGAATTTCAAATTCAAACATGAATGAGATATGCGTATTTTGAACAAGAAGCTGCTCCTGGACCCCGATGACCTAACTGGCCAGGTCGACCGCCGTCGATGGGCGATGCCTCAACACCCGACTTAGAGGTTTGCCACCGCCTGAACTTCACATTCGACAAGCAATTGTTATATAGATACATAAAAGCTAAAACTGCACGATAAAAGACTGATTTATAAATAATATGTGCAAACCAATATTTTATTTTTATTTTGAACAACTAATATGTAATAAAAATTTGTCATTTTCTATTTAAACTTTTTTAGAATTTCATAATTTATAGATAATATAAATTCATTTAACAGTATTGATTAAATAAATAATTAAAAGAAAACTACAACAACAAAAATAATTATTAATATCAAAACAACTAAAATGTCTTTTTCGTACATAAGAACGCATTATATTTTCTAGAATCATTCTCCTTTCCTGCCTCTTTTAAATGCTTTTATTGTGTGCGTCTTTTGTGTCGTTCAAGAATGCACCATAAGCTCTTCTGAGTTTAAAATACAAATATCCAACAGAATTTGGGTATAATATATTCATCATTAAGAAGACTATCCATGTAAAATTTGAAATTTAGAAGGCTCCAAGTATTTTTAAATTTCTAAATTTATGAAATATCAAAAATTTTACTTCTACCAAGGATTTGAAATTTAAATGTAGTTTGGAAGGAATGATAGTCGAATTTTGAATGGATAATCTTATCTATCAAAATAACATATCTAGAAACAGTTCGCTTTAATATGAAAAATCCTTACAATAAAATACCAATGGTTTCAAACAATAAAGGAGGTAAAAATATGTTCTTTGTGTCCAATCTTCATCCGAACTCTTCTTCCTTATCTCCAATATCCATTCGCATGTTCTCAACACAATCTCGTTCCTTAACCTTTATTCAATCATCGTACTATAATTGACATCTAACAAAGTGAAAAGGTGAAGAAAAAAAAATTAAAAATAAATAAAATGATAATATTCTAAATTAGCATGGTTATGAACATCCCCTGTCCATTTAGGTTTGTTCTCTGTAAAGGTGTAAATGAGTCGGATCGGACCTGACGGAGATGTGTTTAGTCCTGTCTTATAAAAGGTTTCGACGAACATGGATCGGACAAGCTTTAAGTTCGAACATTTTTTGTACGAGCTGGACAACGGACAGACAATGTTTGGATAATGGAAAAATATCGAACATTTTTCGACGGACAAATTTTGGTACGTCTTTTTTGTTCTAATTCATGTCCTAAATGAGAATCTTACAAACACATACCAAACGTCTTTCCATCTTGGATCGATTTTGAAAACGGACTTCCATGTCTGTATGATATACAGCCCTAGTCCTCTAATCATAAGAAGGATCTGATACGAATTAAAACTTGATGTAGTCTTAGATATTATGCCTTAAGCCTTAGTTTAAGCATCTTTGACTTCTTGATCAACATCCATTAAGTCAAAATATATCCACTTTGATGCACGCTGTCTGTGTAGTATAATCAATAACAAAACATGCATAAGACAAAGTGTTACACTTTTTTTCAAAATTACATTTGCGCAGTTTCAAGGTGCAGAAGTACAAACTTTAAAATTCCGCTTAACCATTTTAAATTGTGTGAATACAAATTCTGGTCTGTTGAAAAGCAAATCTATTTTTGAAATAATTTTCAACAAGGTTTAAAGTTGAAATATATTTCTCTAAAGTTTTGGTATATACTAGTACAACCGTATGATGATGGGGAATCAACCGTTTAATTTTCGAGAAAAAAAAATATTATTTAGTTTTTTATTAATTTTACTTAATCCTCAAATGATAATATGTTGAAAAAATATTTATAGTTAAAGAAATTTTAGAAGACTTTCTAGAAAGAAAAAAGTAAACAGAATCGGGGATATTTAAGAAAACACAATAAGGACATGTTTTTTTTTTGGTTTCACACAGTTTGTTTTTTGCAAAACTAAATTAGACAAACCTCTCTGAAAATTCAGTTTCACTCAATACAGTTTCCTTAATTTTTAATCAATCATATTGCTGCACTTCATACCTGATTAAGTAAAAGAGTGAAAAAACTAAACCATGTTTGGTTCGTCATTTTTAGTTTTGAGTTTTCTTCAAAAATCGTACTCAAGATGCATGTATTTTTTGAAAACAAAAAATTTGAAAAATAGCGTTAACCTATAAAATAGGAAACAAATTTATTTTGGTTTTTGTGTTTTGAGAAATAACAATAGAATGGAAAACAATGCATCCCCTCTACCGTTTCTCCATCATCTCCACCGTCCCTCCACTGTCGTCGTAATTGCCTAAATTTTTTAACTTTTCCTTCATTATCGTCATATTTTGTTATGAATGTTGAGAATGAAAAACATAAAATACAAAATGAAACCAAACAGACCTTAAATAAAGAAAAAAATTAGCTATTTATCCACTTACCCATTACTACACATAGTTATGAACATCCCTTATCCATTTAGATCTGTTCTCTAAAATCATTAGAAGGACCAGATACTATTAAAAATTATGTAGCATTGGATAACATGCCTTAATCCTTGGTTAGTTGGTGTTGGTTGCAGGCATCATTGACTTTTTGATTAACATTCATTCAGTCAACTATATATATCCACTTTGATGTAAGCTGTCGATATAGTATAATCAATAACAAACGCTACACATTGGAGTGTTATAAATTGTTATAATGTCTAAATGCACTCATAAAAAATAAACAGTGAAAACTGAAGAGAAATAAATCAACGCTAAATCCGCACCAAAAAATCGAAACATCTTGTAACATTTCTATACTGTATCCATAGCATTTTTCATTGAAGTGTTAATCAAATTATAATAGATTTGTTGTTATCCGTCGTAGGGATGACAACGAGACAAGTTTTTTTGCGCCAGACCCGCCTCGAATTTTTTAAACTCTGCCCTAGACCCGTCCAGGAACTCGTCCCATAAACCCGTTAAGGGTTTGGACTTTCGCTTCATACCCGAAACCCATACGGATCAGGGTAGACCAGCCTCACCCCAAGACCCAGTGAGGCTTTACATATCCATTCAAAATTATGTAATTACGTATTAATGTACATATATTTATTTGTTTTATTTGTACAAGAGGTTGGTACTAAATGATACAATAAATGTAGATATTAATGTGTTTATTATGATAATTAAGGTAATAAGAATAAGATATATGATAACAATTCAAGAAATACATGCATATGCTTTTATATAATTGTTAGTGATACAACTTAATACCATAAAAATCATATAACTTATTGAATAGTACATTATAATATCCAAACGGTTGAAGAATTACATAACTGCAGCTTTTTTTCCATGGCTTCCCCTATTTTCTCTGTTTAGCGATTTGCTGCCCTTTACATTTCTCTTCGTCTGCCTACGCTCTCCTTCTCTAGTGGTCTTCCGCTTTGTTCTCTGATTGCGAGTACTTTTATCGCCTGTTTCTGGGAGCCGATTCTAGGGTTCCGCCTATGGCTTTTGGGCCTTTTTATCTTCGTGGTGATTTTGTGTAGATTTGTCCCTCTTTCGAGGCGATAGCGGCTGCCTTGTTAGCGCTGGTGGCTCCGCCAATTTCGGTCTGCTTCACTGGACCTCGTTCGATCGAGATTTGCGTGTTCTCTGATGTGGCTTTTTCGTCCCTTTCTCGATCCAGATATGTGGACGTTGTTGGTTGTTTCTTGGTACTGGAACCGATTTTCAGTTGTCTCCCCTCGTTTCCATCTCGCGAATTTAGTGTTGATGGATCGTTGGTGAGCTCTGCTGCAACGGTAGAGAAATGGGATTCTGGGTTTCAGGTTGGTGCTTCTCTCGGCATTCGGGACCTCACCACCCGTTTTACTCCGAGTTTATCATTTGCCTCTGAGTTGGATGTTGCTGTTTCAGACTTGCCAGACATCTGCTTTGGTTCGTTGGGAGTTGCTTCATTGTCTGAGCAGTCTGGCTCGTTGGTTGACAGTGACCCCTTATCGAGCTCCAAACGAGATTTCATCACTCGTTTTGAGCCTCGACTTGAGTTTGTTGGCACTGCTGCTGGTTGTAGGCCTCTTAAGGCCTCTCTCGATTTTGGGTCGGTTTTCGATACTGGCTTTGTCTCTTTGTCAGGGGTTAAGGGATTGATCGCCTTACCTCCTTGTGTTGACATGCCAGTGGATGCTGAGGTTTGTTGTGCTCGTTTCAGGCAGGTGAGTTTCTCTTTTTTCTGCTCTTTTGCCGTTGATTTTTGTGGGCTGTTTACTGTTGTTTGGTTGTCGGACTTTTTGGTCTGTCATTTATCCCTGAGCCTTGTCACACTTCCGTGTGAGCTCCCTGACACTGCCGTCTCAGCCGAGGCCGGGAGTGTGTCAGGTCCCTTAGCTTTTGCTGGCTTTTATTCATTTTTCGCGTCCTTGTCGACGTTCTTCCTGTTTCAGCCTAGACAGCCTCGGTTGATTTTGTTGGCTGTTGGTTGTAGCTTTGGCGGTGGCCATCTCAGGTTTATTGCCTGGGTTGTGCTGCTGGCTGACCATTGTTGGTTCTCTGTGATGAGTCTTGACGACGCGACTCTTATGTCGTCCGAGACTGTGTTTTTCTATTGCTCAATTCCAGTGTCTGCTTTCGATTTGAGTATTTAGAGGTCTCTGTGGGAATGGAGCTATTGGGTCGGGCTTTCTTCTCGCCCTGGTCGTATAGTGGCCATTCCTGATCACTATACGGACAGACTGAGATTTAGCCACCCTTCCTTTTTCTGCTCTCCTTTACCCTCTGATTGGTCCTTCCTGCGACTCTTACTTGCTACGCGGGTCTGTCTTATTAGTGACAGTCCGGCATTGGTAAGACTCCCACAGCAATATGGGCTGCAGACTTTTGGCGCCCTTACACTGTCCCGCTCTTTTTCTATTCTTCCTTCCTTTTCGTCTTCTGTTGTTTCGCCTTTTTGTTTCCCCCCATTATCGGCTGTGTCATCTTTGTCCGGTTCGCCTGTTTCTTGCTTCCTAGATCATTCCAGCTATTCGACTCCATTTTTATCTGCTTGGCTCTTTAGGAAGATTGGAATGCGATTGATTCGTCTTCGCTCTTTTTGTCGTTTTCCAGATGAACAGTCGGATCACTCAGACCTGGTGGGTCCCTCTTCCTTCTGTTGTTCCTCAGCCTGCTCCCTTCCCTCTTCTTCTTGCTCTCTGTCCATTTCCATCCCTCTTGTGAGTATGGCAGAGATTGCGCTCCTTAATGAGCGTCTTGATTGCCTTGCTAGGAACTCTTTGCACTCGTCTTCGCTGATTGGTGCCTCGTTGTCTTCTGCGTCGGGTCCGGGTATTGAGATGTCACCTCCCCTGACTCCCTAGATTCCCGACTCTACCCACAGGGCGTCTCAGCACCGAGCTCGTAGGCTCCGGGCTACCCCCCGCACCATTCGCACACGCTCTATAGCGGCGTCAGAGCAGATCGATCGATCTACTCGTTACTCGCTTTACCTTGTCTGAGTCCCCTTGCTTGGTGTCCTGCTCTCTCTTCTAAATGGCGAATTTGCTTTTCTGGAATGTTCGTGGTATTGGCAATGATGCGTCCTTGGCCAGGCTGAAACGCATTGTCAAGAAGCACTCTGTTGGATTGGTCGCTCTTCTGGAACCTTTTCTGGATCCAGAAGGCATTTCCAGCATCATCTTATCCTTAGGTTTTGGCGGTGGCTCTGCCAACATATCCGGAAAGGTGTGGATTCTCTGGTCTAAATCCATATCGGTCAGAGCTGTTTTTGATTCCTGCCAGCTTTTTTCGTTGTCCTGTTCGTCACCCTATTTTAGCTCTCCCTTTCTCTTTTCGGCAGTCTATGCCAAATGTGATCGCACGGAGAGATTAACTCTCTGGTCTGACATTCTAGGGCTCGATTCGTTGGGTTTCCCTACCTCAGTGATAGGCGGCGATTTTAATATTATCGCCTGCCAAGCGGAAAAACGGGGTGGAGCCGCCATCAACCGTGCTGCGATGGTGGATTTCAATTCGTTCATTGTCAGCTCTGGTCTGTCTGAGCTTCCCTTCGTTGGCTCTGCTTTCACCTGGTCTAACAACCAAGAGGGACCGAACCGTATCCTTTCCAGACTCGACCGTGTTTTCGGGTCGGAAGAGTGGTTTCATCTTCCTTATTCCTTTTCGATCGCGCATCTCCATCGGTCTTTTTCTGACCATGCACCCATGGTTGTTCGCTGTTCTCCCCTCTCTTTAACGGGGCCTTCATCCTTTCGCTTCCAGAGTATATGGACATCTCATCATTCTTTTCTTCAAGTTGTTACTGATTCTTGGTACGTTCCTGTTGTTGCCTCTCCCTGTGAGATTTTCAGTCGTAAGCTTAAACGTCTTAAAGTTTGTCTTAAGACATGGAACGTCCAGGTCTTTAAAAACATTTTCGATCGCGTTCGTTTGGCCGAAGAGTCTCTTATTGCAGCCGAATCCTTGCTAGACGAGGATCCTTCCGAGGCTAACAAGGAGGCTTGGGCTCTAGCTCAAACTATTTTCTCCTCGGAACTTCGCATCGAGCATGATTTCCTTCGTCAAAAGGCTAGGATCAAGTGGGTTGTGGTCGGTGATACTAACTCTAAATTTTTCCATTCCTCTATTCGTAAAAAGAATAAACAACTCACGATCCACGAGATTCTGCGACAGGATCTATCTACGGCTTCTTCGCCCGAAGATGTCAAACAGACCATTCTGTCCCACTTTCAATACTTTTTGGGTTCTCCTTCGGTCTCGGTTTCTGACCCAGCACTGCTGGCCTTCATTCCTCGTGTTGTTCTTCCTCCGGAAAGTGACATCATCGTGGATCTCCCTTCCTCAGAGGAGATACGTGCTTCTGTCTTCGCTCTGAGCAAGGAAAGTGCCAATGGTCCGGATGGTTTCAATGGTGTTTTTTTCCGTCGTGCTTGGTCTATTATCCAGGCGGATTTTTGTCTTGCTATTCAATCCTTTTTCTCTGGGGGATCCCTTCCTTCTGGTTGGACTTCCACCAACATTGTTCTTATTCCAAAATGTGACAACCCTAGGTCGTGTGTGGATTTTCGCCCTATCAGTCTGTGCAACTTTTCGAATAAAGTTATCTCTAAGATCCTGTCCTCCCGATTGGCACCCTTCCTTGAGCGCATTATTTCTCCTTCCCAAGCGGGATATGTTAAGGGGCGTTTGATTACTGATAACGTTCTGCTCGCTCAGGAACTTATCTCCCAGATCGATCGAAAGATCAGAGGTTCTAATGTTGTCTTCAAATTGGACATGGCTAAGGCCTATGATCGCATGTCCTGGTTTTTTATCATCAAGGTTTTAAGGGCTTTCGGTTTCCCGGAACCCCTCATAGACTTGGTGTGGAGACTCATTTCCAACTGTTGGTTCTCTGTGCTCATTAATGGCTCGGCTAATTGTTATTTCAAGGTTGGTAGGGGTCTTCGTCAGGGAGACCCCCTATCACCTTCTCTCTTTGTTATCGCCGCAGAGGCTTTCGTTCACGGTCTTCAATCCTTAACTATCTACGGCCAGATTCAGCGTTTCGGGATTCCTAGGGGTTGCCCCCTAATCTCATCCTTATCCTTCGCAGATGACGTTGTCATTTTCTCTAATGGCAGCGTCTCCTCTGTTAATCGGCTTCTCAGATTTATTCGTCAATATGAGCATTCCTCGGGTCAGCTAGTTAACCCTGCCAAAAGCTGCTTCGTCCATGCGAAAGATTTGTCCCCCTCTCGTGCTAACTGGATAGAGACTGTTTCAGGTTTCAAGGAAGCTGGTCTTCCTCTCCCTTACTTGGGTGTTGTCCTGTATCGTGGTAGGAAACTCAATGCCTATTTCGATCCCTTGACTGATAAAGTGAGGGGCAAGATCTTACGTTGGAATGTCTCTCTTATTTCTCAAGCAGGTAGACTAGTTCTTATCAAATCCGTTTTAGACTCGATGGGAACTCATGTTTTCGCGGCTATGACCCCTACTTCTTCTTTCTTTCGATCGTACCGGTCTTTGGTTTCGTCTTTCTTCTGGGGCAACAAGGACAATGTTCGGCGGCACCATTGGGTGTCGTGGGACGTGGTGTGCCGTCCAAAAAATGAAGGTGGTCTGGGTCTGCATAATCCAAAAGACCTTTGTGCTGCTTTTGCCTGTAAGTTATGGCATAGGTTTACCGCTAACAACTCCCTATGGGCTTCTTTCCTCCATGCGAAGTACCGCAGGCTTGCGGGATCAAACTTCTCAGGGTCTCCGTCTTATGCTAGTGAGACCTGGAAGCACATGCAGTCGGTGAAACTGTTTTCCGACACACATGGTGGTTCCTCGGGATGGAATGGCGCTTCCTTTTCCATTCTGAACGCTTGGTCTTCGTTTCGGATCCAAGATCCCATTCGTCCCATTTTTTCCTTCATTTGGGACTCTCGCATTCCCCCCAAAGTCTCCATACTGATGTGGAGGATTCTACATGATGGTTTGCCACTAGACGAGAACCTCCAAAAAATCGGCGTCCCTTACGTCTCCCGTTGTAGATGTTGCGGCAACGGGGAATCAGAATCCTTGAATCGTCTGTTTTTTGGTGGGTTCTCGGCCAGATCGTGTTGGCATTACTTTGGTAACCTTCTTGGGATTCGTCAGGTGGCATGCTCGCCATCCGATCTCCGTAGGTCCTGGTGGTATGGGAATGCTAGTAAATCGCTTCGTTCTATCGTTTTCCGTTTGATTCCCTGCCTCATCTGCTGGCACCTCTGGTGCGCGCGGAACAAGGCAACCTTCGATAGTAATCGTATGGACCCTCCATCTATTATTCGGTGTGTGAGGAACGACGTCTTCCTTACTTTTCGTGGTAGACCTTTCAAGGGTCGTCTGAGCTCCCGAGCGGAGCATTTGGTCGGTTGCCTCTCTATTTCGTGTGATTTATCTCACGCCAGACTTGGAGTAGGTTGAACCTCGCAAGGGAGCGCTGGCCTTCACCCAACGCTCTCTTCCCCTCCCCCCTTTATTTGTTGGTGCTTAACGTTGTTGCTTAGTTTTTCTGATTCAGATTTCTTTGGCTTCTTCAACGGGCCGGTTTGAGCTTTGGTTGTCTAGATTCGAGGCCTGGTTCTCCTTTTCTTCGCTTGCTCTTGGGTGGTTCTGTGTGGTTGTATGACTGCGTTGGTTGGTCCTGCTTTTTCTGCTGGATTTACGTTGGTGGCATTTTGGTTGTTATGCTCCTCCAGCGCCAAACGGTCTACTCATTCCTTAGATTGGCTTGCACTGTGATTTCTAGATTGCTGCTTTTGTGGTACGGCTTGGAGGTCTGGCCTGTTCCTTTGGATCTAGGCGGGTTTGTGTTTGGTGGTGGATCTTTTATCCTTTTTTCTCTTCTGTATTAGGTTGGTTTTTGTTTGTGTTAGCTGTGATCAGTTTTTCTGCTGGTATTCAGCGGTTTTGATTTTGGGAGGCTTTTGCTCCTCTGTACTTGCTGTATGTGCCACCGGAGAAAGGCGGTTTTTCTCCTTTTGTTATATGATTTTTCTTTTAAAAAAAACATTAGAATATCCAAGTTATAACAGCTTATGTATAAAATGATCAACAAATCATCGTTATTGCAGTAAAAATATTTTATGATATTACAGTAGTGGGGTCGAGTTGGGGCGGGCCAGCCAAGCTCGACCCTAGATCTGGATCTCCTAAGAATGGACCATGGGTCTACCCGTTCCGTTGATCCAATGAAGCGGGTCTTGACGAGTCAAAACTGGGACAGGTCTACCGGGTATAGACCTTAAAGCCGACCCATTCCCGTCTAAAATCCATCAAATCAATTCGTGTAAGATTAAGGGTGCGTTCTTTTTTTAAACGAAATGGGCAAATAAAAATGGAAAACGAAAGTGGCTAGAAAAAGGGTAAGTTCGCGAAAGGGGAATGCGTTTTTTTTACGAAAGGGGCAACGCGAAAGGGACAAAATTATTATTTATATTATTATTTTGTTTGTGTTAATTATTTTTAAATAAAATAAATATATATCGAATACGGAATACAGAATACATAATACCGAATACATAGTTCAGAATTCAAAATGCAGAATACAAAATACGAAATACAAAGCAGAATCTACAAATACAAACTACAGTGGTGGGTATTACCCCCGCATGATCGATCCACCAATGTTCGCTTCCACTAATCGTTCCTCGAACATTATCCCATCCTGCGTCCGTTTTATTTTTCAAATTGCGCCAAAACGCTCATTTCTTCTTCAACAAGTCGTATTTGGTTGTAATTTGTTCGACAATGAATGGTGCTTCATTCGGAACACCCACTAAAGTCTCGTTCAGTTCTGCCATTATCTTCTTATGGATTCCTTTTTGGATTTACCGGCAGTTTGATAAGCTTTGGCAGCTATTCGTAAAAATTCAGAATATGCGTGAGCGGACCAAACTCTTGAGCTACGACGGAATTTCTCTGTACATTTTGTTCGGCCATTTCTGAGACAAAATATGTCAAAAAACAAAAAAAAAACGAAATGAACAAAAACAGAAATAAAATTACTGGAATACGGTGTAGTTACTACGAAAGCTTGGATTAGTGAATTTTTAGATTGAAAACTGAAAGTGAATGTGGAGAGTGGTAGAGGAGGGAGATCATATAAGAGATGGGGAAAATATAGCTATTGTAGTGGAGCCGTTTGTGTCCGACTTCGCTTCCGAGTCTCCGACGCATTGGACGCGAATAGCTCCCCTACAATAGTTAAATCCAACCGGGCAAACTCGTGGAGTTCGCATTCGATTCGTTCGACGCGTCGGATGCAAACGCCAACTTCTTCTATCTAGTTCGTCATAAGAATGGTACCTAAAAGATATTACTTTGAAGAGGAATACTAAATAGGCTTCATTTAAAATGAGAGTATTTGTATTCGACACATGACTGATGGAGATTTCAGATTTTGCAATCATTGTGACATGCTGACAATGATTGCTTATCACCCTCCAAGGTTCCGTTCTTTGCAAAATGAACGGAATTTGAACGGAGCAATTCAATGGAACACGTAGGGAACGAAAAAAGAAAGTATGAGTGTTGATCAAACTATAATAGATTTGTTCTTTCCATCAATACGCCTTAAGATTGAAGAAATATCATTTTGAAAAGAAATACTAACCATACTCTCCATTAGAAAATGTGGATTTGTATTTGACACATGATTGATACAGATTGTGAATTTTGCAATCATTGATTGCACGCTGTCAATGATTATCAGCCACTATTTGTGAAATCACGAGCCATATGAAAACTTTACATTTCTTAATTTTAAAAGGTTTTGTTAAGGTATGTTCTAAAAACACATGTTAAAATTGCTAATTATTAGTTAAAATTATGGAATTCAAAACGTATACATTGATAGTTCAACAATCTTAAAATCTGTTATAAAAGGTAAAACTAATTTACCTATTTAATTCGGTTTTGACGAGATTGTAAAGTAACAGACGTAATTATTATCCATGCAAATGCCACGATTGAACAAAATGTAGGGCGATCATAAGATTTGAAAATATATTCATTGAAAGCGGTGGTCCTTCTCTGTCTGATTTCAGTATAAACTCATGTTGCATAGGACAAAAGAAATTTTTTAGTCAAGAATAGAAGACGTTCAAGCTTCCTGTGAATTGAAAAATGGGGTATGACATAGTAAATCGCGGATGGTCATCACTTACTCTTCAACAATCAGCTGTGAATTACTTCTTCAAAAATGGGGTATTTTTCTTGTTTTTTCTTAGTTAAAGGTTTTGAATGAAATTATAATTTATACAGAAGATTTCACGTTTTGGTCCCGTTTGGAAGTTTTGTGGTACCGATTATGAGAGGTTTGAAAGTATCGATTTTGACCGTTAATGATCGTAGCGATTTTGATTGGTTTATATGAGGTGATGTTATAATCGATTAATACATGTTTGAGAGTTTAAAGTATATCAGTTTGAAGTGTTTTCCATTAAAGCAACATTACATGTATATCTTTATCTTTATTCTCTAGTTTTGCGAAGATTAATTCTTCAGTATAATTAGTGAGGGTATAATTGAAAAAAAAAAGATTATAACCTCTCCAAACATCTCAATTTGATGGGTTGATTTTGTTATCGAAATTACATTACACCGGATTTCACCCGTTTTATAAACAACGATAACGAGCGTGAAAAAAACTTTCAAACAATGGTGATGATAATACCTAAAATATAGAACCATTCAATACTAGTTAAAACCGATACAAAATAAACTCTCATGCGGGTGTTTCTGAATCTGATAAGGAGGGTTTGAAGTAGAGGTTGCAGCTTTTATTTTTGAATTTATATTGTTTATCTTTCACGTAATTGATCATTTTATCACTTTATAACGAGTATACCACAATGGCACAAATGTAATACAAACGTTGAATGTGTAGACTGAAACAAGATACAGTGATTATTCAAGTTTTTATTCCATATGATGAAGAGTACCACCTCAATATAGTCTTATGAAAAACTGGGTTGCACAATCGCAGTTTCTTAGAATGGGTGGGATTGATACTGATGAGAACTGGGAGAAGATAATTGTTTTATGTCATGCCATACTTCAGGTTTATATTTTTTATAATTGTTTGTGAACATAGCATCCTTAACGTTAGGCATGTTATTTTATTCACTTGTGTGAGTTATCTAATGTTATGTCCGTATCGTCTAGTTCAAACTGGCTTACTTTTTAATTACAGTTATACTGCATGCCTGTTGAAGTCTAGTCCGCACGTTTTGCTGAAGGCAATATATGATTTTGGTCAACACCTTTTAACAAAAGAAAATCCCTTATTGTTAAATGTAACCAAACTCATATATATACCGTTGGTTATGATTTTATGAATAGATAAAGAATAAACATGGTAACTTCATACAAGTTGTATTTTCAGCGTTTCAAGTTTGTGCATCGTGATAAAGTATTTTTATTCAAAAATGCAATTAATTTCTTTAATTATTCTTCAAAATCAGATAAATTTATAAAAGAGACAATATAATTGAATCGCAATTACATATTTACTCACAATATCTTAATAATCTACTTCAATATAGAAATATTGTATTATCGAAATCTAACAATGTTACGTGATCTATAACAAGCTTTTGGAAAACAATTTTTATTAAACCAACGTGACTAATTGTTTATGTTTTCTGTTCTCAAACTAAAAAAACATATTTCATGGTCAAAAGAAAAAAATACCAATGGGTTTCAAACAATAAAGGAGATAAAAATATGTTCTTGTGCCCATCCTTCATCTGAGCTCTTCTTCCTTAGAGCATCTCCAACTCATTTCACAAATAATGTTACGTAAAGCTTACGTGTCAATAGATTATAAACAATGTTAGTTCAATATTTACATACATGACAATAACATTTACAATTTCTCTCCAATGCAAATTTCAAAAATGGTCATTTTTTACATACGTGTCATTCTATTATTCATAGACTGTATGATTAATTTATATAATTTATTAATAATTATTTAGATGTAATACTTCACATTGTGATATGCAATGTCAAAAACTAAACAATGCCCTTCACAATGTCATCTTGAAATTACAAATTACATTAGCATTGAAGGTAGTATTATAAATGACATTTTTAATTCCTGACGTGGTTTGACATTACATTCAAATTAATCGTGTGTTGAAGATGCTATTATCTCCTTCCTTAACTTTTAATCAATCTCCGTGCTATAGTTGACATCTAACAAAGTAAAAAAAGTGAAAATAAATGAAAATAAATTTTAAAAGTAAATAAAATGACAATACTCTAAATCAGCATAGCTATGAACATCCCTTATCCATTTGGGTTTGTTCTCTAATCATAAGAAAAAGGATCTGATACGAATTAAAACTTGATGTAGTCTTGGATAATATGCCTTAAGCCTTGGTTTAAGCATCATTGACTTCTTGATCAGCATCATTAAGTCAACAATACATCCACTTTGATGCACGCTGTCTGTGTAGTATTATCAATAACAAAACACACCTAAGACAAAGTGGTACACTTTTGTTTTCAAAATTATATTTGCGCAGTTTCATACGGAAGTATAAACTTCAAAATTCCGCTTAACCATTTTAAATTGTGTAAATACAAATTGTGGTCTGTTGAAAGGCAAATCTATTTTTAAAATAATTTTAAACAAGGTCCAAAGTTGAAATATGTTTGTCTAAAGTTTTGGTATATACTAGTACAACCGTATGATGATGGAGAATCGACCGTTTAATTTTCGAGAAAAAAAATATTATTTAGTTTTTTATTAATTTTGCTTAATCCTTAAATGATAATACGTCGAAAAAAAATTTATAGTTAAAGAAATTTTAGAAGACTTTCTGGAAAGAAAAAAGTAAACAGAATCGGAGAGATTTAAAAAAACACATTGAAGATACACAATTTGTTGTTTGCAACTTTATTTTTACAACACTTAAAGTATTCTTTCCTATTAAACATTTTGACTTAAAAGCAAAAGGCTGGTTGGTTTGTTGTCTCTGCCAGAAATAATATTTAACTTCCAAAAAGCGAAGCATTTAATCCGAAACAAAACAAAACATTCACTGTCAATAAATATTTTCTTCTGATTAGTCCAAGATTTGATTGCTCAATTATGACGCTCTTTAATTATAGTTGATCCTATCTTTTTAAGAGTGCTTAATCCTCAAGTAATAATAATGCGTAGTGTGCACTAGAGCAGAATATTATCTTTAATCTTTTTACCATTTGTTTATTCCACCATTTTGGTAGATTTAAATGAACGGATCAAATTAGTGGGTTGGTGCTGAACAGGCTAAGTTGGTGTTAAACACATCTGACGTCAACATTAATTAATTAGAATTAACATTTTTTATTACATATTTAATAATTTAATTCATTACAAATACAAATACAAGTGAGATATACCGTTTTTCAAATAAGGATGTTGTACCTGGACCTCCACTACCTAACCGGTTAGGGCGACCTCCATCGATGGGGGCTATGCCTCGACGCCCCACTTAAGGGTTTGCCACCCCCGAACTTCACCTTTGACAATCAATTATTATATGGATATATATAAAAACTAAAATATTGATATGATTTATATATTTATTACTATAAAGACTTTTTTTATAACAACATCAGAAATATGAAACTTATGTGCAAACTCTTTACATAATTTGGTTTTTTGAAATTAAATTAGACAAACCTCCATAAGAATTCGGTACTTCATATAAGTTCCAACATGCATGTGCATGTTCTCAGCTCAATATAGTTTCCTTAATTTTTAATCAATCACGTTACTACACCTCATACCTGATAAAGTAAAAGAGTTTAAAAAAATGTAAGAGAGAAAAGAAAGTCAGCCATTTATCCACTTATGCATTACGTTATGAAAATCCCTTATGCATTTAGATTCGTTCTCTAATCATTGTAATGTCCAGATCCTATTAAAACTTATGTAGCGTTGGATAATATGCCTTAAGTCTTGGTTAGTTGGTTTCAGGCATCATTGACTTCTTGATTAACATTCATTAAATCAATTATATATCCACTTTGATGCACTCTGTCGATATATAATCAAAAACAAACAACAAAGTGTTGTAAATTGTTATAGGAAAATGTTAGCATGCGTCCCAGGACACATGTTAAACTTACCGAATTACCCATTGTTATAATATCTAAAAGCACTTCTTAAAAATAAACAGTAAAATCGCTAAATTAGCACAAGAAAATTGAAACGTCTTGTAATATTTTTGTACCCTATTCTTAGCATTTTTCATTGGAATGTTAATCAAATTACAATAGATTTGTTGTTATCCGGTCAATTCAATTCGTGTAAGATTAAAAAGATATTATTTTGAAGTGGAATACTAAACATGCTCCATTAAAATGAGTGTATTTGTATTTGATACATGAAATAGAGATTTCAGATTCTGCGATCATTGTTATATGCTGATAATGATTGTTTATCACTCTCTAAGATTGGAGAACCTGAACGGAGCATTTAAACGGAACGCGTGGGGAATGGAAAGAGAAATTATGAGTGCTGAACGATACCTTAATCAAACTATAATAGATTTGTTGTTATCCATCAATACGTCTTAGGATTGAAGAAATATCATTTTGAAGAAAAACACTAACTATACTCTCCATTAGAAAATGTGGATTTGTACTTGACACACGATTGATAGAGATTTTGAATTTACATGCTGTCAATAATTATCAACCGCTCTTTGTGTAAATCACGAACCAAATGAAATTTTAACATTCCTTTATTTTAAACGGTTTTGTTAATGTGTGCTCTATGAGCATATGTTAAGAATTCTGGTTATTAGTTAAAACTGTAGAATTCGAGGAGTGTATTAACAATCCAATAACCTTAATGGCTATTTTAAAAAGTAAAACCAATCTACCTTTTTAATTCGGTTTTGATGAGATTGTTAAAAAACAGCCGTAATTACTGTCTATACAAATGCCTTGGTTGAACAAAATGTGGGGTCATCACAAGATTTGAAAATATATTAAGTGAAAGCGGTGGTCCTTCTCTATTTGATTTCAGCATAAAGTCATGTTGGATGTTGCATACGACAAAAGAAATGGTACATTAGCATTATTCGATGAGCTTTTTTAGTAAAGAATAGAAGGCGTTCAAGCTTCTTGTTAATTGAAAATGGGGTATGACATAGTAAATAGTAAATAATCGTCACTTATTTCTGAGCACGGTCAATGGACATCCGAAAAATTCAAAATCTGTCTGCATTCAAATTCGAAAAGCGGATAAATATGCAATATTCGAAAAAACAAATGCGGATACAACGACATCCGCATGCGGAAATTATCTTTTCGGCATTTTTCAAGATTATATTTTAAATTATATATGTATATTTTAGTATAATGAAAGATATTTATTTATTGTTTTATTAAGTTACAATTTTATATCATACGCACTAAATGCATATTAACTGCAAAAACTATTTATTATCATTATATTTGCTTATTTTTAACACTTTAATAATCAATAGAACTAAAAAAAGCTTACGTTAAACTGAAAAATTTCATTTATATTTCTTGATTTATCGATCGTAAACGGATAGAATAATTATTCAATATCGGTCCGTATCCGCGGATGCGGATATCCGATATCCAAAAATGATTTTAAATGCGGATAAACATACATACAAATTCGTACAAATAATCATTAACACGTCTTTTTTTTATCTTTTGAGGATTATACCATATTATTAAAGAACATTACATGGGCGATTATTTGTGAATGTATCTTTGTAACATATGTAAACACATCGATTAAAATTATTCAGAATCGCATATAATAAATAAATCGAAATTAAAGTCATAGATCACAGTGGAATAATCTATACTATATTATTATTAGTGAGTTCACTTTCAAGCTCACACAGCCCCCTTGAAATTTGGCAACTGAACAGTCTCGAATCAATACGTATTTTTATTTTTCCCTTTTCGTTCAACAAAACCTTATTCTCTCCAGATCTTCACTCCTCCTCCCAATTTCCTCCACCTGAAATCGATCAAATCCCTTCCACTTCTCTCCTCTTCCCCCCTTTTCCTTCGTTTCGTTGGGAATCTTAAATTCCCTTCGATTTTTAACTCAGCCGTTCCTTTACCCCCGCTTTCTGCCCCCACATCGTCGAACATTATACAAACCCTACCCTCGACGTCAAAATCGTTTTCGCGTGTTCATCTGTTTCCACTATTGCCTTTCCTTGCTTGCCACTGTTTTACATCTGCTTCCACTGTAACAGATCTCGGAGATGCTTGGTCGGCTTGCGTTTAAACATGTAGAGGAGCTGTACGTGCTGTTTGCCTGCGTCAATATCCAATTGGAGGTAAAAAAAACCTAATTTTTTTTATGAATCCATTATGTTGTCATTGCTTTCCTGTTCAAAACAAAAGAGTATATGAGCCCTAACAGATTATTCTTTATGTTAGTTCTTCAATTGGGGCAAGTGGTGCAGTTGTTGGTTGTGTATTTTGTTATCATTTCCTGATAACAGAAATTTAGTGTTTCTTACTGCATATTGGAGTGCTTTAGACGAATTGTAGAAATCTAAACTGAACTGTTGATTATTTTATATAAATATAAAAACATAATCATTGGCTGCTAATATAATATAAAAATTAGTATTTGTAGTAACTTAAGCGGTTGTGGCTTTTATTGATTTTTTTATGAGAACCAATTCTTGAATTTGAATACTAGAAAATGACTTATTAACCTGGATTTTATTGAAGTTATGATCCTTAATCTTTCTGTCACCTGATTATCATGAGCATAGACCTATAGTCACTATATGTTATAACTATATACTTTACACTCAAGTTATTTGACATGTTTAGTTCACTGTTCTTCATTTGCATTTATGTAGGAGCAAATGTACAAGCAGAAAACATGCCGTTATAGTTTTAAGGTATGATTTTTTTACACAGGTTTATTAATTTTACATCGATGACTTTTTGCATGGATGAATACATTTTTCATATTTTGTAATATTTATGAATTTACTACTTCGGTATAGGAAAAAAAAATTCGAGAAAAAAGAGATATTAATTTTAAATTATTCAGTCATTTGCACTTTTCAGCTTCTGAAACCTCTGTACACTATGAATATTTCGATCATTCAGAACCGAGCTAATACAACTTTCTCCATGCAAAAATAATAAATTTTTCATAAAGGAACAGGTTGTTGTATACTGTTCTGTAACATCTTAAGGTGAAACCCAGGAAGTAGCATTATCTGGTATGAAGATCAATATCCTACCCTTAGTTGGCTAATTACATAAAACTGTGTTTGTAAATGAAATTCCATAATAAACCAAAAGGAACCATATGAATGAGTACACACATTTTGTACCTTACACAGATAGTGCATAGGTGTCATTTTTTTATTAGTTGCCCGGATATCTGCAAGTTTCAATAGACTGTCCAATCGAAAACCAACTGCTGAACCTCCAATTTTTGAACCAATATCAGTGCAATAAATTATTTCGAATACAACTCAAATACTTCACGGCAGTCATCCCAAAGTAAAGTGTAACTTCAAATTTCTTAGGAAATTGATCTGATATCTGGTTTCCTTATAGTTGGTTACGGTGAACATGGGAATCATTTAATCTTTCAGTTAAGAGTAACTTCTTTAGAAGATATATTTTACTGTTAAGAAGTGCTTGAACAATTCGATAGGCAGAATATATGTTACATTTTCCGCTGCGGCTTATGTCACAGTTACGAGAAGAAAGTTATGAGAATATATGTTTGCCATGTAGTAGAGTATTTACGCTCACCATTTAATTAAAGCTTTGACTATCACGCACCTGCAATTTATCATTTTTCAACATTATTTATTAATCATTATTTCTAGAATCTACCATTTTGTTTCTTTAAGCCAAAATTAACAAATACAATGTAACATGCTGTCATAGCAAAGAATATTTACAGAATAGTATGGCAACAAAGACCCACTTTACCGATACAAATATGTTATTGGTTACATGACATGCTATAAATGAAGATTATTTCTCTTTCTTATATTTTTTTAGATAAGCTCTTAATACTGAAACTATCATAACTATATTTTACCCAACTTGCTATCATTAGGGAAAAAAAAAGTTTCCATCATGTTAACTATTGTTCAACTATAATATAAATGTAACTTCTGGCCAAAGAAGGTAACCATATATTTTTTATATTGCAAACACATAAGTAAAAGTTAGCACTACATCAATGTTCGGTCTGCATGAAATTTCATTATTTTCCACTTATTTACTGCACAAATATGCTTTGCTGGTATTACCATCATTTTTAAATTGCCATGGGCTCTTTAGCATAGTTAATTTTTTAACGTCGATTGTATAAATAAATGCACTACTAAACCGCATAACTAAATATAACATCTGTTTATATTTCCTGCTCCGTCAACAGGACGATCATCACAATATTATTAGATGTATTTTATCTTGGTGTTCATTTAGAAAGGCAACTGTTTTCATTGTTACTGAACCCTAACCCGCAGTTTTGACTTTCCCTTAAGTTTTTAAATTTGTGTTTGTGGATTAATTTGATTAGGCACCATGTTTATATACTTTGCACTCTATTCCCAAACTCTGTTTTCATTAGCATCTTATATGAATTTGGCTATTATAGTAATGAATATACTGATATCCAATTGATTTAATCTATGGCAAGGTTCAGGCTTATATTATATGTCAATGTCTATTATCTGTTATAACGGAGTCATCAATTTTTTGTTTTCTGGATATAAGCACATAGTACAAAGGTGTTTTCCATCATCAGTTACTTCATATTGAACAAGTGCTATTTAAAATCTTTCTTTTTTGCTTGGCTGTTTAAATATTGTACACATATAAGAAGTACATTTTTCTCTTCATGCTGATTATATTTAGTATGAAGTTAATAAGAAACTATAGTCATAATAAAACATATCGATATATTTATATCGAGTTATTTATATGTTGGTTTTGTGGACAACTATAGTGGTATAAGAAAGTGGTGACCTGAAAACTATGAAGTAAAATGCGCTATCATTGTCTTGATAATAATAACAGTAACTAATTGATAAGATGGGCATGCTTATGTGCATTTGAATGTGATACAATTTGGTTTATTTTACTGCGTTTCAGAAATGGTTTGCTTCTACTTGGATCTTTGCAATGTAATTTAAAACTTGGTACAATATCTGATATTACCAGCTAGAGCTTCTAATTAGAAAAGCTTTCATAATGGAGATTGTTTTCTTATATGTATAGGAACTCATGCTTATGGAGCCTCTAATCAGATCATCACTTTCATAACGAAGATTAATGTTCAAAGAGATGTTAGATAGGCTTTTAGTATTATATATTCACAAGTCCTTGCATGAGTCAGTTATTACCAATTGCAATGAAATGGTCTGCATATGAAACAATTATAATAAGAAAACAAAAATTTAAATACTAACATGATTAATTACAACTCCTTGAGGTATATGAATATATGATTTGATCAACGGCCTTCCGAACGGATGAAATCTCCACCACATACAAAATTTTAACTACTGAAGATTCGTAACTAATAGCTTATAATCAATTAAAATTTTGAAATTAGTTAGCTTCAGAATGAAGCATATTTTATCATGATATAATGAATTAAATTAACAAAATGATCAGCTTCTGAGTAAGTGGTATATTAGACTATTAGTCTTTGCTATATACCTTCAATGTTCAGTTTTATCTTTTTAAAGGTCCACAAATCCTTTTAATTCTTCCGTGATGCACTATCATCACCATACTCCATACTTACACTGTTGTATCAATATTATTTTCTTTGTGGTAATATCAAGGTATTTTTTTCCTACCATAATCAAAGTATACTTTCACTGTTATTTTCTAATTTGACATATTTGAATAAATAGGGACAGACTGCAACCATTAGAGGGAACCGGGATGGCTCATGTTCGCTTTCAATGCAAAATAGGAAGTAATTGAATAAAAAGAGATATTACAAAATAGAACTGAACAAAAAATGCAAGTGCATGTAGCATCATATTGGCATTCAATGATGTGTTTACCAAATACCGACTACAACCAAGATGGCTTGGCTATAAAACAGAGAATGATGGAGTGGAATAGAGGTGTAGATTGAACCATGCTTTGACTGAAAAACTGGAAACAACCGAGTAAAGTAGATATAGGTTGAACCGTCTCTTGACTGCAACACAAATACACTGGTTGTGATGCTGCTGAGACAAGGATAGGGTAGATCATACAAATACACATGGTAGAGCTTGACTGCAATGCAATGCAAAGGATCGATAAAATGCTAGATCAAATTATGGAGAGTGGACAAGGCGATATGTAGCAGTGGATGAGTTGTAGTATGTATCATGTGGACTGGCCGACTGAGTTGTGGTATAAGGAAGTGCATGAAGCCTGAAGTACACGGTTAGATAATGAATGAGCTGAGAATTGTGTTACAACTCTGCCTGGTAGGAAGGGAAGATGCAAGCAGTGGACCATAACTGCAGTTGGTAGAAAAAAGGTAGATGCCTTAGAAGTGAAACGAAATGCATAGAGTAGAGGAAATGGTATGCACACTATCTGTTAAGCTAGAAATTACTACGTATCCAATATATATTCACCCAAATATCAAGCTGTATGGGTGCAGTAAGGTGTGACTACTGCTGTTTTAAAGTGATAGAGGGCAGTTCAGGTCTGAAGTGGCAATGTGAAATGCAATATTGAAGAAAAGGAAAAATTGAGAGCATTTCTAAACTGATATGCCTTACGATCTGAAGTGGCATAGATCATTCAAAACTGATGCGACAATACTTGAGCGACATCATAAAGGCACTAAGGTTATGCAAGCATTTTAAAATTGATGCAGCAGAAAGTGTGCAACAACATGTTGGCACTAAATCCATGCAAATATGGTGTAGAGGTTGATGACAGCATGAGCGGATAAAATAATTAACATAGAAAAAATTAAGGACAACACGACTGCATGAATGAGTAGCATACCTAACAAGAGAACTTAAAGCAGGAAGAAGAATGTCTTAGTGGTATAATAGAAAGAAGATGCCAATTGAGCACATTCAGGCAGAGGATAAAACAGAAAGTGAAGTAAATAAAGTAGCTAATCTATATAGTAGGCGCTCGCCGAGTGTAACCAAGCTAAGGATGAGGAGCTACAAATGAATAACTGCTGCTTTAATTGTAAGTGGGAAGCATGTTGCGAGAATCCTGACTGAACCTTTGAGGTAATTTTACTGGAGTCAGATTTTTACTAGAGTGTCAAGTTACCAAATCTGCTTTTATCCACTATAGTCATGGCCTATTTCTGAATGAACAATTGAATAATCCATATTTTTGTCTCTAATTTATAACCTTAACCATTTTGGTAGAGGAAAATGTCTTCCAAATTTATTCAGAAAAAGAACTTATTCCAAACCATCTCTCACGCTTTGAAATTTCAGGTGTAAATCGGGTTTCAGCATAAGTTTCATGCATATAATGTTTCTGGTTTTTATACCAAAAACAATCAAGTGTAGAATGTAGAATTTTTTTTACGTGTTTTATAAAAATAAAGGACTTTCAACTACTATATACCTTGACAATAAAATTCATTTCATAGTTGGGGCGTTAGATAGTTAGTAACAAAAAAATCAAAATAAATAAGTAAATAAACATGTAAATTAATCAAAAATGACCTGATATCATAAACACCCACTTTTATTGCTTAAACATGCCTTATTATTGGCATATACATCTGAATTTGTTAATGCGACTTTAAATTTCATAAGATTAACAAAGAGCCCGATGAAAAGTGTGATGGTTGGTCATGAACAAAATTCAGCCACAACATATGTGCTCCTATATATGTTCTAGATGAGGTGCCTCTAAATCATAATGCTAAAATCTATCACCCTCATTCTTGGGAGAACCAAAATTTGTTGGTCTGTTATACATACCGTAAGAGTAGTAAGACTACTAGATTCTACTAATATTGATACAAATAAGATCTCCGACTTAATGACTACTCCTTAACTGTCTACTAGATTCTACTAGATTCTACTACTATGATGTACCATATAATCTTCCTGTTATATAATCTGTCTACTCTACTTTTCTATAAATCGCATGCATGGTTTATGAATAATGGAGCAATTTAAACACAGTTGTAGGTAAGCTCAAAATTTCGTGTTTAATACATTATGAACCTTGATAAGCCCCATTGTATTTCATTTTTGTACTCCATTATCGTGCTAAAGATTGATATACTTCATATACTTAGATTTAATATTGCAGATGTCATTTAACAGATATAAAGGTTTATTTTTATCATCTTTCCTCAAATTTGAACCATTGCGAACAGTAAATATGACTGTTTTAGAATAGATGTAATAGGTAGGTCCAGTTTGTTAAATTTGGCAGTAAACATTTATCTTGAGATGAAATGAAGGAAGCAGTTTCAATAGAGATGGTTAAAAGCAAGTAGAAAATGATTAAACCACTTGCATACTCTTAAAAAAAAGTGATACATGGCTTGGTAAAGCTCCTTTTTTTGTTAGGTGGTATATATATATATATATATATATATATATATATAACTCATCAAATATTTAAATTTCAAGTTACCACCAGTAGTAATTCCATTATGTCAAATAACATGTCTCCACCTTTGAAGTAATTATGCCACAATGCCTTCTGTTTTATGAGCTTAAAATACTTTCTACTTTTGAAGAAGATATGAGCTATGTTGACTTATGAATGAATAGAAAATTTGATACTACATATATGGCATCAGTAAAAAATTTCTACATAGCAATCTATTTTTTACAAGTCGGCAATTACAAATCAAGGGAAAAGAGTAATGTTACTCTTATTAAAAGGTGCCAACTAGAATCATCAACACATTTTCATCCCTTGCATCTGTAATTACTTATATAAGTGTATGTCATATGGTTCTTACAGATGGACATAAGTAGACATGACATGGCTGGAATATGTTTATGAAAAACCCTCCTCGCATCTATTATATATGTCATATAGGTCCTACGAATGGACATAGGTAGAACCAAAAGCTGTGAACATATCCCAATTATCAATTAAGGTAAAAGATATTATTAACTTGACAAAGTGTTTATACATGTTCTCAATAAATTTATTTATTTTTCAACTATTCAATGCATTTTTGAATGTACAGTTCATATTAAGTGGCTCAAATTCACTTTGGAAAGAACTCTCAAGCACCTTTTGTAGTTATAAGATGAAAAACACGAAGGAAATAGAGATAGCCACAAGAGAAGAAGGAAATGATGCAATAATCATGCTGCCAGTAATTTTGGATGGTTAATGTAAATAGTTAGCTGATTAAGTTTGTATTATAATTTGCCGATTGCTTTGCATTTCAAATTTTTGTGTGTAATTTTAGTATCAGAATGCTTAATAGCGTCGACATGTAAGAGTATGCTTTTAACTTTCTATGAATGATAATATAAGCCATGCGATGACTTTCATGCTTATTTCATTACTCTATTTATCTAATTAATCATTCATCAAATTTTCACTATGGGCTTAAGCATAATGCTAATGGGCTTAAGCATACCGCTAAATGTCATAGGATTAGTTCCACATGCAAGAGTGATGTAACGTATCGGGTTTTGCCCGCTCGAAAATCAACATCCGTACTTCACATTGTACTAGAATGCCGCAGATTCGACCGTTCAAATCCGATTCGCCGGAGCTATAACAACATTAAGTAAATAACACAGCGGAAGAAAAGAATAATACATTGATATACAATATCTGATATAACAGAGTGATACAATGAATATCAATATACATCAGAGATATGATACAACAAATAGCAGCGGAAAAGAAAAGATAACATCAGCAGCGGATAGAATATCTCCAATAGAGTGCTCCAATCCATAGCTAGCTCCAGATAATCTACTCAACCTGAATATCTGAAAGAACCCAACTCTAGACTGCCCGTGTGGAAAATAGTGGGCACCCAGAGTTTAGGAAGGGAACAATAAACTCCGGATCAGTCATGGGACTGGTGTGAGCAACAAAAACAGTTTATCTTTAAACAACAACAAAAGGTTTTAAACATTGAAATCCGCAATGCTTTTGGAAAATGAAACTACCATAAGACCTCCCGCCACACACACAATGCAAACGCAGAATTGGAGGAGATTTCTTCTTATGATAGTCAAAGATGCTTACTACGCAAATCATTGGATTATTATTATTAGTGCATAGTGGAAAACAATTTGAAAGTATAATATTAATCTTAGCCAGCATAGGTACCATTATACTATGCCTACTATAGCTACCATATTAGATGGCAGGTTCTACAACTAAAATCGTACAAGGTTCGTATTGGAGAAATGGATTTCCAACAAATGGTCAGGCTAAGGAACTTCCTTCCGTCGCATGGGATCGCCTCTGGCGGGACGTCCCGAGAGACAAACTGCTCTCTGCCAACAAGGCCGGGTTACCCCTGTAACAGGTAACTCACGAATATGCCATCCCCCGGTCCTTTGGGACCTTTATCCGAGCTTGGTATCCAACATCACACATCATAAAGAAAGTGTATCCACATGAGTAAGTATCTGGGCTCCATACCATGATACCACCCCTTTCCAGAAGGAAATGACATACCCTAAAGGGCGCGACCCTCATAACCTTGCCGCAACATTCCTGTTTCGACCATTTCCGGTTTGTGAGGCCCTGACGAAGTCTCGTCCACAAAGCTACGCTTTGTCACAAAGCCATGCTTTGGGTCAACAGATGATCAACCTATGATCACAAAGATAAATGATCAAACAAATGATCATATCACAAATGATCAAACGATGATCATCACACAGCTACACTCAGCATGTCACATTACCAAATTAGGATATATCGCTGATAACCTTCAACTACATAACCTCTGAGCTCGTACATCTCAGAGAAGGGTGTTAAGCTAAGAGAATAAATTCTCCGCCACCAACAGAAATGTATTTGAAAGAAATCTGCTTTATATCTCAAAGTGTAATGTCAGACATGTAACCATACAAGTCTGTTCCGGGTTCGAACAGAACCGAAGGCACTTCTCACGAAGCCCTTGCAATTCCGGATAATTTCCAATCACGTCCGGACTTCCCATCACAAAGGGTGCTAAAATCTCTATACCGGGGACCAGTCGATGCAGAGACATTCGACGAGTTGTCCTTTCGTTTTCGAAAATATCCGGTCTTCACCACCGGTCTTCAAATGCTATCCATATACGACGTATCAGTATTCGGAACGGGTTATATGACACAAAGGTCCTCTCCCGGCTAAACCGAATAGTGAGCGTAATATTTAAAAAAATATATGGATATGGGATTTCAATTAAGTCACAACTTAAAACCCAAAATCTTTCTTTTCAAATGGTTTCAATCGATTACCATTTCAAATCTTTTAAACAAAAAGATTCAATCTTTACGGTTTAAACAGTTTCCACACTTTAATCTTTTAAACAAAAGATTTATTCACAGATTTTCCAAATTAATTCCCATTTCAATTTGATTAACTCGTTAAATCTTTAAAACAAAGATTTAACTTATAGCTTTCAAAACAATTCCATTTCAAATGGTTTAAACAATTCATCATTTTAAATCTGTTAAAAATAACCAGATTTTATTCATAGCTTTCAAAAAGAATTCATTCATAACTTAGAAACCATTTTTCAATTCAATCTTAAAATTCCCTTAATTAAACTGGAATTTCTTCTTTTATCTGAAAGCTTTTATCATTTGGAAAACAAACAGTTTCACTTCGGAAAATCTGATCTCATTTATACGAGTTAAAGTCTTGGGTTAAATCCAAATTCTCAAACGATACTTTTAAAATGGTTTAAATTCCTATAAACACATTTAAATCATCTTTAATCAAAATTTACAATCATTGAATTCAATTCTAAATATTGAATTCAAATTCAAATTAAATTATTTAAATTGGAAATTTTACCAAGTTATTCAAAATAACTTTCATCTTAAAAACCCCATTTCAAAAGCTTTAACATTTAACCCAAATCCATTTTCAAAATTAATTGAAATTAAAATTTCAATTTCAAAACATAAATTTTAAATCATCTGTGACTTAACTGATTTCCACGTGAAATCCATATTTGTGTGTGTGTAAAAGTGTAATCCAGGGGTTTAACACAATAGTGCAACACGATGAATCATCATAGATCAAAATACAAGATATAGTTGATAAGCGATATAAAGTATAACACTTATCTTTCATGCACAGATCACAGATATATAAATATCACAGATAATAAATTACAGATCACAACATAAATCAAGATATATCACAAAGCATCATCTATCAGGGATATCAAACAATTCAAAACATTCCATACAATTCAAACAACCATAAGTAAAATCAATTAATTATCTGATTAATTTAAATCAGATTAATTACTTATGAATAATTTTTCTAATATTGGTTAATAAATTATAAACCATTTTGATTAATTATCCTTTAATCATTTATTAAGTAACCTTTAATTATTGAGTTATTCTTTAATTAATTATTTTTCTAAATAATATATAATAAGTGATCATCCCTAATCGATTTCATTAATTAATTAACCTTTTCTTAGCTAATTATCCTCAAGTTAATTTATCACATTAAATAATTACCTTTAATTAATTATTCCTTAATCACTTGGTTAATCAGGCTTAAATCATTAATTTATAAATCAAATAAATTATTCTTTTATTATCTTATCAATTAGATCATTGAATTACCTTAATTATTTCTAAGATAATCCATTTCTTTTATCAATGATTTCATTGTCATTAAAGTGTAAAACATTACACTTTAAATTTAGATTTAAATTTCCTTTTGGATTTAAGATTCAAAATGATCTCTTAAGTACCAACTAAATTAACATTCATGGTTACTTTATCATTAGGTAGAAATTAAAAGGGCGTTTATATTACCTTAAGAAAATCCTGTAAATAACTTCAAGTTCAAAGTAAAACAAAACCCGAGTGTTCCCTTATTTTTCTCCGAGCATCACTCTGGTGCTTTCCTTCTTTAATTCCTTATATATATTCTTTGAATTTGAAAACAGTATTTAACTTCCTATATCATGCTACAGTTGAAAACCCGAGGAACTCATGCCTTAACCCGATTAGCACTTCGAGTTCCCACCATCTTTCCCCCGAGTCAACTCTCGTACGCATCTTCTTCTCTCCCCCTTTTTTTTTCTTTTACTAAGATTTTTTTTTTAAGTTATAACAGCCGTTAAAACAACATACTCGCGCACACACCCAGGTAACCCGAAGCATCTTCCACATCCTACTCGAGCAGAACACGCAACAACCCAACATCACTCGAGTATCTTCTCCCCCCAAACAACAGCAGATACCCATGTCCTCCGTGCACATGCACCCACACCGCCGCCAACTCCGACCTCTCGCGACCACACGCGCAAGTCGACTGTCATCCCCCGACCTAATTCCGACCATCAAATAAATTGCAAAAGCTAAAGATCAAAAACGGGCATGCGAGCTCAAACTGGAACAATGTCGAATACTGGAAATTGCCTCAATCACCAAAACCCGATCACCTGAGAAGCTTCACCTCCGGCCGCAACCTCTTCCATACCCCATCTATCTTCTCCCTGAATTTGGGACAACTCGGTCATCTATAGAAGTCGCATCGAACAACTTCTTCGAGTAACAGAAAACTAGGGTTAAAATTTTCAATTCCTAATCACCGTCGCCACAGTGAATTGATCCACATCCTACTATTTTTCCAGGCTTCTACCATCACCATCCCATCATCAGGAACGTCGCTGGCCACCCCGACCACTTAGACTGGCAGTTACACACCAAAACATCATTTCTACACAAACCAGAAATGCTCAATCACCTTCAAACTAGAAATTCTGATTTTAGTTTTAAAATTTAAGTTTTAGATCATGCAATCGGTTTATACCCTTGAATCCAAGATTCTGGATGATCAAATTCTTACTTATATAAGGATTGTTCTGTGTTTTTCTGAATTCCCAGAGACAATTACAGATTTTTATTTTATTATTTTTATAAAGTTTAAACTCTAACTTATGTTTACAACCATACTTTGTTTTAAATCTAAATCCTTAACATAGGTTAGTTCAAATGAAATGAATGAATCTGGAAATTTAAGAACAGAAAAACATGTTATAGCAACATGCACAACTTCATACAATCATATATATTCCAGTAATAAACTTGAAATATAGCATACAAACACAATTATTTCCAAAGTAAAATAAGCACTAGTTTCATACTTAATTTTTTTAAAAAAAATGATGTTACTCACAAAGCTTTGAAGAAGAGCAGAGACTGTTTGTAAACAGTGTGAACTTGAAAACTGTAAATGTTCCCACTTTGATCCTTTAGCCAAATCATCTTGCTCTCTACCTTGTTATAGTTGCTTGATGATTGTAGAATGTTGTTTTAAGTTTTAATGGAGTTTCATTTTATTTTGTTTTTGTTCGAACTGGGAATGCGATTGAAAATGATAAAGAAAAGGTGGCTTACAGGCTATAATATAAACAGAGCATATTTTCTTTTTCTTTCTTATGTAGTGTCAGAGATATTTCATAAGAAATGGAGGCTGAAATACAATTCGTATGAATTTTGTATGCTGTAAGGATTGAGAGCATTTAATGGTGTTTGTACTTATGTCTTCATTTTGTACATATCATATTATTTTTTATAATACCTGGCTTCATTTGCAAGCTATCAACTTATATAAAATTTTACTTTGTTTGTGATTCTTGTTGTTTCTCAAGTTTGCAGGCAAATTCGAACCAGATTTTCATACTTACCAATACAAGCCTACTTAACTATGCAGATCATTTTGAGGCTGAGAATCTTCCATGTATTACATTTCTTGTTTTCTTAAGTTCTGCCTGCATATCATTTGTTTCCATATTTCCTATACTTACTTTTGTAAATTTTTGATTATGCAGATTTATAAAGGCTGGAAATTTTCTTTAGTGCTATGTTTTTCTTGTTTTCCATTTGAATTTATGCTCTACTTTTATTTCAACTTACATATTTATCTCTAGAAGTTTATAAGTTCATTTCATATCTGATATAACCATAGATTTAGTCGAAATACTCGTTTAACATCAACACTTATTTTGAATTCCTTTTAAAGTTTTATTACCCAACATTTTATTATTTATATTTTAAACCATTTATATTCAAGATTTCAAATTCAAATTCAATGTATATATATATACATTTACAAATTTACTCATATATTACATATACATTCATATGTACACATATATACACAATATACAATATTTTTAATTTAAATGATTGATACAGAATATATTTGGATCCGGGGAAACTCGCAATCTATTTACCGTTTTATTTCACTATTTTAATTCAAAAATTCATTAAATTATTAATTTAAATCTATATAAAATCCGGGGTCGCTACAGACTTCCCCCCTTAAAAGAATTTCGTCCTCGAAATTCACAGCCACGAAAACAAAGACAGATGAAGAATGTTTCATTTAATCAAACTGAACATTGATTCTGCATTTGGCTTATCAAATCAGAATATCAAAATCAGATAGAACGAATCTGTTTAACAATCAACAAAATACTCGGGTTATCCAGATCTACGAAGTATGCAGTGGCATCGGTCAGTGCGAAGTGATAACTAACCATTCGTAGAATATATTGGGACCCAAAGAATAGATAGATATATGGATACAATTTCGAAATTTTTAGTTTAGAAACTAAATTATACCTATCAACCATAGCAATCAAAGCAACCAAGGCAACCAATACATCCATACAAACAATTTTGGCTCTGTTGGAGTTTATGTCCCATTTTTATATATCGAATCTTCTTTCTGGATCTACCAGAAACTATCGAAGAATTGAGAAAAGATGACGAACAAAAGAGATCGATAGAGAAAAGATTGCTTCCTTGTTGTTACAGGATATTGACCATTTCAGTCATATTCCCCTGTCCCCTATCTCATCCTCTTCTTGCACTCATACTCACTATCAGTGGATAGTAAGAGAATTTACTGAGACGTTCGAACGGATATCTTAAGGATACTCATTCTAGAGTTTACTTCACTCTATCTCTAATGAGCTACTTAATGTGTTATACTCCTGAGCTAAATTTCAACCTTAGCTCTGATACCACATGTAACGTATCGGGTTTTGCCCGCTCGAAAATCAACATCCGTACTTCACATTGTACTAGAATGCCGCAGATTCGACCGTTCAAATCCGATTCGCCGGAGCTATAACAACATTAAGTAAATAACACAGCGGAAGAAAAGAATAATACATTGATATACAATATCTGATACAACAGAGTGATACAATGAATATCAATATACATCAGAGATATGATACAACAAATAGCAGCGGAAAAGAAAAGATAACATCAGCAGCAGATAGAATATCTCCAATAGAGTGCTCCAATCCATAGCTAGCTCCAGATAATCTACTCAACCTGAATATCTGAAAGAACCCAACTCTAGACTGCCCGTGTGGAAAATAGTGGGCACCCAGAGTTTAGGAAGGGAACAATAAACTCCGGATCAGTCATGGGACTGGTGTGAGCAACAAAAACAGTTTATCTTTAAACAACAACAAAAGGTTTTAAACATTGAAATCCGCAATGCTTTTGGAAAATGAAACTACCATAAGACCTCCCGCAACACACACAATGCAAACGCAGAATTGGAGGAGATTTCTTCTTATGATAGTCAAAGATGCTTACTACGCAAATCATTGGATTATTATTATTAGTGCATAGTGGAAAACAATTTGAAAGTATAATATTAATCTTAGCCAGCATAGGTACCATTATACTATGCCTACTATAGCTACCATATTAGATGGCAGGTTCTACAACTAAAATCGTACAAGGTTCGTATTGGAGAAATGGATTTCCAACAAATGGTCAGGCTAAGGAACTTCCTTCCGTCGCATGGGATCGCCTCTGGCGGGACGTCCCGAGAGACAAACTGCTCTCTGCCAACAAGGCCGGGTTACCCCTGTAACAGGTAACTCACGAATATGCCATCCCCCGGTCCTTTGGGACCTTTATCCGAGCTCGGTATCCAACATCACACATCATAAAGAAAGTGTATCCACATGAGTAAGTATCTGGGCTCCATACCATGATACCACCCCTTTCCAGAAGGAAATGACATACCCTAAAGGGCGCGACCCTCATAACCTTGCCGCAACATTCCTGTTTCGACCATTTCCGGTTTGTGAGGCCCTGACGAAGTCTCGTCCACAAAGCTACGCTTTGTCACAAAGCCATGCTTTGGGTCAACAGATGATCAACCTATGATCACAAAGATAAATGATCAAACAAATGATCATATCACAAATGATCAAACGATGATCATCACACAGCTACACTCAGCATGTCACATTACCAAATTAGGATATATCGCTGATAACCTTCAACTACATAACCTCTGAGCTCGTACGTCTCAGAGAAGGGTGTTAAGCTAAGAGAATAAATTCTCTGCCACCAACAGAAATGTATTTGAAAGAAATCTGCTTTATATCTCAAAGTGTAATGTCAGACATGTAACCATACAAGTCTGTTCCGGGTTCGAACAGAACCGAAGGCACTTCTCACGAAGCCCTTGCAATTCCGAATAATTTCCAATCACGTCCGGACTTCCCATCACAAAGGATGCTAAAATCTCTATACCGGGGACCAGTCGATGCAGAGACATTCGACGAGTTGTCCTTTCGTTTTCGAAAATATCCGGTCTTCACCACCGGTCTTCAAATGCTATCCATATACGACGTATCAGTATTCGGAACGGGTTATATGACACAAAGGTCCTCTCCCGGCTAAACCGAATAGTGAGCGTAATATTTAAAAAAATATGTGGATATGGGATTTCAATTAAGTCACAACTTAAAACCCAAAATCTTTCTTTTCAAATGGTTTCAATCGATTACCATTTCAAATCTTTTAAACAAAAAGATTCAATCTTTACGGTTTAAACAGTTTCCACACTTTAATCTTTTAAACAAAAGATTTATTCACAGATTTTCCAAATTAATTCCCATTTCAATTTGATTAACTCGTTAAATCTTTAAAACAAAGATTTAACTTATAGCTTTCAAAACAATTCCATTTCAAATGGTTTAAAAAATTCATCATTTTAAATCTGTTAAAAATAACCAGATTTTATTCATAGCTTTCAAAAAGAATTCATTCATAACTTAGAAACCATTTTTCAATTCAATCTTAAAATTCGCTTAATTAAACTAGAATTTCTTCTTTTATCTGAAAGCTTTTATCATTTGGAAAACAAACAGTTTCACTTCGGAAAATCTGATCTCATTTATACGAGTTAAAGTCTTGGGTTAAATCCAAATTCTCAAACGATACTTTTAAAATGGTTTAAATTCCTATAAACACATTTAAATCATCTTTAATCAAAATTTACAATCATTGAATTCAATTCTAAATATTGAATTCAAATTCAAATTAAATTATTTAAATTGGAAATTTTACCAAGTTATTCAAAATAACTTTCATCTTAAAAACCCCATTTCAAAAGCTTTAACATTTAACCCAAATCCATTTTCAAAATTAATTGAAATTAAAATTTCAATTTCAAAACATAAATTTTAAATCATCTGTGACTTAACTGATTTCCACGTGAAATCCATATTTGTGTGTGTGTAAAAGTGTAGTCCAGGGGTTTAACACAATAGTGCAACACGATGAATCATCATAGATCAAAATGCAAGATATAGTTGATAAGCGATATAAAGTATAACGCTTATCTTTCATGCACAGATTACAGATATATAAATATCACAGATAATAAATTACAGATCACAACATAAATCAAGATATATCACAAAGCATCATCTATCACGGATATCAAACAATTCAAAACATTCCATACAATTCAAACAACCATAAGTAAAATCAATTAATTATCTGATTAATTTAAATCAGATTAATTACTTATGAATAATTTTTCTAATATTGGTTAATAAATTATAAACCATTTTGATTAATTATCCTTTAATCATTTATCAAGTAACCTTTAATTATTGAGTTATTCTTTAATTAATTATTTTTCTAAATAATATATAATAAGTGATCATCCCTAATCGATTTCATTAATTAATTAACCTTTTCTTAGCTAATTATCCTCAAGTTAATTTATCACATTAAATAATTACCTTTAATTAATTATTCCTTAATCACTTGGTTAATCAGGCTTAAATCATTAATTTATAAATCAAATAAATTATTCTTTTATTATCTTATCAATTAGATCATTGAATTACCTTAATTATTTCTAAGATAATCCATTTCTTTTATCAATGATTTCATTGTCATTAAAGTGTAAAACATTACACTTTAAATTTAGATTTAAATTTCCTTTTGGATTTAAGATTCAAAATGATCTCTTAAGTACCAACTAAATTAACATTCATGGTTACTTTATCATTAGGTAGAAATTAAAAGGGCGTTTATATTACCTTAAGAAAATCCTGTAAATAACTTCAAGTTCAAAGTAAAACAAAACCCGAGTGTTCCCTTATTTTTCTCCGAGCATCACTCTGGTGCTTTCCTTCTTTAATTCCTTATATATATTCTTTGAATTTGAAAACAGTATTTAACTTCCTATATCATGCTACAGTTGAAAACCCGAGGAACTCATGCCTTAACCCGATTAGCACTTCGAGTTCCCACCATCTTTCCCCCGAGTCAACTCTCGTACGCATCTTCTTCTCTCCCCCTTTTTTTTCTTTTACTAAGATATTTTTTTTTTAAGTTATAACAGCCGTTAAAACAACATACTCGCGCACACACCCAGGTAACCCGAAGCATCTTCCACATCCTACTCGAGCAGAACACGCAACAACCCAACATCACTCGAGTATCTTCTCCCCCCAAACAACAGCAGATACCCATGTCCTCCGTGCACATGCACCCACACCGCCGCCAACTCCGACCTCTCGCGACCACACGCGCAAGTCGACTGTCATCCCCCGACCTAATTCCGACCATCAAATAAATTGCAAAAGCTAAAGATCAAAAACGGGCATGCGAGCTCAAACTGGAACAATGTCGAATACTGGAAATTGCCTCAATCACCAAAACCCGATCACCTGAGAAGCTTCACCTCCGGCCGCAACCTCTTCCATACCCCATCTATCTTCTCCCTGAATTTGGGACAACTCGGTCATCTATAGAAGTCGCATCGAACAACTTCTTCGAGTAACAGAAAACTAGGGTTAAAATTTTCAATTCCTAATCACCATCGCCACAGTGAATTGATCCACATCCTACTATTTTTCCAGGCTTCTACCATCACCATCCCATCATCAGGAACGTCGCTGGCCACCCCGACCACTTAGACTGGCAGTTACACACCAAAACATCATTTCTACACAAACCAGAAATGCTCAATCACCTTCAAACTAGAAATTCTGATTTTAGTTTTAAAATTTAAGTTTTAGATCATGCAATCGGTTTATACCCTTGAATCCAAGATTCTGGATGATCAAATTCTTACTTATATAAGGATTGTTCTGTGTTTTTCTGAATTCCCAGAGACAATTACAGATTTTTATTTTATTATTTTTATAAAGTTTAAACTCTAACTTATGTTTACAACCATACTTTGTTTTAAATCTAAATCCTTAACATAGGTTAGTTCAAATGAAATGAATGAATCTGGAAATTTAAGAACAGAAAAACATGTTATAGCAACATGCACAACTTCATACAATCATATATATTCCAGTAATAAACTTGAAATATAGCATACAAACACAATTATTTCCAAAGTAAAATAAGCACTAGTTTCATACTTAATTTTTTTTAAAAAAATGATGTTACTCACAAAGATTTGAAGAAGAGCAGAGACTGTTTGTAAACAGTGTGAACTTGAAAACTGTAAATGTTCCCACTTTGATCCTTTAGCCAAATCATCTTGCTCTCTACCTTGTTATAGTTGCTTGATGATTGTAGAATGTTGTTTTAAGTTTTAATGGAGTTTCATTTTATTTTGTTTTTGTTCGAACTGGGAATGCGATTGAAAATGATAAAGAAAAGGTGGCTTACAGGCTATAATATAAACAGAGCATATTTTCTTTTTCTTTCTTATGTAGTGTCAGAGATATTTCATAAGAAATGGAGGCTGAAATACAATTCGTATGAATTTTGTATGCTGTAAGGATTGAGAGCATTTAATGGTGTTTGTACTTATGTCTTCATTTTGTACATATCATATTATTTTTTATAATACCTGGCTTCATTTGCAAGCTATCAACTTATATAAAATTTTACTTTGTTTGTGATTCTTGTTGTTTCTCAAGTTTGCAGGCAAATTCGAACCAGATTTTCATACTTACCAATACAAGCCTACTTAACTATGCAGATCACTTTGAGGCTGAGAATCTTCCATGTATTACATTTCTTGTTTTCTTAAGTTCTGCCTGCATATCATTTGTTTCCATATTTCCTATACTTACTTTTGTAAATTTTTGATTATGCAGATTTATAAAGGCTGGAAATTTTCTTTAGTGCTATGTTTTTCTTGTTTTCCATTTGAATTTATGCTCTACTTTTATTTCAACTTACATATTTATCTCTAGAAGTTTATAAGTTCATTTCATATCTGATATAACCATAGATTTAGTCGAAATACTCGTTTAACATCAACACTTATTTTGAATTCCTTTTAAAGTTTTATTACCCAACATTTTATTATTTATATTTTAAACCTTTTATATTCAAGATTTCAAATTCAAATTCAATGTATATATATATACATTTACAAATTTACTCATATATTACATATACATTCATATGTACACATATATACACAATATACAATATTTTTAATTTAAATGATTGATACAGAATATATTTGGATCCGGGGAAACTCGCAATCTATTTACCGTTTTATTTCACTATTTTAATTCAAAAATTCATTAAATTATTAATTTAAATCTATATAAAATCCGGGGTCGTTACAAGCGATTAATGTGATATTAATTCAATTAAACAAGCAAGTCAATTTCATTCAAAAAAAACTCTAATCCAATCTGTGTGCGTAGCACAGCTTCGCATTAACCAATACCACTGAGCTGTAACATAAACTCAACTGATTTGTGTTTTTTTAGGAATTTTTCACTATGCAATTTAAAAACTGTTCTTTCCCCGACCATTCTCCATGAATAAATCGATTTTCATTTGCTATCTCCTTTTATCTATGTAACCAGCTTAACCAAGGTGTTCCAGAAGGTGTTCAACTACATTGTTATTTTACTTGGCCATTAGATCAAAAAAATACTATCAGTATTTGCAAAATACTAATATTCCACTCTAGGATCATTATAAAGCCAATGCATGGAAAGTAAAGATGGCCATACTCTGTATTAGAATGAAGTCATAGGTTAAAGTGTATGTTAAATAATCATGGGTTGGATGGATGGCAAACTCAATACAATTTAAGCGTTAAAGGCAATATTTTTTTTACTCAGTGGCCTAAGTTGAGTATCAAGTAAATAAGTTATGAAGGTGATCAGACATCAAAAGCAATACTTTTTACTTGGTGGGATAAGTTGAATGTCATGCAAATAAGGCTTAGATATAATCATCTGGAAATTATGTAGTAATAGTAAGGAGATTTTTTTACCCCAAGTTCATAAATTTGTTCCGTTTTCTCTTTTTTTGTCAAGTCAAAGGACTCCATAAACTAACATTTTGTATTTGCAGGGATGTTGGTGGGTGATGATGTTGGAGGACGGGAGAAGATGTTTGGTAGGGGTGTGCTGTGACCCCCCCTCTTTGAAAATGTTTCAGGGAGGTTGTAACAATAAGTCATTCAGCAATTATTTTATGCTTATTTATTAGGACATCAATTATAGTATATTTTAGGTGTTTGTTTTGAGGTTATATACTGAAATATTTTTACAAACTGTAATTGTGAATTGTGGAATGAGTTGTTTATTTTTGCCAATAATCATGTAGAAATATATTTCTTTTCTATGAAAATATTCTTTATGATTGAACACTATACAACATTAGATTTTCATGTTATAACATAATTAACTAATTTTTATGTTTAGTATGTTTTTGCTAAATCAAAAGAGTATACAGCATGGATCTTGAACTTTTAGAAGTAAATTTGACTATAACTGAAGGTGAGAACTTTTAGAAGTGAATTTGACTATAATTAAAGGTAAATTTGTTAACACCCATTTTTATTAATAACAAAAAAGAGTTAACTGAAATCCGTGTGCGTAGCACGGGTTCACACTAGTTTACATCATAAAATGCAAGTCCGCAAAATATCAGCATTAGACCCACATAATATATACATCGCATCCAAAATATATAAAATTAACATAAGATTGATTTATAAATAATATGCACAAACCAATTGTTTATTTTTATTTTCAACCACTAATATGAAATAAAATAGGAGGAGATATAAATCTGTTCTTCTGTCCAACCTTTATCCGAGCTTTCTTCTTTGTCTTCTCAGTTCAATCCCCTTCCTTAATTGTTAATCAATTACAGTAAGCACTCTAAATTAGCATAGTTATGAACATCCCTTATCCATTTATATTTGTTCTCTGATCATAAGAAGAAGGATCTGATACTATTAAAACTTGATGTAGTCTTTTATAAAATTCCTTAAGCCTTGGTTTAAGCACCATTGACTTTGTGATTAACATCTAATAAGTCAACTATACATCCACTTTGATGTACGCTGTCTGTATAGTATAATCAATAACAAACGCCACACATTACAATTAAAAAAAATGAAAAATTATACTAGAGTAGTTTTAAAGTGCAAGTGCTAGATATAAAATGGTGCTACATACATGCGTATAAACATACATATATGCATATAAACATACATACATGTATGTATATACATATTATGTATGTATGTACAATATATGTGTATGTATATGCGCGTGCACGTATACATATGTATGCGTGCGTATGTGTATGTACGTGATCGTGTCTGTCTCTGCGTGCGTGTATGCATGTATTAGCCCCAACTTGGTGTGAGTTCCAGCATGCACATGCGTGTTCTCAGCTCAATGTCATTTCGCATTAAAGCACTTTATAACTGATAAAGTAAAAGAGTGAAAAAAGAAAAAGAAAAAGTCAATACTCTAAACTAGCATAGCTGTGAACATCCCTTATCCATCTAGACTAGATTTGTTCTCTAATCATAAGAAGGCCTAGATCAAATTAAAACTTATGCAGCGTTGGATAATATGCCTTAACTAGTATAACCGCACAACAGTGGGTAAACCGACCGTTGTGGTATTTGATATTAAAGAAAAATGTTTTTGTTTAATTTTTTTCTTTATTATTAATCTGATACAAAATTAACCACTTTTTTTTAAAAATAAAAATAATTGAAACTGTGTAAATTCTATTATATCAATATACATCATCATATTTGTTAAAAAAAATCAAAAAAATGTCACCGCAATATACATCATCATATTTTTCAATACCTAATTAAAGAAGACTACTAATGCAAAAATTGATTTAGTAAATAAATCTCATATTATTGAACTACAATGTTTAAATAAATTACCTAAAAATAACATTATTATATGAAAAACTAACACTGCTGAAGAAAAAACAAGAAATAAACTAAAATTATTGAAATAAAAAAGAATTAAACTTTGGATTCTGCCATTGTTGATATTTCTTCTAACAAGAAACTTGATTCCGCCACATAATCAATAACTGATTGAGACATAACATTGATTTTTTGTTTTTTTCATTCATGTACTCTATTTGGGTAACACCAACTCTGAAAAGACGAGGGATCCATAACAACTCCTTTAGTTTTTGTTCGTATATATCTTCACCTTCATCATTCTTAATCTTATAAAGGTCATCAGCACTGCAACCTATGATTTCCTCTGCTGGTCATTAAAAGCAGTAATCCAAGCTTCAGCAGTTGGATCATTAATTTTCATTACCATAATATATCTGCATTAAATGAACATATTATTACATATATTACTGATTACTATAAATAATTAACTAAACTTTGGTGCCATGGGTCACAAGTTCAAAATTTGCGTAGCGTGATTCGAACATTTTATTAACTTGTGATATATTATCCCATTGATATATTGTATATAAAGTACCATTTCAAATAATAATAATAATAATTAGCTCTTAAATTTTTACCTCAAAATACAAGAGTTTTCATTCTGTTGGCATGCTTCACACCAGTAGCCCGATCCTGCAGATTCAGTTACCTTTTTTTTGCAACTCAATATTGTAATATCATGTTTTTGAACCTTAGTATCAAATTGGCTTACATGGAATAGGTAATATTGTGACTTACATGATAACATTTATTAACAGTTCAAAAATTGCAATATTGTAGTTAAATATATCATGTTTTTCCACCTTAGTATAAAATTGGCTTACATGATAACTTCTAAAAATTTAAAAGTAATATTGCTCCGCCCCACTTTTGAACCCACATCCCTATGACCCATTATCGCTACTTAACTCCGCTGCATTTTGAATATAATTTATATATAAACAGTTACAAAACTTACATTTATTTTGTTGCGAAAGCCCAATTGGCTACCTATCCCCAGCCTTTATAGGCTACTCTCTGGGCTGGGCCCGACTGACATGAACGGTTTGCTGTCCCTCTATCACTCAATGCACTATGTAGATGATTATCTATACAAACGTCTATTAATGAAAGTATTCAATAGTACATTTGTGTGAAGAAGGAAACAACATAACTGTACCAAATTCGAAAATTGAATTGTAGATCAATGGTATACTTGTGTTAAATCTATTACATTATGTAGCTACAATAGTATATAGCAAACAAAGCTGAAAATATAATAGTATACGATTTAATAGCTTGGCACTCAAAAGTGCAAACTGTGAGCTTGCACTTGCACTTTGTGTGCAAACTCATTTTTTGCATTCACAGATGAAAACCACAAGTTGGACTTCTGAGTGCAAAGTGCAAACCGTTAAGTTCTAAAATACTAGTACAACCATGAAGTGGTTGAAAAACATACCGTTTGTTGTATAATTTGAAAAATACGAAACTTTTATACAATTATCCTTAATTTCAATTAATAAAATATAATTACAATATGTTGAGTAAAAGTATTTTGTCATTTTAGAAATATAAAATATCAAAAAAAAATATTATAGAGCAAGTACAGTTGAGTGTTGAAAAAGAATAGATATGTACATACATATACAGAGAATGTATTTAAAAAAGAGGAATCAATATAATATAGAGACAGTGATGAGTAAAAAAAGTAGGAATCAATAAAATACATCTGCAAAAGTGAATGAAACGAAAGTACAATCCAATCTACATTCCAATCGGACGAAGAGTATGAAAAGATAACATTTGTTGGAGGAAATGAAATAAAACATATTAGGCCCTATTTGGTTTGCTGTTTCTAGTTTTGTATTTTCATCTAAAAAAATGCGCATTTCTTATGCATTGTTGGAAAACAACAATTTTGAAAAATGGAATTAACACAGAAAATAGAAAACAAGCTTATTCATCTTCTCCATTTTCCATCCATCATTGTAACGGCTAAGAATTGTAAAAAAATCACATATTTTCTTGAATTTTTAGTGTATGTTGAAAACACAAAACTCAAAACGAAACCAAACAGACTCCTTTTTTTTGAAAACCCAGGAAAACCCGACGGACCGGTAAATTGACCCGTTAACAACCCGTTTATACTTATATAGGTTGATCCGACCTGTTTACGACCCGACCCGACCCGTTTATGACCCGTTTACGAACCATTCCGACCCGTTTACAATCTAATTATACCTTATACGAGTTAATCCGACCCGTTTATGACCCATTTACACCTTATACGGGTTGACCCGACCCATTTACGACCCGAGCCGACCCGTTTATAATCTGGTTACACGGGTCGGGTTTGGGTTGAGCTTTTCTGACCCATTTAGTAAACGGGTTGACCCGACCCATTTAAATCAACCCGAACCTGACTTGACTCGACCCATTGACAGCCCTACTTGAGAGTAAATAGCAACTAAGTCCTTGACAAAAAGCACTTGACATATTAATTTGTGCCACCCAGTTAGAGATATTTATTTGTGCCTCTTGGTCCAATGCAACAAAACGTAAGCGTATTAACAATTGGAAAAAGGCTCTATTTTTGATGACAGGTTTCAATTGTTGCTAGTCTTTAACATATCAACCTTTCCACGCGTATATGCTAATTTACAACTATTATTCTTTTTCGAGTAAAAATATAATACTGTACATGCAGATGTGCAGAAATTATTATTGTTCAACAAACAGCTATACATACAGTTAGATACAAAATTTACACACATTTGAATATAAAAGGCAATGAGGTGTAGGCGATTTAGTCATGTCCCTCCCTGCTGTACACAAAGAAAGGGCAGCATCAGTAAATTTTCAAAACACAAAGTACTGCGACGCATATACATTAAATATAATAACATGAATATTATATACTGTATACAGTAATAATAGCATACAGTTCACTCACCAATCAAATGAACGCGGACCTCATAGCTTACGTGTGAGCTCCCAAGGCTGATATGTAGGGATGCCGAAAAGTTTTGTCCTGCATAATCGTAAAAAGAATGATCATTACATGTAGTCAAGGTATGCAAAAGACTAGTAAAACCGAAAATATGTTAGCATCTTTTTCTTCCCCACAAAAGTCAACACCTCGTCAAAACCTAGCAATTACCCCTTTAGAGAACAATGATATACCAAAAAGAGTTTAACATATATCACACAACACATTTACATAGTGGAGACAATTTGAATACAGAATATTTAGTGTTATATTCTATTTCAAAATTTCCGAACATTGGCACTTTTAGTTTCCCATTAAAAATTTATTTAATATTGTTGTAGATGACTCTGATTCAAAAGAGAATCAGGCCCCTCCAACATAACAACTCTGATAAATGGCACTTCCCAAACACTATCTCTCTCGCTTTAACTAATAAAATTCTGGAGTTGAAAATGGGCCAAGCGAAGTTCAGTCTCGGTGTAGTCATCATACAGAAACCATCAAACAGCCTTACTTGCCTCTAGTTAAAAGTTAAATATCAATTGTAATGTTGTGTATCTCTATTTATCGATAAAGTTTATCATATATGACTCATCTGTGTTTATTGTTTCAACCGTCGTCCAAGTTACACACATACTCTTTTAATTTCTCATATTCTATTGCATCTCTACATTACATGCAAACACGCGCACAATATCCTGCATGTCATCTGATAATATTTTATCATAGAGCGTCTTACAATAACAGATTAAAAGGTAACATGATACATTTTCATAGATTGCATTAATCATTGTTTGATACAAAAGGAAAAAAGTACATGAGTTTCCCCTTTATAAAAATGTGTTTATTTAAAAGAAAAACCTTTTAAGAGGTGACAGGCAAAAGTATAAGCCCCGTAATTTATTTATTTCCAGAGCATAAAATAGCCTGTCATAGCTCATACAGAAACCATGATGCGGTACGAAGTTATACAAAGGATGATTCCAGAGACGCAGGATATATCAAGATAAAATTGAGCTATAAAGTACAATTACCTGAAGAACCTGATCGATATGACCATCCTTACTCCCAGTAAGTCTTTGAATCATAAGGGATCCATAGGAGACTTCTTCATCTTTGTTTTCCACGTTTTCTTCATTAAGAGTATCAAAATAATATTTAGAGCAACACAAGACTTAATTACAAAATATTGTATCAATCTTTGACATGAACATGGGACCTGCACCTTCCATTTCATCTTTGTTTTCGGGTTTGAAAACACTAACCACTTTAACCTGTTAAGAAAGTAAGCTGGCTCAACTATCATGAGAAGCGGAATATGATGATACATGAATTTATTTCAAGTGAAAGCAATCTAACCATGTTTCAGATTCAATTAGTTCAAAACATATTAAGTTTCATACAAGAAAACTACCTTCATAGAGTTAACTTGGCTTGCAACGGCTTGAGATCGTGCTGCCAACTTCTCTTTGAATTCCTGCATTGGATTCAAATAAAAAGATCTATGATGAGGTTAAAATCAAAAAAAAGTGCCAATTCTGTCTTATATCGTATTACTTGAAATCCAATATGCAATCTCTTTCCTCCTCTATGATAGGGTATGATGACAGGACGTCTGCTGACGTACTCTTTGCATACCAGTGGTTCTATTCTGTGATATTGAACAACTTTGTAATTATACATCAATGAAGAACAATGTTGGGAAGAAATGGAATATGGATGATAACATATATCAAAACCGCTCGGTAAAAGTTACACCTATATGCCACAGGGTCATAGGGATGAAATATATTGAACATCAAATTGCAGCATGGCATTTCTTCGGATATTCTTTCATCTTGCCAATAATCTTGACCCTTGCCTAGAATAATGGAAAAGTAACAAGAACAAAACATCAGAACCATAAAAATAAGTAACACAAATGTAATCAACAAAACTGCATAGCACTAGAAGCTAATGATTGAATCGTTATATTACTTTATCACCACTAGCAAATTGCCACAATTTAGTCAACTGTTTGCATAGAGGCCAAGGAGGCTAACCAAATTGGGCCAACCTTATAACAGTATATCAATGAAATAAACAAACGTTTCTTCTAAATAGCTGTGACACATTCATAATTTTCTGTCCGACCATATACTTTCAAGATGTCATTCAAACACAAATGAGATCATGTATTCAAGTAACAGTTCAAACAAAACCGTACCCTTTTCTCCACACCTCCTAGAATAGAAATAACCTTTTGAAGTGTTGAAAATTTTCCTTAGCATCCTAAAATTAAAAGACTCAAATAAAAAATTAAATGATGTATATTGAAAAATGATTTAGCTAATTAATTCAAGCTTTCATAATCCATATTACCAGAAACAGTTACTGAAATTCAAGTATCAATGAGAAGCACCAATTCAGGCATTAACAAAATTCTATTTGCTGAGTTGATGCACTATGACAACTGGTCGAGTTGGAATTCTTCATGCATATTTTCCTTCTCCTCAAACTTCAAATAGACTTTCTGTTGGATATGTTCTTACGATAATATATAGCTTTTTGAGAAGTTGTTTGAAATTTCAGTTACAATATCTAAAGATATAGCTTCTGACAAGGTGGATGTACGTACTATATTCATAACAGAAAAATGATAGAGCATCAAAACAAAAACCAAAAAAACAAAAATTCATATCCAAATAACTTGGCAATTTGACCTATAACAATAAATTTATTCCAAGCGAACGTGCAAAAATCCCCTGATTGCAAATGCTATGATGAATCACATATCCTTGAGAACGCAAAATGATGAACCCAAGATTCCAGACTTTAAAATTAAAACTATAATGTTGCCCTTATTCAATTGAACGTAAATGCAAGACCTAAAGATTAACTAAAAAGTTCAAAATTTTCGAAAATAAATCAATTTTTTCTAAAATTCCAAAAGCTAAATTTAAATTAAATTACCTAATCGCAATTGTAGGTGGAGAAGCTAGTCGCGGTTTGAGGCACTGGGGAGGTAGCTCACAGCTTCAAGAACTGAGGAGCCGCGGATGCGTTAATTTGAGAGTGGATTCACGTATCGAAGAGGATGGTTGAAACTTTCGATACTGAGGAGGCGAGGCGACATTGATTTGGGAGGGGATTTAAAGAGGAGAGGGAAGGGGAAAATTGACCGGAGATAACGTAGGCGAAAGTTTCAAAGGTAGAAGACGCGGTTTAGAGGGAAAAAATTGGAGGAGAAGCACACGGGGAAAAAACGAACGGAAAAAAAAAACCAAAACATGGGGAATGTTTTTTTGGCTTCAGGAAAATTGATTTTGCCTAGTAGAAGTAGGCAAACCTCCCTACGGTCGGTTTGATTAGCCTTGGTTTAACGCATCATTGACTTCTACGTTGACATTCATTAAGTCAACTATATATGTCCAATTTGATGTAAATATCAATGTGGTATAATCAATTATCAATTTCCATTATTGTGAACTTTTTGTTTACATTCCTATCTTTTAAATAAATTAAATTCACATCCCTTAATGCATTAAAATACAAATTACATCTTTTTTTTTTGCACCTAGGCAAATATTCACTATCGTAAACAAGTAAATTTGTAATATTAAAAACGTGATATCCTTAGTAGATTTATCGGATTTCAATTTCGTTTTCATTGTTAAATCATAAATTTTATTATCTTTCTATTAAGATCCCATATGATATGTTGTAACAAATTTTTTCAATTTACGGTGGCAACCCCTAGGTAAAATATTTGTCCGATGTTTTGTTGCAACAACATCATCATTACAAAACGTCGTAGTTCGAATTCTGATTTCAGTTGCACCGTGCTTTGCGTTCTGTTCCAGCTTTTCATACTTTATTTCCAGCTCATATGTTTCAGGCCTCATGCTTCAGGGTCCGATCACTTTCAACTTAGTCAATTGCTGTCTTGCTTTTTCCCTATTTCTACCTCACTTTGTACATGCAGTGCCGATTTTCATGTGTCATGCTTCTTCATGTCGCTCCTTTACATTATGCGCAGAACAATCACATAACTCCATACTACACAGCTCTTTAGTTCAACTGTAATCCAAAGAAGCATTGATAACAACTCTTCATATATGCGGCAGACCTTGGCATTTCCCAACATCCATGTGATCTGTCTTAGCCTCTTCATGCAGCATTACTCGAGTCACACCCTGCCTATTTCGCTTGCTTGGTGCTCTGCCTATTTCAACAACTAAATTTCTTTGGCAAATATTTACTAGGGCAAAATCAGACAAATATTTACCGAGCAAATATTTTCCACTATAAATATTAAAAAAATAAATAGTTTGTCAAAACATATCATATATGAATCTTAATAGAAAGATGATAAAATTTGTGACTTACTGGTGAAAACGAAATTTAAATCTGATAAATCTACTAAAAGATATCACGTTTTCAATATTGCATGTTAACTTCTCATCATAATAGATATTTACCTGGGCGGACGGTATAAATTATAGAGACTAAATTTTTATTTCTGAATTATGATGGGGAAACATACAGTAAGTTTAAAATTAGGAACGTGTACCTAATATCCACTTGTTATAATGTCTAAATGCACTCCTAAAAAATAAACAGTGAAAAGAAATAAAATCAACCCTAAATCCGCACCAAAACATTGAAACTTCTTGTGACATTTTTGTACTGTATCTATAGTGTTTTTAATTAAAGTGTTAATCAAACCAAAATAGATTTATTGTTATTTGTCCATACCTTGTAAGATTGAAGAGATATTATTTTAAAGAGGAATACTAAGCATCATAGTTTTCATAACTGGACCGGGAGTCAAACCGTGATGACTCAAGTTTTAAGGTTTTCATGGTTCAATCAGTCAAACCGTCGGAATTATGATTTCTATTTTCGAAAAGTTTGCACATTTAACTTCAAGCTATATGCAAAAGTATTGAAATAATAATGCTATGTACATGAGCTATGGATGTTCTTTAATGTCTGGAACCGAATTTGTGTGATATTGCAGCGCACAACTGCACCAACACAACTAAAGTTGTATATACAGTAGAGCAGTGCACAATGATAGAAGTTTAATAATGGAAAGTTTGATGAATCTTGCAGTGGTTTTAGAGGAGTTTGCAGCAGTGAAGAACGAAATAACGGACTTTGTGGTTTAGATGGAACGATTATGCTTTTTGAAATATAATTTTACTTATTTTCTTCAAAGCAATACAAAAGATAAAAATGAGAGAGAATTACACGATAAGAAAGTAGAGAAAAACAAAAAAAAACGCGGTTTAACCAGATAAAATTGACACTTGGATCGTTAGTTTAAAGGTCCAACAAAGTTTCATACATGATTGAGGTCTAATTGAGTTCCGGATCGTGATGATCCGAAGTTTAGTGTTATTCGAGATCGGACAAAGACAATGTCGGCTTATGAAAACGCTGCTAAGCATAGTCGATTAAAAAAGTGTACTTGTACTTTTCATGTGATTGGTAGATATTTTGGATTCTACAATCATTGCCATGTACTCTCAATGATCGCCGATCACTCTCCAAATCGCATGGGAAGTGCAAGCTTAACATTTCTTTGTTTTGAAAAGCAAATGTCCGTTCTTTATGAAGCGAGCAAAATATGTGAACGCGGTATGTGAACGAAGAAGTTGATTGGATAGAAAATGTGTTTAGTGATCCGAAAAAGGGTATTGGAACGGAACATTTAAGTAGAGTATTTGATGAGGAAAAAAATATATAGGAAAAGGCGGAAAGGAGTAGCCGTTGGGGCAAACGACAACTCAGGTCCAACACATCGGATGCAAACACATCATTTTCCCAATTTCACACAATGGATCATTTGAAGGAAGTTCACGTTGCAGCGTCTGACGTGTCGGACAGTGAGTTGGAATCAGAAGCTTAGAAGCTTGCCAACTTTTTAATTCGATTTTGACAAGAATATAAAACAAGGGTAGTAAATATTATCTATCCAAATGTTATAATTCAACAAAATGCAGCGCCATCATAAGATTTGAAAATATATTCATTGAAAGCGGCGGTCCTTCTCGGTTTGATTTCAGCATAAAGTCATGTTGCATACGACAAAAGAAATGGTACGTTTGCATTATTTGATGAGATTTTTAGTAAAGAAAATAGAAGACGTTCAAGCTTCTTGTGAATTGATAAATGGGGTATGACATAGTAAATCGTGTATAGTCACCACTTATTCTCCAATAATATGCATTTACAGATTTTAGTTGTGCAGTCAAAACTTTTGATACGTCACACGTGTTTGATACGTCAAAAATTAAAATCGACCAACCGAAACAAATATATCTTTTTAGAGCGAATTTTAAATGGGTAAACCTATAAATTATAGTTTGTTTCGTTTTATGTTAAACAAAGAAACAAACTTAGATGTGTGTTAAACTAGATCGTCCGGTAATTTAGAGTGAAAATTATGTGATATACTGTTATTTGCAAATGTATATATTTTTAGTGAAATGTACCTTTTTCATCTTCTATGTAATTTATAATATAATATCAATCTTTAACGTTTATTCAAAATACTAAAAATAGTTTAATACGAAATCATACAAATAATCATTTCCAATTCGTTATCTATTTCGCAACACAAAAAAACATTCATCTTTCATTGAACTTTCCATGCCCGTGCCTTGTTCAAAATATTCCTTTATGCACCTTTCGTTTCGCAAAAAAAGACATCCTTAGTCATCGTTAGTGAAGATCACTCACTACAAGAAAACTACGGTTTACCCACGCCAAAATGGCGTAGGCGGGGCATAGGTAAACGCAGTAACTACGTAACCCATCGCCAATATTGGCGTGGATAAAACCTGCATAGGTAATAAAATACGTACGCCTTTCCTACGCCATCCGTTAGGTTGTTTTCTATACCTTCCCTACGCCATTCATTTATCTACGTCTTTATTTTCCTAAGCTTTACCTACGCCACTTATACATCTTATGTTTCCTACGTTTTTTCTACGCCATTCATTTACCTACGGTTTACCTACGCTTGTATTTTCTATGTTTTTCCTACACCATCCACACGAATTTTTGTTGCATTAAAATTCGATTTACCTATGTCTTTCCTACGCCTTTTCTGAATCAATTTTGATATATTACTATCGTATTTCTTTTCACCATATTAAACAAAAACTAAAAGCAACTTATTCCATATCTATAGATTTCAACAAAAAGACATAACATCAAATCATTCATCATCAATTAAATTCAAATATCTCATCTATATTACAAAGTCAAACCAATATTGATCATGTCCTCATACGTCTAAACAGTACGATAATATGTTCATGATACATGACATCATACAGATACCGCTAAGAATAAAAAAAATACCATCATCCCTCACGACGATCATTAGACTCTCCATCAAATCGCTGTTGAAATATCTCAGAAAGTAGTTCGTACCGCGTCTTTAGCATTTGAATCTCCCCTTCATGACGCTCCACATTTTTCTCCAGTTTGGCTCTAGCCTTTTGCAGTTCTCCCTTATTGATGCTATAAGTGGCGTCTTTGTATTTCTGCATTTCATCAAATATTGCATCAATTTCTACATTTTGAACTAATTAAAATAATGTCCTGCTGAAAGTTTAAATATTTATTCCAAGGATATTGCCATAATAAGGTCTACGATCATTTCTTTTAGCTATAGCACTGGTAAGCATATCAAATACTTCTTCCTCGACTGCACATGAAATTTCTGTGCCTTAGACTTTTCAATTCTTCGATTATAGCTTGATAATTTTCCTGTATTTGTATTTTTCCAAATAATTTTTTTATTAGATATGTATAAGTCGAGATGTGTGTTCAAACAACTGAAACCTAATCTAAACCAATTTAATTCTAACATGTTTCAATTGTAATATTATGTGCTAAGTAAAAGTTCTCTATCTCTTTACTATGAAAGTGGCAAAGAATTGCACTTCAACATGCAGTTGTAAGGAAATTTGACCGTTTTGTAAGGAAATTAATACGAAAACATTAATAGTTTTCCTTCCTTATTTTGTAAGGAAATTTGATTGTTTCCTTCCTCAAACGTTTCCTTCCTCATTTTGTGGTTAATAGAATCTAAAGGGTTTTCCTATTAATATGCTAATCAATAAAACGGTTATAATCTAGAGTGTTAATTTCCCTCACCTTGATCTTGATGGACGATCAAGACTAAGTCTACAAATCTGGAAATTTGGTCCTCTCTCTACCTATAAATATTAACCTTTGCTCATCACAAAGGATATAGAAAAACACATAAAGAAAGATATAGAAAAAGTGAGAGAAACCATTTCCTTTCTCCATTGAAATAACTTTCGACAACAACCATTGCTGATTCATATACAAGATGTCTGGAGGTATGTTTTATTGATTCGTTACATATGTGATAATCATGTAATTCTAGATCTTAGAGTTTATGTTATTTGCAAGATAAAGATTACATGTGGTATCAGAGCAAGGTTTTAGAATTCATGATTATCCATCAATATATATAAAACGAAACTAGCATAGATCTATGATATGATGTTTGTAATTTTACTATAATAATGATGATGATGATTAGTGTTAATGTGATTCAAGTTTAATATTCATATTATTTATGTTGCTATAGTAATCATGATCATCAATATTATTCTATTTACTGTATGCTTAGATCTGGATCTGGAAAGTTTATATTTCCGTAAAAGTTAATTTTTCTACCTTAATGTTTGACCTACTGTATAATATGGAACAACTTATTGTATGCGAATACTTTTCAGAAAGTATACATATTGAAAACAATTGTTTCCTAGTTTGACATTAAATTCATGATTTGGAACTTGCAAAATAATTGTTTATATGTTAAATTCATGTATGAAATTTACTTGGAGTTACTAGACATTTATTATCCTTGCTGTGGATTACTTGAAAGAATGGAAAATGTTTATGCGGGAAAAAAAAACTTCCGCGCTTAATTTCCTTGTTTCCTCTGGTCTGATGCATGCAGTCCCGTCCACAGGCGGCTGCTGCTTGCACAATAACGCATGAAACATTAACGTTTATCATTCTTCCATGAGTATGGTTCTATTGCCTACCCACAGGAGGCGCTAAACCTAACCTCTTATTATGACATGTTTTTTATTCTAATAAAGAAGCCTACATTTCTTTTATATCTGCAGTTACAATACCCTCCAACCTTAATTCGCACGCTACGTCTATCATCAGACTCAATGGAACCAACTACTCAGAATGGAGAGAGCAAGTTGACTTTTCTTTGGGCGTACTTGAACTGGACATGGCTCTCCTTAAGGAAAAGCCAGACCCACTTACTGACACAAGTACGCCTGAGGAAAACAATCTCCATGATGATTTGGAACGATCTAATAGGCTCAGCATGATGTTTATGCGAATGGTGATTGATACCAACATCAAAACCTCCCTACCCAAAACTGAAAGCGCAAAAGAATATTTGCAATCCATTGAAAATCGGTTCAAGAATGCAGACAAATCCCTTGCTGGGAAACTTATGGCAGACCTTGTAACCATGAAGTTTGATGGTTCTCGCTCAATGAGCGCTCATGTCATTGAAATGATTAACCTTGCTGCCAAACTTAAGAACTTGGGATTGGTTATGGACGATGCTTTTCTCATCCAATTCATTCTCACTAGCTTATCTCCTCAGTATGAACAATTCAAAATTCATTACAACACTATTACGGAAAAGTGGAGTCTAAATGAATTGACTAACAAACTGGTTCAAGAGGAGTCTAGGCAGGGCTCTCAAGGCATTAAAGTTGCTTATTTCACTCAAGGGGTTGGAAAACAAGCTCGCAAAAGGAACAACTCACACCATAAAAGAGCACCACCCAAATCTGATGACGCCACTCAACCATCAAGAAGAAAAAGAAGGATGATGTCTGCAAATTCTGCAAGAAACTTGGACACTTCCAAGCAGATTGCATTAAGCGCAAATCATGGTTCGAAAAGAAAGGTAACCCAATGGGTTTCGTAAGTCATTTCGAATCAAATCTTACTAATGTACCTTCTTCTAGTTGGTGGATTGATACTGCTGCTAATGTTCATGTTTCAAATTCTATGCAGGGATTCATTATGATCCAAACCACAAACCCAAGTGAGAATTTCATTTTCATGGGGAATAAAGATAAAGCTCCAGTTGAAGCTATTGGAACTTTTCGTCTCATTTTAGATAGCGGTTATCAGTTAGATTTATGTCAAACTCTTTATGTTTCGTCTATTTCTCGTAATTTGATTTCTGTAAGTGTACTTTATAAAATTGGATATTCTTTTGAAGTTGGAAATGGAAATTTTAGTTTATTTAAAAATTCTTGTCTTATTGGTTCTGGAATATTAATTGATGGACTTTATAAACTTCATCTTAAACAAAATGCTGAAATCCAACTCACCCTGCATGGAAAAGAAACTAAAAGAAAGTCATCCAAGAATGATTCTTACTTCTTGTGGCATAAAAAATTGGGTCATATATCCAGTGAAAGAATCAAGAGGTTAGTGAAAAATGGTGTCCTACCGGACCTAGACTTCGCTAACATTACAGCGTGTGTTGATTGTATTAAAGGAAAAACAACAAAAAACACAAAGAAAGGAGCCACAAGAAGTACACAACTTCTTGAAATAATACATACAGATATTTGTGGACCTTTTGATGTTCCAACTTTTGGAGGAGAGAAATATTTCATCACTTTTATCGATGATTTTTCACATTATTGCTATCTTTATTTGTTGCATGAAAAATCTCAGTCAGTGGATGCTGTACAAGTGTTCATTACTGAAGTCGAAAGGCAATTAGAAAGAAAAGTGAAAATCATTAGGTCAGATAGGGGTGGTGAATTCTATGGAAGGTATGATGAAACGGGACAACATCCTAGACCTTTTGCTAGACTTCTTCAAAAACTTGGAATTGTTGCACAATACACAACGCCTAGATCTCCATGGCAGAATGGTGTAGCTGAAAGGCGAAACCGTACATACATGGAAATGGTTAGATCCATGATGAGTCATGCAAATTTACCTATATCATTATGGATGGATGCATTACGAACATCTGTCTACATCTTAAATAGAGTTCCAAGTAAGGCCGTTCCAAAGACTCCTTTTGAAGTTTGGAAGGGATGGAAACCTGTACAATCCAAATGAAAAGAAATTGGATTTTAAGACAGTCAGTGGTTACTTTATAGGTTAACCAGAAAAATCTAAAGGATATAGATTTTATTGTCCTAACCATAGTACAAGAATTGTTGAAACCGGCAATGCTAAATTCTATGAAAATGGTGAAATCAGTGGGAGTACAAAACAAAAAGAAGTGGTCATTCATGAAATAAGGGTACCCATTATCTTACCCTCTATTTCGAAAGATATTGGGAATCATCCCATTGTTGAACCTGTTCACAATGAGGGAAACCCAATAAATGATCAACAACTCCATAATGAAATTATCACCAATCATAATGTTGATGAAGTACCATAGGAACTAGTATTAAGAAGATCTCAAAGACAAAGAAGATCAGCTATTCCTGATGATTATATGCTTTATCTAATAGAATCTGAAGGAACTACTGTTAGCACCAAAATTGGTCACTAACCTCGTTGAGAAAGATTATGTAGAGATATAAGTGATGAAGATAAATTAAACAAAGAAGAATATGCTAATTTAAATGCAGAAAGTAAGAACACCGGATTTATAGTGGTTCAGCGTAATTGTCTACGTCCACTTTGAGGTTAAACTTTATTGCTCTTCTTAATGATTGATTACAGATACAATCCTAAGATCAAATGCTTGAATGCAATTGCTAAGTAAAGAAAATGAGTCTTGAAAATGGCAGAGTCTCCCTAGTGTTCTCCCAAAAAAAGGTCCTTTTCACTGTGCTCCTGCCCCTCTATTTATAGACAAAGGTGGGTTGGACTTCCCAAGCGGGCCTGGCAGCCGAACACCTTGGCCCAAATGGAGTGGTCACTGTGTGCCGAACCAAACAGACCGAATGTTCGGATGCCGAACCACTCTCCTCATGCCGAACGAGGCGCATGTTGTGTGGGAAGAGCAGGCCGAATAGCCATCGAAGCCGAACGTGCCTTCTGGCCGAACGATGTATCTGGCCGAGCGTGACTTCTGGCCGAACGAAGCCCTTAGCCGAACGATGTCTCTGGCTGAACGATGCCTCTGGCCGAACGATGTCTTTGGCCGAACGATGCCTTCTGGACGAACGATGTATCTGGCCGAACGTGACTTCTGGCCGAACGAAGCCCTTAGCCGAACGATGTCTCTGGCCGAACGATGCCTCTGGCCGAACGAAGTATCTGGCCGAACGTGTCTTCTGGCCGAACGAAGCCCTTAGCCGAACGATGTCTCTGGCCGAACGATGCCTCTGGCCGAATGTTGCCTGATGCCGAGCGCTTGCTAATGCCGAGCGTTCCTGGATGCCGAGTACCTCTGGACGCCGAGTACTTAGTTGCCTGGTCAAATCTCCAGGAAACACTTGCCTCCCAAAGTGTATTATGTTACTGAATTGTGGTACGCTTTGAATTACATATCCCTTGTACTTCACTTCGAATCTAGGTTAACTCTTCTTGGGGATGCCCTCTTGAGAGTATCAGCGGTGGAAGTGTGTGCCGAGCGTGGTATAAATGCCGAACGAGGCATTCGAAACCGAACGCCCCTCAAGAGCCGAACGACTTTGTATGCCGATGCCGAACGCTATGGCTTTGACCGGCTCCACCGTATATAGCCTTTTCGACTTCTCCTTCTTCCCTATAAAAGCCGGCACCTTCTTCCCTTTTCACACTTTTAACACCTCTGCCTTGCACCTGCTGACGTTTCCAGTTAACATCCTTCAACAATTCATCGATCCTTTCCAAGTCTTCATCCTACCAACTAGGTATCGATTCCTCCGCCTAAATCCTTCCTTAAAACGGTCTTTACGCTCGAGTTACTTAACTGATAGGGTGAATCGAGCCTTGATTAAGGTATCCTAAGAGTTTTCAGGGTTACACGATGAGGGTGGAAGGAAGAGTGAGTAGAGATGAGCCTTCTAGGAAGCTGTTGGTAGACGTGTTGTGGTTCGGCATAAATCTTTTGTGCCGAACGAGATTGGAGGAAGAAGGAACATATGAGAAGTAGGAGATGGTTAGGGGCATCGAATGGTAAGGTCTAGTATGACTTGCCGAACGATTCGTCCTCGTGGTTCGGCGTGGATGGAGGAAGAAGAGGGGAATGAGGTCGTTGTTAAGGACGGTGTGTCGAGCATTGTCTCGGCCGAACAAGATTTTGGCCGAACGATGTTTTGCCGAACAGTCACAAACGCCGTACCACACTTAGGCCGAACAAACATAAATGCCGAACCTCACTTAGGCCGAACAATACAAATGTCGAACCACGCTTAGGCCAAACAAACATAAATGCCGAACCTCACTTAGGCCGAACAATACAAATGCCGAACCACGCTTAGGCCGACCAATACAAATGCTGAACAATCATGAGTGCCGAACAATACAAATGCCGAACAATCATAAGTGCCGAACCACATGAATGCCGAACCACACTTCACCGAACGTTTGTGAATGCTGAAACCCGTTTTGACCGGACAAAACTTAATCGAACATGCCAAACAATACCTTTAGCCGAGCAGGAATTAGGCCGAACACTTATTAACCTTGCCTATTCATATAGCAAAACAAGGACCAGGACCTATACACACTAGCATATGAAACCGACCAGGATCATTAACTCCCTAGCTTTAGTAGACATAAATCTGAACTTAGATTAACATACGTTTTCTGAATCTGAAATTGTAATAACCACAAGACGGGCTTTTTGAGACGGTCAGCGATGACGGTTTCCGAAGGGGACGATTCGAAGCTCATTTTTATATCTTTTTAACCTTCAGATTCTCAATGCTTATACACGATTTCTTGCACTAGTTTACACACCATGTGGGGGGAATATTCATGTTGTTAATTCTAACGTTGAACATTTTTCAAGTATAGTTTTCACAAGCGCTTAGACAGATTCACTATTTATTGGGGATGTCTAAAAAATCTAGCTCCGCTACTATATCTGATAGGCCTGGGCCGTCATCAAGGCAAGAAGTCGCGGACACTTCAAATCCGTCAACTTCCCCTGCTCATAACTTAGCTCCTGATGCCCTGGAGGCAACGATTATCTTGGACAATCCGATCGACTCACAGGCTTCGAAGATTAACGAAGTCGCGCTTCGGCGAATATGCTCCATCCATGGAATCCCTCTTGCCGATGTGCTGGTCCCGTCGAGACATGATCGTCCTCACCTGCCCCCAGTCGGATATACTGCTTGTAACAAGTTCATGTGCTGGATGGGCAGCGTGCCTCCATTCAATTTATTTCTTCGGGACGTGTTGTAGTATATAGACATCGCCCCGTCCCAGCTGCATCCAAACGGTCACGCGTTTATATACGGGACCTACCTACTCTTTATGGCCGTCTTCTCTAGGCCTCCAACTTCTGGCGACATCAGATATATTTATATGATCAAGAAGCGGAAAGATAGCCCCTCTTTTATGTTCCTTGAGCCGTACCACAAGTGCCAAATTTTAACCGGGGCGTGTAGCAAATTTTCTCTGTACAAACAGGAATGGTTCTATGGACGTTGCCCCCCTGGTTTCGCTAGGAGATGGGTCGAAGGCAGTAAGTCTCTTCCCTGAGCCATCATTTGCGCTCAATCGGAGCTATGCTTTTTCTAACTTCTCGTTTTATCTTTTCAGGTATTAACCCGCGTCCTGAGGGTCGAGGATATTCTGAGGCCGTCGAAGCCATTAGAGCTCTTCCTGCCGAGGATCGGGACATCCGAACCATCATTTCAAATGAATCATTGTCAAGGTTCGGTTTGTTAGCCCCAGGTCGCCGGATTAGCCTTCCGGGGGGGCGTTTCCATCCCCAAATCCGCTCCCGCTAGAGGGAAAAAACAAGCTGGATCGTCATCATGCCATACTCTCGATGCACACGAAGAGGGTGAACACAAGGAGGATGAAGCTCCTGAGACTCAAGGCGAGAATGTGGGTCCCGCTTGGAACCCGGCGGTCGAAGTGCACGATATTGAAACGTCATCTTCCCCTTCGAAGGGAAAGAAGAAATTGACGTACAAGATACGGAAGGAGAAAGTTGGCGGAACTTCAAAAGTTACGCTCATCCCGTCAGAGAAAGAGGCTTCTTCATAGCATATGGAAAGTTCTTTAAAGGGTCTGTCGAACCTTACCATCCCCGACGATCTACTCAATTATGGTTTCGACGATCCGGAAGCCTTTAAGTTCCATTCGCCCACTAGAGGCAATGCGGGAGTTCAACCCCCAGTCCACGGAGATAACACTCCAATCAGTAAAGATAAAGGAACCGGTCCGTCGGGGGGAACACTAGGATACACACGCACACACGCACTTTACCATACACTTCATGTTCTTTCATTACCCCGATTTTTCTTAACTCCTTGTTATTTTTACCCTTTGCAGGTGACATGGGGCGCTCCCATGGACTCGATCGCCTCTACGGTTCTTCCATATTTCATCATCCCGGACGGGATTCAGGTTCGGGTAGACGTAGGGACAGAGACGATTACGAGGATCGAGACAACCGTCCTCGCGAATCGTCCTATCGAAAGAAAACATACACCCAGTTTTCATATTCTCGTGACCCTCCTCCTCAAACTGAGCCGGATAGAGAGAAGCTTCTGCATAAGGGGTCCCAACCCGATGTCTCCCGAGAACAACATTCCGGTTCGTCGAGCACAAGGCAAACTCGGGAGCATCGGAATAGAGCGGAACTTTCAAAGCCACCTCCCCCTACTCCTGCGGCTGACCCAACTATAGCAGAGAAGATGGTCGACCTTAAGGCCAAATTCCCAAAAATCTGTTTTGATGGCCTGAAATTCCTCCCAACTATTCATCATATCCCAAGGCACGTGAAGTAGAGTGCCATCGCCTGCAATAACGACGTCTATGTTCAACATGACGTGTTTGTACACCTGGTCGAAAAAGTCTCGGAGGTATCTGCTGAGCGACAACATGAAATTGACCGTTTGAAATTGGAAGCTGGCTGTGACAAGGACATCATCAAGCATCAAGATGAAGAGCTCGCTTCGTATAAGTCGAAACTTGAAGCCGCAGAGCAAAGTGCAAAAGACACTGCCGAGGCCGTCACTCGTATAGAGGTGACCCATAAGAAGGAACTCGATGAAGCAGTCCAGCACAGCGGAGCCCTAGCCTTAGAAAAAGATTCAATCCCGAAAGAAAGGGACGTGCTTGCCCTGCAAGTCAGAGAGTTGAAAGAATTGCTCTCTAAAGAGAAAGAGGAGAAAACAGCCGCTCAAGAAGAGTCCCAACGATACTGTGATGAAATCGTTGCCACGCGGCTCTTGAAAACGAAGCTCGATGACGAACTTGCTAGGGTTGAGATAGTGAAAAAATGAAGCCCACGAGGAGGGCAAGAGAAAATCTTTTGAAGAGATTGACTCTCGCCTCGAAGCAGCTGCAGAGGCCGGCAGGGAAGAGGTCAAGTGCATGTTTGACCCGCTGATTGCCGAGTACGGCGCCCGTGTCCTTATGCATCGCGACTTGACATTCCTAGGCGAGGGCTATCTTGAATCCCTAGTTGAGGCCTGGGAAACTTTAGTGAAGATCAGGAAAATCGAGTCGGGCTCGGAGGAAGTCGATGAGGATGCTCTGGTGAAGGAATTTCTTAGAGGGAATGAGCCAGCGGACTTATCGGCGGCTTTAGCTCTGTATGGCAAAGGCTCTCCCTCATCAAAAGAGAAAGACGACGGAGCTGGTCCGTCTGGGGCTAAGGCTGCAGTTACTCCTTCTGATGCTCCTCCTTCTGCTCAATCGGCCGGTCGGCCAACACTTGACCCATTCGAGCAGCATGCCGGCTATGATCCAGAAGATCCCAGACTTGGCGTTCATGTGCTATCCCCTATTCTAGAGGGTGAAACTCCATGCGCAACTGATAACCAGCCAGAACCCGGTACAAAATTCTTCTTTTAGGAGTTAAAAGACCTGTCACTTTCTGGTAGCAGTCATTTGTCCTAATGTTCATTCTTTATGTTTTCATGCAGGCTGCTCTGATCCTGAGCCAACTCCGAGGAGCGACGACGCCAAGGAGGAGGCAGAGAAAACAAGCGATTTTGCTCATGTGGGAGTAACCCCTGGCCCTGACGCTCAAGTGAGCTAGATGATGATAAGTCTGATACTCAATCTCCTGTCGAAGGGAGTGATGAAATCGAGATCACTGGCGCCTCCCAACATACTTCGAAGATGAGCATGAAAGAGCGTCTTGTCGAAGAGGAGAAAAAGAAGGTCAAGATCAAAGTTGAGCCTGAAATACTGGAACTTACCGACCCACGGAATAGGCCTTTGAAAATCATTCTCCCCGGCAAATCCAAACCGCTGGACGTTCCTTCTCCCGCTCTTAACTCTGCTTCTTTGGAAAGCAAAAAATCCAAGAAGAAACACGAAGGAGAGGAGTCATCGGAGAAAACAAAAGAAGACAAGAAGAAGAAACCGAAAAAATAGTCGCTATACTCGCTCAACGAGATTTTGCTTAAGTCTTGTAACTACTTTTATTTTTCGTTTCCGTAGTTTGTGTAGATAGGTTTTTTGACTCCAAATTTTGGAGGAGTAACTGTGTAACCCCATTTTGGACTATTAAATAAAGTTTAGTTCCCTAGTCATTTGGACGATTCTTTTGCTTCTTTAGCTTTCTGAATAGCTGTGGTCAAAACTCAAGTTCTTATGAGTTACATGATTTTTTTTCAATCCATTCTTACATTGTTCGAACATTCTTTGGAGTGGCATATTTCTTGTTCCACATTCTTGAGTACTTAGACTTTTTTCTAAACCCATGCCCTAGAGATTTTAGGGTAATTTGATCCGCCTTCAAGGGATTTGGAGATTCAAATTGCCTATACTCTAGTCCGCGCTCCGGGGACTTAGAGTGCTCCGGTCCATACTCAGGGAACTCGGAGATTGAAGTTGTCTATACTCTAGTCCGTGCTTTGGGGACTTAGAGTACTCCGGTCCGCACTCAGGGGACTTGGAGATTGAAGTCGTTTATACTCCAGTCCACGCTCCGGGGACTTAGAGTATTTCGGTCCGCACTCAGGGGACTCGGAGAATGAAGTCGTTTATACTCTAGTCCGCGCTCTGGGGACTTAGAGTACTCCGGTCCGCACTCAGGGGACTCGAAGATTGAAGTCGTTTATACTCTAGTCCGAGCTCTGGGGACTTAGAGTATTCCGGTCCGCACTCAGGGGACTTGGAGAATGAAGTCGTTTATACTCTAGTCCGCGCTCTGGGGACTTAGAGTACTCCGGTCCGCACTCAGGGGACTCGAAGAATGAAGTCGTTTATACTCTAGTCCGCGCTCTGGGGACTTAGTGTACTCCTGTCCGCACTCAGGGGACTTGGAGATTGAAGTCATTTATACTCTAGTCCGCGCTCTGGGGACTTAGAGTACTCCGGTCCACACTCAGGGGACTCGGAGAATGAAGTTGTTTATACTCTAGTCCACGCTCTGGGGACTTAGAGTACTCCGGTCCGCACTCAGGGGACTCGGAGATTGAAGTCGTTTATACTCTAGTCCGCGCTCTAGGGACTTAGAGTACTCCGGTCCGCACTCAGGGGACTCGGAGATTGAAGTCGTTTATACTCTAGTCCGTGCTCTGGGGACTTAGAGTATTCCGGTCCGCACTCAGGGGACTCGGAGAATGAAGTCGTTTATACTCTAGTCCGAGCTCTGGGGACTTAGAGTACTCCAGTCCGCACTAAGGGAACTCGGAGATTGAAATAGTTTATACGAGTTCGTACATCATACAGAATAATGTAACTCCAGCAATACATCACCCGAATGTGAGATATTGAAACATTAGTAATTTATGGGAAAGACGGCTTCAAGCCTTTATTAATGAAAACCAACTAAGTTGCCTGATTACATGGTCAAAAGAAACTAAGTGATAACGGAACAAAAACACAAAGGAAATAACTGTGCCTAAAACAGGAAAGAAACATGCTAAATGTAATAATGTCGCAGATGTTCACTATTCCACGCTCGGGGGAGTGTCACGCCATCAACGGTCGCTAGCTTGAATGTTCCCTCTCCAAGCTTCCGTTCAACGACGTATGGACCTTCTAAGTTGGGATTCATACGTGATGGTACCGGGAAAATTGCTTCAGAACGAGATCACCCATGTCAAAAATCCTTGGACGGACTCTGTCGTCGTAATAACGCTTGACTCGGTGCCTATGTGCTGCCGCCCTTAATTCAGCCTCTTCACGTTTTTCATCGATGCAGTCCAGTAATTCCAACAAGAGATACTGATTTGTCTTGGGATCATAATATGTCACTCGATGTGATGGAACCTCAAGTTCCACGGGTATAACGGCTTCCGAGCCGTATGCCAAGGCGAATGGAGTGTGGCCGGTCACGGACTTGTGGGTAGTTCTATAAGCCCATAATGCCATTGGGAGTTCATCTACCCACTTGCCTCCGACTTTCTCCAAACGCTTCTTCAGTATGGACTTGATTATTTTGTTTACAGCCTCGACTTGTCCGTTAGCCTTTGGATGTGCAACGGCGGCGAGCTTCTTCTCAACGCCATATTTTAAACAGAACTCTTTGAACTCTCTGCTTTCAAACTGCGTTCTGTTGTCTGTAATGATGGTTCGAGGGAGGCCAAAGCAGCATATAATGTTTCGTACAATGAAATTAATGACCTTCTTAGATGTGATTGTGGCTAAAGGTTCTGCCTCGGCCCATTTTGTGAAATAATCGACTGCAACTATCGCGTATTTCGCACCACCTTTGGATATGGGCAAAGAGCCGATTATGTCGATTCCCCAGATTGCAAATGGCCAGGGACTAACCATTTTTGTGAGTTCTGTTGGTGGAGTCCTCGGGATTTTCGCATATCTTTGACACTTGTCACATTTCCTTGCGTAGTCTGCAGCGTCCCGATTCACGGTTGGCCAATAATATCCCTAGCGGAGGATCTTTTTTGCTAGCGTTTGCCTCCCAGTATGGTCACCACATTCTCCTTCGTGAACCTCCTTCAAGACCCGCTTTGTCTCATCATGAGCGATGCATCGTAATAAGGGGACTGAGAACCCCTTTCGATACATTAATCCATCCTGCATCACGTATCGCGCGGCCTTTCGAAGGACCTATCGTCTTTCGCTCCTTTTTTCTGGTAAAGTCCCGGTCGTCGGGTATAGTTTGAGTGGGGTTATCCATGACTCCCTCTCGATTCCTGTTTCCAACACAAAATCAACTTTCATCGCTTCTATGCTTGGAGCATGCAAGGCCTCAACGGGAAACAATCCCATTTGCTGTGCATCGCCAGTGCTTGCAAATTTAGCCAATGAGTCGGCTTCTTTGTTCTGTTCACGCGGGACATGCGAAATATCATAACGCTCAAGGTTCGACAGTAGTTCTTGAACCAGAACAAGGTACGGAGCAAGCTTCTGTCCCTTTGCTCGGTAATCTCCCCGCACTTGGTAGACCACCAACTGCGAGTCACAAAAGATTTCAACTGATTTGACTCCGAGTTCTCCAATGAGTTTTAATCCAGCAATCAGTGCTTCATATTCTGCTTCATTATTCGTGGCCGGGAAATCGAGCTTCAAAGCGTAACAAATCGATCGATTTTCCAAAGTTACAAGAACTATGCCAGCGCCGGAGCAACGGTCATTTGATGCCCCATCGGTGTACAATTTCCACCGAACGGGGGGAATGCCATTGTGATTATCTGGTTCGTCAGATACAGTAAACTCAGCGATGAAATCTGCTAATGCTTGCCCTTGTAGGGCTCTCCATGGCAAGTAGGTGATATCGAACTGGCTCAACTCGATATTCCATTTTAACAACCTCCCAGAGGTTTCTGGTCATTGGAGTACCTACCTTAGGGGCTGATCGGTATAGACACTGACTGAGTGTGCTTGAAAGTATGGGCGCAGCTTACATGATGCAATCACCAAGCAATAGGCCAATTTCTCAATCTTAGGGTAATTTCTTTCTGCCCCTGTTAAACGCTTACTAACGTAATACACCGGCTTTTGGATTCGGTCCTCCTCGTGGACCAAAGCCGCACTTATAGCATGTGGGGATACGGCCAAGTACACGTACAGCATCTCATGGTCTACTAGCTTTGACAGCACCGGAGGACTCTCCAGATGCCTCACCAGATCTCGGAATGCTTCCTCACAATTAGATGTCCATTCGAAATTCCTCTTCCCTTTCTTTATTATATCAAAGAAAGGAATGCACTTGTCCGTGGCTCTGGATATGAATCGACTCAGTGCAGCCACTTTTCCATTCATGCTTTGCACCTGTTTTATAGTTCTGGGTACTTGCACATCCCGAATAGCTTGAATCTTTTCTAGGTTGGCTTTAATTCCCCTAGCATTGACAATGAATCCCAAAAGCTTCCCCGACGCAACGCAGAAGGAACACTTCAGAGGGTTGATCTTCATCCCATAATATCTGAGTATATCGAACATCTCTGTCAAGTCTCGAATGTGGTCGTTTGACTGTCGTAACTTCACGAGCATGTTATCCACATAGACTTCCATCGTTCTACCAAGCTGGTCTTTGAACATTCGATTCACTAAACGCTGATAAGTCGCTCCTGCGTTTTTCAATCCGAAAGGCATTACTACATAGCAATATAGCCCGACGTCTATGACGAAACTGGTGTGTTCTTGGTCCGGGATATACATCGGGATTTGATTATAGCCTGAGTATGCATCCATGAATGATAACAGCTCGTGTCCTGTAGTGGAGTCAACCAACTGATCAATCCTAGGCAACGGGAAACTGTCCTTGGGGCATGCCTTGTTCAAATCGGAGTAGTCTACGCAAGTTCTCCATTTTCCATTCGCCTTTTTCACCAGCACGGGGTTTGATACCCATTCGGGGTAGAGGGCATCGCGGACGAACCCGTTGGCTTTGAGTTTGTCCACCTCCTCTCTGAGAGCAGCAGACCTCTCAGGGTCCATTCCTCTCCTCTTTTGTTTAACCGGGACGCATTTCGGGTCTATGTTCAACATATGACTCGTAATGGCGGGAGAAATCCCGCACATATCAGAATGCGTCCAGGCGAACACATCAAGATTTGCCCGGAGGAAATCACTAAGGTCCTCAGTCATTGCGGGGCCGAGTTGTGATCCGATCTTCAATGTTCGTGATGGGTCGTCTCGGCTGACTGAAATGTCAACTGTTAATTCAACCGGCGCTGCCTTTTCTTCCCTGGGGTTCTCATCGTCGTCTCTCGGATCTATGTCTCTGAAGATCCGAGAATTATGCCCGAGCCAGGGCTCGGGCACTACTTGTCAATTATCCATATTAAGGATGCGGACGGAATTGTCCGCAGCCTTTCCTTTCTCCCTCCAATGGGCCTCTCGGAGCTCAGCCACATAACAGGTACGACCAGTTGCCTGGTCGCCATGAACGACTCCTTCTCCTTTGTCAGTTGGGAACTTCAAAGTTAAGCACCACGGGGCCAATGCTGCCCTAAACTCTGCCAGGGCCGGTCGGCCCAAGAACACGTTGTACGGAGAATCCACATCCAAAACTATGAAGGGTAGGATCCGCACCCTCCGACGTTCGCCTTGTCCCAGTTCAACTGGTAACTCAACATACCCCACTGCATCGGTCGCTGCGCCATTAAAGCCGTGTATACGAGCTTTAGATGGTTTCAAATCCTTTGTTTCCATCTTCATCTGGTCATAAGCCTTCTTGAAGATGATGTTGACAGAACTTCCACAATCAATCAAAATTCTTTTCACATAAGCCGGTCCGATTGTCGCAGATATGACCATCGGGTCGATGGTTGGAGCCTCTACTTGTTCAGCATCTCTGTTTCTGAACACTATATCGTCTGTCATCACGCGCAGCTGCTTAGAAGGGGTCCCATCCTCTATGTTGGAACATCACTCGAAATCCGCATGCTTCAGGGAACTAGCATACCGCTCCATCTCTTGTCAATTCTTATCCGCGGGGTGAGGCCCGCCGATGATCGTGTTTATTACTAGTCTACCCACAGTCCGGGCAGGCTCCTCGGGATGACGCGGAGCTGGTGCACGACCTGGGTTGGATGTCCTCTGTCCTCCTTCCTGTGGATCCTTCACAAACTCCTGTAACTTTTTCTGTCTGATAACTTCTCTATAGCGTCGTGTAGGTGTCTGCACTCTTCCGTATTGTGCCCGTAAGTCTCATGGAAGCGACAGTATTTCCCAGTCCGCTTCTGTTTCTCGGTTGACTCCTTTGGACGTGGCTTTCTGTACTGAAAGATATTGCAGGTTGATATGTAAATGTTCTCAAGAGACGCGTTCAGCGGGGTATACTCGTTGTAGCTTAGAATTCTCGACTTCCACTTCCCCGCTTCTCTCTTCTTCCCTTGACTTCTTCCTCTGGATTCCTTAGGCTGCCCAGGCTTGTTCTGGATATTAACTTGGACTTTTCCCGAGTTGTCCCCGGACTGCTTCACTGCAATGTTTCTTTTCACGGACTCCTGAACAGGTCCCGGTGCCTTATCTCGCCTTACCCACCTAGCTTCCTCTCTTCTTATGAACTGGTGTGCCTTTGAGTAAAAATGCTCTAGCGTAGTTGGAGGTTTTCCTGCCAGCCAGTCTCCAAATTCAGAATCTGGATCCACACCTCGCATCATAGCCATTAGAATTGCATGATCATTGGGATTACTGACTTCAGTCACCGCAATATGGAATCTTTGCAAATACTCCTTCAATGACTCGCCAGGAGTCTGGATTACACTTGAAAGAGACATCACATTCTTTGGACGAGTAGTGTGTATCCTGAACTGTTCTATAAACTTCTTTGCCAACTCCTCGAAACTGGATACTGACCGCGGAGGAAGTCGGGTGAACCACATAGTAGCGATCCCAGATAGGGTAATTGGAAAGCATCTACCCTTGGTTGCATCATTTGCCCTAGCTGAATCCATCATCCACTCGTACCTCATGACATGTTGTTTGGGATCAGTTTTCCCTTCATATGCCGGGATAGTTGGCATACTAAACTTTCTGGGGTACGCCGCCTGCAATACAATGTCTGTGAACGGAGTATGACTTCTTGACACTCCCCAATCGTCATTCGATAAGCCTTGATTCTCTTCCATTAATTGCCTGACCATGGCTGTCAAATCTGGTGTTTGTATAGAAGGCGGAAGGTTAGAGTCTGTTCTACGTGACTGTCCATGCTGATGCCTCCTCTCATGGTGATCTGCCAAACGTGCATCTTGAGGTTCGACATCGTTAGCGTTTTGATGGTCTGGGCCTCCAGCCTCCACCTGCACTCCAGCTCCTAAATTTCCAGCTCCGGCTTGGTCACGGTCTCCAGTTGTTCGAACAGCTGCACCTGTCTGCGTAGTTTCAGTCTTACGACATCTACGCCTGGGAGGTTCATCGGATGGAGTCAAGCTGTCGGATGAGGAATAAGGAGCGGGATTGCCCCCAGCATTCTGTTGTTGTTGTTGAGTGAGTTGCGCCATGAGGTTGGCGTTAGCTTGCATCTGCTCTCCTAGTTGTCTCCTGCTTTCTCTGAGTTCTCTCATCAAGTCGTTGAACTCTATTCGGGTGACAACCGGCATTTGGTCCTGGGCGGTAGTCCCTGCACCTGGAATCGCTTGCTGATTGCTAGGTCCAGCTTGCTGCACGCTAGCAGTCTCGTGGGCGTCCGCATTATGAGAAGCTGACCTGGTACGTGGTCTTGCCATTGTAGAGTTATTGGTATGAACTCTGAGTAGAATCAACGGACGTCCTATCAATGAGTCGGATCTTCCTTGGGGGATTTGTTTAATCCAGTAGCTTCAAAGCAGATCCTTAAGGTCTAAGAATTCAATTCTCAGTGAAAGCACCAAAAAACAACAAAACAACAAAAAACACAAAGAAAGGAGCCACAAGAAGTACACAACTTCTTGAAATAATACATACAGATATTTGTGGACCTTTTGATGTTCCAACTTTTGGAGGAGAGAAATATTTCATCACTTTTATCGATGATTTTTCACATTATTGCTATCTTTATCTGTTGCATGAAAAATCTCAGTCAGTGGATGTTGTACAAGTGTTCATTACTGAAGTCGAAAGGCAATTAGAAAGAAAAGTGAAAATCATTAGGTCAGATAGGGGTGGTGAATTCTATGGAAGGTATGATGAAACGGGACAACATCCTAGACCTTTTGCTAGACTTCTTCAAAAACTTGGAATTGTTGCACAATACACAACGCCTAGATCTCCATGGCAGAATGGTGTAGCTGAAAGGCGAAACCGTACATACATGGAAATGGTTAGATCCATGATGAGTCATGCAAATTTACCTATATCATTATGGATGGATGCATTACGAACAACTGTCTACATCTTAAATAGAGTTCCAAGTAAGGCCGTTCCAAAGACTCCTTTTGAAGTTTGGAAGGGATGGAAACCTATACAATCCAAATGAAAAGAAATTGGATTTTAAGACAGTCAGTGGTTACTTTATAGGTTAACCAGAAAAATCTAAAGGATATAGATTTTATTGTCCTAACCATAGTACAAGAATTGTTGAAACCGGCAATGCTAAATTCTATGAAAATGGTGAAATCAGTGGGAGTACAAAACAAAAAGAAGTGGTCATTCATGAAATAAGGGTACCCATTATCTTACCCTCTATTTCGAAAGATATTGGGAATCATCCCATTGTTGAACCTGTTCACAATGAGGGAAACCCAATAAATGATCAACAACTCCATAATGAAATTATCACCAATCATAATGTTGATGAAGTACCATAGGAACTAGTATTAAGAAGATCTCAAAGACAAAGAAGATCAGCTATTCCTGATGATTATATGCTTTATCTAATAGAATCTGAAGGAACTACTGTTAGCACCAAAATTGGTCACTAACCTCGTTGAGAAAGATTATGTAGAGATATAAGTGATGAAGATAAATTAAACAAAGAAGAATATGCTAATTTAAATGCAGAAAGTAAGAACACCGGATTTATAGTGGTTCAGCGTAATTGTCTACGTCCACTTTGAGGTTAAACTTTATTGCTCTTCTTAATGATTGATTACAGATACAATCCTAAGATCAAATGCTTGAATGCAATTGCTAAGTAAAGAAAATGAGTCTTGAAAATGGCAGAGTCTCCCTAGTGTTCTCCCAAAAAAAGGTCATTTTCACTGTGCTCCTGCCCCTCTATTTATAGACAAAGGTGGGTTGGACTTCCCAAGCGGGCCTGGCAGCCGAACACCTTGGCCCAAATGGAGTGGTCACTGTGTGCCGAACCAAACAGACCGAATGTTCGGATGCCGAACCACTCTCCTCATGTCGAACGAGGTGCATGCTGTGTGGGAAGAGTAGGCCGAATAGCCATCGAAGCCGAACGTGCCTTTTGGCCGAACGATGTATCTGGCCGAGCGTGACTTCTGGCCGAACGAAGCCCTTAGCCGAACGATGTCTCTGGCCGAACGATGCCTCTGGCCGAACGATGCCTCTGGCCGAACGATGTCTCTGGCCGAACGATGCCTTCTGGCCGAACAATGTATCTGGCCGAATGTGACTTCTAGCCGAACGAAGCCCTTAGCCGAACGATGTCTCTGGCCGAACGAAGCCCTTAGCCGAACGATGTCTCTGGCCGAACGATGCCTCTGGCCGAACGAAGTATCTGGCCGAACGTGTCTTCTGGCCGAACGAAGCCCTTATCCGAACGATGTCTCTGGCCGAACAATGCCTCTGGCCGACGTTGCCTGATGCCGAGCGCTTGCTAATCCCGAGCGTTCCTGGATGCCGAGTACCTCTGGACGCCGAGTACTCAGTTGCCTGGTCAAATCTCTAGGAAACAACTACGGACCCAATTTCTTATTCACAATCCAATAAGGATGTTAACTCTCTTAAATGGATTAATGCCATGAAAGATGAACTAAAGTCTATGGATAATAATCAAGTTTGAGAAATCGTTCAATTGCCGCAAAGACATAAAGCAGTCGTTTGTAAGTGGGTCTTCAAGACCAAACATGATTACAATGGTAAAATTGAACGATATAAAGCCAGACTTGTTTTCAAAGGTTTTAATTAGAAAGAAGGCATTAACTATAATGAAACTTTTGCTCCTGTTTCCAGGAAAGATTCTCTTAGAATTATCATGGCATTAGTAGCTCATTATGATATCGATTTACATCAAATGGATGTGAAAACAGCCTTTCTAAATGGAGACTTGGAATATGAAGTCTACATGCGTCAACCTGAAGGCTTCAAAATTGAAGGACAGGAAGACATGGCCTGCAAACTTAAGAAATCAATATATGGACTGAAACAAGCTTCTAGACAATGGTATCTAAAGTTTCATGAAATCATTACCGCTTTCGATTTCACAGAAAACATAGTTGACCCTTGTATATACCTCAAGTTCAGTGGGAGCAAGTTCATATTTTTGATTCTGTATGTTGATGACATATTATTAGCTAGCAGCGACCTTTATTTATTACGTGAAACTAAGGATTATCTCTCAACGAATTTTGTAATGAAAGATATGTGTGAGGCTTCCTATGTGATAGGAATAGAAATATTCCATGATAGATCACAAGGAATTCTAGGATTGTCTCAAAAAGCATATATTGCCAAAATTCTTGAGAGATTTAGCATGATGAATTGTTCCTCTAGTCCTGTCCCACTACAGAAAGGAGACAAACTTGTTCTTGAGCAGTGCCCAAAGACTCATATGGAACGAGAAGAAATGACCAAATATCCTTATGCATCTCTTGTAGGGAGTTTGATGTATTCACAGGTCTGTACAAGACCTGATATCGGTCATGCAGTTGGTATGCTGGGTAGATTTCAAAGTAACCCAGGAATCGCTCATTGGAAAGCTGCAAAGAATGTACTGAGATACCTAAAGGGAACAAGGAATTACATGCTCACCTATAGAAAATCAAGTTACCTACAGGTAACTGGTTATTCTGATTCAGACCTTACTAGATGTCATGACACTAGGATCTGCACTCTTGGCTTTGTGTACCTCTTAGCACATGTAATCTTTATCTTGCCAATGACATAAACCTTAAGATCTAGAATTACATGATTATCACATATGTAATGAATCAATAAAACATACCTCCAGACATCTTGTATATGAATCAGCAATGGTTGTTGTCGAAAGTTATTTCAATGGAGAAAGGAAATGGTTTCTCTCTCTTTTCCTATATCTTTCTTTATCTGTGTTTCTATATCCTTTATGATGGGCAAAGGTTAATATTTATAGGTAGAGAGAGGACCAAATTTCCAAATTTGTAGACTTAGTCTTGATCGTTCATCAAGGTCAAGATGAGGGAAATTAACGCTCTAGATTATAACCGTTTTATTGATTAGCATATTAATAGGAAAACCCTTTAGATTCTATTGATCACAAAATGAGGAAGGAAACGTTTGAGGAAGGAAATGGTCAAATTTCGTTACAAAATAAGGAAGGAAAACCATTAATGTTTTCGTATTAATTTCCTTACAAAACGGTCAAATTTCCTTACAGCAGTGAGATTTCTTTCAGAATTGCACATTATGATTTAGCATAATGATTAATATGACCTATAGACTTTAGTTGTAATAGTGCATAACAATTGAGTAAGAACCTATCCGTTCCTTAACTAATATATAGTGATAACTACGGTAAAGAACTTGTCTCTCGGCATATTAAATTAGGATGGTTAAGTGATACTGATTTATACCAAAGGTTTTAAATTTTATTGCAAGCTCAAGCCTACCTTCATGCAGATTAGAAGTCAATTTGAATGATGACACATGGGAAAGTTTTCCCATTGATTAGTTGTATGTGTATATATACATTGATTAAACAGCCATTAAAAGGGTACCATCCATTTTTGTTTCTTATTTTGATTATCATACGGTAGTTTATGTTTGACTTTATCTGATAATTATGTGAAAAAGCATTTGGTCTGTATGTATTAAACATTGTATATTTTATGACTAAATGCATATCCATATTTTTTCGTACTTTTGAATCAGCGATAGTATGCACATTGAGGTTTATGAAACCATATAAAATATACTCGATGATAAACACATTGGGTATTCGATTAATCTTTTGTAGGTTTCTTCCGAGCCTTCTAATATGTTGAATTTTTGTATTTGTTTGTAATTCATTAATTCTATAGCCCATATAGTTCATATTTAATATCATAACGATTCAGTGCATTGGCGAAAAGGTAAGATAAAAATGAAAAATACAACAACTAAGAAACATATGTAGTTGTAACTTGATTATGTTTGTGTTTTGGATCTTTTCGCTAGAATCTGAGAGTGATAAGGTTTTAGTTGGTTTCCAGATTGCCTATGATTTATCAAGCTCTTTAATGTTTTCCAGGTCAATCGAAGAGCTAAAAGAAAGAGTTCATTGAAAAATTGCATAGATGATCGTTTAGATCCTATAAAATTAAAAACTTATATGGAAATGACAATGGAATAGCACCAGCTTCCCCTCGACGATGCATATCTAGATCGGATGTATTAGGCCTATTATTAACTAATTAATTCCTTAGGTACACGAGGAGTAGAAATAGGAAGAGCATCACTAAAGTCAGTGCTATACTGTCTCCTAAACTTTCAGTTCTTATACTTCCCCTGGATTATTATTTTTCTTAAGCATTACTGTCTATAATTCATGATTATCTAAATCTCTCTATTTGTCGTGAATCTTTGTTTCTTACATGTAATTTTAAAAATGATTTAATATTAGATTGTTTACAAATTTTAGGTTAAGTTATATAAAAGATAATTGAACCAAATGCAGTAAATGACATAATGGAGAACTGAACATTAGAATCATACAGTTGAGTGCCAGTGGAAATCATCACTGTACCGTAATGTAACAGTCAGTTGCCCATCAATCCACCAAAATCATACAAATTTGAATGCATATGAATAATATAATCAACTAATTCCATTCCAACATAAGTTTTCATAGCTAAATACAAAAGGTAGTATACATATGCCGCATTAATTATACAGTAAGTAATTAATTGTCCGTGATGCAATGAACTAAGTCATCCAAAGTGACATGCAAAAGATTGAAGTGGTGGCAAGCAAAAGATTGAAACCGAAAGGTTGAAACAAGTTATACTGGAAGCATATTGATTGAAACCAGTGGCACTAGTAGTAAGCTTCTGTACTGACAAGCAAAATCTAAGGCAAAACTGGTGGCATAAAATGATTCTGTAGAGGCACTTGAAAAGTTCAGTAAAGACAAGCAGTGCATTTTGGTGTAATGCTAAAACACTGAGATATGCTAATATGATAAAACAATTATAATAAGGTCTAAGAAGTAGTGGAAGTTCCAGGTTTGAGTTTATGCAAATATTGACAGAGATTTTTGCAATTTTTTTTAAAATCAAATGAATTTGTTTTCACACAAGAAAAATGCAACTAATTATGTACAGATCTAACTAACAAAAAAAATTCTTTTTTGAAACCATAACTAAAAATTGATATGTAACTTAAAAAATATACCGGGGAAGGGCATGCATTTATCAACATCATTTGCTTAAAAATATAATATAGTACCTACTAACCACCAATATTTATGCACATAACTATCTAATTAAAAATTAATCATACCAAACTGTCATGGTTCCTGATAATTAAATAATCACTAGTGTTCATTTAAGCAAAACGTTCTATTTTCTTTTAGATCATTACAAACTAATTTTGATGCGCAGATAACTGATATTAAACTAAGCACACAATAACATAGATTTAACTTAAAAAAATTAGAAAATAAAATGAAAGGAGTAATAAAACAAAACAAGTAGAACATGAACAGGAGTAGCTAAGCATAATAGGAAAATGAAAGGACATGGTCTTTCATTTGTGATACGGAAAACAAATTGACAGAAATAGAAAACAAAAAAGGGAGTAAAAATCTGATTGGACCAAGAGTTTGGCTCGATCGGCTATTGACGGTGACTAATGGCTATTGATGGTGAGGCAATCTGAGGCAGGGGATGCTCGATCTGAGGTAGTCTAAGGCAGGAGACAACGAATTTGAGGTGGGCCTGGGAGAGGTAGGGTTTTATTTCGAGGATTTTTTTTGCTGGTTGTTCCTTTGAGAGCCGATACAAAATTTCACACTCAATCCGACGCAGTAAGCAATAATTATATTTAATTTATAAAGTTTTTAAATTATTTCTAAAGTTTATTAAAAAAGACATGTTTAACAAAGATTTACAAATTGTATTGTTTTTCATATAATAAAAATTAAAATATTTAAAAATATTTGATTTTTTTCAGCATGTCCTTTGAGCTTTTAGCATGTTTGATCGTTCAACTATTTATCGAAAACTACTCGATTCGTTGAAGATCGAAAAAATTAAACTAGAATGAACTATTTGCGAACAAAGTGATATTTAAATTATATGTCCAATTTATCGTGGATCGGATTTTAAAATAACAGACATATTTTGCAAACAAGTCCGTTGAATATTATTTAATTGGAAAGAAACAACAACCTTATATCACTGAAATTGTAGAAAATATATAAAAGGTATACTAAATATTTGTAGTACTAACCAATTAAATAAATTAAAAAATACTTAGTATAGAATAAAAATAACGTTTATTATTTAAACTATGCTTAATTAATGAAAAAACAAGTAATATTTTTTAGCATTTTAATTTTGGATAGATAATTGTTAAACCAAAAAAAAATATTAAAACTAAAAATTCATGAAAAAAAGAGGTGTGTAATAATATATTTTTATTATTGTGTTCCGTATGAGTATTTTATGGGCGTAGGCAAGGCGTAGAAAATTCTTACGCGAAGCGTAAATCATAGGGATGGCGTAGGAACATTCCTATGCCTTTTCTACACCAGTCTAGGTTTGCAAAAAATTAACAAAGACGTGGAAATGTCGTAGGAGATTGTCTACGTCTTTTCTACAGCATAAATTTTTACGTACGTTATTTTCTACGCCTTTCCTACGCCTCGATTATTTTCTACATATTGAAGTAGGCATAGGACAGACGTATGTAAATTTCTACGCCTTTCATACGCCTTTGCCTCTTTCCACGTTTTCCTACGACATCTCTACGCCCCGCCTTTTGGCGTAGGAAAGGTGTAGGAAATTTTACGTAGAAAATTGAAGTGTTTTCTTATAGTGTACCCTTCTGGAACCCAATATACATGTATAGTGTGCTAGCGGTGCTCTGTTGATGTAGGACGACTATTGGGGGTTGTAATGTAAATAAAACAATCATGGAACCTGTCATATGTCTCATAACGCATCGAATAAAATATAATAACCATCACATATATAAAATAGGCGATGCAGTAATAATTAAATGAACAACAAAATCAGAGTGCACAGGTTTATACGGTTATAAAAAATAGTAACAGAGTTTATATATATATCTGGTAAATAAACCCAAATGATAAACTGTCTCTAATAATAGTAAGTAAAACATTATCAAGACTCTAGAGTGTCTCATAGTCGAATAAACAATAATAAACCCAATACTAGTCCATCTACACAACTCCATGTGTCGTTTACACCTGCTATATAGTCTACTCATTTAAAAGTACCCAAGATGATAAAAAGCAAAGCATAAACCACTAGTCAGATACCAGTCGGGAGTGAGCGATATACAATCTTAAAATATTATGAAAGTAGATATAGTATATGAGATATAGGGTATGGAGAATCATACTTGACATGTCCTTACATCCAAAGAGTTAGCACATAAGAATATGTGCTAACCTACCATCTACTAGCATCATAAAGGTGTACTATGTCCTAAGTACAATGTTGGATGTTTAGGTATCCATATCTATGATACCCACGTCCTGTGATATCCTTAGAGTGATAAGCAAAACATAACATGCATCAAACGGCCCTCACTATCACTCATGTTCCTTGGATGAATGATAACTCATATGGTCATTCCTCTACTAGAGATTAATGAAAAAAAATCTCAGTTTCTAGTACTCAAATTCCAGCCAAACAGATGCTATGCAACTAGATCCCTCCCCGACCCAAGGTACACGGATCCCTTCCCCAATACAGGGTATACATATCCCTTCCTCGATCCTGGGTACACATCCTAATACCTAATAAGCATCCTCACATACCCTTACTTTACGGGCACAATTCGAAACGCTCTAAGTATCAATGATCCCTTTGCATGTGCCCTCGAGCCCTTTCTCTCTCTATTCATTTTCATTTTCCATAATAGAAACCTTCCCTATTATATTTTTCGAAGTAGAACCCTTGCTCATTCTACCCATGAGCTCCTTTCGTCGAACTCATCCTTATGGATTATCATGGCGAATCCATCATCATCGAGCCATTATCATCAAAACACGACTCCATCCTTGTCGATTCATCATCATATGAACACGACTCCATCCTCATCGAGTCATCATCATACGAACACAACTCTATTCCCATCGAGTTGTCATCATCCAAGTCACGAAGTCATCACGTCGAAGCATCACGTCATCGCTTCACCATCGAAATCGCTCGTCGTAGAGCAATAACATCACCATCAAGAGTCGGCTAGAGAAGAAAACCTCCACAACGTGCTCCTAAAGCTTCCTCATCGTCTATGTCAAAGATGGGCCAAATCAGCCATCATCAATAGGGGTAGGTACCGACCACTCTATCGTGGTTGATACTGACTTGTTTGGTCATGTACTTAGCCAAAAATGGCTAAGCACAAACTAGGTGAAAACATCCGATGTCCCTCCTAATGTCCAAAGCACATACCCAAGTCCATTGTCTTCCGCCTTCATATAGTCATCATGCATCCCAGTACTCTTCCACATGCTTATCCTCTCCATTTGAGTTTCCATCAAGTGTGCATTCATTGATATGCATGGAACATTATCTAATAGGATATTCCTAACACTATATTGTCCACCGAACGGCGTTTTCAACCAAACCAAGTAAATAAGCATACATACAATCAATATAGCACACATAAAACCAACATAGAATACATACAATAGATACAATGCACCTGTATCATCCAATTTTAGATTCATATAAAAAATAGTCTAAATCTAGCGATCTTCATAAAATAGTACATCTATATGAACATGTGTAATATCCAAGTTAAAACCAATTTTAAAACACTTTAAAGTTCTTTTATAAAATCAGGAGTTGGTTTATATATTTAAAATCACATTATAAAGTTGGAAATTATTTCAAAACATCAATTTTACACTAAAATGATATCCATGGTATGGTGAGAGACAATATCACTTACCTCAAAAAAAGCTATCAAATCTTGTGTCAAGTTTTAGAGGACTCTAATAGGAGTGCAATGCAAAAAACCACGTCCAAATTTGACTTCGTAAGCAAAAAATAGAGACGATCTAAGAAATCGATTATATTAACTAATTAATTTATTTCCTAATCAATAATTAATTAACTTAATTACCATCATTATCTCCCTTCTTCCCTACATAACCTCATGCAGATCCTCCTCAATCCATACACATAATTCCCATGCACACAAACCAACTAGGCTCACCTCGCTACAGCCAATTGCACCACTTCCTGGACCTCCTACATTGCCGCATGCTTCCCCTCGGATACCGCACCTCTCAGCCATCCTTCAACCTACCAGTGACCAACCTACGACTATCTTTTTTTTTTCACATAAGCACCGCTTGCCATGCCATGACATACCAAATGCCACCATCCAAGAATGCCATCACCACCTCACGACCCAACGCCCCACTACCACCGATTCCAGCACCCACTTGACGACTTCGACGGCCTATAATGGCAAAAAAACACAAACGGACCCAAATATTTTTCAACTTTTCAACCTTTCCGCCATCACTACGTCAACCTTCGGCTTAGACCATTTATGTTTCTGAACTCCCCTTGCTGAGATGAACAAACCTATATAAAGGTTTCATCATATAGTTAGATCGTCAAAAAAGTTTGCTATTGACGATCTTTCCATTCAATGTTGATACCACCCTGACCAAAGCATGAAATACGACCATTCCAGCATTATTTAGATCCCCTCTCCGCTACAAAAACAACCATATCATTCAAACCTATATCGATTCACCTCTAAAACGACCCCTTCATCGGATTTGCATTTTCCGATTACCATAATCGGAGTTGGGTTGAGCTAAGACCATAGTTGCATAGCTTTTGAAAAATAGGGGGACCTAGGTTTTACTGGCCAAAAGAGTATTTGTTCGCTCATGAAAGAGATGGATGAACTACTTATGTTTATATTTTATTTAATATTTTCATTTTAATTAGGGTCGTATTTTGTTTGGAAGGGAAGATGATTGTTACTACAAATATTCATATCGAGCTTCTAAAGAAAAAGCATGTTGAGTTTGAAGAGAACATGGGATGTGGAGCCAGAAGAAAGTCAAGCTATCAAGCATTCAATTTTTAACAAAAAGATGTCGAGCTCAAAGAAGGTAAAGTTACCAAGCAAAGAGATGTCAAGTCTCTAAGGATAGCGAGTCTCAACAAGAACAAGCCTTATCCAATATTTAACAAATAATTGACGTTGTCAAACACAATACTAAAGAGAGATTATCAAAGGGCTAATAACAAGAGGATATCGAATTTCTAAAAGGCAATGGAGGTGCCGAGCTGTAACACCCCATATTTCTAGTAACATAATTTAGGATATTTAATTAGTTAAATAAAATAAAATAATGTAAATGATCAATGGATTGAGATTTATGATTAAATAAGAGGTGGTCGTGCCATGTTGAACAAGTGAACTAGAGAATATAAGGGTTAGGAAATAGGCATGGGCAAAATAGGAACAAGGCATATCCTTATACCCTTTTCCCTTAACCCCTTAACACTCTCGTTCACTTCATTATTCACAAATCAAAAATACAAGCTAAGGCCGACCACCATTAGCAAGCTCAAGAGAAGATAAAAGCTAGGATTTCAAGAGGAAGAATCAAATCACTTAATCAAGAACAAATCTCACATCTTTAATCACAAAGCTAAGGTGCATAATGACTACATCTCAAGTTTTTAATGGTTTTCAGTTTTTAGTATGAAATCGGAATTTTTTGCAAATGTTTTGCCATGTTTTGGATGATAAAATGTATATCCATATGTTGTTGATGATTTATGCAAATTCACATAGATTTTGTGATATGTTTTGATATGAAAACCCCATTATATGACATCCAATTGCCTTACGAATTTAGATTAGAAATAATAATTTAGAAATGGGTTTCAATTTTCATAATTTTCTAATTAATGTGGATTTTATATGAAATTTCTAGTGGCGAAAATGCTATTTTGGGTTAAAAATTAATTACGGCCAAATTTTATTGGCTTAAGGTCTGAAATTTATATATGTGGGAAAAAATAATATAAATGATTTAGACGAATTTTTGTAGAATGTTCCTAAGTGTTTTAATGGGTATATAAAATTATTTAAGCATGGGACTTAAATGTTTTATATATTTATGAAAAGGAAAAAGGGTATTTTGTAAGTAATTCAAATTTTTATTTCTAACAATCTATAGTTTTTTAGAAAAGAAAATTTTGTAACCAATCATAATTTGACAAACAAGGAAAGTTAGGTACAAATAAATAGTTTAAAAAGTCATATCTACATGCTTTTTCTTATTTCAATGCTTTCAGCACCAGGTTTCTGACTCCTTACACCGCATCCATCTCAGTCGAAACCAATGTGCCTGGTATCAATACATTGGTAAATAGCGCATTGGGCAAAGGCGAGAGGTATTGGGTCGAAACCAGAGGTTCCGAGGGGGTCGAAGCACTACTTTGTTATCAAATGAAAATGTGCCTGCTTTGCTTTCGACTGAATAAATTTTGACTTGGTCTGCTTTCAACTGGGTCAATGATTTTAAAAAAATGGTTTTAAGAGGTTGCGCCTTTGTTTTTAAATAACTGCTTTCGACTAGGTCAAAGCCCCTGACGGCCGCTTTATACCTTTTGACCCAGCTTGGTTTCGAAAGGGTTACCTTGTTTTTAAAACCAAGCCGCTTCTCCAATGCTTTCAAAGGGATGGTTTCGACACCATCACTTCTTTACTTAGGAAATGCTTTCGAAAGAGATGCTTTCAACTTAAAATGTTTTAAATGACCCTTTTGCTCTATAAAAAGAAGAATCCAAATTGTTTCGAAAGAGGTAGTTTCAACGGTTTCGAAAGGTGTTTCCACATGTTATAAATTGAACCAAAATGCTTTCGAAAGGTTTGATGTTTTGATACTTTCGAAAGGTTTAAAGAAGGGTTTCTAAGGGGTGGTTCCCCAATGGTTTCGAAAGGTCTAAACGAAAAGGTTTTCCAGTGATTTCGAAAGGCAATGTTTAAGCGTTTTAAAGAGGATGTCTAAGGTTTTAAAGCTTTCGAATGAGATGTTTTTCAATGCTTTAGAAAGAATAAATATGAATGGTTTTGAAAGGAATGGTTTCGAAAGGTATGATTTCGAAAGGTATGTTTTGGCCATCAGCCTAAGGCTTTACTTGTATTGAAAGGGATATTTTCAAAGGTTTCGAAAGAGGTACTTTCGAAAGTTTAAACGTTTTCATCAACAAGGTTTTGTTTAAAGAATAAGTAGCATGGCAAGGTGATTTGAGTAAAGAAAAGAGTATATTTTCCTTGTATATGTATGATTTAAAGGTTTAAATCATTTTAAAAAGGTTTTCAAGGAAAAATTTAAAGGATAGTTAACCCTAAGAAAATGACTTAGATTAGAAGACCAGATGGGACTGGTGTAGGGTCGCGCCTTATACTCATTAGCTATTAGCCCCCAGCTAATTTAGTCCAGAATTCCAGTGTGTAGGGCTTTGTCACAAGTAAGACTAAAATTATGTCACACGCAGAAGGGAATCTAAAAAGGAAAGAAAGGTTACCAGTAAGCCCGCAAAACCATTAGGATCAGTTAGACCTGGAGAAGTAAGTAAGGACAGACCGTCCAGAAGAGGAGTATCCAAAAGATGTTAGATTTTTTATGTTTTTTGGTAGGTCCGAGTCAGCCAAGGGTTAGTAGTTAGCCAAACAAAACTACAGTGTATGGACAGATAGTTCATATGATAACTGCTATGTACATACACATGATATTGCTTTACAGATTTAACCAGTTTTGGTTGCAGGATTAAAATTTGCAAAAGATATGTTTTGAAAAGTATATTAGTGAGGGGAAACCCATTCTACCAAGCGGCGCGGTATCATTTAATATCAGATAATCGAGATGTATAGTATTATTCACACTAGGCTTTATGTATGATTCAAAGTTTTATGTTTTCCCCTTAAACTTTCGGGTGCTCTAAAATTGATTTTAGTAGGTTGAAGGTTGAGGTTTACAGGTTTTAGTAGGTTGGTGAATAAAGCTTCTGGTGACGAGCAGGTGGCTGACGGATAGCTAATTAGGAGTTGCTATTATATTTTAGATTGATTCTGTTGTATTGTATATATATTACTATGGTCCACCAAGGGGGCATCGTCATATGTCGCCTCTGGAGTAATTATGTAATAATTATATTTTATCTGAACTTGGGAAAGCATTGGGATTATGTAATTTGAATATGGAACATATTTTGGAAATGTGATCAAAAATGTTATTTTTTTGAAATCTATGATTTTGTTTCATATTCATGTGCTCTTGATATTATGGATACTATTAACATTACCATATTTGGTTACAAGAAGTTAATAATATGGATGACTACAGCATCTGTAGCGCTTAGCTATTGGCATCTAGGTAGGGGATGTTACAACTTCGTATCGAAGCATAGGTTTATGAAATCTTTAACTAAAAAGATGATTTTGAAAATATAATCCTAAGGAATTAGAGATGAGATTGGGGGTATGGGATAACGTTATAGTAACGTACTTGTATTTTCCATATATAAGTATGCGATTTATCTCTAGTCTCCTATCTCTATTAGGTTATTTTTCTGTATCTCACAAAGGTTCGAAAGTAGATATGGATTCTCGAAGAGATAATGTTAGAGGGGGAAGCACTAATGCAGATGGAAATGCCAGACCTAATACTAGAAGGAACCCAGGTCAGGCACGAGCTGGAAATACTGGTGCTGAAGTCCCGTAGTTGACATGGAAACCATGTATCAGTTTTTCATGAATATGGTGCAAGCGGGGGTTGCTGCTGGACTAGTTAGAGGAGGAGCCTAGGAAGCCCCAGTAGTCAACAATTATGCTGCTTTGAGTAGGGACTATGCCAGATTGGGAGGAAAACAATTCGTTGGGACTGAAGATGCCATAGAAGTGGGGAACTGGTTGCTGCACTGTGAGAAGATTTTCATAGATCTAGGTCTCAGTGATGAGCAAAAAAGAAGGCTCGCTTCGAGGCAGCTTCAAGGAGCAGCTTTATACTGCTAGAATAGTGTGACGGCTGGAGTGGTGTAACATCCCCCTACCTGGAGGCCCAAAACTAACGGCTATGGATGCTGCGGTCTGATAGAGTTAGGGGTATGCCCTAGGGGCAATTATGTAATTTGTTACATATATCTAACTCGTTGACTAATCTTGTTCGAAATAAAAGGTATATTCTTCCTATTATATACTTGATATAATATGATTATATTTAATTAATTTACTTAATTAAAAGTATATTTAATAGAAAAATCTGTAAATGGTATATTTTGTGATAGTAGTTACAAAGTATTGTAACCGTGAGTAATTTATCACAACGAAACAAATATACCATTTTAAATAATCCTAGTCAGGATGCATTGAGACAGGATATTGATGTATCCATTGAGACTGGAGTAGGTAACATTCTCTAAATGTTGGGCAATGTATTACTCATGACTGCTAGGGGCACCTCGGGGTTACGTACTAATAGTTATTGGATAACTATGGAATGACTCACTCGATAGTTTTTTGTTTGTTAATATAACTAAGGTCAAACAGAAAATATCAATGTGACTGATTTACACAGTTCTCTCGACTTGAGAATACTGTGGATCTTCAATATAAAAGCTCTGCTTTGATTATAGCCAAATCATGGCATGACGTCCATTGAGTGACTATAGTTGGGTAGAGTGGAAGTGTTGGAAGTGAAGCACTATTCAAGAGAGGATTCGTCTCCTTAGTTATATGCGGTTAGTATAACAGTCAACTCAAGTCAACTCAAAGTCAAAGTCTCTGGCCAAAGCATTTCGGTTAATAATAATTGTTTTTATTGAACCAAGGACATTGTATTTGGACTATAAAGTTGAATGTGGATGAGGTTTGAATTTTGACCATTACCAAGTTCCATAAGTCCAAAGTGATATAGTTTTGACGAAGAGAATTGGTGTAAACAAATGTCACAACCGGGTAACGCTTATTAAACTAAAATTGGATTTTACCGAAAATGAGTAAGCGATAAATTTGGCCATAATGTCACACCACCTGCTAAGTGACGTGTGAACGTTAACATTAGAATAGTTCGATGTTAATCGCTTACCAAATTCACACCCAAGAGTTACACAGCCGAAATGATGAATTCCTTTAAGACCGAACAATTTAACTAGTTTATAATTGTTATAAATTAATTAAATTAATTAATATTTATGAAATATTAATTATAAAAATTGAATATGCTTTGAGAAATAAAAAATGTTATATATATACATATATTTATAACAGTTATAAATATATCGATCGATATACAATATCGACAAGCGATTAAATTAGATTTAATTGCATAGTATTTTGGCTTGGGCTTAGATGGGTATAAGGCCCATCATTAGGGCTGCAAAATTTCGGTTTGGGGAAGGTCTAGGGGTGGCTAAAATATAGGGAATTGGCTTGGAGATAATGGGTTGAGATCAAGTGAGAATGGGTAAAAAGGTTTTCCTCGTTTCTCTCTAATACAACCCTATATATATAAGTCTAGATTCGACGTATGCCAATCGTTGTTTAGTACCTTATTGCTCAAGGATTGTGTCCACTTGGTCGTGAACCCTACATAATAGAAGTGTCCTAAAACTCAATATGTTCTTAAACACAAAAAATAAGATTTGATACAGCGTATGGAGTAAAGATCTTGAAGGAATTCAACAGGAAAAAAATTAGGGATTGAAAAGCTGCAAATGTTTATGAGTTAAAGCGAAAACAAAATGGGGAAAATGGCAGCCTAACCTGTGGAAGGAAAATAAAGAAGGGAAAGCAGTTTTGTAAGTAAAATATGCAAGTTTTGATACAGTGTTAATTTCTTTATTTATAAGTAAATATTCGAAAGTAACAGCAGGTAACTTCTAAACGCTGATGTGGAATGCAATTAAAAGCAATGTTTCTTGTAGTGATACTTTACTTGATAAACAATTTTAATTAAGAAAAGGGAAGCTTACAGATAGATCACGCGCTTTGATCCTGGCTACAGCTTTGAGAGCTGCAAGAAGGTGTTCCTCTTCGTTCATCTTCTTCAACTTCCAGTACTTCTCTATCTCATCTCTCGTAACACTCTTTATGCACTATTTCTTTCCTCCAGTTTTCTATGTTGTTTGTTCTGGTATCGTTTGCTTTGCTTTGCTTCGGTTCATGTCCAAATTTTGCTTTGCATTCTCTGCTTTCATCATCTTCATTCTTGCTTCCTCTACTATCAATTGGAGAGATGGTGGTAATAACTAGGTAGAGTTGCCAACAGGAATTGAGCATTTTTTCCTGAACTGCTTTTTACTGCAAATTTCAATTTTTTAAAGTAATTGTTTAAGAATATATGTTAGTATGCAAGGTACTTTTTGGTTAGCTTTAAGGACTAGTTGAAGCTTATCTTAATTTGTAAATCAGCTTTTGAAAGTTCTTTCTTTTTTTAACCTTTTCTTTTTTATTCTTGTTTATTAGGCATTTGTAACTGAATTAGTTTATCTTTAGTCTTGGTGCTAGTAGGCTATTGTTTGTTGGAATATCACTTTTAAATTGACACAGACACATCACTTGCACTGAAAAGAAAACAATATGTGCATACATCTGAGTAATAATCTAATGTTACTAAATGCACGATAATTTAAAAAGGTAATTTTAACACTTAGCCAGTAATTATAGTTGACTATGAATCAATAAGTATGGAAGTTAAAAACAAATTATCAAAATATTGTTAACAAATGGTGGACGGATACTATTAGTAGTTATTCATAACTTCTCGTATTTGAACTTCTAATTTATTTGGTCTAGCCTGAGATTATATTTATATCAAGGTTGAAATGAAGATATCAAATCATGTATATATGTATGATGTAAGTGGACAAGTTCACACAAAATGCTTTAGGATAAATGATAATCAGTAAAATAATATGTATAAAAGGTTTAAAAACTAGAACATTCACTTTGATAAGCTTGCACCAAATGGTAATCAACAAACATAAAGCTCAACACTAAAGTTTCAATCCCTAAACCAATAAAATCATATAGAATATTTCACATATATAAAAACATAAATAGAAACAGTAATTAAAAACTGAAAATTTTAGATGAGCCATCATACAGATGAACAATATTATAAGGTACTTGAAGAAATAATATCTCATTTTATTAATACTTCCATTAAGGTTCAGACTACCCAAACAAAAATTGCCAAGACCTGTTAAGGTTCAGGCCATGTAGCCCTACTAAACTTGTTATATACCATTCTCCTTTGACAAACTATCTTCTAGTTTGGTTTCATTAGCCCACCCCTAAAGTTCGTAGGCTTCACAGTAGTATCATATGAGTAACCTATATAAATTGAATATGTTTAAACTTTGGATTAGGTATCATATTTCTTAACTTTTTGAAAATTTCTAACGAACGAATGAATCAACGATGTCTTGTTATTATCTTAAAAGAGGTGGTTCAATTGAAGAATATGTTCCACTAACTTCTAATCATCTTTTGGTTAGTGGATGTGTCACATTCATGGCCATTTGATGTATATATTCTAGATTAGATTCTAGCAGTTCATCATCTTGGATGGAGAAACCGTCCTGGCTTATTATCTTCCTTTCCTGATGTAATGCTTTTGATTTCTATGTCACAATGGGAGTTGATGTCACTAAAAAATTTTGTATAGAAGTTGTCATAAGTTTGATTCCCAATGAGCACATTCCTTTTGTTTAAATATTTTTGTACCATTTTGGTTGTTCAAGGAAACATTTTAAATATCTCTATGAAAGATATATGATGTAGAAACATCTCTCAATCTATATACAGTCTATGATATATAATGAAGTTTTATATAATCTATATATGATGGAGGTTAAACAATGTTTTTGAGTTAAACTAATAATTAGAGTTGATGTCAAACAAAAGTTTGGTGGTAGCGACTGTTACAAATTTGATCCCTAGGTGATTTGTAAGAGCACTTTACACCTAGACTATCAGTAGAAAAACACAATTTTAGGTTAAGGAAGTGAGAATGAGCTAATAATCACTAAAGGTGCTCAAGAAATCACCATTTTCTTCCCATTGCCCGTACTGTCTAGCCACTAAATGACTTAAGAAGAAGCGTCTTTGCATGACGAGCCGTTGATAGTTAATCCAGTGAGAGAACTAGACGAGTTCACCAAAATACCATTATCACCTGTATATGGTTTACCATGATTGTGAGTTTCACCATTTGGAGTCACAACTTGAACAATTCGAATGTTGTATTTTTCAGCAAATTCATGATCACGAGAATCATGTGCAAGTACAGCCATAATTGCTCCAGTGCCATAACTATTTAACAAAAAAAAAATTAGAAAATATTTTAGCTACTTGCATTGCACTACTGAAAGAACAGGTTGTAGAGCATAAGGAAGAAGTGTCATTTATAATTAAGAAAAGCATATTTCTATGACATAACATGTTTTTATTATGATATTTATATAGCATAATTTTCTCCGGAAAGTTGGAATGAACAACTAGAATTTATAGAAATGAACCTTCCCAAGGCATAATCTGCCACCCAATTTGGAATGAATTCCCCAGTAGCAGGATTCTTCGCATATAAACCACTAAAGACTCCAGTTTTTTCTTTCTATAGATCAATTATTTGAAGATCACTTTCCCGAGCTGTAATTCCTTGATAATTTTCAACCTACATTTACAATCTAGTTATATCAGTAGAAAAACACAGTTGATGATGCAGAAAGCAAATTATAGTTAACTTGCAGGACATGGTGATATGCTGCTCAAATTTGATCATATTTGCTTTCAAGATCAACAAACGAACTATCATGGTGGAAGGTTCTAAGGCAGATTTAAGTAAACAGGAATTTGATGAAAGATAACCCCAGGTGATTTGTAAGAGCATTTTACAACTAGACTACCTTATTGTTAATCAAATTTCAATAACAATGAATATCTCATATTTCAATTTGTAAAAAACAACAAAACTATGAGAATATTGAAGAATTACCAATAATAGTGATAATTCAGCTCGTACAAATTGTAGTTTCCTAGCTTCCTCAGGACCAATCATCAAAAACGTAATTCTTCCAATCGGGCTAGTTACCCCTAATTTTAAATCAAAAACTCAATTAAAAACGAAATACTTTTTCATATTAGGGCAAATGTCAACGCTGGGAATTTGAAATTCCAAAATCAGCATGGAATGGAGGAATTTCGAAATGGAACTCAGATTTGTTCAAATTGGAATGAATTTCAAATTCAAAAATTTGTTTGAAATCAATGTTGGAGATTCTTACCAGGAGGTGGGGATGACAAGCTATTTACGAGGTGGACGTAGAATCTACTAGCGCCTAGCTATTCAACTGGCCTTATGGTTTGAAGGCGGAGGATGAACGTTGATTTTGAAGAGACAAAGAGAAAGGGAGGATAAATTTTTAGGCTTTTGTTTCCTTCTGCTATGAGGCGGAAGAAAAATGGAAAAAGCGGCGAGATCTTGCCCGCACAAAATTTTATTGTCAGTAGACAACGTTTTCATAGTTTTTTATTTATCGGACGGAACCAAGGACGACAACTGTATTAAAAACGCCGTACTAATTTGTAGTTATAACTAACTTTTCTTGTAGTGACCGTAAAGACTTATGATCGGTATACAACTCAAATCTCTCCCTTAAGAGATAATGTCTTTAAATCTTCAATGCGAAGGTCACAGTTGCCAACTCCAAATCATGAGTAGGATATCTAACTTCATACGGTCTATGATGCCTAGAAGCGTAGGGAATGACTTTACCGTTTTACATCAACACCGCTCCTAATTCAGTTCCACATGCATCAGTATACACCACCAATCCTTGTCTTCTGTCTGGAACTACTAACACGGGTGCATTGGTCAACAAATGCTTTAACTTAAGGAATGCCTCCTCACATTTATCGGACCAAACAAATCTCACTTCCTTCCTGGTTAGCTTAGTTAAGGGTGCTGTTATTTGCAAGAAATCCTTAATGAATCTCCAGTAGTAGCCACCAAGTCCAAGAAAACTCCTGATCTCAGTCACCGTCTCTGGTCTCTTCCAATTATTCACGGCTTCGATCTTATCTGGATCGAATGACAATTCTTTCTCTGATACCATGTGACCAAAATTTTTTACCTCTTTCTTCCAGAAATGATACTTGTTAAACTTCGCCTTTAGCTGATTTTGTCTCAGCGTCTCAAGTACCACTCTAAGATGAACTTTATGCTCTCTCTCATCCCTAGAGTAGATTAGAATGTCATCTATAAACACCAACACAAACCTACCCAAATACTCTCGGAAAACTCGGTTCATTAAATCCACAAAGAAAGCAGGTGCATTCGTTAATCCAAATGGCATCACCAACCACTCATATAAACCATACCTAGTTCGAAATGCTGTCAAAGGAATACTGTCCATTGCCACTCTTAACCGATGGAAACCGGTTGCCAAATCCAACTGGAAAAACACTCTGGCTCCACTCAACTGATCAAATAGATCATATATTCTTGGCAAAGGATATTTATTCTTAATTTTCCTTTCGTTTAACTTGCGATAGTCAATGCACATCCTTAATGACCCCTCCGATTTCTTCACAAACACCACGACCGCTCCCCAAGGCGAACTGCTTAGTCTAATAAAATTCCTTCCTTCTAGATCTACTAGCTGCACCTGCAATTCCTTCATCTCAGTAGGTGTCATCCTGCTAGGTGGTCTACTTACAGGTTCAGCTTATGGCACAAGATCTATTCTAAACTCAACAGCTCTTTTCGGGGGTAGTCCAGTGACTGGCTCAAAGACATCTGCAAACTCTCTTGCTACCCGAACCTGACTTAACTCATTTCCTACCTCCATAGCATTAAGCATAGCACTAACACTCCGGTCAGTATTCTCTACTAGGAATATCACTCGATTATGACTATCAGGGTGTCTCAGTGATATTTCCCTATCATGGCAAAATATTCTAGCCCCATACCTACTCAACCAATTCATACCCAAAATGATTCCAAAATCTACGAAATCAGTAACATACAAACTGCATGCAAATTTATGACCCAAAAACTATCTGGTCACATCTTAACCCTAGAGTTGCATATCCTCCTATTGGATTCGCAACCCTTAAGGAAGTAACTAGATAGGTGGGTTCTAAGCATAATCTATCAACCAAACACTGAGATATAAAATGAATGTGATGCACTAATATCAAAAAGTACTCTAACTGAAATACTCCGAATCAAAAGTGCACCTTCCATCACAGTCTTTCCTTTATCAGCCGTAGTAGGCCTAGCTGATCCAATAGAAAAGACCTTTCCTTTGTCCTCCCTAACTGGCTCTAGATACTAATTCTTGTAATGCCCAACTTGATCACAGTTGAAGCATTTCACATTCTTCTTACTTGCAGCTTTCTTCCCATTTCCTGACCGACATTCATTAGTAAAGCGACCCATCTTGTCACACTTATAGCAAACTACCTCAGCCTTTGACTTCTTAGCAGTATCGCCCTTCTGGGCTCTCTTCTTTTTAAAGAACTTCCACTTCTTCCCCTGGGAACCCTGAGTTTCCACTGTCTTCTCTTTAGCTAAATCAGCAAGTAACTCCTCATAGCGAATGGCCATCTCCACCACTATATTACAAGGATCACGAACATGTGTCATGGTAATTCTAACAAGCTCGGGCCTTAATCCTCGAATGAACTTCTCATTCCTTTTGATGTCAGTATCTATAATAGCATATCCATATCTAGACAGCTCTTCAAACTTAGTAGCATACTTGACTACTGACATCTCTCCTTGCACTAAATCCATAAACTTCCTCATCAGCTTGGACTTGGCAAACTCAGATACAAACTTATGCTCAAATCTCATTGTAAAATCAGCCTAAGTTAACTACTATTTCGGTACTTTGGCAGTGACACTATTCCACCAATGTAGTGCTGACCCCTGCAACTGTCTAGAGGCCAACCTTCTCTTATGCTCGTCATTCAGACCCAAATCAGTAAATATACGCTCACAATTCAATAGCCAATTTTGAACTTCTATGGCACTCTCCGTTCTCAAGAATGGCTTCCCACCCAAAATGGTGTAATCTCTACTCAGCAAAGCAACATTCCCGACTAGAGCCATAGAATTAGCTCCTCCTGCATTTTCAGCAACACCAGCAGCAGCTCCAGCTTGCATCAAACCGGCAAAGAACTGATACATCACCCCCATATCTACTGGTGGATTTCCAGCACTCACATTGGCATTAGCATTTTGATTTCTGGCATTAGAATTTCGACCCGGATTCCTCATAGTAGTGGGTCGAGCATTTCCATTAGTTGTGGTGCTTCCTCCAGCGAGATTTCCTCTTTCGTTTCCTGCTTCCATATCTCCTTTCACATAAATCTGCATACGAGCCTTAGTAAGATATAGAAGAACGGTCTAATAGAGTGGGGAATACGTACTTATATATACATAACTATATATAGAAAATACAAGTACATTACTATAACTTTAACCCAAACCCCAATCTTATTATTTGATTCATGGGATTATGATTGGAAAATCTTTTAGGTTTAAGTTTCTTTTAAAGTTTCATAAACCTATGCTCTAATATCAACTGTAACATCCCCTTACTTGGAGGCCCAAAAGTAACGGCTACGAATGCTGCAGTCATCCATAGTTATTAATCCTCGGCGACCAAATACGGGGACATTAGATACATTGCTACACAGAAACATAGAAACACAAGAATATGGAAAAAATATAAACAACAAACAAATTCCACATCCCATTTCAAAATATTCCAAATTGATTAAAAAGTCCCAATTCGCAGACCACGTTCAGATAACACATAGTTATTACAAAATACGCCAAGAGCGACATATGAAGATGCCACCTTGGTAGATCAGAGTATATATATTGGCAAGAAAACAATTTTCCTTTACAAACAAAACACACAACGGAAATAAAAGAACTCTAATAACAAGCTTGCCTCCTGCATGTCCTCGGAAGCTTTATTCGTCTAAAAGAACACCTGGAAACCTTAACTCTCGACCTACTCAAAATCAATTTAGTACTTGAGATTTTAAGGGGAAAACAAAAACTTTATCTATTTCTTTTCCAAATTAACGACGAGATTTATTATCATTTCTCGCATGTCTCGCGAAAGTCAGAGTCGGCGCGAATTCTCCCAATTTGTGACCTACCATACGATTTGTTGTATAAATAGGTAAATGTTCCTTTCCATCGGCCGTAGATCAAGCTAAGGGGGGCTTCTCCTACTCACACCCTTTATATTGTCTGTTTCATTTCATGTTGCAATATAAATTTCTTATTTGATTATACGATACTAGATTCTACGAGAATAAATTCTTTATTTATTTATTATTTCATAGTATTTATTATTTCATAGTATAGGAAGAAACATATCTCGTGAAAAAAAAGATTTTTTAGTGGAATGCGCCATTCCATTTCTTTTAGAGAGAGGTTCCGTTAAAGCAAGTAAATATGACATGGTTTCAGAAGTCTATTTATCGCATATATGCTTCAAGGGGCATAATGACATAGCCGTCGAGGTAAGTATGGACCTAAAAGATCGAATGGAATAAAAAGATATATAGACAAGTAAATCCCTTACGAGTCCCAAAGTATTCCTTTAATTTAAGGGGGGTTCATCATTTGAAGGGAAGTAGACTACTCAATAATTTCACATTTAAATTGTATTTTGTCATAAATAATAAATTCAGAAAGTTCAAAAGTGAAAGTAAAAAAAATTGAATTAATAAATTACATAAAGCCTGGTATGAATAATAATTTACCATCTCAAACCATTTATATATCTAGTGATACCATGCCGCTTAATGGAACGGGTTTTCCCCTCACTAGTATCCTAAAACAGTTATAAAACCATATATTGTGCTCCTGCATCCATTATGGTTAAAACATAGTATTTCAAAAACTTTATGATATATGCAACAAGTAAATCAAGTCTAGATTACCCATCCTCATTCATTTTGACTATCTGTCTCAATTATAGTTTCTAGGATTACTATTAACCTGTTAACCGTTTATGGACTATCTATCCAATATCGTAGTTTTCATGGGATCACTAAGAACCTATTGGTAACTCCAATATCTTATCTCTTATCCTAGATTTCATGGGCTAACTAGGAACCTATTGACTGACTGTCAATATTTTAATCCGAATATAGTTTTCATAGGCTAACTACAAACCTACTGGCCCCTGCCAGTATCAAAGCATAGTTTTCATGGGCTGACTATGAACCTATTGGCCCCTGCCAATATCATACAGTTTTCATGGGCTTACTTTAAACCTATTAGCCCCTGCAATATCTCTAATTAATATTTTAACATCTATTAAGTTATATTCACTACTGGGTTAACCTAGCTAGTTATTCCGCCCTTTCCCTAAATTTTAGTTATGGGTTAATAATAATGTGAATAACGTTTCCAAAAATCTTTATTTATGCCATGGTTTTTCCTTAAAAATGAGAATGGGTTATTTGTTTTGAAACTTTAAAACATCACTTTCGAAACCCCTGGATGACCTCCTTCGAAAGCATAGTAAACCTTTTTTTTCGAAACTCAAATTATATACCTTTCGAAACCAATGAAACCTTTCGATGGTATCAAGAAAACATTCTTTAAAACCTAGCTTTGAAATAAATAAAATACCCTTTCGAAAGCATTGGGTTTACTCTTTAAAAACATCATTTGGGTCAAAATGGTTATATATGAAAGTATCTCTTTCGAAACCAACTAAAATAAATTTGGAGAAAAGTTGATGGTGCCGGAACCATCTAATTCGAAAGCAAATACCTTTAAAATTAAAACTTCAAAGGATAAAGTCGAAACCCCCTTCCGACTCCAATACCTTCGAAACTCTCAACCCCTTTCGAAAGCAACTAGGAAGCGGCTTAACTTAGGTATAATCAAGGATAACCTTTCAAAGGTATTGATGACTTCGATACTTCGGAAGGCAAATAACGGCTAGGTTTCGACCAGGTCGAAACCTACCCTTTCGAAAGCTTCTTATTTGAAGAAAAAAGCACCTCTTTGAAAGCTATACTTCTTTACATATTACAATAACCTTCTTCGAAAGGCATTTATAAAACCCTTTTCGAAAGCATGTGTTTCATTTATGTCGAAAGTTTTAAATAAAACAAGGCAAGGCTTTAACTTTGAAAACAAAGCAGGGTTTCGACCGCATCGGAAGGTTTCCTTTCGACACCAAGGCTTCCGCCATCCTTCCAATCCACTGCGCATCGATATGTGATGCCTTGTGTATTGGTTTCGACTATGATGGTTTTGGCTAAGTATGTTTCGACTAGGATGGGGTGGAATCATTAGAGTCGAAAGGGCTGTTAATTGAGGCGGAACACCTTTTTCTGAATTAAAGGCTGAAATGTTTCTATTTAAAGTAATAACTTTATAACTAACCTACGAGTTGTAACTCCTTGATTGGCCACTTTAAAACTTTTCAAATACTTTACCATTAAAAACTGCCACATTAATTAGATTTAAACCATAGAAAGGTAACGATTAAGCCCTTCCATATAAAAAAAGTAATATTTGCAGAAAAGTCCTCCTTTAAAAATAATTTATTTTCCCTAATAAATCAATTGGAATATATCACAAAAATTCGATTTCATCATGTAATTAGACATATTAAAAATTTAGATCCAATTTCTTCCTGAAATATGCAGAATAAATTTTTAAACCCAATACCTCACGTTTATCATAAAAAATTCATAGTAAAATTTTCATAGCTTGGAAAATTTTGAAAATTAAAACCCATCTCCAAAATAATGTTTTACTTAACATAAAAATTTTCCGTGGCATTTTAAAATCAATAACCCATGGTACATCCCTAGCTGATGTACACAGGAAATACATAACTGACTACAACATAAAGCCGAGTGCACCACTCGCGCATGCATAACTATAGGTATCTCTAAGGTAGAGTCTCTTATACCTTTGGGTTAGCTAAACCCCTGGCTATGCATCCTATCTCTGGTTTTAGTCATATCTGTTGGTGAGGCTACGTCCGACATTCCAGCACATGAGTCATAAATCGAACAGATCTCAGAACCATACATGGACTCCCATATCTCAATAGATCTCGGAATCACACATGGATTCCCATATCTCAACAGATCTCAAAATCACATATGGATTTCCATATCCTAACAGATCTTAGAATCGCACATAGATTCCCGCATCCTGAATAGATTATAAACAACTACATGTGTTCGAGAATCTCAAACAGATATCGAATCTCCATATTGATTCCAATATCTCGAACCAATCATGAACCACTTCCAAAGCATAGAACAAGTATATGATTTTGGAGAAGTTACGATTTCGAGTCATTTCATGTAAGTACACTTCTCCGCTTACAGGACGCCCCAAAAACCAATCGATAGATTTCTGGTAAACTCAACTCTAGTTCTTTCGAAAATAAATAGACAATACATAAGAGCAGAGATCATCTCCTAACCAGACGAATTTGCTTATCATTTGTCCTAGAAGAGGAAAACAAGTTTATACGTACATGATAGCATCATCGAAGATAATTGTACCATATAATTTCCGTGTTTCTTCTAGATATTTCCAGAGTTATATTTTGGTCAATTTCAACAATAATGAGACTGAACGCAAACTAAGTCACGTATACTTTCCATAAGCAAGTAATCACACAAGCATGGTTAACGCACACAAAGCACGATCAAGTCGCATAAACGAATTTTAATCCTCTTTTTAATTGATTAATTCTTTGCTAATTAAAAACCACTTTTATTAATAAAACTCCTTTTAAAACTACTTCATTAATGAAACTCTGCTTATTAATTAAACTACACTTTTCAATTAAAATTTACTATTCATTTCTACACATTTTAGTACTCTAAAAAATATTCATATACTTATCCCAACGGTATAAGTATATTCACAAATCAATAACAAGTTTTACTTACTTAAAATACCGTCAAAAGGGTTAAAACAAATGCCACTCAAACATTGTTACTGTAAACCCCTTCTATCTTTTATACTTTAAAACTTATACTTTTTCTATCTTTTTCCATAGATTCCGTACTTGTTATTATATTTAAAATTCCATTATTAAAATCTATGTATTTTCCAAAATCATTTAGCTATATTTTTCCACTATAAAATATAATTCAAGGGTCTGAAAATAAATGTTACTAAAATACCATTTACTACAATCCCATACACTTCGCACTTAATCATTGTCTTTAAAACTCTCTTTAAAGATTAAATTACATTTATAAGGGTTTAAGACAATTGTTACTCAAACAATGTCACAACAAACCGAAAACAATTTCTCTTATTATTGCTATCAAGTATTCCTCATTAAAGTCATAATTACAATCCTAATTATAATTACTTATCTCTATATTAATTTAACAAATTATGTACCTTCACTTAACTTCACAAAATCATTTATGTTAACAAAAAGTGTTAAAATCCAAACTTTTCTTTATTACTTTATAAAACGCTTAATTTACCTTTTCCACTTATGTGTTTACTAAAAACTTCTTTAAAATGATATTTATATTACATAAGCTTCAAATTGCTTTAATAATATAATTACTGATTTTCTACAAACTATATAACCTTAAAATGTACTTTAAAATACTTATACTATGGTTTAAAATATTTATTCTAAATATTAATTAAAAATTCTTATTTTATTGTTTATTTTAAAACCGTAAAGAGTGTGTTTTTATAATTTAATACTCTTTACTTTAAAAATTCAGAAATAATTCTAAAAACACATTTAAACTTCAACTTTCTCTTTTAAATTACTTTAATACCATTTATAAACTCCTTTTAAAAAGAATTGGAAAAATATCTAAAGTAAAAGCCTTTTATACTTTACTAAAAATCGAGATTTCCAACACAACTTTGTTTTACCATTCAATAACTTTCCCAACCAATTCCTTTAAGTCAAACACACCCAAAACATGTGTATAGAACACCTCAATATATATTTATTTAATATATTCACATTTCACCAATGTAGCAAGTGTCAAATACAAGGAATTTCAAAGTGCGTTCATAGCGACCAATTCGCTTCAACCATTCACACAAATTTTCCAACTTTATCAAACGACAATATCAAAAATGTAAACAAGTTCGGGCTACGATACATGTTTTAGAGGATTATCGGAGAGATTATACTACATATAATGTTGTCACTTGCTTTCCAAAGCAAGGAGGGGTCCAAAAGTAATAACTGGCATTGTTATTTAATTCATATTTTGCACAACAAACATTATATACACAACATATACAAATTAATTGGTGAGTAAACTCGCCTAAGCCCAAGCCAACTAAAGTCGTAAGTAACCTCGCTACAAGTGCAATGGCGAAAATGGCATCTCGATCAGACTTTGTATGCAAAAGCTATTATTTTTATAAGAATACGAATTAATTACTTAATTAAATTAACTAATTAATCTTTAATATATTTCATAATCATCTCCCCTTCTTCCCAATTTCATGCACAGTGCACAAATGATACCCGATACATCCCATCAATGCCGCACTACCTCTCTCTTCTTTTCTTCGTCTTTGCTCAACAATTCGCTACACCGTTACTTCCATCGATCTCCCCTTTGCATCCTCAACGTAAAGGACACCAACATGTCACGCCCGAACCACCAGACCAAATCGCGACCTCACACACTAGAACGCGACAATCGTATGTCGTGATTTGTCAAAGACGACCGGAGGTCACCAAAATGCCACCATTGATGCCCCTTCAAACGAGAAGTACAACACTGCCCTTCATTTCACCTAATTCCGCCTCAATCATAACCAAAACCTAACTCTAGTTTTGGCCTCTCACGTCGCTCATCCCCAATCGATGCTGTACCCAATATCGTACACACCAACACGGAGCTCTCTTCCATACAAGCATAACGGATCAAATGCCGTTCGTTTTTGTGCATTGTAGCTCTAGAAATAATCATATGAAGATGGGTGGTTGTTATTTTCATTACAGTAAAAAGAAATGGGGGAGAGAGCGGAGTAGAGAGGAAGATAATGAAAAAGTTTTAAGGTGAGGGGGTGTTTATATAGGAAATCTTACATTATAGTTTAATTTCTGGACTTAATTGCTACACATTTCAAGCTCGCACGATCGCACGGAATGTCTGATCGTCACGAAAGTCAACAACGCAGATCTACTCATTATTCCATATGCAGATCTTTGTACAAAGTCATTTTTCTCCAAAAATGTGAAGTTATACTTTGTGCACTTTGATGTTACCAAAGCGGGTTTACCAACAAAAGTTTATCGATAGTGTTCGAGAAAAAACTAAAAAATTTATTATCCATTAATTATTAATTAAAAGTTTTACCATTACCATTTATTATTTAAAAAGAGATTAATAAGCTTTCAGAATCATTTTTATTCACTTTAAATCCAAGATTTTATTATTTAAATATAAAACGTCTGAACTGGGTCGTTACAGCTAAAATTCTAGTCAGTAACCACATTGATCATTAACTCTTTCTTGAGCATTTAAAGCATCGTAGGATGCTTTAAAAAATCCATGATCTTTGCTCAAAGTTGTGTTGAAATTTGGCATGAAGACGTGTTTTGGAGCAGGAAATAAGCCAAAAAAGCCTGGTTCACACCTTGTTTCTCGCCTATAGATATGAGAGTGGCTCTCGATTCTACACCTTTAACCCCAAGCACAACCCAAATTTTTGATCTCCAACCCCAAACCCAGCACAACCATCTCGGTTGCCTTCTCTTTTCCTAGCCCACCCCACAAGTCTTGGCCGCCCATATAATGTCTTGCCAATCTAGCTTACCCTAACCAAAAAATAATTATTAACCTCTTATTTCCTTAGCTTGACCCGGATTTCTTGCTAACCCTAGAAATGAACCATCGACCCACCTAGGCTGATCCAATTTTTGGCCAGCTAAACATCTTGCAAAATCAAGTCTCCTACTTCTCCATTTCAACATATATCATTGCAGCACTTCACCAAAAATATGATCCCATTTCCAATAGGCAAATCCAACGTCTTAGTAATTAAAACAATCTCCAACATTACATATCAACCATATAATCTTATAAATGTGTTAGTTGCTATGCACTGGATATTAGATGGCCAATAGTAGTAAATAATGTAAATGTAGCGAAATAGTGTAGTAGATCACACGGTCGATTTTATACTGGTTCGGGCCTTTCAATCTACGTTCAGTCCCGAAGCCCGCCTTCGATATTTCTAATCGAATCACTTCATCTGGAGGGATAGATTTACAAACTCTGCCTGAAAACCCAAACATGACTTCAACCACAATTACAAGCAGTGTACCAAATGTTACTTCTTGACATAGCGTATCTTGATATATAAAATGTCACTTTGATGTACAATGACTCATATAACTCAACCAAACTATATTGAGTGGATGTGTAGAGGCTAAGGAGTTTAGCCACTAGAATATAGGATGTAGAGATGAAGAAAATTAGTCAAAATCTCTAAATCACATGAATTTCTTAAAGTTTAGAGTACTGCTTTAGGAATTGAGAGTTTAGGAATTAAGTTGTGTTGTGATTCTTGAAATCTTAGGGGTATGTATATAATTATTGTAGGGATGCTAAAGTAGGGGTGCAACCATCAAGATTCGCTATTGACAAAGAGAAGCAACTGTAGGAGCGAAGAGATACAACTGTAGACATGAAGAGATGCAAAGACGCTGCTTCAGAAAACTAGCCGTTTTATACTAATTCAGTCGAATGGAAGAAAGGTTCAATTGACTGAACTAGTATAAAAATCAAGCTCGAGAGCATAGTAAAAAACAAACGGAAATATATGGTTCTAGTCGATTGTGTTCAGTCGCTTGAAAGCTTTATTCAGTAGATTGAATCATTACAAATTTCAAAAACATGAATGGTGTTGTGGTAAAGGCATGTGCTATTGTCTCAGCGCAACTGGGTTTGAATCCCGGCTTTGCATACTTTTTGCCATTTTATTTTTTCAAAATTTTTATTATTTTTTTGACATGAAAAAATTCAATAACCATATTGGTAGCATTGTTGTATGGTTGTTATAATCAAATCTCCATATATATGGTTCTTTCAAAATGGAATATACAAAAATATCACATATTAAAGACATATCATAATAATAAACAATAAATCAAAAGATTAATGAAATCAAAATAGATGATCAAAACATGATTGAAGTCTCCAAACATCATTCATTTGATCATAACTTCAAATCGAATTCTTCAAAATCGAAATAGAAAACTCAAATGGGTTGCCCTTGCCTTTTGGTGATTTTTGTAAAATAGATTTGCGATTTGTGAGTGCAGATCTTTGCTAGTTTTCTATGATGAAGGTTAATGAACATTCAAGGTTGGGAGGGATGAAAAGTAAGAAAAATGAAATGCCTCAGGGAGGTGGTTAATCCATGTATACTAGGTGGTATGATGGAGTTTGTTTTTTAAAGAGTTTTATGTTGAAAAGAGAATTTGAATCGAGGTGGGATGTTGGAGATATGTTGTAACAACCCGAGATTTCGCATTAATTAATTTTTGTCAGTAAATGATTAATCTGTTGGTTAATTGCTGTTGGAAGTTTTTTTAATCAGGTTGAAATTCATTGATAAAATTTGTTAATCGCTGTTTGGAATTTTAAAGCGGTTGGTATTCTTTTAAACAATATGTTAAATGTTGAAGTGGGCTTTACATTTGAATCTGGCCTACGTTTGCATTGCTTTAATGCTGTGATAATTAGACCCGTTCCCCATTTCTCTTTTCAAACGAAAACCCTAAGCAAACATTCGAAAAGAAAATAAATGGCGGCCTCGTCTTCTCTTCAAAATTAGGGCTTCCGATTTAATTCGATCGAGTCGTCGTTGCTTGCTGCGGCTGTCTCTATCACGTCGAAGCAAGGTGAGTAAATCTATACTCACATCTAATTCAATTCTTCATTACGTGTTTTGGGTTTGAATCCCCTGGTTTTTCGTTCGTATATATTTGAGATGTTTGGCTTTTGAATTGATATTGCCGATGATGTTGATTGCAATTTATAGGAGTCGAATTCCTAAATTTTCGTTCGTTTTAAATAGTTTGAATTTGTCAACTAAATTATTTCGGCCACTTGATAATTCATAAACGATTGTGATGATTCTTGACCGCTTCAATTCGTATATATTTTTCTTGATCTCCACGGTGTTGAATTTGAATCATTCGATATTGTTCATCTCTGCCTTGGTCATCACGGTTCTTGATTTGAACTTGACTTTTGAACAGATTTCTACTGTGGCTTTGGCATTGCTTTTAATTTGGCTTTAAGAATTGACTTTGGTTATTTTGATTCTACTATGTGAATTTCTGGCTTGATCGATCACCTTGTTTATTGTTTACGGTTTAGTCTCGCTTGTATATCATGACTCCCATACTGTTGTGTTTTCACTGGACATATTCATGGTATATCTCGCAGTTGCATTCACTTGAGTACGTTGTAGTCTTCATTGCGTATTGACCTAAACCCTGTAGTTTGCACTTCTTGATACGAAGTCTGGTTCATGATATTTGTTGCTAGACTTGTTATTTGCTGTCACATTGTTTTAAACTTGTTCATCACCATATATGTACCTATATTTGTGCTTGACCATATGCATATTGCATGATGCCTGGATTTACTTATAAGTGGACTGATCTTGTGCAGTTGCTCGTTCGAGCTACTGTGATCTTGAGTCATATGCATGTTCCCCACTGTTGTAATGACTTGGTACATATTTGAAAATACCTGCTTGCTTTTATCTCGACCTGTACCTGTGCATGTCATATATATATGTATATACTCACTTTGTATATCCACTTGAGTCTGCACTGTGTCTGTATCTGCAGTGCCATCTCTATTGTACATGTATGCTCGAGTCTGGGTTTGCACATGAACTGGTTCATGACTTGTTGTACTCGTGATGCATTGAATTTGTTTGCATATTGAGTTATTTGATGCATCAGTTGTTGTTGCCATTCACTTGAATTCAGTTGCATTCGTCTGGTTCGGTCTCGTACCACTTGCTGTTCACTGGTCTATTTGGTTCATGCTACACATATGTGTGCATTTGTATCCTCATGTATATGATATCACCTCTGTTGGTCTGGTTCCTTCATGTAGTGGTACCTGACTCATTACTGTTTTGTTGCATTCATTGGTGACTGCAGTTCGTTCTGTATGCAGTCTTACCCTTGTTGGTTTGCGTTGCACTGATGTAATTGGATTTTTTTTCTAATACACTTGAGTTGAATCCAGCTTGTAGCTTGGAATTGACCTTGTGCTCGTTTGTGACTTTCATTGAACTTTAGTGTATTTCATCACGGTAGTGGCGAGGCAGTACACGCGTGCGTGTACTGCAGCCACACTGAATTGTTGTTTTAATTGATAGTTCAATTATTTGAATTATTTTGTGTTCAATTCAATATTTGGGAATTGTATTTGATTCAGTTCGATTGATCATTTTGTTGTGTCTAATTATCTATTCGATAATTAGATTTTGAGTTTCTAATTATTATTTAATAATTGGATTTTGTTGTAAATTGTCGTTTAGACAATTCTGTTGTTTTCTAAATTATCTTCATTGGTAATCTTTTTTATTTAGCCTTGTCGATGATTTGGATTTGCTGATTTGTTGTTTAACAATGTTTAGTGTTATATCTATCGTTATCCGATTCTCTTATCGAGGAGTTGGATATACGAGATTTCTTTGACTGTCGTCTATTTGATATTTGATTATTATTGCTTCTGTGCATTAATAACTGAGTTTGAATTAGACTGACCCGTGTATTATTTTCTTTTGAATTTAATACTCGGGTCAGACCCGAGTTATTTCAGGTTGTAGATATCTTGCTTTGGATTGCTGTTTGAGCTATGAAGACTTTTCATATCTTTTGGAGTAGTCGTGTCATAGTATAGGTTGATATGTATTCATGTATATTAGTCGATAATGTACTTGTATATATAACTTCCAAAGTCGACAGTTGTAGTTGTATCATATGTATTGTGTCAACTGTATTGTAACTGACATCAGTTATATATATATGAGACTTTTGATATCTGTGTTTCGCATTTTTTAGTATCTGTGTTATTATTATATTTATTGTCTTAAACTATTATGAACCATCGTAGTTCGTTTTATACTGGAATTGGGCATGTTGATGGGAGTAAACAAATAAGAGATGAAAAATGAAAAATATATACCACTCCTATCGAGGTAACCAATACTAGTGTAAGGCCAACTATGGATGGCCGCTCCTATCCAGCCTTATTCTTCGTAATAACAGACAGTATTTCTTTTAATACTCTTTGATATTGTGAGCATAGAGGTGGGACGTCACAGTTAGTCTCAGAGCTTGGGGGTTTATGGACATAATATAAAACATAACTTAGATGGAACATGTGTTACAACTATTTGTCGATGTTTTTAATTGTGCTTTGAGTCAAAACTAAAGTTTTGAAATTATGTTGAAATTTTTAAATATCTTTTTTTAAAATAAAAGTGGAATTGTGTTTTGTTGATTGAATAATGTGTTCTGTTTATCAGAGTGCGCAGCGAAAACAGTGAGATTGTCTTTGCTGAGTACAGTTGATAACCTTTTTGATTTAAAAATCAAAATGTGAAATTGAAATAAATTTCAATAGTTGTTTACATAGCTGTGTTTATTTAGTTTCTTTGAAAATTTCGAATCCGATTTGAGGATTCGAAGCGATTGCAGTTATGTGATTTTGATGAGATTTTTGCTGTTTTGAATTATCTTCATTGAAGATACATTCGAATGATTTCTTTGTTCATTTTGTAGTATGTGTAAATTTGAGTTGCACGTAACTGCATTAATTTAACGTTGAACCGATGTTTGGTTTAAACGTATTGTGTTGCCGTTATTTTTATAATGGGATTTTTACATCGATGCTAAATTTTTGAAGCACGGTGTTTTGTTGACATTTTTAATGAATGAAAATTCCCTGGTATTACATTTTGATGTGAATTATTTTGATGAGATTTTGACGTATAAAAAATTTCCATCGCCTTGGCTTCAGTAACCGTCAAATTTTAAAAAGTGGATTTTCAAGCGGTTATTCCGCAATGCTGGTTTTGAGATTTTTTTTACGATGTTTTGGGAAGTGCAATTTTCTTTTTGAAATTGCTACTGATGGTACTGATATTGCTATCTTAATCACGTGTTCTGAAAATTGTTTTAAAATTTTTATAGTTTACACTTTCAAAAGAATGAGAAAGCGATTTAAACGCTTCAGCAAAATTGAGGACTATGAACCCTCACTTTTACTGTTTCGCTTAATTCTGGAATTGTCCGTTTGAGAACGTAAAATGTTAATTGTATGAAATACAAAAAATTTACAGTTTGCGCTTTCAAAAGAATGAGGAAGCAATTAAACGATTCAGCAAAATCGAGGACTATGAACCCTTTCTTTTACTGATTCGCTTAATTCCGGACTTGTCCGTTTGAGAATGTAAAATGTATTTTTACAAAATACACAATTTTGCACTTTCAAAGAAACGATGAAGAGAATCAAACGATTTAGTAAAACACGTGGTATGGGACATGTGCGTTTGCTATTTCGGTTAATTCTGGACTCGTTAATTGAAATATTTGATGTTTTGATGATTCTGATGATTTGTGTGCTTTCGAGCCACTATGTTGGACCTTCGGGTCATTTGTTGGACCTTCGGGTCATTTGTTGGGCTTTCGGGCCACTCTAATGGACCTTCGGGTCAAATACCAGTACTAGACCTTCGGGTCACTCTGCGGACCTTTGGGTCATTTGTTGGGCGCCAAAATTATGTTGAGTACTTGGTAGGCTTCGGCCATTTGTTGATGCACATGCGGCGAACTAAAAACTCGCCATCTGATGGGATCGATCCAACCTTTTATGTTGATTTTCTAGTCTTCTTAATTGATTTCTAGATATTTGTTGTTTCCAATTATCTGCAGGTAATTGGATATTTGTTGCTTCTGATTATCGTTTTTGGTAATTGGATATTTGTTGTTTCTGATTATCGTTTTTGGTAATTGGATATTTGTTGTTTCTGATTTTCGTTTTTGATAATTAGATATTTGTTGATTTGAGATTTCTGATTATCGTTTTGATAATTAGATATTTGTTGTTTCTGATTATCGTTTTTGATAATTGGATATTTGCTGTTTTTGATTATCGTTTTTGGTAATTGGATATTTGTTGTTTCTGATTATCGTTTTTGATAATTAGATATTTGTTGATATGAGATTTCTGATTATCGTTTTTGATAATTGGATATTTGTTGTTTCTGATTATCGTTTTTGATAATCGGATATTTGTTGTTTCTGATTATCGTTTTTGATAATCGGATATTTGTTGTTTCTGATTATCGTTTTTGGTAATTGGATATTTGTTGTTTCTGATTATCGTTTTTGATAATTGGATAATTGTTGTTTCTGATTATCGTTTTTGGTAATTGGATATTTGTTGTTTCTGATTATCGTTTTTGATAATTAGATATTTGTTGATTTGAGATTTCTGATTATCGTTTTTGATAATTGGATATTTGTTGTTTCTGATTATCGTTTTTGATAATTAGATATTTGTTGATTTGAGATTTCTGATTATCATTTTTGATAATTGGATATTTGTTGTTTCTGATTATCGTTTTTGATAATTAGATATTTGTTGATTTGAGATTTCTGATTATCGTTTTTGATAATTAGATATTTGTTGATTTGAGATTTCTGATTATCGTTTTTGATAATTAGATATTTGTTGATTTGAGATTTCTGATTATCGTTTTTGATAATTAGATATTTGTTGATTTGAGATTTCTGATTATCGTTTGAGATAATTAGATATTTGTTGATTTGAGATTTCTGATTATCATTTTTGATAATTAGATATTTGTTGATTTGAGATTTCTGATTATCGTTTGAGATAATTAGATAATTGCTGATTTGAGATTTCTGATTATCGTTTGAGATAATTAGATATTTGTTGATTTGAGATTTCTGATTATTGTTTGAGATAATTAGATATTTGTTGATTTGAGATTTCTGATTATCGTTTTTGATAATTAGATATTTGCTGATTTGAGATTTCTGATTATCGTTTGAGATAATTAGATATTTGTTGATTTGAGATTTCTGATTATTGTTTTTGATAATTAGATATTTGCGGATTTGAGATTTCTGATTATCGTTTTTGATAATTAGATATTTGTTGATTTGAGATTTCTGATTATCTTTTTTGATAATTAGATATTTGTTGATTTGAGATTTCTGATTATCATTTTTGATAATTAGATATTTTTTGATTTGAGATTTCTGATTATCATTTTAGATAATTAGATATTTGTTGATTTGAGATTTCTGATTATCGTTTTTGATAATTAGATATTTGTTGATTTGTGTTTTCTGATTATCGTTTGTGATAATTAGATATTTGATGATTTGATGTTTCCTGATTATCGTTTGTGATAATTAGATATTGGTTGATTGCTGATTGTATTGATATGAGATTTTCTAGTCTCTAATTGAGTCTAGATTATGTTGATTTTATTGAATTGCTATTTTCTATCTATCTCTGTTGATAGTTAGAGTTTGCTGATTATGAAGTTTGTGTTTTCTAGTTAATTGTTGGATAACTAGATATTTGCAGTTTTGTGAATTGTGATTTGTGCTTTCTAATCATCTTTGTTGATAATTAGATTTTACCGTTTTCTAATTATCGTATCGATAATTAGATATTGCTGTTTTGTGATTTCTGTATTCTAATTATCTAATTGATAATTAATATCGCTGATAATTGTATTTATTCAGTCTTGATTGTTTCTGATTATCTATTTGATAATTAGATTTTGTTGAGGATTTGTGAATTTCTTTTATGGAATTAAAAGATTTCTTTGGTGTTTGTATTCTTGACCTGTATTTCCTAGCTTAACCAGTTTATGTTAGAAAAATAATTGTTATTGACAACCTTAATTATGAAAATTGCGGGGACGCAATTTTTATAAGGAGGGGAGTCTGTAACAAACCGAGATTTTGCATTAATTAATTTTCGTCAGTAAACGATTAATCTGTTGGTTAATTGCTATAGGAAGTTTTTTTAATCAGGTTGAAATTCATTGATAAAATTTGTTAATCGCTGTTTGGAATTTTAAAGCGGTTGGTATTCTTTTAAACAATATGTTAAATGTTGAAGTGGGCTTTACATTTGAATCTGGCCCACGTTTGCATTGCTTTAATGCCGTGATAATTAGACCCGTTCCCCATTTCTCTTTTCAAATGAAAACCCTAAGCAAACATTCGAAAAGAAAATAAATGGCGGCCTCGTCTTCTCTTCAAAATTAGGGCTTCCGATTTAATTCGATCGAGTCGTCATTGCTTGCTGCGGCTGTCTCTATCACGTCGAAGCAAGGTGAGTAAATCTATACTCACATCTAATTCAATTCTTCATTTCGTGTTTTGGGTTTGAATCCCCTGGTTTTTCGTTCGTATATATTTGAGATGTTTGGCTTTTGAATTGATATTGCCGATGATGTTGATTGCAATTTATAGGAGTCGAATTCCTAAATTTTCGTTCGTTTGAAATAGTTTGAATTTGTCAACTAAATTATTTCGGCCACTTGATAATTCATAAACGATTGTGATGATTCTTGACCGCTTCAATTCGTATATATTTTTCTTTATCTCCACGGTGTTGAATTTGAATCATTCGATTTTGTTCATCTTTGCCTTGGTCTTTACGGTTCTTGATTTGAACTTGACTTTTGAACTGATTTCTACTGTGGCTTTGGCATTGCTTTTAATTTGGCTTTAAGAATTGACTTCGGTCATTTTGATTCTACTATGTGAATTTCTGGCTTGATCGATCACCTTGTTTATTGTTTACGGTTTAGTCTCGCTTGTATATCATGACTCCCATACTGTTGTGTTTTCACTGGACATATTCATGTTATATCTCGTAGTTGCATTCACTTGAGTACGTTGTAGTCTTCATTGCGTATTGACCTAAACCCTGTAGTTTGCATTGCTTGATACGAAGTCTGGTTCATGATATTTGTTGCTAGACTTGTTATTTGCTGTCACATTGTTTTAAACTTGTTCATCACCATATATGTACCTATATTTGTGCTTGACCATATGCATATTGCATGATGCCTTGATTTACTTATAAGTGGACTGATCTTGTGCAGTTGCTCGTTCGAGCTACTGTGATCTTGAGTCATATGCATGTTCCCCACTGTTGTAATGACTTGGTACATATTTGAAAATACCTGCTTGCTGTTATCTTGACCTGTACCTGTGCATTTCATACATATATATATATATATATATATATATATATATATATATACACACACTTTGTATATCCACTTGAGTCTGCACTATGTCTGGTTCTACAGTGCCATCTCTATTGTACATGTATGCTCGAGTCTGGGTTTGCACATGAACTGGTTCATGACTTGTTGTACTCGTGATGCATTGCATTTGTTTGCATATTGAGTTATTTGATGCATCAGTTGTTGTTGCCATTCACTTGAATTCAGTTGCATTCGTCTGGTTCGGTCTCGTACCACTTGCTGTTCACTGGTCTATTTGGTTCATGCTACACATATGTGCGCATTTGTATCCTCATGTATATGATATCACCTCTGTTGGTCTGGTTCCTTCATGTAGTGGTACCTGACTCATTACTGTTTTGTTGCATTCATTGGTGACTGCAATTCGTTCTGTATGCAGTCTTACCCTTGTTGGTTTGCGTTGCACTGATGCAATTGGATTTGTTTTTCTAATACACTTGAGTTGAATCCAGCTTGTAGCTTGGAATTGACCTTGTGCTCGTTTGTGACTTTCATTGAACTTTCGTGTATTTCATCACGGTAGTGGCGAGGCAGTACACGCGTGCGTGTACTGCAGCCACACTGAATTGTCGTTTTAATTGATAGTTCAATTATTTGAATTGTTTTGTGTTCAATTCAATATTTGGGAATTGTATTTGATTCAGATCGATTGATCATTTTGTTGTGTCTAATTATCTATTCGATAATTAGATTCTGAGTTTCTAATTATTATTTAATAATTAGATTTTGTTGTAAATTGTCGTTTAGACAATTCTGTTGTTTTCTAAATTATCTTTATTGGTAATCTTTTTTATTTAGCCTTGTCGATGATTTGGATTTGCTGATTTGTTGTTTAACACTGTTTAGTGTTATATCTGTCATTATCCGATTCTCTTATCGAGGAGTTGGATATACGAGATTTCTGTGACTGTCGTCTATTTGATATTTGATTATTATTGTTTCTGTGCATTAATAACTGAGTTTGAATTAGACTGACCCGTGTATTATTTTCTTTTGAGTTTAATACTAGGGTCAGACCCGAGTTATTTCAGGTTGTAGATATCTTGCTTTGGATTGCTGTTTGAGCTATGAAGACTTTTCATATCTTTTGTAGTCGTGTCATAGTATAGGTTGATATGTATTCATGTATATTAGTCGATAATGTACTTGTATATATAACTTCCAGAGTCGACAGTTGTAGTTGTATCATATGTATTGTGTCAATTGTATTGTAACTGACATCAGTTATATATATATGAGACTTTTGTTATCTGTGTTCCGCATTTTTTTTAATGCGGGTTCAAACTTTTCTATTAAAAAAGAACTATAAGCAAGATATATACAAGAGCCATAATGCAAGACAAAATCAAAAACAAACATACCCAAACTAAACGTTCATCACTTTCGGCCCAAAGCCCACCTAGCAAAGGGCAGCTACCAGAAACTTCTAGACAGAACTCAACGTAGAAAAGGCAATAAGGCTCTTCATCTACTTCATTTATTACATTCACTCTTCTCGAACGAGAAACTAAAAAGAATAATAATGGCGGTGAGCAAGGGTGAACGAAAAGCAACTCGAAGTAACTGATAACAATCGATTGGTACTCAAGGCATCCTCTGTTACTTCCAGAACGGAACTTCTATCAAATCAAGTCCATGAAACAGCGCTTCCTCAAGAAGAAACATACAGATCTCAGCAGATAAGTCTCTTACACCTAAGAAATGAGAAGTCTTTAAGCTTTAAAATAAAAATTGACATATTTCTTTTGAAACAGAAGGGAAACAACATCAAGGAAACAAAGGACAGAAGCGAGATTCCATCTAGAACTGGGATAACGAGCGCTCGGAACAACCTAAATTACTTCAAGGTCAACTTTTGCTCGAACCTCGTCTACTGATTCCAGATCTGAGCTAATATCGAAGCAGATCTAGAATCCATCATTCCTCATGAAGAACAGAGAAGAGATAATCAAGATAAGTCTCTTATACCCAATGAGGAAACTTATTATGAGCAACGAGGAAACTTACTGACATATTATACTGTTCCGCATTTTTTAGTATCTTTGTTATTATTATATTTATTGTCCTAAACTATTATGAACCATCGTAGTTCGTTTTATACTGGAATTGGGTATGTCGATGGGAGTAAACAAATAAGAGATGAAAAATGAAAAATATATACCACTCCTATCGAGGTAACAATACTAGTGTAAGGCCAACTACGGATGGCCGCTTCTATCCAGCCTTATTCTTCGTAATAACAGACAGTATTTCTTTTAATACTCTTTGTTATTGTGAGCAGAGATGTGGGGTGTCACAGTTGGTATTAGAGCTTGGGGGTTTATGGACATAATATAAAACATAACTTAGATGGAACATGTGTTACAACTATTTGTCGATGTTTTTAATTGTGCTTTGAGTCAAAACTAAAGTTTTGAACTTATGTTGAAATTTTTTAATATCTTTATTTAAAATAAAAGTGGAATTGTGTTTTGTTGATTGAATAATTTGTGTTCTGTTTATCAGAGTGCGCAGCGGAAACAGTGAGACTGTCTTCGCTGAGTACAGCTGATAACCTTTTTGATTTAAAAATCAAAATGTGAAATTGAAATAAATTTCAATTGTTGTTTACATAGCTGTGTTTATTTTGTTTCTTTGAAAATTTCGAATCTGATTTGAGGATTCGAAGCGATTGCAGTTATGTGATTTTGATGAGATTTTTGCTGTTTTGAATTATCTTCATTGAAGATACATTCGAATGATTTCTTTGTTCATTTTGTAGTACGTGCAAATTTGAGTTGCACGTAACTGCATTAATTTAACGTTGAACCGATGTTTGGTTTAAACGTATTGTGTTGCCGTTATTTTTATAACGGGATTTTTACATCGATGCTAAATTTTTGAAGCACGGTGTTTTGTTGACAATTTAATGAATGAAAATTCACTAGTATTATATTTTGATGTGAATTATTTTGATGAGATTTTGACGTATAAAAAATTTCCGTCGCCTTGGCTTCAGTAACCGTCAAATTTTAAAAAGTGGATTTTCAAGCGGTTATTCCACAATGCTGATTTTGAGATTTGTTTTTACGATGTTTTGGGAAGTGCAATTTCCTTTTTGAAATTGCTACTGATGGTACTGATATTGCTGTCTTAATCACGTGTTCTGAAAATTGTTTTAAATTTTTTACAGTTTACGCTTTCAAAAGAATGAGGAAACGATTTAAACGCTTCAGCATAATTGAGGACTATGAATCCTCACTTTTGCTGTTTCGCTTAATTCCGGACTTGTCCGTTTGAGAACGTAAAATTTTAATTATATGAAATACAAATTTTTTACAGTTTGCGCTTTCAAAAGAATGAGGAAGCGATTTAAACGATTCAGCAAAATCGAGGACTATGAACCCTTTCTTTTACTGATTCGCTTAATTCCGGACTTGTCCGTTTGAGAATGTAAAATGTATTTTTACAAAATACACAATTTTGCACTTTCAATGAAATGATGAAGAGAATTAAACGATTTAGTAAAACACGTGATATGAGACATGTGCGTTTGCTATTTCGGTTATTTCCGGACTCGTTAATTGAAATATTTGATGTTTTGATGATCTGATGATTTGTGTGCTTTCGAGCCACTATGTTGGACCTTCAGGTCATTTGATCATTATGGAAATGCATAAATTATTGGATTACATTTGCATGAGATGACAAGAAAATAAATGTGTGCGCACGTTATGGAATAATATATATGCAAAATGATACGCATATTATTTCTTTCTCGTTAATCGTATTACTTTGGATTATTTTCTTCCATCGTAACTAATTAAAGGAATGTGTGAATAACTTACTATATTTGTATTATTTGTTACCATTGTAACTTGCCTCCATTATCTTCTTTCATATCTTGGTAATTTAATCGACGATTCACATAAATTTACACTGGCTACATATTGAGAGTGGACTTCATTGTAAACATATTCTGACATTCAGCCAGGGATCCCCTAATAGAATATCTTTTCTTGTTAATCCTATCTAATTTAGGGCTTTGGTATGTAAACTCTTATTTTGTAATTTCTTGTAACTCTCTCATGTATAATAAAATCTTTCTTCTTTGGACTAAATGTACACTATTTGATGAAAGTGTAACCAATATAAATATCGTGTATCTTTTTTTCTTCTTTATAGTTATTTAGAGCAATAGAATAATTGTTGCTATATTGAATGATGTTTAAATTGGCAAACCTAGATTTTGTTTAATGTTTTTCCGCATTTGTGCAATTTTTGCGCAACAGAGTTTTTCAACTATTAATTTTGAATTTAACAGGCGGATTTCGATTTCCAGAATAATACATGCATATAGTTCGAATATTGATCAGTGAGCCAACGCAGTCCATGACTTCATATTAATTACAATTTCATTTAAGTGAAATGCAGTAATGACTGATCCACAACCTGCACCATATACGTGCAGGTGTAGGTAGAGTGACACCGAGATATTCATTTCAAGTTCCAACCTTTTTAAAGCTGCTGATGATAGCCATTAATATTGAGCAATTGCTTTGGCTTCTGCACTACAAGGATTCTCTTCTGTTTTTACTTCACAATAAGTATGATTTTGACTGCAGATTTCGATCATTTTCACACTGGATTTTAAGGAGTGGTTTCTGAAATTTGATTCTTCAATTCTCACCTCAACGTCCTCACAGATTCTTTTTCAGCAGTACACTTCTCACTCAGCTTACACTGGTACTATAATTGCAAAAGCATGTGATATTGGATGTCATTAATTCAGTATTTATTTACCCCATCTACTCACATTCACAATTTTATCAAGCGTCCATTTATACTCACATGTCGACCAAATAGTTATTGCATTTCAACTTGGTCCTTAACAGCAGGTCGATGATTATTTTTTTGAATTTTATTGGGTTGCTTGAATATTTCTCAGTACTTGATCAGTACTATCATGTTCTTGTGAATTATGGTTGAATATTTTTGGAAGAAAATATGATCATAAGTAGGTCTGTGAATGGTATGTGTTTGCGTTTTACTACCCAAACCCGGCACAGGCCCGACCCGGGTTGGGTACGGTTTTATCAGAACCCGGTCCGGTTAGAAGCCGACCTGATTATTAGTTTTCCGTTATATCAAAATATAAGTGTGTATGTTATTTATTTACCATTTTGTTTGTTTACATATACATATTTTTGCATACTTTTGTTGTTAACTTGATTACATCACCGCCCACTTTATATGTTAACATTGTTTGTATATAAATTTTATCAAAGTTGTAGTTCTAAAATATGGATTTACCATAAATATTCTAATTTAGGTATATAGTTATTACCCAGCGGGTCTAAAGTCCGATGGGTCGGGCTCGGATATTGGGTTGAAATACCCTGCAAGTTCGGGTCGGACTCGGGTTTAATTATTGTAATCGGACTCGGGTCCGGGTTTTATAATACCCGGACCGAACCCGGCCCATTGACAGGCATAATCATAAGTCATGGTTCGAAATTCTAGCAGAATTTCGGTTATTTCAGTGATTCCGTTCCGGTTCCACTGATAACCGGAACGAAAACCGGTTAAAATTCCAGTTCCGCTCTAAATTTCGGATTTGCTTTTCAAATATTGAAAAAAACTTATAAAAAATTAAAAAATACAACAAATATATATAATAATTAAAAAAACAAATTAATCGAAAAAATAAATAAATGGAGAAAAAAATCATATAGTTTCATAAAAAAAGTCGTTATACTTTAGTTAACTTACATCGAATCATAATAAAAAATTTAAAATTTTCAAAATTTATCAAAGTTTTAAAATCTCAAATGAATAATACATAATCTTACACAATGAATTTTTAATTAAAGTATGTATTTTATATTTAATGTAAAAAATATACTATAAATTTACGACAGTATTGGATATTTATTAGCGTATATAGCAAATTAAAGTAAAAAAAGTACCGAAATTAAAAAACCGGAATTAAAGCGGAACTTCCGGAATTTCCATAACGAAACCGGAAATTTTAAAATTACCCATGGCCGGAACGGAAACGGAAAACGGAATTTCGAACTTTCATCGTAACATACTTTTTAGTTTCTTATTTTCAACCTGTAGGTTTACATACAAATACTAAAGATATTGATCATTTTGGACATAAGTGCCTCTAAGTTGAGAGATATTTACATCAACTTGAGAAGAATGTGGCATATAAAAAAAGGTCTTGGGTCCTATAAACTCATTCCATAGACCATGACTAAATTTTATTCTTTATTGTCATAATTTTTTAATGCTTGATGCTCATTTTTAGTTATTGGATATCCTAAGTTGAGCATAATAATATAGTGACATAAATATAGTGCAATACTGGTGAATAAACCATCTAGTTGGAATATCGGTGAATAAACAATCTAGTTGCATGATCATATAATTATACTGCCTTGCCAGTTGTACATAAACCAAATGATGTACAGGTTGTATGAGTATGTATTACTGAATGAATAGGATATTCAGTTTTCGATACTTCAACAATATATTTTGCTTGAACTGGGCATTTTGAAGCGTTAGACATATTCTATTGCCACTGTAAATATACATTTTCATGATCCATAAATGTAAAAATAGGACATTACTGTACGAAAAATTCGAAATCCGTCTATGTCGATGTCCGAAATATGAAAAATTATCATATGTACGAAAAATGTATACGGATGCGGATATGACAACACCCGCATTCGGTAATTATCTATCCGGTTTTTATCAAGATTATCGTTTTTATTTTTGGTATTTCAGTATATAAAATGATTGACATTTGTTATTTTATCCAAGTAAGAAATTTAATATATGTATAAAAATATGTGCTACCTAAAATTATTTTTTCTTTAACATATTTATTATTTTTAATACAGAAATAGATTTATAATAAATTAAAATTTTCTATTTATTTTTTAGATTTATTAGTTGTGATCAAGTAGTTAAATAATATTCGGACTGTTTACGTATCCGTATCCGTATCGGACTGTATCCGGACATACATAAAGGAGCTAATGGCTAACATGTAGGAATTTAACCTAGCAAGTACACAATTAATTTAACCTAGCTAGTACACAATTAACAAAAGGTAGTGAGGCATGTGATAGTAATAATATCCAACCAAGTTAAAGATGGCAAAGTAGCACGGTTGGTGTTCCACATAAATAGCCAAATAAAAGGACCAATCCCACATAACAAAAGTGTCATCACTTATACTCCGCTTTCTCCTTTTCTTTCTCTAATGGCAGCAACTGAAGCAGAAGCATCACTCAAATATCAAGTAGTTTATTCTACTTCTCTGCTTCCAACTAAGAATAAACTTTACCTTCAACTTTTTTACACTGATTTGCAACTTCTTTTGTTACAGACATGGAACTTGAAGGTCTCAATTCACTGTGAAGGCTGCAAAAGGAAAGTCAAGAAAGTTCTTCAGAGCATAGAAGGTTCAAACAAAACTTCTTTTATTCTTGCTTTTTCCAACTATAATTTTCTGATTTATAACAAAGATAAGATAAAAAGACAAGGAAAACATTAAACTATTTTATTTCTGTGAACCTTTCAGGAGTATACATGACTAGTATTGATGCCCAGAAGCAAAAGGTGACTGTTACAGGAAATGTTGCAGTTGAAATTCTGATCAAGAAGCTGATCAAAATGGGCAAACATGCAGAGTTATACCCTGAACCGAAACCCGCTAACCCAAACCAGAATGGTAACAATGGTGGTGGTGGTAAGAAAAACAAGAAGAATAAGAACAAGAACGATGGTCCGAAACCCGACTCGGTGCAGCCAGTAAACCCGGAGCCCGAACAGCCTGAACCCGAAACCAAATTAACAGTAAATGAAGAAGACAAAGACATCTCTCAGCCTGTCCAAAATTCTTCAAATTCCCCTCCCAAAGTTGAGGTATATATAAAGCTGCTGTTTATTCCTCTGTTAATTACTGATCAGTTTACATAAACAAATTGTGATGATTCAGAAGGCCGGTGGAAAAAAGAAGGGAAAGAAGAAGAACAACAGCAGCAATGAAAAGCAAAGCAGCAGCGGCAGCCAAAATGCAAATGCTAATCAAAAGGGCAATGGCGGCAGTGAAGCAAAACCGCCTCATGGAGATCAGAAACCACCAACGATGATGCCACGTCAGCAGCAGGGTTTGAATTTACCATCCTACCCTCTGCCGCAGTATGTCATGAGCTACAGCAGCGTGCAGCCTGCAATGGCAGGATCGTATTATGTTCCGACAGTGACCACCGTTTCAGGCGCCATGACTGCTGGCGGCTATGACTTTTTTAGCGAGGAGAATGCTAATGCTTGTGTTGTTATGTAAACACTACCTCTGCTACTCCTGTATAGTGATGGATTGTCTTTTTTTTTTTCCTTTTTTTTTCCTTTTTTTTTTCTTTTTTTCCCTTCTCTCTTTTTTCTTTCTTTTCTCTTTTCTGTTTTTCTTATCAGGGGAAAAGAAGAAAAAAAGTTTATGTTCAATTGATGTGGGGAATGTATTCCTAGTACTGAGAATTACTTTTGCTTTATAGCAAGGAATATGATCGTGTGGTTATCATCACAGAATAGGATCCTGAGTTCTTTTGCTCTTGTTCAAATTTATTCAAAATGAACCTTACATTCATCACCTATTATCTATATCATGAGTTATTACTTAGAGCATCTACAATAGTTTTAAAGTCCATAATATGCAGGGGACTCCTGAATATTAAAAGTTGAATTGGATGAAAGAGCCCAACAGTCAATCGATTGTAGTAAACATGTGATTGTGGACGTCTATGAAATAAACGTTTGAATAACACACTTATTTAATAAGCACATGAGCTCAAGCGTTTGTTTAATAGATGTAAGCGTTCAATGTTCAACCGCTTACAAATAATTAACCACATGCGGTTGGACGCCTACATATATATTCTACTCTCCTTCGTTTGTTTCATTTTAAACAAATTTTTTTTACTGAAAAAATAAAAGTCAAAATGTCATCCGTGTCCAACCAAAATTGCTAGGCCAATGGTTTGGAAGCAAATACATGGAGAAACTCGTATGATTCACGCTGGTTTGAGCCCTGAAACGACTGTCGACAATTTACAGATTGTACATGAGCCTTCAGCTCGATACATACATTGGATAGATAAACGCTTTAGATTCCATACAGGTATATTTAATCAACTTTTTGGTTTTAATCGGTACGTAATAAAAATTGTGAATTTATGATGTAGACAATTAAACAAGTACTGCTAGTTAGGCATGATAAACTCACAAATATTTAGGAGAAGAAAATATCGTTTGTATTGCATATACACGTCTATTTATAATACAAGAGTTGACAGGTATAAAATCATACTTTAACAATGTTAGAAGATCTTAATTTATACTTGCGACAGGTATAATTTCTCACACTCCCCCTCAAGTTGAAGCATATAAATCATAAATGCCCAACTTGCGAAATAGAAAACCAACTTGCATTATATAGTATTACGACACACTTCCATATGCCCTTGTAGTTAGGCTATTGTTAGTCCCTTTTGCCTAGTTCTTACGGACTACATCTACATAGTCTTTCGATCGTCCGCTCATTCAGGCACTGGTTGAGAAGTGGTGGCATACTACCTACACATTTCATTTTCTCGATTCGAGTTGGGTATTGCTCTTACTGATTTTTACATATCGACTGATATATAAATTGAGGCTCTTGGCTAGAAACCTTTTCCATTTGATGATGCATACTGCCTTTGTAATTTTCTACTTTTTTTTATGCCATTCTGATGGTGGAGGTATTGGCGATGATGTTATTGCTTTGACATATCTACATTGGACATCAGTACATTATAGTATATGGAAACATAGTAGATATGGATAATGTAGTCTTGCTTGTCTTTCTAATACATTTATTCAGTTCGACATTCTTATAAACCAAAAGTGCACAATTTATTTAGACTATCTTGTAGTGACATGCAATCTTAATCAACTACATAGTATTGATTGGAGTACGACCATAATTATTTGTTTGTAAACTGCATTAGACATGTATGCGTAATGTAAGGTCAATGAGGTGTTTCCGTTATGGTATATTTTTCTATGTTGGTGCTATGAGTGCACGACAAACATTCATTCTCGTATTACCCAAACAGCCAGCCAGTCAACAATACATTGTTTTTCGTGGATGTGACGATGGGAGACTATGCAGTGTGTATATGCACCCATAGGGGTCATGTGTAACATTTCGCCTTCTAAGGCCCAAAACTAACCGCTACTGATGCTGCAGTCATCCGTAATTGTTATTTCTTGGCGTTGGCGACCGAATGCGGCATTGTTAATATTGATACATAGTAACACATGAATATGAAAAAATTTAAACTTCCAATAAACGGAATTTCTCATTTCATGAAAATTACAATTTAAGATTTAATTACATAATCCCAGACGTTAACCACGTTCAGATCACATATACATATACAAAATACGATAATAGCGACATATGAAGATGTCCCCTTATGATGACCAGAGAACTAATAAATATGAACTTTACAGTTCTTAGTACATCACAGCGGAATACACAAAATAGCTCCTGTATAGCTAACACTACCTGCATGTCATCGGAAGCTTATTCGTCAAAAACCTAAAAGTCTCCCACTCTCAAACTACTCAAATTAATTTTTGAGTATCCGAGAGTTTATGGAGAAACACAAACTTCGAGTCAGACAATATGTCTGGTGTGAATAATCTATCATCTCTTATCAGTCAGATATCTAATGAGAGCATGCCGCATAGCGGAACGGATTATCCCCTCACTAGTATCCTAAACAAACTTTTAAATCATTTACTATGCTCATGCACCCAAAATGATTAGTCTTAACATAATATGAAATAATACCATAAATCATATATATTGGATATCTCATCCACCCATTTATTAGATTTCCCATCTAAAAACAATTTATTAGATATCCCTTCTAAAACCTTTATTATGACTATCCATCAAAAATTTAATAGGACTATCGGTCCCAAATTCATTAAAATAAATGAAGATTATCCATCGTACATTGTTTTATAAAAGTCGGTGTGGGCTATCTACCGTACACTTCATAGTTTTTCTAGGATGACTATGAACCCTTGAGTGCCAAAACCCTGAGGTTAACTACCTCTGACAAAACATTCTTTACTTTAGAAATTTGATGTGGGCTAGCCACCGCACATTCCATGGTTTTCCTAGGTTAACCAAGAACCCAACACTTGGCCAATTAAAATATCATGATCCCCATGATTATTTATTAAAATTCATGATCCCCATGATTGTTTATTTTTTCCCCATGTATCCCACATGTTTAACATGTTCCCATTTGTAACCCCGATTAGGTTAAATTAAATAAAAACACATTGATAGCCCCAATGTTTATTTTTGAAAGCATGTTTCTATTTGTAACCCCAAACTATGTATCGAAAACATAAAACCCACCCAGGTATCCCCAAGGTTTAATAACATCCAATTTATATAAGGATCCTCCTTACATATTCAAACAAAGATAAGTATTTTATGCTATAACCCTTTAAAGTAACCCCTTCGAATTAGCAAAATTTAACCTAAGAAAAATGGCTTAAAACAGCCATTTAAACCCCTTCAAATGAAGCCACTCCGAAAGCAAATAAACATTAGCCTTTGAAAAGCATTGAAAACCATACCTTTCGACTTTGTCGAACGGTCATACCTGTCGACCTTGTCGTAAGGTTTCTTTTCGACCTAGTCGAAAGGTTTCACCTTTCGACTTTGTCGAAAGCCTGGGGTATCCCTCCTATAAAACCATTTATAAACCTTTCGAAAGCAATGAAACTCAAAACATTTCGAAGTCAAAAATTTTCAAAGTCAAAACCATTCGAAGTCAAAACCTTTCGAAGTCAAAACCTTTTTAAGTCAAAACCTTTCGAAATCATTGAAGGTAACCCCTTCAAAACCATTTAAAAGCCTTCAAGTAGAGCAGAAGGATCAGAAAAACATTGGTGTCGAAAGCACTGCTTCGAAACCTAAAACCTTTCGAAACCATTCGAAAACAATGAAGTGTTAGTGTTGGAACCAACCTTTCGAAATCAATGGAGAGAGGCAAATTTTAGAAAGCCAAAAGGTAACCTTTGACTCCATCTGGGTCGAAAGGTTAGGAAGCGGCAACTATCTTTCGACCTTGTCGAAAGCTATACCTTTCGACTTTGTCGAAAGGTTTCATTTAAAACAAGAAAGCAAACCAATCGAAACCTTTTTCTTTTAAAACCATTTGACAACGTCGAAGCTAGCAGGCGTATTTCCTTTAAAACCAAAAAAAACTTCATCTCCTTCAAAAGCTCTAACCTCTCGTCCCTAAACCTTTCGACCCCTTTCAATTCACTACGTACCAGTCGCCTGATACCATGTACATTGATTTTTAACCTAGTCGAAAGGTTTGATACCTTTCAACCTTGTCGAAAGGTTTGGAATGGAGGCGGAAGCTCTTGCCGAAAGAGTTGAAATAGTGAAAATTGTACTTTAAAATAGTTATTTTGTACCCCACCTGCCTTGTTTGTCTAAATCTTATTGGTTGCCAGAATTTTATATTCAAAAATGCTGCCGACTTTCCTTATTTGGAAATTTAAATAATTTTGAAAAAGCCCCCTTCTCTTTTATAATTATACAAAACATTTAAGTTTCATACCTTAAATAATTTTATATAACTATTAAAACACCTTGAAAAATTCTGGATAATCAACTAATATGTTCTCTTCTACATATTAAAATTTCAAAGCATATGAAGACCCAAAACAACTCGGAATTTAACCAAAACCGAATAAAAACGTGTTAATTAGCCCATTAACATTTAAAAACACCTTGTCTTATCCAAACAAAGGTTTAAATGATTATATCTTAACCAAAACATACACATAGATCAAATATAAGCCCATAGCCGAACCGAACATAGAAAATGAGATGATAAACATGATTATTCATCTTGATTAGTTGATTGGAGAATGAGATAATTTTCTAGCTTTAATTCCTTAGTTTTTTCTTCAATTTATGCTCTTCTCTAAGCACTTTAATGGCCAGTCGAAAGTAGGCGAGGAGTTATGAATGAAAAGTGAGAATTTATTAAGGTGGTGGAAGAGATTTTATACTAAGAAATGTAGCCTCATTTCCAAGTTTACCCCTTAGAAAAATTCCTCCTCTAAATTTAATTAAGTTTTATTTTAGTTCATTCATTAAGACGCGACCATTGGATTTAATAATCACATCTTCCTAATTATTCACGTTATTCTATTTAATTTATCCAATTAAATATCCCGAATAATGATAATAAAAATTCAGGGGCATTACAGACTCCTCCACTTAAAGAATTTCGACCTCGAAATTTCAGTAAGGACAAAACAAGCATATAGTCCATGCAAGAAAAGCTAGTATAACCTACCAGCCAGATTCTATATAAACCCTATATAGAACTTATTATCTAAAACACCTTAGGGAAAGTAGCCCTAATCATGTCTTCTGTCTTCCAAGTACAGTCCTTCACATTGTTGCTCCACTGAAATTTCACCAACCTGACTGTCTTGTTTCTTAGCCTCTTCTCATCTTTTTCCACAACACAAACTGGTTGTCTCACAAAAGTCATATCTGGTTCCACCACTAAGTCCTCCAGTGCGGTCGGAGCGATAGTAGTTTCTGGATCATGAACATACTTCCTAAGATGAGAAACATGAAACACATTGTGGACCCCGACCAAACTGCTCGGCAAATCCACTCGGTATGCAAGTCTTCCAATCCTCTCTATTATAGGAAATGGTCCAACATATTTCGGTGCTAGCTTCCCGGTCTTCCCGAACTGAACCACACCTTTCATCGGCGATACCTTGATGAAAACTCTATCTCCGACTGAGAACTCTAGGTCCTTACGCCTTTTGTCTACATAGCTCTTCTGCCTAGACTGAGCTTCTTTCATTCTTTCCCATATCAACTCAATCCTTTCTGTCGCCTCTCTCACCAAAACTTGAACAAAGACCAATCTATCTCCAGTTACTGACCAACATGCTGGTGATTTGCATGGTCTTCCATACAAATCTTCAAAAGGCGTCATTCCTATAGTAGTCTGATAACTATTATTATAGGAAAACTCCGCTAAGTGCAAGTGATCTTCCCAAGAACCACTAAAATCCAGCACATAAGCCCTCAACAGATCTTCCAGTACCTTGTTGACCCTCTCTGTCTAGCCATCCGTTTGAGGATGATATGCGATACTCATCTTGAGCTTAATGCCTAACACACTCTGCAGGCTCTTCTAGAACTCGCTAGTAAACAAAGCATTTCTATCACTAACGATACTACTAGGAATTCCATGCATTCTAACAATGTTCTTTAGGAACAACTTAGCCAAAATAGGTGCAGTCATGGTTGACCTAACTGGAATGAAATGGGCACTCTTGGTCAATCTGTCCACTATGACCCATATACTTTCATTACCCCGGTTTAACCTTGACAACCCGTTAATAAAATCCGTGGATATCGAGTTCCACTTCCAAACTGGAACATCCAAAGGCTAAAGCAAATCACTTGGCTTCTAATGTTCGGATTTTACTTGTTAACAGTTCAAACACTGTTTTATCCATAAGCCAACATCCCTCTTCATTCCTTCCTAGAAGAAACTTTTCTTCATATTCTGATACATCTTGGTTCCCCTGGGATGAATCGTAAACTTCGATCGATGACATTCCCTAATAAACTTCCTTCCTAAGGCTTCCAACATCTGGAATACATAACCGTTCCTTCTTTCTCAACCAACCCTTGCGGTAAAGAATAAAATCCTATCAATCATCAATCTCGATTCCAGCTTCTAACCTTCTAGTCCTCTCGGCTAACACCAAATCCTCTTTCTGCCTAGAAGTAATTCGTTCGATCAGAACTGGTAGAACTCCCAAACAAGACATTATGGCAATATTTCGACTAGATCCAGCAGTCGACCTCAGCTGCACACTGCAAGCAACCAGTGCTTACAAGTCTTTCTATTCTGCTAACATAGCTAACACCACATTCTAATGTTTCCTGCTAAGCGCATCTGCCACCTTATTTCCTTTTCCCGATGTATACTCAATGCTAAAATCATAAGCTTCAACAAACTCTAGCCATCTCTACCTTCTCATGTTCAGCTCCTTCTGAGCGAATAAATACCGTAGAGACTTATGATCCGTAAATAGCTCAAACCTTTCTCCCAAAAGAAAATGTCTCCACACCTTCAATGCGAAGATTACCGCTGTCAACTCCAAATAATGAGTAGGGTATCTCACTTCATGCGGTCTAAGCTGTCTAGAAGCATAGGCAATAATAACCTTTCCATTCTGCATTATCACATCACCTAATCCAGTACCACATGCATCGGTGTAAATTACCAACCCCTGATTCCCATCTGGAACTACCAACATAGGCGCATTGGTTAGCAAATGTTTCAATTTAAGGGATGCCTCCTCACATTTGTCAGGCCAAACAAACTTCACGTCCTTCCTGGTTAGCATAGTCAAGGATTCCGTTATCCACGAGAAATCCTTAATGAACCTTCGGTGGTATCCTGCAAATCCAAGAAAACTTCTAATCTCATTTACCATCTCTGGTCTCTTCCAATTGTTAACAACTTCGATCTTATCGGGATCAACTACTAAACCTTCCTCGAAAACTACATGACCAAGGAACTTCACTTCCTTCTTCTAGAAATGACACTTTGAGAACTTCACTTTCAGCCGATGTTGCCTTAGTGTCTCCAACACTATTCTAAGATGATCTCCATGATCCTTCTCATTTTTAGAATATACCAAAATGTCATCAATAAAAACCAACACGAACATATCCATGTGCTCTCGGGAAACCCGGTTCATCAAATCTGCGAAGAATGCTTGTGCATTAGTAAGCCCGAATGACATAACTAACCATTCGTAAGACCCATATCTGGTCCTAAACGTCGTTTAAGGAATACTGTCCTCTGCCACTCTTAGCTGATGGAAACCTATCTCCAAACCAAACTGGGAAAACACTCTGGCTCCACTCAACTGATCGGATAAGTCATCGATTCTCGGCAAAGGATATCTATTCTTGATCGTCCTCTCATTCAGCATACGATAGTCGATACACATTCTTAACGACCCATCTGCTTCTTCACAAATACCATGGCCGTTCGCCAAGGTGAACTGCTTGGTTGGATGAAATTCTTTCCTTCCAATTCTACTAGCTACACCTTCAATTACTTCATCTCAGTTGGTGACATCCTGCTAGGTGGTCTACTTGCAGGTTTAGCTTTCGGTACGAGATCTATCCAAAACTCGACTGCTCTTTTCGGCGGCAAGCCCAAAACTGGTTCAAACACATCCGCAAACTCTCTCGCAACATAAACCTACTTCAACTCTGCTTCGGTTCCCATGGCACTCAATAACAAATAAGCATTTCCGTTCGAACTTCTTACTGAGTAAATAACTCTACGGCTATTAAGGTGTTTCAATGATATTTTCCCCCTCCTGGCAAAATATCCTAGCATCATATCTATCTAACCAATCCATACCCAATATGATCTCGAAACCCACAAAATCAAAAACATATAAATTATATGCAAACATATGACCTAACAAATCAAGTTCTAATCGGTCATATTTCATTCCCAGAGTTGCATACCCTCCTATATGATTCGCAACCCTTAAACGAGTAATAAGGCATAAAGGTTCCAAACATAAGCAATCTACCAAATACTGAGATATAAATGAGTGTGATGCACCAGTATCAAACAGTATCCTAACTGGAGTACTATGAATCATAAGCATACCTTCCATCACATCTTTTCCTTTCTCTGCAGCCATTGGTCTAAAGGATGATGGTTCCAACACAAAGACCTTTCCCTTTCTAGCTTTAGCAGCCTTGGGACACTTGTCCGTGTAATGCCCCATCTGGCCATAGTTGTAGCACTTCACATTCGGCCTCACTACAACTGCTCTTCCCTCACTTGAGCGACACTCATTAGCATAATGCCCTTTCTTGTCACACTTGTAACAGACAATATCAACCTTGATCTTCTAGGTTGCTGCCCCTGACTGGGTTCCTTTCTTCTTGAAGAACTTCCGCTTCTTACCCTGAGAATTCTGAACCTCGGCTGCTTTCCCTTTTCCAAAATTAGAAAGCATCTCTTCATTCCGAATAGCCATCTCGACAACAATATGACATGGTTCCCGAAGGTTTGGCATGGTTGCTCTGGCGATCTCAAGATTCAGCCCTCTGATAAACTTATCATTCCTTCGAATGACAGTATCAACAGTAGCATATCCGTAAAGGGACAGCTCATCAAACTCCGTAGCATACTCAATCACCGATTTATCCCTCGGACTAAATTTGCAAATTTCCTAAGCAATGCTGACTTGGAAACCTCTGATAGAAATCTTTCTTCGAACCTCCTTCAAAATTCATCCCAAGTCAGGTCTTCCTCTAGCTCTCCCATGGTAACTCCGTTCCACTAAAACAATGTTGCTCCCTGAAATTGCCTCAAAGCAAGTCTTCTCTTCTGCATATCCGTCAAGTCAAGATCTGCAAATATCCTTTCAAAATGCAATATCCAGTTTTCCACTCCTACTACATCCTCGGTTCCCAGAAAAGGCTTCCCTCCAGGACTAGCGTAATCCCTGCTCAGCTTGGCATAATTATTGCCAACTGGGGCCACCAGATTTGCTCTTCCAACATTCCCTACAGCCACTCCCGCAGCTACTCCAGCTTGCATCATATTCACGAAGAACTGATACATTATCCCCATGTCAACCGGCGGGATCTCAACACCAACATTAGCATTTGCATCTATGCATTTGCCTGTCGACCATGGTTACTCCTAGTATTGGGTCGAACATTTCCACTTGTTGCAGTGTGTTTTCCACCTTGATTCACTTATCTGTTTCCTACCTGCATATCTTACTCCCTACTACTTGAAATCCAATCTTTGTAAGATGTAAAAGAACGGTCTAAGAGAGTGGGGAATAAATACTTAGGTATTTATAGCAAAGTGCACATACGTTACTATAACATTTACCCAAGCCCAACCATATTATAGATTCATTAGATTATGCTTTAAAAATATTTTAAGGTTTAAATTCCTTTTAAGTACATAAACCATGCACTGATATCAACTTGTAACATCCCGCATTCTGAGGTCCAAAACTAACCGCTATTGATGCTGCAGTCATCCGTAGTTGTTATTTCTTGGTGACCAAATGTGGTATTGTTAATATTGATACACAGGAACACGTGAATATGGAATATTTTAAACTTCCAATAAACAGAATTTCTCATTTCATGCAAATTACAATTTAAGATTTAATTACATAATCCCAGACATTAACCACGTTCAGATCACATATACATGTACAAAATACGATAAGAGCAACATATGAAGATGTCCCCTTATCATGATCAGAGAACTAATAAATATGAACTTTACAGTTCTTAGTACATCACAATGGAATACACAAAATAGATCCTATATAGCTAACCCTACCTCATGCACGTCACTAGAAGCTTATTCATCAAAAACCTGAAAGTCTCCCACTCTCAGACTACTTAAATTAATTTTTGAGTACCCGAGAGTTTATGAAGAAACACAAACTTCGAGCTCGAAAATAAGTCTGGTGTGAATAATCTATCATCTCTTATCAATTAGATATCTAGGGAGACCATGTCGCATAGCGGAACGGGTTGTCACCTTGTTGAATATGCGAGTATATGATTTTTGTTTGATGATAATAAACATATATATATATATATATATTCATTTAAATGTATTTGTCAACGTACTATTTTATTTTTCACATAATTAAATAAATATTTGTTGAATAAAATAAATAACATGGAATTTAAATTCAAACAGATATTTTATTTAAACAAATATTTATTACAATTTTGAATAGTATAAATTTGAGCTCTCACTATATATATACAATCTTTGATTACAATACAATTTGATTACATAACAATTCACATTTACATTTGGACCTCACTACATATCACTCGTTCACTCAACTAGTATTTATCTTCAACTCCAGTCCAGATTAAATCCAGCATCTGAGCTATCTACAAAAATATACACTGACGTAGTAAAATAGAAAAAGAAATATTTTTGCAGTATAAAATAAAATGTGATTTAAAATTATTATTTGACTCGGTTATTTGGGTTGTTCGTCATCATTTAATTCTGAATTCATCAAACACGAACAGCTTGTGACGTGCAAAGTGTATCACTCTACATGCCATAAGACCGTGCACACCGATATACACTTGATAAATCTACAGGGACAGGTGAGCACAAGGTCAAACCCAAATCAAAAGCCGGGTTCAACTCAAGTGAAATAAATATTAAGTCACGATATTAACACAAGGTCAAACCCGAGCTATAAGCTGGATTCAACACGGGTGCAATTCAATAAAATGGTCAAGAATTAAAATACAACCAAACAAGAACACAGTCTCGACCAAAACAACACCAGACTCGACCAAGACCACTTCTAGTAGCAGTAAACAAAAATGGCAGTGCAACAGGACAACTCGGCTAGCATGAACCAGATATACAGTGACTAATGCAAAGTGGTGAATGCAAAAACATGCACCAGTGAAACATGTGCAGCTCAAAGACAAGTTCAAAGTAATGCAGAAGTCACAAAAGAAATCAAATTCTGCAGCAAAACCAAAATAGACAGCAGCTAAACCAGAGATTACAAACTAAAGGCACAAGGGACCAGCCATGACCAGAGAGAAGCCAAAGTCAATGAACAAAGTGCACATATATACACATGACAGTGAAACAGGCCAGAGAGTAGTTCAACTGCATGAACACATAACTCATAGGCATGAAGCAATACAAAGGCAGTTCAGTAATCAAGTGAACACAATATACAGTAAAACAATTGCAACTTGTACCAATATGCTATGCACAAGTGACGCAGCGGATATTACAAAAACAAGATAATACGATGAATGTAGTAATCGGTGGATTGGAAGATACTGAAATGCCCGAATTCGTTGATCCGAAGATGCCGAATTCTAGCTATCCCGAACCTGTTGATCGCGCACGATACCGGGTCCAAAGATCTTCAATTCTTCGAGCGTTGATCTAGCGCACTAGATTCCGCGAATCGGCTTCTACAATCGTTGAATCGAGCGCACTCGATTAACCGAAAGAGGAGATAGGAGATTACACTCAACTACCAATTTGAATGAAAGCACAAAGCAATCAAAAGAGAATTTTATTCAAAAATCAACAACCTTTTACAAATGAGAGACCCGGCCTATTTATAGACATTTTACAACTCACACGAAAAAAACAAGAAAAATTACATCTCCTAAGTCGGTTCCGACCTAAAAGTCACGACCTATCATAAGTCGTACACGACTTAGCCCAAACAGTTACAACATAACGACTTAAAAACAGAAAATACAAACAGACAACCACTTAAGTCGTTGCCGACTTAACAATGCTACGCAGCTCAACTTAGTAACGACTTAAGGAATCAACGGTCCAGGTTAACTCGGCAGAGAAAACAACGGCAACAGTGCTTCGCGACTTAAAATGAACGACTTCAGAAAGTCTTTGCGACTTAAAGATTCTCGCGACTTAAATCAACGGCATAGGATAAAGCAGCATACAATCTACGGCTACAAGCTTCAGCGACTTAAGAACATACGGCATTCCAGATCAACGACTTAAGGAAATCAATGGTTTAGATTAGCTCGTAGAAGAATCAACGGCAACATCTTCACGTGACTTACGACTTAAGAACTTCACGAGTTAAACATCAGCGACTTACGAGTCAATTCTTCTAGGTCGTAACTCGCTTCCTCCTCATGCCTTTTGCTAAGTCGTGGACGACTCATACCTTCCGCTTCGTTAAGTCGTGGGTTTTCAATAGGTCGCTGCCGAGTTATACTAAGTCGCTGGGACGACTTAACACCTTCGTTAGGTCGCGAACTCGAGTTAACTCGCTGCCGAGTTATACTAAGTCGCTGGGACAACTTAACACCTTCGTTAGGTCGCGAACATCCTTCCATAAGTCGGTTGCGACCTAGAACTTCATTTTCCCAACATTGCTCACCAAATCTTAACTCGGTGGTATTCTTCTTAGGTCGGTCTCGACTTATCAACTTGTTAGGTCGTATTCGACCTTGACTTCATTCTGGCCTGCATCATCCTCCCCAGGTTGAGAAAAATTCGTCCTCGAATTTGTACTTTCTTCATCCACAACAAACTCTTCTCCATGATATGGAATGATATGCTTAACGTTGAATACGTCCGACGTGTACACATCATCTGGCAGCTTCAATTTATAAGCATTTTCATTGATTCGTTTCACAACTTCTACCGGACCAATCTTTCGTGCTTTCAATTTATTGTACGCACCTACTGGAAAACGATCTTTTGTTAACACTGCATAAACCATATCTCCTTCGTTAAACTCAACATTTCTTCGCTTCAAGTCTGCAGATCGTTTATATTTCTCATTTGCTTTCTCCAATCGTTCTTGAACGATTTTATGACATTCCGCCAATCCTTCAACAAAATCAGCAGCTTTCTTAACTGTCTTCTTTGATTGTGGCACTACCGTTAAATCCAACGGTCCCTTCGGTAAGCTCGAATAAACAATCTGGAATGGACTGAACCCAGTACTTCGATTCACAGCATGATTATGAGCAAATTCTGCCTGGCATAACTTCACATCCCAACTTTTCAGATTGTCTTGCACGAGACACCTCAACAAGTTTCCCAACGATCTGTTTACCACCTCAGTCTGTCCATCTATCTGTGGATGATAAGCACTACTAAACTTCATCTTCGTTCCCACCATCTTCCACAAACTTAGCCAAAATGACTCAAAAATCTAGTATCTCTATCTGACACAATAGATTCTGGCAATCCGTGAAGTCGATAGATCTCCTTGAAAAACAATTGAGCAACATGAACAGCATCCGCCGTCTTCTTACAAGCAATAAAATGTGCCATTTTCGAAAATCGATCAACCACCACATAAATGGAATCGTTACAACGCTGTGTCCTCGGTAATCCCAACACGAAGTCCATACTCACATCAACCCACGGTTTAATTGGTACAGGTAATGGCATATATAAACCAGCATTAGTCGCAGTTCCTTTCGAAACCTGACAAATATGACAACGCTCCACAAACCCTTCCACTTCTTTCCTCATTGATGGCCAAAAGTAGGACTGTGAAATCAACTGTAAGGTACGGTCTCTCCCAACATGTCCCTCTTCGTGTAACTCCTTGATAATCTTCATTCTCAGACTACCCTCCGGTTTGCACAATCGACTTCCTTTAAAAAGAAAACCATCTACCATCACGAACTCATCCGTCTCTCCATCCTTGACTTTATCAACAAACTTTGCAAAGTAAGGATCATCGTTAAATAATTCTGGCAATATTTCAAACCCCGTCACTTCAACCTTCAATGTAGTTAACAAGTGATTTCTTCTACTCAATGCATCCGCAACACGATTCGTCACTCCCGACTTGTGTTTCACAACAAATGTAAATTGTTGCAGATATGCAATCCACGATGCATGTCTCGCTGAAATCTTGTCTTGCCCTTGCAAATGTTTCAATGCCTCATGATCAGTATACAGAACAAACTCCTTCTGAAATAGATAGTGTCTCCAGTGTTTAATAGATTGTACAACAGCATAGAATTCCACATCATACGTACTGTACCTCATCTTCGCTCCTGACAACTTCTCACTGAAATATGCAATTGGACGTCCCTTCTGACTCAACACTCCTCCAATTCCAACCTTGGATGCATCAGTATGTAGTTCAAACACTAACTGAAAATCTGGTAATATTAGAATTGGTGCAGACGTCAAAAGTTCTTTGATTCGCTCAAAAGCAACCCCGGCTTCCTCCGTCCATGCAAACTGTTTACCCTTCATACAATCAGTCACAGGCGCCATCACACTGCTAAAGTGTGGAATAAACCTTCGATAAAATGAAGCCAACCCGTGAAAACTACGAACTTCCGTTATCGTCTTGGGCTGCGGCCAATCTCTGATTGCCTCAACTTTACTCTGGTCCACTTGTATACCTTCTTCCGACACAACATACCCCAGAAATAAAATGCTATGCGTCATGAACACGCATTTCTTCGTTGCTGCATAGAATTGTTCTTGTCGCAATACCATCAGGACTTCCCTCAGATGATTCAAATGTTCCTCTGGACTCCCACTGTAAATCAGAATATCATCAAAATACACCACCACAAATTTCCCAATAAACGGTCGAAAAATCTAATTCATCACCCTCATGAAAGTACTTGGTGCATTTGATAAGCCAAACGGCATGACCAACCACTCGTATAGACCCTCCCTGGTTTTAAAAGCAGTCTTCCACTCATCTCCTGGTCTGATACGAATTTGATGATATCCACTCTTCAAATCAATCTTCGAAAAGATAGTAGCTCCGCTTATTTGATCTAACAAGTCATCCAACCTCGGCATTGGAAATCTATATCTCACAGTAATCTTATTCAATGCTCGACTGTCAGTGCACATCCTCCACGTTCCATCCTTTTTGGGTACCAATAAAGCTGGTACAGCACAAGGACTCAGACTCTCCTGCACACGCCCCTGCTCAAGCAATTCCTCTACCTGCCTTCGCAACTCTTCATGTTCCTTCGGACTCATTCGATAATGTGGTCTGTGTGGCAACACAACACCTGGAACAAGATCTATCTGATGTTGAATATCCCTCAACGGTGGCAACTCCGTTGGTAACTCCTCTGGAAATACATCGTCAAATTCTTTCAAAACTGGTTTAACTTCTTCTGGAATCTCAACCTCTTCACTGCTCTCTCGCCCAATTAACAAAAACACTTCAGGTTCCTCCTCTACTTCCTTCACAAACTCCTTCAGAGATAACAAAGTTTTGAGCTCTTCAATCTCCTCCAACTTGTTTTCCTCCTGTTGTCGCTTCTTTGGAACTAGAGTAATCTTTGTGCCTTCGAACATGAAACTGTAACTGTTGGTTCGTCCGTCATGCTGCACAGCTCGATCATACTGCCACGGTCTCCCCAGCAACAAATGACAAACGTCCATATCTACGACATCACACCAGATTTCATCTTTGTATTTCTTCCCAATTGAGAACTTCACACAAGCTCTACGCCCAACTTTCACTTCACCACCCTTCCTCAACCAAGCTAACTTGTACGGTTTAGGATGTTTCTCGGTTTTCAACTCCAACTTCTTCACCGCCTCTGTAGAGATAATATTATCACAACTCCCAGCATCAATAACAAATTTACAAACTCTTCCCAGAATAGTGCATGTAGATTGAAAGATATTGTTCCTCAACCAACTACTTTCCTCCTCTTGCTTCGGTGTTAAACAACTTCTCCTCATCATCAATGCATACCCGTCATCTCCTGACAGTAAGTCTTCCTCCTCAGCTGGTAAAGAATTAGAGCATTCAGCTTCTTCATCCTCATCCTCATCCTCAGCTATCATAGCTCTCTTCTTCGGCTTTGGACATTCATTACTTTTGTGGCCCAACTCTTGGCAATTATAACATTTGAAACTGTTATTGACTTTCGCCTTCCCAACCTCATTCACAACTGATTTTGCAACAGCTTTTGAAACATTAGAACTCCCACTAACTCCCTTCACTGGATTGTTGGAATTTGTAAACACACCACCTCCTCGTCTACCCTGCTTCTCCCAAGCCAATGCTTTCTGATGTGCTTCTGCTACAGATCTAGGATCAAACATGTTAACCATATCCTGAATCTGCATTCTCAATCCCCCAATGAACCTAGATGTCAGCTGCTCTTCCGTTTCCATAATATCATTCCTCGCAATAAGTTGATAAAATTCGTCAGCATAGTCATTCACAGATTTCGTCCCTTGTCTCAAGTTTTGCAAACGTTGATACACCAAAGATTGATAATTGTAAGGTAAGAACGTTGCTTTCATCAATTTCTTCATCTTCTCCCAAGATTCAACTTTTGACTTTCCCATCCGTTCACATGTAAGTTTAGTTTGCTGCCACCATGCCAAAGCTCTACCCCTCAGCCTCGTAGCAACCAACTTCACTCTACGATGTTCTGGAACTTCTTTGAAGTCAAAAATCTCCTCAACATTAGCTACCCAATCTAGAAACTCCTCTGCTTGCATACCACCTTTGAATTCATGAATTTCAGTCTTCATCCCCGACTCCCATTTGTGATCATACTCAGAGTGATTTCTTCCTTGTCCTCGTCCTTGTCCTTGAACACTACCACCATCATACTCCTCTTCAAAATCAGATGTATATCGTTGTCTATCTCGTCCACCCACATCTCTACTACCATTACGCCTTCCACCTTCATCCCTTCTATCGACATTCCTCCATTCACGATCATTCACGTTCCTCCCACGCCCTTGATCATTTTCAACACTTCTGTCTCGATTGGAATGTGGCGAGACTCTACTACCCCCATGGTTAGATTCAGGTGAAACCCTTCTCCGATTTTGATTCATCTCCGTCATAAGCTTCTCTAACCGGCCAATTCCTTCGTTAAGCTTTTCACTAAAGTTCTCATTGATTCTTTGCTCCATCTCATCAGCTTCTTCTCTTCGATACAAAGCTTCAACGTTTTGATGTCGATTGGCTCTTTTTGGTGGCATACTTGAAAACTTCACAAACACTTCAAAATTCAAACACTTTTCGGATTTTGATCCAAAATGAAACGGATCGAAAACTTCCACTTTGTAGCAAATCGCGATGAACACGATGGACAAAGTTTCGGCTTCCAATACAAATTCGATCAATCAATCTTCGAAAAAGCCTTCTTACTCTCGACCGTGATAAACAAATTCAAATCTTCACTTCAAGCTCGGCAAATCTCTTCAACTTCTAAATGAATAGGCTCCAAGTCTCGATCTAGCTATGATTGGCTAGAACAAGCTCTGATACCAAAATGACGCAGCGGATATTACAAAAACAAGATAATACGATGAATGTAGTAATCGGTGGATTGGAAGATACTAAAATGCCCAAATTCGTTGATCCGAAGATGCCGAATTCTAGCTATCCCGAACCTGTTGATCGCGCATGATACCGGGTCCAAAGATCTTCAATTCTTCGAGCGTTGATCTAGCGCACTAGATTCCGCGAATCGGCTTCTACAATCGTTGAATCGAGCGCACTCGATTAACCGAAAGAGGAGATAGGAGATTACACTCGACTACCAATTTGAATGAAAGCACAAAGCAATCAAAAGAGAATTTTATTCAAAAATCAACAACCATTTACAAATGAGAGACCCGGCCTATTTATAGACATTTTACAACTCACACGAAAAAAAACAAGAAAAATTACATCTCCTAAGTCGGTTCCGACCTAAAAGTCACGACCTATCATAAGTCGTACACGACTTAGCCCAAACAGTTACAACATAACGACTTAAAAACAGAAAATACAAACAGACAACCACTTAAGTCGTTGCCGACTTAACAATGCTACGCAGCTCAACTTAGTAACAACTTAAGGAATCAACGGTCCAGGTTAACTCGGCAGAGAAAACAACGGCAACAGTGCTTCGCGACTTAAAATGAACGACTTCAAAAAGTCTTTGCGACTTAAAGATTCTCGCGACTTAAATCAACGGCATAGGATAAAGCGGCATACAATCTACGGCTACAAGCTTCAGCGACTTAAGAACATACGGCATTCCAGATCAACGACTTAAGGAAATCAATGGTTTAGATTAGCTCGCAGAAGAATCAACGGCAACATCTTCACGCGACTTACGACTTAAGAACTTCACGAGTTAAACTTCAGCGACTTACGAGTCAATTCTTCTAGGTCGTAACTCGCTTCCTCCTCATGCCTTTTGCTAAGTCGTGGACGACTCATACCTTCCACTTTGTTAAGTCGTGGGTTTTCAATAGGTCGCTGCCGAGTTATACTAAGTCGCTGGGACGACTTAACACCTTCGTTAGGTCGCGAACTCGAGTTAACTCGCTGCCGAGTTATACTAAGTCGCTGGGACGACTTAACACCTTCGTTAGGTCGCGAACATCCTTCCATAAGTCGGTTGCGACCTAGAACTTCATTTTCCCAACATTGCTCACCAAATCTTAACTCGGTGGTATTCTTCTTAGGTCGGTCTCGACTTATCAACTTGTTAGGTCGTATTCGACCTATGACTTCATTCTGGCCTGCATCAACAAGTAACCAATGTAAACAGAGGTGATATCATATACATGAGGAACATGCAATACAAAACAATGTATCAAGACTCAAGTGAACCTGATATGCAAAACTCAAGCCTGGCAACATGATACAAATACAACATGAAGACTGCAATATCAAAGTGAAGAATGAATGCAACCATCAGTGCAGCTCAAAACAGTTTCAAAGACATCATGAACTAGATATGGACTGTGATCAAAGCAATATGAACATAACAAAAACCAAAACAACGTGTACAATGATATATATATGCAACAAGACCCAAGACTGCAACACTATAGTGCAAGTTCAATGTAGTCAACAGTTTTTTTTAACAAAGTCAAAACACATCACGAATTTCAAAATGAACAAAGACAGAGATGTCGAAGTCAACAAGCACAACGAAAGAAATCATCGTCATAGCAAAGTCAGAAATCATTAAGCCGTGGTAATCATATTTGAACAAGTAAGTTTAATCAAGTCAGAAGCAATATGCTGAAATAACCAAGGAAAAGATCGAATAGTTCAGAATCAAAGCAGTGGCAATCAAGGAATCAAGCCAGTTCAAAATAAAAACCAGGACAATCAAGTAACCACAAAATATATGCATTTGAACAAGTCAGAAAAATCACAGTCATTCAAACATAATCAAGTGGCTAAGTAAATTATCAAACGAACGAAAATCAAGGGTTTCGAACCCTATATAAATGTTTAACATCATCGGCTACGAATCCATCGAGTTCAAGCAAGCTAACAAGAAAAACAAAAAAGAAAAAATCACATACCAAATCATACCAAACTCGATCGAGGAGGAGGAGTCGTGTGCGAATCGAAGAAACGTCGATTCTGATGCAAATCAAAGTAATACCCATCGTAATCGACTTATAATCAAGCGGCGCCTCAATTCCACTAAAACCCTAAATCTAGAAAAGGAACGAATAAAGAGAAGCAGCCATTGTTTCATCCCAAAAAATACAGGCCGAAGAAATAACAAAGAAAAGGGGAAATAATTTTACACTACATGTATTTGGGCCGACTCATATTTGCTTTGGGCCGACTCATATTTGTTTAGGGCTTGCTTTATTTAAAGATTAGGGTTTTGATTTTTTAATTGTTTTAAATTTGTATTTTCTTTTTAAAATCGTTTTAATTTCTAGTCGTGTGACTAGGGGACAAACTACGTGGCGTAGTTTGAGAATTCGCAACTCAGTGGCTGGGTTGTGGTAGGGTTTTGAGCGTAGAGTTAAGGTTAGTCGATAGCTGGTGTCGCGAGTTTACGTAAGTGTTTGACGAATTAATTTCTAGTAGAAATCTTGGGGGCAGCACATAGGTAAGGTTTTGCCGAAGCTGGGTAAATCTGCGTGTTCTATTTTCTGCTTTTATTCTATGTTGCTATTATTCTGTTGTGATCTGTATTGAATTTATATTTTATAAACTTCCGCATTAAATTTTTATAATTATTAGTATCACCCCATTCACCCCCCCTCTAGGGTGAAATCGATCCAACAAGTGATATCAGAGCTAGGAATAGAAAGCCATTTTTGTTTTAAAAATCTGATTTTTTCAAAAACAATTTTTTTACAAAAATTTGAATTTTTAAAATGGCTTCTTTTAATAATGCTTTTGCTGAGGGTCAGTCCATAGTTAGACCACCAATGTTCAATGGTGAATATGCTTACTGGAAAAATAGGATGAATTTTTTTTCTGAAAACCATTGATGCTTGGAATATAATTGAGACATGTTATAGAGCACCAACTATAGTTGTAGATAATCAGGAAATAGATAAACCGATAGATCAATGGACAGATTTAGAAAATAGACTACAGAATGCTAATGCTAAAGCTATGAATTCTATTATTTTTCACTGGATCAAATTGAATTTAATCATGTCTCACATTGTCTAACTGCACAGGAAATATGGCACACACTCAAAGTGACTCACGAAGGAACATCTCAAGTCAAAGAATCTCGCCTTACCATGCTGAGTAGCGAATACGAGAATTTCACAATGGCTAAGGAAGAAAATGTCAAGGAGATGTACGGACGACTTTCCAATATCGTATACAAATTAGAAGCTCTTGGAAAATCATACACAGAATTGGAAATAGTCCGAAAAATCCTCAGAGTCCTTCCACGGAATTTTGAAACCAAAGTCACTGCCATTCAAGAATCAAAAGATTTGAAACAAATCAAAGTTGAAGAACTCATCAGAAATCTCACCACTTATGAGCTAGAAATGAAATTCAAGGAAGAGCATGAAGGAGGTAATACTCGAAAGAATTCAATAGCTCTAAAAGGAACAACCGAAAGTGAAGATGACGACAACGATGATGGTGCAGCAGAATTGGCACTGATAATAAAGAGATTCAAAAAGTGGAATCACAAATACAGAAATCCAGTTCTAAATCAACAATTAAAAAGAAAAATAGTCAAAGCACAGGACAACCCAGAAGAGCGGGAGATCATCTGTCATAAGTGCAACAAACCCGGCCACATCAAGTTCAATTGTCCCAAAAATCGACACAGCCAAGAAAAGAAATCGAAAAGAAGAAATTTTACTGCCACGTGGAATAAAAGTGATGATGATTATAAAAGCACTTGCAGTGAGAGTGAGAAAGCAGATTTGTGCCTTCGAGGTGATATAACTGATAGCGATGATGACGAGCCAAGCGAGGTATCAAAACTTACTCACTTTGAATTACTTATATATTTCCACGAAGTAAATGGCTGTTTCGAAAGACTTAGGGAGAAATACGCTAAACTTGAATCACACAAAGATACTTTGATAGATTTAAATAAACAGCTTGATTAGTTAGTTAAAAACTATCAAAGCAAAATCCCTAAGTGTGATAAGTGTCCAACATTCGAAGAAGAGATTAGAAAATCAGAAATTAAAATAAAGTCACTTGAAAACGAAATTCTGATTTTAAAAGAAAGTGAAAACACTAGAAGAGAAAATTCTATTAAAAGGTGCACTCAATTATTGAATGAAAACGAATCACTCAAAACACAAGTCCAACAAATATCAATGACTTTAGGAAAATTCTCCAGAGGAGAAAAATCATTGAATATGCTAATAGGAAAACAAACTGTTAATACTGATAGACAAGGACTTGGGTATACTCACTCTGATTATGTTAGAAACAAAATTAATCAAGTCAAATCCTAGTGCACTATTTGTAGAAAAATTGGACACAATCAAAATAATTGTTGGTATAGACCCAAACACATGAAAACAATTCCAATTTGGGTTCCAAAAGGCACGAATATAAAATCCCTTAAAGTTAAAAAAATCTAGGTGCCAAAAGGAACATATATAAATAGTTTTGGGTCTCCACAAACTTATTTTTCAAAATCCGTTTCCACTAACAACCATGGACCTATAAAAACAAATAGGTCAAAAAAATATTCTCTCATGTTGGTGTGGTGGCAGGCTAAGGAACAACAACAATATCATCTGGATTCTGGCTGTTCCAGACACACAACGGGCGATAAATCAAAGTTCCTTAGCCTAGTATAAAGGTGGCAGAATCACAATGGGCAACAACGAAAAATTATCGATAAAGGTAAAACAGGTAAAGATATATATATATATATATATCTTGAACGATTTATTAAATGTGATAATCTGCACCACAATTTAATTTAATTCAGCTAGTTATGTGATAATGAAATGAATGTTGATTTTGATTCTTGACTTTTTCGAAATTGTTGGTCAATTATTCTTTATGCGGAGAACACTACAATCCTTGAACTACTTCATATAGATTTGTTTGGATTAATGATGGTGTTACATTTGGTTATTTTATGGCTGACTCTATATTCACTGTGTCGTTTTATTGGTACGGCTTCAACTGAAATCTAAAAGAATTTCAATGATGTAAAAATGATTTCAAAGGAATTTGTTTCAAATTCACGGTTTGGTTAACTAATGATAGTCTTGAGTGAAAGAGAAATTCAGATGCAGATTACACTGGCAATCTAGTTGATAAAAAAATTACTAGTGGAACGTGATTTATGTTGAGACATTCAGTAACTGCATCGTTTTTCAAAGAAAGTATCTGCATATTTTTCACTTGAAATAATTTTTCAAGTAGCAGACATTGTTCTTTTATAAAAACCCTACTAGAAAATCATTTTTATTGACCTTGTTTCAGATTAGTCATTTTGAAAAAAGTTGATAATTATTTTTGGACTTGATTTTAAATGACTACATTAACTATTCTGACCCCCGACTAATTATCGAAAAGATAAATAGTGATTAAAAAAGTGATGAGTGTTGATATTAATCATATATTATAACTTGAGAGAGTATAATTAGTAAATCTCCTTAGAAATTTAAACAAGAGTTATAAAAACTATTTGTTTGGTAAAAATTCCATGACCATTTTTATTTCTATCATATTTCTATCAACCATCACTCATCAAAATCCAATATAGTATGTCAATATATGGTATTTTAAAAGGGAATCATTCGTTTTTCATTTCGTTATATTTTTAACAGATAAAAACATCCAAAGTATTCACTCTCATTTAAAAGTCCTCACGGTTATGCATGGGTGAATTACTTGGAATTTTTGATTATGTGCTTCCATGCTCATTTAAAAGTCCTCACGGTTATGCATGTATGGAATGCATATCAAAATTGATTGATTAAATAGACAAGTTGATTCTAATCCCATTTAAAAGTCCTCACGGTTATGCGTGGTTAGAAGATACTTGAATTCATTTTTTAATAAAAAAATTGAAATACTACTAATCTCATTTAAAAGTCCTAACGGTTATGCATGATTAGTAGATATTCAAATTCCTGAAATAAATATACCACAAATAGACACAACTATATGGTTTTATATGATGACGTCATCCCTATCATTTTAAAGTGGAACATGCGTCAAACAGAGTATTTATGATTTTTGTTTGATTTTTTTATTGAAATTTAATATTTATATTCGATTGAGTTTTAATGTTGTATTAATGTCTATCACTTTATCTCTATTTTTCTAACACTGTTACTCTTTTGCTGATAACAAAAAGGGGAGAGAAAAGTTCAGATTTTGAAAAATAAAGGTCAAAAGGTTAAATATTTTCTATTTGCATCAAGACTCATTTGCTCATTTTTATTTACATGCATATATGAAGGGGGAGCTTTGTGTAGAGAGGGAGCATTCAAATAGGGGGAGCAAATTGAATGATCAAATACATTTAATAAATTCAAAATCTTAAATATATGTTTGTTATCATCAAAAGGGGGAGATTGTTAAATATGCGAGTATATAATTTTTGTTTGATGATAATAAACATATATATATATATTCATTTAAATGTATTTGTCAATGTACGATTTTATATTTCACATAATTAAATAAATATTTGTCGAATAAAATAAATAACACGGAATTTAAATTCAAACAGATATTTTATTTAAACAAATATTTATTACAATTTTGAATAGTACAAATTTGAGCTCTCACTATATATATACAATCTTTGATTACAATACAATTTGATTACATCACAATTCACATTTACATTTGGACCTCACTACATATCACTCGTTCACTCAACTCGTATTTATCTTCAACTTCAGTCCAGATTAAATCCAGCATCTGAGCTATCTGCAAAAATATAACTGACGCAGTAAAATTGAAAAAGAAATATTTTTGCAGTGTAAAATAAAATGTGATTTTAAAAATATTATTTGCATCAGTTATTTGGGTTGCTCGTCATTATTTAATTCTGAATTCATCAAACACGAACAGCTTGTGACATGCACAGTGTATCACTGTACATGCCACAAGACCGTGCACACCGATATACACCTGATAAATCTACAGGGATAGGTGAGCACAAGGTCAAACCCAAATCAAAAGCCGGGTTCAACTCAAGTGAAATAAATATTAAGTCACGATATCAACACAAGGTCAAACCCGAGCTATAAGCTGGATTCAACACGGGTGCAAGTTCAAAAATGGTCAAGAATTAAAATACAACCAAACAAGAAGACAGTCTCGACAAAAACAGCACCAGACTCGACCAAGACCACTTCTAGTAGCAGTACACAAAAAAGGCAGTGCAAAAGGACAACTAAACTAGCATGAACCAGATATACAGTGACTAATGCAAAGTGGTGAATGCAAAAACATGCACCAGTGAAACATGTGCAGCTCAAATACAAGTTCAAAGCAATGCCGAAGTCACAAACGAAAACAAGTTCTGCAGCAAAACCAAAATAGACAGCAGCTAAACTAGAGATTACAAACTAAAGGCACAAGAGACCAGCCATGACCAGAGAGAAGCCAAAGTCAATGAACGAAGTGCACATATATACACATGACAGTGAAATAGGCCAGAGATTAGTTCAACTGCATGGACACACTACTCAAAGGCATGAAGCAATTCAAAGGCAGTTCAGTAATCAAGTGAACACAATATACAGTGAAAAAATTGCAACTTGTACCAATATGCTATGCACAAGTAACCAATGTAAACAGAGGTGATATCATATACATGAGGAACATGCAATACAAAACAATGTATCAAGACTCAAGTGAACCTGATATGCTAAACTCAAGCCTGGCAACATGATACAAATACAACATGAAGACTGCAATATCAAAGTGAAGAATGAATGCAACCATCAGTGCAGCTCAAAACAATTTCAAAGACATCATGAACTAGATATTGACTATGATCAAAGCAGTATGAACATAACCAGAACCAAAACAACATGTACAGTGATATATATATATATATATATATATATATATATATATATGCAACAAGACCCAAGACTGCAACACTACAGTGCAAGTTCAATGTAGTCAACAGTTTTTTTTAACAAAGTCAAAACACATCAAAAATTTCAAAATGAACAAAGACAGAGATGCCGAAGTCAACAAGCACAAGGAAAGAAATCATCGTCACAGCAAAGTCAGAAATCATCAAGCCGTGGTAATCATATTTGAACAAGTAAGTTTAATCAAGTCAGAAACAATATGCCGAAATAACCAAGGAAAAGATCGAACAGTTCAGAATCGAAGCTGTGGCAATCAAGGAATCAAGTGAGTTCAAAATCAAAACCGTCATAATCAAGTAATCACAAAATATATGCATTTGAACAAGTCAGAAAAATCATAGTCATTCAAACATAATCAAGTGGCCAAGCAAATTATCAGACGAACAAAAATCAAGGGGTTCGAACCCTATATAAATATTTTAACATCATCGGCTACGAATCCATCGAGTTCAAGCAAGCTAACTAGAAAAACAGAAAAGCAAAAAATCACATACCAAATCATTCCGAACTCGATCGAGGAGGAGGAGTCATGCGCGAATCGAAGAAACGTCGATTGCCGACGCAAATCAAAGTAATACCCATTGTAATCGAATTACAATCAAGCGGCACCTCAATTCCACTAAAACCCTAAATCTGGAAAAGGAACGAACAAAGAGAAGCAACCATTGTTTCATCCCAAAAAATACCAGGCCAAAGAAATAACAAAGGAAAAGGGAAACAATTTTACACTACATTTATTTTGGGCCGACTCATATTTGTTTAGGGCTTGCTTTATTTAAAGATTAGGGTTTTGATTTTTTAATTGTTTTAAATTTTTATTTTCTTTTTAAAACCGTTGTAATTTCTAGTCGTGTGACTAGAGGACAAACTACGTGGCATAGTTTGAGAATTCGCAACTCAGTGGCTGAGTTGTGGCAGGGTTTTGAGCATATAGTTAAGGTTTGTCGATAGCGGGTGTCGCGAGTTTATGTGTGTAAGCGTCTAACTACTTAATTTCTCGTAGAAACCTTAGGGGCAGCACATAGGCAGGGTTTAGCCGAAGCTGGGTAAATCTATGTGCTCTATTTTTTGCTTTTATTCTGTGCTGCTATTATTCTGCTATGATCTGTATTGAATTTATATTTTATAAACTTCCGCATTAAATTTTTATAATTATTAGTATCACCGTATTCACCCCCCTCCACGGTGAAATCGACCCTACACACCTCACTAGTATCCTAAACAAACTTTTAAATCATTTACTATGCTTCTACGCCAAAAATGATTAGTCTTAACATAATATGGAATAATACCATAAGTCATATATATATATATATTGGATATCCCATCCACCCATTTATTAGATTTCCCATATGAAAACAATTTATTAGATATCCCATCTAAAAACCTATAATATAACTATCCGTCAAAACTTTAATAGGACTATCGGTCCCAAATTCACTAAAATAAATGCAGATTATCCATCGTACATTGTTTTATAAAAGTCGGTATAGGCTATCCACCGCACACTTCATTGTTTTCCTAGGATGACTATGAACCCTTGGGTGCCAAATCCCAAGGCTAACTGATGTAGCGCAACCCACAACCTTCAAAGGCATAAGTCGTACACGACTTAAGGAAACAGATATAAGTCGTCCACGACTTATAGAAGAGCCATGAGATAACAAAATAGCAGTGTGTGTTGAAGGTTTAAGTCGGCTATGACTTAAAGGAATTATTTTGAGTCGTCCATGACCTAAGGAGTCGTGTGAGGGGAAGCGGTGAGTTAATGAAGCGGCATTGAGTCGTTTACGACCTAATAGATCAGACGGAAGGGAGTTACGACTTAATGGGAGCTTGAGTCATCTACGACCTAGCAGAACAGATGGAAGGGAGTTACGACTTAATAGAAGCTTAAGTTGGTCGGGGTTGATGAGTCGTATACGATCTAACGGCGCGGCTATAAGTCGTCCACGACTTATCAAGAAGCAGAAATAAGTTCCAGCGGTTGAAGGCTTTAAGTCGAAAGCAGGTTACGACCTAGTTGAGTCGTGGGAAGATATGCCACGAGTTACGACTCATGATAAGTCGTTGAAGTCTTAAGTCGTAAGTCGTCTGTTTCTTATACTGGGTGTAATTTGTTTTTCCTTGAGTCGATGAATGATGTCGATGAGTCGTAAGGCGTTTGGGTCTTATGTCGTGAGTAGTTAGGTCGTCTACGACCTAAGTGTTGTAATAAGTTTGTATTTTCGTAAGTCGTATGTTGTCTATATTGAGTCGCGGCTGTGATGAGTCGTTGCCGACCTTAGTTAGGTCGTAAGTCATAGATGTTAGGTCGGAAACGACTTAGGAGTTGATGTAATTTCTGTTGTAAAGTTGTTCGCCTATAAATAGGCCGTGAGTCTCATTTGTAAAGGTTGTTGATTTTTGAATAAAATTCTCTTTTGTTAGCTTTGTGCTTTCATTCAAATTGGTAGTTGAGTGTAATCTCCTATCTCCTCTCTCGGATAATCGAGTGCGCTCGATTCAACGATTGCAGAAGCCGATTCGCGAAATCAAGTGCGCTTGATCAACGCTCGAAGAATTGAAGATCTCTCCTTACGGTATCGTGCGCGATCAACGTGTCAGAGATAGCTAGAATTCGGCATCTTCGGATCAACGAATTTGGGCATTTCAGTATCTTCCAATCCACCGATTACTACATTCATCGATCTACATTGTTTTTGTAATATCCGCTGCGTCATTTTTGGTATCAGAGCTTGTTTTAGCCAATCATAGCTAAATCGAGTCTTGGAGCCGATTTATTTGAAGTCGAAGTATTGATTTGATCACGGCCGAGAGCAACTAGTTGAAGTGTGTGCATACTTTTGAAGTTTGGAGATCAAATTTGCCTCATTTGGAGAAGTTGTGTTCATCGTGTTCATCGCGAAGTAGCAACAAAGGGGGAGTTTTCGATCCATTTCATTTTGGATCAAAGTTTGAATTGTGTTTGAATTTGAAGTGTTTGTGAAGTTTCAAGTATGCCGCCGAGAAGAGCTAATCGTCACCAAAACGTAGAAGCTTTGTATCGAAGAGAAGAAGCTGATGAGATGGAGCAAAGAATCAATGAAAACTTTAGTGAAAAGCTTAACGAAGGAATTGGTCGGTTAGAGAAGATGATGTTAGAGATGAATCAAAATCGGAGAAGGGTTTCACCTGAATCTAACCATGGGGGAAGTAGAGTCTCACCACAATCCAATCGAGAAAGAAGTGTTGACAATGATCAAAGGCGTGGGAGGAACGTGGATGATCGTGAACGGAGGAATGTAGATAGAAGGGATGATGGTGGTAGATGTGATGGTAGTAGAGATGTGGGTGGACGAGATAGACAATGATATACATCTGATTTTGAAGAAGAATATGATGGTGGTAGTGTTCAAGGACAAGGACGAGGACAAGGAAGAAATTATTCTGAGTATGATCACAAGTGGGAGTCAGGAATGAAGACAGAAATTCCTGAATTCAAAGGTGGTATGCAAGCAGAGGAGTTTTTAGATTGGGTGGCTAATGTTGAAGAGATTTTTGACTTCAAAGAAGTTCCAGAACAGCGTAGAGTGAAGTTGGTTGCTACGAGGTTGAGGGGTAAAGCTTTGGCATGGTGGCAGCAAACCAAACTTACACGTGAACGAATGGGAAAGTCAAAAGTTGAATCTTGGGAGAAGATGAAGAAATTGATGAAAGCAACGTTCTTACCTTTCAATTATCAATCTTTAATGTATCAACGTTTGCAGAACTTGAGACAAGGGACAAAATCTGTGAATGACTATGCTGACGAATTTTATTAACTTATTGCAAGGAATGATATTATGGAAACGGAAGAGCAGCTGACATCTAGATTCATTGGGGGATTGAGAATGCAGATTCAGGATATGGTTAATATGTTCGATCCAAGATCTGTAGCGGAAGCACATCAGAAAGCGTTGGCTTGGGAGAAGCAGGGTAGACGAGGAGGTGGTGTGTTTACTAGTTCCAACAATCAAATGAAGGGTGTTAGTGGAAGTTCTAATGTTTCTAAACCTATCAGTAAATCGGTGGTGAAGGAGGCTGAGAAGGCGAGGGTTAACAATGGTTTCAAATGTTATAATTGCCCAGAATTGGGTCATAAAAGCAACAAGTGTCCAAAGCCAAAGAAGAGAACCATGATTGTAGAAGTTGAAGATGAGGATGTTGATGGGGAGTATTCTAGTCCGGTTGAGGAAGATGAACAGGATATTGCGTCAGGAGATGAAGGTTGTAATCTAATGCTGAGGAGATCGTGTTTGACACCGAAGCAGGAGGAAGCTAGTTGGTTGAGGAGTAATATCTTTCAGTCAACATGTACTATATTGGGGAAGGTGTGTAAGTTTGTGATTGACGCAGGAAGCTGTGATAATATTATCTCAACCGAGGCTGTGACAAAATTGAAGTTGAAGACAGAGAAACATCCGAATCCATACAAGTTAGCATGGTTGAGAAAAGGAGGAGAAGTGAAAGTGGATAGACGAGTTCGTGTTCCATTCTCTATTTGGAAGAAATACAAAGACGAGATCTGGTGTGATGTAGTAGAGATGGATGTTTGTCATTTACTTTTGGGAAGACCATGGCAGTTTGATCGCGCAGTACAACATGACGGTCAGACCAACAACTATAGTTTTATGTTTGAAGGCACAAAGATTATCTTAGTTCCAAAGAAGAGACAACAGGGAGAAAGTAAGTCAGAAGAGATTGAAGAGCTTAAAACTTTGTTATCTTTGAAGGAGTTTATGAAGGAAGTAGAGGAGGAGCCTGAAGTGTTTTTGTTGATTGGGCGAGAAAGCAGTGAAGAGGTTGAAATTCCGGAAGAAGCAAAGCCAGTTTTGAAAGAATTTGACGATGTATTTCCAGAGGAGTTACCAACGGAATTGCCACCGTTAAGGGATATACAACATCAGATAGATCTTGTTCCAGGTGCTGTGTTGCCACACAGACCACATTATCGAATGAGTCCGAGGGAACATGAAGAGTTGCGGAGGCAGGTAGAGGAATTGCTTGAGCAGGGGCGTGTGCAGGAGAGTTTAAGTCCTTGTGCTGTACCAGCTTTATTGGTTCCCAAAAAGAGTGGAACGTGGAGGATGTGCACAGACAGTCGAGCATTGAATAAGATCACAGTCAGATACAGATTTCCGATGCCAAGACTTGATGATCTATTGGATCAAATTAGTGGGTCTGTAGTCTTTTCTAAGATTGACTTGAAGAGCGGTTATCATCAGATTCGCATTAGACCAGGGGATGAATGGAAGACAACATTCAAGACGAGGGAAGGATTGTATGAATGGCTGGTAATGCCGTTTGGTCTATCGAATGCACCGAGTACATTCATGAGGGTGATGAATCAAATTTTCAGACCATACATTGGAAAATTTGTGGTGGTTTACTTTGATGATATTCTAATCTACAGTGCTAGTACAGAAGAGCATGTTCAACATTTGAAGAAAGTGTTAATTATTCTTCGTGAAGAACAATTCTATGCTGCTACAAAGAAATGTGTTTTCATGGCGAGGAGTGTTCTATTTCTGGGGTATGTTGTGTCAGAAGAAGGAATACAGGTTGACCAAAGTAAAATCGAAGCAATTAGAGATTGGCCGCAGCCCAAGACGATAACGGAAGTTCGTAGTTTTCATGGGTTGGCTTCATTCTATCGAAGGTTCATTCCACACTTTAGTAGTGTGATGGCACCTGTTACAGATTGTATGAAGGGTAAACAATTTTCATGGTCAGAGGAAGCAGGGGATGCTTTTGGGAAGATTAAGGAGTTGCTGACATCTGCACCAATTCTAATATTACCAGATTTTCAGTTAGTGTTTGAACTACATACTGATGCATCCAAGGTTGGGATTGGAGGAGTATTGAGTCAGAGGGGACGTCCGATTGCATACTTTAGCGAGAAGTTATCAGGAGCAAAGATGAGATACAGTACATATGATGTTGAATTTTATGCTGTTGTGCAATCTATTAAACACTGGAGACACTATCTATTTCAGAAGGAGTTTGTTCTTTACACTGATCATGAGGCGTTGAAGCATTTACAAGGACAAGACAAGATTTCAGCGAGACATGCATCGTGGATTGCATATCTGCAACAGTTCACATTTGTTGTGAAACATAAATCAGGAGTGACGAATCGTGTTGCGGATGCGTTGAGTAGAAGAAGTCACTTGTTAACAACATTGAAGGTTGAAGTGACAGGGTTTGAAGGACTACCGGAATTATTTGTTGAAGATCCTTACTTTATGAAGGTGGTTGATAAAGTCAAGGAGGGAAAGACGGATGAGTTTTTGATGGAAGATGGTTTTCTGTTCAAGGGAAATCGATTGTGCATACCTGATTGTAGTTTGAGAATGAAGATTGTAAAAGAGCTACATGAAGAAGGACATGTTGGGAGAGACCGTACATTACAGTTGATTTCACAGTCTTACTTTTGGCCATCAATGAGGAAAGAGGTGGAAAGGTTTGTGGAGAGATGTCATATCTGTCAGGTTTCGAAAGGAACTGCAACTAATGCTGGGTTATATATGCCGTTACCTGTACCAACTAAACCATGGGTTGATGTGAGTATGGACTTTGTGTTGGGGTTGCCGAGAACACAGCGTGGTAATGATTCCATTTATGTGGTGGTTGATCGATTTTCGAAAATGGCACATTTTATTGCTTGTAAGAAGATGGCGGATGCTGTTCATGTTGCTCAATTGTTTTTCAAGGAGATCTATCGACTTCATGGATTGCCAGAATCTATTGTGTCGGATAGAGATACTCGATTTCTGAGTCACTTTTGGTTGAGTTTGTAGAAAATGGTGGGAACGAAGCTGAAGTTTAGTAGTGCTTATCATCCGCAAACGGATGGACAGACCGAGGTCGTGAACAGATCGTTGGGAAATTTGTTGAGGTGTCTTGTGCAAGACAATCTGAAGAGTTCGGACATGAAGTTATGCCAAGCAGAATTTGCTCATAATCATGCAATGAATCGTAGTACGGGATTCAGTCCATTTCAGATAGTATATTCAAGCTTACCGAAGGGACCGTTGGATTTAACGGTAGTGCCACAATCAAAGAAGACAGTTAAGAAAGCTGCTGCTTTTGTTGATGGGTTGACAGAATGTCATAAAATCGTTCAGGAACGATTGGAGAAAGCGAATGAGAAGTATAAACGTTCGGCAGATCTGAAGCGAAGAAATGTTGAATTTAATGAAGGTGATATGGTATATGCTGTGTTAACAAAGGATCGTTTTCCAGTAGGCGCTTATAACAAATTGAAAGCCAGGAAAATTGGTCCTGTAGAAGTCGTGAAACGAATTAATGAAAATGCTTACAAATTGAAGCTGCCAGAGGATGTGTACACGTCTGACGTATTCAATGTTAAGCATCTCGTACCATATTATAGAGATGAACGATCCGACGTGGAAGAATTACAAATTCGAGGACGAATTTTTCTCAGCCTAGGGAGGATGATGTAGCGCAACCCACAACCTTCAAAGGCATAAGTCGTACACGACTTAAGGAAACAGATATAAGTCGTCCACGACTTATAGAAGAGCCACGAGATAACAAAATAGCAGTGTGTGTTGAAGGTTTAAGTCGGCTACGACTTAAAGGAATTATTTTGAGTCGTCCATGACCTAAGGAGTCGTGTGAGGGGAAGCGGTGAGTTAATGAAGCGGCATTGAGTCGTTTACGACCTAATAGATCAGACGGAAGGGAGTTACGACTTAATGGGAGCTTGAGTCGTCTACGACCTAGCAGAACAGATGGAAGGGAGTTACGACTTAATAGAAGCTTAAGTCGGTCGGGGTTGATGAGTCGTATACGATCTAACGGCGCGGCTATAAGTCATCCACGACTTATCAAGAAGCAGAAAGAAGTTCCAGCGGTTGAAGGCTTTAAGTCGGAAGCGGGTTACGACCTAGTTGAGTCGTGGGAAGATATGCCACGAGTTACGACTCATGATAAGTCGTTGAAGTCTTAAGTCGTAAGTCGTCTGTTTCTTATACTGGGTGTAATTTGTTTTTCCTTGAGTCGATGAATGATGTCAATGAGTCGTAAGGCGTTTGGGTCTTATGTCGTGAGTAGTTAGGTCGTCTACGACCTAAGTGTTGTAATTAGTTTGTATTTTCGTAAGTCGTATGTTGTCTATATTGAGTCGCGGCTGTGATGAGTCGTTGCCAACCTTAGTTAGGTCGTAAGTCATAGATGTTAGGTCGGAAACGACTTAGGAGTTGATGTAATTTCTGTTGTAAAGTTGTTCGCCTATAAATAGGCCGTGAGTCTCATTTGTAAAGGTTGTTGATTTTTGAATAAAATTCTCTTTTGTTAGCTTTGTGCTTTCATTCAAATTGGTAGTTGAGTGTAATCTCCTATCTCCTCTCTCGGATAATCGAGTGCGCTCGATTCAACGATTGCAGAAGCCGATTCGCGGAATCAAGTGCGCTTGATCAACGCTCGAAGAATTGAAGATCTCTCCTCACGGTATCGTGCGCGATCAACGTGTCAGAGATAGCTAGAATTCGGCATCGGAACAACGAATTTGGCATTTCAGTATCTTCCAATCCACCGATTACTACATTCATCGATCTACATTGTTTTTGTAATATCCGCTGCGTCACTAACCACCTATGGTAAAACATTCTTTACTTTAGAAATTTGATGTGGGCTATCCACTGCACATTCCATGGTTTTCCTATGTCAACCAAGAACCCAACACTTGGCCAATAAAATTATCATGATCCCCATGATTATTTATTAAAATTCATGATCCACATGATTGTTTATTTTTTTCTCATGTATCCCACATGTTTAACCTATTCCCATTGGTAACTCCAATTAGGTTAAATTAAATAAAAACACATTGATAGCCCCAATGTTTATTTTCAAAAGCATATTTCTGTTTGTAACCCCAAACTATGTATTGAAAACATAAAACCTACCCAGGTATCCCCATGGTTTAATAACATCCAATTTATATACGGTCCCCCATACATATTCAACAAAGATAAGTATTTTATTCTATAACCCTTCGAAGTAACCCTTTCGAATTAGAAAAAATTTACTTAAGAAAAAAGGCTTAAAACAACCCTTTAAACCTCTTCAAATGATGCCCCATTCGAAAGCAAATAAACATTAGCCTTTGGAAAGCTTTGAAAACCATACCTTTCGACCTTTTCGAAAGGTTTCTTTTCGGCCTAGTCGAAAGCCTGGGGTATCCACCTATAAAACTGTTTATAAACCTTTTGAAAGCAATGAAACTCAAAATCTTTCAAAGTCAACCTTTTGAAGTCAAAACCTTTTGAATTCAAAACCTTTCGAAGTCAAAACCTTTCAAAATCATTGAAGGTAACCCCTTCAAGACCTTTTAAAAGCCTTCAAGTAGAGCAAAAGGTTCAGAAAAACACTGGAGTCGAAAGCACTGCTTCGAAACCTAAAAACTTTCAAAACTATTTGAAAACAATAAAGTGTTAATGTTGGACCAACCCTTCGAAATCAATAGAGAGAGGCAAATTTTAGAAAAATAAAAGATAACCTTTGACTCCATTTGGGTCAAAGGTTAGGAAGCGGCAACTATCTTTTGACCTTGTCGAAAGCTATACCTTTTGACTTTGTCGAAAGGTTTCATTTAAAACAAGAAAGCAAACCAATCGAAACCTTTTTCTTTTAAACCATTTGACAATGTCGAAAGCTCTTTGTCGAAAGCTAGCAGACGTATTTCCTTTAAAAACAAAACAAAACTTCATCTCCTTCGAAAGCTCTAACCTATCATCCCTAAACCTTTCGACCCCTTTCTATTCACTACGTACCAGTCGCCTGATACCATGTGCATTGATTTTTGACCTAGTCGAAAGGTTTGATACCTTTCGACCTTGTCGGAAGGTTTGGAATGGAGGCAAAAGTTCTTGCCGAAAGAGTTGAAATAGTGAAAATTGTACTTTAAAATAGTTCTTTTGTACCCTACCTGCCTTGTTTGTCTAAATCTGGTTGCCAGAATTTTATATTCAAAAATGATGCCGACTTTCCTTATTTGGAAATTTAAATAATTTTGAAAAGGCCCCTTTCTCTTTTATAATTATACCAAACATTTAAGTCCCGTATCTTAAATAATTTTATATAACTATTAAAACATCTTGAAAAATTCTGGAAAATCAATTAATATGTTCTTTCTACATATTAAAATTTCAAAGCATATGAAGACCCAAAACGAATCGGAATTTAACCAAAACTGAATAAAAACGTGTTAATTAGCCCATTAACATTTAAAAACACTTATGTCTTATCCAAACAAAGGTTTAAATGATTATATCTTAACCAAAACATACACATAGATCGGATACAAGCCCATAGCCGAACCAAACATAGAAAATGAGATGATAAACATGATTATTCAACTTGATTAGTTGATTGGAGAATGAAATAATTTCCTAGCTTTAATTCCTTAGATTTTTCTTCAATTTATGCTCTTCTATAAGCACTTTAATGGCCGGCCGAAAGTAGGTGAAGAGTTATGAATGAAAAGTGAGAATTTATTAAGGTGGAGTAAGAGATTTTATACTAAGAAATGTAGCCCCATTTCCAAGTTTACCCCTTAGGAAAATTCCTCCTTCTAAATTTAGTTAAGTCTTATTTTAGTTCATTCATTAAGACACGGCCATTGGATTTATTAAACTCATCTCCCTAATTATTCACATTGTTCTATTTAATTTATCCTATTAAATATCCCGAATAATGTTAATTAAAATTCAGGGGCATTACATCAGGCACGACTAGGTGGAGTCTCATGCTCAAATCAACGTGCACTATCAGAGTAACATTTTGATGAATAGACTTGGGTTAGGCAGTGGAGCTGCATTATGCTCATTCATTGAGGATTGCATATCTTGTTAACTAGAGGCGCAAGATAGCATTACATGCACCAATATTTCTTCTTATGTGGTACCAAGGAGAGAAATGTTGGTATCAGACCATCAGTGATCTGCATACACCCTCGTATCATTTACCATGCATGGACATGTTTGACAGACATAAGGGTATACCATCACAGTTAGGTCAGTTAACGGGTCGGGTTCAGTCCGGGTATCTTAAAACCCAGACTCGATTCTGGTAACAATAATCAAAACCCGAGCCTAGCCTGAAACCGCTAGGAATTTCAAAACCAATACCTGAGCTCGACTTGTCGGGCTTTTCAAGCCTGTCGGGTAATACTCGTATACTTAACTCATAATATTTATGTTAAAACCATATATTACACTTGAAATTTTTATAACAATTATAGAAAAATAATTGTTAACGTACAAATGGGTGGTGATGTAGCCAAGTTCGTAATAATAATATGCAAAAGCATCTAAATGCAAACAAACAAAATGGTAAAAAAAATACACATTGATATTTAGAAACTACGGAAACTAATGACCAGGTTGGGCCCTAACCCACTAAACCATACCCGACCCTAACAGTAACCGGGTCAGGTCGGATCGGTCTTGGATAGTTGAAGTCAAAATCCATACCTACATTTATAGGATGGGTTCGTGTCGGGTTCGGGCCAAAACCCGTACCATTAACAGGCTTAATCACGGTATTTCTTAACTTTCCTTAAATATCATCTAGATGAAATCTAATTTCTAGTCTTTATTAAGTTACATCTTGTAACGATATTTTATGAACGTTTTCATTTCATCATCACTATGTCACTGAGATACCGTGAGTTTGGTCAATGGTCTCCTATCGTATCTGTACTTATTTACGTAGTGTCATTTTAAAAGTTCTTGGTTAAATCTGATAATTTACCAATTAACTGGTTTACTCTATCTACATATTTGGACTTTAAGTTGACAAACAATTACGGTGGTATTAACCTTATACAACAAATGAGACAAATCTTCTCCTGAGTAATGTTTCACTTTAAGTAGTTTGACGTGTACCCAATTATGGTCGCAACATGATTGTAATGTCATGTGATTGACTATAATAAAATTATAGTTTGGCTACTTAAGGTCAACAGTAATCTCAAGTTCAAAGTCTACTACCCATCGTTACAAAAGCTCTTCTATTTTGACTTAGATGTATTAACATACAAAAGACTCTCATTAAGTCATTCATTGTTCTATACAATCATAAGTACATATGCCCTTAGTTTCCTTGGCCATGAGTGATAGAGTTAGGTTTATGCCATAGAGGCAATTATGTAATTGTTGCATATATCTAACTCGATAACCAACCTTGTTCAGAATAAAAGGTTTTTTCTTTCTATTATATATTTAATATAATATGTTATGTTAATTAATTAATTTAATTAAAAGTGTATTTATAAGAAAATCCATAAATGGTATGTTTAGTGATAGTAATTACAATGTGTTGTAACCATGAGTAAATTATCAAAATTAAAATAAACACACCATTTTAAATATTCCTAGTCATGATGTATCGAGACTGAATATCAATATATCCATTGAGACTAAAGTACGTAACTCTCTCCAAATGTTAGGTAGTGTATTACTCATGATAACTGGGGGCATCAAATGGTTACGTACAGATAGTTATTATATAACTATGAAATGCCTCACTCGATAGTATTCTGTTGGTTAATATGGCTAAGGTCAAATAAAAAATATTGATGTGACAATATTACAAAATTCCCTCAATTTGAGAATACTATTGAGCTTCAATATGGAAACATCATCTTTATTATAGTTAAATTGTGGCACAACATCCATTGAACGACTATAGTTGGATCAAGTGGGAGCATTGGAAGTGAGAAATTTTTCAAGAGAGAATTCATTCCCTAGTTTATATGAGATAGTACCGGTAGAGTTAGGGGTATGCCCTAGGGGCAATTTTGTAATTAATTGTAAATTAATTAACTTTGTAATATTCCCATTCATAATAAAGATATTTTTCTTTTTGTTGTATATTTGTTATAATGTGTTATAAATAATTAAATGTTTAAATAAAATATATTTAACAGAAAATCTATAAATGGTGTGTTTGTGATAGTAATTACAAATAGTTATAATCATGAGTATTCTATCACAATATAATAAACACATCATTTTAAATATTCCTAGTCAAGATGCATCAAGACTGGATATCGATGCATCTGTTGAGACTAGATTACGTAACACTCTCCAAATGTTGGGCAGTGTATTACTCATGACTGGTGGGAGCACCATGTGGGTTACATACTGATAGTTATTGGATAGCTATGGAATGACTCACTCGATAGTTTTTTGTTGGCTAATATAACTAAGGTCAAATAGAAAATATCCATGTAACTAATTTACACAGTTCCCTCAATATGAGAAAACTATTGATCTTCAATATAAAAGCTTCGCTTTGATTATAGTCAAATCGTGGCACGACGTCTATCAAATGACTATTGTTGCATCGAGTGGAATTATAGAAAGTGAAACACTATTCAAGAGAGAATTCGTCTCCTCGGTTATATGGGGTTAGTACCATGATCAATTGAAGTCAACTAAAAGTCAAAATATTTGACCAGAGTAATTCAGTTAATAATAATTGTTGTTATTGAACCAAGGATTTTGTGTTTGGACTATAGAGTTGAATATGAATGATATTGGAAATTTGACCATTACCAAATTTCATAAATTTAAAGTGACATAGTTTTAACAAAGAAAAATACTGTGAATGTTAATATTCGAATTATTCAGTATTAATCGCTGACCAAATTTACACCTAAGAGTCACATAACTGAAACGATGAATTCCTTTTATCACCCGATTTAATTAATTTTTAATTGTTATAAAATAATTAATATTTATGAAATATTAATTAAAAAATTTGTATTTGATGTGTTGAACAATGTTAAAAAATGCATTTATAGTAGTTATAAGTATATTAATCGATATATGATATCGATACGCGTTTAAATTTAGATTTAAATGCGATGGATTTTGTCCGAAATGGAATTGGTTTTGAGGTCCACATGGGGCATGCAAAATTTTTGCCAAAATAACTTGGATAGGCCGGCCAAATGTTAGTAAAAGAGGGAGGCTTTTGAATTGTTTAAAAAGTGAAATTGGTAAGAGAGAGATAAAGATAATATTTACTTTTCTCTCTATTTGACTTCCGATTTATATGCCTCTCTGCACCATTCTTTGAGATACTTTTTCTCTCCTTTTCCTCTGAAAATTTCAACAAGAAATACCCCATATCAAACCTCAAAATATCCAAGAAAAAATCAGATCAAAAATCTTTGGTTCGATCGTTGGTGGTAAAGTAGTTTGGGAGCAAGCAACTTTAGAACTTGGAATTCATTTCGAGGAGTTATTTCATCATTTCAAAGTGAGATCTCTAGACCTTGGTGAAAGGTATTCAGCTTGTTTACTGATTCATTTAAAATTATTATATATTATTGAATTATATTGTAAATTGTTAGATTATACTACGAATATAGTGTATCGATGTTCTGTCACATATTGGTTGGTTGAATATATTAGTACATCTATATACTAAAAATATTATGTTTGGTAGTATTACACTGACGACATAAAAATAAGATATAAAAAACATTTTTTAATTAAATAATATTATATATGATTTTATTCATTTAATAAATAATATCCTAAAGATTAAAATCATATAATAATCATTTTAAAATTTTTAAATTTTTTATTGCACAGCAATAATTTGGCAGTAAATTTCACTTTATTTTAATATATATTTATATTTATTATATATTCAAATACTAATATTACTATTTATTTAACAAGAAATTGATTATATATATAAATATAAATATATATATGTAGTTAATATAATTTGAAATTTAGTATAACATTTTATTTAATACCATTACATAATTTTCAGATTTTGAAAATGATTTTTTAATAATTTTAATATTTAATTTTGATCGGTGTTAAATCATTTTATAATTGTATTTGATAATTGTTTTATATGAATTTTTTGTGTGTAGTCCTAGTCAATTTGTATTGATTTTATAGTGTGTATGTGTGTGCGCGTGTGTGTGTATGTGTGTGTGTGTGTATGTTTGTATGTATGTATATGCACATGTTTGCATATTTATAATTATTTATTAATTAAAATATTTTAATTTTTTTCTCTGGTTTGCAGCAACAATTAAAAAAATTATATTAATTGTTAAATGATTTTGTTATTTAATATAATGAACATATATACAAATACATCTTAAATATTTTATATAAATTATTACAATTATTATTCCAACATATTTATATAAATATATGATTGTATTTTATAAATGAATAATTTTATGTTTGTATATATATAAAATTTGATGCACACACATATTCATTTATATAGCTCATAGAATACTAGAGGGGCTAACATATCCATTGCAATGTAAATCCCAACGCTTATACATTTGCATGTCAAACCATGCACACTTTATTATATTGAACGTGCACGTATACACATATGTGTATATGATACATATATTCAAAAATAATACACAATAATATAAAATAAAACCTTACTTATAAAATTAAATAAATTGATAACATTATTTAAAAAGAAATTTAGAAAAGTTCTACATATTGATTTACAGGTCCAATAAAGATCCAAAATGGTATAAAAAATTAAAATTAACCCATTTCTTTTGCTACAGGAAGACCCCGTTCCAACATGGGCATTGGAGCGCAACAACCTATATAGTCTAATTAGTCATGTTATGGTTTACTAATTAAGCTCACAGCCTAAATAGTAGGGTGTCTAGAAAGGAAGTATCAAAGGATTGAGTTTGGATAATCAAATATTCTGCCTTACCTGGCTACCGACCTGGTCCGAATATATATGTGAGCCAAAAGGTTGCCCCTAATAGAAAAGGCCCTATTTGAATTGGGCCTTGGACTAATTTTCAAAATTGTTTGAAAATTAAAATAGATAGATTTTAAATTTAAATTTAAAATAAGGTGTATGTATATTATAAAAGTTATAAAGTAATAAAAAATTTCAAAATGTTGGAAAATAAATATATATTAATTTCGAAAATGAATTCTATTAGTAAGATTAATAAAAGAAATAAATTAATTAAATAAGTTAATTAAATAAAACATATGTGCATGTATAATACATTTTGACATATGTAATATTGTGCTGAAATGTTTAAAACAATATAAGTGTACATGTATGTATGTAAAAAATATTTTTTTGAAATTAATAAATTTTATTAAATAGTTTAATTAAATAAATTAAATTAAAGTTAATTAATAAATTAAAATACATACATACATATATATATATATGATATATGTATATTACTATAAAGGTTGTAGTATATAAATATTCAATATAATATGTTATTGAGTAATAAACAATCAATTAAAGGTTTAATTAATTAAAATTAAATATGATTTAATTAATATAATGTTATACATGAGATTATTTTATAAGCTAATTAAAATATAAAAGTTATATAATAATGAAACTTATAGAGTTTGGAGGTAATCAGGGGAAGACCGAGTTAGTGAGCATAGAGATTATTCAAAAAAACATGACATGGCCAAACAGCAAACTAACGCAGGTGGGAAAACTCATTATCATGCAATTTATAGCCACTACCATGTCTTCGTACTAGTCCAGGCATTATATCCTGCCCACCAAGCTCATCTCAATGATTTCTAATGCCATCAATAAATTTCTCTGGCATGGAGATCCATTCTCAAAGAAAATGATTCCAATAGCACTAACCAAGATATCACTTAGTAAAAATATAGTGTCTTAGGTGTTACTACCCTTAAAATATGGAACAAGGCAGCAAAGTCCACTCATTTAAACAAATTGCTATCCAGACCTGACAACTTTTGGGTGCAATGAGTGTCAAATAAACTAATTAGAAAGAAGAACTTTGGAGCATGGATGTGCTATCTTCTGCTATTTGAAACTGGAGATTATTGCTCAACTTAAGAAACACTTTGCTGCCTTTCATACGGTGAAATCCAAAAATGAATCCAAATCTTCTCTTCTGGTATTCTCCCTTGGAAAAGACTGGTCTAATCCTGGGTAAATTGTTTGATTATAATCTCATACTTCAAACAGGGGTTCCATATTGTGCTAAAGCGGGGAACTATATACAAGACAACTCTATCCTTCTCCTATATAGTAGTTCATACCATGTTAGACAGCTCTGGTCCACACTTGCATCTACCCTATCCCTGACTTAAACTCTCAAGTCCTGTGGAATAACAAGCTGCATTTTATTACATCTGTATACAATGCACTACTAGTGTACCCGCACTACACCAGAATAGTCATTTTGCAACGGCTTTGAGCCGTTGCAAACGAATTTTGCAACAGCTTTGAGCCGTTGCAAAATGAGCAGTGGTAAAAATATAACAACGACTTTAAGCCATTGCGAAATCTAATTTAGCAACGGCTTTAAGCCGTTGCGAAATCTAATTTCGCAATGGCTTAAAGCCGTTGTAAATTTATGTTTCACAACGGCTATTAACCGTTGCTAATTTTTTGTTGGGCAACTTTGTTAATTCTGTTTTGCAACGGCTCAAAACCGTTGCGAATTGTAATATTATTATTTTTTAAAAATACATTTCTTTTCCTGACCCCGTACAGTAACATTCATTTCATTATCATACTCAATATAAACATTTGCAAAACATAATATCATTAAAGAAAGATCATTAAACCAAATTTTTTTCGCAGATTCAACACAAAACCAAACATAACAAATCTTTTAATTACAATGTTCAACAACAATACATAACACTACATACTTCACCAGCGGCAGCAATACATAACACTACAAAGTGCAAAGACAGCAACAACTAGTATTACGTACTAATATTACAGAAACACAAGAAAACCGTATATCAGAAAGTGTTTTTTCAAGCAAACTTATATTACAGAATAACTCACAAACCATAACTACCTCTCATTCCTCACTTCAGGCTAATCTTTTTCTCTATGTCGTCTGCATTATGAACAAACACGGAATTAGTTAAAGCATAAAGGCAAGTACAAATAAAGTAATGGGAGTGCAAGAGTGAGAGTGCTAAAGCTACATTGATTAGAAACAATTTTGTGTTAGGGCACATCAAAGCAACTGCCAATACTATCATCACCAAAGAGTCAACAATAGTCAACCTCCTCACCACATACATCATCAGCAAACACAAATGTCCCTTGCCTACTTTACTTCAGAGCACATACAACACAAACTATTACTTCACTACAAAACTGCTGCTCTTTCAAACAATTCACCATCAAACTATCTACAACATATCAACATCCAATGTTTCACTATCCATTCATACTTTAACTAATCCTCTCTGCTCAAACTCCAATACTCCCCTTCTGACATCACACATACCACATCACTTCCATTTCAACAATTGTAGATTGCAACTGCTATCAGTTATAGTGCAGTTCAACCCTTGCTGCCTCTCCCTATACATTGCAATCGTTATCAGTTAACACCAGCAAATAGTGCAACTCCCTCCTCTGTCTAATATCCACCAAAACATAACTCTACGTTGCCACATACCAAACACACTCGACCATTCAAACAACCATTGTCACTGCCTTGCTAAAATCTCCCCCATCAACAGTTCAGCCACCAACCTCATCCAATAGCACTTCACCTTCCCACTTCACTACCGACAACACTGCTGACCAACCTGCAAACATCTCACTACCAATCCTAAAATTATTCTAATTCACCACTTTTACCCATGCTTTCTTGCTAGAATCAACCTCATTAAGAATGATAAGTTGAGCAAAATATCTTACAATTACAATTTTAGCAACCATGTCAAATATCGTACTTATAAAAAATAGAGTTTATTTATATACATGATGATCTTAAATAGTATGAAATTGGATAGCTTAAGGTGAAAAATATGATTGATCAAAAGCTGTAGATGTAGTCATTCCAGCGCTTGTCTTATACTTGGATAAATATCAAAAGTAAATTGTACAAAAATGCCTCATCAGAACATGAACTCTAAAATAGACGTAAGTCCTTAACATATATTTTTATTAAATCAAAAGGTAATTAAAAATAGAGCTAGCAGTTTACCTCTAATTTCGTAGCACATATTAAATCAAAAGGTACAATGGATTGATTCTCAAGCCAAATCCCTATTCTAGATGAGAATAAAAATCTAATATGGCAAGCAGTTGTATATGAATGTCGTCCTAATAAATGCGATAGGAGGCAACAACACTTATCACACATGGCTGGAAGTTCAGTTGATAATCACATAAACAACACTTATCACACATGGTTGGAAGTTTAGTTGATAATCACATACATTCTCGGAATGTAGAGGCTATAGAAGAGTTAACATTACCTTACAAATTAATGTAATAACAATAGATGTAAACCAAAAGAAGGTGTTCGCTAGTGCTGACGCACAGTCCAGCCTTAATATACAACCTGCAATAACTGCAAAACTCTTATTTCTAAAGCCTGCAAAAATAGATTAATGAGAGTTGCCTAACTCTGCAAAAACTAGCTCTATAGCTGATATGAAAAGTTATATGAGTCAAATACAGTCTGCCAACACAAATTTTGTTTGACTGCTACATGAGTCAAATACATTGAATAAGAGCTTTACGATCAAAGCCATGTACTGCTTCAAAAATACATTTATACTAATAATATAATTATAATAGTATATACAGTCTGCCAACACAAATTTTGTTTGACTGGTATATTAGTTAAATACATTGGAAGCTAAGCAATGCAGATTTTGTTTTTTTTTGTTTTTTGAAAAGCTGCCAATATTGCTTGTATATTATATATTTATACCGAATTAAAAAATTGCTTAATGATCATACTTCTAAATGAAGGAAATTGCAGCCAGCATCAACTACTATTATTATTTATTATGCATCAACTTCTAAATGACAAGTTGGTTCAAAATTGAAAATGAAAATGATGGGTTTGGCCCACCTCGAAGGATAAAAAAGAAAGAACAAGATATTAATCTTGTATGTCTATTTGGAAATATGAATTGACCGAATGATAGGTAGGATTTAGCCAGATCGGTGTCATATCCTAACTTAGAGATGTTGACATATTTTACCACTTGATACTAATTTAGTACTTAATGGGGTTTTTATTGGTTATATTAGTTGGTAAATTTGTATTAAGTTGAATTCATATTGCTTAAATAATTGATGCACTTGTTATTTGCAAAATATATATCAACGAGCAAAAAGGTGAAACTTCATATGTCAGAAATATAAACACACAACTTTTAGAAAAATCACATTATTTATGTGAGGTATAACTGAGTACAGCTCAAGTACTACTACATATAGATCCGACAATTGAGAAACTAATTTTTTTTAATGTTTACATTATTTTCTATTCTTATTATTTTGAACCATTATATTAGACAAAAGACACATAGCAAATAACAGTTTCAAGTTTCAACTGAATATCAATAAATTCAATAAATATAAAGAGTTTGTTTTCATTTTTTGATGTATAACGTCGTGGAGAAAGCCAGTAATTGGAGGATTGTAAGCCAAGTGATGAAAGATTTGAGCTTTAGAGATTGATGATATGTTATACATATCAAATTTGTAGTACTTATCCTGAGCCGATATTAATTGAATTTTATGAAATCACGACAAAATGCATCATGCCAATTATGAATTAGTACATCCTGAAAGGACAGATCATTTAATTATGGTATTGAAATGTTAAAATGAATGGTGTCTGCAAATTTGTCTCGATTATGTATCATATGATGTCTTATAATCATTCAATAAATGCTATAGCCATTATATCCAGATTTCATAATGTTACTCCATAATAGATTTTATCATATTGATTTAACACTGCACTAAACCTATTTATAATAGTTCTTTAAACTCACTTGTTTTATTTTATTGTGACACAAAGAAAGTAACAACAATGCACCACCTCCTCCTTTAAACTCTTGTTTATTTATGTTTGACAGCAACCACCCAACATACAGTAAGCAGTTCTAAAGCACATGAAGCAGTCATGCTTTGCAAATTAAAATAAAATAAAGAAACTAATATGAAAGTATAAATTTTCGAGATACTACAAACTGCTGAATACCTGTCGGTTTTCCTATGGTACATCTACTCTTACATTAACATACGGATCTTTATTACTTCATTAACTAGAAAGGAGAAGAAAAAAGGAAAAAAACCCAACATCATTACAGGCTTGCAGCTGCTTCCACATTGATCAACCAGAGCTTAGGCAATGCCCACCACTCAGAGCATTCTATTAATTTGATGTTTAACATTTAACATAGCAGCGCAAAAGCCAGATGTAATATCATCTTCTAACCGAGATAAAACTCGCATAATTATATGACCTAATCAACTATAACAACTAGGCTATATATCACTTAATAACATGACGAACTAATCTTCTGACATTATTTATTATTAGTATTAGTATTACTACTATTATTTTCATAGGGAATTTGATCAAAATGCAAGATGTCATGATATATTAGTGATTCCAGTGGATGTTTGAAATACAGGTTAATACAATTTCCAAAATATGAGCTTCTGACGATGACAAATTGTGAGTGACATCCAGATTCCAAAACAAATATGCCTCATGAATTTTTCGCCTACAACACATAATGTTCACAAACATAGCAAACATTCTCTTTTGATTATCTGAAACAAACTACTTATGCTGAAGGGTGCCACATTTGGTTTCTTTTACGCCACAGATTGATAACACACACAATACACTTACACAGGCACCTTGCCGCTGATGTATACAACTACACACTAGCCAACCTTTAATTTATGAACAGTAGCAAGGAAAATATGTTTCAGGGTTTTCAAACTCATATACAAATGCAGCCATGATATGTATATTTCAAGGTCCAATAGTATTGATGATGTTCTCAGGTTCTCAATGTTACTACTAATATCACCCCGCAAATCACAAAAGTAAACACAGCAACAATTATCAATTTCTACTCAATAATTCAGGCTAAACTTTATTAATTCATTTCATGAAATATATATAGATTCTTGTGTCTAAACCAATTTAACATCGAAATAAAAATAAAAACGATACCTAATATTTAGATCTGAGGTTTGACAGTTCGAAGAAAATAAATTTTGAAGCAGTAGCGGATGTATTTGCAGGAAGAAAGAAGTGCCTGCCAAAGAGATGAGGACAGAAGTCTTTGTCAAGGAGATGGAATACGAAAGAATGGATTGTTGATGAGGACAGAAGCCTTACTGTTGGTCTTCACGTTGCCGCAGTCGATGATGATTTGCAGTCGACGATGATGATTTGCAGTCGCTCAATCGAGTTGGAAATGGGGGCGATTAAACTAGGTCAAACGCGCGCGGGGGAGAGGGAAAATGAAATTAAAAGGGTGTTAGTTTTGGGGAATGGGGGGTTATGCGTGGAAAAAAAATGGCAACTACACAACGGCTTTGAGCCGTTGCACAATTACAACGGCCCATAGCCTTTCTTGAATCATTTACAACGGCTTTGAACCATTGCGATTCTTCCGCATGGGTGTGTTGCAAAACTGGCAATATGGTGTAGTGCCGCATCTTACCATGGGCTTCTCGCTTTTAAACAATGGGCATCCCAGCTAAAGACAACCTTCTGCTCTGGAATGTTATGGCTAATGCACTGCTAATAAAGACTAAGCTAATGGCTAAAGGAATAATATCGAAAGAAACATGTGTTATTTGCCATAGGGAAGTTTAAAGTAACACTCATCTCTTCTTTGAATGTGGTTATGTCTTTTAGATATGGGCGAGAATTATTGCGAATGGTAAATTTCACTCTCCCTCAAGGAATAACATGCTCGAATGGTTCAACATATTTAAAGAGATAAGGTGGAAAACCCTAAAAACAGAACTCTCCTTATAATTTTAAAGCACTTTATCCATGTGATTTGGGTTGAAAGAAATGATAGGGTATTCAATCTCAACGCCGCCCTCATCTATTGTAATTTTTAAGAAGATTCATGCACTGTTGCTAAGGGACTTGAAAAGTGAAGCTAAACACAAGGATATGGAACATGGTCATATTCATATTAGTTAGGTCTTTTTTGTATGCCGTTATGTAAATAATTTTTGGGTTGTGTATTATTAAATTATAGTAATAGATGGGCAGGGCTCCCTTAGCCCACCACCTTCCAAAAAAATAAACTTATATAATATGAATGTACAAACTATAGGTGGAACATTTTAGAAACCCTAAATAGATTTGTGGAATAGATACATACGTAAGTTTACATATATTGTGATTTTTGATGTGTACGACACTTGAATCATGTCTGACACAAGGATAAGAACTGCCACCACTGCAACTAGAAAGGTCACTGAAAAAGGAACTATCCCGATTACCTAAAGATTGTTAGATAAAGAAAGTAGAACGGTTCTGCAGCTTTGTCAGGTACATATTTGATTCAAGATTGTTTTATAATCAATCAAATGTCATGGGTTTTAGATACTAGATCTGAAAGTCATATATGTAATTCATTACAAAGGCTTAGGAACTGGCATTGCATAGCAAAAGAAGAGATGAGGCTCCAAGCTACTAATGGATTTTTCGTGGATGCAACAGCGGTAGGAGATTATCATTTATATTTTCCTAGTAGAGTAGCATTGATTTTTAATAATTGCTATTTTGTAAAAGACTTTATTTGTGGAATTGTGTCTGTTTTTTTTATTTTCCAAGATTGGATATATATTTCATTGTGTGAATAATGTTATGAACATTAGTTTAAATGGAAATAAAGTCTTTGATGGTGTTCTAAAAAATGGCATTTATGTTATCAATACTAATTATGTATGTTTTATAATAGTTCTACTAACAATATAAATGATAGTTATCTTTGGCATTATAGATTGGGTCATATAAGTAAGAAACGACTATACAAACTGAAAACCAAAGGTTTTCTCCTGTCACTTGATTCTGAATCATTTGACATATGTGAGTCGTGTCTCAAAGGTAAAATGACCAAGCACCCTTTTAGTGGAAGCAATGAAACAGTTGATGAAACTCTTAGGGTTAGTACATAATTATGTGGCCTGATGCCCGTAGTCACCAATAGTTCTTACATTATTACCTTCAATGATGATTTCTCGAGACTATGATATGTGTTTCTTATTAAAAAAATCTGATGTCTTTGAGAAAATTGTTGAATATAAAAATGAGGTCGAGAATCAAACGGACCGAAAGATAAAAATTCTTCGATCCGATCGAGGAGGTGAGTATTTTGGACAAGAATTCCAATAGCACTTAAAAGATAATGAGATTATCTCTTAGGTTACAACACAATATACTCCACAACATAATGGTATGTTAGAGCAAAGAAATAAAACCTTATTATATATGATTCATTCCATTAGGAGTAAGACTAAGTTACCTTTGTCCTATTGAGGATATGCATTGGAAACTGCAGCGCATATATTGAATTTGTTACCCACTAAATCTGCACCTAAAACGACATATGAGACATGGCATAGGAAGAAAGCCTACTTCAATTATTTAAAGGTATGAGGTTTTCCGGCCAATGTTAAGAACATTGGCCCTAACAATTTTGAGGCAAGATCAGCCTTGTGAAAATTTATAGGATATCACAAGAATTTTAGGGGATATATTTTCTACAACATAGAGGAACAAAAAGTGAATGTTTTCCACATACACACTGTCTTTTTAGAAAATTAATTTCCATCAAAAGAAATTAGCAGCGTAGTTGTGGGCTTTTATGAGACCTGAGAAACTAACATAGAGGTTGAACCAATAGGAGAACCAAGTTCACTCATATACGAAAACATGTGTCATATTAGAAGGTCCAGTAGGGAATTTCACACACCAGAGATATACTACGGTTTTCTCATAGACTACGAGAATGAGAACTATGTCTTAGATGGCGACACTCCTCTATCTTTCCAACAACACTACAATAAATATTCTGCACTCTGGCTCGAAGCAATGAAATCCGAGATGGATTCCATGTACGAAAAAAAAGTATGGACTTGTTCGACATTCTAAAAGTGATAAAACCCATCAATTGCAAATAGATTTTAAAGAAAAAGCTAAATGCAGATGGGGAAGTTGAGACTTATAAGGCTAGGCTATTTACGAAAGGATTTCATCAAATTCAAGGTGTTGATTATGATGGGATCTTTTCATCCGTAGCCATGCTTAAGTCCATTCAGGTTATGCTACCCATAGCTGCATTCTATAACTATGAAATAAGGTAAATGGATGTAAAAACAACTTTTCTAAATGGTGATTTAGAAAAAACCATCTATATGTCATAGTCCGAGAGTTTTTTGGTCGGTGGGAGTGAGGGCAAGGCTTGCAAGTTATTAAAGTCCATTTATGGACTCAAACAAGCTTCAAGGAGTTGGAACAAGTGTTTTGATAAGGTAATCAAACAGTTTAATTTTTATTAGAACACAGAGAAAGCATGCATATACAGAAAGGAACAGGGCAATGCTATTCCATTCTTTGTGATGTATGTCGACGACCTTTTACTAATCGACAATGATATTTCGCCGTTGCAATCAGTCAAAGCTTGGCTTTCCAAGAACTTCTATATGTACGATTTTGGAGAAGCAGCATATATACTAAGTATTAAGATCTATAGAGATAGATCTAAGAGGTAGCTGGGATTACACCAATCCATGTACATAGATACCATGCTGAAGCGGTTTAGTATGGAGAATTCCAAATGTGGAAACATTCCAATGCAGTCTAGAATTGTCCTTTTCAAGAAAGGCGCTCCTCATACCGATGAAGAGAAAGAGCGTCTGAAGAGGATCCCCTATGCTTTAGCTATATGATCCATAATGTACGCTAAGTTATGTACTATACCGGATGTTGTATACGTATTAGAATGCGTGAGCCGGTATCAGTCAAATTCTAGAGAAAAGCATTGGACTGTCGTAAAATGTATATTGAAGTGTTTAAGAAACACTTTGGACTTATTCCTCATTTACGGGAATGAAGACCTCCTTATAAAGGGGTATACAGATTCGAGCTTCCAAAATGATATTGATGATAGTAAATCGGTGTTTGGTTATGTTGACGCTTAATGGTGGAACCATCAGTTGGAAAAGTTACAAACTATAGGCAGTGGCTGATTTGAAGATGGAGGACGAGTTCATCGCCCATAATGAAGCAGCTAAAGAGGTGTATAGATATGCAAGTTTTTGAGTGAGCTCAGAGTGATTCCCGATACTGAGAATCCTATGGAACTATTCTATGGTAACAATGCGGCGATTCAGAATGCAAAGGAGCCCAGAATATATAAAAAGTCATGGCATATTCTTCGGAAGTCCCATCGCATTAGAGAATACGTAAGAAAAAGGAGGTTGTGATACAAAGGATAGATACCAAGGGCAACATAGAAGATCCATTCCTTAAGGGTCTAGCTCGATCGGCTCCCAAGAAGATGATTGATGAGATGGGATTGAGATACCATAATTGGCCACAAGTGCAAGTAGGAAATTAATAGAGTTAGAGGTATGCCCTCGGGGCAATTTTATAACTTATTGTAATTTAATTAACTCTGCAATCAATTCTCATTCGTAGTAAAGGTGTTTTTATTTTTGTTATATATTTGCTATAATATGATATGAAAATCTCTAGATAATCTCTTTGCTAATCTACACTGATATTTGTTACACTTGATTTGGAGGAGAAAATGTAAGATTTTGGCTGAAAAATGGGTTTGTAGGAGCTTAGGTCTATTTGGGAGATGGTAAAAATGATTTGGGAATGTTTGTTTCAGCCAATATAATCCCTAAACTTGAAATGGGTTATTGGGCCTTTCCCCAATCTCATTAATTACCCACTATGCTACTCCTAAAACCCAAACAACCATATCTCCTAACCAAAAAGTCCAAATCACAATTATGACCATTCTACAAAAGGAAAACTGTCATATATTTCTAATGGAAGTGGTCATGGATTCTAAGTCGGTTCTTATAAAAAGTCATAGCCGTTACAACTTTTTAGGGCTAAAATCGTCCGATAAAATTTCTTAGGGTCACAAAAGTCACTACCGGGCATCCCTTAAGTTTATAGTATCGTACGATCCAATAAAATTTTAAAAATAATATTTTATGAGCCTCCGATATGTAATATATTGGTTGTTATATTCTCTCACCCCTTTAGGAATTTTGCCCTTGGATACCCCAACACGAACAAGGTAAAATTAAGCATAGCTACCCCACATGCCTAACATCCATAAGAAGACATATCAAAAATCAAACATGCACACAGAAGTAGGAAATGATATCCATGTCCACCCTAGCATGCAGTATACTAAAGTACTCTATATGATATCGAAAATGAAAGTAAATACGATAAACAGAAATTCTCACCAACTAAAGAGCTCCGAATAAGCGATCCGCATGTTCTCCTCGGTCCCCTAAGTATTATCGCCTTCGCTCTCACTCAACTGAACCTTCACAATATCTACCATCTTCCTTTTAAGCTACTTCCTATCACGTTCGATGATACGAATAGGCTTACGAGGTCTCGAAGCTTCTGGTTCAATCTCGATATAATCAAGTTGATCTGGTTCAACTAACATGCTTGAGCTGTGTACTGCAAGTGAGAGATGTGAAACACATTGTGCACCTCTACCATATTCTAAGGTAAGTCGAATCTATAAGCCAGGTTCCTAATCCTCTCAAGTATCGAAAAAGGACCAACAAATCTCGATGCCAACTTCCCCTTAGTACTGAATTGAATAACATTCTTCAGTAAAGAGATTTTGATAAACACCATATCGTCGATAGTGAACTATATGTCACGTCTTCTCCTATCAGCGTAGCTCTTTTTTTCTTTCCTAAGCCGCTTTCATTCATCGCAAAATGATCTAGATCTTCTCTAAGGTCTCTCTAATCATATCTTGCCTAAGTATTAGTTTCTCGCCTTCTTCCTACCAACATAAAGGAGCATTCCATGGTCATCCATATAATGCATCAAATGGTTCCATGTAAATGCTAGATTGATGGTTGTTGTTATATGCGAACTCCACTAAGAGCAAATGATGGTCCCACGAGCTACCGAAATAAAAAATGAAACCCGCAAGTGATCATCCAAGATACGGTTCACCCTCTCGGCCTTCCCATCAGTTATGAATCAAGCACTTTTTGTCAGTCTATCGACTATGACCCAAATGCTCTCATACCCTCCTTTGGTCCTCGGCAATCCATCAATCAAATCCATCCAAACTTGTTCTTATTTCCACTTGGGAATTTCGAGCAGTAGTAGCATGGTAGAGTTAGGGGTATGCCCTAAGGGCGATTCTGTAATTTATTGTAAATTATTAATTTTGTAATCAATTCTCGTTCGCACTAAAGATGTTTTTCTTTTCGTTATATATTTATTATAATGTGTTATAAATAAATTAAATGTTTAATTACAATATATTTAACAGAAAATCCATAAATGGTGTGTTTGTGATAGTAATTACAAATGGTTGTAATCATGATTAGTGTATCACAATATCACATCATTTTAAATATTTCGAGGGTCAAGATGCACCAAGATTGGATATTGATGCATATGTTGAGATTGGCGTACGTAACGCCCTCCAAATGATAGGCAATATATTACTCATAACTGTTGGGGGTACCAAGGGGTTATTGGATAACTATGAAATGACTCACTCGATAGTTTTCTGTTTGTTAAAAGAATTAAGGACAAACAAACAATATTGATGTGATTAATTTACGCTATTCTCTTGACTTGAGGATATTTATGATCTTAAATATGAAAGCTCCATTTTGATTATGGTTAAACTATGGCACAATGTCCATCAACTGACTATAGTTGAGATAAGTGGAAGTATTGTAAGTGAAATACTATTCAAGGTAGGATTCATCTCCTCGGTTATATAAGGTTAGTATCATGGTCAACTTAAGTCAACTCAAAGTCAAAAGCTCTGGCCAGAGTAGTTCGGTTAATAATAATTGTTATTATTGAACAAGGACTTTTATTTTGGACTATAGAGTTGATTATGAATGATATTGGAATTTTGACCATTACCAAATTCATAATTCGTAAGCGGTATAGTTTTGATGAAGAGAATTGATGTAAATAATAGTCACAACCGGGTAACGCTTAACAAATAAAAATTGGATTTTATCAAAAACAAGTAAGCGATAAATTTAACCAAAATGTCACACCACTAACTAAGTGATGTGTGAACATTAATATTCGAATAGTTCGATATTAATCGCTCACCAAATTTACACCTACAGAGTCACACAGCCGAAACGTTGAATACTCCTTTAACCAAATAATTTAATTAATTTAACTGTTATAAATTAATTAAAATAATTAATATTTGTGAAATGCTAATTATAATTTTTTATTTGATTTGTTAAACAATATTAATAAATATGTTTATAATAGTTACAAATATATTAATCGATAGACGATATCTATACGCATTTAAATTGGATTTAAATGTGATGAATATTGTTTAGGCTAAAATTAGATTTAAATCCCATATAGGAAAGGGAATTTTCGACCATAACTGACCAGCAAGGGCTAGCTATAAGATGGCTAGAGGGTCTTGTGTTTTGATTGGATTAGAGGAAAATAATGGGTAAGAGAGAAATATGGATCTTGATCCTAACTTATGTTTCTAATCTTTCCTCTATAAAGCATCTTAACCCTCACTCAATTACTACTTTTTGGGAGCCTCCATCTTCCTTATTTCTGGCCAAAAATAATCATCATACTCCTCTAAATTTGCAATCACAAATCAAATTAAAAAAATGCTATTAGATAGCCGGCGGTCATCAGTACAGAAACAAACAAAATTTTAAAATATATAATTGGTCAAAAATCTTTTGGACTTTTAATGAAATATTAAAATAAAAAATTATTTTTTGAAATTTTTTTCATTAATATGGAAATTAATTTAATAAATAATAAAAATTTAATAATAAAAAACTAAAAAAACCAATTTTGCCATGACAATTATCAAGTGTCTTTACATATATTTTACATGTAATTCATTTATGTATTAATATATATATTTTTTATTACAATATTTATAAAACATTCACATATATATATTATATGTTTGTTTAATAATAATAAAAAATTAAATTATATTTTTGGATTTCACAACTAAATGAATAATTAAAATTTTAAATAATTTTTTTAATGATTTTAAATATACATATACATAATTATATATATGTATGTATGTATGTATGCGTGCATTTTATAAATTCCATATATATAATTATATTACAATTTAAAATAAAATATAGGTTTATATATATGTATTTGTAATATTTTGTATACATAAATTAAAGCATATAAGTTTACATTTGGATGATATATTTGTATATTAGAGGAGCTAACATGTCCATTGTAGTGTAAATTCTAGCGCTTACATATAATCATGTCAAACCTTGCACGGATCGATATGTTACGCACACACATATATTTATATATGATACACATTTATATATATGATATAAAATTACTTACATAATATAAAACTATATTATAGATTTATATAAAATAATGATTTTACTTAAATTTTTTTTATAGAAATGTTACTTCATAGGCCCCATAAAGATCGAAAATGGTAAAAAAATTGAAATTCATCCATTTCTTTCATTGTGGAGTGGCCCAGCTCCAACAATGTTATCAGAGTTCAATAGCCTATGCGGTCTAAATTAGTCATGTTAGGGTTAACTAATTAAGCTCACAACCCAAATAGTATGGTGTCTAGAAAGGTAGTGTCAAAGGATCGGGTTTGGATAACCAAGTACTCTACCCTACATAGCTACTGGCCCGGCCCGAATAGATATTTGAGCCCAAATGTTGTCCCTAATAGAAAATGCCCAACTTGAATTAGGCCATGGGCTAATTTTCAAAATTGTTTGAAAATTAAAAATGTAAGATCTTAAATATAAAAGTTAAATTTAAATTAAAAAATATGCATATTATAAATGTTATAATATAATAAAATTTTCAAAATGTTTGGAAATTAATATAAATTAATTTCGAATTTTAAAATTTATTAATAAGGTTAATAAAATATATTAATTAAACGAGTTAATTAATTAATAAATATATACATGTACTATATATTATGATATATGTTATGTTGTTTTGAATGTTAAATAACATAATTATACATGCATATATATAAATTGAGTTTCAAAATTAATATAATTTAATTAAAATTGTTTAATTAACTAAATTAACTAAAGGTTAATTAATTAAATGATAAACACACAGATATATATATATATATGATATATGTGTTATACTATAATAATAAATATTCTATATAATGTTAAATTGGAATAATACAAATTTAATTAAAGAATTAACTAATTAAATAAGATTTAGTTAATATAAGATTATGCATAAGATTATTATATAAGTAAATTAAAATATAAAAGTTATATAATAATAAAACTTATATACATAATATGAATGCATAAATTATAGGTGGAAATTAAGAAACAATAAATAGACTTAAAGAATAAACACACAAGTAAATGTACCTAAACTGAGATTTCCAATGTGTTTGATACTTTAATTATGAGGGTGTTTTATAAGAAATACATTATTCCATAATTTCATATCACTCAATATAATGTTGTCCTCTACCACTATATATTAATAGATTACGTGCATACTCCTTAATTGCTGAGCTTTCCTCAAGCTAGGCATGTTATGTGTAGTACTATTAATATATTGAACATACGAGGTAAGATAACTACACATATTTATTGAGCTTTCTCAAGGTATATGCATTATACCTAGGCCGTCTCGAAATCATAGGTCCGAGTGAATAATCCTAATTTATTTGCTGAGATTTCTTTAAGGTAAAGGTAAGATTAGGACAAAGTACCATGGGTTAGGAGTTGTGTATGATACAACCGATAAGGAGTTATCCATCGTATGTGGGTGTATGATTTGTTAAGCTTTCCGTAATGTCAAAATCTCAAGACATACAAGTCCTAACACCTACTAGTGACATTGAAAGACTTCTATATTTCGACTTAGGGTATGGAAAAAATAAAACACTAGTGGGAGCTTATTAGTAAAATGAAACGTAAAGTTTAACCTTACAAATATTATAAGAATATCTGCCATGATAATGTCCTAAAAATCTACTCATTAAAACTTAAATATAATGTTGAATCCAAGACTTTTTAATGAAAGTGGTAGATTAACTAGACTAAACAACAATGTCGACTGGCTACGAGCTATAAAGATAGCTCTGATATACGAGGGAGTTTGGTCGTCTATAATTTGTGCTCTGCTAACAAGACCCAATGATGGCAATCACGAAGACCTGCATGTTATAGTAAGTGGTTCACTGATCTTGAATCGCCTAAGTATTCTTGCTGTCTACTCTAAACAAACAGTTGCAAAGGCAGCACGAATCAATGTCCATCCATGAGATTTTTGATAGTCTCAAGGCACTATTTGGTCAACAGCCTCGTTTTGCAAGGTACGAGAGTACTAAGAAACTGTTCAACACCAAAATGCAAACGGAACATAAGGTGGATGATTACGTGCTGATGATAAAGGGTTCATTAGACGTGACTATAAGCAATGAGTTGCATGTCCATTTGATCCTTGGTTCGTTGACCCCTCAGCATGAGCTATTCATACTGACCTATAATATGAACAATAAGAATGTGAATCTCATGGAGCTCCTCAATATGTTAAGGTCGGTTGAGTCACAATCTAAGGATAAATCGGCTGTGCTTGTAGTTGAAGGTAGCACGTCATCAAATAGTTTGAAGAAGCGAAAGAGGAAGGGTAAGAAGAAAAGTAAGAAAGGAAAAAGCTACTTATTATAGGGGTGAATGTCACCACTGTCATAAGAAAGGACACTGGAAAAGAGAGTATCTTAATATTGTGAAAGAAAAGAAGCATAACAGTTCTGCAGCTCTATCAAGTACGTTTATGATTCAAATTGTATTGTAATAAATAAAATGCCTTGGGTTTATATATAGGATTTGGAACTCAAATTTGTATTTCATTACAAGGGTTTAGAACTGGTATTGCATGGCAAAGGAAGAAATGAGACTCCAATTTGTTGATGGATCTATCATATATGCAACGGCAGTGGGAGATTTTCATATATGTTTTCCTAGTGGTTTTGTTTTGGTATTAAATAATTGATTTTTGGAAAAGAGTTTATTTATGGAATTATTTACGTTTCTAGATTGTTTGAGACTGGATAAATATTTCATTGTGTGAATAATGTTATAAATGTTAGTTTGAATGGAAATAAAGTCTTCTACGGTACTCTTGAAAATGTCATTTATGCGATCGATACAAATAACAGTTGATTTTGAATCATTTTACATGTGTGAGTTGTGTCTCAAAGGTAAAATGACCAAGCACCCCTTCAGTTGGAGCAATGAAAGAGTTGATGAACTCTTAGGGCTAGTACATAGTGATGTATATGTCTCGATGCCTATAATAACTAAAGATAATAGCTCTTACTTTGTTACCTTCATGGATGAATTCTCAAGACTAGGACATGTGTATCTTATGAAGAAGAAATCTGATGTATGGAAGAAATTTAAGGAGTATGAGAACGAAGTCGAAAATCAGATAAGCTAAAATATTAACATCCTTCGACCCGATCAAGGAGGCGAGTACCTTGGACAAGAGCTATAACAATACATAATAGATAATGGGATTATCTCTCAAGTTACTCCACAACACAATGGTATGGCAGAGCGAAGGAACTGAACCCTACTAGATAAGGTTCAGTCCATGATGAGTAATACTAAGTTGCCTCTGTCCTGTTGGGGATATGCACTAGAAATCCCAGTGCATATGTTGAACTTAGTACCTATTAAATCTACGCCTAAGGCTCCATATGCGATATGGCATAGAAAGAAACCCCACTTCAATTATTTGAAGGTTTGGGGTTTGTCTAGCCGATGTTAAGAACAATGGGCCTAATAAGCTTGGGACGAGTTCAACTTTGTGTAAGTTTATAGGGCATCCTAAGAAATCTAGGGGATATACTTTCTACAATGCAGAGGAACAGAAGGTGATTGTTTTCACATATTGTCTTTTTTAAAAAGGAATTTCGGTTAAAGGAAATTAACAGCAAGGTTGTACACTTGGATGACATGTGAGAGACTAACGCTGAAGTTGAAACAATGAAAGAACTGAGTTTGCCAGTTGTAACGATCTATCTTTATTACACCTAAAGACAACACTTAATACATCCACGGTATTTATGTGTTATCCATTTAAGTGTCCCAAAGACAGGTCATTAGTTGTGAAAAGAAAGAAAGATAGAACAAATAAGAAGAAAATAAACAATCATAGAATATCACAACGCAATTGAATAACATATATTAATCAACATAATTCTTTACAAAGTCATTTCCAAAATTATACATCAGAGTCATATTAATAAAAATTCTACCCTAGGACAGTTATAACGGCTTGTTCCTACCTAACTGATACAATATACATATAAACAGCGGAAATAAGATAATAACTAGCTATCGATGAAGCCTCCTGCTCGAAGCTCCTCCAAAATGCATCCGTGGGAAAACCTGAACTACTTTGGCCGCCCATAAAAATTTGAGAACCCAGGAGTTTTAGGGAAAGAAAATAAAACTCTGGGTCAAACATGGTTTTGGTATGAGTAAACTCAAACAACTGAATTATTATGTTCAAAAAAACTCGTTTAATATCAAAAGTATCTCCTAAGACCACGCCACATATAAACACGGACGAGTTTTTACCTTACGATAATTAAAACATTTTCTATAGAAAATCCATTGATATTATAATAGTGTCTAGAGTACAAATACTTATTAATTATAGCCGAAATTGTTACATTAATTAAATTCCATCATACTAGGTTCTACCATCAAAACCATAAAGGCACGTATTGGAGACTGGATTCCATACTATGACAAGGTAAGGAACTACCTTCCGATGGTACATCTCTAGATAAAAAGCACCAGGGTCTGACAAGAACATCTTGTACCCTTGCCACATAGGAGTGGCCTACCACTTGACTAGTAGTACCGAATATGATCATCCTATTTTGGGCCCCGAAGCATACATTAGTAGATAGTAATCGATCTAGATTTGGGATGACCATACCCTGATGGGAGCGACCTACATGTCCCTACTACATGCCTGATTTTTGTCATTTCTCGGTTAATGAGGCTTGAGGCTACGTTTCACCTTTTATATAGCACTTCCCACTTGGAATGATAACACTGCCCTCTAGGAAACAATGAAATGTCAGCATTCATCCATACAAGTTCGTTTTGGAACTGAACGAAACCAAAGTCACTACCTCCACTACACCCATTTTGGAATCACCCTTAAGGTTAGTAGCAAATAGCCCTTGCAATTCAAAAATCCATTTTCGATTCCATACTTTTCAAGATGTCTTCTTTTTTAAACGCTTGAGTTGGATCGAAGTGGTTTTCAGATAACATATCCGATCTCGGTCTCTTCAAAACAAATTTCGATAATTTCCGGTAAAATTAGCCCGAGTATTTAGGAAATAAGAAGACAAAAGATAAGAGTGGAGTTCACCTCCTAACCGTTTGTGGATGGATTTCCTTATCATTTACCCTGGAAGAATGAAATGAGATTTATACGCACAGTACATCATCGTTAGGGATGACTGTGCCATATAACTCACGTGTTTCCCCTAGATATTCCCAAAGTTATGTTTTGGTCCATAATTGATAGTCGGTTATTTAATTATCAAATAAACAATCATTCAACATTGATTTGATTCCATACAGGATCCACTAAGCCTTTATTAATTACTCTTTCACTAATTAAAATCATTTTATAAGCATTCGATCAAAAGATCTTTTACAACACACTATTCCCAAAACCCCTTGCATCCCTTTTATACTTGGAAAACATTTATATACTTATCAATAAGATATAAGTATTTACCAAACTTTACAAAAGTTTCTTTTTTTTCAAATTTCTTTTTGAAAACATTACTTATAAACCGATCCACTTATCCTTTATAAAAAGTTTCTTTTTAAAAGCACACTTCATATTTCAAATAAATTATAAATTTTCCAAATAAATTTATAAATCACTTTCAAAATTCTCCAAGTTAAATTATAAAACCTCTTTACAAATCTCTAAAATCATTTATAAATCATTTCCCTATTTCAAAAACTCTTTTTATAAATCTTCTTAAACAAAAATCCTTTACAAAATATCATTTAGAAGACATCCTTTGTAAATCACTTTAAATATACCCTTTCATTTAGTAATACCCTTTCTTATAACAAATTATTATTTAAAAATACCTTTATAAAATAATTATATAACTTGAAAAATCATTTATAAACCTTAAACCCCAAAATTTATTGAAGAATTAAAGTTAATTCAAAATCATACTTTATAATTTCAAAATGAGGCTTAGTAAACCCAATGGTACTAATTTAAGTTACCATTTAATCTCAATTTCACTTTCAAGTCATTCAACAATTTATTTACATAAGTCAACATATATGTAAATATACTTCATATCAAAATCAGAAAATAACATGTCAATATAAACAAACCAGCATAAACATGTCCAATTAACAATAATAGCAGGGTGGTGATTTGTCCTGCTAAATAAGTTTCCAAACAATTCAACCAATTTATAGTAGAACGAGGATTTATTCTACTTAACACATGTCCAAAAAATCAAACAATCAATTTATAGTAGAACAAGGATTTATTCTGCTATCAGATGTCCACACAATCAAATAATCAATTTATAGCTGAATGGAGTTTTATTCTACTAATAGTTATCCACACAAACACAAACAATCACATCATAACTCATTCATGGCCATTTGTCTACTTAATAGTAACAACATTTAAATTCCTTGAGTTCAAAACCATCTTTGAAAAAGAAATACCTTTAAAACAATTTGATTCTTGGAAAAATAGAATTTAAAATTAAAAACTCCTTTTTAAAATAATTATTTACAAGTTAAACCCTTAGTAAAAGCATAATCAATCTTAATTAAGTCTAAACTTAAATTAATTATAAATTAAGAAATAACTAAACATTTAGTAACTAATTAAACAATAATTAACTATTATATAGATAATTTAATCCTAATTAATCCTTTATTTATTATTAAATAATAAAACATTTAGTAACTAATTAAACAATAATTAACTATTATACAGATAATTTAACCCTAATTAATCCTTTATTTATTATTAAATAATAATTTAAAACTTCATTAATAACTAAATATTAATTAATCACATTTAATTGATAAAATAACCTTTAATTAAAAATTAATTAATAAACTAAACCTTAAATAAATAATTTATTTTAAATTAAAGCCTCAATTAATTAATAATTAAAAATAATTAAATAGTTGATTTTTTATTATAAATAATTAACTTATACTTAATTAATTAGTAATTAAAAATAAATCATACACTTAGACTATATTTTAAAATTTATCTTATTTAATAATAATAAATTAAAATTAATCTTATCTTTAAAAGATATTTAATCAATAACTAATTTTTTCTCAATTATAATTAATAAACCCTGTTTAATTTTAATTTATTATTAAAACTTAATTAGTAAAAGTTAATAATTAAAAACTTAATTAACTTCATAAAACATCATTATTAAGTTATAAAACATTTTCAAAACACTTTAAGTTAATAAAACCAAATTTTGCAAAAATCAGATTTTTAAGCGAAACTGCATCGATAGCGACTATCGCTATGGATACCCGTAATCTCAACTTGTTTTTATCTTTTCTTTTGAAAATTCACCTTAAAGTTTAATTTTTTTTCTTTTTCCAAACATAAGAAAAACAAAGTTTGAAAACATAGGCATTTGATTTCAAACTATTTACTATAGTTTCCATAAGAAATTCCATATCACTTTTACAAACAAGATGTTATCTAGCATACACCATATAAACCTGTTTATAACACATATCATATAACGATCCGGATTTTTCATCATTTGATTTTGAATATTTAAATGGTTTAAATATTGGATTTGAAATTTATAATTTAGTTAGTATGGTTTCAAAACTGGAATTTCAAGTGAATTCGTCAATTTTGGAAAATCGTCGATTTAATTGACTTATTAAAATAGCGATCCGGGGCACAGTCTTGGAATTCGACGAAACTAGTTCCATTGGATATGTAATAGTGTATTATCATTGGATTTCAAATTTCGTAACGTTTGGAGTTACTTTGGTCGTACGATCTAAAAACACCTAGAATAATCTAATTTAATTTAATTCAAATTGTCGATTTAAAAAGCTATCTTCCACATACGATCGAATTGGGACTCAAAACTTTTTTTATTGCGATCGAAATAGGGGTGTAACATTAGAAACGCCGGGCGGCACACCTTGATAGGGATTCGAAATAAATATCTATATAATTTTGGAATTTTAAAATATATATGTTTATCTTCATTTCACATCAGCCACAAAAACATCAATATTAGCCACCCTATTCCCTATCAAGCCACCCTACCATCTGATGTCGCCGTTTCTTTTCAAATTAAAAACCACGAGCCTCTCTTCACTTCTCTTTCAGTTCGAACGAAACAAGATAATGAAAAAAAAAGAATCAAAAGCAAAATCGCGAGCCTTTCTTTTTCCCTTCTCTTCAGTTTGAACACGAAGAAACATTTAAGTCGAATTCAGAAAAAATAAAGAGAAGTGGTTCACGCTTGTTCATCGCGATGCTGGAGTTGATCACTGGCGTATGGAGGAGGGGATTCGTTTAGGAAGAAATTATTTAGGATTTTGGCAGTGTCGTGGGGATATGGCCAAAGTCAAGGCTAGGGCATGGGTCGTAGTGCTCTGATGAGGCGCGGCATGTTGCAGGGAGGTCGGTGACGTTGGTTTTGGGCGGGGCTCGCGTTTTGAAAGGTGCGACCTGTTACTATGCCATTTGTTCGAATGTAGGTCGTGTTCTTTATTGTTGGGGCGAGATCGTCATAGCAAGGTCAGGAAGGTAGTAACCGTGGAGGGGAGTACGTAGAAGTCAAAGGTAGGTTAATTCTTCAATTGGAGAGGGAGCATGTGAGGGGGAAACTTGCGGCCATGTCAAGTTGGAAGCAGGTGAATGAAGCGGGGTGATTGGGAGATGCGTGAATTTGGGCGAGGTTTTGGTGCACATCTGGAGTCGGTCGTTGAGTGTGCTAGGGTTGTCGCGGCGTAAGCAAGCTGAAATGGCATGGTGGTTGAGTTCGAAGGAGGCAGTCTCGAATTGGAAGGGGCTATGTTCGGGTCTCGTGATGACTGGGTTTGCTATGTTGAAGGATTAGGATTTGGGTCCAAAAGAAAATCATGGAAACAAGTCGTGTGGGATTCAAAATAAAGTAGGCTATAGTCTGGAAGTGATGCGAAGTTGCTCGGTGATAGTTGGGATTTTTAAATTAAATTGAATGTCGTCCGATTTAATTTAAAATCTGTACGTTGGCAAATAAAATTCAAGGTGAGAAATTCTCACTCATTTGGATTTCCGAATTTAATTTTAAATAGTTAAACATTAATTTTGGATGCTTGGTTGAATTTATAAATTATTATCTATTGAATGATATATTATATTATATTACATTATATATATAGTAGTATATATATATATATATTAGTAGTTGGATATATTACTCGCTGTTGGAGCAGATGGACCCTATGCGCCCCGCATAATAGCGGATGACCCTATATTACCACGATATCCCCCTTGAAGTGGGATTGGTATTTTTATGTTGTATCAACATCTGTGGATGCAAAGAAATAGGTTAGAGGGATCCAACTGGATTCCTCAAATTTATATTGATGGTTTTTCATATATAATAATATATGATGTGTTAGAATAATCCGTTATAGATTATTGCTGTGATGTGAATTATTGGATGCTATAGAAGCACTGGCCTAACTTTTGGTATTTTAAATACCATAAATATTATTTTTGGAATTTGAAAGGATTTAAAAGGAGATTTTGAATATAAAAATATTATATCGAAATTTGGATTATTTTTAAGAAATTGATTTGGATAAAAACAATAATTAATTTTGGTTTGTATTTAACTATTCGTAAAAATATTTTAAATAGAGATTTTAAAATAATTTATATGAAGAATTTTTAAACGATGGATTTTTAAACAATATTTCTTGAAAATATGAAAAGGAGTGAAATCGATATTTTAAATAGATTTGTGAAATATATTGAATTTATTAAGAAATAGATTTATAAAATGAGATTTTATAACTGGGATTAGTTTTATAACAAGTGAAACTCAAAGGAGTTATAAATTTATAAATGATGTTTATAAACAAAGGAAAATGAAAATTAATTGATAAATTGGAATATAATTTCACAGGGTGAATTTATATCGAGATTTGAAAAATAGATTTTTGGGGAAAAATAGTGAATTCTATTTTTAAAAAGTGAGGATGGTTAGAGAATCGGAATGGGATCGTTGTGTTGTAAATCGAGAGGGATTTATAAATTGAATTGGTTATTGGGATTTAAAAAAAATATTTTATTAAGAAGTTAAGTTTTGATTTAAAAAGGGAAATTCTATTTATTTAACCATGTAATTTTTAAACTAGTTAGTATTGAAATACTTCGGAAGTGAATTTTTCAAATATCTAATAATAATTGAAATTAAATTCTAATTTTTATGATCGGCTTTGTAAATCGATTTGTTTATCTAAAAATGTGTTATTGATGTTTATAAAAAGTGTTTCGATATTTTAAATAATTACTTGAACATGTTTTCAAAAATAAATTATTATTCTTTTAAAATACTTATTATATATATATATAGACTTTTGGAATGATTTAAATTTATTTATAAATCTTCTAGAGGTTTGGAATGGGGTTTATTCTGTAGATGGGATTTATAAGAGAAATTCTCAACATGACATTTGGGAAAATGTAAGGAAAATTTTCGAAGTATTTAAATAAAAGCGATCTTCAAAAAATGAACTAGGATTCATAAAAGAAGTTAGAAATGGATATTTGGAATTATAGACAAGTGTTTTGACTTTGGAAATATTAAAGGAAATTAATTAAGGAACCCCGGAAGTTATAGAATTCGTTATAAACGGGTTAAGGAATTTACAATATAAATTGTGAAGGATTTTGAGAAAAAAAAATAAATGGAATTTTCCTAAGTGTTGAGAAGTAAGGGGTTTAGGAAAATATATTTTTAAATATCTTTCTAAGTGTTGAATAAGAGATGGTTTGAAATATCCTGATATGGATATAAGTATTTGAGTTGTCTCAAATATTGAAAATTTGGAAGGGATTTAAATATATATCTTATAAAGATATTTTGAAAATAAATTTAGGAAAATTATAATATGGGCCTAGCGACTGCTTATGGATGTTATATTGATAGTTAAATAATCGACTATCAAATATTGGCTAATTTCGTTGATCGTTTCGAAGAGACCGGGATCGGATTTAATTATCCGAAAACCACTTCGATCCAATTTGAGCGTTACGAATGGATATCGTGAAGATAGTGAAGATGGTGATTCGGTTTGTCCAGACCCAGGACAACTTGCATGGACGAGTGCTATCAGAACATCGTCATTGGAGGACGATAAGCATTCTAAGTGAAATTGATCTTGAAAGGTGAATGTAGCCTCAAGCCTTATTAACAGGAAATGACTAAAACAGGGGAGATGCAGCAAGACTAAGTGGGTCGCACCCAATTAGGGTATGTTATCATTTTTCTAGATGCCCTCGGAAATATATATAAATTATGGATATGGCTGTGCATGGAAAAGTGAGCGCTCAATTTCAAGGGTGGGAACACTTGGGGTGATAACATATTCGGTACTATCCAGGTTAGGGGTAGGCCGTTCTTGTGTGGCAAGGGATCCCGGCGAGGTCCTCGGTACATTTTTCCAGAGGTGTACTATGACGGGAGATACCCCAATAGCCTAGCATTGTATGGAATCCATTCTCCAATACGAGCCTTTACAGTTTTTTTGTAGAGCCCAGTATGCTGGAATTTAATTAATGTAACAATTTCAGCTATTTGGATAAGTATTTGTACTTAGACGCTATTATAATATCACAGGATTTTCTATAAAATGTTTTGGTTATGGTAAGGGATAAACCCGACGTGTTTATATGTGACGCGGTCTTACGAGATACCTTTCTTTTTCAAAGGATTTTGATAACTCTAATAATTCAAATTAAGTGTGTTTTCTCATGCTGGTTTTCCAGACTGACTCGGGTGTTATTTTATTATATTTCTTGGGTCAGACCGAGTATACAGATTCAGGATAGGATGCTATAGAGCTCAGGAGACGAGCTGGATGACAGAGACGTATCTCCATACTTGGTTTATATTTCCGCTGAATGAGGACAAGTTATTATAACTTTCCCGATTGATGTATTGATTGTTGTACTCTGATGATTGTAAGTATACAACAGTTACAAATTCTTTTGTATAAAAATCTGTTATTATATATCATATTTTGTCCCGCTACGATTGTGAGATTTTGTGTTGATTATTTCTATTTTTCTTCTACCTTTTCTTCTTCCCCCTAGCAAATCGGTATTTCCAGCACTTGAATATTCGGCATGATATGCAGTGGACGTATAGATGTCGATTTTCAAGAGTCGAAAATCCCATTTATTACATATCATTTTTACAGCCAACACATAAACAAGAACACAACTTTAAAACCAAACACATCACCTTAATCCATCGATGCAAGTCTAATGTCTAAACACAAACTATCACATACATATACATTGAAACCATACCATAATCAAAACATTAACATCATATATAAATACCATCATATAAGCAGAAGAAACATCTTTCCAAAAATTAGAAGTTTACTCACCAAAAATCTTTGAAAACTTGAAATGCTTTAGAACTTGTAAAGCTTGGAAAACCACACAAAAATCACTCAAAAAATGGTCATCTTCCCCTCGATGCTTAGCCATATTACTCTCGGAATTCGGACAAATGGTAGAAAAAATGTTTTAGAAAAAAATTTCTCTATAATTTTAGAAAATGAATCACTAAATCGATTTGTTTTGAGGGAGATATGGTCAAAAGAAGGAGTGATATTTTCGACCTTAATAATATGGGTCCAAAAATGAGGGAAAAAGAAATGCAATTTTGACCCAGAATCATTCGAAATTTAAAAAAGTGGTGTAAATAAAAGTTGCAGCCACTGGAATTCTATATGGTTTGAGAAAACGAAAATCTTGATTTGAAGTATTGTAGAGGAAGTTATGGCCGAATGAAGTGGGAGTAAAAATTGAGAACTTGGAATGAAAACAAGTGATTTAAAAACAAGTTTTTAAAAATTTTAAAGTAAGAATTTGAATTTTAAAAACTTAGGATTTTAAATTAAAAGCCACGAAACTATTTGAAAAGCATAGAAAAGAGGAATAAGTTTATAAAAATATGGAAGAATGAAAATGAATGGAAAGAAAAATAAGGAAAATTGTTTTATATAAAATGAAATAAGCAAAATTACCAAACTAACCTTGCCCTATACCCTCCACTATCCTCTTGCCGCCTCATCTAGCCTTCCTCCTCTTCATGAACAAACTCCATCTTCTTGTCTCCCCCTCATTTCCAAAAGAAAACATGTTTCAAACATGTTATGGTACTTATTTGTACTTATGTCTACCTACGAGGTGACATATACATTTTTTCTAATCTTAAGTATATTTACACATGCATATACTTTAGCTAATACATACATACATACATACATATATATACGCTAATAAATTTACAAATGTGTATACGTATATTAAAGAGTCCATAACGTTTTCGAAAACTTTTAGACGACGAAATGTCAAAAATTCGAAAAACAAATTCCAGTCACATTTTCGATTATCCGTCTACTAAATATTTTTGTAAACAAAGTTTAAATGCTATTTCATCATCATTATTTATCATTTAAAAGATTTTTATTTTAATTATAAAAACTGTTATTTGAATATTTAAAATTAATTAAATATTCGAAATCAAAGCACTAAAATTCAGGGTTGTTGCATTCTTCCCCTTTAAAAGAATTTCAACCCCGAAATTACACCTCAACCCTTCCCATGAAACAAACCACCCTAGGAATTTATAACACTATACATCAGTCTGTATAATATACATAGATCATTCATATGCAAAATCTGACTCGATCACCACTCGAATACATAACTTCCCTTCCGAACCAATATCACTCACCCGATTTTCTAGTGCAGACTCTGATCATGTTCCTTGATTAGGAACCTCTGCTCTTTTTACATAGTCATATACTATGATAGAAAACTTTGGCCCCATACAAAAATCCTCATTAAGTACTTGCTATCAAAAATCGAATAGTTCCTTATTTGGAACAGTGTGAAACACGTCAAAGTCATGTACTCGAACCTTAGATCAAAGTTATAAAACGAGAAATGATCTACATCCAACTTACGCACTTATTAAATTGGTTCTCCCTAATACCATCTATTCCCACTAAATTATTTATGAAACATAAACTTAGATTCAACTTTTCTAATACTCCTCTACATCCTGAGAGTATATACAATTACTTGATTCAACAATTCCATTTTGCATTTATTTTCCTAAGAAAACTCAAGATCCAAATACCTATTTTGATTTCAAAAGCTATTTCAAATGAAACTCTATATTTTAATCAAATATACATATATAAAGCCCGAGTAACTCCAAAATGATACTAAGGAACTAGGTTCTACCAAATAGTATTATACACTCCCTTACCAAGAAGGGTAATACTCAAGAGAAGTGTTTACTATCTGAACACATCTCTTCCCCAGTTTTAAGTTATTTTCGAGCCACTCGAACTAGTTAACTTAAAAATATTACTTTTATTTAAAAATCCCATTTTTGAAATAATACTTCTCATATTTCCAACAAAACACACCCACTATTTTATATTATATTGAAAAGTTTGTCCTTTTAACTAAAAAATTGAGAGAATGTCCTTGAGGCTGAAAATTTATGAATTATGTCCTTCAACTATTTTCCTATTTTTAGAAATTTGACTATAACAACCACCCTTTTCGACCCTCGAATGTCGACATTAGTACATCTACGATATTCATGTGTCGAGTGTCCAAGTGCCGAAAAGACTGATTTTTAGGGTAAAAGAAAAAGGAGAACCAAAACATCAGAATCTCACAGTGGAATGATAACATATAATATCAAAAGATAAACACGGAGCTACTCTAATATACATTGTATTTCAGAGTTATTAATTAGAGTATTATCATCAACCTGGACAGTTATAATAGTCTTCCCTTACAATTGCTGATATATACACATAAAGTAATGTGGTGGAAATAAATACTACGGTAGGTAATCATCTAGCTCCTCTCCAAGAGCTCCAATGAACATCGACGAAAACCTGCTTTCATAGATTGCTCGAAATAGCACCCATGGAAATGAGGGAAAAATAAAACCATGGGTCAGAAAAAAGTCTGGTGTCAAAAACTCAAGAAATATGTGTGATATATAACAACACATTTTAAGACCTAACGGATCATCGAATTTGATTTTCCCCTCAAATGAGCCAACCATATAATAGTTACATATATGATATAGTAGATAATGTCTAAGATGTAGATTATAAGTATGAAAATGGCTATGGTGCATGTACATCATAATAATAATAGTTATACAATCAAAACCACTAAGGCGCATTCCCAAAGTTGTGTAGGGTTTCCACGGATACACTCCCGATACAATGAGGTGAATCTCCTGTACATAGATCAGAGATATCCTTCCGAAGCAGTGTACATCTCTAGTGAATGTACCATAAGAAAAACATAGTTGGTCCTTACTAAGTGAGACCGAGTGCATTGCTACCGCATGCATATCTGTAAGTATCTCTAAAATGGAGTCGCATGCACCCTCATGGGTTTGCTAAACCCATTGGCTATGCATCCTATCTTTGGTTTCTGTCATTATCGACAGTGAAGTCACGTTCAGCATCTCAACACACGAGTCTTCATCACTCGAACAGAACCCGAATCCCCAAATGGATTCCAGTATCTTGCAAATATCACAAACCTCTTCCAAAGTATAGAACACGTATATGATTTTGAAGTGGTTACAGTTTTGTGTCATCTCATATAAGTACACTCCCCCGCTTATCGGGCGCTCCAAAACCAATCGATAGATTTTCGGCCAACTCAACCCCATTTCTTTTAGAAATAAACATATAATACATAAGGGTGGAGATCCTCTCCAATTTGGAAGGATTTCCTTATCATTTGTCCTAGAATGCAAGACTAGTTTATACATAAGGCATAGCATCATCTTGTGTTCCTTCTAGATATTTCCTAAGTTAATATTTGGTCAATCTCAATAACAATGAGAATGATCACATAAGGAAACTAAGTCCCGTATACTTCCCCTAAGAAAGTAAACACACAAGCACTATCACTTCATACAAAGCACGACCAAGTCACGTAAATGACTTTTAATCCCTTTTTAATTAATTTATCATTTATTAATTAAAAACCCTTTTTATTAGTAAAAATCCTTTTCATCTAATAAACCTTCTTTTATTAATCAAAACTTCCTTCATTAATTAACACTCCTTTATTAATTAAAACTTCATTTATATACTTATATATATATATAATTTTTCTTTATAAAAGACATATACTTATATCATATTATTTCACAATTCATTTATACTCTTTTCAATACTTCAAAAGTGTTCATATACTTATCTCAATGGTATAAGTATATTCACAAATCACTTAATAAAGTTTACTTACTTTAAACTAAAATCAAAGAGGTTAAAAACGAATGTTACTCAAACACTGTTACTATAAACCCCTTCTCTCTTTTATATTTTAAACATGTACTTTTTCTATCTTTATTCAAAAACATTTCATACTTGTAATTATCTTTAAAATTTCCTTATTAAAGATCTAAGAAAATACATAATCATTTAAAAATATTTTCAACTTTAACTATAATTCAAGGGTTAAAAAACAAATTTTACTAAAACACTATTTATTACAAACCCCAAAACACTTCACATTTAATCATTATCTTTAAAACTTTCTTTTTAAGATCTTATTATATGTGTAAGGTTCAAAGACAAGTGTTACTAAACATTGTCATAGCAAATCCAAAACAATTTATACTATGAACGTTATCTTTAATTCCCTCTGTTAAAGATCTAATTATATTTATATGGGTTAAAGATATGTATTATTTAAACATTGTCACTACAAATCCAAAGCAATTTATACTTTAAACATTATCTTTAAACCCCTCTTTTAAAGATCTAATTATATTCCTAATTATGATTCTAAACATATTCCTAGTTTTAATATTAGTTCTAAATCTAATTATAATCTTAATTATAATTAATAAGGGTTAAAAAAATGTTACTAAAACCATTGTTTATTACAACCCAAATCCATCAACTTATTTTATTTGGTTAAGTTTGATAATTGATTAATAATCTATCTAGTTCTAAAACAATTACTTATAGAAATCAATGTTGTATACTTAACACATTTCAGACATACCAACTTAACTATTCCCCGTTAAGAGGAAAGCCGGTAGGTTGGAGCGCTATTGCTCATTCTTACTCGAACATCAATTTTGACTCTCACACATAGAGAAGTCCACCTCGCTCGGCTTTTAGGTTTAAGTATAGTAATATTATCATTCCCTATGCAAATAAACTACAAGTTCATTTATTTTCACAATGTAACTTTTCATCCTTTCTTCCAAAATAATAATCTTTCAAAAATACATGTAAACAAGTTAGAAATGTTTTTAAAATGGTATATATATATGTATAATATTTTAGTTACAAATTTACTATATTTAATGGAGTATAAAATAAACTTAAAGAAGAAAGTGAATGGAAAATTCTTTATACAATAATAAATTAGTAAACCAGTTTTATATAGTCATATCCATATAAGTACCTGTTAAAATGCTTATAAATTAGTTTTAAACAATTATATAAAATACTACTTTAAAAATAATTACTTAATATTGATTTAAAAACCTTTTTCTATTTAAACAAAACAAACAAGTTTTATATATATAATAAGAAAACCTTTACTTTCCTTGCCAAAAAAAAGAAAACCTTTACTTTAAACTTTCAAAATAAATTATTAAAAAATATATTCAAATTTCAAATTTCTTTTAAAATACTAGTATACCTTTTATAAAAAAAATTTGAAAAGATTTTATAAAATATCTAAAGAAAACAACATTTATACTTTATTAAAAACACGGATTTTCAAAGTGCATCCAGAGTGACTTTCGCAATATAAACCATAACTTTTACAACTTTGTTTTATAATTTCAATAAATTTTCAAATTATTTTCATACCATCTTTTACACTATTAAAAGTGTGGAAAATAAATAAAACAAATCATTAAAAAATTCATTAGAAAATAAGATATAAGAGAGGGATTCAAAGTGCATTTATAGCGACTATTGTTATTTAAACAATTCCATTTTCTATTCAAATTCAAACTTCATTCATTCATATCTGTAAAAACAATTCTCAAGTTCAAAATCATATCTCAAAGAAGCAAAGAAAAACATATATACAACATACATACATGAAATATAATATTCAAAGCAAGAATAAAATACATGACATCAAAGTGCTTCTATAGTGACTATCGTTATACGGACACTTTCATTTCAAGTCCAAATCATGTCTGCCCTACCATAACGACCCGCTATTTTGGACCATTCACATCCGCACATGTCGGACTTGAATTGCTCAAAATACCATGTTGTAAATAAAATTTGGCAAATCTCAGAATATACAGTAAATAAATAAAATCACAAATCACAGACACATAGTAAAATAATGCAGCAGAAGTAAAAGAAATAGTAGTTCATGAAGCTACTATATAAATATATCAGAGTTACATAAGATATAACAGAAGAAATAAAATACAACAGAAGTCTCAATAAAATAACCAAGTACAAGCTGAGTAGAACAACAGAACTGAAATAGATAGGACAAGACAAGCAGATAATCTCCAGCGATTCAAATCTCCAAGAGAGTGGAAATCCAAATCTGTGAATAACTCAGGCAGACCCGAGCGTAAAGCAAAACACAAAACACTCGAGTCAGGACAATATATACTTATATAATGTAAACCAACTAAAGTGAACTGTAATAAGGTACAAGTAACTTAAAGAATGCTTGGGATCGCCCATTCTTTAAGGATCCGTTAAACTATCTACTATGTAGTAATATTCGCTATTATAATAATGTCTAATATAAAATAAACATACTTTAAAATAGCATTAAGGCTTTACATTTTCCACCTTAACACGTAATAGTCCCAGTAGTCTATCCAGTATTAGCATACTCCCAAAATGGGGGCTACCCTCGATACTCCACAGGCTACGGGAGAAATCACAAATCGTAGTAAAGCTCGATATGGTAGGTGACACGGCACACAAGGCAATGCCAGGGTAGATATACCAATTACGCATCCGGACTGGTGGTGACGCATAGCAGCCACTACCGCCCACCTCGAACACCACTCCCAATCAAGGGTGCGCACCAAATCAATCACAAGTAATAGAATGGTATCGAAGAAGTGTGTCCGATCAGAGGTGCTACCTCCTTGGCCCGTCGATCGCTCCTGTTTTAGCCACCTTATACCAACTCATGGGAGTTGGGTCCACGTATATACCTTAGGATCGTCGCCACCATCCTACTTCATTCTGGAAACTCCACTGCGTACACAGTTGTCAAAGTGGTTTTCGGTATCGACAGAGAGTATGTCCATATCCGATCTCGGTCTCTTTAACAACCAATCGTTATTATAACCCGTGGTTATAAATTTAAAAATAGTATTTTATACTTTAAAATAGAATATCATTTCAAATCCAAATATTTATCAAAATAAAGATTAAATCAATTCCAAACTATTTCAATATATTTAAAATATCATATCATTTCAAAAATTCATTTCAAATCATTTTTATATATCAAAATATCATATCCTTTCAAACTTCATTTCAAATCATTTTAATATATCAAATTATCATTTGAGTTCAAATCTAAATATTCAACTTTATATACTTTTTAAATTCAAAGATATCATTCATTTATTATCATTTCAAGTCACATGTTTAAATAGTTTATATTTCAATCAAAATAATTCATTTAAACCATTTAAAAGTGTAATTATTATACTTTCAAATCAAGTATTAAAATTTCCAAAGTTTCAATCCAATTCAATCATTTATTTCAATTAAATTTCCATAGACCATTTCAAATCTTATAAATTTCAAATATAGATTAAATCCACAAAATAACTATTCAAAATATAAAATAAATTCCAGAGCTTTAATATCCTATATTTCATAAGTCCAATATCTTTTAAATAGATTCAAATTACAAGTAAACCAAATATTTTCCATACTAATATAAACTTCAATTATTCATTCCAAGATTTAATATCATTTCAAATTAATTTCAAAATATCAAAATATTATTTTCAAAGCATCATTTATTTAATTTAAATTTAAATACCATTTAATCACATTTCAAAATAGTTGTATTTCCCAAATCAACTATTCCATTTAAATCATTTAAAGTCAATTCATTATATTTAATAATTAAATATTTAATTTCCAAAATTTAATCTTTTTCAAAGATCATTTATTCATTGGAATTTATTGGACAAAGAAAATTCAACTTTCGCAGCACTTAGAAATGCTACGAAATGTTATGTTTAAAAACAGTTCATTAACAAAAGACATCATTTAAAATGCTGTAATATCTTAATTTAGTTTCAATTAAAATTTTAGTAAAATTTAACAACTATATCACTAACAAATTGCTATAGTAACCCTTAGTTCAAATTTGCTATTTGGCTCATTTAAAACAACTACAGCATTTTCCAATGCTGTAATATCTTTACATTACATTTCAAAAATGCTGTCAAATCAAATTCAGAGTTTTATTTACAATTTCACACATAATTAACTTTTAATATAAATCATTTTTAACTTATAAAATCATATATATTCACCCTTTAAAACAATCATTTACATACTTTTATTTTTATGATTTTATAAAGTCAAATTTCCATACAAAATCAAATTAAATAACAAATAAACTTTCATTTCTTTATTTCAAAATTTAACTTAACACTTAAGTTTAAATTTCCAAAATATAACTTATTTCCACTTTATTTTACTTAATTAAAATTTTACTTTTAAACAAATTTCACAAAATTCAATTTAAGTTATATTTCCAAATTCAGCTTAAATATTCATTTATTTCATATTTTAATTTATACAAAATCATTAACACTTTTAAAAATTATTATTACTTAATAAATATCATTAAATTTATTTCAAATCAAAATTTGTCATATATTCATAATTTACATAAATTCCATTTATAAACAAAATCATAAATTCCAAAATTTACTTATATTTCAAATTCTACTTCACCATTTACTTAATTCACTTATTTAATTTGTAGAAAATCACTAATATTTTATAGAAATCATTTTAATAAAATTTAAATCAAAATATCATAATATTTACATTTTTAAAATATTTTAAAAATTTCAGAAAAATATATAAACCACGGGTCTGTATATATAATTTTCTAGCCTAGGTCAAGTGATACAGATATGTATCATTTCAATCCGTAGTTTACAAAGAAAACCGGGTTTTATCATTTCAAACCCGCAATCCCAAGTAAATAAAAATAAATAAAAACCATTCAGGCCTATCATTTCAGCCCATAATGATTTTTCCCTATTCTAAAGTCCGTTCGGGTATTTATCATTTCAACCCATAGTGATTCTAATCTATAGGGAACTTGCGGTGTGATAACTAATATAAATAACAGAATAGCATGAGATAACTGTAACATATGGTATAACAGGTGTAAATACAGGTGTGAACATCATATGATTATAATATAGCAGTTATAACGGGATGATATGCATTTACAGATTCAAGTGATGTCAGTTTATCAACTATATAAGTACATATTAGTCTGGTGAGATTTACTCACTTGTATAAGCTGGAGATGACAACCAATTGCACAAACAAGGAACTTCAAAAGCACGATAACACGACAATGATTTGAGTATGGGAGAGCCAAAGCTAATTGCCTTGACACATTCAAACCAAACAATTACAAACAACATAAGATTTCAACCCAAAAATTCAATAAACAATGCTAGAAACGATTGTATAAAACCAATCAAAATCATTGCATTTGCTTTCAACCTCCTATACTTCAGCTACAGGTCTGAAATGTACTGTCAAGGGTTGAGTTTGGATCTAGTCTTGGGTCCATAGGGTCGGCCTAGCATGGATTAGATGATGGTACAAAAGATAGGTGCATGGAACTACAACTACAAGGCACTACAATGGATTCTAGGCAACTACATGGCAACAACAAGCCACGGCCAAAGGCAATTGGTCATGGCCAGAGGCAAGTGGGGTCATGTGATGACGTGGCAGTGGGTGTCAGGTCAGAAAACGCTGGTGGTGGTGGTGGATAGGTCGGCCAAGGTGGTGGTTTGTTGTGATGGAACAAGTGGTGTGTTCGGCTATGACCATATAGTTGAAGTTTGTGTGGATTTTGGTGGATCTACTCATCAAGGTGCATGGCCATGGGCTTGGGGTTGTGCTGGAGGTGTTGTTGGTCAGAGGGGATGGTGGTGGAGGCGGCTAAGGTGGTGGATGAGGGCAGGCCGATTCAAAGAAGGGGATGAAGGCAAGTGCAAATCAATGTAAAACAAAGAAGAAAACAAAGAAACATGAAAAAGAAAAGGAGTTTTTACCAAATTTTTGCAAGATGGAGGCCGTGATTTTTTTTAGGGTTAAGAAGCTTTGATAATGCGTGAAAATATGAGGAAGTCAGCTGAAAAAAATGAGGAAAAGAACGGCCAAAAATAAAATAAAAATAAAAGATATATTGATTAAAATGAAACGGTGGAATACAAAAGGACTTAGACAAATCAAAGGTCACAACTTTTCAAATTTCTTCTATTTATTTTGTAATTTATAAATACATATAAAAACTGAGAAATAAAGATGACAACTCAAAAATGAAAATAAAAATATAAAATAAATAATTAAATTTTAATTAAATAGAATTTAAATTAAGAAAATGGCTTTAAAATGCAAACTAGGCTTTAAAAATCAGAAATAACTTCAGTACACTTTGGAAAAATCTATTTTAATTTAAATACATGTAGAATTAATATAAATAAAGTAAAAATAGAAAATAAAAGTGAATGCATAAAATAAATAAATAAATTTTAATTATATATAAATAAATTAAGAAAATAGCAAAGAAAATGGAAACTAGGTTTCATAAATTGATATAAATCCAAGTAAACTTTAGAAAAATTATACTATCACTTTAAAATTATTAAAAGATAAAAATATTCATAAAATAATATATTAACACATATTAAAATAAAATATGACAAAGAAAATATAATTTATACAATTTAAAATAACAAAATTGCAGAATAAAACAAATTGCACTCAAAATTGAAATGTACATAACTTTCACAATTTAATTCCATTTCCAACGAAACAAAAATCAGTGTTCATGTTATTGTATCTATTTTCATAATAAAAGATAAAATTTAAGATTTTAAATAATTAAAATTTGAAGTTTAAAAGCCAAAGATTTAACAGTTTGAACAGAAATTCACTATTTAGTAAAATAACCAATTTATACTAGTTTGAAATTATAGTTCACATAATAATTAACATTTATTTTTTTTAAAAATGAAATGTTTGAAATCAAAAAAGTTTAAAATAGTTTCAAAATAAAATAAAGTCACATTTTAAAATATAGTCCAAAATCTAGGGTTGTTACACTCTCCCCCACTCAAAACTTTTCGTCCCCGAAAAGGAATGAGGTACGGGAAAACATAGGAAAGATAAAATTGAAATGAGATTAAGGAAAGATGACAAAAGATTGAAATTATACATCATAACTGTGGTTATAGTTAAGTTTATCAAGATGGAGATGATCTTCCCAAGATCCCCCAAAATCAAGGACACAAGCACGAAAAAGATCCTTTAAAATCTGATTCACCTTTTCCACTTGACCGACGATCTGTGGATGGCAAGCAGTGCTCAGATTCAATTAAGTACCAAAGGTCATCAAAGATTAAAGAAAGATTTCTAAATAGAAAGGTCCTAGAAAGACACCTATACCAGTCTGTTTCAAGATAAGGAAAAATAAGAACAACCAAAAGATAGTTTGAAAAACAAAATTAGGTAATAAGTTTGAAAAACAAAATAAGATAATAGGTTTGAAATTTCTATGGTTTCAGCTTAAACTGATAATTAATTTTACACAAGTTAAATAAATCTTAATTATCTCTAATTTCATTATTTTATCATCTAATTTTCTTAAATTAACAATCTATAAAATCATGGATTTGATTAAAATTAAGTGTATAACATTCAATAAATTTAATTCTTCTTTATTCCTAATTAAAATTAAATTTATTCCTCTCAATATATTTTATCACCTATGTTAAATATACTTACACTTATTATAACTATTTTAATTTATTCCTAATTCTCTTAACATCATTTTGTTGTGTAAATTATTCCATTACTCTTTTACTCTATTTACCTCTATTAATCTTTTTATAACTAAAATTTAAGTGTATAACATTTATTATAACCATTCAAATTTTATTTATAAAATCTTTTTATATTGTATATTATCCAATTACATTGTTAACTTCAAAAATATAGGTAAGTTATACTGGAATGCAATGGTGTATTATACAAATAAAACTTTCTAAAATTAATATACAATATAAACATTCTAATTCAATCATTTCAAGCTTGAATATTTATTCAAAATTTTGGTTTTCTTTTTATACTTGAAGTTATTATTTAAGATAGAATTTAAGAATAAAATTTTCAATTCCTTTCAAACCATTTAGAGATAAATAAATGTATGTACATAATTTGTCAAATCAAATTTAAATCATATATCTATATATATTATAAATCAAATCATATTTTAGAAATTCAAATAAATCGAATTTCCCAAAACAAAGTTGTAGCAAGACTACAGAATGGTATCTTTACTTCGAAACTCGAAAATGAACGTCGATGATGCCGCGGTCATCACCGAAATTATTTTCCAGCGACAAAGAGAAGAGCACTAAAAATTTAAAACTTTAAAATTCTTTGGAAACAAATTTCTATTCAAAAATACTTTTAATAATATATCCTTTTAAAACTTTAAACACAAGGTTTGAAACCATCGGAAATTAAATTCTCAAATTCTTGATTTAAATTCATTTCAGTTCGCAAATCAAATTTATAAGCAACTATTTATAAATTCATTTATAGAATGATAAATCAAGTATTATTATTTCAAATAATGAATTTAAATCAATTTATTAAGTTCCATAATATTTACTTATATCAAAATTTATTTCATTAACCAAATTTTAAAATAATATTGTGTCAGTTTGTTCTGTCAAAGTGTTTTAGAAATCTTATCGATAGCATTGATCACACGAATCAATCGGAAGCCCAAATCAACATCAACAACTCAAACAACACAATATATAAAACAAACATAGATTTACAAGTACAATTCAAAATGTTTGGAGATAATTTGGAAACAAAGACAAGATGATTAATTAACAAAATATGAAGATGGATAAGCTTAGATAAATCGCGGGCAACCTTAACCGGGTCAACCGTGACTTAATGAATAAGATCAAATGTGTATTTTTCTGGGGTAAATCTACATCCGATCTTAAGAGATAGAGTTTGGAATAACAAAAGATATTATCACCTAAACCAAGGATAGATATAAATCTTTGGTGAATCAATGCTAATTGTAAAGGAGTTTCCGTTTTTACAAGTCATTAGAGTATTGGCGAGACCGCCAATTCACTATAAAGCTCATTCGAAGCGGAGTCATGGGATACTCTAGAATCACAAGAAGATGAATAGTGAGGGACAAGAATGGATTTTGGAACCACAGGCAACGTTCCAAAATTCAAAGGAAATCAAATAAAAATGAAGAGATTCAAGCTCGAATGAATGTGATTCTGTAACTAAATTTACCATACATTCTAAGTTTTGCCTCAAAGCCAAAGCTCTGATACCAACTGTAACGACCCGCTATTTTGGACCATTCACATCCGCACATGTCGGACTTGAATTGCTCAAAATACCGCGTTGTAAATAAAATTTGGCAAATCTCAGAATATACAGTAAATAAATAAAATCATAGATCACAAACATAGAGTAAAATAATGCAGCGGAAGTAAAAGAAATAGTAGTTCATGAAACTACTATATAAATATATCAAAGTTACATAAGATATAACAGAAGAAATAAAATACAACAGAAGTCTTAATAAAATAACCAAGTACAAGCTGAGTAGAACAACGGAACTGAAATAGATAGGACAAGACAAGCAGATAATCTCCAGCGATTCAAATCTCCAAGAGAGTGGAAATCCAAATCTGTGAATAACTCAGGCTGACCTGAGCGTAAAGCAAAACACAAAACACTCGAGTTCGGACAATATATACTTATATAATGTAAACCAACTCAAGTGAACTGTAATAAGGTACAAGTAACTTAAAGAATGCTTGGGATCGCCCATTCTTTAAGGATCCGTTAAATTATCTACTATGTAGTAATTTTCGCTATTATAATAATGTCTAATATAAAATAAACATACTTTTAAATAACATTAAGGCTTTACATTTTCCACCTTAACACGTAATAGTCCCAGTAGTCTATCCAGTATTAGCATACTCCCAAAATGGGGGCTACCCTCGATACTCCACAGGCTATGGGAGAAATCACAAATCGTAGTAAAGCTCGATATGGTAGGTGACACGGCACACAAGGCAATGCCAGGGTAGATATACCAATTACGCATCCGGACTGGTGGTGACGCATAGCAGCCACTACCGCCCACCTCGAACAACACTCCCAATCAAGGGTGCGCACCAAATCAATCACAAGTAATAGAATGGTATCGAAGAAGTGTGTCCGATCAGAGGTGCTACCTCCTTGGCCCGTCGATCGCTCCTGTTTTAGCTACCTTATGCCAACTCATGGGAGTTGGGTCCACGTATATACCTTAGGATCGTCGCCACCATCCTACTTCATTCTGGAAACTCCACCGCGTACACAGTTGTCAAAGTGGTTTTTGGTATCGATAGAGAGTATGTCCATATCCGATCTCGGTCTCTTTAACAACCAATCGTTATTATAACCCGTGGTTATAAATTTAAAAACAGTATTTTATACTTCAAAATAGAATATCATTTCAAATCCAAATCTTTATCAAAATAAAGATTAAATCAATTCCAAACTATTTCAATATATTTAAAATATCATATCATTTCAAAACTTCATTTCAAATCATTTTTATATATCAAAATATCATATCCTTTCAAACTTCATTTCAAATCATTTTAATATATCAAAATATCATTTGAGTTCAAATCTAAATATTCAACTCTATATACTTTTTAAATTCAAAGATATCATTCATTTATTATCATTTCAAGTCACTCGTTTAAATAGTTTATATTTCAATCAAAATAATTCATTTAAACCATTTAAAAGTGTAATTATTATACTTTCAAATCAAGTATTAAAATTTCCAAAGTTTCAATCCAATTCAATCATTTATTTCAATTAAATTTCCATAGACCATTTCAAATCTTATAAATTTCAAATATAGATTAAATCCACAAAATAACTATTCAAAATATAAAATAAATTCCAAAGCTTTAATATCCTATATTTCATAAGTCTAATATCTTTTAAATAGATTCAAATTACAAGTAAACCAAATATTTTCCATACGAATATAAACTTCAATTATTCATTCCAAGATTTAATATCATTTCAAATTCATTTCAAAATATCAAAATATCATTTTCAAAGCATCATTTATTTAATTTAAATTTAAATACCATATAATCACATTTCAAAATAGTTGTATTTCCCAAATCAACTATTCCATTTAAATCATTTAAAGTCAATTCATTATATTTAATAATTAAATATTTAATTTCCAAAATTTAATCTTTTTCAAAGATCATTTATTCATCGGAATTTATTGGACAAAGAAAATTCAACTTTCGCAGCACTTAGAAAATGCTACGAAATGTTATGTTTAAAAACAGTTCATTAACAAAAGACAGCATTTAAAATGCTGTAATATCTTAATTTAGTTTCAATTAAAATTTTAGTAAATTTTAACAACTATATCACTAACAAATTGCTATAATAACCCTTAGTTCAAATTTGCTATTTGGCTCATTTAAAACAACTACAGCATTTTCCAATGTTGTAATATCTTTACATTACATTTCAAAAATGCTGTCAAATCAAATTCAGAGTTTTATTTACAATTTCACACATAATTAACTTTAAATATAAATCATTTTTAACTTATAAAAGCATATATATTCACCCTTTAAAACAATCATTTACATACTTTTATTTCTATGATTTTATAAAGTCAAATTTCCATACAAAATCAAATTAAATAACAAATAAACTTTCATTTCTTTTTTTCAAAATTTAACTTAACACTTAAGTTTAAATTTCCAAAATATAACTTATTTCCACTTTATTTTACTTAATTAAAAATTTACTTTTAAACAAATTTCACAAAATTCAATTTAAGTTATATTTCCAAATTCAGCTTAAATATTCATTTATTTCATATTTTAATTTATACAAAATCATTAACACTTTTAAAAATTATTATTACTTAATAAATATCATTAAATTCATTTCAAATCAAAATTTGTCATATATTCATACTTTACATAAATTCCATTTATAAACAAAATCATAAATTCCAAAATTTACTTATATTTCAAATTCTACTTCCCCATTTACTTAATTCACTTATTTAATTTGTAGAAAATCACTAATATTTTATAGAAATCATTTTAATAAAATTTAAATCAAAATATCATAATATTTACATTTTTAAAATATTTTAAAAATTTCAGAAAAATATATAAACCACGGGTCTGTATATAATTTTCTAGCCTAGGTCAAGTGATACAGATATGTATCATTTCAATCTGTAGTTTACAAAGAAAACCGGGTTTTATCATTTCAAACCCACAATCCCAAGTAAATAAAAACCTTTCAGGCCTATCATTTCAGCCCATAACGATTTTTCCCTATTCTAAAGTCTGTTCGGGTATTTATCATTTCAACCCATAGTGATTCTAATCTACAGGGAACTTGCGGTGTGATAACTAATATAAATAACAGAATAACATGAGATAACTGTAACATATGGTATAACAGGTGTAAATACAGGGGTGAACATCATATGATTATAATATAGCAGTTATAACGGGATGATATGCATTTACAGATTCAAGTGATGTCAGATTATCAACTATATAAGTACATATTAGTCTGGTGAGATTTACTCACTTGTATAAGCTGGAGATGACAACCAATTGCACAAACAAGGAACTTCAAAGGCACGATAACACGACAATGATTTGAGTGTGGGAGAGCCAAAGCTAATTGCCTTGACACATTCAAACCAAACAATTACAAACAACATAAGATTTCAACCCAAAAATTCAATAAACAATGCTAGAAACGATTGTATAAAACCAATCCAAATCAATGCACTTGCTTTCAACCTCCTATACTTCAGCTACAGGCCTGAAATGTACTGTCAAGGGTTGAGTTTGGATCTGGTCTTGGGTCCATAGGGTCGGCCTAGCATGGATTAGATGATGGTACAAAAGATAGGTGCATGGAACTACAACTACAAGGCACTACAAGTGATTCTAGGCAACTACAAGGCAACAACAAGCCACGGCCAAAGGCAAGTGGTCATGGCCAGAGGCAAGTGGGGTCATGTGATGACGTGGCAGTGGGTGTCAGGTCAGAAAACGCTGGTGGTGGTGGTGGATAGGTCGGCCAAGGTGGTGGTTTGTTGTGATGGAACAAGTGGTGTGTTCGGCTATGACCATATAGTTGAAGTTTGTGTGGATTTTGGTGGATCTACTCATCAAGGTGCATGGCCATGGGCTTGGGGTTGTGCTGGAGGTGTTGTTGGTCAGAGGGGATGGTGGTGGAGGCGGCTAAGGTGGTGGATGAGGGCAGGCCGATTCAAAGAAGGGGATGAAGGCAAGTGCAAATCAATGTAAAACAAAGAAGAAAACAAAGAAACATGAAAAAGAAAAGGAGTTTTTACCAAATTTTTGCAAGATGGAGGCCGTGATTTTTTTTAGGGTTAAGAAGCTTTGATAATGCGTGAAAATATGAGGAAGTCAGCTGAAAAAAATGAGGAAAAGAACGGCCAAAAATAAAATAAAAATAAAAGATATATTGATTAAAATGAAACGGTGGAATACAAAAGGACTTAGACAAATCAAAGGTCACAACTTTTCAAATTTCTTCTATTTATTTTGTAATTTATAAATACATATAAAAACTGAGAAATAAAGATGACAACTCAAAAATGAAAATAAAAATATAAAATAAATAATTAAATTTTAATTAAATAGAATTTAAATTAAGAAAATGGCTTAAAAATGCAAACTAGGCTTTAAAAATTAGAAATAACTTCAGTACACTTTGGAAAAATATATTTTAATTTAAATACATGTAGAATGAATATAAATAAAGTAAAAACAGAAAATAAAAGTGAATGCATAAAATAAATAAATAAATTTTAATTATATATAATTAAATTAAGAAAATAGCAAAGAAAATGGAAACTAGGTTTCATAAATTGAAATAAATTCAAGTAAACTTTAGAAAAATTATACTATCACTTTAAAATTATTAAAAGATAAAAATATTCATAAAATAACATATTAACACATATTAAAATAAAATATGACAAAGAAAATATAATTTATACAATTTAAAATAACAAAATTGCAGAATAAAACAAATTGCACTCAAAATTGAAATGTACATAACTTTCACAATTTAATTCCATTTCCAACGAAACAAAAAGAAGTGTTCATGTTATTGTATCTATTTTCATAATAAAAGATAAAATTTAAGATTTTAAATAATTAAAATTTGAAGTTTAAAAGCCAAAGATTTAACAGTTTGAATAGAAATTCACTTTTTTTAGTAAAATAACCAATTTATACTAGTTTGAAATTATAGTTCACATAATAATTAACATTTATTTTTTTTTAAAATAAAATGTTTGAAATCAAACAAGTTTAAAATAGTTTCAAAATAAAATAAAGTCACATTTTAAAATATAGGCCAAAATCTAGGGTTGTTACACCTACTAACCTTATATAACGACCCCACTGTTATACCCATATTATTAAAGAATGTTACAAGTAATGTCATCTAATAATACGGAGAACATAGTTGATTAAGGGCGGTCGAATGTGAATACATCTTTGGCCTAACACTGACACGTCTTTATTACCTTTTGAGGATTTAAACTGAAAATTGATGTGTACGGCATCAATACAAAATAAAAAAACACTGATTTAAAATATTCAGAATAGTATATAATATAAATATATCAGAATTAGAGTCTCAAATCACAGCGGAATAATATGCATCATATACGTAATAAAATGTGAGTTTTGCAAAATATTCATCATAGACCCACATATTTTATACATCACATCTAAAATATTATATCAGGTACATAGCGACTTATAAATAATATATGGGACATATCCTTCCAAATGTCAATATATACAAGGATGAAGTAAATTGAACAGTCAAAATAGTCTACTCTAATGCTAGCACATAATCTGGAGGCCAATGTGTCCCTATACCTGTAGAATCTTGGTCTGACCCGAGTATTATAAAATAAACGGGTTAGACTATATCTAATAAAAAGGTGAGATACTGATATCATAATTAAATGACTTAACCATAAAATATGTCATCTCAAAATATACCTAAAACCAATGGTTCATAATAAGGCACATCTAACCAAATCATCATTTCAAAATCCATTTCAATATATGACTTAGAAATAAAATAATCCATAATAAAAATATGCTTAAAACTAAATAATCATAATAAAGCATATCAATCAAAATCACCATTTCAAAATCCGTATCAAGTCTCAAATAGACTATCATCAAAAACATGGTGATAACAATTCAAAATTCTTCAGAGCCAAAAGGTATTAAATATCCATCCCAAAATCTCTGAAGAGCAATCGTAACTAATGAAATAATAATGGTAGTCAACTATCAGTTTAATACAGTGCAAACGGGGCCTAATTGAAACAAAATAAATCCTGCCACATAGCGCAGTAGTCTAAGGAAAATAAATAGACTACCAGGTATAAACCCTGACTCCTAATAAATGGTAGTCATGTTTATGACATAACTATGTGAATTTACCTAACAAAAATAAATACTTAAACATCGTCCAACTGTGTACTAAAAATAAACTGATAGGTATTAACCATCCGGTTTATAGACTAATCATGCATGTAAACACCTGTCCAAGAAACAAAAGGAAAGTCGTGTTACCCCATAACAAACCTAACTCCAAAATAGGTCTGCCTACCCAAATCTAAGAATGTATCAACTCTTAGGTCGATTAAAAATGAGTTATCTTCTTTCAGGGATCTATAGGCCTAAAATTGAAATCCGAACACCCTTAGTAATACAACTCTAAGTGTTAATTACTATCACTCATGTAATCAAAAGGATTTAACTAACTATCCCATACTAGATAGTAAATTCAAGTATCTACTAAAAGTTAGCAAATTCCAGTCAAACTCTATTTAACAAATTATAATAATAAGCGAAAGAAACATACGAAATGTCTCATATCAATCCGATAATTCAATCGTTTATTAAAATTCTTTGTTTCATAGAAAAGCACAAAATCTTAATAAAATCTCAATTCCATAATAACTAAAATAAAAAAGTTTTAAATTAATTTTATATTTACAAATATATATTTTTTCAAAATCACTTTTAAACCGATAAACTCACTTTAAAGAAGAGTTGCTTATTTACAAAAGCTTTTGAACTCTTTCAAATCATTTAAACCTCTTTAATAACAAACTCACTTGAAATTAAAGTTATTACTTTCATAATCGCTTTTATAAACTAATACTATATTTTATCTTTTTCTTCTAAAACATTTCCAAATATTATATACTTAAATAGTAAATTTAAAAAGGTTTTATAATTAAATATTACTCATTTTTAGAAGCTTTGAACAGAATTCTGAAATAAGAAATAAGTTAAGACTTTATTAAAATATAATTCCATTATAAGGAATTATTTAGCGATCCAAGTGGCTTTTCGGCAACTCCGTCACATAATAAGGAACGCACTATCATCCATCAACTAAAGCATTATATTGTCAATGAATTTGATTACTTGCAACTTTCAATAATTAACAATTGAATCAAATTCTACCCTTACACATAATTCAACAAATTCATCCAACAAACTAATTGAACCATGGCAAGCAATTTTACTTCAAGCATTTAAATAATTCACTACCAAATATTATTGAAATTCATAGTCAACAAGGCATATAAAGGGATATAATCATTTTTTAATATAGATGTGTGAGTTAAATAGATTAACTCACCAATTTGGTCAAATGAGGACTTGCTGCCGGATTCCAACATAGCCACTATCACACCCTAGAACAGTAGCAACAACCATATACATTGACTATCCTAAACCAAAAATGTCCGAGCCTCGACCTCTTGCAAACCCAGCGTCAAAGCCTCGTCATCCCCGCACACGCCCAGGTCACTGCTTCTCCATAGTCGTAAACATTAGGTCACCGCCGTTGCTCTAGCATCACCTCATCGTAGTGCCCCATGCTTCAATGCTCAGCACCAGGTCGCAATCCAAATTGTTATTGCCAAAATTCGCATCGCCTGAGCCTCAAAACTCGTTCGCCTTCAATCGCCATGCTCGCTATCGGTCATCGCCTCTTACAAGATCACGGCTGCAAATTTTTGTTTTCTTTTCTGAACTTCAGTTTCAATTTTTTAGGTCTTAGGAGAAAAATACGTATTTGGATTTGGGGATTAGGCTGGATAAGAGAAAGTAGGCTAGTGGATTTAAATTTAGTGGGGAGATGGGTTTGGGTTTACTTTTACTAAGAATATGGGTTTGGTTTATATTTGGCTTCAATTCTTTTCCTTTGCATTTATTAGTTACTTTTCTTTGTATTTAAATTTAACATTAATCCTTATCATATATTTACAAATATGTCCCGATCTAACTTAATTTTGTTCATACTTCATTCTAGGAAATATAATTTGATAACACAACATAATTCAACTCAATGTCGTTTCGCTGTATTTAATTATCCATTGAACTGACATAAATAAATTTATTCATCTTCGTCGATTTAATGATTTTAGTGAATATCGAAATGAAATTCTTTTCATCTATTTCGATTATACAAAAATATTTATACTTTTAAAATATTTCATATTTATTAACACGTTTTATTTGAATCTGAATATATTATCTAAAAGAAGTTTATTAACTAATTCAATTTTACTATAATAAAATCCTTTATTAAATAGACTGCAATTGAATAATAAGTTGATTCCAAAAATAATAATTATAAAAAAATAGAGTTCAACACTTCTATTTTAAATAAATAAATTTATAATTAAAACTTTAAAACAGGGTTGTTACACCTTATGTGCTTTGTTTCAAGGTTATACATCAAGTCATAAAAAGTCATACACAACCATTTACTTATGTCCTTGCTTTCGAAAGTAAGAACCAAACAATATCATAATATAAATCCAAGCAACATTTACATATTTCAAACAACAACACAAGCATCATTATTATATTTTGATGCTAAGAAAATTCACCTGCTTCATAAACAAACACTACCATAAACCCACAATTCCTACTTCTGCCTTGATAGCCACAAAAACTTCCTACCATTCAACCATTTTCCCACGTCCATGCCTTGACCCCTCTTTATTTGCTCAAGTCCAACCTAAGGAAGGGGCTTGGGTGGTCTAGTTCTTCCAAGTCCGACTTGATGGTAGTTGTTGTATTATTGTTTAATGACTATAAAAAGAGTTTGTAGGAGAAATAAGTTGTTTTTATTTTGATTTTAGCTTAGGAATTTTATTAAGAGAGAAGAGAGAAAGAAGTATTTTAATTTCCAATCTTTGTGTTCAAACTTGAGAAGTAAAAAATTATGAAGTGAATGTGATACAAAGGAGAATGATAACAAGTGGAAAAAGACCTCTCATGCCCTCAAAAGTGGCCGGCTATAGTTATGTAGAAAAGAGATAGATGTTCTATCTTACACACTCCATGCTTTCCTTGATTCATGCCTTGATTTGTGGCATGTTTCATGCCTCCTTTCATGCCATACCTCCCTTAAACAATGCCTTGAATTAAGGGTCCTTTTGTCCCCTTAATTCCACCTAGTTTAATTAATATTTTGGTTAAGAACAAAGGCGATTTAAATTGTTGTAAATGTGTTCATGTGTTACTATACAAGTTCCAAAGAGTTTGAACAACTTTAGTTGAATAAAAAGTTATTTAACGATTTAAACGATTTTCAGTCAAATTATCAATATTTCTTCGAACTGTTTATTTTTATTAAAAAATTCAAAAATGAATTTCCTATTATTAATTATTAATTGAAAGGGCTTAATGAGGCTAAAAATAATATTTATTTACATTAAATTCTAGATACAAATAATTATAATTCAGATATTTAAATACGAAGTGTTCGAAATACCGGGTCGCTACATTCTTCCACCCTTAGAATATTTCGTCCTCAAAATTCCGACACGAGCAACCAAAGAAACAATCGCACATCCATACTTAATAGTATTTACAATTACGAGTAAACAAAGCCAATGGTTTGCCTAGGTTCTAAAAACTTCTCATCACATGAGTGTGATAAATAGCATACTAAGCATACCTTACACTCAACAACCTCAGTTTATTACTTAGTCGAATAAACTAGCTTAAATAAATCAAAGAGTCATTTTCCCAAACTCTCCATAAGCCAACAAAACATAGTATTCAAATATTCTAAAGCCTGTATGATGCACATATGTCATCCCTATGCAATATTAATTCTGATCACTTGCTCAATTGTATAGATTTCACTTTCGAACTAGTACAGATAACTCGAATTTTCTAGTGCGGACTCCAATCAGGTTCCTTGACTAAAAACCTCCGTTCTTCTTACATAGCCATATAGTATGATAGAAAACTTCAGGATCATATCAAGAATCTGTATCAAGTTCGCCGTCAAGAATCAAGTTTTAAATCCCAACTTGGACCGGTGTATATCACCTCGAAATTATTTACTCGAATCCTAGATCAAGAACGGTCATGCAAATAAAATGATCTACATACAACTTACGTACTTTATTTTATTGGTTTCTTAACTACACTAATTTATTTTTAATTCACATTTATTTTCACATATAATATTGCTTATCTAAAATCATTTATGAACCATTTCATAAAACATTACTTAATATTTTATAAACATTTTATAAAGTCATATCTTTATTTATAAAACATTCCACAACTTAAGTTTATATTTGTATAACACTCTATTACAATCTAAGAGTATATACACTATCTCATATTCATTTTACTTATCATGGATACTACAAATTTAAAACTTTTTTAACTTACTATATACACTATTTAAGAGTTACATAAACTTATCCTTTATATTTCTACAAAAACACTTAGCTTAAATTTCTATATCAATTCAGAAGTTTTCGACTATCCAAAATCCCCAACCGTTTTATTTCAATTAATGAAAAACTACTAAACAACATACTATAAAAAGATGCATAACCTACCATAATGCATAAGGTACATGCATCCATAAAATAATTTAACAAAAAACTTTAGAACTAAACACCGGATTTCATTTCAAATCGTTTTGAAATGGTATATACATATAACCTATGTATATCAAATCATACTTTATGGATTTAAATCAAAATCTATTTTACCAAAACAACATATAGAAAACTACTATAGTAGCATCCCCTACTTTGAAACTCGAAAATAAACGCCGATGATGCTGCAGTCATCACCAAAATTATTTTCCAATGACAGAAGTGAGTTCAATACTTCTATCTCCTTCAAAATCCTTTTTAAAATGTTTCTATTCATAAATACTTTTAAATAATACTATCATTATTTTGGCAACAACCTTAAAAACAATTTTCAAAACATCGGGATTTAAGTTCTCAAATTCTTAGTCTAAATCCTTTTTATTTATAAACCACATTTTTACAAACCATACTTATATAAAGTCACTTTCTTATATAACATCATTTCATAAACATTTATTCCAAAATATCATACCTTTCTTTAGATTAAAGTTAACTTTTTAACCCAACATTATCTTCGAACACCTTATAGTTAAACTTTGAAACTTAATTCATAAGGTGTTCATTTCAATGTTCCCACAATTACTATCTATCCAACTCATGCAGTGAAAAGGTAAACTGCTCATAAACTGGTCGAGAACAATTCAAAAATCAATAAACAATAGTCAATGCTAATAGATTGGCCGAGCACAACTAATTAAACAATAAATGATAATAATTGAATAATATCACTTCGTAAGTAACAAACACATCATAAATAACTACATCAATTTTTGAAAATTATTCTTTTATATATAAAATATAATCCTAGGTAAAATTATTTCATTTAGTAATTTCAACATATTACTGTGTCGTTTGTCGTGTTCATGTGTTTAGAGATCTCTATCAATAATGTTAGCAACTCGTATTGACCAGAATCCATAAACAACTCAATAGACTAATTAACATAATACAAAACAATTTTATAACAATAACAAATACACACTTTCATACATATAATACACTTAACTCATGCTAAGGCATTCCATAACCCAATCTCTTAATAAGTTATACCAACCAAAGCCAAGGTTCTCTCCTAATTTTGCGCTCTGATACAATGATATAACGACCACCCTTTTCGACACCCAAATGTCGACAATAATACATCCATGGATTCACATGTCGAGTACCCAAGTGCCGGAGAGACCGATTGTTAGGGTAAAAGAAAAGGAAGAAAAGGTAAAGAACAAGAAAGAGGCGAACAAATTCATCAGAATCTCATAGTGGAATGATAGCATATAACATCAAAAGATAATACACATAGCTACTCTAATATACATAGTATATTAGGGTTACTAATCAGAGTACTATCATCAACATGGACGGTTATAACATTCTGCCCTTACAATTGCTGATATATATACACTACACATAAAGTAATATAGCGGAAATAAGTACTACGGTAGGTAATTATCCAGCTCCTCTTCAAGAGCTTTAATGAACATCAACGAAAACCTACTTTCCTCAGACTGCTCGAAAGAGCACCTATGGAGACGGGAAAATTAAAACCATGGGTCAGACAAAAGTTTGGTGTGAGAAACTCAAAAATTATGTGTGCCATATAATAGCACCTTCCGAGACCAACCAGATCGCCAGATTTGGTTTTCCGCTCAAAAGAGCCAATCATTTAATAGTTACATATTTGATATAATAGATAATGTCTAGGATGTAGAATATAAGTATGAAAATAGCTATGGTGCATGTACATCACAATCATAATAGTTATACAATCAAAACTACTAAGGCGCGTTTGCTAAGTTGTAAAGGGTTTCCAAGGAGACACCCTCGATACAACGAGGCGGATCTCCTGCACAAAGATCAGAGATATCATTCCGAAGCAGCGTACATTTCTTGTGATTGTACCATAGGAAAAACATAGATGGTCCCCATTTAGTGAGAGACTGAGTGCATCTCTCCCGCGTGCATATCTGTAAGTATCTCTAAAATGGAGTCGCAAGCACCCTCATGGGTTTGCTAAACCGCCGGCTATGCATCCTACCTTAGGTTTCTATCATTACCAATGGAGAAGTCACCTTTAGCATCTCAACACATGACTTCATCACTCGAACAGAACCTGAATCTTCAAATGGATTCCAGCATCTTGCATATATCACAAAAATCTTCCAATGCATAGAACACGTATATGGTTTTGAAGTGGTTTCGGTTTTGAGTCATCTCATATAAGTACACTCCCCCGCTTACCGAGCGCTTCAAAACTAATTGATAGATTTTCGGTCAACTCAAACCCGATTCTTTTAGAAATAAATAGACAATACATGAAGATGGAGATCTTCTCCTACACGGACATATATCCTTGTCATTTGTCCTAGAAGGCAATACAAGTTTATACGTAGGGTATAACATCATCTTGTGTTTCCTCGAAATATTTCCTAAGTTAATATTTGGTCAATTTCAATAACATTGAGAATGATCGCATAAGGAAACTAAGTCCTGTATACTTTCTCTAAGCAAGTAAACACACAACACTATCACTTCATACAAAGCACGACCAAGTCACTTAAATGACTTTAATTCCCTTTTCAATTAATTTATCCTTTATTAATTAAAATCCCTTTTATTAGTAAAACTCCTTTTCTTTTAATAAAACTTCTTTCATTAATCAAACTTCCTTTATTAATTAATGCTCCTTTATTAATTAAAACTTCCTTTTTATACTTGTATATATATTTTATTTCTCTTTATAAAAGATATATACTTGTATCCTGTTATTTTACTATTTATTTATACTCTTTTCAATACTTTAAAAGTATTTATATACTTATCTCAATGGTATAAGCATATTCACAAATCACATAACAAAGTTTACTTATTTTAAAAATCAAAGAGGTTAAAAACGAATGTTACTTTAACACTGTTACTATAAACCCCTTCTCTCATTTATATTTTAAACATATACTTTTTCTATCTTTATTCAAAAAGATTCCATACTTGTTATTATCTTTAACATTCCCTTATTAAAGATCTAAGTATATACATGATCATTTAAAAATATTTTTCCACTTTAAATATAATTCACGGGTTAAAAAAATTTACTAAAACATTATTTACTACAAATCCCAAAACACTTCGCATTTAATCATTATCTTTAAAATTCTCTTTTAATAATCTTATTATATGTATAAGAGTCAAAGACAAGTGTTATTAAACATTCTCACATCAAATCCAAAACAATTTATACTTTAAAAATTACCTTTAAAGCCTTCTTTTAAAGATCTAATTGCATTTACAAGGGTTAAAGACAAGTGTTATTTAAACATTATCACAACAAACCCAAAACAATTTATACTTTAAACATTATCTTTAAAGCCCTCTTTTGAAGACCTAATTATATTCCTTATTATGATCCTAATTGTATTCCTAATTTTAACGTTAATTATAATTCTAATTATAATTAAAATGGGTTAAAAACAAATGTTACTAAAAACATTATTTACTACAACCCAAATCCATTTACTTATTTTATTTGGTTAAGTTCAATAATTTATTAATCGACTATCTAGCTCTTAAAATGATTGCTTATAGAAATCAAGGTTCGTATACTTAACATGTTTCCGACGTTCCAACTTAACTATTCCACAGTCAAGAGGAAAGCCGGTTGGTTGGAGCACTATTGTTTAGCCCTACTCGAACATCAATCTTGACTCTCACAAATAGAGGTCTACCTCCCTCGGCTTTTAGTGTTAAGTATAGCAATACTATCATTCCATATGCAAATAAACTACACATTCAATTTTTACACAATGTAACTTTTCATCCCTTCTTCCAAAATAATCGTCTTTCAATATATTTGTAAATAAATTAGAAATGTTTTTAAAATTCTATATATATGTACAATAGTTTGGTTACACATGTACTATATTTAATAGAGTTTAAAATAAACTTAAAGAAGAAAGTGAAGAGAAAATTCTTTATACTATAATAAATTATTACACTAGTTTTACAAAGTCATATATATAGTACCTTTTAAAATACTTATAAATAAGTTATAAGCAATTATATAAAATAATACTTTAAAATAATTTCTTAATATTGATTTAAAAACTTTTTTCTATTTAAACAAAATAAACAAGTTTTTTATATATAATAAGAAAACCTTTACTTTTAACTTTCAAAATAATTTTTTTTAAATATATTCAAACATCAAATTTCTTTCGAAATATTTATATACCTTTTATAAAACTACTTTGAAAATATTTTATAAAGTATATAAAGAAAACAACATTTATACTTTGTTAGAAACATAGATTTTCAAAGTGCGTCCATAGCGATTATCGCTATATGGACTATAACTTTTACAACTTTGTTTTATAATTTTCATGAATTTTCAACTCATTTTCTTATCATCTTTTACACTAGTAAAAGTGTAGAAAATAAATAAAACTAATCATTCAAAAATATTCATAAGAAAATAAGATAGAAGACAGAGGATCTAAAGTGCATTTATAGATTCTATCGCTATACGAACAATTTCATTTTCAATTCAAATTCAAACTTCATTCATTCATATATTTAGAACAATTCTCTATTTCAATATCTCTTCTCAAAGTAGCATAGAAATATATATATATATAACATACATACATGAAACACAATATTCACAGTAAGAATAAAATATGCAACATCAAAGTGCTTTTATAGCGACTATCACTATACGAACACTTTCATTTCTAGTCCACATCAAGTCCATCCCCTACTAATCCTTATGTGCTTTGTTTCAAGGCAATGTATCAAGTCATAGTAAGTCATACACAACCATTTACATAAGTCCTTGCTTTTTAAAGAAAGAATCAAACAATATCACAATATAAATCCAAGCAACATTTTTATACTTCAAACAACAATACAAACATCGTTATAATATTTCGATGGTGGGAAATCTCACCTATTTTCAGAACAAACACTACCATAAACCTACACTTCCAACCTCTACCTTGATAGCCATCAACACTTCCTACCATTCAACCATTTCCCCACGTCCATGCCTAAACCACTCGTTATTTGCTCACGTCCAACCCAAGGAAGAGGCTTGGGTGTTATAATTTTTTCAAGTTTGACTTGATGGTAGTTGTTGTAATAGGGAAAGAGTTTGGAAGAGAAAGTGGTTTTTTATTTTGATTTTAGCATAGGAATTGTATGATGAGATAATAGGGAAAGAAGTGTTTTAATTTCCAATCTTTTTGTCTCAAACTTGAGAAGTAAAATTATAAAGTGAATGTGATACAAAGCAGAATGATAACAAGCGGTAAAAGACCTCTAATGCCCTTAAAAGTGGCCAGCCACAATTGTATAGAAAAGAGAGAGATGTCCTCTTTTACACACTCCATGCTATCCTTGATTCATGCCTTGATTTATGGCATGTTTCATGCCTCCTTTAAACCGTTCCTTGAATTAAGGGTCCTCTTAATTCCCCTTAATATAATTAAACTTTTGGTAAGAATAAAGGAGATTTAAATTGTTGTAAATGTACTCATGTGTTATTATACAAGTTCCAAAGAGTTCGAACAACTTTTATTGAACAAAAAGTTGTATATCGATAAAATGCTTTTCGGCCATATTATCGATATTTCTTCGAACTATTTACTTTTGTAAAACAATAAAAAAATTAATTTCCTATCATTAATTTATTAATTAAAAGGGGTTAATGAGGTTAAAAGTCATATTTATTCACATTAAATTCTAGATTCAAATATTTAAATAATTTAGATATTTAAATACAATGTGTTCGAAATTTCGGGTCGTCACATCGACAACACTTTTTAGACATGCGATAGCACTTCTATTAAGATATGTAATGGCGCTTCAGTTTGTGATAACTCTTCGGCTTCAATATGTGATGGCACTTTAGCTTAGACTTGTGATAACTCTTTAGCTTTAGATCTGCAATACCTCATTTATCTTGAACATGCGATAGATCTCATATTCTTAACATACAATGGCCCTTATATTTTAGACATGTGATAGCTTCACTTTAGACATGCGATAGCTCCCCTCTTCTTTATATGTGATAAATCTTTTATTTTAGACGTGTGATAGCTTTACTTTAGGCATGCGATAACTTTCCAACTCTAGACATGCAATAGCTTTCCAACTTAGACATGCGATAACTCTCCATCTTAGATATAGGATAGCCCCACTTTAGGCATGCAATAGTTTTCCAATCTTATAATTGTGATAGCTCCACTTTAGACTTGTGATAGCTTTCCAATCTTAGACATGTCGTAGCTCAGTTGAAAAATGTGATACGATATTAGGTTTTGTTGTTTTTTTAGTCCCACATCGCAGGATAAGTTTAATCCCAAGTTTCAAAGCCTATATTTAAAGGAGCCTATGTAATAGAAATAACTTGTACCAATCTCTATAATCTTTTCTCTCAGTATTAATAAAATTATTCTCTCCTTAGTCGGCGTACACTACCACATTGATAGTGGAACCGCTTTAAAAGCTTTTGTTGTGCTTCTCTTTCATTTATTATTACTTAGTTAATTTCACATTTTCAAGGTGAACAATACCGATAATTTTATTTGATTACTTCTCCATTTCTATATTCGATCCTATTTATTTCTCCATCTACGTTGTTGGAAAATATCGGCTTGGAAGGATAGACCCCAACAATTTGGTATCAGAGCCTCTATATTGATTTATAGAAGGTGTAAAAAAGTATGGAAAAAATAGGGCTACCGATGTTGTAACAAGACCTTATGTCAAAGGTTTTTATATTGCATCTGGATCTTAATTGATAATAGAAAGATGGAACAAGGATAAAGGCTTTGAGAAGTGGCAATGGAGGATGAAGGCTATTCTAAAAAGAAATATGGTTCATCAGGTAGTTTTTGACATTGTGGAGTTACCGCTTGAAATTTCTGCCATAGAGAAGGAGATGGAAGAATGGGCATTTACTACTCTACAGCTAGCCATAGGAGAAAATATTATTTTGGAAATTAGCATGGAAACCACTGCTAAATGAATTTGGATCAATCTAGAGAATCTCTATTTGAAGAAATCACTCACTAATCATTTGATTCTGTTGATGAAGTTTTCACCATGAAGATGAGAGAGGGTGCTTTAGCGAAGGCACATCTTAGTTTCTTCGATGATCTTATAATAAAAATAAAGACTGTGGATTTGAAGGTGGATGAAGAATAGAAGACGATGGTACTTTTGTGTTCTCTTCCAGAGCATTACATAGGTTTCGTTAACAGTCTGATTTATGGAAGAGACACCTTGACTGTAGATGATGTGAAGTCGAGTCTTCTATGTGAAGACTTGAGGGATCAAATGAAGGAGATGAGTGAAGGAAGAGAAGGAAGTAGCAGTCAAGGCCTATTTGTTGAGAGAGGAAGAGAGGAGAAGAAGAGTTGAATCCTAGGTGGCATTCCAAGGCCCGGAAATGGTTGGAGAGGAAAGTCTAGAGATGGAAAGCGTCACTATTTTAATAAATCAAGCCATTGGAAGAGAGACTGTCCGAATTTGAAGAAGAAGGTTGAGGATGGATCTTCAACAATTGTGATGGAGAAGACTGTATATAGTGATGTGTTGACTACAACAGTATTTGATGTAACATACCACTAGGTGCTTGACTCAAGGGCGTCATTCCATATGACGCCAAACAAGGATTATTATAGCTTTTTTATTGGAAAAGATGGAAACACAATCCTTGTGGGAAATGATGCTAGTTGTAGAGCCATGGGAGACAGTGTAGTTCGGATTAGGATGTTTGACGGAGTGATACACATTTTAACAGGTGTCCGCTATGTTGCATGTCTTTGGATGTCATTGATTTCTTTAGGATACTTGGCATCTATGGAATGAAAGGTGACTATAGAGAATGATGGTTTGAAGGTATCTAGAGGTGCACTTATTTTGATGAAGAGAAATATGTTCCAAAATCTGTATCTGCTGAAGGGAACCACAATTCTTAGAGAGTGTTGGAGTGGATAGTTCGCGTGCTTTAGATGCAACTAGACTTTGGCATCTAAGATTGGGTCATATTTCGAAGAAGGGATTAGAGTAACTTTGCAGTCAAAAGATGATCAAAGGAGGAAGCTTCGAGAAGTTGGAATTTTTCCAGGAGTGTGTGTTAGGAAAGCAGATGAAGGTATCTTTTGGAGTTGGACTTCATAGATCAGAGAGAGTGCTAAATTATGTGCATATAGATGTTTGAGGACTAGTAACTACTGCTTCTAATGGGGGAGCGAAGTATTTTATTTCCTTTATTGATGAATTTTCTAGAAAGTTTGGGTGTATGTGAAGAAGGCCAAATTAGAAAGCTTTAAGAAGTTTAAAGCTTGGAAAGCACTAGTTGAGAATCAATCTAGTTGTAAGTTGAAGGTGCTTATATCTGATAATGGCGGTGAATTTATTTCTAAGGAGTTCCATGATTTTTGTAAGTAGCATGGTATTCAGAGACATTTCACTACACTAGGAGATCCGCAATCCAATGGGGTTGTTGTGAGGATGAATCAGACTTTACTTGAGAAGACACGTTGTTTGAGATTGACGACGGGCTTGTCTAGAGGCTTTTAGGCTAAAGCTTTATCGACTACATCGTATATTGTAAATTAAATTTTATGCTCAGCCATAGATGGGAAGATTTCAGAGGAGAAGTGGAGCAGTAAAGTAGTGTATCTTGGTTACTTTTGTATTCTCAATTGTCTTGTGTATGTTCACCATAAATGTGATAATAATTTGGAGGTTAGAGCATACAAGGGCATATTTATGGGATACACGGATGGTACCAAAGGGTATTGCATTTGGAACCCTATTGATAGAAAGATTGTGCATTCCAGACATGTGACTTTTGATGAGTCTAAAATGTTCAATCCCAAGGAGGAGTTACCTACCACATTAGATGAGTCCGATAGGCCTAAGGAGTTAGAAGAGGTTCCTATATTTTAGCCTAGTAGTAGAGTTGTTGCTTTGAGAGATATAGGTGCAGTTGATGAGACATCACGGAGTAGTCCACAAGTTCCTTATAGTAGTGTGGATGACGTGCATGAGACTAGAGGAAGTTTAGTTCAAGGTGGAGCTGAAAGGAGTTTAGGTAATGTTGTACCTATTCGAACCTTTCATAGGGCTATTAGGCCACCCGAGAGGTAAGGTGATAGACATTATGCAAACCTTAGCCTTGGTGATCAGTTTGATCATACCCTACATGTGGTTTGTAATAAGCCATTTGACCTTGAATAAGCTATGAAGTCGAGTGATAACTCGAAATGGATGTGCCCTATGGAAGAGGGGTTAGAGTCATTGAGAAAGAACCAGATTTGGGATTTGGTACCACCTCCTCTAGGAAGCCGAGCCATAGGTTACAAGTGGGTATTCAAGGTGAAGGATGATGGGAAATACAAGGCAAGATTAGTTTCTAAAGGGTTTTTCAGAAAGGAAGGGAGTGGAGTATGATGAGATATTTTCACTTGTAATGAGGCATACCACCATTCACATTTTGCTTGCTATTGTTACTACTCGTGACTTGAAATTGAAGCAACTTGATGTGAAGACCGCTTTCTTATATACTGACTTAAAGGAGACTATTTACATGAAGCATCCAGAAGGGTTTATTGTAAGTGGGAAAGAGAAATGAGTTTGCAAGTTGAAGAACTCACTTTATGGACTCAAGTAGTCGCCTAGACAATGGTACAAAAGGTTTGACTCTTTTATGGTTTCACTTCATTTTGATCATAGTATCAAAGACGCTTGTGTGTACTTCAAGCATTTAGAGAGAGTTAGTTGGATGTATTTACTTCTGTATGTGGATGATATGTTAATTGCTTCCAAGGATAAAGCTCAAATTGATAGTTTGAAGACGAAGCTAAAAGCAGAATTTGAGATGAAAGACTTTAGGAAGCAAGGAAGACTTCGGGTATGGAAATCCAAAGGGATAGAAAGCTAGGTATTTTGAGGCTCACTAAAAAGGAGTATTTTAGGAAAGTGCTTGCTCGATTTAACATGGAAGGAGCAAAGGCAATTGGTACACCTATGCCTTTGCACATACAGCTTTCTAATAAAGGCTCTTCGATCACAGTGAAGGACAAATCTTACATGGAGAAGGTGCCCTATGCGAGTGCATTTGGCAGTTTGATGTATGCCATGGTTTACACTAGGCCTAACATTGGATGGGCTATTGGATTGGTTAGTAGATATATGGCAAATCCAAGAAAGATGCATGGGAGGCAGTAAAGTACATTTTTAGATATCTTAGAGGAACTCTAGAACATAGGCTTATTTTTGGCGGCAGAGATAGAGATCTCAGCTTTGTAGGATTTTGTGACTCTTACTACCGGCGATAAATATCGAATGAAGTTAACCTCGAGTTATGTGTTCACTCTTGGAGGTACAGCTATTAGTTAGAGAGCGAGGTTGCAGAACATTATTGCCTTATCTACTACAGAGGCAGAGCTTATAACTATTGTTGAAGTGGTTAAGGAGGCAGTATATTTAAGACGATTGTTGTGTGATTTGGGCTTCGTGTATGATGGAGTAGAAGTGAATTGTAACAGTCAAAGTGAAAGCATAAAATCTGGCTTACAGCTCAAGGACAAACCACATAGAGGTGAGAGAATCCTTTCTTGTCTCAATGAATGAAGAGAAGCTAATTCTTCTTCAGAAGGTTCGCACAGAGGAGAATGCAGCAGATATGTTCACCAAGTCCATACATGTAGCAAAGTTCGAGCATTGCTCAAACTTGATCCGCTTATCAAGGTGCTAGGTGCCACATGGTTGTACGAAGGAGAGAGAATTGGTAGATATTGACTTTTTTTTATTGATAAGATTGCTAGATCCTACATGGGAAGGATATATTTAAACACTTTGTTGGCGGGCGATGGCGTTGCCAGAGTTCGTCGAAAAGTGCAATGGGTGATGATATTGCCGAAGCTCATTGGTAATATATCCGCTATGCTCGAGACTACTCAGAGTGTGAAGGTGTAGATGGAGTTATATTGCTTTATTTAAAAATATATATTGTATCAAAGTGGAGTGTTGAAATATGTGATACAATATTAGGTTTTGTTGTTTTGTTTAGTCCCACATTGCGGGATACGTTCAATCACATGTTTCAAAGACTATATTTAAAGAAGCCTATGTAATAGAAATAACTTATACCAATCTCTGTAATCTTCTCTCTTAGTATTAATAAAATTCTTCTCCCCTGAGTCGATGTACACTATCACATTGATAGTGGAACCACTTTAAAAACTTTTTGTGTGCTTCTCTTTCATTTATTATTACTCGATTAATTTCACCTTTTCAAGGCAAATAATCCCGATAGTTTTATTTGTTTGTTTTGCCATTTCTATATTCGAACGTATTTGTTTTCGCATCTATGTTGTTGGGTAATATCACCTTAGAAGGATAGATCTCAAAAAGCTCCATCCAAGATATGCAGTAGCTCTTCAATCTTGGACATCGATGGCTCTAGTTTAGACATGCGATAGATTTTCTATCTTAAACTGTCAATAACTCTTTTACTTTAGACTTACGATAGCTTTGCATCTTAGAATGTGATAGCCTTTCCATTTTGGTCATGCGACCATCTTCCTTTTTCTCTAGCCTTGCTACTATCTTCCTTTCTTCCATGAAAAATTGATTTAACATTTGCCTCCTTTGAAAAGTTTGCTTATGATTTAACTAAAGGAAACTTTTCTCTCGGTGGATAACACTACAAAAGATCTAATTCATAGTTAATTAGATATAGTTTTATTTTGAAATTTCCCTATTTCTCTCCGTAGTCCACACCTGTTCAAACTGTAGGTCATCAGAATATACAAGAATAGATCTTTAGAGGTGTGGATGAAAAATGTTGTTCATGGTGCTTAAAAGGTTGAAGGCATATTAGTTAGACTAATGGACATGAATATAAATTTTAATGGTCTTCATTATCTGAAAGGTCGTTTTTGTTTTATCATGTAGATAAGCACATATTTGGAAATATCCATCTTGGAAATGGATCATACAATGTAGTTCATTCAAAATTTCACCAATTATTGGTATTGGTAAATGATATTTGATTGCAATCGCATTGAGAGCTTGCTAATCAACACAAAAGCGCCACGAATCAACTTCTCTCTAACTAGAAGAATGAGTGAGGAAAACAAACTTGTTGAGGGTTATGAGTGGAGCAATTCCTTGATTTGTTTTATGTTTATTTTTTGGAATGTTGATATCTACATGGCTATGTATTTAGTGAAAGTGGGTTAAGGATAAGTGATTAATATGGTGGTGAATGTTTGGTGAGGAGGAAAGCCAATCCATCTATTAAATATGAATTCGTGTTTAGTTAAAACATTTTCAATTCCTGGGAGGATATTATTGGTTGGGCATGGTAATAGGGTCAATGTCCAACTTAGAGGTATAAATAAAGGAAAATGGAAGTTTTTGAGTCAAGCCTTACTAGTACAAACATACAACGTGGGAGAACCGACTGTTTAGTTTTATAATAGGAAAAAATTATTTATTTTAGTTTTTTTATAAATTTCAATTAAATACGACGATAATATGTTGGAATTTTTTTTAGAAATTTTGATCTAGTTTAGAATTTTGAATTTTGAAAATATGAATTTTGAAATTCAAATTTGAAATTCGGGTGGAAATTTTGGAATTTAAGAAGTAAATTTTAAAATTACAAAGGTTAAATTTGAAATTTGAGTTCAAAATTTTGAATTTTTATAAATTTATAAAGAAAAAACCAAATTTTGAATTTTTTTCAAAAGTTAACTCAACCGTAACTATTGGCATATAATGTAAGAAAGAAAAAAAAAGGAATTTGAATATATAAACCAAACTAATATTACATGTGAGTAAAGAAAGACTTGGCTCTTGAGCATAAAACAAAAAGCAAGTTGGCTCACAATGGATTACAAACCGATCTAAATATTTTTATATTAAATATAATAGTTGAGTCGGAATATTTATGTTCGAATAACATGTACATGTGTACATGGATCCATATATACAACTTAACCCATATATATTAATAAAATAAAGTAAAAGTGATCAAAACATAAAAGTGACTAACAACTGTTGCGGTTGTCAATTTTAAAACATATGCTTTTACATTAAATATTCAAAGCATATTCCTTGGCATTAGGGGCAAACAAGACGAGAAGGGATTTTTTAAATGGTTTCTTTTAGACAAATTTTAAAACCGTTTCTTTACGTTGAATTTTCCAAATTGATTTTGCAACACACACACACAAACACACACACACACACATATGCGTGTATTAACAAGTGACTATAATAAATGTTTAAATGAAACTTAAAAATGACGACCTGTTTTTATTAAAAATAAGCAAGTATGTATTATTATAACGAGTTAACATGAATAAATACAAATCATTACAGACAAAAATGATAAGTAGTAGACTTTGCCTTTTGGCAAAAAATACCATGCACTTGATAATGTCTCTAAAGAAAGTAACAACAGAATACACTACAAGAAATTTTATTTTTGGTGGCGCACAAAAAACGCTACCAAAACTTATGGTAGCGTTTTGATAAACGCCGTGATAAAGCCCGCAACTAAAAATCCATGATTTTTAGTTGCATTTATTTCAACGCCACTATAAATCATTTTATTGCAGCGTTTCTCAAACGCCACCATAAATCTTTTTGTAGCGTTTTAAAAACGCCACTAAAAGGTTTTTTGCGCTACAGTAGAGTTTCCAACTTTACCCCTACTTTACGGTTGCGTTTACTCAATGCCACTATATGTATTTCTGTAGCGTTTTTGAAACGCTACTAAAAGTTATTGATCATTTTGCACCATTTTTTCATGCTATTATTTCCTATTGATGGTCTATTTTGTTTCTACAATATAAATCAACAATCACTCGCATAATCATCATATTCCAACAATTAAAAAAACATATTAATCATATAATCAAATAAGATATCCATAACCATTCTAATACAATAATTTTCTGATAAAATTACTAAACTCACATACAATAACCATTCGTATACAAATTTACACACCTAGTACTAATAAAATGTTATACCAACCTGGTGCTAACAAAACGCTTGATTACCCATAATTCTTTGTTGCATGCATAAGTGAAAGCTAGCACCATAAAAGTCCAACCTTGCTCTCTTCGGAAATTCAATGCCTGCACAAGTGAAAGCAAAACATATAGTCAAACCATTATGTTAATTCATAGGACTTCAAACCTAATATCAAACATCTACAACATTGTACGAGTATATCATATTATAAATAATGTCATATAAATAATCAAAGTATTAACGAAATGAAATAAATAAAGTCCAATCTTACAGTTATATATAAAATGTTGTTAAATTAGTTATATTATTATTATTTATAAAATTTAGTTAACTTAAACATAGATAATTTTATAAAACTTGTTTAATTTTAACAAAGCCTAGTTAATTTTTATTAACTTGGTTAACTTAATTTATTATTATTATTCAAACTCAGTTAACTTAATTATATTATTATTATTATAAACTTAGTTAAATTTTATAAACTAAGTTAATTTATCATCATCGTCGTTATTTATAAATCTTTGTTAAATTAGTTATATTATTATTATTTATAAAATATAGTTAACTTAAACTTAGTTAATTTTAACAAAACTTGGTTAATTTTTATTAACTTGGTTAACTTAGTTAATTTATTATTATTATTACTAAAACTCGGTTCATTTAATTATATTATTATTATTATAAACTTAGTTAATTTTTATAAATATAGTTAATTCATCATCATCATCATAATCATTGTTATTATTTATAAAACTTTGTTAAATTACATTATTATTTATAAAATTTAGTTAGCTTAAACTTAACTAATTTTATAAAACTTGTTTAATTTTAACAAAACTTAGTTAATTTTTATTAACTTGGTTAACTTAGTTAATTTATTATTATTAGTAGTAAAAAACAAGGTTAATTTAATTTTATTATTATTATTATTAAAAAAACAAGGTGCTGGCTTGAGAACCAGCCTTTCCTGTCACATATGTTATCCAGGACAAGTTCATCCATAGTTGAAACAAGGACACCTGCCTTACAAGACCAAGGCACAAATGATACTTTATGTCCTTTCTGATTAGTACTAACGAGATTTTAGAAACAACATTACTACATTTCTCAGTTTATCATTTTCTTACTGATTAGTACTCATGTTTTTCAACCCTTACCAAAAGCATTCATCTCCCACTAGTGCAACATGTAATTACTTTAGTTACTCAATGGATTCGGCGTTTAATACTCCACTCGACATTAGCTTTTCCACTAGAAATCAACACTCGGTATAATGGATTCCTCCAAAAAGAAAATGCAACCACTATTTTTTTCATCTCAAATGTCCAAAACAGTACAAGACAAAAATAGACATAATAAATCTTACCACTGTGATTTCTCTCCTTTAATTACAAACTGGAGCAAAGGAAGTTCTTTTGAGCTTTCCATACTAGATAATGGATTAAGCAGTTGTATTATGAAAAATCAAACCAATGCAAGTATTAAGCCCCGGTTAGGAGAATTTCTCATTAGAAACTCATGTTCCAATAATTTTAATGATAGTTACTCTAGTCTCTAGCCTAAGCCACAAGCAGCAATAGTAGACCTAAGCAATGCAATTACTCTACCATTCATTGTCATGCCATTGAAGGCTGTAAAGAATTCATTTGGAAATAGATGAATATAGTGCTACTCCACAAATGATAATACGACCAAACTATGTTATACTAGAGATAACCCTATTATTCTACATCTAAAAAACTGTTTAATTTTGTGTTTCTGGTGCAATCACAGTGGAAGAAACTAGTTGATTGTAGCAGCATATAAAGTGTACTTTTTAAATACAGATCATGCATAGAAATTGAATAAAACTACTTAATTGAAAACAAGAAAATGATGCCAGTGAAATTGAAATCAATCGATATGAAATTTGTCAAACTGAAATGAAAATATCTGAAGGATATTTATAATGAAATGAAATCAATATTCACTACACATAATAATGTTTAATACGTGCCTATACATATAAATCAAAATAAATTTGAAAATCCTTGAGCTGAAGACAAAAAACATAGAAAATTATGTTAGAAGTTTTACTATATTTCATCTAATATACATCATGACTAATGGTGTACATCTTGGCAAAACTGAGAGTGATGGACTTGTAACAGTATATAGATGTACTTGTTAGTCCATGAGATGATGAGATGATGGTTTTGATGACAACAACCTTAGAATAGATTATAAAATATATAAATACTAACATTGCAAGTTTAGATATATATGTATATGCAGGATCTAACCATGCAGGTATCAAGAATGAAGACTATACAGTATAGAGATTCAAGATATAGAGATAGAAGACTCATGAGTATCAAGAATTTCAAGAGTTCAAGTTTCCAAGATAAGTTACATAGTTAGGAATATTGTTAAAACTCATAGAAAGGCACTGACATCTTAATATCCAATTTAGTCGTGGAATGGAATCCACTTCGAGCCCGTTAAAGGGATGGAACCCTAAGTAGGATGGAACCTACGAAAATCTAGTGGGACATTGTTTTGTATCCACTAATTTTAATTCAAATGATTTTACAAAATTATCTTGTTTTCAAAATGATTTCAAAACTTTCCTTTTAAAAGATTCAAAACTCTCTATCCTGATTTTAAATAATTTTAGCCTCAAAAACATCTTTATTTTCAAAGTCAAAATTACTCCTGATTTTAAACTATCTTTTCAAATAATATATTTAACTTTTAAATTATTTATACTTTGATTTAAATTATAGTTAAATAATATGTATATATTGGTCTTTATATTTACTTATGTATTTTAACTATAGTTAAGTATATTTATAAAGTTTAAAATAATTTTAATATAAGATAGAGGTTATTTTCAAAGAAAATCAAAACACCAAAAATCCCTTTGGGATGTCGACATGTCCAAGTACCCCATGTCGACATAGTGTCAGTTGGTTTCAAAATTCAAATTTCAAAAGAAGTGTCTATTCGCCATAACTCTTCATGAATGGTCATGGTTGTTGTTCTTCTATAAATAGGGGTCAGTTTCAACAAATTTTTAATCACTTTTTTCTGGTTTTCACTCCTCTTCTTCTTCCACATTTCTTAATACAAAATCATACCATTACTCTGCCGAAATCAACATCGAATCATACTCGATTACTTCTAGTGTGATTCTCCATCACTATCTCTACAAGATCCAAGTGCTAATCTGAGTTATAGACTTTTTGTAATCAATCGAGTGAGAGAAGGTGTGATTGTAGCTCTGGAAATCAATTGGGTGAACTTGTTGCCCCGGAAATCAAGTATCTCTACCCAAAGGATTGTTATTCTGGAGGGTGTACCTCGTAGCCTTGAAACCGAGGGTTGTAATTGTAGAATTGGTTTTGAAAGGAAATCCATACTTAGTTGTGCGGGACTGGATGTAGGGTAACTCCGAACCAGTATAAAATCCAGTGTGTTCTTTCCTTTACTGCTTTTACTTTATATTTGCATCTGTGTTTGATTCTGTGTTCATATCTGCGTCCGATTAGTGTATACATTGTTAACAAAGTAAGATAAATTCAAAAAGATTAACAAATTTCTTAAAACACTATTCACCCCCCCCCCCCTTTAGTGTTAATTCTAGCCTTAAGATCCTTAATTCGCATTTCTCACAGGACCAAGAAATGCAATTAGTGAAACAGGAAGAAGCTAAGAACATTCATTAATCCTATTACAAGATACTAAAGCGTAATAATTATGTAGGAAAAATAACCAATAATTGAGAGAAGTGAAAACAGAAAATAAAGAAGAGTTGTATAATAAAACCTGTGCTAAGATGCTCCAAACATCATGATTCATATAATTGGAATATGATCCCATATAAATACAAAAATCATAAAACAATAAATATAAACAATCAAAAATAGATAAAGTACTTTAAGTAAAATTTCATTCTAATTGCCATAGATGGGATGCCATAGTTTTCTATATTACTATGCTAACCATTCTTGCACCCTCAACGGATTATCCAAGCCATACAATTTGCATATTTGCTATAAAACTTTCATTAACTATAATCTGGGCACTAAAAAATCATATTACAACTATAATATGTATATATGTATGTACAACGTGTTTATTTTGTTAAACAAACAAAAAATATTATTTCTGTAAATAACTGAATTACAAACTAATTAAGATCCACATTAATAAAATATTTAGTACTAAGTAATTGGTCTCACATTTTAACTACTCATGCATGGCTGCAGTTTTGAACTGCATAAGACTTGAGTTCACAAAAAAAAGACCTAAGAAAACAGAAAACCCGTGTCAATAAATATGCATAAGTCAAAAGGTTTTTTGAACACACAATTTCATTTTCCATGTCATAAATAGGGAAAAACTAATAGCACAAGGGTGTTTATACAGTTTTAAATTTTAAGAATGTAGCACACAACAAGCTTAAATCTGAATACTAATTGCATACGTAAAGTGTAAATTAATTTAATAAGGTTAACAAGTGTGCACATAAAAAAGTAAGAAACTAACCAAACTGGCTTCAATTGTAGATGTATATGTAGAGAGTTGTTCAATTTTGATTCAACCAATCAGCGATCAAAATTATTTCGGTCGCAAAAGATAATTAAATAAGAGTTTTCTTTCATCATCATACTAAGAAAGAAGGTCAAGAAGAAAACCTATAAGTACCTCCTCTTTCTTGTAATCAAGGACAATTTTGCTAATGTTATCTTTCAAAGCAAAATAAGCTATTGCTGTCAATACTCCAACTTGCCTCATCCCTCCTAATGTTTTCCTTAGCTTTATTGCTTATCAAATAAATAAAGTATAGTCACTAAAAAAATAAAATTAAAGCAATTGGTGCACTTATTCAATTTGGAGACCCAAATGTACATTACCTTGGCAATAAAGCTTTCTGAACCAACAATAACATATCCAAATGGTGCACCCAAACCTTCAAACAAACATAACTACATTTTTGTTTCAATAAGTCACTCATATATACCTAAAACAATCCAAAAAAGTAGCCAAAAATGAAATAAATGAATGTCATGAAAACGAATTAACTGCTTGTACAAGCCTGGAAACTAGAACTCCCAATGTCTATCTTATTAATAATTTACACTCATGCTTGTTAAGCAATTTTCATGATATATTGAAATTGGATCACCTGCATCAGTTCTAAATTCTTATTATCCAGATCAACCACTTCGTTATATCAACTTTTTAAATTTAAGATTTTTCTATAATGCACCGACTTATCTTTACTTTTAATGATGAATCCCTCGAGATGAAACGAAGAATTAATATAGAAACATACAACAGAAGCATTTAACATATGAGCACCATCAATATGGAGTTTCAGACATGCTTCTTCAATATATCTCCTACACTTCATGTGTACTATACCGATATGAATCTCCTATTGCAACAGTTAAATGAAGTATATATATATATATTATAGTCAAGGACCATATCTAAATTGTGTTCTAAAAATCTAAGGTGGGAGCCCTTCAAACATCAAAATAAATGTTCTTCTAGAATAGATAAGTTATCCAAATGATAGTTTATTTGGTCAGAGCACTAAGTTAGCAACTAAGATATAAAGGTCATTAACGGTACCGAATACTCAAATACATTTAACAATGCTAAACAGGAAATAAATAGCTTAGCAAATTTTGGATAAACAAAAATCAACCAATTCGAGCAACTAACTCTAACAACATAATCTAAGAAGCAACCAATTTATATTTTGGATAAACAGAAATCAATTCAAGCAACATATTCAAACAACAACCTCAAACAAAACTGATCTAATCCAGTTCAAAATGGCAACATAGAAGAAAATTGATATTTAAATTACCTCATAAGAGTGGAATTGTGCATGGTAGAGGATGAATTTTTCAGCCATATTTCAGGTGGTAGGGTTTGGGGAAGATAGACGTGTCGAATTTCGTGAGCTAGAAGATAAGGAATTTTGTGACGAAGCATATCGATTGATAATCAATAAAAAAGGACGAGAGAGATTCAGAGTTTCTGAACAAGTTTTTTTTTGGGTTTTCATCGTCGTTTGAGAAGGATAAAGAAAATGTTAAGGGTTAAAAGAGATATGAGCGGCCGCATAAAATTCTAGCAAAATTTTAGTGAAATGTTGGCGGGAGTCAATCAGTTGCATTTCTTTATTGATTTTTATATTTTAAAATGATCAACTGTTGCATATAACATTAAACGCTACTAACAAATGCAAGCAATAACAACTTTTGTTGTAGTGAATCTAAAGAAAGATTCTTAGTATATTTTCAAACATCATATAAATGTCACATGATTCTTACCTTATGAAACATGTTATCATACAACATTAGCAATGCAAAAACCTTAAAAGAATGAGATCCATGCATCATAAAACTCAATAGTACATGAAAACTAAAAATCCCATTTACATTTCAAAGTATAAAATAGAAATAGTTACCCTTACTTATTTTATTACTCCTTTAAGACAACAATAAACTCATTTTCACATGAAGAAGTGAACAGGTGATTTTTTTTCTTCTACGGCAGCGTATGAAAAAATTTTAGGCCATGCTCAAAATCATAGGTCTTCTATAATTCAACAACTCCAACGATATCATCTTAATATTTCAAATCCACCTAGGTATATTAGAAAATTAGCATAGCTACACTGTCTGGCATCGAAGAGAAAAAGGAAGGAGAAAAATATATTAGTAACAATTGGAGTCATATACATCCAATGATAAAAATAATCAACATTTTTGATAGATACTCCAAAATCTAAACGGAGTAATCAAAGTTAGACCAAAACCAATCTACCTATATTGGGTCGGTTCTCTTATTTAATAGAAGAAAATGCGAGTAAACATTTGGAGTACATATACTATTACATCTCATAGCATATATTATCAATGTGTTATTACAAAAAGAACCAACCCTTTTTCTTGAACATTGTTTAACTAACATCAGCTCTAGAAGTTGATTGTCTTAACTATTGGATTGCAAGTGTTTGAAATTTTTTAGCTAATTTATCAATGTATGTATTGTGAGGTTAGACGCATATTCTCCTAAAAGTTTATAGGCATTGTCTAGTCACTTGGGTATTAAATTAAACATCAGTTATAAAATATTGATGCAGTGTCTTGCAAGTATTAGAATAATATTAGTGTAATATATCATGAGAGTTGATTCAGGTTAGTAGCTTTCCCGGGCATATAATAATGGATGTTTGCATAAAAATTGGGCTAACACCTCCGAGTTCGAATTTGGTTAAGTTGCCTTTAGGTTGTTTGATGCGTTACTTTTAATGTCTCTATACATTATCAGATAATTATTACAGCCACATAACAGTTCATAGGCTCAGAGTAGGAAAGTAGCTTAAAGGAAGTAAAACACACAAAATTTTATAGTGGTTCGACCAGAACATGCCTACATCCACTGTCCATCTTATTATGCTTCTTTGGTTTGGTTACAAATACAAGTTTGATTAGAAAGAGCAAAAACTTAGAGCAGCAAGGGTGGTTGAATCTCTACAGAGTTTTCCCTTTCTTCTCCAAAAATCCATCCCCTTTGATGTTGAGGAGCTCTGGTATTTATGGAGTGACGTTATGAAGGATGGAGGTGGAGTTATAACTTCCCAGGTTTGGTTCGGCATGGTGCGAGCTTTTCTGGTTCGGCAGTGAGAATCTGGGTCGGCATCGAACCCAACTAGCTTTGGTTCGGCGGCAAGAGATGGGGGTCCTTGGAGTCGCTTTTGTCTTAAGGTTGATATGCTGACTTGCCGACCAAACATCTGGTCGGGCAACTCCATGCACCGGACCAAACGTTTGGTCCGGCGTTTAGGTGCGGTGCCGGACCAGATATTTGGTCCGGAATCCTTATGTTGTGCCGAACCAGATATCTGGTCTGGCATCTCAATGTTGTGCCAGACCAGATATCTGGTCCAGCATTTTCGGGGATGCCGAACCAAACACTTCATTTGGTATCCTAGCTTGCATACTTCATCCAGTATCTTTCCTTTCCCCTTTCTCTTACTGTTTCCTTTCTCGTATGCCAATATACCGAGCTAACACTTGCCCCCCAAAGTACGTTGTGTTGCTACACAACGTGCTTTATTTGGTTCGGCACAAAATTTCATCAACCGGTCCGAAGTCTTGAGAAAAACTTGTTCACTGTTCGACTTCCCTTCCTTTTCTTTTTAAATACTGCACCCTTCTTCTCATTCTCCTTCTTTTATCTTCTGAATTAGAATTCCTTAATCTTCCCCAAGTCGATCGAAGCTTTCAACGCCTGAATCCTTGATTTTTCTGCTTCTCCACTACTTGAGGTAAGGCTTCTAGATCTGATCTCTTTTTCAAGGGCTTTGAGGTTTAGCTTCTAGGGGAGTTCGGTACTTTTTGTGAGTATATAGGGTTTTTGTTCTGAATCAAGGGAAGGATGTCCATTTGAGTGAATGTTGTGACCCTGGGATGATTCGACGAAGGAGAAATCCACGTTTGGTTAAGGTGAGGTGGTCGTGGCAATGGAAGGTGAAAGGGGTTTTGGGCTTTTTTACCAGTGATAGGCGGCAGTAGCTCCCCCTATATCACGGGTGGTATTTCTGCTAGGTTAGGGCACGAGAGGTGTTTCCAGGTGGTGTGGTTGTGAGCATGGCTCGGTTGTAGGGGGTGAGCTTCGGGCTAAAGCAGTTATCGTGGTGCGCTCAGTGGTTTTGGTTTGGCATCATGATGTCATTAGGTATTTTGGGATAGGGTGATGCCGGACCAGATTAGTTCGAGCTCAGCGATTATAGGTATGCCGAGCCAAGGGGGAAATTCTTGGAACGATAGTCTGAGTTTCGTAGGCTTAGGTTCGGTGTATGGTTTTAACCAAGCGATAGGAGGCTTTTCATGAGCGTCTACTTTCTTGCTATGATCGTATAATTGCTAATACGTTAAACTCATTGCTATTGATCCATTCTTATTATTTATGCCTTTCTTTTATCTCCTTATGCAAGAAAGAAAATGTCTTCTGGTCATGAACTTCAATCTAAGCATGCATTTTCACAGCCTGTCCGAGCTGACTTTTCTTCCTTTGAGGCTCCCGCTAATCCCCCCAAACAACCTAGCTTCGCGTATTCTTTAGTGGAGGGCTACACCTCTAACCAGACGCTAGTGAAGCCTTCTAAGTGTTATCCTAGCGTCGTGACCATTGAGAAACTTAACTCCATAGCTACGACATTCGGGATTGTTCGTCAGGACATGCTACTACCTAGGCCAAATGATAGGGCATGCTATCCCCCAGAGGGATACATGGCATACAGCAAATACCACTGCATGTGTGGTGCAATTTCTTCGCTTACCCGCTAGATCTCCAGTTTCGTGGTCTATCTGATGGTCGCTCCTCTACAGCTTCAACCGAACTCTTATGCAATCCTGACCTGCTTATATCTTATATTTGTGAAGCGCTATCAGAGACCCCCTACCCATAGAGAGATCAGGTACTTGTACAACATGAGAAGTTACCAAAAAGGGAGCCCCTTCATCAGCCTAGAGTCAGCTCATAAGTTCAAGCCTCTCCTTGACTTATATTCGAAGTTCGGTATGTTTAAGAAGGAGTATTTCTTTATGCTTGATGATGCCGTCCCTCAACACACTTTCACTTCCGGGTGTAAGTTTCTTTTATATCTTCTTCTAAGTTTTCTGTCGACTTGGTTTCCTAATGCTTTGTATTTCAGGTTGTGTAAAGGCGGCAGAGGATGAAGGTTTGAAGAAGATGGACAAGGAAATTCTAGCTATTCCTGAGCCTGAAAGGGAAGCCTCGTTCTTGCTTCGCAGCACTGCCCTCCGTTTCTACAACCTAACTGGTCCCGGTCAATCCGTGTTTAAGATTAGGCTAAGTTCTGTTGAGAGGGCCATTGGAGCCGAGGGAGAAGGGGGAGACGCCGACAAAGGTAAGCAACTGGCAGAAGAGGGCAAAGGAGCTAGAGTCCGGAAGAAACTAAGGCACAAGAAGAGTGTTGTTCGTCCTCCCCATTCAAGGAAGTCTTTGCACATACAGGATGCTCCTTCTCCTGAAGACAAGGAGGGTTCTCTTTTGGAATGTGACAACGAGGATATGGAAGGGTCGGAGAGAGAGATTCTGGGGAAACAGAGTCGGAGGTTCATGCTTCTTAGGATGTGGAGTTTATAGGTAGCGAAGATTTGGGCATGACCCATTTGAAGAACGCCGAGGCCGTGCGGGAGTGGCCTGAGCAGTTAGATCAGTTCGAGCCGGCACCCGTGCCGACTTTGGTCGTTGGCCCTTCTCAAGAGAACGTGACGGCGGATGACCTGAGCAGAGTGCCTATTCTCCCAGTGCATAGTGGAGCGAGGATCAGTGAGACGTTCGGGCTTTCTCCCGGTACTTTCGATTTCTGCATGGACTTCGGTGTACTTCTTGAGAATTTTTTATTTTTAGACGAGTCCCGGCCTCTACTTTCTCCCCAGTCAAATGAAGTTCAGTAATAGTGTGTCCTTCCTTTGAGTGGAGTCAAGTCCCACTGTATTCCCCAATTGAGTGAGACCCAGTCCCGGCCACTTGATCTAGTCTCCCTTAAGAGTTTGTGGTAGCTTGCAGTGTCCAAATGTCTTGCAAGTCCTGTGTTTATGCACTCTCCACTTCTCTGTTCTAAAGTTATTATTCATTTTGCAGGAAAAAGGAACGAAAAGGAACGAAAAGGAACGAGATGTCTCAGAGACTTGACCAATTCAAACGGATGAAAGGAGCCTCCATTCCTCCTAAGACTGCCTCCCAAAAGGAAAGGCCTGCGCAAGAAAATGTCGAGCATACTCCGTCTGGCTTGGACAGAGGGGAAAGCCACGAGATATCTCAAAAACGCGCAAGGTCTCTGGACAAAGATGCCACCTCCCCCGGTACTCATACTTCTTCCCGTCGCTATCATCAAAATCCATCTGGCCTCAAAGTACGTGAGGTGCCTAGTGACTTAGGGGAAGAAAACATCGATACTTATTTCTTAGACTTTCAACCGCCGATAAGGAATCCTTTCAAGAATCATCCTGATATCAATCCAGGTTATGTGGGTCGCCATCCCACGGATTCTGATACTGAGTTCCTTCTGCCCCGTAACCTTCTGGTTTGAATTTTAGATGAGGCAAAAACTCTTGACTTTGCTAACTTGACAATGAGAATGGTCCATATCACTGACGAGACCAGAAAATTTGTTGATTATCAATCTCGTTTAGCCAAGGTCAGCGAGGAAGTCGGAAGTGCTAATGTAAGGTTGCGCCTGGAGGTAGAGGATCTCCGTATAGCGCTTAAGGAGAAAGATGCAAAATTGGAGGCGGTTGAGGCGTCTCATGTGGCTGAGATAAAGAAAGCCAAGGAGGAAGCAATGAGGGAGGCTATTGAATCATGCAAAGTACTGATTAATGAGGCCATGAGTTCAATGGACGAGGCTAGGCAGAAGGACCTGGTGCGGATCTGGTCTCTTAAGGGAAAGGTGAAGAAGTCCCAGGAAGTCTTGGCTGAGTTGAAGGAGTCTTAGGGTGAGTGGCACAAGGAAAAAGATGCCTACAAGGCTGAGATCGATGCGCTAAAGGCGGAGCCGGTCTGGCTGAGTAGAGACAAAGAACAGTACAGGACAAGGTGGTGCCTCTTCAAGTCGAAGTTGACAAATCTAGTGACTTTTGTGAGACTGTAAATCAGATGATGAAGGACACCTACTATAAGTTCTGGAAGCATAAGAACCTTTAGTGGATGGATGATTATCCTCAAGTGATGGCTAGGATCCATACTCGGCTCATTGAGGAGACCAAGGCCATGGTTGCCCAGGAAGAAGGAGCCGTGTATGATGTTGGGATGGTGAATCGTCAGTTTACGGTGGAAGAGACCAAGGCCATCGCTAGAGGATACGAGCTGTTGGCGGAGGATGAGGATGATGAAGAAGGTTCGGATTTTGAGGGGCTCGGTGACCCACACAACATTACCGCAGGTACCTTGTCTTTTTTACTTTAGCTTCATTATCTCTTATCTAAGACCGTAAGACTCATGATCTTTCTTTCTTGCATCATGTGGGGATGGCTTCAGGACAAGTCGTGCCACCTTTACCTTCAAAGGGTGCTGATGGGGCATCGCAAAGAGAGGTAGAGTCCCTTGAGCGATCCGAGCCTTCAAATGACATGGTCGGAGGGAGCGGGCCGAGTGACAAGGATGTTCCTCCTGCTTAGTCGAGGAAGTTCCTTCCTTTTTTTGTATGCATTTTTGGAGGATGTGGGGTCATTCTGTATTTTTTTGTACATACAGATTTAATGTTGCAAAGTTAGACTTCTGTCCTTTGTATGTTTATCTGAAATGATTTTTGTGGCATGTGATGTGTGGCCTTGCCTCCTTGTGAACATCTTATGACTTAGTTAATCGCCACTGTGCTCTGAGATGCGGGAAACTATAAACTTGTTGTTATGTTCAGGGCCGATCGCGAACAATAATTACTCGGACTGTCGCCCATGTCGTGATTATTATTCGATTTATTGTTGTCGGCGTGCGTGGTGCTGATCGTCAACAGCAAACTACCCCTGGTTGTAGCCATGCCTTAACCGTGGGGTTTATAATCGGTTCGTAGTTGCCGGCAAGCCGAACGCCAATGATAAACTGCCTAGGCTATAAATCGTGCCTAATTCGTGGCTTATAATTGGTTCATCATTGCCGGCTCGAGGGGGGCCAATCATCAGCAGTGAACTGCCCAGGCTTGTTTCATGCCTTTTGTCATGGCTATCTTATTTTCACTACTGTCGGGGAGTGCTTGCGATTGATCGCAATAGGAATAGCATCAGATAAACAACAAATGCAATAAGTAAAAAAAGTTGAAATAAGAAAAATAATGAAAGACACCAATTTTTATAGTGGTTCGACCGGAATATTCCTACGTCCACTGTCTTTCTTTTATTGCTTCAGTTAATACATGCTTCACTATTGTTTAAGAGAAATAACGGTGGAGGTGTCGGAGATTCCATGATTTCCCAAAACACCTCCCTGTCGACTGTTGACAAGATGTAAGCTCCATTATGAAGATCCCTATAAACAACAAACGGCCCTTCCCAAATTGGGTCTAGCACTCCTGGTCGTGGAAAGACCCACTTGAGTACCAAGTCCCCTTCTTGCAGTGCCCAAGGTTTCACCTTGGAGTTATGCCGCCTTGCCACTTTCTGTCTATGTGTGGCGGCTTTGAGGGCAGCGTTGTTCCTTTTCTCCTCGATTAGATCTAGCGACATATTCAAGAGTTCTTCGTTTTCTTCTAGATTATAATGCATCCTTCAGTGCGATGGGACGACTGTTTCAACTGGGAGCATGGCTTCGGCCCCGTATGCTAATGTGAATGGCGTATGCCCTGTCGTGGTTTTGTAGGAAGTTCGGTAGACCCATAGTGTAGTAGGCAGTTCGTCGACCCATGCCCCCTTGGACTTCTCCAATTTCTTTTTGATCAGCGTTTTTAAAACCTTGTTTACTGCTTCGACTTGTCTGTTGGTCTGGGGATAAGCTACAGCCGAGAAGCTTCAAGCAATCCTATGTTCTTGGCACCAACTGGAGAATTCTTCACTATCTAATTGGATTTCATTGTCCAATATGATCTTCTGCGGTACCCCATACCTGCACATGATGTTTCGTATTAGGAAGTTTATCACCTTGGCAGACGAAATCTTGTCAAGGGTTTAGCTTCCACCCATTTGGTGAAGTAATCCCCCAAATTGCAAAGGGACAGGGGATGACCATTTTGGATCAAACCGGTAGGTGGTAGTCTCGGGACTTTGGCAAACCTTTGGCATTTGTCACATTTCTTAGCGAACTCGGTCGCGTCTTTGTTTAGTGTGGGCCAAAAGTATCCATAACGGAGAATTTTCCTGGCTAGAGTTTGCCCCTCGATGTGATCGCCACAACTTCCTTGATGGATGTTATTAAGGATATCTTTCGCTTCGTTCCCAGCAACACACCTTAGTAATGGGTTGGAAAAACCGCAAAGGTATAGTATGCCATTCTGGATGGTGTAGCTGGACACCTTCCTTAGGATTCTTCTAACCTTGTTCCGTTCCGCGAGTAAGGTCCCATCTTGTAGGTATCTGATGATGGGGGTCATCCATGTCTCCTCTCCGCTGGCGGTTGCTGTGACCTGAAGACACTCGAAACTTGATGCGATTTGACTCATGACAGGGGTTGCCCCCGGCATTGGTTCGGTCCTTACGCTTTCCTCTTTGGCGAGTGCGTCCACCTCTTGATTTTCTCCTCACGGGATGTGTTTTATTACATGGGAGTCTAGCTCATTGAGGAGGGTTTTAGCCCTTTTGAGGTAAGATGTGAGCCTCTGTCCACGAGTCTGGAATTCTTCGAGGATCTGGTTCAGAATCAATTGTAACTCCTATCTCTTTAATGATCTCTAGGCCAGCTATCACTACTTCGTATTTAGCTTCATTATTGGTTGCAGTGAACTCTAGCCTTAGCGCGCAACATAACTTTCTTCCTCGGGTTTGACTATTATGACTCCTGCTCTCGAGCCATGCTCATTCGATGCTCCATCAATGAACAAATTCCATCTGACTGCTTCCTCAATTTTACTTCTGTCTCTTCATCTCGTATTGTAAACTCAGCTATGAAATCATCCAACGCTTGTCCTTTAATTGTGGTGCGTGGATGGTAGGTGATGTCGTATTAGCTTAGCTTAATGCACCACTTTAGTAGGCGCCCTGATGTATCTGGCTTATGCAGGACTTGTCTCAGGGGTTGATCCGTCAGAACCATAATGGAGTGTGATTGGAAGTAAGGCTATAATTTTCTGGATGCTATGAGCATACAGTAAGCCAATTTTTCGATCTTAGGGTATCTAGCTTATGTGCCCGTGAGTCTTTTGTTAACGAAGTATACCAGTCTCTGGATGTGATCATCTTCTCGTACCAGTGCTGCACTTAGGGCATGGGAGGATATAGGCAAGTATAAGTAAAGGCTCTCTCCATCGATTGGAGTGGAGAGTACTGGAGGCTTCTGCAGATGTTCGAGTAAATTTTGGAAGGTAGAGTAGCACTCGTCGGTCCATTCAAACTTTACTTTCTCTTTTAAGGGCTTCGAAGAACAGGACACACTTGTCTGTTGCTTTGGATATAAACCTTCTCAGAGCTGCTACCTTCCCGTTCAGGCTCTGCATTTCTCTTCGTGTTGTCGGGATTTTGATGTCCTTTAAAGCCTGTACCTTTTCAAGATTTGCCTCTATCCCTCTAGCATGTACGATAAAACCTAAGAACTTACCCGAAGACACCCCGAAAGATCATTTTAATGGGTTTAGCTTCATTTGGTATTTGTGTAACACTTGGAACATCTTGTCTAAGTGGCTCAGATGATCCATTGCTCTTCTTGATTTGACAAGCATATCATCAACATAGACTTCCATGGAGTGACCAATTTGCCGCTCGAACATCTTATTAACCGAACGCTGATAGGTAGCACCGACGATTTTAAGCCCAAAGGGCATGACCATGTAATAGTACATGCCTAGGTCCGTGATGAAGCTAGTGTGTTCTTGATCCAGTACATGCATAGGAATCTAGTTGTATCCTAAATATGCATCCATAAATGACAACTACTCATGCCCCGCGGTTCCGTCCACTAGTCGGTCGATTCGGGGTAAAAGGAAATAGTCTTTGGGACAAGCATCATTGAGGTTGGAGAAGTCAATGGATGTTCGCCACTTACCATTAGGCTTCTTCACCATGGCCGGGTTGGAGATCCACTCCGGGTAAATGGCTTCGCGGATAAAACCATTGGCCAGTAGGTTCTTCACTTCCTCGTTGAGAGCAACTGATCGTTCTATCCCCATGCTTCTTTTCTTTTGCTTGACAGGGACCTTGGTTGGGTCAACATTGAGAGAATGGCAAGCTATCTACGGGGATATCCCTACCATGTCCTCGTGGGTCCATGCGAACACATCCAAGTTCTTTCGTAGGAATCCTATCAGCTGGACTTTGAGATACTGATTTAGCTGAGAACCTATCTTTAAGAGATTTGTTTTGTCGTGTTCGTCTACTATCACATCCATAGCCTCAACAGGCTCGGCGTTGACCTCCTCCTCCTTATCTCTGGGGTCCAATTCGTTGAATTGGTCGCTAGTATATTCGAAAGGAGGGGCCTTCTTGGATTGCTATGCTTCCGAATTTTTGGCATAGAGGACAACCCACACGCCTTTTCCTTTTTCCTTTTTCTTATTTTGGCGAAGTTTAGGTACATAACAATCACAAGCTGCATCTTGGTCTCCTTCCACTTTTCCTATTCCGTTATATGTCAGGAATTTCATCTTTAAGCACCACAGTGCTAATATTATTTGGAAGTTTGACAATGCGGGTCTTCCCAAGAAGGCGTTGTAGGTGGAGTGCCCATCCACCAGTATGAATGTTTGCTTTCGCACAACTAATCGGGGTTGACTTCCAAGCTCAACAAACAAGTCAAGCTTTCCCAGTGGCATTGTGGCTTCCCTGGTGAACCCATGTAAAGGCTTATGGCACGGAGATACATCTTTCATTGACAATTTCATTTTATTGAATGCATGTTTAAATAAAATATTCACCGAGCTTCCTATATCGACCAAAATGCGAAACACCTCGACCAGGCCGATTCAGGCAAAGATAACCAGGGGGTCAGTGTGTAGATATTGTTTTCTAACCAAATCTTCATCGTTGAAGGTTATGTCAATTCTTTCTCTACGCTTTGCGATGCGACCTTAAGTTATGAAATAAACGTATCCGTTCCTATCCTTGAAGGACTTTTCGTACCTCTGTATTTTGGCCCAACTTCCGTCAGTTATATGCAGGCCTCCAGATATGGTGTGGACAGTTATCTTTTCTTGGTTAGAGCGGCTCGCACAAGTTCCTTCCTTATTATTCCCTTGCGGGGGTTGCCCAGATCCTTCATGGGTCGAAGCAGGAGAGTTGTGTCCTTTCTGCACGTATTGCTCCAACTTCTTTTTTCGGAAATATTCCTCAATGAGATCTCGCAAATGCTAGCATTCTTCGGTGTTATGTCCATGAGACTCGTGGAAGCGATAATATTCCCCTTTTCTAATCGCAGCCTCTAATTCTTTTTTGTACAGAGGGTGTTTATATTTCAACTCGTGTTGAGTAGCCATGTAAATGTTCTCTACTGTGTCGTTCAGAGGCATGTATGAATCAAATCTTGGTCCGGGTCGGTATCGTCGCTTATTACCTTTTGCACACCCAGAATTGCCTTGGTGGCCACTTTTACTTCACTGTTCTGCTTATTCCCTTCCCCTCGGTGCGGGGCACCCATGTTTCCTTGGGCGCTGGAAGCCTTTGCGGGTTGCTCGCTATGTCGGTGGGCCACCGCGTCCTCCAATCTCATGTAATTCCCAGCTTCATGAAAGAAATCCTGAAGAGTTAGGGGTTTCTCCTTCGTAAACCTTCTCGCGAGTTTGGAATCCAGGTGGACGCCTCCGCACAGCGCCATCAGTGTAAGCCTCTCATCGGCGTCTTGCACTACTGTTGCGGCAGCGTTAAAGTGGGTAAGATATTGTTGTAGTGGTTCTCCCACTTTTTGTTTCACGTCTGATAGGGAATAGGCATCCTTGGGCTGTTCCATGTGGATTCAGAATTAACTTATGAATCTTTCCTTCAACATTTCCTAAGAGCTAATAGAGCCATGAGGTAGGCGACAAAACCATGTGGTTGGTAGGTCTGACAAGAATAGCGGGAAACATTTACATAGCACACCCTTTGTTGCTCCATTCATGAGAATGTGTTGGGTGTAACGCTGTAAGTGGATGATTGGGCAGGACGTGCCTTTGTAGGGATCCACGGTGGGCATCTTCCATTCTCGAGGAGTGGTTGTTGCTTCTATGTCCCCGGTGGATGGGTTGGATAACCTTGCTCTTACACCTCTTTCATGTTGTTCGCGCCTGAGATACTACCTGAAGAGGCGTGTCATTCTTTCCTTGGATTATGGGACAATCCTAGGAGAAGTGGGAGCTTCCCTTTGATACTGATGATGTCTGAAATCTTTGTTGAGGTTGGATTGGAGATGGTTGGCTCGAAGCATGACAGGGTCAGTCATAGCCGGTCCTTGCCTGGTGCCGCTTGATTGGGCCCAGCTCCTAGCGCTCTCCTGGGACCAGGTTTGGGCTGAGTCATAGCTCGGTTTTGAGTTCTTGTACCTTCTTGATTGAATTCCTCATTCGTAGGGGATCAGTTCCGTCTACGAGACTCTCCAGATTGAGATTCACTTCGAGATTCTGTGTTGTGAGTGGATTCCTCCGTGCCCCTTAAGTGTGTCATGAGCTGGTCCACTAAAGCTTTTTGCTAGGTAGCGAAGCGGTCAGTCATCTCATTCACAACCCTATCCAAGTCTTCTTGGGTGACAACTGAACCTGGAAGCTGAGAATGGGTGGCCTGGTTTCCTTGATCCTCTTGGATAGGATTGAGCGTACTAGCAGTGGTCGCGTTCTTACCCTTGTCAACGTTCCTCCTGGAGGGAGCCATGTTCTAATGATGTGTTAAAGTTCAAAGGAGAGTGGACATGAGAGTTCGGCTCTCTACGCCGTTCTCAGTGAAAGCACCAAAAATGTATGCAAAAAATTGGACAAACACCTCTGAGTTCGAATTTGGTTAAGTTGCCTTTAGGTTGTTTGATATGCTACCTTTAATGTCTCTAAACGTTATCAGATTATTATTACAGTCACAGAACCGTTCACATGCTCAGAGTAGAAAAGTAGCTTAAAGGAAGTAAAACACACAAAATTTTATAGTGGTTCGGCCAAAATATGTCTACATCCACTGTCCATCTTATTATGCTTCTTTGGTTTGGTTATAAATACAAGTTTGATTAGAAAGAGCAAAAACTTAGAGCAGCAGGGGTGGTTGAATCTCAGTAGAGTTTTCCCTTTCTTCTCAAAAATTCCGTCCCCCTTGTCGTTGAGGAGCTCTGGTATTTATAGAGTGACGTTATGAAGGGTGGAGGTGGAGTTATAACTTCTCAGCTTTGGTTTGGCACGGTGCGAGCTTGTCTGGTTCGGTAGTGAGAATCTGGGTCGGCATCGAACTCAACTAGCTTTGGTTCGGCGGTGAGAGATAGGGAGTCATTGGAGTCGCTTTTGTCTTGAGGTTGATATGTTGACTTGCCGGACCAAACATCTGGTCCGGCAGCTCCATGCACCAGACCAAACGTTCGGTCCGACATTAAGGTGCGGTGCCGGACCAAATATCTGGTCCGACATTCTTATGTTGTACCGAACCAGATATCTGGTACGGCATCTCAATGTTGTGTCGGACCAGCATTTTCGGGGATGCCAAACCAAACACTTGGTTCGGCATCCCAGCTTGCATACTTCATCCGGTATCTTTCCTTTCCCCTTTCTCTTACTGCTTGCCTTTCTTGTATGCCAATATACCGAGCCAACAATGGATACTTGATACTTAACTAGGAAGAAATCTATAAAATGAGAAAGTTCCCCAATCACCTCAAATTAATATACATATTATATAATAAATCTGACTATGGTGCGGCATATTCACTCTTAAGATTATAACCCATTTTAAAACGAATAATATAAAGCAAAACACTCTTAACTGGGCATATTAAAAATACTCAAGTTAAGCACCATCATCATGCTTGCACAAAAGTGTTGTTTCTAAAGGGGTATTTGATTAGCACGTCAAGTTTAAGAAAAACTATTATGTCACAATAACACATTAAACTTTGATAGTTACTCGATTATTCTAATTATAAGCCCATAAAGAATAATTTAAAAATTCAAGTTTACAAGAATGAGGTTTACAAGCTTGTAAAATAATCCAGTATAAAAACACATGCATTTTGATACTAATAAGCCTGTAGTACGGATATGGTACACGATATTCTGGATACACAAGTGTATATGCTAGTGTATTAAATATAATATTACAAAAAATTTACTCGCTTTAAATTTGTTGGTGTCATGAAAACTTCACCATTTGTAGCACGAAAAAATGCACAGTATTTGAATACTCTAGACAGAGAAATAGCCTACACTTGGTTCACATCTTATCGACCAATATTTCTAATTGTAATTCTCAATCACTCAATTAATTAATCAGTATTCATTGGTCCTTCAAACTATGATTCATTGTTATTTAAATATTTGATTGTATAACTAAATTCCTTGGTGTATATTCGGATTTTACTCCACTGTTAAGGTTGTACTTATACATCAGCTTTTATTTTGGACATTATGCTGGTTTTGGAGATATCAAATTAGAATGGCTTCATATACATGGGATGATGATTATTACTTGACAAGAACTTCTCTCAAAGTGCCCTTGGATAGGTAAGTGAATTTATGTCTTATGTTTAAGAGTATTGTGTTTTAATGCTTCCATTTTGGCAAAAACACACAAAGGCTTTACCTTACTGGCCATTAATGACCTTTTGCTCGTTTAAATTGCAACTGTAGTTTTTATAGTCGTTATTTGTATTAATTTATGCATGTCTCTAGTATTCACTTCACATGAAAAAAGATATTGTATGTCCTATAAGGCTTAGTTGATGGTTTATATAGTCATCCACACCAACACACAACCACCATAACAAAAATTTCTGCATTACCATATGCGATGCAACAAGTCATTCATGTAACATTATTTATATCCAAGTTATTAATAGAAATATAGAGTTACACCAAGAAAAGGAAAATATAGATCAATCATCAAAGGAAGTAAACAACCCACTTATTTTATTAAGTTTATGCAGTGCATTATGAGAAAATATCATTTTTTGAAGTGATGTATCGCTAATAAAGCTGCTACTGATTTACAAATGAAGTAATTAATCCTAATAACAGGAATAAGCCTACAAAAAAAGCATGTTATTTTTTTAGTCCATTATTTTTCTAAACAAGCAAGGAATAAAGTGCAAAATGTAAAAGAGTTTGATCTCAAACAACTTAGAGCATCTTCAATGCAAATAAGATTTGATTTCAATTAAATCTTATGTGTCAAAGGATAAATCACAATGTTATCTCAATGTAATTTCTAAAAATTAAACATCACATTAAAAACAAGAAAACTACTCCAATGCAAATGTATTTATTGAAAAAAAATTGACTATGTGTTCCAATCAAAATTTAAATAAATAAAAATAATAGATAAAAAATTATTTCATTATGAATATTTATTACTTCACATTGTGAAGTGCAATGTCTAAAACTAGACATTGCACTAGACAATGTCTAATAATTATTTTGCCAAGTCATCATAACATTGTCATTAACATTGGCATTGGAGATGAAAATTTGAACTAAATTAAATGTTGATGATGTGTACTTGACATTACATCAAAATAGCTCATGGGTTGGAGATGCTCTTAGCTATTACAAAAGCCTCAAGTATGTTCAGTTAAATTTAATTAGGTTGTACGTTAATCCATTGTCCTTCAAATCCATGAGCCAAACAACAATGATAGGATGCCTTTCTTTTGATTTCACCACAAAGGTCTTTTCGAATATAAATGTAAGCATAGTTGTTCATTTCGCTGGCTTCACTTATAAGAAATCAGCTTTTTTTTTTAATCCATCAAAATCTATGTGATCAGGAAGGCTGAAGGAAGAAGAATTTGATGGATCAGATTTGAGTTTGAGATTCTGAAATGGTAAAATGACGAGAATGATTCAACGCTAATCGTACCAAGTATCATCGTTATTTTATTACAGTACTGAACTAAGACCGGTTTGAATCGAAGTAAAAAATTAGCTGAAAAAATGGACAAATTTGGAGAGGAAGGAAAGGTGGTATAATTATACGTATTTGATTACACTGAATGAAAATTAATTTGAATTGAAATAAATATCATCTTAAGAAATGGAGAAATTTGAGGAACAAAGAGACGTAGTAGAATAATATGGAAAGAGAAGTTTGGACGTGTAGATTTGTCTCCTAGAAAAATTAACAGCAGAGTATTTTATTTTGAAAGCTTTGCAGTAGACAAACCTCCATAACGGTTGGTTTGATTAGTAGATTGGAAGTAATTTCTGCTAGGCCTAAAAGGGTAATGGGGCCTTGTACAGTGCTTGTGATTGTTATGCATAGTTTTGATAACCGAGTCGTGAATCAAACCATCGTGCTCCAAGGTTGAAGATTTTGAAGGTTGAACCACTCAAACCGTTAGAACCGTGTTAATCCAAATAGTAATCTTATATGGTTATATTCCATTCTATTTAATTAAAATCAATATATTTACCCAAAAAAAATATAGTATAGTAATAGTAGAGAAAAATATGTCACTGTTCAATATGAAAGTTTATTAGCACCACACTTATACTGATCTACATCTTATAATGTTATGATGTTAGTATACACAGTGTAAAATAAAAACAAAGTCTAGCAAAGGACAACTTTTGACAGCTAGTAAAGATGGACAGCGGCTTAAACAAGTAATAATATCTTCCTCTCTCCGACATCTATCCTCTCTCTCTCATTTTCTTCCAGAACCCATCATCACAATTCTCTTTTCATAGTTTCAGACGCGATATTTTCTTTATATTTCGACTAATATCTCTTCTTCACGGCTTGAACGAGTCTGCAAAACCGCGGTTTTTAGGGTTTGAACGCGGCCGGGGAGCAATTGAGGTTTTATCGTGCTCCCGACCGTCGTGGCTGGCGGTCCACGGCCAACCGCGGTCTGACTGACTGTTGGGTCCGGTTATCAAAACTATGTTGTTATGAATAAAATTCATGATTCATTTTTTTTTACTGGCAATGGTAATCGGGTCTTGCTTCTCTAGCCACTAAAGGCCCAACATAATATTAGTTTCAACTATAATAAATAAGTGTTACATATCAATTTTTTTCTATATCTATGATCACCAAAATCTATTCTCTCATTGAGCCTTAAACCACTGTACAACACATCTTTCTTAAAAAAATCACATACACTGTCTCAAAACATTATCAAAAATCAAAATTTTCAAACTCTAAAGTCCAAAAAAAAAAAAAAAATCGGTCTAACAGACGAAACTAAGTAAAAATTCAATGGATGGTTCTAATTTTGATGAATACAAAGAGATGTTTGTTTACTTTTTATTTCTTAAAGTCTATTTTCTTCAACATATCAATCTTAGATTTATTGTAAAAGGTTTTTTACGTTACTTTAGGACGATTTTAATCATCCCATGACTAACACAAATGAAGCATATAAAGTTTGATATGTTAGAATTAAAAGTTTTAACATAAGTTATTAAATTTTAATATTTTATTGTACAAAGTTTACGTCATTTTTTCCCTTGATTTCTTTGTTTTTGTTTTAGTTGTTAGATCGAGTATACCAATCATAATAAAATTTAGAATGTACTTGTTTTGAATAAAAAATGTTTGATGGTGGAAATAGGAAAGAAAACGATTGATCAAATGGTTCAAAGGTACGCAGGTTGATTAGACAAACCCATTTTTAACGAATCAAGCATGTATTTGTTTCAAAGTTACATAATCCTAAGTACGATAAAAAAAAAAAATTATTTTATTTTATTTTCAATTCTTTTGTTTAGTCATATGTTTTGTGTTGTATTTGAAAAGAGTTGAATTTGGTTTATGAAATATAAGAGCGGTAGCAGTATTCTCAGAAATAGAACCATCACATGCCTGCAAAACCCTGCATCTACAGATTTTGTCACCGATAAAGTGTCGTTCTTATCTGTCAGTTTATCTGCTTTCAGTCCAAGAAATTTTTGCTATTATGGAATCGATATAATTGTACGTGCTACTTAAATCAACAAGGTTGGCGATTGGTTTTATGTCGATAGCTGCTGGTAGACGTAGTGCTCTAGGCTCTGACGATCTGAGAAGGGCGTGAAAGGAGGCTTTTTGCAGTACTTCGCCGTCTGAATCAAGTTGCTCGATATTAGGTTTTGTTGTTGTGTCAAATGGCGGCTGTTGTTGCTCAATGTCGATTAGAATCATCCAAACATGTTGGGTTTTGCAGTCGAATTGGTATATTTCGTTGCAATTAAAACATAACACTTGCTGCTTTCGGATAGTCATCTGTGCTAGTGCGAGTTTCTTAATATGGTGGTTGGGATTATTGGTTTGAGCATGAGGTGTTTGAGGAAATGCCAAGAAGGGTAGAGGGGCTAGTCACTTGATTAGTGCATGCAAGTTGCATGATGCAACTCAGTAGTTCTTACTGGTGGTTTTGAGGTACGTTTGGATCTTTGTATTTGTTGCAATGGAACTTGGGTTTTGCTTATGTTTCCTCAATTGCAGATTTTAAAATGTTCATCTCATCTACTACCAAATATCAAAACCGTTAGTGCATAATTTTCATTTTCAGCAAGCTGATTATTACAAATATCAGACCTTATATGGATCGTTGTCAAATTGTTGTATATACCAGACTAATAATCATAAGCATATTGTAATTAAGATCACCACACTTTACAACCAAAACCCGATCAATCAATCATACAACCACGGAATGAAATTATACCAATCATATCTCAAAGCACGACCATCAGTAGTATTAAGCTGTGCTCCCATAGAGTTAGGGCAGTCCCTCTCCAATATATGAATAACATCATTAGCAAACTGCTTGCATGGAGCGAAGCCCATATGGCAAGTGACATGGCCATACACACTTGGTTGGTAGTTACATCCACCCCCGTACCCTTTCATTATTAAATCCTTCACGTAGTTTAGGTTTTCATCATATGGGCTACCTTGTCTGTACTGTCTGTTGCCGCATATTTCTGATGAAATTGTGAAGTCGTAGGCGTAGGGAAGGAAGAAATGGGATGTGAAGGATAATATAACGATAGTGTACAATGGTCTCATATTGAGCTTTTTGTTTGTACTCTCTTTATTTTGCTTTGTTATTGGATACAGTGGTTTGTGCTTATATAAAGAATCTGGGCCGGTTTATATTCTTTGGTTCTTAAGAAAAGTTTGATTGTTTGGAATTTGCAAGAACAATGACCATGAAATCCTGCTGTATGGCTTTCTTGTGGAATCATGAATTTTGTTGTATCAATGTAGTTGGTTATGCTGGCAGCAGATACCCTTTGCTTATTAAAATTTTCTTTTGAAATAAACAAGCATTTATAAAAAAAAAAATAGCAATAGTATAACATATATTTAAATATTTAGAAAATGTGTATGTTGGGGGAGACCATGGATACATTTATAAAAACTTGAAAACAGTATGTAAATGATCTTAGAATTTAACCTGCTTCATTGCATGCTACTTCAAAAATTTAGAAAAAAATTCAATGAACATTGGATTCAGAAGGTTATGAATCTTTGGCAAAGATTCCCAGTTTACATTGTTCATAATTAATGGTGCGATTTTTTGCAAACAAACGGGACAGCCGAACGGGGCACGAACGAAGAAAGTTCGTGGAAAGGGAATGTATTTTTGTTCTTTGAACGGGGCAACGAAGAGGGATGATTGTTTGTTTATATTGTATTTTTAGTCGTTTCAAATTGCTTTAATTATTTTTCAGTAATTATTAATAATTGATATTAAATTATAAATTAATGCGAAAATTGCAAGATTAAAAAACAAATACATTAAAAAATACAATGGACATAATACAAATACACGAAATAAAGTATATCAAAGAAAATAACTGGATTGAAAGTGAGTAATGAGCTTTTAAGCGAATGTTTGATACTACACAGAACTGCCACTTGGGGGTGGGGGATTGGTAATTCCCCATGGTGGGTGTTTGGGGACAATGCCCGTGCAGACGACGATGGTTCACCTATAATATAAATAAAATTGTAAGATTGCAGAATGTCCAGGTTGCTGATGCGACACCTCCTTTTGATTGAAAACCCAAATTTCCTTCTCTCTCCCGCCTCAAGATATAATTTCTAAACCGGAATGCAATATTTTGTCTTCTTTCCTAGGTTAACACTACATGAAAAGTTGTTATTAATAACATTAAAAGATAGCGTTTGAATGTCAACTGCAGTTGTTTCAGTGAAGCTGTTAAAAATACAGCGTTGAAATAGTTACAGTAGAGATAAACGGAAAAGCAGGACTAATTTTAATTTTCCCGCATACATTGGTTTCTCATATTCGTTTTAAATTTGGCATTTTATTCTCATCTTCCTCTCCCAACCAAAAAAACCCCTAAATGTTATAGTGTCCGTAGTTTCATAGTGATTCATATATCTTTAGATTTTGATATGTTGATAATTATTTGGAATTTTATCCTGTTATGCTTATTTTCTTTAATTTGATGTTCCATTTTCAGCTTATATTCTTTATTATGTAGTCTGCGACAAGGCTTGATTTGTTACAATAATCTGTAACATTTTGAGCATGTAATACTTTTGTTGTTCATGTTGGGTTCGAGTTCTGCATAAGATTTGAGAAACTGCATTCAATATATAGGTTTTGTCAGTTTAAATTGTGCTCGTTTTTTTTTTGAACATGGTTATTGTGCTCATTATTGTAATATATATTTTGATATTTCATTCACTTTATAGTTAACCACAAAATTCCTAACAATTCAATATCTATATGCACAAACAAAATTATTATCATAAAATTTGAACTCTATGCAGGACACATAAAACTCTTGGTTGGTCAGGCGATATAAACATTTTTTACTTGCCAATTGAAAGAACAATATTAACTTATTTTCCTTCTAGAAAATGATTTGAAAAATGAGTCTTGGTCAATTAAATAAAAATATTCCTTTGCAATGAGGGCATGTTAGGTTAAGTGCTAACATTAATAAAACCTTGGTCAATTAACATTTTTATTACTGAGAAATTATTATTTTTTACTTTGTGGTTAATATTTTGTTTTTGTTGTTGTAGTTTATACAGTTGAATACACATGGAAGACTGGGTCGGGCAAGTTTTTCCTAATGAAGAGCAGGGCGTAAGACGGCGATGATGATTGGGTTAGGTAATTTTTTTTTTTCATTTTATTGCGATATCATTCTTTGACAGCCATTCACTTCAATCTTTAGCAGCTATCATTCAGATTTGAATAAAGTATGTAACTCGAAATATATTATGGTTATCGGAGAGGAATTATCATGCTTGTACACAGTAGAAATTTTGTTTGTTGTCTCCCACCTTCATGCAATTATGATAATGCATGGTCATGTAAGAACTACAATCAATTTAGAGCAAAATTTTATCCTTTTGTTCACAGCTTATTCTTTAGAACATTGGCTATAAAAATGAACCACAACATGAAATATAAACTATTACCAAACTGATGCATCTTAAATTATTAAGCATGTGTAATACTCATAAACTACCAGCCATCCATGGATTTTACTTGAATTCTTATGGACAACATAAGTTTATCCTGTAATCAATAAATGTGGGATTCAAAGTTTGATTATATAATAATTTTGATTAACGATTGGTTCAATAGTTTCATTAGCCAAACTATTCTTTTTCCAAAGCTGAAGAAGTGAACTGATAGCAACTCATTAACATGTTAATCCATAACACCAATATGCACAATGTGTATGTTTATTTTCTCAGTTGAAATAATATGCAAACTGTGAAGAAAATCCAAATCCTTACATTAAATGCAGCCCAGGGGCTTGGCGGGCTTCCCCCCAGGCTGACCCTACTTAGATGATAATACAGTGATGATATAATGTAAGCTAAGGTGCGTGTTCAACTTATATTGTTTTTTTTACCATGCACAGTTATCATTGTTCTGGGTCGAGAACAATGTCCATAGTGTATTTTTGATAAATGGGTTAAATTCACATTAAGTAGTGGAAAACGATACTATTTCATAGAAATCACTATCCAATATACCTTTAAATTATCGCTACCTAGGCACCATATCATAAAATAAATACAAATTATAATGGTATTCGTGAACTTCATCTATCTGCTCATATTAGCATTGTTTCGTATTAGCAAATTACAGGCTGATCTTGCATGGAAATAACATATTTTGTGCACGTACCATCAAAGGGGTTGGGTCGGATCATAAATTGGTCGGGTAGAACTTGACTTGATCCATTCAAGACAAAAACAAACCCAACCCGTTTGTCCCATTTATTAAACGGGTTGACCCGACCTGATCCATTTATTAAATGGGTCAGCTCAACCCGACCCATTTGATAAAAACTGCAGCAAAAAACCAAAAACAGTGGCAAAAACAGTGCAAAAATAGAAAACTGCACCAATATATTATAATACTGCACCAAAAAATCAAAATACCGCGTCAGGGAAAAACTGAACTAGATAACAAAAAACTAGAAAATATTTGAAGGTCCTGCAAAGTATAATTACAAACTGCGTCATTTAAAAACTAAAAAATTCAACATAGTATAATTTTAGTTGACAAACGCCACAATTGAATACAAAAACTGCATCAAATAACCGAAATAAAATGAACCAAATTCTAGACAAACATCAGCATGTCATACATATAAAAGTAATAAAACTGTAAAATAGTTGAAAGTTCTACTTTATAGAAGCATAGTCTTATAGTCCTGAAGCCGTTGAGTCCAGCCTTGTAATCCTGAAGCAAATGACACAGTCTATCAGTTCATTAATGTTGTAATACCAAAGCTAGTTTTGGTCCTTACATGTTCTTTTTAATCAAACATATGGTTGATTATCAAATTATATTGCCTTTTTACATTGTAATATTAGGGAGGAAATCGCCCGATAGCATATTCCATTGTCCCTTGTGCCGAGCTATTAGAACACGGAGTTGTTTTTTTTTTGCAAAAAGGTATTTTCTTTCTTCTACTGAAGGAGTTCGTTACAAAATTTCTAAAAAAAACTATTTGCAAATTGGTTGGGCATACCAGGACATGGAAATATGGGTCTAGGTGAATTGTTCCAGTAATATCATATCATATGTCATATATTTTTAGAGTGTTTGACACCTATCTATGGTATGAAGCAACAAAACTATCAAAGAAACTCAAATGTCATATTAAGAAGCTCAATACAGTCTTTTATTTCCAAGTTGTATCAAAAGAAAAACAAGTTCTGAAACCAGTTCTAGCACAACACAAAGAAGTTTTTTTTAAAGCTTTGCATATGTGGCTATGGATCAAATCTTTTAGTATGATGCACCATGGATTTAAAAAGGGAAAAAAGCGAACAATAGAGGGATGCATGACATTTCAGGTTGAGGTCAGAAAATTTGAAGTAATATCAAACATGAATTTAAACTTTGTTATATGGATTCAGTTAAAATGAAATGATACTGTTATTATTTCAGCTGTTGGAATCTGTTCAAGAGCAAAGATGACGAATTCGTGGCGCACTGCATAACGAGAGCAGCATGCTTGACTCTTGCGGAAAATAAAGCAAAGGAATTGGTGGTTATTTGGTCACCACCAGATGGCAAAAAGAACTTCTGGCTATTAGATTAAAACTAGTGTGCAATCCGTGCGTTGCAGTATTGTATTAATGAATATAGGTAAAAATACAAATTATTTACGTAGCAGATGATAAATATGTTGTGTTATGAATTATAAATCAAACTTTTTATCATTTTTTATGTATCTAACATTTTTTAAGTGATTTATATAATTTAAATTCGAACTAAAATTTGATTTTACCATTTATTTAATAAGGATATGGTATACATATTAAAATTGATAACCTTTTAGATTTATTGGACAAATTAATGATTATTAGTTACTCAAATTTATTTAAATAATTTATATTTAATTATTAAATTAATTAATTAATTTAAATATACAGATTAAGTGTAATATAATCGTACGAATTGAAGAGTACCTTTTACTGTCATTATCATGAAAATGTAGGCATTTAAGCGGAAAACATGAAAAGAATTAGTCAACATTGTGTATAATTGTGAAAATGATAACTTACATAAATTTATTTTTTAAATATGATAGAACTAAGAGATGTGACAAAACTTCTGTAATTAACTTCCATTACTATTGAGAGGGCTAGAAGTTCTCTACCCTACTATTATTTATTTCGTAGATAACACTACACCACAGATAGGATTTTGACGCAACCTTAGGCGGCACATTTGATACGGCTATAAGCCATATCAAATTTTAATACGGCTTATAGCCGTATCTATATTATTTAATACGGCTGTAAGCCGTATTAGCATTTGATACGGCTTATAGCCGTATCAAAATCTGTGCCTCTTTTCGTGGGAAAATTTTCCCCAAAACGCACACCCTCCCTCCCTTTTTTTAATTTCCAGCTTTCATTTTTTTCCCGTGCTTATTTAGGGTTAAATCGCCAGAGAACCTTCCACCTCGATCGATCGAACGTTGCTTTGACGTCGTCCATTAGAGCCTTCCACGTCTTCTCGAATTCGATCACTGCTCTTAGGTAATTTTGTTATGAAATTGCGAGCTTAATTCCGTTGTTTTTGTTATGAAATTGCATGCTTAATTTTGACGAGTACTGTTATGATAACAGAAGAGATTGATATGTATAGTTTAGACTAAACCTCAATCTTAATGAGTTGCTGTAGGTAACCTAATTTATGTCCTTCCTATTCTGCTAATGTTGGTCTACTGATCGAAATGTTTGTCCTTTTTTAATAAAGAATCTACGATTATTATCTATGCTTAAACTAGGAAGTTATTTGGTTACCCGTACCTTGGTGGATTAGTGACATGTCAATTGAATTACTAATTTTATTAGTCTAATTTTCTGTTTAATTCTTATTTACTTTTGTTTGAAAATGTTTTATATTGCATGCTTAACCTTCTTTCTTGTTCCAATAATTGATGATTTACTAAACCTGGCCTAATTAAGAAATAATATAATTATGAATACAATTATAATTCTTATTACTTCTTTTTATCTTCTTTTAGTTAGCTTCCAATTTGAAAATAGGCAGCCTTTGACAGAATTTATGTTTGATATAATTGATTCTTCATTTGCATTCTATAATGATTACTTATTATGCATGAAACAGATGTCGTAATAGAATTACGAGAAATATAGACACGAATATTTAAAATTCTAGAGGATTGTGCTATTAAGTATTCAAAGTGCATTTCAAATATTTCTTTGGTAGTGAAAAGATATCTTTTTAATGAATATTCACGAGAATAAATAAATCAATAGATAGGTAATTTTGGTATTAGTGAATATAATTGAGATAAATAGACAGGCTGTAAATACAAAAAGATGAGAAAAACATATTTATTAATGTCTCATTGTATTTCTATCAATGCCTAATCGAGGTCAAAAAAATGAAACTTTTGTCTTTGGTAAAGAAAAACCACATAACTGGCCCTGTTCATGGCATGGCAAGAGCACCATGTACACAGAGTCTACTTGGTCTTTATTTTCTCTAGGCAAATTCTATTTGAACTCGTGAATTTGTTGAGTAACCCCATGTAATTTGAAAAAAATGAAGAAACCCAGTTTTTTTGCTGAGTAGCCCCATGTCTAATTAAAAAAACCAATAATACCATGTCTAATACAATAGTCAATCTTATGCTATCTTGTATTATTTTGATCTCCTTGCATAATTTACAGCTTGGTGCTAATGTTGTATATGGTTCTGACATTGTATATGGTTTTGACATTGTTGTATAAGTGGATAAAATTATTGTTAATGGCGCAAGCCAAGTATCAGGAGAGGGGTAATGCATAGACATTACTCTGGTGCTACAAAATAGCGTCGTTGTAATGGCAAATTTTTTGGAAACAGTTTGGTGCTAATGTTGTATATTGTTCTGACATTGTTGTATAAGTGGATAAAATTGTTGTTAATGGCGCAAGCCAAGTATCAGGAGAGGGGTAATGCATAGACATTACTCCGGTGCTACAAAATGGTGCCGTTGTAATGGCAAATTTTTTGGAAACAGTTTGGTGCTAATGTTTAAAATAAACCCTATATTTTGAGTTCCATTTATTGAAATTTAAATAGTCCATATATTTTAACTATTTAAAATTAATTAAATGTTTAAAATCATACTACAAAATTCTAGGTCGTACAGGAAAACAAAAAACGATCATGAAAAAGGCATGCGTATAAATCTTACAAGGAAGTTAATTGTTTACTAAATTATATTGTTCTTTACTAAACAATTTATATTATGAACGATCAAGTAGCTTGAATCATGTAAAATTACTAACTTAGAAAATGAAGTTACATCTGTTTCCCCATAAAGCTTTTTTTAAAACAATGATGATATTAAGTTTAGATATGTCCTCACAATTTGATGCTGGTGAATTATCATGTGGATTAAATCATGTTCTAATTTGGAAAGGAAAGTTACAGACTTATTTATTTTCTAGAAAAGATGCTTTTATGATAGTGATTTCAAATTTTGAAATATTTTCACAATTTGATAATAATAAATGATACTTTACGTTAAATTTTATAGTTATCACTAAATTAGGAAAGGTTTATGAAATTACTTTTTTATAGAAAAAGGAAATTTATGCGCTGTCCCTACATTATCTTGTTAATTTATTATACAATATGACAATTCAAATTCGGAAAATAACATTTTTGGAAACTTTAGGTAGTGGTGGAAATGGAATGAGGGGAAGAGGCAATTTTATCGTCAAAGGTAGTTAATGTGACAGGGAGGAAGATGGTAGCAAGGAAGTTGAATTGGAGATAGTGTAGGGAGTTGAATTCTTGGGTGACTGTGGTTAAGGACTGCATGTTTGAGGAGCAGGGTTGTGTTCGAAATTGTGAGGTTGTGTTTGGCGGTTTGAATGTATGGGAAGTGGCAGTGGATGTTGAGTGTTTGGTTGCAGTATAGTGGAGATTGGGTGGGGATATTTTGCTGGTGGGGTCTTTGGCAGAAGTAATAGTGCAGTGTTGTGGGAGGGAATGAAAGATGAAATGTAGAAATAAAAAATGTAAAGTAGTGAACTAGGAAATACAGAGAATGCAATGTAGCAATGGAAATGCATAAACAAAGAATGAAACTTAAATGCAAACGGATTTGAGTATTTGGTTCTTAATAAAACAACTTAAAAAGTATAGTCCTCTCAACAACAATTAACATTAACCATTAACACATCTATTAATCTTTGAAGCAAAATTCGAATTTAAAAAGTTAGAAATGAATTACTTTTAGCCCAATTTGACAGAGTAAGTCTTCTAAATTTTATTTTAAAGTTTTATTTCACGATTATTTTATAACTACAAACTTTGGGGGTTAGTATTTACTATTTACTCTCACATTAGCTGAACTATCAAAGAGAACGTGCACGCAAAAAAATGGCCCAACCAATGGTAACCAGTCAATAAAATTAATTTTCATCAATTATTTGCGTTCACGGTTCACTTATTGTTTCATTCACATAAACTCTAATAAGTATAATGAATGAACCTGAATAATATCTTAGGTTTCACCCTAAAATCTCAAACTGTAGAAATGAAATGGTTGTTGATATTGATGTTCACTTTAAATACATTATGCTTGGGACATCTTGAAAATAGAGGTTATATGGAATCTGTACATACAAGAATAGAGATATTTCGATGTACAAATGAATGGCAGATTGTCATAGTTTAAAAACATAATGAGAATTAGAAAATGAATATGTGTTGTATATAGAAAAGAAGTAATTTACTATAGTAACATCTTTTCCATCCAAAAAAGAAAGAAAAAGAAAAGGCTACTTCAGATAATAAACGGAAATAAATAAGAATTGGTTTGTCAACATATGTACATAGTGACTACAATGTGATAGCACTATCTTGTTCTCATAAGAGGATCCAAATTCTTGAAGAAAAAGGTAAGAATTTAGATTCAATAAGCAATTAGTTCCATTTTAGTTGAGGATAAAGAACTCAGGCCAACAAAATTTCAAAGGCCGAACTATGCTGAACTGTATAGTTTGGACTTCTTAATAAACCGACTTTGCTAAACTAGCAAAACGGCAATAGACAAAAAATAACCATTATATTTAACAAGAACAATATAATTTAGTAAAGTTAAATATGTAGAATTAATCTTACAACAAATTTCTCAATATAATTTCAAAAATATTCTTTTCGAGCAGTTGGAACGAGGACCCATTGAAGGGCAAGTCTCATGTTCTGTTAAATATGATATAGGAGGGTAGTATGTCTTTCAGCATAGACAAACAATGGATAAATGAATCAGATCTAAGATCTACATACTATATAGACGGGGTGCAGAAGTTCATTAGTTTTGTTGAAGAAAACGGTGGTAAGAAAGGATTGTATTTATGCCCTTGCACCTGGTGCAAAAATATGAAGACGATCAAATTAGATGACATTCATTTTCATTTGCTTAGATGGGGTATTATCCAATCGTATACAGCGTGGTATTTTCATGGGGAAAAAGGACGGAGTGGAAAAACAGCAACCAATTAGTCATGACAGAACTACTGCTGAGTCTGAACATATTAGGATAGAAGATCTGGTCAATGATGCAGATAGATTTCATCATTTTCAACCTACAAATTCGTTGCCTGATCATGCTAATGTTGGAGAGCAGTCTACTGATTATCCAGATTGGCAGGCCAATGAAAGTAAGAAGAATAAATCGCTTTTTGGTAGCGTAAAAGAGCCACTGTATCCTTCATGTTCAAAAGGGATTACGAAGCTGTATGCCATTGTGAAACTGAATAGCTTGAAGACCCAATACAGCTTTTCAAATAATGGTATGACTGCACTTCTCGAACTAATAAAGGAGTTACTCCCCGAAGGTAACACGCTGCCGACAAAGTACTCCGACGTGAAAAAGATCATTAAGCAAGTTGAGAGGAATTACAAAACTTATGATGCATGCATCAATGATTGCATATTGTACTGAAAAGATGATGCGAACAAAGTTTCTTGTACAAATTGCAATGAACCAAGATATATGACATCATTAAATGAAGAGAGAAAATGCACCAAAGTACCTCGAAAGACATTAAGACATTTTCCTTTAATTTCTAGATTGAAGAGACTGTATGCTGTACCATGGATGGCAAATGCGATGACCTGGCATGGTCATGCCAAGTCTGATCCAACCGTAATGTGTCATCCATGTGACACTTCTCAATGGAAAGTCGCAGATTCATTTGATCAAACTTTTGCTGCCGAGCCACGAAATGTCACACTTGGAATAGCAACAGATGGTTTCTGTCCACATGCTTCTCTCTCTAACCCTTACAGTTGTTGGCCAGTAATTGTAGTACCATATAATCTTCCTCCGTCTATGTGCATGAAAAGGGAGTTCTCAATGTTAACATTGTTGATTTCTAGGCCAAAACAACCAGGAAAGGATATTGATATTTATTTACAGCCGTTGATAGACGAGTTAAAGCAGTTATGGGAAGGAGTAGTTACATTTGACTCGTTAAATAAATCTGAGTTCACAATGAGAGCTAGGGTGCTGTGGGCAATCCATGATCACCCTGCTTTTGGGACTTTATCGGGATGTAAAACTCACGGTTACTTTGCATGTCTTGTTTGTGGGGAAAACACTTGTTCTTATTATCTTCCTGAAAGTAAGAAGATGTGTTACATGGGACATCGAATGTTTCTTCCTAACGAACACAAGTTTCGATACGATAAGACAAATTTCAACAACGAACAAGAACTTCATCGTCCTAAATGGCCATTGACATGTTTTCAAGTTGAAAAGAAAGTAGCGAATATCAAAATGAAAGTTGGTAAACAAAAAGAAGAAATTGGTCGAAAACGGAAAAATTCAACCAATGAAGATGTTGACAATATTTCTGGATGGTATAGGAGCTCTATCTTTTTTGATTTACCATATTGGAAAGCAAATTTGGTCCGACATAATATTGATGTTATGCATACGGAGAAGAATGTCACGGAGCGTCTCATCAGCACCATTATGGACCATAAAGATAAGTCAAAAGATGGCATCAATGCATGCAAGGATTTGAAAATCATGGGTATGAAACAAAAGTTATGGGTGATGGAAGATCCTGAAACAAATAAAACAATCATACCAAAGACAACTTTCGCTTTGAGCAAAGAAGAAATGATACGGTTTTGCACCGTTTTGAAAAATCTGAAAGTGCCTAACAAATTTTCTTCTAACTTTCACAACAATGTGAGCATCAATCCTCCTGAACTAAGAAAAATGAAGTCACGTGATTACCATGTCATAATGCAACATTTGCTTCCGGTATTGCTTCAACATTCTTATCCACAACATAAGGATCTACGAAATGCTGTTCATCGTATTAGTTTATTCTTTAACATTTTGTGTTCAAAGGTGATCAATAGGGAACATCTTTTAAAAGCAAAGGCTAGCTTAGTAGAAGCAATGTGTGTTTTTGAAAAACATTTTCCACTTGCATTTTTTGATATCAGTGTCCACCTTATGGTTCATTTAGCCGATGAAGCATTGATTTGTGGCCCTATCAGATATAGATGGATGTATCCATTTGAACGGTAAATTTCTAATTCCAGTTATGCACATCATTATTTCATATAAATAGCTATCGTCTACAGTATATAATTGATCACATTTATAGGTTGATGAAAACATATAAAGGATATGTGCACAACAAAAGATACATTGAAGGGTGTATTGCAGAAGGATATATCGTACAAGAAGCTAGTCTTTACTGCATGGAATATATGCCAAACGGAGATGATGGCAATCATAAACATACCCGCGAAGCGTTTTTAGACGAGGACGATGAGTTTGCTGGTGAGATACCTCTGGATAATGGTAAAGACATAACGTTAACCCAAGTGCAGTTTGAACAGGTGCGTAGATGGGTCCTTAACAAGTACGATGGATTGGATGAATGGAAGAAGTAAGTTCACGAACTTGTTTGGAATTTTAATTTTTTTAATTCAATTTATATATACATTTTGATATGTGTTTTTCGTAGGAGGTATAACTCCTATGTGAAAAGTACTAGATTTCAACCTAGAGGCAGGGCTACTACCGTGGAAGTAGTTCAAAGTTTTAATCTATGGTTACGTAATGAAGTTTAACTTCGTCTTAAGTATTTCATGTGTTTATAAGTGTGCAATACACCTTTGTGACCATGCTTTTTTACTTATTAAAATTTATGTAGCTGTTAAAGATCATCGATGTTGATCCAACTCTGTGGCGGTTAGTGCATGGGCCGAAGTTCATAACGCGTAGTTATATGAAGTACTAAGTGAATGGATTTTCATTTTCCATGAAAAAGTACGAAGACCGTATGGTAACACAAAATAGCGGTGTATGCATGAGAGCAATTACAAAATTTAGAGCGAGTGGCAAGGATAAAAATTATAAGGAAGCAGAAACAACGTATTACTGAGTCATTCAACAGATACTTGAGTTGGATTACACTGACTTCAAACAAACAGTTTTTTATTGTGATTGGGTAAAAGTCGAGGATAAGGTCAATGGTTGCAAAATAGATCCCATTTCAAACCTCATCATGGTAAATTTTGGGAAATTGAAAAACAAAAATAACGTGAATGATGAGTCATTTATTCTTGGATCAAAAGCGAGTCAAGTTTTCTACTCAAAAGATTTAAAAAATAACGGATGGTCTGTGGTCTTGCATACACCAAAACGGTTGACTACAAATGTGGATGACATTGAGTTCCCTACCGTCTATCAATCAGCTTTTGAAGACAATGAAAAATTAGAAGACCTTACCAAATCCATATGTTAACTTATTAGTATTCGTACATCACATGATTGTGTGTCTGTATATTTTTAATTGCACGATTGTGTGTATGTATGGTTTTGAATATTTTATACATTCCAATGCAATTCCAGGTGTTGTCACTTAATAATTTTGTATGTGCAAGTGTGTTATATTATGGAGTGTTGACATTGATACATTGATAGATGTATAATTATTATCGTGACTTATTAAAATAATTAGTAATATTATATTTTGCAGGAAACTATGTCAGAAAATCCACCATCTTCACATTCGTCATGTTCAGAGGCGAAGAAAGTTGATCAAAACTTACTTGGTATTCCGGTCTCAGATAACGCTGGAAAAATCGCTACTATGCTCGGTAAACTAGTAAGAGCTCATGTGCCGATATCATATATAAGTTGGAATAAAGTACCTGGAATATACAAGGACAACGTTTGGAACGAATTGGTGGTAAGTATCCTTATCTGTTTGACAACAACTATTTCATTCAATAGCCTTATGGTTTCAACTCTTTGCACAACACATAATTTAATATATTTTTTGCAGAAAATTTATGAGCTCGATCCGCTTTCAAAGGAAATGTTTTTAAAGAGAATGGCCGAGGCTTTTAGGAGATACAAGAAAAACTTGATAGTAGTTTATTATGACCCTTTCAACAATGACGAAGAACGGTTGAAAAATTGCCCACCTACAGTTGCTCAAGAAGATTGGGCAGAGTTCGTAAAAAATGAAGCAACGCCTGAAGCGAGCGGAAGAAGGGAGGTAGGCAAAATGAACAGAGCATTGCTCAGTTATGCTCATCATGCAGGACGTAAAAGTCACGCTAAAATAGAACAAGAAATGGTAATTTATATTCATTTTCATTCAAATGATTTACACATTGTGATTGGATATTCATGTCGTTGCATCAACTTGTATTGCAGATCGTTGCTAGTCCATCAACAAATATCAATCGTCGTCATGTATGGGAGAAGACACACAGGAAAAAAGATGGTAGCATATCAGATGCCACTTCTTCATACTTTGTAAGTTAAAAAAATATTAACTTGCATATTTTTTAAAATTCCTTATTCATGTAAGTATTATCATATTACAGGATCAAATTGCGAAAGCGAAGGAAAAGATCACTGATAGTGATGAAGAAAAATTGACAGTGGATGAAGACATCTTATCACAAGTGCTTGGTAAGGATGCAAGGGGTAGGAGCCGCGGTGTTGGGACTGTTATACCAAAGACTAAAGTTAAGGCTTGTGCCATTGCACAGAAACGACTCTGACATGTTCATGGTGAGCAGGATGAGTTAAAAATGAGGGTGGGAAGTTTGGAGGGTATAGTGGGAAATTTGTCTGGGCAAATGGAGGTTTTGATCAACATGGTGGGAAATATTGAACAGGGAATTCGTGCACCGGTCAATTCTTCTGATAGAGGACGCGCCACACAATTCAATGCTCCTAAATTCATTGCTTCGCAGTTCCAGGATTCGACCAATGTTACGAACAATAAAAAATGTGAAATCCTCAACTCTGATTTAGAAGTAATAGGAACATGTATTTTTAACATTTAAACATTTATGACTTAATAAGTAGAAAACTTAAATAATAATAAATATTCCCTTTTATTGCAACAGGTACTATATGTTGAGATTCTACATTGTCCAACATCCATGGGAAATTTGTACCATCCACACATGAAAAAGTGGTGTTGGACAGTATACTGCTACCAGATGAGAGAACCAGCAAAATGAATCATCAATTTGCAGAGACCTTTGCTGATGTTGGAGTGGGTGGATATGTGTGCCATCCGAAGTGTCTTATTCGATATCTCTAGATGATGGAGCAGGTATATTTTCTGTTTATGTTGTGTATTTGTATTATGTAGTAATGTGATACATTTGTATTATTGTTGTGTATTTGGATCTTGGTACGGGAGCGATAGTGTTTTCTAGTATTCGCTGCTGCGATATATTAATGTGTTAAATGCTAGTATTATGTAATGATATTGTTAAGTTATTACGCACTGCAATGCGGATTATTGAATCATTTGAATGTGCACTGTCTATAATATTATTTGTTTTGATGTCTCGGAATGATTATTGATTATATATTGGATATGAATAGGTCTATAATATTATATATTGGATATTGATTATATATCTATATCTAATTGACTAATTAGATACGGCTTTTAGCCGTATTTAATTGGTTCATTTGACGCTGCCTATTTGTCAATTAGATACGGCTTCTGGCCATATCTAATGTGTCAATTAGATACGGCTAATGGCCGTATCTAATTGATACATTAGATACGGCTTTTAGCCGTATATACTGAGCCAATTAGATACGGCCTAAGGCCGTATCTAATTGGCTCATTAGATACGGCTAAAAGCCGTATCAAAATATGCCGAGCTTAATATTTTGATATGGCTTTTAGCCGTATCTAATAAGATTAGATACGACTTTTAGCCATATCAAAATATCGTTTATGGTGTAGTGTAATTTGTTGAGATAAATAAAATATAAATTAAAGTTGTTTTGCAACGCTTATGTATGTAATGATTATTATGCTATATATGCTTACATTTCAACAATAAATGTTTTTTTTATTTCTATTAAATAATAGTAATGTAGAAGAATTTCCAGCTCTCTTATTAATTCTAGGCATTTTCTCATCTCTCCTTGATTCTCTTCAGATATTTTATTTTCATATTCCTACCATATATTATTGTAATAATTATTAGAAAGTTCTACTAATTCTCCTCATCATCATTTTACATTTAAATGTCGATAATTAATAATTTCTACAATTATTTTTAACATTCTCCTAAGTATTATCATGTTATTTTACATTTATGTCCATACGTTCAAATTCATTAATGATCTAAAATTTGAACTTTAAAATAAATCCTAATAATTAATATTTACTAGTGCGAACCCGTGCTTCGCACACGTATTGGCCAAAATATGGAAACATATTTAAATAAATGTAAATACGACCTATTACCATTGTAAATACTGTTTTGGTCTTAGCTTTTTTTCCGTTCAGCACAAATCCGTACAGTATTCCCTATATAAAAGAACAATAAGAAGAATAAATAGATGAAAATACCCTTTCCGTATATATAAGATGCCTTGTCATATTAATTTCGGTCGTCAAAGGTTGTAGTACAAACATGGGTTACATTTTATCATTAACATATGCTATGTGAATAGAACAGCATTAAATCATGGACACATGGTGGAATAAATCTGCAATATAAAAGTACTACAATAGCATATGTAATACTGTTTATGAACCAATACATCCAATAATCAATTACCAATATAAGAATGTATAGTGAAATATGAATATCAGAAACTTCAACATACATACAAAAGGTTCAAAATAGCAGTTTATGAAACATAAACCGTCAACTATAGCAGCATGATATGCATAAAAAATGTAGCTATATAGGTTATTTTTATTATTGAAATACCAAACGGAGGTAAATGATAACAAAAATAATTGCGACGCAGCCGCGTAAAAAGCACATGAAGTCTAACGAACAGCTTTATTCCATACATTTTGGGTCCAAAATAGCAACAACAACCTGAAATAAACAAAATTGCTTATTAATAAATTCACTGCATACAGTTCAGCTAATAAAGGTTGATTACTCCTTTGTAGTAATAATTGATTAGGTGAAAGCAAGAACAGGAAACAGATTAAATTTATTAACAATTTATACATTAAAAAAGACACTAACAATTTCCCATAAATTTTTGATAGAACCATGTATTTGCATATCAAGTTAATATACATCCATTTTTATTATCGGTAAACAAACCTCATATTCATAATTATCACTTAAACATAAAAGAAACAGAAATAAAGATGATAAACCTCCTAACTTCAAGAAGCCTGAACAAATTCATGCCTCTTACATTAACATGGATTAAGATGAAAAATTCTTTATTCCTTCTGTTGAAATTGGGTAGTAAAGTTTGATTTATTCTGCAACTTAAATGAGATTAATTTCTCCATCTTACTCTGTTAATATATAAAAAGGAAAAAGTGTATATGTTACTGTTTCCAATAATATATATTAAGTAGAAGTGAAAATGTACGGTAGTGATTCTGCTCTCTTTAACTATTGAAAAATCAATAAAGATCTACAGAAGCTAGCGTAATAAACGACTAAATTGTAGGTTACTTAGTTTCACCTACAACGAAACAAAATATACAGGTATAATTTTAGACAACCAAACGGTGAATATTGATTTAGCCGTATTTTATTATTCATATGTAGCATGTTTTACATAGGTAAGAAACATTACAGTTGGTATACATCGTTGAGTTAGTATATTTGCTATAAACCGTTGGATGCAAAAACAGAAAATGGAATATTCAGCTAAAAATGGCTTTTTTATCAGGTGTACGTATTGCAAGTAAATGTACAAACAATCTAATATTTGGCAACGGTGAAAAATATCTTTTTATGTAAGAAATCCAAATTGTTTGAAATGCTGAAAGAATTTATCCGAAACATGGACAATTAGGTGTACCTCCAAAGTTGTTTAATTACCAGCAGCAAAATATGGTACGAACAGGTGTGCTCCTGCATGAATTTAATTGCAATGAAGCTAGGAGAGGTTGCTTTAAGCAAAAAAGCACAGACAAAGAAAACGTAGATGAATGATGATGGAGAAGTGTGGAATATGTAGATTGTGAAGTGTAAATAGTGAACAAACATACCTCGCTATCCAAAAATTGCAAGTTGAATCCAGTTACATCATTGGTTTTTAAGTTGACTGAGTTCCACAACCAACCAATCCGCACTCGTATCGTTGCCCCTATAGTGTGAATAGTAAGTGAGTCGAGTGGTGAACATACAATATCCATTGTTGAAAGCGCTGTAGATAATAGGAATGAAGTAAGTTAGCTAGTGGGAAGTCAGATGAGTAGTCTAGTTTTATAGGAATTAGGTAGTGGTAACTTATGACCTTTAATTTGAAGTAATGTAATTCAGTTTAAAGACAATGCAAAACATTGAGCTTCTAATTATTCTATTCCAATTTAATGACAATGAATAAAATGAGTAGCTGAAATAATATGGGCTGCAAGCGGTTACTGAAAGTCTGAAACTATATTGCCTGTAGGGCAGCAAATGAAGTATAAAAAGTGGGGAGGAAACAGATAGGCCCAAAAAGAAAATGAAGAGTCAGCATTAAATGTTATGCATTCAGAATACCAATCAAAGGGAAAGGGACAACACCTGATGATATTAGTGCATTTAAAGAATTGCTGCTATAGCAAGAAATTAAAAATGAATTCAAAGCTTCAAAACGTAAAATTGAATTAACTTCAAAACCTTAAAATTAGTATTCCTAGACTATGAAAAAATATAAATTTTAATGATAAGAAGCAAAAAAAATTACAAAAAAAGGAAAAAACTACAACTGAAAGAAGCAGGGAGGCTGGTGGAAAATTATGAGAAGTAATATAGTAAAGACATGAAAATGGCCTTTAATATAGAGCAATTTATGAAATACGTATAATTTATAAGAGTTTCATTGAGGATATCATGTAGCATATATTAATGTAATTACCATGCTCAATAACCAATAGTGCAAATAGATTATTGTAATAGTGGCATAATACATGAACTTACATCAATTTTTTTAGCTTAACTATATAACAGGAAATATGCATTTTAAAAAAACTAAACAAATTCAAACAGCTTTACTTTTTGTTGCTATTTCTTTGGTTATATCATGATATGATTCTTTTGCAGGGCCTTGAGAAAGTTTTTTCTATGAAAATAGTAATGGAGAGAAATGGTCGCATCTACAAATGCTTTGAGTTGTAATCCTAATCCGATGAACCAAAGAAACACACAAAAACAAAAAAAATGTAATGTCTTTCATATAGTAAATTCAGTATATAGTAAATTCAAAATTGACACATTACCTAAAAGTGTGTTAATGAGGTAAAAAACAGTAGCTTTAGTACATATGGTGTAAAACATTTTGTAATTAGAACCAAAGAAATACACTCTCAAAAGAAACCCCAGGGAAACAGCAGTCAAGAACCACAACTTATTTAGAACAACTACTAACATTAAGCCACAAACTATAATGTAAGAAACTACCATTATTTACCTTATATATTAAAAAATTAGAAATAGTTCGCAATTTCTATTAAATGTACAACGCAACATAACAATGGTTATATAAAGAGAAGAGTAATAATTTATTAGTGTTTCATTGAGGATATTATGTAGCACATATTAATGTAATTACCATGCTCAATAACCATTAGTGCAAATACATTATTGTAAAAGTGGCATAATACATGAACTTACACCAATCTTTTAAGCTTAAATATATAGTAGGAAATCTACATTTAAAAAAAACTAAACAGCTTAACTTTTTGTTACTATTACGTTGGCTATATCATGATATGATTTCTCTTGTAGAGTCTAGAGAAATTTTTTCTATGAAAAGAGTAATGGAGAGATATGGTTGCATCTACAAATGCTTTGAGCTGTAATCTTAATCCGATGAACCGAAACACAAAAACAAAAAATGCACTGTCTTTCATATAGTAAATTCAGTATATTGTGAAATTGACATATTACCTGAACTTGAGTTAATGAGGCAAAAAAACAACAGCTTCAGTACATATGGTGTAAAACATGTTATAATTAGAACCAAAAAAATACACTCTCACAAGAAATCCTTTAGGGAAACAACAGTTAAGAACCACAAATTATTTAGAACAACTACAAACATTAAGCCACAGACTATATTTTAAGAAACTACCGTTATTTACCTTATGTATTAAAAACATAGAACATACAGTGTAGAGGAACTTAACAAACCCAAACAAACTCAAAAACATACCTAAATCGCAATCGAAGCCAAAATCAAAGCAACGTCGGATGTGAGTTGAAACTGAAATCAGGCGCAACATAAGTAGAAGGTAAGTGAGTAAAAATCGTTATAACAAAAGAGATTTAAAATAAATTCTTAAAAGCAATTGTAAAAGGAGAAAAAATGGGATTCAAAATTACCAATCGTGCAGAAGAAACCTAGAGTAGATCCTCAGACAGTGAAAAGAAGGACAACTCTAATAGATTTTGTAATGGTAGGTAAAAAGAAGCGTTTGATTAAGAGCGAGGCGACTGGAATTCTTCGTCATTATAATTTGGTATAATAAGCTAGGGTTTTAATCAAAATGATGGTGGAAACCGACTGGAATAGTCATTCTATTTGTAGCTGACGGGTAAAAGACGGAGCGAAGAGCTAGCAGGGTAAAAGATGGAACGACGATGAAGCGGAGAGCAGGTGGTGAAAACCCTTGTCTTTTGATTCGTAGATGAGGGGAAATGGATGAAGCGGAGAGCTGATAGAGGAGAAATGGTGCGAAAGAATCACCTGGAACTGCAGCTTTTCAATTTTTAGCGGAGGGAGCTGATGGAATAACGATGAAGCAAAGACAGGCGGTAAAAACCCTAGCTATTTTGTTTGCAGCTGACGAATGAAGGAGGAAACAGATAGCTGGTAGGAGAAAGAAAAATATAAAACGTGACTGTTTAGTATCTAGGGTTTGAAGGAAGATAAGAAAAAGTATAAACGTGACCGTTCGGTTGCCAAATTTTAAAGGGCCTGTGTGAGCTTGAAATTCAACTCACTAATAATAATATAGTATAGATTATTCGATCAATGTATTGTATACCTCACTTATACTGACAAAAATTATAAAACTAATATTTCATTCAAGTCCATATAACTTTAAATTCCTACAATTATATACAAAAGTACCTTTAGTCCTTTTGCATTATTCTACATTCAAATTTACATAGTTTGTTTGTTTTAAATTAGTGCTTTATTACAAAAAAAATACACGTAAATTTTCTTACTAAACTTGGTATATTACAAACATTGACGATGTTCTTTCGTTTTAAAATTGATACATCAAGTGATTCTTTATTATTGATAAAATTTATTTTTGTTAAGAATAACATTAATTTAATGATAAGTAGTGAATAACATAGTTTGTCACTTTGAAATAAATGAATATTTTCAGTTAATATCTTTTTTGGAAATGTTAAATATTACTTATGTATATTCATTACTTACGTTAATCAGTAGATTCAAATTGACTATATTTCGATTAGAATTATTTTTCTTATGTATTTTATTGTCTATTTTAAGCAGGAGTCGATATTTTTTAGAAAGTTTTATTATAAAATAAGATTAATGAGGTATGAAGCAATTGTTTAAAAAGCAAATTATTATTTTTATAAAATTAAAATAACAATATAATTTGTAGTGTTTCTTTTAATTAACATTTCATTTAGTCGTTAAACAAATATTTTGTTTATCACTTATAGAGTATTATGTACTAATTTCTGATGTTGATAATAACGGCAAGAGCTTAAAATATACCGATTCATCGTTACTTATATACACATATTTTGAGTTTAATATTTTTCTTTTAGTACCTTTTTAAAAGATAAAGGATATATAGGTTGTATTTCAAATATTACTACCGGAAATGACAAAAATACCTAAAAATGAAATTGTAATAATGATGAATCGGTATACTTTAAGCTCTTGCTTTTATTATCAACATCAGAAATTAGTACATAATACTCTATAACTGAGAAACAAAATATTTTTTTAACGACTAAATGAAATGTTGATTAAAAGAAACATTACAAATTATGTTGTTATTTTAATTTTCTAAAAATAATAATTTGGTTTTAAACAATTGCTTCATACCTCATTAATCTTATTTTATAATAAAACTTTTGAACAATATTGACTCATGCTTCAAATAAACAATAAAATACATAAGAAAAACAATTCTAATCGAAATACAGTCTATTTTAATCTATTGATTAACGTAACTAACGAATATACATAAGTAATATTTAACATTTTCAGAAAAGAGATTAATTGAAAATGTTCATTTATTTCAAAGTGACAAACTATGTTATTCACTACTTATCATTAAATTAATGTTATTCTTAACAAAAATAAATTTATTAATAATAAAGAATCACTTGATGTATCAATTTTAAAAAGAATGAACATCGTCAATGTTTGTAATATACTAAGTTTGGCAAGAAAATTTACGTGTATTTTTCTTTGTAATAAAGCACCAATTTAAAACAAACAAACTATGTAAATATGAATATAGAATAATGCAAAAGGACTAAATGTACTTTTGTATATAATAGCAGAAATTTTAAGTTATATGAACTTGAATGAAATATTAGTTTTATAATTTTTGTCATTATAATTGAGGTATACAATACATTGAATTGTTTTTTTAGGACCTATTAGACCGAATAATAAATATTAATTATCAGGATTTATTTTAAAATTTAAATTTTAGATCATTAATTAATTTGAATGTATGGACATAAATGTAAAATAACATGATAATGCTAGGGAATGTTAAAAATAATTGTAGAAATTATTAATTATTGCCATTTAAATGTAAAATGATAATAAGGAGAATTAGTAGAACTTTTTAATAATTATTACAATGAAAATGGTAGGAATTTGAAAATAAAATATCTGGGGAGAATTAAGGAAAGGGGAGGAAATGCCTAGAATTAATAAGAGAGCAGGAAACTCTTCTGCTTTACTATTATTTAATATATTACTGAAATTTTCAAATATCAAGGAGTTTACTGTTGTTAATTACTAGTTCTAACAAATAATTCTATCCTCGTCAAAATTGTATCGTGTTATCTTGACAATGCATATGTAATCATGTTATGACGAATAGTTCAATTGCTCTTGTTTGTTTTAGCAAAACTTGGGCTACGGTTGGTTTACTATTTTTAGTTTAGGGTTCTCGTCCATACAAAAATGTACACGATGCATGTATATTATGAAAAACGATCAATTTAGAAAATAAAGTTAACATATATAATAGAAAACAAATTATATTTTTCGTGTTTTAAGAAATAACAAAATCTGAGAAACAATCCATCTCTTCGTCGTCTCTCCGTCCTCTTCGCCGTCCCCTCCATGTTCCTTCCACTCCATCTGTCATCCTTCAACTTTTCCCATAGTTTGTAATTAATGTTGAAAACTCAAAACAAAAAAATACAAAATATACCAAACGAAATCTTAATTTCTGGTTGTACAGCAAAAGCTTGCCGTATATGATCAAATACTATGTGTTACCCAGCAAATTAGTCATCATCCTTGAAGAAGAAATTAAAGATTTACTTCCTGATTTCCTTACATTTATTATCTCAAATAATTAATAAAAAGCAGCCATATCTCCACCATAAATACCAATTCATTACCCATCAAAGCCAGATTTAATGTCTAATAAATGCCATGATAACCTGCTTATTTATTACAAATTAATGTCAACCATTTCCATTATCAAATATTCCTTAATTCCCTTCATCCTTACCTTAAAAAAGAAGATTATGGTGCAACTAATATCAGCCTAGTCAGCGTCACTACAATTCCATATCATTACTGGGTGAAGGCTTACAACTATAAATACACCTAGTATTGCAAAAGAAAGAGGGAAAGAAAGAAAACAGAAAAGATGACTTCTCCTCTCCTCTTCAAAATCTCTTATAATATGAAACTACATATGATAAATAAATTATAAAGTGGATGTAGGCCATAGATTTTGCTGAACCACTATAAAAATTTCGTGTCTCTTTTATCTTTTCTTCTTTTTATATGCTTATTTTTGTGATCTGTATTGCTGTTTTCTGGATTGTCGTTAAGGCTAGTAATTTCACACTTGATTCAGGGTGTTGATCCATTTTTGGGTTAACATTTTGGTGCTTTCACTGAGAAGAACAAGGGAATCTCATATCTGAAGCTTATTCTATGTTAGGAAGAAGATCCAACTCCAGATCTGAAAGGAAAAATTTAGATCTAGAAAACAGGTTCCTAGATCTAGCTTTTAAAAGACGAAGAAGCCTTATACAAGGAAAAGTGCTATGGAAGGAACTCAGTAAAGGGGCAACCAAGAGGCGTCCTCTCATTCAAACTTCCCTTCTACCACGAAGAAAATAGCTGGGGGCAACCAGCAAGGATCAGAAATAGGGGGCATGCAAAGCCCCTCAATCAGATGAATACCGGACTCTAGGGTTTACTAATCAAATAGAAATTACTATCAACTGAACTGAACTAAAAAAAAGAGATCTAGAATTTAGATTCCTTTCTGTATTTGAATTGTGCATCTTCAAAAAAAGCTTTAAAGGTTAGCATTTGGGAAGCGATTTACTTATGTAAGCAATCCCGAATGTAAGCGGTCCAATGCTCTGATTCCTTCCCAGGAGCGACACATCATAAAAAAATGATTTCTTGCATAAAACCAGTTTTAAAGGTTAGTGCTTAAAGAACGACTTACACATGTGATGAGTGATCCCGAACGGTCCACATCCATGCTCTGATTCGTTCCTAAGGGTGGCACCTTTTAAAAATCTTTACAGCATCGTTCTTGTTTTCAATCAAAGGTTATAGAAGTGACCTGAGAACTGCTCTCTAAAGTGTCTCTTAAATACAAATGCTCTCGAATAGGAATGATTAACTCTATCTCCTTGTGCATGAATGGTCCGATACTTAATGTCTCTCAAACATTCAAAGAGATGAGAATTCGATGCCAACAAATTTGCTTTCACCTACACAACTTCTTGCACGAAGCATACCTCGTTGCCAATAAGGCATACTTCGGGGGGCAAATGTTATCCAACAAATTAGTCACCATCCTTGAAGAAGAAATTAAAGATTTACTTCCTGATTTCCTTACATTTATTACCTCAAATAATTAATAAAAAGCAGCCATATCTCCCGCATAAAAACCAATTTATTACCCATCAAAACCGGATTTAATGCCCAATAAATGTCATGATAACCTGCTTATTTATTACAAAGTAATGCCAACCATTTCCATATCAAATATTTCTTAATTTCCTTCATCCTTACCTTAAATAAGAAGATTATGGTGCAATTAATATCCACCTAGTCGGCGTCACTACAATTCCACACTATCGTTGGGTCAAGGCTTACAGCTATAAATACACCTCGTATTGCAAAGGAAATAGGGGAAGAAAGAAAACAGAAAAGATGACTTCTCCTCTCCTCTTCAAAATCTCTTGTAATATGAAACTACAAGTGATAAATAAATTATAAAGTGGATGTAGGCCATAGATTTCGCCGAACCACTATAAAATTTCGTGTCCTTTTTATCTTTTCTTATTTTTATCTACTTATTTTTGTGATCTGTATTGCTATTTTCTAGATTGCCGTTAAGGCTGGTGCTTTCACACTTGATTCGGAGTGTTGATCCATTTTTTGGGTTAGCACTATGTTTACTTTGTTTTGAATGACTCTAATCTAAGCGACAGAACTATCAATTTAATAGTGTTTGATATTTGGATAAACCGAGATTACATTTTTCCTGAATGTTGCTTCAATTTCAAACCAAATATTTTTGTATATTATTGGTAAAGTGCTAAAAAGTTAAATTATATAAGCCGAATTATAACAGGATGGTAGTTTTAGAAAGAACAAACTATTATCAAAGGTGGGATTGCATTTTATGAATTAATCCAGGGATTGCATTTCATGTTAAGAACCATGGTATATTTAAACATTTGCAACTGCCTAATTGACTTCAAGTTATAACAATATTCAAATCATTACTAGTACTCATCAATATCAATATAGATAATAAGAAGAGTTAGCATATTACCCGAGAAAGCAAATGATTAGTCGTCCCAAACAAATCCTAATTCTAGAGTTATGTTCATGTTTGATCTGGGCCAGCACGCAGCGGGTTCAATCGTTAATTTTTTCTACTATTTTGAATCTTATTGGGCCTATGAAATCAAAAATAATTTAGTCTAATATAAATAATTTTTAGATAAAATCGTTATTTTATTTAATTGATTAACAAATGAATTTATATGATTATATAAAATGATATATAATGTGTACATGTGTATCGCATACACATGTACATGTACGTTCATGTGGAACATATAAAGTGTGCATGGTTTAACATGCTCGCATCTAAATATTGAGATTTACACCACAACGACACATTAGCCCCTTTATATACATATTTACTGTCATCGTCATTATATAATACTAATATAGCACAAACATACGTACACACACATTGCTATAAAAGTATATACATTCATATATATATATATATATATATACATATTGATACGTAAAATAATTATTTATAAATTCAAATATAAATCAATTTAAAATTCAAAATTTAGATCTTTTAAAATTCAAATTTGAAATTAGATCAAGGTTTAAAATAACTTCAAATTCAAATTCAAATTTTACAAATAAGTTATAAAATCATATTTATATAAATATATATATGAATTTAAATTCGAAAATATGTAAGTAAATAACGGGGATTTTTAGTCGAAGGGCTTACAGACCTTAACCTGTTAGTTTTTAGGTCCACGTCGAAAAATAAGTTTCAAGGACATAAAAAATAAAATTACATTATTATCCATCTGTTCAAAAAAAGAACGTCGTTTTCTTTCTTCTCGTTCTGACGTTCTAAAAGTAAAACTAGGGTTTCGTTAACACCGAAATAATCAAATGTATCTCATCCGACTCAAACCCGATATCATCGTCCATCATCTTAAATGGATTCGAGTAGCAAATGCACGAGATCTATACATTTTCAAAGGTCGATTAGCCAAACATCGAGGTAATAAGTTCCTAAATGAAATTTGAGACAAAGTTTTACTGATACAAATTATATTTCATCATTATTACAACTGAAAATTATCTGTAAATTAACCAAGAACTCGATAATTTAACAATCTTGAAACTCCAATAACACAGCAACAATTTTGAAGACATTAATATTCTTTTGTGAAATCTTTTATTATCGTATTATGCCCAACACTCACCAATCCAAAAGTGAATATTATATCTTAGGTTGAATCATTTTAATTAGACACTAGTTGATCTTTTTTACATAGTCCAACAGCTACGATATGTACATGTTGGGGAAAATCCCTTCAGATGATCAGACTAAGGGAATAAAAACCCAACGCAGTGGAAAACAACTGGATCGTGATTGTAGTGAGACGAAACAAATAAAATACGAACACCAAATGCAGAAAATAAATAACACCAGCATTTATAGTGGTTCCACTACCGTGAGGTAGTGTACGTCCACTTGGAGAGAAGAGATTTTATTAATCACTGAAAGATTAGAGTTACAAGATTGATTCACTTTTGGAGGCTATACATAAGAAGAATTAATAATATAGACAAAATTCTGCAGAGTTTCAGCTCTCTAGGATGGCTCTGAAATTTGCTGAAATTAGCTCTCAATTTCGGCTACCATTGTTGTCCAGAAGCTCCTCTATTTATAGAGTGAAGAAATGGGAAGGGTTAGCTGCTATATAGCAGTCCTGGGTTTGGTTCGGCATCATTTGGTTTGGCATACATTTGGTTCGGCAAAATGCCGAGCGACAAATTTGGACCGGCATATGCATCTTCCTAATTGAAGCAGCATGCTCGAATACCGAACGACACATCTGGATCGGCATCTCCTTAATACCGCAGCGCATCTGGATTGGTATCTCCCAAATACCGAACGAAATATTTCATTCAGAAAATTATCGAACGAAATATTTCGTTTGGCAATTTTCTTTTCTTCTCCGCTCCAAATAGATGGTTCGGTCCTCCTCAATGCCGAACAAAATTTCTACATCTTCCCTGCCGACAAACTTCTTCCTTCTCTATTTTACTGAATGACTCCCTATCTCCAAAATCATCTTCCAAGCATCTCATTCGAGCTTCCACCGCTCGAGATTTTCAGCTTCCAAGCATCTTCTTCATCACCGAACGAGCTTCCAAGCTAGGACTTCTTCTCGATTTGGGAACCTATGTATCAATTTCTAACAATCTCCACCTTGATACCAAATTTCCAAACAGACCTTCCAGCTTCATCTACACCTTTATGCTCCAAGCAATAGATACTTACCCAATGAGCTTCGGCAATGCCATCACCCATTACACTCTGTCAACGAACTCTGGCAAGGCCACCGCCCGTCAACAAAGGGTTCGAAGTACCCAGTCCGTGTAAAATCCATCAATCTCCACCATGAAAATAAATGTCTTCATGAACCATCTCAACTCTTCCCCCCGTGGCACCTAGCACTTTATTAAGCGAATCAAGTCCGAGCAATGCTTGAACCTAGCAATAGGCAACGACTTGGTAAACATGTCTGCTGCATTCTCCTTTGTGTGAACATTCTGAAGATGAACTAGCTTCTCTTCATTCATCGAGACAAGGAACGACTTTCTCACCTCAATATGCTTCGTCCTTGAGCCGAATGCCAGATTTTTAGCTAAGTGAATTGCACTCTGACTATCACAGTACACATCCACGCCTTCATATACAAAGCCCAAATCACACCATAGTTGCCTCAAATAAAGCGCCTCATTTGCTGCTTCAACCGTAGCTATGAGGTCTGCCTCTGTAGTGGACAAAGCCACAATCGTCTGCAACCTCGCTCTCCAACTGATCGTTGTCCCACTAATGGTGAACACATATCCGGAGGTTGACTTCCTTCGATCTATATCACAGGCATAGTCGGAATCACAAAATCCAACCAAGCTGAATCTCTATCTCTGCCGCCAAAGACAAGTCCATGGTTTGGAGTTCCTCTAAGGTATCTGAAGATACACTTTACTGCTTCCTAATGCGTCTTTCCTGGATTTTCCATGAATCTACTCACCAATCCAACAGCCCGTGCAATGTCAGGCCGAGTGCAGACCATGGCATACATCAAGCTGCCAATTGCACTTGCATATGGGACCTTCATCATATAAGCCTTGTCCTTTTCTGAGATCAGATAGCCTTTACTAGAAAGCTGTATGTGCAAGGGCATGGGTGTGTTGATTGCCTTTACCCCTTCCATACTAAACCGAGTAAGCACCTTTTGAATGTACTTCTTTTGAGTGAGGCTCAAAAGTCCTAGCTTTCTATCCCTTTGGATTTCCATACCCAAAATTTTCTTTGCTTCTCCAAGGTCTTTTATTTCGAATTCCTCTTTTAGCTTTCGCTTTAAACTATCGATTTCAGCCTTTTCCTTGGAAGCAATCAACATATCATCCACGTACAAGAATAGGTACACCCATCTACCATTATTTAAATGCTTGAAGCACACATGGGCATTTTTGATGCTACGATCAAAACCAAGTGAAAGCATAAAAGAGTCAAACCTCTTGTACCATTGTCTAGGCGACTGTTTAATTCCATACAATAACTTCTTCAATTTGCAAACCCAATTTTCTTTCCCATCTACAACAAATCCTTCTGGCTGCTTCATGTAGATGGTCTCATCCAAGTCTCCGTGCAAGAAAGCGGTTTTCTCGTCCAGTTGCTCCAGCTCCAAGTCATGAGCTACGGCGATAGCGAGCAAAAAGCGGATGGACGTATGCCTCACTACTGGAGAGAATATCTCATCATACTCCAATTCCTTTCTTTGTGAAAAACCTTTAGCAACTAGTCTAGCCTTGTATCTTCCATCATCCTTCACCTTGAATACCCATTTGCAACCTATTGCTCGGCTTCCTTGAGGAGGTGGTACCAAATCCCAAGTCTTGTTCTTCTTCAACGACTCTAACTCCTCTTCCATAGCGGATGTCCACTTCGAACTGTCATATGACTTCAAAGCTTCATCAAGGTCAAGCGGCTCCTCATGAACCACATGTAGCGCATAGTCAAACTAATCACCAAAGCTAAGGTTCGCAAACTGCCAATCACCATACCTTTTGGGTGGCCTAATAGTCCTACGACTGACCCGGATAGGTACTGTTTTTCCTAAACTTCTTTCAGCTCCACCTTGAACCGAACTTCCTCCAGATTCATGCACATCACCATAACTACTAGAAGGTACCTGTGGACTATCTTGTGATGTTTCATCAACTGTGTTTTCCTCGACAGCATCAACAACAACTCTACTCCTTGGTTGGAACACAGGAACTTCTTCCATCTCCTTAGGCCTATTTAAGTCTTCTGATGTGGTAGGTAGCTTCTCCTTTGAATTGAACATAGTAGACTCATCAAAAGTAATACGTTTGGAATGAACAATTTTCCAATCAACTAGGTTCCAAATTCGATACCCTTTGATACCATAGGTGTATCCAATTAGTATGCCCTTGTATGCTCTAGCCTCCAACTTGTCATCACTTGTATGGTGAACGTACATAGGACAACCAAAAATTAGGAAGTAACCAAGATACACTATTTTACCTCTCCTCTTCTCCTCTGGAATCTTCCCATCTTTGGCTGAGCATGGAGTTAGATTTATGATATGCGCCGCAGTTGATAATGCCTCAGCCCAAAAGCCTCTAGACAAGCCCGCCGTCAATCTCAAGCAACGAGCCTTCTCCAGTAGAGTAATGTTCATCCTTTCTGCAACCCCATTGGATTGCGGATCATCGGGTATAGTGAAATGTCTCTGAATGCCATGTTGTCAACAGAAATCGAGGAACTCCCTAGAGAAAAATTCACCGCCATTATCAGATCTCAGCATCTTCAACCCAGAACCAGATTGGTTATCAACAAGCGCTTTCCAGTCTTTGAACTTCTCAAAACTTTCTGATTTGGCCTTCATCACATACACCCATACTTTTCGAGAAAAGTCATCAATGAAAGAGTTAAAATACTTTGCTCCTCCAAGAGAAGGAGTAGCAACCGGTCCCCAAACATCTGTATGCACGTACTCAAGTACTCGCCTCAATCTATGGAGTCCAACTCCAAAAGTTACTTTAGTTTGCTTGCCCAACACACACTCCTGGAAAAAGTCCATCTTGTCGAAGCTTTCCCCTTTGATCATCTTCCGTCTCCGAAGTAACTCTAAGCTCTTCTCTGAAATATGATCCAACCTGAGATGCCAAAGCTTTGTGGCATCCAAAGCACGAGAACTGTCTACTCCAACACACGACTCTCCAAGAACTGTAGCTCCTTTAAGCAAATACAGATTTCGGAACACATCTCCTTTCATAAGAACTAGTGCACCTCTCGAACCTTCAGACTATCCTTTTCGATAGTTACTTAGCATCCCAAAGATGCCAATTGTCCTAAAAAATTAAGGACTTCCAAAGACCTGGAATATACCGGACACCTGTCAAAGTGCGTATCACTCCGTCAAACATCCTGATCCTCACTGTACCTTCACCCATTGCTCTACAGCTAGCATCATTACTCATAAGAATAGAGCTTCCCTCTCATCCAATGAAAGAACTGAAGTAATCCTTATTAGGCGTCATATGGAAAGACACCCCTGATTCTAGTACATAATGGTTTTAGACATCCGACACTGCTGTAGACAACACATCGTCAGATACAGACTTCTCTACCACAAATGATGAAGACCCGTCTTCTTCCTTATTCTTCAAATCTGGATGATCCTTTTTCCGAAGACCAGGTTTCTTGCAGATAAAGCACTTCCCGTCCTTAGACTTTCCTCTCCTGCCATTACCAGGCTTCCTGGACTTGGAACGCCATCTAGAGTGCCAATTCTTCTTATCATCTCTACCTCTTTCAACAAACAGGCCGTGACTACTACTTCCACCTCTACTTCCTTCACTTATCTCCTTCATCTGGTCTCTCAAGCCCTCCGATAATAGGCCTAACTTCACATCTTCCACTGTCAATGTGTCTCTAGAGAAGATAAGGCTATTAGCGAAACCTTTGTTTCGCTCCGGAAGAGAACACAAAAGAATAAGTCATTTGCTCCTCATCCATCTTCAAGTCAACAGTCTTCATCTTCATCACGAGATCATCAAAGAAATTAAGATGTTCCTTCACTGAAGTACCCTTTCTCATCTGCATGATGAAAAATGTCTTCGGTAATATCAGACGGTTAGTCAGAGATTTCTTTAAGTAGAGATTTTCCAACTTGGTCCAAATGCCCCTAGCAGTGGTCTCACTGCTAATTTCTGAGATAACATTCTCTCTCATAGCTAGCTGTAAAGTAGTAAATGCCCATTTCTCCATCTCCTTCCTTTCCGCGACTGAGATGTCAGCTGTCAACTCCTCAGGGGAAAATACTACTGGATGGACTTCATTCTTCATTAGAACAGCCTTCATCCTCCATTGCCACTTCTCGAATTCTTTATCCCCATTCCATTTCTTAATTGCCAACTATGATCCTGACGCGATATACATCCCTCTAGTAAAGGGTCCTGTAACAACTCGAGTTGCTTCATCTCCTACCATAGCGTCTAACACTCCTCAATCAACCTTGCAGCTCTGATACCAGACTGTTGGGGAAAATCCCTTTAGATGATCCGTCTAAGGGAATAAAAACCCAACGCAGTTTAAAACAACTGGATAGTGATTGTAGTGAGACGAAACAAAAAAAAATGAACACCAGAACAGATAGTCATAGATCTATGCAATGTAGAAAAAATAAATAACACCAGTATTTATAGTGGTTCTACTACCGCGAGGCAGTGTACGTCCACTTGGGGAGAGGAGATTTTATTAATCACTGAAAGATTAGAGTTACAAGATTGATTCACTTTTGAAGGCTATACATAAGAAGAATTAACAATACAGATAAAATTCTGTAGAATTTCAGCTCTCTAGGATGGCTCTGAAATTGGTAGAAATTAGCTCTCAATTTCATCTACCATTGTTGTCCAGAACCTCCTCTATTTACAGAGTGAAGAAATTAGGAAGGTTAGCTGCTATATAACAGTCCTGGGGTTCGGTTCGGCATCATTTGGTTCGGCACATATTTAGTTTGGCAAAACACCGAGCGACAAATTTGGACCGACATCTGCATCTTCCTAATTGGAGTGGCATGCTCGAATACCGAACTGTGCATCTGGACCGGCAATTTTCTTTTCTTCTCTGCTCTAAATAGATGGTTCGGTCCTCCTCAATGTCGAACTGAATTTCTACATCTTCCCTGCCAAACGAACTTCTTCCTTCTCTATTTTACCGAACGACTCCCTATCTCCAAAATCATCTTCCAAGCATCTCCTTCGAGCTTCCACCACTAGAGATTTTCAGCTTCCAAGCATCTCCTTCATCACCGAACGAGCTTCCAAGCTAGGACTTCTTCTAGATTTGGGAATCTAGGTATCAATTTCTAATAATCTCCACCTCGATACTAGATTTCCAAACAGACCTTCCAACTTCATCTACACCTTCATGCTCCAAGCAATAGATACTTACCCAATGAGCTTCGGTAATGCCATCACCCATTACACTCTGTCAACGAACTCCGGCAAGGCCACCGTACGTCAACAAAGTGTTTAAAGTACCCAGTCCGTGTAGAACCCATCAATCTCCACCATGAAAACAAATGTCTTCATGAACCATCTCAACTCTTCCCCCCATGCCTGTTGAGTTTCAAAGTGTGTGAATTGTTGATTTGTTTTGAAACTTGATATATTGTTATTTTTCAAGCTTTAGATTATTTATCTTGGGGATTAAAATTATTTTGAATGCTGAAACCTTAATGGTTTGATTTACTTATGGGCTAATTCTATTTAAACACATTATATTGCTAAATTGCCCCTTAAATTTTAGAAAAATCTAGAGATAAAGTTGTCCTTGTGTAATTCACCCATCTTTTCACCACTCATCATATTTTTCATCTTCTATTTCTTTTATCCAACAATCTCTAAATTAAATTTTAGATAAATTCTCAAATTTTATGCTTGGATCGATTGATTGTGATGAAGATAATAAAAATCTAATGAAATCAGAAGAGGTAAAATTGAATTTCATGTTGTTTTGATTTTTTTGAAATTTAAAAATCCACAGTTTGCAAATGATGTAAAGTTTGAATTTTAAGTTGTTGCAGGATTATGGTAGGATGATTTTTTCTATGGCGGAATTTTTTTACGGATTTGACCTTGACTAAGCAAGGGTATGAAGGAAAAATTTAAAAATAAGATGGGTATACTTAGCAAAAACATGGGTATAATGGTTTTTTTAATTTTGTGGGGACTACTCGGTAGCTTTTTAGGTTCAAATTAGTTTATTTATGTTTGTTCACCATTGTTTATCTTAGGCTTGGCTTGAATGTTGAAATCTCTGTTTTCCTATAGTGAGAAGACAAAAACTACATGAACCCAAACCATACCCATTTTTTATTCATCAACTTATTGAGCAAATATTTTTCATGAACCATTTATTAAAAGAAAATAATAAAGATTACACGCATGGAGCAATGATTGATGGCTCTGTAACAAAATAAGACCATTAAAATTGCAAGGTAAACTACAATAGCCATGTTATAGATTAGTATTTAATACGGAAAGTCTCATGTGAAACATGCATCTCAAACAATAATACACTAATACAAAATGTTCGTTATAATTCTAGATTATGCTTCATATATGTATGCAAGTACACATTACTTAGCTGCCATACAAATTGAAAATAAAATAAAATCGCCTAATAATACATATAGTACTACAATAATTCTACATTAACCGGCTATCTTACAACCGAAATAACACCGAAACAACATCAACCATTCAATCAAAACGCAAATTTAAATTCATCCCTCCAAAATAATACTTTTTTTGCGAGAAGTGGGTGCAAGACAGGGCTTGAATCTGAATCCGTTATCAAATCTTGACATCCTTTTTCTATCGTGCCACTCATCAACAATTCCTTTTTCCAATATATGCAAGTGCCCAATTGTAAATTATTTGATTTGGCAATTCTAGAAAAGCCCATAGGCATACAAATATCAGTACATTGCTTTAGCTACAATCTTGAGTGGATCGGATTTCTAAATTAATTATTGCTGCAACATATTTAAAATTAAATGCAAAAGATTGAGAGAAATGTTTGCCGGTATCACTGTATGAATTATATAACATAATAAAATTGAACCTTTTCTACATGAAATAGCTACGTGTACATTGCCCATGTAAAAGCAAAACGTGTGAGTGTTGATAGATGGGAACATAGGGTTACTTTAGACATGTATTATCATGCTACGTGATTTTTGGAATCTAAAAAATGAAGTTGTATTTATATTGCCAGAGAGTTGCATTGCTACATATCAGTGAACTATTATCAACTATAAACCAATAAATCCCAATAAATGTTGGCTAACGATGAACCTAATCGTCACGAATTGAAAAAGGAAGAATAAAATATTTTGGGTAAATAAGATATAATAATCTATGGTTATGAAATATAGTGGTAATTTATCAAGCTAAACTTCATCTTATTTTATAGATAATAAATTTTCGCTTTATGTAAGAATTAAATTATTTTGGTTTCATGCAAAAAGATAAAAGATTTATCATTATTGATAATATCATATAAGGTTTTTCTTGTTTCATGGAGTAAAAATGGTCTATGGGTTAGTAATCCTAAATCGTTATTGGCAATGTCAAGGATCTTGCTAGGCTTATCCGATGGAAAAATGAAAAAAAAATCAAAGTTATGCAATAAAAATGTTAATACTTGTACTTAAAATGATAAATGATTAATTCAGTAATATAAATTTTATCAATAATATATTAAATATATTACAAGCAACTGGAAATGATAAAACATTTATCATAATCCAATGATTTTATATTTCATTTTTTATATACAAAAATAAAATATCTATCATTTCTTAACAAAAGATGAATACAAAGACATAAAATCATTTATATTCTTGGTACTTAATAAATTTTTAATATAAATAGGAAAATTAAGTGTTAAAACATAGCACTGCATTATGATTCATCAAAATAATCCAATAACATTCATCATATCCAACAAATATAAATGGGAATGTATAACTTTTAGCTTTTTAATAATAATTTATTACACGGAATTAAAAAACCTTTTATTCCTTTTCACTAATTATATACTTCATTATATACAAAAAATTAAAATATTGTACTTTTGTTAACAAAACATGAATATAAGGAGATAAAATCATTTATCATTTTTATCAAGAAAAGAAATTAAATAATTTTTGACATAAACTAAAAAAAATTAAGTAGCTAAAACTTAGCATTGGACTAAAATTCATTAAAATAATTCAATAAATTCATCACAACTAAAACACATAAATGAGATCCTAAAAAGCAATTTATGTAACGATAACATATACTATATACTACACGTTCCTTAGCTTATCAAAAAAGTAAATATTTATGTATTTTCTTCATACTACATACGTAGTATCTTCATACTACATGTTGTAATATAATTACCAATTTGAATAACTATTGTAGCTTCTAAATGGTGACCGCATCTAGTAACATCAAATCCTTTTTCTCTTTGTACCTAAACATATTTGATAACTCCAACATCAGGATTATAGAAATGTCAATGAAGATCAAATTTCGTAACTTACAAAGTGAGAAATACTGAGTACCTTAAAGAAAACCTTTGAAGTTTGTGTGCATGTTCAATTTATGCATGTATGCATACAGATGGTAAATAGTTTTCTTGCCTCAGGGGCAAGGTTGCATACATAGACTGTTCGATAGTGCATATTGTTTCTAGTGCATTACCACTTGCATTTATGCTCATATTTCATTGAACAATTTGCAACATCCGCTATGCCTTTTGAATCTAAGCCTTACCATGATTAGCACTAACTCCTTTTTTTAATATATCATAAGAATGAATATTTTTTCAACAGAAAATTTAGTCTATCATTTATCCATTAAAAAATAGATATTCACCATTCTTTGAAAAATTAAATTATTGTTGTATATAAAAAGATAAGAAGTTATTACTTCAAAAGCAAATATATAACAATTTATCAAATATGTTTTATCTTTTATCTTTTATACTTTATCTTTTATCATTATTTTTATCTTTTAGATTTTTTGTGTTTTAAGTTTTATCTTTTTAAATTTAGGGATAAGTTATTATTAAGTTATACAACTTTTATCTTTTATCTTTTATAACTTCAAATATGAAAAAAATAATGAAGGTTTTGTTTGAAGGGCTTCTAAAATCAAAACAATATGGGCCTATTGGGTTTGAAAACTAGCTTTGGATTTTGCATTTTCAATTTATATTTCAAATGACATGAGGCATAAAGAGGAGGTAGGAAATCCTAATCACTGAAAAAATAGGAGTTGAACCAAAGAGAGAAGGGAAAGAGAATATTAATAATTCATTATCTACTAAAAATAATTTTGCAGGTTCTTCCACAAAATAATAATTTGTTTATCAAAATAAGAGTAAATTTATTATTATTTTTGAGTGAAATATTCAATTTCATAAGTTGATTATTTATTTTCATAATACCCTCTATAGTTATTAGATAGGGCAGCTCTGTATGTGTAATAATCCACCCCAGAACAAGTCTAAATTTTAATATAGAAAATGACCATCGAAACTTAGATTCGTTCTAAGGTTGGTTGTTGGTTGGAAAAAGAAATAATAGTACAAATCAATAACTATTCTTTTAGATCTCACAAGGGATGGAATAAAATATAATAGCAAATTGTGCACATTTATTTCAAAACCATCAAAATTTCATAAAAAGCGTAACATTAGATCTGTTACAACATTTATCTAATTACATCGGTACAACATAAAAATACCATAAAAGCAAATAATAATAATTGCCAGAAGCCAAGCTACTCCATCCTCAAGCATTGTCTCCATCATCACTCTGTCCTTAACAACAATTTTTGATGAATAAAAACCTCGAGTCTTACTTTTTCATTACTTGGGCAGTGTATTTCAAATAAGAATATGTCTACGTACATAAAACCAATTAATGCTTCTTATAAGGAAAGGAGGCGGGTCTTCAATCAACCACTTAATACCTTTCATTACAGAAGCAGGTTTCTAAAATCCCATGACCCAAATCCCATTTCGTAAATAGCTAATAATGCACGAGATAGTATCCAAGCCACTTAATACCTTTTAATTAGAAAATAGGAAGACTCAGGCCATTTAAGATCTCAATTGAGGTAGTACCTATCATTTAATACCTATTCCCAATGCGGACCCCTAAATGGTAAATATCCAGTTGGCATTATCTAAAATCTCTCAAATTACTTAATGCTTCTTTATGGAAAGACGGACCCCTCAATCGGCCACTTAATATATTATCCTGAAGTGGATCCCTGTCGAGATACCACTTATCATGCCTAATAACTAGCCATTTGGCCATTTAATACTCCATTTGGGGAAAAGAGGCGGACCCTCAAATAATCACTTAATACCTCAAGACCCTAAAGCAGGCCCTTCATATTATGGCCCACTGATAATGATGTCTCACATTAGTCCGACTATTCATAGGAACTGGTAGCCAGATTAGGTAGGCAGGTTTACCCTATAGAATTTGGGACTAACCTCGCATGATCACAAATATTTATCATGGAGGATATCTCACATCAATAGGAAGTGTACACAACTGCTGGTACCCTCAAAGTGAAGCGCAGACTTCTGTCATGTAACTTTATTTATCTCGCATCTTTATGACTTAGCCATAAATTAAATACTCTCCATATATATAATACTCGTCTCACCATTTCATAACTAAGGCATTAGAAGGAATTTTCCTTATTACGCCTTAAAATAATAATTACCTCCTTAATGAGGGAATAAATGACATAAATGCCTAATTAACTATGCAATATACTCCATGATTATATATTGATTACCCTAATAGAAATAATTAAATATTTGTGCCTAACAAATTCATTAAGTTATTTACTTTAAAATTCATTTTTAGTAAACCTTTTACCAAATCTGCGACCCGTAATTTAATCATTTTGAATTGGAATATTTAATTAATTTTAAATATTCAGATAATTGTTTTAAATGATGAATAATTCGCTTTAATTATTATATAATGATAATAAGTGATTAATGATGGTTTTATAAATATATAAACTTATTTTATAAAGATATATAAACTTCGTCGCATTTGGCAGTTCGACGTCATATTTTTAGAAACAGATTTTATATTATTTAAAATAGTTTTATAGCTTAAATAATCCTGTTTTAATTATTTAAAGATGGTAAGCAATTATTTTCAAGTTTTGTTTACATAGATAAATAGTTCGAATTAAAACTAAAAATATGACCGAAAATCTGATTTTGGATTTACAATGGTTTGATGAATTGAAATTATTTTAAGTTATGGAAACCTTGTTTGAACATGCACACACATGTATATACATGCACATATACATATAAATGTTCATCACAATTAGTCAAATCGAAGGCAAAAGAAATATCTAAACATATATACATATAAACTCCTTATTTATAAACAAATGCAACTTGAAAAATCAAACTCACCATCACTCAATCAAGAGAAGACATGCACATGGAGCGGGGGAGTGGGTTCAGCCATACCTAGGAGGGGAGAGGTGCACATGGGTGAGGTTGAATGCACATGATGATATTTGTAGATATTTGTGAAAATTAGCCTATAAATACAAGCATACCTCCTTCACAAATTCTCACATTCATTCCATACCATTTCTTAAGCTCCTCTTCTTCTTCTTCTTCTTCCATTCTCTTTAATGGCCTCCTCTCTTAAGAAAAATATATTCCAAAGTTATGTAAAGAAACAACAACAAAAAAATAATGCACACACTCACAGAGTATCATTTTAAGAACAAACGAGTGCCAATCCTCTTCCATCATGAAACCATATATATGGTGTTTTGATGATAACAACCATACAACAATGCTACTAATATATTTATTAAGTTATTTCAGGTTAAGCCGATGATGGAAAAGGTGAAAATTAAATTAGCTAAAAATATGCAAAGCTGGGACTCAAACCTAGGTGGTCTAAGAGACAAGAACATGCCTTTACCACTGAGCTAAGCAAGCTTTTGGAAATTATACCTATTCAGTCAATTGAAATTCTTTCTCAGTCGACTGAACTGTCTAAGTAGACTAACTTATAAAAAGTAGCCTACTGAATCAAGCCCTGCTCTCTAGACTAAAATTGGCCACTTTCTGTCGACTGAATTTGGTCCTCGGTTAACTGAGCTAGTACAAAAACGGCTACTTTTTTAAATTGGTCCCTTCGTGTCTCTTCGCTCCAGAAGTTTCATTTGTTCGCTTCTGCAGCCACTTCTCTTCATCAAAGGCGAATTTGAAAGGTTGCACCCCTACATTGGCATCCCTACAACAACTATATAATCCCCTAAACATTCCTGAATCAATATTCATTAAAACATAACTCTATGCTCTAATTTCCACTCCTAAACTCTCAATTTCTAAAGTAATTCTCCGAGTTTCAAGAAATTCATCTAATTCAAAGATTTCGACTAGTTTGCTTCATCTCCACATCCCATACTCTAGTCGAATAAACTTCTTAGCCTCTACACCTCCACTTAATATAGTTTAGTATGGTTATATGATTTATTATACGTCAAAGTGACATTCTGTATATCTTGATACGCTGTGTCAGAAAGTAACATATGTTACACTATTTGTAACTGTTGTTGAAGCCCTGTTTGTTTATTCAGGCGGAGTCTGTATACCTGTTCCTCCGGGTGAAATGAGGGTGTTGATAGTGAAATTCTGTAAAGACACACCATTTAAACAAGGACATTTGCGTATATGATAGATAGTTATTTAGGGTAAAGTAGAATCAATCAAAGAAAATAGACACAAAGTAAATACAACTCAGAATCTCACTGCGGAAAATAAATTAAGTACATATATAAGTCATGAATCTCCAAGTAAGTTTACATTATTCTCACACTAAACAAGTAGGAAAGAAATAACTGGAAATGAAATAAGTCTAACTGACATAACGAACTAAACTGATGAAATAGCAAAAATAGAACGGAGTCTCCAGCAATGCCTTCGTCTCTAAACAAGCTCTCCAAACTGGAAATACTCAGGCTGACCCGAGCATAATGGAAAACACAATACTCGAGTCAGAACTAATATCCTCATGTAAATCAATAAATCAAGGCAAAGTAACTTAAGAGATTTTATGGGTTTTTCCATCTCCTAAGGATCCATCAAACTTCCTATATATACTAGTATACGCTATAATAGATAATGTCTATCGATAAAATAAATATCAAAATAGCGTTAAGGCATTACATTTCTACCTTAACACATTTTTATAGCATGTAGTCTATGCAAGTCCTGTAACACAACCAGTAACGTCGGTAGTCAGTGAGTCCCCTATAGGTACAGTACTAAACCAAAGTTGTAATGGGTTCGTATAAGGATAAATATGACAAGGCACACGAGGCAATGCCTAGGGTAGGATTCTACCAGTTTACCCTTTCTAGCTGGTCGTAACCCATATGTGGTTGTCCGCGACTATCAATCCAAACGGAAAGGGTGCACCCATCGATTTTAAATCACGATAGTAAATACGAGGGATCAACGTCGCTAGAGGCAGCTAACCTCATTGGTCAGATATAGGCTCCTATTTTAATTATGATACGAATGTCAAAGCTATCCATCATCGTTCTCTTACTTCATTCCAGTAAATGTTCGCCAATTCAATGACTACATGTGCACATATCATTCGATAATTAATCGAACAAATATATATCAATCTAAATTAACAATGAACATATAAAAGCGACAACTTCAACTTTTATTAACTTGCATTACAATATTAGTTAGGTGTGAATGTATAAACACTCACCTCAATGACGACGACTCGAGATAGATCCACGATACGGCTTACAACGCACGACACGATCGGACTCAACGACGCAACTTCAACTTGTACATGCGATATAGATGATCCGGACAGCAACTTCCCTCTTTTTATATATATATATATATATATATATATATCACTATATATAAGCACAGCCAAGCACTGGAAGCAAAGGATGGGCAGTCGAGCTTGGGACAGGATAACTTGGTTCGGTTGGAAGGCAACTCTTAAGGTGATTGGGTGGTCGACGGAGCAGGTGGTGGAAGGTGTCGGGTGCGGCACATCAGTAGCTTTAATTTTTATTTTATAGAGAAGGGTGGCGCCTATTGGAGGATGGCCAGAGGGCTAGGCACAGGCGCGGGGGCTATGGGAGGAGATGGAGGTGCCTAGGCGTTGGCGACAGAGGAACTAGAGGTGGCAGAGGTTGGTCGGAGATTGGGAGTATTCGGTTGTTAAATTATTATTATTTATATATATGAAAAGCGACGACCGTGGCTGGAAGTGGTGAGGGGAGGAGATGATGCTGGCGCGGTGGCTGGAAGGAAGGAGAAGAGATACGGCGGCAGTGGGCTTGGAGTCGGCAATGTGGAGTTCGGTTTGAGAAAGAAGTATTTTTGAGTAAAGCTTGTGTTATATTTTTTTAGGCTACTGTGCTTTGTTCGCTCGTAAATGGAATTGAAGAAGATAATAAAGGGAGGGGAGGACGTTCGGCCACGTGCATATATTTCCCTTTTTGAGCATTTCTTCTGGCATTGATTACCATTTCAGTATTATACCAATTCAAATCTTTTTCTTTTCTTTTATTACCAACCGTGTATTACCTTCGATATCCAAACGTGTATTACTTTCTATATCCTAACTTATACGTGTACCAACTTATACGTGTGCTACTTCAAACGTTATAACGTGTGCATTATATATACTTATCATTTTCTCAACAGCCGTTCCTTATAAACTTATATTATAATCTCGTAGCAAACGAACCCTGTATATATACATATATAGCAATATATATAGCAACCACCATTAACTCGAACCAAAAACAATGTACCGAACAAACCGAGAGTCCAAACACAAGAAACAATATAGTTGTGTTCAGTGTGTCGATACGACTGCGTTAGCACACAGAAAACTGATTACTTAACGCTCGGATGAAAATTCGTTATTTACGAAATATCGGTTGTTGCTACCGTAAATCGATCGTATAAATTGATTTAAACTGAGCTAGCGAAATCAGAATTCGACGAAACGAACGTCGACGTTTTTATTATAAATTTTTCTACAATGTTTTCACGTAAAATATTTAAATCTGAAACCAAAAATTTCACTGTTTTATTAACGACTGATTTTAATGTTCAATTTCAAATCGTTTAAAATTTCCGTTTTATAAATATAATTTAGATTTTATTCGTTCAACCAATCGTACGCAATATTAATTTAAATTCAAATTTCAAATTCTCAACTTATCCAGGTCAATTTAATCAAATTTCTTTTCAAAAGAACGGTAAATTTCAGAATCGTTACATTCGCCCCGACTCAAAACATTTCATCCTCGAAAAGAGTGAAACGCAATGATATAACAAGGATCAAGAGATAGATTAAGATTAGAAAGCATACCCGAATCAAATAATTCAGGATTGGAAGCACGGATACAATCCTCAGTCTCCCAAGTGCAATCTCGATCATCATTACTCCACTGAACTTTGACGAGATTGATCGATTTACTCCTCAACTTCCTCATACTCCTATCCAGAATATGAAGGGGCTTCCTCTCAACAGTAAGATCATGTTGAACCTCCAATTCCTTAACTTGCGTGGACTGAACTATCGCTGATAGGTCATGAATATACTTGCGAAGGTTAGAGATATGGAATACGTCATGAGCACCGGATAGTTTTTCAGGCAACTCAACTCTATAAGCTAGAGTACCAATCCTTTCAGATATACGGAAAGGACCAATAAACCTTAGGGCCAACTTCCTCTTCTTCCCAAACCGAATTACATTTCTCAATGGCGAAATTTTGAGATACACAAGATCTCCAACTACGAATTCCAACTCCTTTCGTCTTCTATCAGCATATTTCTTCTACCTATCCTGCACAGTTTTCACCTTTCGCTTAATTCCCTTGACCTTCTTAGAAGCTTCCAAAATAATCATAGGCCTAAGAACAAGTCTATCTCTAGTTTCAATCTAACAAGATGGAGATTTACATGGACGTCCGTAAAGAGCTTCAAACGGTGCCATGTTGATACTAGCCTGGATTTAAAGATTTGAATTACAGAAAGGTTTATCTTTTATATTTTAATGCAAATTTATTTAACGAAGTTATACCTGATAGCTATTATTATAGGTGAATTCGATAAGATAGAGTCGGTCTTCCCAAGAACCACTGAAATCTAGAATACAAGCACGAAGAAGGTCTTCCAAGATTTGATTGATCCGTTCGGTTTGGCCATCCGTCTATGGGTGATAAGTCGTACTTAGATTCAACTGTATCCCAACGAATCCTGAAGGGCTCTCTAAAAATTACTTATAAAGATAGGGTCACGATCACAAACGATACCAGAAGGAATTCCATGAAGTCGGATAATTTCTTTCAAATAGATCTCAACTAAACTCGAGGCAATTCGAGTTGACTTCACAGGAATAAAATGAGCTGACTTCGTCAGACGATCAACAATCACCCAAATGCTCTCATTACCCCTTCTCGTCCTCGGCAAACCATCCACAAAATCTATAGAAATCTGATCCCACTTCCATTTCGGAGTCTCAAGTGGTTGTAATAAACTTGCCAATTTATGATGATCTGCCTTAATCTATTGACAGGTACTACATCTACTCACATAAAATATCCCCCTTCATTCCATTCCACCAATAAAGTCTCTTCATATTTCGAAACATCTTTGTCACTCCGGGATGAATAGAAAATTTGGATTTGTGATTCTCTCTAAGCACTTCCTCTCTTAGTCCATCTACATTCGGAACACAAATTCTGCCATTGATTCTCATAATACCATCCTTATCTACTACTGCATCACACCATCTACTAGAATTTTTCTTTCTCTTCAAAACTTCATCTCGAATGGCCCTTAAATCTGGGTCTTCATTGTACTTAGTGATGATGCGATCCATAAGAGAAGATGAAGCAACAAGCTGACAAAGCATAGCCTTGTTCCTACTCAAGGTATCGGCTACCACATTTGCTTTTCCCGGGGTATAGTTGATGTCGAGATCATATGCACCTAAGAACTCAAGCAATCTCGCTTGCCTTAGATTCAAATCCTTTTGGGAGAAAATATATTTCACGGATTTGTGATCGGTATAAAGCTCGAATTTGGTACCCAAGAAATGATGCCGCCACAACTTCAAAGCAAAAGCCAACAACTCCAAATCATGTGTTGCGTACTTAATTTCATGAGGTCACAACTGTCTACTAACATACGCAATAACTTTGCCATGCTACATTAAAACAGCACCAAGCCCACTTCTACAAGCATCAGTATAAACTGTAAGGCCCTTATTACCATTCGGAACTGTAAGGACATGAGCGGAGGTCAAGTTCTGTTTCAATTCATCAAATGCTTTCTAACACTTTTCGTTCCAATTGAACTTGGCGTTCTTTCGAGTTAAAGCTATAAGAGGAGAAGCAATGCGAGAGAAATGCTCAATGAACCTCCTATAGTAGCCAGCAAGGCATAAGAAACTCCTAACAACCGTGGGTGTCTTAGGAATTTCCCAATCCTGCAATTATATATAAGGCACGAATCAAATTGAGAATTTTGGTAATCAAATTGAAAGTAAAAGAAAGGAACTTACATTTATTACGGCGATCTTAGTGGGATCTGTTAGTCCTTAAGATGATTATTTTGATGACAACAACCTTAGGATTTGTTATAAAATATAACTACTAACATTATGGTTTAGATATATATGTATATGCAGAATATAAACATACAGGTACCAAGAATGAAGACTGTACAATATACAGATATAAGATTGATGAATTTAAAGATTGAAGATATCAAGATTGAAGACTCATGAGTATCAAGAAATCAAGTTATCAAGAGTTCAAGATTTCAAACAGTACAAGATAATGTAGTTCGTCTAGAATTATTCCTGAAAGCACTTACATCTTTATTCTAAATTTATTCGTGGAATGGAATCCTCTTCGAGCTTGTTAAAGGGATGGAACCCTAGTGGGATGGAACCCACGACAATATCTAGTGGAACATATAGTGGTCCTATTTTGAGATCCACTAATTTTATAAAAATGTTTTTCAAAAATATATCTCTTATTTTAAATGTTTTCAAAACCTTCTTTTCAAAAAGACATCTCTCTTGTTTGAAATATTTTAGCCTCAAAACTATCTTTATCATTTTTAATATTTTGATTTCAAAATTGTCGTTGATTTTAAACTATCTCTTGTTTTAAATATTTAACTTTAAAATATTTATTTACTCAGATTTTAAATCACTTTATAGATTAAGATTATATATATTAAAAATTACTTTCTAAACTCTTTTATATGTTTAAACTATATTCAAATATATTTACAAAGTTTAGAAATTGTTTTGACAAATTATAGAAAACAATTTTAATAAGAAAATCAAAACATCAATTTTTGCCTTGAGCATGTCGACATCCCTCAACCCCCCATGTCGACATGGTGTCCGTTAAATTCAAAATTCAAATTTTCAAAAGATGTGTCTATTCGTCGTATCCTTTCACGAATAGATATGGCTGTTGATTTCCTATAAATACCAATAGTTCTAAACGAATTTATCATCAGATTTCATTTATTTTCTCTCCTCTTCATCTTCCACATTTATTCTAAAGAATCCCAAACTATACTCTGCCGAAATACCAAGTGAATCAAACTTGATTATCTTTTGTTTGATTCTCTGCCACTCTCTCCATAAGATCTCAGTGTTATTCAGAGTTATAGGATTATTTGTAAATCAAACTATTGAGTAAAAGGTGCGATTGAGCCTTGAAATCAATTGGGTGTGATTGTTGCCCTGGAAATCGATTATGTGATCTTATGGCCTGGTAAATCAAGAGAGTTTGCCCCGGACTCGAATACAGGAGGGTGTACCTCGTGGCCTTGAAATCGAGGGTGTAATCTAGGAGATTATTTTTCATAAGAAATCCTTACGTTTATGCGGGACTGGATGTCGGGTAACTCCGAACCAGTATAAAATCCTGGTGTGTTCTTTCCTTTACTGCTTCTATTTATTATTTGCATCTGTGTCCGATTCTTTGATTATATCCGTGTCTATGAATTGCATTTGTTGGTGATTAAATTTACATAAGTTTCAAAAAGATTTAGAAAATCCACAAAACACTATTCACCCCTCCTTCTAGTGTTATTCCAGCCTTAAGATCCGTAATCGTATTTCTCACATTAGGTATCAGAGCCAGGTTTTCAAAGTTTTCATAATCTGAATTTTGAAAAGTTTTTAAAAAATGGCTACCAACACTGGTTCTGTTAAAACTATCACTAGTTCATTTGTAGAGGGTCAGTCTACTGCCAGACCACCACTTTTTAATGGCAGTAACTATGCATATTGGGCATGTAGAATGAAAATATATTTACAGTCAATAGGATTAGACACTTGGAATATCACACAGACTGAATATTCTGAACCTACAATTAATTTTGCATAGTGGACTGTTGAGCAAAAGACTATTGCACAAAATAATTCCAAAGTAATGAATATTTTATTTTGTTCACTTGATAGGAATGAATTCAATAGAGTATCTGTTTGTAAGTCTGCATATGATATCTAGAAAACTTTGCAAGTTACTCATGAAGGAACAAGCAAAGTCAAACAGACCAAAATATCCATACTCACGAATCAGTTTTAATTATTCAAAATGAATTCTAATGAGTCCATTTCAGATATATATAGTAGATTTCAGGATATTGTGCATTCTCTAATATCATTGGGAAAAAGTTTTTCCGAAGAAGATCAAGTCAGAAAAATACTAAATTCTCTTACTCCGGAATGAGATCAGAAAACTCGTGCAATTGAAGAAGCAAATGATATCAGTACTTTAAAGATTGAAGAATTGATTGGAAATTTAATGTCCTTTGAAGTACAAATGCAAGAGAGAAGAGATAGCAAGGCATTCGAAAAGAAGTCAATTGTATTCAATGCATAACAGATGGATTAGAATCGGGAAGTGATGATGATGAAGAAATAGCCTTTATGACAAGGAATTTTCAGAAGTTTCTAAAATACAGAAAGATAAACAACTTCAAATAGAATGATCATAGGAATTCTGGAAATCATAATGAAGTACCAAACCACGTTAAATGTTTCAACTGTGACGAACCGGTCATCTCAAAAGAGACTGTCCGCACCTTGATAATTCCTGCAAGCAATGATTATACAAAGAAAAGGAAGAGAGCGTATACAGCTACACTAGATGATTCAGACTCAGACTCATCCTCAAGCGATGATGATCAGAAGACAGAAAATTCAAATATGTGCTTTACGACTATTCATGATTCCGATGATCTCAGAGATACGAGTCTAGAAAAAGGTACACGTTTACAATATATTGGTTGAAATTGTTTGCTTAAAATTGATTGATTGTTTTTGTATGAATTTTAATTTTTTATTATGTTTATTTTAATTTTTTAATATTATAATATTTTTTTATTAAAGTAATATTATTATATTAAATATTACTCCAGAAAATATATAGACATTAAAAATAATATATAAATATATAGAGATTAAAGTATATAGGAAAATATAAGTCACATGAATTCTCTGACCCATGTCGACATGGTCCTACCCATGATGTCGACATCCCTATCAAAAATTTGAAATTCAAATTTGAATTCAAATCTTTGAACTTCCCTCCACCTTTTCACCAACTCCAATGTTCTGGAAAGGTACCTCCTTATCAAAGAACATGACTATTGAATATCTATTTATTTCTCTTATTATATCTTTTCACTTTCATTTTAAACTTCAAACTCTCTTTCACTCTTTCAAACTTTTTACTCTCTTCAAAAATGGCTTCTTCAAGCATTCCATCCACAATGAGGCTGTCTAAAACCATCAAAGAGTATCTCTATAATGATCCAGAAGCAATCTAGGCTTATATAAGCTATGCTAATTACGGAAAAGTCATACGGGAATGTTTGCTATCTTTAACGATTTCTCTACATATGAAATCAATACTCTTCTTGCAGAGAACCATATTCTTAGTCTTTTTGACAATTCTGAAAATGATTTTGTTTGTTATCCAAATCTTGTTAAAATGTTTTATGCAAATTTGAATCGCGGTTTTCATAAAGGAAATGAAAATGAAATTTGGAGTAGTGTTAAACGCACTAAAATTATTTTAAATTGTAAAATTTTGGGCAACATTCTCAATTGCAAGAATTCGGGAATGGATCTTTCTATTTTTAATATTGATGAACATGATCGTGAGACATTTCATCACATTTTCGAAGGAGATGACAACTTTGAATTTAAAAATCGTAACTTTCGTCCGAATGCACATATTGTTAATCTTCTTTTGCAACATACTATCACTCCTAGATCGGGAAATTTCAATAACCCGACTTTAAAAGTTTGTAAAGCTCTTTTTGCCATTTTTGGTCATTATGACATTAATTGGGCGCAAGTGATTATGGATGAACTTCGTCCTAAAAATTCGAAAATGGGTGAGAATACTTTGTATCATGGAATCTATCTCACTCGGATTTTTTGATTATTTTGGTGTTGATTACAAATGGGAAGAATTTATTTCAATAAAAGTGTTTAATCATGCCAATATTTCTCTTATGAAAATTCCTTTCATATTTCAACAATATGAATCTCTTGCCAAAAAGGATGAAAGGTTGGCACATGGAGAGATGGAGGAAGAAAATGAGGAAGAAAGAAGGGGAGGAAATGGAAATTGAAGAAGAAAATGAAGATACCTCCTTGGAAAGTATTGAATATCCTAACAATCCTTCCAACAAAACACTCCTCAAAAATCAAAATATCATAGTGGAAAATACACGGATTCTCAAAAGATCCGTTAGTAAGAAATTGGATAAAATGACCACTAATATGAACAAGTTCTTTGCTAAAGTTGGTCGGAAACTTGGCTTATCATCATTCTCCTCATCCTCTAGCACATTCTAAAAACTAGGATGTGATGTACTAGTTTATTTTGTATAAACTTGTATTGCTCTTTTATCATGTTATGTAGTATCTTATGTATTAACCTTTGTTTTTCTACCTTATCATGTCTCTGGAATAAATGTTAGTATAGTATATAAGTTTATATATATACATACTTATTTACAAAACAAAGAAGACACATAGATTAACATACCCATGTCGACATACCCCAACCCACTATGTCGACATATAACTGTCTGATTTGGTTATTTTTTAAAATTTTGAAATTAAAATAACTAACTCATGTCTATTCATTTTAAACGAATTTCTGCCTATCTAAATACCTATTTCTTCTAGAAATTTGTAATCTCTTCATTTCTACTTAGCTCTATTTATACCTTTTAACTACTTATCAAAAATGGCTTCCTCTTCTCAAACTCTAAATGAAAATCTTGAAGAAACTCTCAATTCATTTAAGAATACACTTACTTTTATTCTCCGCAATCAAAGGCACTTAGAACTAAGTCAAATGCAGATGATAAAAGAATAAGAGAAGCATTTCGATGCACTCCGTTGGATGATTTCTGCCCTAAACAAAGATGATCTCGATGCAAACCTGAAGGAACTTTAATTCAAGATAATGAAGATTGGGAAGATGTTAAAAGGATCCTATCTTTGGAGAAGAAGGATGGGTTGAAGTTCCTAAAATTATTTGATCTCCTTATGGTTTGAATTGCTTGTTTTTGAATTGTTTGATTTGATTTGAATTGTTTGATTTGATTTGAGTTGTTTGATTTGATTTGCTTTGATTGGAATTGATTTGATTTGAATGGAATGTATAAAATTATATGAAACATAGTGTATGTTTATTGGATTTAAACTATCATATTGGTTATGTTTTCATTAATTAACTCGTGTTATTATATATATATATATACTCCATCTTAATTTGTCATAGGTACTCCAATATAAGACTAAGGGGGAGTTATATTAGTTTAGGATTGGTTTTTGTCGATGACAAAGGGGGAGAAATATAAAATAGTGTAGTTAGAGTAGTTAGGCTTAGATTAAGGGTAGTTAGGCTTAGATTAAGGGGGAGTTATTGGTTTTAGGGGGAGTTATTGGTTTTAGGGGGAGTTAATGTGAAGGAGAAGTATATTTTATAAACATAGGTTGTCATCATCAAAAAGTGAGAGATTGTTAGTCCTCGAGATGATGGTTTTGATGACAACAACCTTAGGATTTGTTATAAAATATAAATACTAACGTTATGGTTTAGATATATATGTATATGCAGAATAAAAACATGCACCAAGAATAAAGACTGTACAGTATAGAGATACAAGACTGATGAATTTAAAGATTGAAGATATCAAGATTGAAGACTCATGAGTACCAAGAAATCAAGTTGTCAAGAGTTCAAGATTTCAAACAGTACAAAATAATGTAGTTAGTCTAGAATTATGTTAAAACTTCTTGAAAGCACTTACATCTTTATTCAAAATTTATTCGTGGAATGGAATCCACTTTGAGCCTGTTAAAGGGATGGAATCCTTGTGGGATGGAACCCACAACAATATCTAGTGGAACATATAGTGGTCCTATTTTGATATCCACTAATTTTATAAAAATGTTTTTCAAAATATATCTCTTATTTTAAATGTTTTCAATACCTTCTTTTCAAAAAGACATCTCTCTTGTTTGAAATATTTTAGCCTCAAAACTATCTTTATCATTTTTAATATTTTGATTTCAAAATTGTCATTGATTTTAAACTATCTTTTGTTTTAAATATTTAGCTTTAAAATATTTATTTACTCAGATTTTAAATCACTTTATAGATTAAGATTATATACATTAAAAATTACTTTCTAAACTCTTTTATATGTTTAAACTATATTCAAATATATTTACAAAGTTTAGAAATTGTTTTGACAAATTATAGAAAACAATTTTAATAAGAAAATCAAAACATCAATTTTTGCCTTGAGCATGTCGACATCCCTCAACCCCCATGTCGACATGGTATTCGTTAAATTCAAAATTCAAAATTCAAATTTTTAAAAGAAGTGTTTATTCGTCGTATCCTTTAATGAATAGATATGGCTGTTGATTTCCTATAAATACTAATAGTTCTAAACGAATTTATCATCAGATTTCATTTATTTTCTCTCCTCTTCATCTTCCACATTTATTGTGACGCCCCACCTCTATACCCATGCTAACCAAGAACACTACGATGTAGTGCTGTCAATTAGCACAGAGAATAAGGCTGTTGAGGAGCGACCATCCGTGTAACTTCTTTGTGCGAGCACCGATATGTCAGATAGAATAGAATGCATATCTTTTAAAGAGGAAATCCAACTTACCGATACAAACACAAAGCTATCACACGGTGGCTATATATAATCTTTGGAAACAAATATAGAAATAAACATAACACAAATCAGTCACAGACAATTCATATCACAAAGGCGGAATAAGATATGAATATTACACCTAAAAGTGTATATCAGAGTAGTGGTCAAAAAGATCCACAATAACACAAAAGAATAGATACAAGTGCAGGACAATAGAATACGTATACATCAAGGAGTCTAATCTCAAATGCATACAACAAAAACTACTAAACTAGAGTAGTTATCCAAAAGTCAGAAGATGGCTCCAGATAAGAAGTCATGAGGAAGCACCTGTAAAATCTCAGTCTGACCCGAGTATTATTTATAAGAAAATAATAAACGGATCAGTCTAGCTATAAATATCAGATGATATGGTATAAAGTAAAAGGTATGACATGAACATGTAATAACCATAACGGCATACTACTATAAGTGTGTAAATGATAATCAACAAAAGATTAATCAATATCACAAGAATCTTCTCAAAGATAAAATAGGGTATCATACCCAAAACTTGTATTCATAACAAGTCAATAACACATAAATTCACCAATGCACAAAAACTGATATCATATCAATGAAAATCATGAAAATGGGTGAATTACAAAATTCCAGAAATCATCACCAGAAATCCAGAAAACACATAAAAGGGGGGAAGGCCTAACACATGAATAGGAGCATGAAAACTCACCTACGCGTATCACACAGGAATGAGAAGCTATCTCATGGAAGCTATCCATTAAATTTCCACACAGTAATGGCCCGAAGACCATGGGGTGCTATGCCATATTTCACACAGGAATGGCCCGAAGACCATGGGTTTTCCACACAGAAATGGCCCGAAGACCATGGGAGACATCGCTCAATCGCTAGTCTAAATCATAAAAATGATCGTCATGATCATAAGGAAGTGTCAATTACACTAAGCTAGTAAGTATAAGAGTTTAGCTTCATGTCCCATAACCACTTGCTTAACTCAAATATTTACGAACAGATTGTAGATCTGCACTAGAAAATTGTCACAAGAGTTTCAATATGTGTGAATCGAAATCACACCAATGAGGTATAGACTAACCTTGAAGATAAAGAGATATGTGTGAATCGAAATCACACAAATGGTGTTTAGTCTAATCTCGCAAACAAAGAGACATCGCACATTGCTAGTCTAAACCATAAAATGATCATCATCGATCATAAAGAAGTGTCGATTACACTAAGCTAGTAAATATAAGAGTTTAGCTTCATGTCCCATAACCACTTGCTTAACTCAAATATTTACGAACAAACTGTAGATCTCCACTAGAAAATTGTCACAAGAGATTCAATCGAACAAGTCCATAAATTAACTGACGAAGTAAACGCAAGCGTTTCATACCACTTGTTTTGCTAAGCCGTTTAATTATATTTTCTCATACGAATGAGGTAAAGGTTTGTATATACTAGTAGATTGGAAAATAGTTTTATAAACGAGTTTGATATTGAAAATAGAGTTGAAATCGTTTTGATGAAAGAGTTTTGATATTTACTACTAGTATTGAAACCTTTATATTTTTAAAGTGACAAGTCATAGAAGTGATTGTAGAAACAATCAATTATAAAAGTTCACATTCGAAGACGTGAATAAAATCCAAAGAAATCAATTCCCAAAACCATCAAAGTAAGAAATTCTGATAACGAGGTACCATCCCGAAAGAGGACAAAATGAGGTCTAACGACCTAAGGGAGGTATGGTCGAGCGACCTAACGAGGTACCATCCCGAAAGAGGAGTCATCAAAGTCTTAAGAAATGTTAACAACAAATAGGAGACCACACGAATCGATTAAAGTTGGAAATTCAAACAAATAAGCAATATAGGAAAAACTGGCAAATAGGAGCAGGTCGGTCAACCGGACTCCCTGAGTCGGTTGACTGGACCAGAGACAGAAGTGCTCGGGTAGTAGGTCGGTCGACCGGACCCTGAGGTCGGTCGACCGGAGCCTGTTTCCAGCACTCCCATGCCAATCAAATGAATACCAATTCCTTCCGAAATGCAATCGGTCGAGCAACGACGCTAAGGGTTTACGCCAATCGACTACCCGGCCATATACGCTCTTCGATTCATCACCAAAAACATGATCAAAACATCAAAGTTAGGATTTTCAAAGAATTGAACTCAAAACACTAAAAATTGGAATATTCACCAAATCAATCCAAACCAAAAGCAATTGCACAAGAATAAGTGTTAGGAATTCATACCTAACAATCGAAGATAATTATAGTTTAAGATGTGAGATAAAAATCTCACCTTTGAACCCAAACCAATGAAGAAGAAGCTTGAAAGCAATGGCAAGGGCAATCACTCTTCAATTCCAACTCAACAAGCTTGAATCAAAGCTTTAAAGAAGGAAATTCCCAAAGTTAGGTTTAGGAATAAACTGAAATTGAAGAGGAGAAGAAGATAGAGAAGATGAAGAGGAGGCTTACCAATGGGTTCTCTTTGAATTTGGAGCTAGAAGTTGGAGTTTGCAAGAGGGACTAGGGCTAGGAGTTTCCAATTCCCTTTCACTTCCCCATTTTCAGTTTTGCTTGAGTGTTTGGAGAATAAGAGTGAAGTGAAGAGGAGAGGTGGACTGAGCTAGGGTAATAAGTGGGGTTATTGGGCTGAAACCCAAACCCAAAGTCCAATAGAAAATAGCAAAATTCGACTTTCTCCAAACATATCGAAGCTTACACTCAAAAAGATCGCAAACGACATTTTGAACTCAATGGAGGTGGTCTCGAGCCCTAATTCGACTGTTTGCAAAAAGTAGCTTTTCGGACCAAAATCCGACGAATGATGAAATATTTAAATAAAATATTTAAATATAAAATCGACAAATATGCGGGTTGTTACATTTATTCTAAAGAATCCCAAACTATACTCTGCCGAAATACCAGGTGAATCAAACTTGATTATCTCTTGTTTGATTTCTGCCACTCTCTCCATAAGATCTCAGTGCTATTCAGAGTTATAGGATTATTTGTAAATCAAACTGTTGAGTAAAAGGTGCGGTTGAGCCTTCAAATCAATTGGGTGTGATTGTTGCCCCGGAAATTGATTAGGTGATCTTGTGGCCTTGTAAATCAAAAGAGTTTGCCCCCGAACTCGAATACAGGAGGGTGTACCTCGTGGCCTTGAAATCGAGGGTGTAATCTGGAAGATTATTTTTGATATGAAATCCATATGTTTTTGCGGGACTGGATGTAGGGTAACCCCGAACCGGTATAAAATCCTGGTGTGTTCTTTCCTTTACTTCTTTTATTTATTATTTGCATCTGTGTCCGATTCTTTGAGTATATCTGTGTCTGTGAATTGCATTTGTTGGTGATTAAATTTACATAAGTTTCAAAAAGATTTAGAAAATCCACAAAACACTATTCACCCCCTTCTAGTGTTATTCCAGCCTTAAGATCCGTAATCCGCATTTCTCACAGGATCCACCGAAACACCATTTTTCGAAACCACATGGCCAAGAAATCGAACTTCGTCCTACTAGAAATTACATTTGGAAAATTTTGCCTTCAATTGATGGCTTCTCAAAGTTTCGAGCACAAGCACGAATTGGTTAAGAACATCCCTGAATACTCTGTTCATTAGATCTACAAAGTAAGTCGGTGCATTCGTTAACATGAAAGGCATAACAAGCCATTCATAGAAACCATCTTAGGTACGGAAAGCAGTCTTATGAATGCTTTCCTCAGAAATCCTCAACTGATGGAAACCTGAAGCGAGGTCAAGCTGAGAAAACACCTATGCTTTATAAAGCTGATCGAATATATCATTAATACGAGGCATATGATATCGGTTCTTATGTGCGAGCTTATTCAACTCTCTATAATCCACACACATTCTCAAGGAACCGTCAGATTTAGTGACAAAGACTACGAATGCGCACTACACCAGAAATGCTAATTAGGCAGTGCTTTTGGCCGTATCAAATGGAATTAGGCAGTGCTTTGGGCCGTATCAAATTTTGGCGTGGTTAATAATTTGATACAGCCCAAAGCCATATCAAATTGATGAATTTGATACGGCTCAAAGCAGTGCCTAATTCATGAATTTGATACGGCTCAAAGCACTGCCTAATTCATGAATTTGATACGGCTTTGGGCCATATCAAATTCATGAATTTGATATGGCTTTGAGCCGTATCAAATTAATGTATTAAAGTAAAAAAATGCATTGCTCTCTATTTTTCACATTACATGTTCCCATAAGAAAACAAACAGCAAAAAGAGCGTGAAGAAGACAGAGAAACAAGAATCTTTACATTGCTAAACACATGGTTCCATTAAAAGAAAAAAAAAACTTTGTCATTGACAGTAAGGCAAGCAAGGTGCTGCCAGATAGAAACTGATCCTCCTTTCTACAAAAGTCTTGAACAACATGACAACCACCAAACTTCAACCAAAAAATTGGGAAGGGAAGAAAAAGAAGAAAAAAACCAAAAACTAAACAAAGTCTGTAACGACCCGATATTTTCAACCATTCGCATCCATTATAAGTGTATAGGTAGACACTCATGCCGGAGTTGAATTGCTCAAAATACCGCGTTGTAATTAAAATTTGGCAAATCTCAGAATATACAGTAAATAAATATAATCACAGATCACAGACATAGAGTAAAATAATGCAGCGGAAGTAAAAGAAATAGTAGTTCATGAAGCTACTATGAAAATATATCAGAGTTACATAAGATACAACATAAGAAATAAAGTACAGCAGAAGTCTCAATACAATAACCAAGTACAGGCTGAATAGAACAACGGAACCGAAGTTGATAGAACAAGACTAGCAAATAATCTCCAGCGATTCAAATCTCCAGAAGGTGGAAATCCAAATCTGTGAATACTCAGGCTGACCCGAGCGTAAAGCAAAACACAAAACACTCGAGTCAGGACAATATATACTTATATAATGTAAACCAACTCAAGTGAACTGTAATAAAGGTACAAGTAACTTAGAAGATGCTTGGGACCGCCCATCCTCTAAGGATCCGTTAAAATATCTACTATGTAGTAATATTCGCTATTATAATAATGTCTAATAAGTAAAGTATAATCATATAGAAAATAGCGTTAAGGGGATGGAGAACCTTAACGCGGTCGGATCTTAAAATCATAATCGTAGTAAAGCTCGATATGGTAGGTGACACGGCACAACTAGGCAATGCCAGGGTAGATATACCAATTACGCACACGGACTGATGGATACGCATAGCAGCCACTACCGTTCCACCTCGAACAACACTCCCAAATCGGAGGATGGCCATCTAATCAATCACAAGTAAGAGTATAATATCGAAGAAATGTGTCCGAGAAGAGGTGCTACCTCACTGGTCCGAGATCGCTCCTGTTTTAGCCACCTTATGCCAACTCACGGGAGTTGGGTCCACGTAACATACCTTAAGAACGTCGCCACCATCCTACTTCATTCTGGAATCTCCACCGCGTACACGGTTGTCAAAGTGGTTTTCGGTATCGACAGAGAGTATGTCCATATCCGATCCCGGTCTCTTTGCCAACCAATCGTTATTATAACCCGTGGTTATAACTTTTAAAAATAGTTTATGTTTCAAATCAAAATACATCCTTTAAACCATTTCAAAATCATATCATTTATTTCAAACTAATACATACTTTCAAACCCAAAACATATCTATTCAAAACCAATTCAAAAATATATCATTTCCATTTCAAAACCAATTCAATAATATATCATTTCAATAAAACCCAAATTTCAAAATCACTGAATATTTCCTTTAATTTATTAAACTTGAAATCTTCCTTTAAATTATCATAGCATTTTGGTAATGTAACCTTAAGGAATCATAGCATTTTTGGAATGTAATACTTCCCAATTTAACATTTTATATAATCAAAGTATTTATATACTTACAAATTTTTAACATGGTCATTTTATCATAGCCTTATAGTTAAATAAACTTTGTTACTGTAATATCCAATTTAATGCTAAAATTCTTATGTTAAGTTAAGAGTACCTTATTAACTTACATTATCATTACAATAAAGAAACTTTATTATTTTAGTCATTAAAATATGTCATTTACATTGATTAAAACTTACATATTAAATGTACTTTTTAACTTACATTCCTATTACAGTAAAGAGCATTTATCATTTAATCAATATTACACTAATTAAACTTACATTATCGAATGTACATTTTAATTTACGTTTTATTACAAAAGGGGCATTTATTATTTTAAATCAATATTACACAAATTAAGACTTACATGTTTCTTTCATTAATTAAGACTTTACATGTTTCTTTCAGTAGGTAGAATTTTACACGTTTCTTTCATAAATTAAACTTTACATATTTCTTTGATTAATTAGAAATTTACACGTTTCTTTCACAATAAATTTCTTATAATTAAATCCAATTTTCAACAATTTACTTAATAAGTTTAAGTGTAAAAGTTCCAATTCTTCACATTTCAACAAATAGACTTAACACTTCAAATTTAAATTACCATTTCACAATTTAACAAAATTTCCAATTTTATTTAATTAACTTAAACCTTTAATTAAAACCAAATTTCACATTTCCTAGTCAAGTTCATATTTTAACGTTTCTTTTAAACATTCATTTATTTAACCACTTAAATTCATAGAAAAATCAATAATACTTTAATAAATCACTTAAATTCAAATTTAATCAAATTATCATATTTACCATTTCCAAATAAAATTTAATATCCATTTTATTTATATAACTTAAAATATCATTTTTAACCAAATTCCAAATTTCCAACTTAAGTTATATTTCAAAAATCCAGTTAAACCATTCATTAATTACATTTTTAACACATAGAAAAATCATAATTTCTTTATTTTAAAACATTTCAAAATCTATTTAAATCAAATTTCATAAATTTATAATTTTTAAAATACTAAAAAATATTCAAAACACTTTATAAAATAACCACGGGCCTGTATATAATTTTCTAACCTAGGTCAAGTGATACGGATATGTATCATTTCAATCCGCAGTTAAAAAAGAAAAATCCGGGTTCTATCATTTCAAACCCGCAATCCCAAGTTAAAATAATTTAAATAAAAATCATTCAGGCCTATCATTTCAGCCCATAACGATTTTTCCCTATTCTAAAGTCCGTTCGGGTCTGTATCATTTCAACCCATAGTGATTCTAATCTACAGGGAACTTGCAATGGTGATAACAGATATAAATAACAGAATAACATTAAATAATAGTAACATATGATATAATAAGTGTAATAACAGGTGTGAACATCATATGATAATAATATAAACATATATAACATGATGATATACATTACAGATTCAAATGGTGTCGGTTTATCAGTTATATAGGTACATATTGTCTGGTGAGAATAACTCACCTGTTTGTGCTGGAGATATCAAAACCAATGACACAATGGAACAAAAGCACAATGACAAGACTACGGACTTGAGTGGAGAGCAAGATCCAAAGCTACAACTCTTGTATTACAACCCAAAACATACATCAAAACAAACACAATTTCAACGCACTTGAAATGGAATAACTTTTAAACGAAAAGAGATTTGAATGTCAAATCTTTTGCCTTGCTTTCTCTATCCTTTTGCATGGCCTAAGGAATGTTTTGGTTCAGGTTTGGACATGGTTTGGGTCTGGTTTGGACCAAGGGATGCATGGCTACAAGCTAGAGATGATGGGGAAGTTACAACATAGGCATGTGAAGAGTTTTATGCAATATGGTGGAGTTTTGGTTCATCTTTGGCTCGGTCTACAAGGTCCTAGGCTTGGCCATGACTTGCTACAGGTCTGGACAGAGGAGATGGTGATGTGTAGTGGTGGTAGCAAGGTGGTGGTGGCGGGTAGAGGTGGTGTCCAAGTTGGTGGGCGAAGGTATGTTGCAACTAGTGGTGGCTATGCATTGTTTTAAGGGATTTGTGCAAGGTTTTGTGTGGTTTTTAGTCAAAAGGAGTGCATGGCCTATCATGGTCAGAGGAGGAGGGGGTTTGGTCGTGGATGGTGTGGGGAAGGAAGTGGTGATGGTCGGTGGAGGAGATGGTGGAGGTGTTAGGCCAAGCAAAGCAAGAGAAACATGGCAAAAATCATTGAAAATGAAGAGAAAAGAAGAAAAAGAAGGAGAGGCCATTACCTATTTTTGGATGAAGCCATGAGAAATGAGGAGCTGATTTGTTTTCACGTGAAAAGATGAGAAACAAAAGGTGGCGGCTACACTAGGGTTTTAGATGGCTAGGGCAAAATTTGAGGAGTTAAAGAAAATGAAGGGTTTGGACAAAAAAGGGCTTAAGTTTCAAAGTGTTTTACAACCTTTCATATTTCTTTTCTTTTTAATCTTTATATAAACAAAAATATTCAGAAAAATAATTTACAAACCGAAATCAATTATAAATATGAGAAAACAAATAATAAATTTTGGAAAAATATAAAAAGAATGAAGAAAATTACTTAAAAATACCAAACAGTGTTCAAAAATTATAAATAAATCACTGTCAGTCTTGAAAAACTATACACTTCATTATAAAAATATTATGAAGTGAAAATTTGAATTAAAATAATTTATTTATCATTTTCAAAATAAAATAGATAATTAAATTGGAGAAAATAGAAAAGGATTAAAGAAAAATGTTTAAAATTTACAAACAGGGCATGGAAATTTGCAAGAAAAATACTACTAACTCTGGAAAAATTCCTACCTTACTTTAAAAATATTTAAAAGCCAAAATATATTTTATATAACATAAATGTACAAATTAGAATAAAATATATCAAATAAAAATGTCATTTTATATAATTTTAAAATAAAGAATATTGCTGAATAACCCAATATACACACAATATTGAAAATAGTATAACTTTTGCAATTTAAATCCGTTTGCAACGAAACGAAAAGCAGTATTCAAGTTATTAAATCTATTTTTATAATAAAAGATAAAATTCATAAATTTCAAACTTTTACATTTTCAAGTTAAAAGTCGAAGTTTGACTATTTGACCAAAATTCACATTTTCTGGAAATATTAAATTTAGTCATATTTGGAATTCAAATCCACATACAAAATCAAAGTTTTTTATATTTACAATAACAACATTTATTCTTTTAATAAATAAAGCTCTTAAATTTGGAAAAATCAAATTAAAATTAATTGTAAAATACAGGGTTGTTACACTCTCCCCCACTCAAAACTTTTCGTCCCCGAAAAGGAACGAGGTACGGGAAAGCACCTAAAAAGATAGAATGAATAGAATTAAGACAAGATGATAAGAATATTGGAATTACACCTGATAACTATTGTTATAGGCAAGTTTAACAAGTTGGAGGTGATCAAATCAAGAACACAAACACGAAAAAGATCCTCTAGAGTCTGAATCACCCCTTTCACTTGACCGACGGTCTATGAATGGAAAAACAGTGTTCAGATCCAGATGAGTAACAAAGATTTCAAAGATTATAAAAAGATGTCTAAACGGACTGGTATAAGCAATAGCCTTCCCATTCTGTAACAAGATAAGAGAAATAAGGACAACCAAAAGATAGTTTGAAAAAATAAAATAAAAAATAAGAAAATAAATGTGAAACAATAACGCTTTGAAATCATAACAAATTAGAGATGTTTATCATTTGGAAATCATACTACTAAAATCATAACACTTTGGAAATGTAATTCTAAAAAAAACATAATACTTAGAAAATCATAACACCTTTTAAAATAATCTTTATTTAAACCATTTTAATTCAAGGTCAAATAATATTCATTTTAAAGTTGTAACATTTCTAAGTTCATTCAATTATAAAACTTCCAAAACATTGTATTTTCAAAACAGCAGCACTTATAAAATGCTACAGTAGATATATTAATATTTCAAATCAGTTTTATTCTAGAATATTCATTTGGATATCATTTAACTTATGACTTATTAAAACAAACTTTTATGAATGGAATATCCAAATTAAACTATACTTCGTTTATTAAGCCAAAAGCTCACTATTTTACTTAGCTCTTCATTTAACAAATAACCTAACACTTTATTTAAAATGCCCATTTCATAAATAGATATTCCTTCAATAAGTTACACTTAAAATTTCCATTTGAAAACCAAATTCTCAATTATCAAATTTAGTGATGTTAAAATACATTATAACAATCATAATTATCCATTTTTCAAGACATATCAATTTCATAAATAAAATATTTATCATAGAAAATATAACAATCAAATTTCTTTACACATTTATTCATTTAGACATCAATTAAACTATGAATTCAAGTTAAATAAACTTTATTACAAAATGTCCAATTCCAATGTATTTTATTTTATCTATTCAAAGATACATTATTTATTATACAACATATTCATTTCAGGAAATAACCATTATTAAAATTCCTAGGTTAGACTTAAGGTTCCATATTAAATCAAATTTGATTATCAAGTTATTTAAATAAAATCTCTTTAAATTCCTTTTTCACTATTTACCTCTGTAAATCTTTTATAACTAAAATTTAGGTGTATAAAATTTATTATAACCACTCAAATTTTATTTAAAAAATCCTTTTTATATTGTATATTATCCAATTACATTGTTAACTTCTAAAAAAAATTTTAAGGTAAGTTATATTTGAATGCAATTGTATTATACAAATAAAACTTTCCAATTCAATTATCTCAAGTTTGAATCATTTATTCAAAAAATTTAATTTTTCTTTTTATAACTGAAATTATTCTTTAAGATGAAATTTAAGAATTAATTTTCCGGTTTCCTTCAAACCAGTTAGAGATAAATAAATATATGTACATAATATGTCAAATCAATTTAAATCATATATCTATATATATTATGAATCAAATCATATTTAGAAATTCAAATAAATTAAATCTTTCAAAACAAAGCTGTAGTAAGACTACAGAACGGTCTCTTCAGTTCAAAACTCGAAAATAAACATCGATGATGCTGCAGTCATCACCGAAATTATTTTCCAGCGACAAAGAGAAGAGCACTTAATTTTTAAACTTTAAAATCCTTTAGAGACAAATTTTTTATTCAAAAATACTTTAAATTATATCCTTTTAAAAATTTTAAACACAAGGTTTGAAATCCATCGGAAACTTGAATTCTCAAATTCTTGATTCAAATTCATTTTAGTTCCCAAATCAATTTATAAACAACTATTTATAAATTCATTTGTAGAACAATAAATGATAAATCAAGTATTATCATTTCAAATTATCAATTTAAATTAATTTATTAAGTTCCATAAATTTACTTATAAATCAAAATTTTATTTCATTAACCAAATTTAAAATAATATCGTGTCAGTTTGTTCTGTTAAAGTGTTTTAGAAATCCTATCGATAGCGTTGATCAGACGAATCGATCGGAAATCCAAATCAACATCAACAACTCAAACAACACCATATATAAAACAAAACATAGATTTACAAGTACAATTAAAAATGTTTGGAGATAGTTTAGAAACAAAAGACAAGATGGTTAAACAGAGTAGAGATATGGGTAAGCTTAGGTAAATCGCGGACAACCTTAACCGGGTCAACCGTGACTTAAAGAATAAGATCGATGTGGATTTTTCTGGGATAAATCTACATTCGATCTCAAGAGATAGAGTTTGGAATAATAAAAGATATTAGCATCTAAACCAAGGATAGATAAAATCTCTGGTGAATCGATGCTGACTGTAAAGGATTTTCACCCCTTTACAAGAAAATTAGAATATTGGCGAGATCGCCAATTCACTATAAAGATCATTCGAAGTGGAGTTATGTGATACTCCAAAATCAAAAGAAGATGAATAGTGAGAGACAAGAATGAATTTTGGAACCGCAGGAAACGTTCCAAAATTCAAAGGAAATCGAATCAAAAGGAAGAGATTCAAACTCGAACGAAAGTGATTCTGTAAATAAATTTACCATACATTCTAAGTTTTGCCTCAAAGCCAAAGCTCTGATACCAACTGTAACGACCCGATATTTTCAACCATTCGCATCCATTATAAGTGTATAGGTAGACACTCATGCCGGAGTTGAATTGCTCAAAATACCGCGTTGTAATTAAAATTTGGCAAATCTCAGAATATACAGTAAATAAATATAATCACAGATCACAGACATAGAGTAAAATAATGCAGCGGAAGTAAAAGAAATAGTAGTTCATGAAGCTACTATGAAAATATATCAGAGTTACATAAGATACAACATAAGAAATAAAGTACAGCAGAAGTCTCAATACAATAACCAAGTACAGGCTGAATAGAACAACGGAACCGAAGTTGATAGAACAAGACTAGCAAATAATCTCCAGCGATTCAAATCTCCAGAAGGTGGAAATCCAAATCTGTGAATACTCAGGCTGACCCGAGCGTAAAGCAAAACACAAAACACTCGAGTCAGGACAATATATACTTATATAATGTAAACCAACTCAAGTGAACTGTAATAAAGGTACAAGTAACTTAGAAGATGCTTGGGACCGCCCATCCTCTAAGGATCCGTTAAAATATCTACTATGTAGTAATATTCGCTATTATAATAATGTCTAATAAGTAAAGTATAATCATATAGAAAATAGCGTTAAGGGGATGGAGAACCTTAACGCGGTCGGATCTTAAAATCATAATCGTAGTAAAGCTCGATATGGTAGGTGACACGGCACAACTAGGCAATGCCAGGGTAGATATACCAATTACGCACACGGACTGATGGATACGCATAGCAGCCACTACCGTTCCACCTCGAACAACACTCCCAAATCGGAGGATGGCCATCTAATCAATCACAAGTAAGAGTATAATATCGAAGAAATGTGTCCGAGAAGAGGTGCTACCTCACTGGTCCGAGATCGCTCCTGTTTTAGCCACCTTATGCCAACTCACGGGAGTTGGGTCCACGTAACATACCTTAAGAACGTCGCCACCATCATACTTCATTCTGGAATCTCCACCGCGTACACGGTTGTCAAAGTGGTTTTCGGTATCGACAGAGAGTATGTCCATATCCGATCCCGGTCTCTTTGCCAACCAATCGTTATTATAACCCGTGGTTATAACTTTTAAAAATAGTTTATGTTTCAAATCAAAATACATCCTTTAAACCATTTCAAAATCATATCATTTATTTCAAACTAATACATACTTTCAAACCCAAAACATATCTATTCAAAACCAATTCAAAAATATATCATTTCCATTTCAAAACCAATTCAATAATATATCATTTCAATAAAACCCAAATTTCAAAATCACTGAATATTTCCTTTAATTTATTAAACTTGAAATCTTCCTTTAAATTATCATAGCATTTTGGTAATGTAACCTTAAGGAATCATAGCATTTTTGGAATGTAATACTTCCCAATTTAACATTTTATATAATCAAAGTATTTATATACTTACAAATTTTTAACATGGTCATTTTATCATAGCCTTATAGTTAAATAAACTTTGTTACTGTAATATCCAATTTAATGCTAAAATTCTTATGTTAAGTTAAGAGTACCTTATTAACTTACATTATCATTACAATAAAGAAACTTTATTATTTTAGTCATTAAAATATGTCATTTACATTGATTAAAACTTACATATTAAATGTACTTTTTAACTTACATTCCTATTACAGTAAAGAGCATTTATCATTTAATCAATATTACACTAATTAAACTTACATTATCGAATGTACATTTTAATTTACGTTTTATTACAAAAGGGGCATTTATTATTTTAAATCAATATTACACAAATTAAGACTTACATGTTTCTTTCATTAATTAAGACTTTACATGTTTCTTTCAGTAGGTAGAATTTTACACGTTTCTTTCATAAATTAAACTTTACATATTTCTTTGATTAATTAGAAATTTACACGTTTCTTTCACAATAAATTTCTTATAATTAAATCCAATTTTCAACAATTTACTTAATAAGTTTAAGTGTAAAAGTTCCAATTCTTCACATTTCAACAAATAGACTTAACACTTCAAATTTAAATTACCATTTCACAATTTAACAAAATTTCCAATTTTATTTAATTAACTTAAACCTTTAATTAAAACCAAATTTCACATTTCCTAGTCAAGTTCATATTTTAACGTTTCTTTTAAACATTCATTTATTTAACCACTTAAATTCATAGAAAAATCAATAATACTTTAATAAATCACTTAAATTCAAATTTAATCAAATTATCATATTTACCATTTCCAAATAAAATTTAATATCCATTTTATTTATATAACTTAAAATATCATTTTTAACCAAATTCCAAATTTCCAACTTAAGTTATATTTCAAAAATCCAGTTAAACCATTCATTAATTACATTTTTAACACATAGAAAAATCATAATTTCTTTATTTTAAAACATTTCAAAATCTATTTAAATCAAATTTCATAAATTTATAATTTTTAAAATACTAAAAAATATTCAAAACACTTTATAAAATAACCACGGGCCTGTATATAATTTTCTAACCTAGGTCAAGTGATACGGATATGTATCATTTCAATCCGCAGTTAAAAAAGAAAAATCCGGGTTCTATCATTTCAAACCCGCAATCCCAAGTTAAAATAATTTAAATAAAAATCATTCAGGCCTATCATTTCAGCCCATAACGATTTTTCCCTATTCTAAAGTCCGTTCGGGTCTGTATCATTTCAACCCATAGTGATTCTAATCTACAGGGAACTTGCAATGGTGATAACAGATATAAATAACAGAATAACATTAAATAATAGTAACATATGATATAATAAGTGTAATAACAGGTGTGAACATCATATGATAATAATATAAACATATATAACATGATGATATACATTACAGATTCAAATGGTGTCGGTTTATCAGTTATATAGGTACATATTGTCTGGTGAGAATAACTCACCTGTTTGTGCTGGAGATATCAAAACCAATGACACAATGGAACAAAAGCACAATGACAAGACTACGGACTTGAGTGGAGAGCAAGATCCAAAGCTACAACTCTTGTATTACAACCCAAAACATACATCAAAACAAACACAATTTCAACGCACTTGAAATGGAATAACTTTTAAACGAAAAGAGATTTGAATGTCAAATCTTTTGCCTTGCTTTCTCTATCCTTTTGCATGGCCTAAGGAATGTTTTGGTTCAGGTTTGGACATGGTTTGGGTCTGGTTTGGACCAAGGGATGCATGGCTACAAGCTAGAGATGATGGGGAAGTTACAACATAGGCATGTGAAGAGTTTTATGCAATATGGTGGAGTTTTGGTTCATCTTTGGCTCGGTCTACAAGGTCCTAGGCTTGGCCATGACTTGCTACAGGTCTGGACAGAGGAGATGGTGATGTGTAGTGGTGGTAGCAAGGTGGTGGTGGCGGGTAGAGGTGGTGTCCAAGTTGGTGGGCGAAGGTATGTTGCAACTAGTGGTGGCTATGCATTGTTTTAAGGGATTTGTGCAAGGTTTTGTGTGGTTTTTAGTCAAAAGGAGTGCATGGCCTATCATGGTCAGAGGAGGAGGGGGTTTGGTCGTGGATGGTGTGGGGAAGGAAGTGGTGATGGTCGGTGGAGGAGATGGTGGAGGTGTTAGGCCAAGCAAAGCAAGAGAAACATGGCAAAAATCATTGAAAATGAAGAGAAAAGAAGAAAAAGAAGGAGAGGCCATTACCTATTTTTGGATGAAGCCATGAGAAATGAGGAGCTGATTTGTTTTCACGTGAAAAGATGAGAAACAAAAGGTGGCGGCTACACTAGGGTTTTAGATGGCTAGGGCAAAATTTGAGGAGTTAAAGAAAATGAAGGGTTTGGACAAAAAAGGGCTTAAGTTTCAAAGTGTTTTACAACCTTTCATATTTCTTTTCTTTTTAATCTTTATATAAACAAAAATATTCAGAAAAATAATTTACAAACCGAAATCAATTATAAATATGAGAAAACAAATAATAAATTTTGGAAAAATATAAAAAGAATGAAGAAAATTACTTAAAAATACCAAACAGTGTTCAAAAATTATAAATAAATCACTGTCAGTCTTGAAAAACTATACACTTCATTATAAAAATATTATGAAGTGAAAATTTGAATTAAAATAATTTATTTATCATTTTCAAAATAAAATAGATAATTAAATTGGAGAAAATAGAAAAGGATTAAAGAAAAATGTTTAAAATTTACAAACAGGGCATGGAAATTTGCAAGAAAAATACTACTAACTCTGGAAAAATTCCTACCTTACTTTAAAAATATTTAAAAGCCAAAATATATTTTATATAACATAAATGTACAAATTAGAATAAAATATATCAAATAAAAATGTCATTTTATATAATTTTAAAATAAAGAATATTGCTGAATAACCCAATATACACACAATATTGAAAATAGTATAACTTTTGCAATTTAAATCCGTTTGCAACGAAACGAAAAGCAGTATTCAAGTTATTAAATCTATTTTTATAATAAAAGATAAAATTCATAAATTTCAAACTTTTACATTTTCAAGTTAAAAGTCGAAGTTTGACTATTTGACCAAAATTCACATTTTCTGGAAATATTAAATTTAGTCATATTTGGAATTCAAATCCACATACAAAATCAAAGTTTTTTATATTTACAATAACAACATTTATTCTTTTAATAAATAAAGCTCTTAAATTTGGAAAAATCAAATTAAAATTAATTGTAAAATACAGGGTTGTTACACTCTCCCCCACTCAAAACTTTTCGTCCCCGAAAAGGAACGAGGTACGGGAAAGCACCTAAAAAGATAGAATGAATAGAATTAAGACAAGATGATAAGAATATTGGAATTACACCTGATAACTATTGTTATAGGCAAGTTTAACAAGTTGGAGGTGATCAAATCAAGAACACAAACACGAAAAAGATCCTCTAGAGTCTGAATCACCCCTTTCACTTGACCGACGGTCTATGAATGGAAAAACAGTGTTCAGATCCAGATGAGTAACAAAGATTTCAAAGATTATAAAAAGATGTCTAAACGGACTGGTATAAGCAATAGCCTTCCCATTCTGTAACAAGATAAGAGAAATAAGGACAACCAAAAGATAGTTTGAAAAAATAAAATAAAAAATAAGAAAATAAATGTGAAACAATAACGCTTTGAAATCATAACAAATTAGAGATGTTTATCATTTGGAAATCATACTACTAAAATCATAACACTTTGGAAATGTAATTCTAAAAAAAAACATAATACTTAGAAAATCATAACACCTTTTAAAATAATCTTTATTTAAACCATTTTAATTCAAGGTCAAATAATATTCATTTTAAAGTTGTAACATTTCTAAGTTCATTCAATTATAAAACTTCCAAAACATTGTATTTTCAAAACAGCAGCACTTATAAAATGCTACAGTAGATATATTAATATTTCAAATCAGTTTTATTCTAGAATATTCATTTGGATATCATTTAACTTATGACTTATTAAAACAAACTTTTATGAATGGAATATCCAAATTAAACTATACTTCGTTTATTAAGCCAAAAGCTCACTATTTTACTTAGCTCTTCATTTAACAAATAACCTAACACTTTATTTAAAATGCCCATTTCATAAATAGATATTCCTTCAATAAGTTACACTTAAAATTTCCATTTGAAAACCAAATTCTCAATTATCAAATTTAGTGATGTTAAAATACATTATAACAATCATAATTATCCATTTTTCAAGACATATCAATTTCATAAATAAAATATTTATCATAGAAAATATAACAATCAAATTTCTTTACACATTTATTCATTTAGACATCAATTAAACTATGAATTCAAGTTAAATAAACTTTATTACAAAATGTCCAATTCCAATGTATTTTATTTTATCTATTCAAAGATACATTATTTATTATACAACATATTCATTTCAGGAAATAACCATTATTAAAATTCCTAGGTTAGACTTAAGGTTCCATATTAAATCAAATTTGATTATCAAGTTATTTAAATAAAATCTCTTTAAATTCCTTTTTCACTATTTACCTCTGTAAATCTTTTATAACTAAAATTTAGGTGTATAAAATTTATTATAACCACTCAAATTTTATTTAAAAAATCCTTTTTATATTGTATATTATCCAATTACATTGTTAACTTCTAAAAAAAATTTTAAGGTAAGTTATATTTGAATGCAATTGTATTATACAAATAAAACTTTCCAATTCAATTATCTCAAGTTTGAATCATTTATTCAAAAATTTTAATTTTTCTTTTTATAACTGAAATTATTCTTTAAGATGAAATTTAAGAATTAATTTTCCGGTTTCCTTCAAACCAGTTAGAGATAAATAAATATATGTACATAATATGTCAAATCAATTTAAATCATATATCTATATATATTATGAATCAAATCATATTTAGAAATTCAAATAAATTAAATCTTTCAAAACAAAGCTGTAGTAAGACTACAGAACGGTCTCTTCAGTTCAAAACTCGAAAATGAACATCGATGATGCTGCAGTCATCACCGAAATTATTTTCCAGCGACAAAGAGAAGAGCACTTAATTTTTAAACTTTAAAATCCTTTAGAGACAAATTTTTTATTCAAAAATACTTTAAATTATATCTGTTTAAAAATTTTAAACACAAGGTTTGAAATCCATCGGAAACTTGAATTCTCAAATTCTTGATTCAAATTCATTTTAGTTCCCAAATCAATTTATAAACAACTATTTATAAATTCATTTGTAGAACAATAAATGATAAATCAAGTATTATCATTTCAAATTATCAATTTAAATTAATTTATTAAGTTCCATAAATTTACTTATAAATCAAAATTTTATTTCATTAACCAAATTTAAAATAATATCGTGTCAGTTTGTTCTGTTAAAGTGTTTTAGAAATCCTATCGATAGCGTTGATAAGACGAATCGATCGGAAATCCAAATCAACATCAACAACTCAAACAACACCATATATAAAACAAAACATAGATTTACAAGTACAATTAAAAATGTTTGGAGATAGTTTAGAAACAAAAGACAAGATGGTTAAACAGAGTAGAGATATGGGTAAGCTTAGGTAAATCGCGGACAACCTTAACCGGGTCAACCGTGACTTAAAGAATAAGATCGATGTGGATTTTTCTGGGATAAATCTACATTCGATCTCAAGAGATAGAGTTTGGAATAATAAAAGATATTAGCATCTAAACCAAGGATAGATAAAATCTCTGGTGAATCGATGCTGACTGTAAAGGATTTTCACCCCTTTACAAGAAAATTAGAATATTGGCGAGATCGCCAATTCACTATAAAGATCATTCGAAGTGGAGTTATGTGATACTCCAAAATCAAAAGAAGATGAATAGTGAGAGACAAGAATGAATTTTGGAACCGCAGGAAACGTTCCAAAATTCAAAGGAAATCGAATCAAAAGGAAGAGATTCAAACTCGAACGAAAGTGATTCTGTAAATAAATTTACCATACATTCTAAGTTTTGCCTCAAAGCCAAAGCTCTGATACCAACTGTAACGACCCGATATTTTCAACCATTCGCATCCATTATAAGTGTATAGGTAGACACTCATGCCGGAGTTGAATTGCTCAAAATACCGCGTTGTAATTAAAATTTGGCAAATCTCAGAATATACAGTAAATAAATATAATCACAGATCACAGACATAGAGTAAAATAATGCAGCGGAAGTAAAAGAAATAGTAGTTCATGAAGCTACTATGAAAATATATCAGAGTTACATAAGATACAACATAAGAAATAAAGTACAGCAGAAGTCTCAATACAATAACCAAGTACAGGCTGAATAGAACAACGGAACCGAAGTTGATAGAACAAGACTAGCAAATAATCTCCAGCGATTCAAATCTCCAGAAGGTGGAAATCCAAATCTGTGAATACTCAGGCTGACCCGAGCGTAAAGCAAAACACAAAACACTCGAGTCAGGACAATATATACTTATATAATGTAAACCAACTCAAGTGAACTGTAATAAAGGTACAAGTAACTTAGAAGATGCTTGGGACCGCCCATCCTCTAAGGATCCGTTAAAATATCTACTATGTAGTAATATTCGCTATTATAATAATGTCTAATAAGTAAAGTATAATCATATAGAAAATAGCGTTAAGGGGATGGAGAACCTTAACGCGGTCGGATCTTAAAATCATAATCGTAGTAAAGCTCGATATGGTAGGTGACACGGCACAACTAGGCAATGCCAGGGTAGATATACCAATTACGCACATGGACTGATGGATACGCATAGCAGCCACTACCGTTCCACCTCGAACAACACTCCCAAATCGGAGGATGGCCATCTAATCAATCACAAGTAAGAGTATAATATCGAAGAAATGTGTCCGAGAAGAGGTGCTACCTCACTGGTCCGAGATCGCTCCTGTTTTAGCCACCTTATGCCAACTCACGGGAGTTGGGTCCACGTAACATACCTTAAGAACGTCGCCACCATCCTACTTCATTCTGGAATCTCCACCGCGTACACGGTTGTCAAAGTGGTTTTCGGTATCGACAGAGAGTATGTCCATATCCGATCCCGGTCTCTTTGCCAACCAATCGTTATTATAACCCGTGGTTATAACTTTTAAAAATAGTTTATGTTTCAAATCAAAATACATCCTTTAAACCATTTCAAAATCATATCATTTATTTCAAACTAATACATACTTTCAAACCCAAAACATATCTATTCAAAACCAATTCAAAAATATATCATTTCCATTTCAAAACCAATTCAATAATATATCATTTCAATAAAACCCAAATTTCAAAATCACTGAATATTTCCTTTAATTTATTAAACTTGAAATCTTCCTTTAAATTATCATAGCATTTTGGTAATGTAACCTTAAGGAATCATAGCATTTTTGGAATGTAATACTTCCCAATTTAACATTTTATATAATCAAAGTATTTATATACTTACAAATTTTTAACATGGTCATTTTATCATAGCCTTATAGTTAAATAAACTTTGTTACTGTAATATCCAATTTAATGCTAAAATTCTTATGTTAAGTTAAGAGTACCTTATTAACTTACATTATCATTACAATAAAGAAACTTTATTATTTTAGTCATTAAAATATGTCATTTACATTGATTAAAACTTACATATTAAATGTACTTTTTAACTTACATTCCTATTACAGTAAAGAGCATTTATCATTTAATCAATATTACACTAATTAAACTTACATTATCGAATGTACGTTTTAATTTACGTTTTATTACAAAAGGGGCATTTATTATTTTAAATCAATATTACACAAATTAAGACTTACATGTTTCTTTCATTAATTAAGACTTTACATGTTTCTTTCAGTAGGTAGAATTTTACACGTTTCTTTCATAAATTAAACTTTACATATTTCTTTGATTAATTAGAAATTTACACGTTTCTTTCACAATAAATTTCTTATAATTAAATCCAATTTTCAACAATTTACTTAATAAGTTTAAGTGTAAAAGTTCCAATTCTTCACATTTCAACAAATAGACTTAACACTTCAAATTTAAATTACCATTTCACAATTTAACAAAATTTCCAATTTTATTTAATTAACTTAAACCTTTAATTAAAACCAAATTTCACATTTCCTAGTCAAGTTCATATTTTAATGTTTCTTTTAAACATTCATTTATTTAACCACTTAAATTCATAGAAAAATCAATAATACTTTAATAAATCACTTAAATTCAAATTTAATCAAATTATCATATTTACCATTTCCAAATAAAATTTAATATCCATTTTATTTATATAACTTAAAATATCATTTTTAACAAAATTCCAAATTTCCAACTTAAGTTATATTTCAAAAATCCAGTTAAACCATTCATTAATTACATTTTTAACACATAGAAAAATCATAATTTCTTTATTTTAAAACATTTCAAAATCTATTTAAATCAAATTTCATAAATTTATAATTTTTAAAATACTAAAAAATATTCAAAACACTTTATAAAATAACCACGGGCCTGTATATAATTTTCTAACCTAGGTCAAGTGATACGGATATGTATCATTTCAATCCGCAGTTAAAAAAGAAAAATCCGGGTTCTATCATTTCAAACCCGCAATCCCAAGTTAAAATAATTTAAATAAAAATCATTCAGGCCTATCATTTCAGCCCATAACGATTTTTCCCTATTCTAAAGTCCGTTCGGGTCTGTATCATTTCAACCCATAGTGATTCTAATCTACAGGGAACTTGCAATGGTGATAACAGATATAAATAACAGAATAACATTAAATAATAGTAACATATGATATAATAAGTGTAATAATAGGTGTGAACATCATATGATAATAATATAAACATATATAACATGATGATATACATTACAGATTCAAATGGTGTCGGTTTATCAGTTATATAGGTACATATTGTCTGGTGAGAATAACTCACCTGTTTGTGCTGGAGATATCAAAACCAATGACACAATGGAACAAAAGCACAATGACAAGACTACGGACTTGAGTGGAGAGCAAGATCCAAAGCTACAACTCTTGTATTACAACCCAAAACATACATCAAAACAAACACAATTTCAACGCACTTGAAATGGAATAACTTTTAAACGAAAAGAGATTTGAATGTCAAATCTTTTGCCTTGCTTTCTCTATCCTTTTGCATGGCCTAAGGAATGTTTTGGTTCAGGTTTGGACATGGTTTGGGTCTGGTTTGGACCAAGGGATGCACGGCTACAAGCTAGAGATGATGGGGAAGTTACAACATAGGCATGTGAAGAGTTTTATGCAATATGGTGGAGTTTTGGTTCATCTTTGGCTCGGTCTACAAGGTCCTAGGCTTGGCCATGACTTGCTACAGGTCTGGACAGAGGAGATGGTGATGTATAGTGGTGGTAGCAAGGTGGTGGTGGCGGGTAGAGGTGGGGTCCAAGGTGGTGGGCGAAGGTATGTTGCAACTAGTGGTGGCTATGCATTGTTTTAAGGGATTTGTGCAAGGTTTTGTGTGGTTTTTAGTCAAAAGGAGTGCATGGCCTGTCATGGTCAGAGGAGGAGGGGATTTGGTCGTGGATGGTGTGGGGAAGGAAGTGGTGGTGGTCGGTGGAGGAGATGGTGGAGGTGTTAGGCCAAGCAAAGCAAGAGAAACATGGCAAAAATCATTGAAAATGAAGAGAAAAGAAGAAAAAGAAGGAGAGGCCATTACCTATTTTTGGATGAAGCCATGAGAAATGAGGAGCTGATTTGTTTTCACGTGAAAAGATGAGAAACAAAAAGTGGCGGCTACACTAGGGTTTTAGATGGCTAGGGCAAAATTTGAGGAGTTAAAGAAAATGAAGGGTTTGGACAAAAAAGGGCTTAAGTTTCAAAGTGTTTTACAACCTTTCATATTTCTTTTTTTTTTCATCTTTATATAAACAAAAATATTCAGAAAAATAATTTACAAACCGAAATCAATTATAAATATGAGAAAACAAATAATAAATTTTGGAAAAATATAAAAAGAATGAAGAAAATTACTTAAAAATACCAAACAGTGTTCAAAAATTATAAATAAATCACTGTCAGTCTTGAAAAACTATACACTTCATTATAAAAATATTATGAAGTGAAAATTTGAACTAAAATAATTTATTTATCATTTTCAAAATAAAATAGATATTTAAATTGGAGAAAATAGAAAAGGATTAAAGAAAAATGTTTAAAATTTACAAACAGGGCATGGAAATTTGCAAGAAAAATACTACTAACTCTGGAAAAATTCCTACCTTACTTTAAAAATATTTAAAAGCCAAAATATATTTTATATAACATAAATGTACAAATTAGAATAAAATATATCAAATAAAAATGTCATTTTATATAATTTTAAAATAAAGAATATTGCTGAATAACCCAATATACACACAATATTGAAAATAGTATAACTTTTGCAATTTAAATCCGTTTGCAACGAAACGAAAAACAGTATTCAAGTTATTAAATCTATTTTTATAATAAAAGATAAAATTCATAAATTTCAAACTTTTACATTTTCAAGTTAAAAGTCGAAGTTTGACTATTTGACCAAAATTCACATTTTCTGGAAATATTAAATTTAGTCATATTTGGAATTCAAATCCACATACAAAATCAAAGTTTTTTATATTTACAATAACAACATTTATTCTTTTAATAAATAAAGCTCTTAAATTTGGAAAAATCAAATTAAAATTAATTGTAAAATACAGGGTTGTTATAAAGTCGCTCACGACGAAGCCGATAATTAATATAGTAGAATATCCACACACATTCAATTCAAATTCGAATTTTTTAGGTAACATTTACACAAATGCATTCTTGGTTAAAGTCGATGTTCAATAATAAGCGACCGCCAAACAATATCACACATTCAACTAAGTTCATAAAAGAGAGAGTTAAAATTAAAAGTTGACATGACTAAAAATAAATGGAATCACAAGCCTTTCCATATAACAGGACAATAAAAAGCCTTCGGCCTGCAAGTTTAAGATTTCAAAGTACAAAATCAAACACAATACAGAAAGAATATCAACCAACCAGTAGTTTTGTACAGTCGTACAAGCTTAAGCAAAGCTGGTGGTACGTAAAACAAGAACACAATGGCCGAGTAAAGAACGAACTCTGCACAAATAAGTAATCAAATTGAAATTGCAGATATAACAGAAACACTCAATTCAGCGCAAGTTCATCTAAGGCTGGTAAGAGGAAAGTTGCGCAATGGATTCTCTCTAAGAAAATCAGTCTCCCTGTTCAAATGCAAATATACATATTAAACTCAGTAGCAAACAATATCATATGCAGTGTATATTTTATTTTGGTTGCACTATTCTTACTTTTTGAGGTTTTTTCTGTTTGCTTTTCTGAGTTGCAGCGTGGATGCTTTGGTGCTTTTAGCACACTCAGCTGGCTTTTCATTGCTGCATCGAACAATATTAAGAATGATGAGAAAGCTAGAGAAAAAATGTTCTAATACTGAGTACTTTATTCAATCTGAACACGATTAAGTGATATATGAATATATGACCCTCTACTTGAACAAAAATTCAAACTTGGCAACTTCTTAATGTCAACAATAAGCAACTTGCCATGCAGTCTAGGCTCAGCTAACTATAGCAAAATGATAATAAGATAGTAGCACTATTTTTACATCTCCTATCCGTTCTAAATCAACTCAACAAAGTTCTACCTTAATTTATTCAAAATAATACCAATTCTTATCGTGAAATCGGACCAGATCCTTAATGCGATATCAGAATACTTGGTCCATATAGTTTAAACTATACCAATAACCATTATCACTAATAATAAGACATTTAATCTGGCCAATGACTATTGATAAAATTAAGGAAAGGGGTTTGTTGTGGGGGGTGGCGTGGAGAGGGGAGGTGCTCTCCGTGTATTTCCAACGTTTGTCTGACGGTGATGTTTTTGTATTTATGTAGTATGACAGGAAACTAGAATATAGTCAAAATTCAAACCGGTTCTTCCTCTCCACAGCCATTAAACTGAAGGAAAAATGAAGAAATGTAAAGTAATATACTTTAAATATGAAAACGTAAATATAAAGTAATATACTTTAAATATGAAAGCGCACCCATCAGAGAGAGTTCGCCAGCTAGAACTGAACCTGCTACTACAGTTGCTAGAAGTCTTGCGTTCGACCCGGGTGACTCCATGTTTGCACCCTTTACGCCAAGTAGTTCAAGGCATGCTGACTGGGATGCTAAACCCAAAGGATCATCAACCTCACCTCCCTTAACAAGAAGATCAATTAAGCCCGAAACTAGTGGTTCCACATAGTAAATCGCTCTGGTCATTTGCAATACACATTGTTCCCTCACACCAAGCTGCAACCAACCCAGTCATCGAGTCCAAAGCATCACCTTACTGAGTGTTCTCATCAGTTAAGCCATCCAAAAAACCAAACTATTTAAAGTGTCAAAACATTTCAATGGGTCCAAGGTTTTATTTTAGCGATTTCAATGGGTCTGCATTTCTTCGAGCATACTGTCTGCCTCCGATTCTTTTGTGACACCTTTCTTTTAAGCAGTTAATGAGTGGCCTTGACAACCAGGCTTTACCTGTGCCGTCTTGTTACCAATTCTTTCCACATCCCACTTTGTCCAATAAATAGCACTGAATGATGTAATAACTTCTCTATTAGACCGATGCCTACATTCCTATTAACCCACAACCCATCAAGCAAGAATAGATTAAGTTTCATGATTTATAACAAAAATTGAAATCCATGTTCTCCTCTCGATGATTGAGAGAGCCGATGTTTCTCACCTCGAAATGGTAGAAGAATTGAAGAGTTACAGATTAGGAATAGAAGTGGCGGCGGTAGAAAAATGGAGGGCAAACCTCGTCCCCACCGATGCAAGAAAAAGTATTTACAACTTTACGTCTGGAAATCGGTGCTCTCGCATTGAGGAATGCGGTGGTGAATTAATTGTCGTGTCTCGCTTGTATGCTGGCTGATTTTGTTTTGAAGTACTGGTTTTCGATGTATCTTGAGAAGCATCGTTGAGTGGTTGCTCTGTGTGTTGAAGGTGATTTCTTCCTCAAGCCTTGGAATGAGATTTAGGGATTGTGAGCTGGGCGTGATTTAATTTAGGGATTGTGTAATTTAGGGATGGAGCAAAATGAAAATAGTGCGGGAAATGAAAACTAGCGCGAGCAAAATGTAGTGATCCGCGGCCTTTCAAATGTAGGGTTAGATTTTAGGTGTTGTGGGGGGTGTGGATCGCAGAGGCAATTTGATACGGCTTTGAGCCGTATCAAATTTGATAGGCTTAGAGCCGTATCAAATCTCCGCTTCCTGGTGTGCCAAATTTGCTGTTTTGGTGTAGTGGCGCCCCATTTAGAAAAACTTCTCCTAATCAAACCTATATCCAAAAGATCATTGACTTGGGTTTTCAACTCCGTCCTTTCCTTAGGTGACATCCTTCGAGGGGGAAGTATGACAGGTCTGGCTCCGGGGATAAGATCAATTCGAAATTCAATTTCTCGATGAAGTGGTAAACAAGTAACCTAACCAAAAACATCAGGGAAATGCTGAACAACTGGAATAGTTCTAAGATCGATGGAATGTGAATCAAGGGAGAAAACAAAGCTCTTAACGAGATCAAAAGGCATCTTGCATTTTATAACAAGCTGAGAACCTTTATCATCAACCAAGGAAATTTTCCGATCACTACTAGAAATAACTGCATCGAACTTAGATAACCAATTCATGCCCAACCACAAATCAAACCCACTAAAGCCCAAAACATAAAAGTCTCCAATGAAATGGTGTCCATCTTTAAAAAGACAAACATCCTTACAAATCATTTCTAAGTTTATGGGGGCACCAATGAGATTAGAGACGCACAAAGATTTATAAGCAGGTTCAAGTTTCAAATCATGCTCAAATTTCTCACATAAATCAACAGATATAAAACTATGAGATGCTCTAGTATCGAATAGAACACGAACATGTATATGATGAAAAGAAAACGTACCTTGAAGTACGTTATTAGTCTCCTCAACCGGAGGGGTGGAAGCGGTGACTGTAAAGATGCCCGACGGTTTGCCTTTCTTCTGAGTAAGGCAATCCTTCTTGAAATGGCCCGGCTGTAAGCAAATATAGCATAAGTCACGCGTAGTCATCTGGACTGGAGGGACGACTGCTAAGGAAGCTGATGGACAATCTCTAGCATAATGTCGCTTTTTATTGCACTGGAAGCAAGTGATGTGCGACAAGTCCTTTGTCTTCTTCTGAGAAAATCCAACTCCTTGCCGGCTTTGCCACTTCTTTTTCTGGCTACTAAAAATTGATTTTCTCTTGCCAAGGCTACTAGAGTTAGACTTTGCTGGAGTGTTCGAAACTTCTGAAATCCTCTTCAACTTCAAATTCTCAAAACGAATCGCCAAATCAATAATATCAGAAAAAGGCCTATGGATATGACCAATGAGCTAATCCTTATACTCTCCACGGATGCCAAAAATGAATTTCCCATTCTTCTTAAGAGGAATCTCGATCAGATGAGGGCCAAACTTCGATAGCTCATTGATCTTCCTTTCATACTCTGTGACAGTCATCTCACCTTGCTTATGTTCCACAAACCGATTCCGTCCTCCCAGCTTTTGGGCCACTGGGTAATAAAAGCTTCCCTGTAAATTTGGACAATACAGGGCTAAGCTAAACTTCCACGAGATAATCATAAGAATATAAAATTCTCATTTAGATAGATCTCACCTAAATTGGGCTCAAGGAATATCTTCCTCTGGGGTATGGGCTATAAAGGAATCCTACCAATCAAGAGCAGCTTCCTGAAGCTGCCAAGCTGCCAATTGACGCTTCTGAGCGTTAGTGATACCAAGTCCAACAAAAATCCTTTCGACATTCTTAAGCCATTGCTATGCTCCAAAAATGCTCTCAGCACCTGTGAACTTCTTTCCTCCTAGCTGGGTGTACTCTTTACTAAGAGTGGTAAATCTCACTTCTGGGACCACAACTGGTGCAACAACCTCATTCAGAACATTTCCCCTACCTCTGCCTATGGTATTACGATTACTCATCCTGTAAAGAAGGGATGGGCAAGAAAATTAATTAGAAGTTGAATCAAATGAAGGAACCTAATCAAAGGAATCTAATAAGGATGGGCACCCTAAATTAAACTCATTTAAGATTTTAAACCAATTTTAAAAAAAAACGCTCTCTCAAGAAAGATTATACTCATTCTAGGGTAATTAATTACCCTATCCATAATGAGTTTACCCCACAGGCTTATGTGTTCACTCAACCATAAACTATCATACCAACTATAATGACCCACCATTTAAACAAGGACATTTGCTTAAATGATAGATAGTTATTTAAGGTAAAAATAGAATCAATCACAGAACACAGACACAAAAATAAATACAACTCAGAATCTCACAGCGGAAATTAAAATAAGTACATAAATAAGTCTTGAATCTCCAAATAAGTTTACATTATTCTCACACTAAACAACTGGGAAAGAAATAACTGGAAATGAAATAAGTCTAACTGACATAACGAACTAAACTGATGAAATAGCATAAATAGAACTGAGTCTCCAACAATGCCTTCTTCTCCACAACAAGCTCTCCAAACTGGAAATACTCTCGCTGACCCGAGCATAATGGAAAACACAATACTCGAGTCAGGACTAATATCCTCATGTAAATCAATAAATCAAGGCAAAGTAACTTAAGAGATGTTATGGGTTTTTCCATCTCCTAAGGATCCGTCAAACTTCCTATATATACTAGTGTACGCTATAATAGATAATGTCTATCAGTAAAATAAATATCAAAATAGCATTAAGGTTTTACATTATCCCCCTTAACACATTTTTATAGCATGTAGTCTATGCAGGTCCTGTAACACAACCAGTAACATCGGTAGCCAGTGAGTCCCATATAGGTACAGTACTAAACCAAAGTCGTAATGGGCTCGTATAAGGATAAATACGACAAGGCACGTAAGACAATGCCCAAGGTAGGGTTCTACCAGTTTACCCTTTCTGGCTAGTCGTAACCCATACGTGGCCGATCGCGACTATCAATCCAAACAGAAAGGGTGCACCCATCAAGCTCAAATCACGATAGTAAATACGAGGGATCAACGTCGCTAGAGGTAGCTAACCTTATTGGCCAGACATAGACTCATGTTTAGTCATTTTAATTATGACACGAGTGTCAAAGCTATCCATCATCGTTCTCTTACTTCATTCCAGTAAACATTCGCTAATTCAACCACTACATTATGGATATCATCCACCGCGTACATGATTATCAAAGTGGTTTCGAGATTAACAGAGAGTATGTCAATATCCGGCCCCGGTCTCTTTGACGACCCAATGTATGTTTTTCACACCATTTGGTCAACTATGGTTTAAAACAGTTCATATCAAAATGAACAGTGATTTTAAATCTCCAAGTTTCTCAAAACCCAATTCCACATCTCCTAAAATTTCCATTTCAAACATTTTGATTTCAAAACCTAGTTTCCTTTGAAAATATTTGACCATAAAGTTTATTTAAATCCAATAAACTGTATCACTTGAATCGAATTTAATTTCAAGTTCAAATTTGAATTCCATTACAATTTTACCATCAATTCTTTTACAATAAATTCCACATTTGAATTCATCAATTTAAATCACCCTTTTGATTTATTTACAAATTTATTTCCCAATAGATTTAACTTTACACAAATCACGTTATAAGAAAACAAGTTATTAATTTAAGTTTAAATCTAAAAAAATATAACTTAATTCTTAACTTTAATATCTTCATTTTCAAAATTATACAAACTATAATTTGAATCAAATTTTATGGAATTAAATCCAAAACCAAGTTTCTTTACATAAAACATTTCAAACATTTATCCATAAATTAATCGTATATTTATAAAATCACTTATTTCACAATAAATTTATTTAGTAATAAAAACCAATTTTAAAAACATATTTTAAAATTTCAAATCGTTTTTATATAAATTTCCAAAACGATCACAGTTTATAAGATATTTTATTTGACCAAACGGTGTTTTTATTTTAAATATTCTACCAAGGCCAAGGGGAATATTTAAATTTAAATACAGGTATATATCATTTCAACCCTTTTAATATCACAATTAAATGCGGGTATATATCATTTCAACCCTTTCCAATATCACAATTTCAATCTATACAGTCATGTTCGAATATCGACGAGGAAATTTCAATAAAACATACTAAATATCAATAACATGGTGAAACATGACATGTCCAAATTAATTTTTTCTACACTTGTGTACATACATATGACGTGTATATCGTGTCAGCGTGTGCACATATCATTCGATAATTCATCCAACAAATATATATATCAATTTAAATTAACAACGAACATATAAAAGTGACAACTTCAACTTTTATTAATTTGCATCATGATGTTAGTTAGGTGTGAATGTATAAACAGTCGCCTCAACGACGACGACTCGAGATAGATCCATGATACGGCTTACAACGCGTGACACGATCGGACTCAATGACGCAAATTCAACTCATACACGCAATATAGATGATCCGAACAACAACTTCCTACTTTAATTTTTTTATTTTTTATATATAACTATATATAAGCATGACCAAGCACTGGAAGTAAAGGATGGGCAGTCGAGCTTGGGACAGGACAACTTGGTTCGGTTGGAAGGCAACTCTTCAGGTGATTGGGTGGTCGATGGAGCAGGTGGTAGAAGGTGTCAGGCGCGGCACAACAATAGCTTTAAAAAAAATTATAGAGAAGGGTGGCGACTGCTGGAGGATGGCCAAAGGGCTAGGCACAGTTACGGCGGCGGCTATGGGAGGAGATGGAGGCGACCAGGCATTAACGACGGAGGAATTGGAGGTGGCAGAGGGTGGTCGGAGGTTGGGAGTATTCGGCTGTTAATTTATATATATATATATATATATATATATATATATATATATATATATGACAGGCGACGTGTAACAACCCGCATATTTCACGGTTGTATATTTAAATGTTTTATTTAAATATAGCATCGTTAACCGGATTAAAGTCCAAAATTCTACTTTTTGTAAACAGTCGAATTGGGACTCGAGACCACTTCCATTGAGTCCAAAATGGCATTTACAACTTTTTTGAGTATAAACATAGATATGTTTGGAGTTGGGTGAATTTTACTATTTTTCTATTTTGGGCTTTGGGTTTGGGTTTCAACCCACTAACCCAACTTAATACCCTAACTCCAGTCAACTCCTCTTCATTCACTCATTCCTTTTCCTAACACTCTAGCTCAAGAGAAATGGGGGGAAAAAGATTAGAAATAGAAATTCCAAACCCTAGTTTGATTTGGAAACTCAAGTTCTTGCTCCAAAATCAAAGAGAAGCTAAGGTAAGCATCCTCTTCTTCTCCATCTCAATCTCTCTTCAATTCTTTGAAATTCCTAACCCTAACTTAGGAAAAACTTCACCTTTGATAATAGATTGAAGATTCTAGAGGTGTGTTGACGAGGAATTGTTCTTGCCTTGTTTTAAAAGCTTCTCATTCATTGTTTTTGGGTTTAAAGGTGAGTTTTTGAACTCACATCTACGTCTATAACTATCATTGTTGTTAGGTATGAATTCCTAACATTTATTCATGTTCATTTGCTTTCGATTTGAATTGATTTGGTGAATTTTCCAATTTTTGGTTTTTGAAGTCCAATTTTATGGAAATCCTACTATGAATGCTTAGACATGATATTTGGGTTGTGTCGAAGAGCCTATAAGGCTGGGTTGTCGCTTGGCGTAAATCCCTAGTCGTCGTTGCTCGCTCGATCGCTCCCGAATCGTTTTGGCCATCATGGCCTAGGCAAATTGTTGCCCATACCAGGTGTTCAGACGTCTGGATATCAATTCCATACGTCTGGATAAGCCTTCTGGAGAAAAGAATATACGGTAGAAAATAAAAATTGCAGAAAACAGAATCAAACGTCTGAAACAACCTTTTAGACGTCTGAAACACCATGTTAGACGTCTGATACCACCTTTCAGACGTCTAAAACACCCTGTCAGACGTCTGAAGCCATCTTTCAGATGTCTGGATGGTTTCTGAATTTCCAGAACCTAAATCCAGACGTCTGGATTGACCCCCAGACGTCTGGAACTGTTCATTTTGCCTATTTTTGCTGTTTTTGAGTGGATTTCCAATTTTAATCGATTTTTGTTGATCCGGTTAGTTGTTATCACTTATTATCAACTTTGATGACTTCTTTCTCTGGATTTTTGGGAATATCCATTTTGATGGATTTGGTATCGATTTCTTTGGATTTAATTCACGTCTTCGTATGTGAATTTTTGGTGATAGATTGTTTTTACAATCTTTTCTGTGGTTTGTCACTTTAAAATACAAAGGTTTCTATACTAGTAGTAAATACTCAAACTCTTTCATCAAAACGATTTCGACACTATTTTAAATATAAAGCTCTCTTTTAAAAGCGTTTCCCAATCTATTAGTACATATAAACCTTTACCTCATTCGTATGAGAAATCTAATTAAACGGCTTAGTAAAACAAGTGGTATGAAACGCTTGCTTTACTTCGTCGGTTAATTCTTGGACTTGTTCGATTGAACTCTTGTGACAATTCTCGAGTGGAAATCTACAATCTGTTCGTAAATATTTAAGTTAAGCTAGTGGTTATGGGACATGAAGCTAAACTCATCTATTTACTAGCTTAGTGTAATTGACACTTCTTATTGATCAATGATGATCATTTTGTGGTTTAGACTAGCGATGTGCGATGTCTCTTTGTCCGCGTGGGGGACTGTACCCAGTTCTATTGAGCTTCGTCTCAATTTTATAAGCTAGCGACCTACGGGCTTTATGGAGTTCGGTTCATCGGGCGTACCATTATTGCACTACGTCATTGTTCCGAATCATTTGAGTTTCAGGTTCATCGGGCGTACCGTTATTGCACTACGCCGTTGTTCCAAAAATATTCGAGTTTCAGGTTGATTGGGCATACCGTTATTGCACTACGTCGTTGTTCCAACTCATTTGAGTTTCAGGTTCCTCGGGCGTACCGTTATTGCACTACGCCGTTGCACCGGCTTTATGGTTAGTGACCATGGGATAACGTTCCGTTTGTGATACACGTGTTGGTGAGTTTTCATGCTCCCGTTTGTGATAGGCCTTCCCCCTTTTTGTGATTTCTGGATTTCTAGTTGATGATTTCTAGAATTTGTGTTTCACCGATTTTTGCGATTGACATTGATATGTTTTGTCAATATTTGTGTTTTGGTGAATAATTTAAAGAATATGACATTCTTTTTGGTGCTGTGAGATTCTTCAGATATTGTATGATTTTTGTTGTTATTTGATGTACACTTGTCACAGTATGGCATTATTGTTATCATACGTTTTTGTGATATCTCTTATCCTATCTCATTTTATCTGATATTTATAGCTAGACTGATCCGTTTATTATTTTCTTCTTAAATAATACTCGGGTCAGATTGAGGTATTTCAGGTACTCCTGCTTGACTTCTTATCAGGGTCCATCACCTGACTTTTGGCTAACTACTTTAGCATAGTTGTTTTTGTTAGTATACATTTGAGATAGAGACTCCTTGTTGTATACTTATTCTTTTGTCTAGCACTTGTATCTATTCTTTTTGTGATGTAGTGGATCTAGTTTGACCACTTTTTGATGTACACTTTTATGTGTTATATTCATATCTGTTTCCGCCTTTGTGATATAAATGTCTGTGACTGATTTGTATTATGCTTACTTCTATATTTATTTCCAAAGTCTACAAAGCCACTGTGTGGTAGCTTTGAGTTTGTATTTGATATGTCGGATTTCCTCTTGAAATGAAATGTAAGTTATATTATCTGACATATCGATACTCGCACAAAGCAATTACACATATGGTCGCTCCTCAACAACTTATTCTTTGTGCTAGTCGACGGCATTACCACGTAGTGTCCTTGGCTAGTGTGAGTATAGAGGTGGGGCATCACAGCTTGGTATCAGTGCCAAACTTCGGAACAATATAGAATATTATAGCAAGGATCATCGTCCTAAGTCCTTCTTAGGAATCGTGCCTTAGGATTTAATTCGAGTCTTAGGACCCATTCTATCCTATTTTCTTTTATGATGCCTTGTTTTATCAATCAAGTTTGTTTGATATTCATTTTGAGAATAACCTTTTTCCTCTTCTTTCTTTCTTAAAGAAGAAGAGATGGTTAGATCTGGCAGTCCTAGTGCTGGTCAATCCAGTAGTCCTTCTCTAGATGGCATATTTATGTCTACCCAACAACTTTTGGATCTTGTAAAGAATCAAAGGTTTATCTATGCTTTGAGTAAGAACCCCGAAAAGGTTTTACCTTTGAAACTTGAAGTTCCTTTCGACCAGCTTATAGATATCACTCTTCGACTTGAATAGACCGATAGAGGAAGTGATAGTGATGTTGGAGGTTCCAAAAAGATCCTCAATAACATCAAGAAGAGGCATATTAAGTTCAAAAACCAAAATCCCAACAAGAAAGGGAGGCTGGCAACTTCGGTAGCAAAGACTCCAATCCCTAATCGTGGAGGATGCTACAATTGTAATTCTAAGGACCACTATGCAAATAAGTGTCCAAGGCCCCTTACTTGTTGTTATTACAAAGGTTTGTGTCATCATTTATCTTCATGTTCCAAACTTCAAAGCAAGAGGGAGGGAAAGCTGAATGTTGTGCAAGCCCCTAGTAACCATTCTCTTGGTCAAGGTATTTCTCATTCAAACCATGATGACATTAATTTGTTTCATGATTATCCTATTCGAGTTCATTTTGATGCGGTTGCATCTCACTCTTTAATATCAAAAGAGCTTGTTGATTCTTTTTCTTTAAATATTATGGGCTTGATGACTTCATTGAGGATTTCGAATTCGATTGATGGATCTGCAACACCCAGTTTACTTTGTAAAAATGTTGAGATTATTTTATGTGATTGTGCTTTCCGATCCAATTTGCATGTTAGGTGCTACTTAGGTTTCAGAATTGATTTTTGTTACAGAATTGGCTTAATCATTATGAAGCCCATATCCTATATCCCGATAGGACTATCCATCTTCGACATTCTCAATCTGTTAAGCAGGTTTTTAATTTTTTCTTAATGGTTTCGATTTCCAATTTGGTGGCATCATTTTATTCTTTAAACTCACATGATGAGGAAAATGTTACTTCCCTCATTCATGTAGTTCGTGAATTTCCCGGTATCTTTGAGCTTGTCTTAGGATTATCACCTAAGCAATCAATTGAGTGGTGCCAAGGTCTTTTCGGTTCGACTTTGCCACCAGTTTTCATTAGCTATGAGTTGCGGACGATAGCATTCCACTAACCGCATTTCGCACTCGTTATGATTCTTATGAGTGGCTCGTGATGTTAATCGGTTTGTCCAGCTTATTTCATCCAGCTTATTTCATCCATCTTATAAATCGAGTATTCTGCGAATATCTCGATGAGTCCATCCTTGTATTCATTGATTATGGATGAAAACAACAATTTAAAATTTGCAAATCTTTTTAATAAGATATTTATAAGTATGATTTGATTTTGTTCTTAAAAAGAGCAAAGAATATTCATAAAATTTTTAAGAGACATGTTTATCATATAGAAAATGATTTTTGTATTTTATTGCCCATTGCGTGGTTTAAGAATTCTGGTCGATGCGCTTGATCAACGTTATCGATAGGAATATCCTAAACGCTATGATGAGACAGTCAAACATAGTAACTTGACTTGTAATAAGTAAATTTTCCTAAAAAGATGATTACATAAAGTTAATTATAATTTTGAATGTTTTAGATTTTCGGGAAAAAGGATCGATTAAAAGAACTCTTTTTCGATGCTTCTATTCTTGTGATTCCCGAAGGGAACCAAGACTTCGTTGTTTGTACCGATGCTAGTCGTATTGGTTTGGGTGCCATTCTCTTGCATAGGGAATGTGTTATCACATATGCTTCTTGACAATTAAAGCCTGCCGAGACTAGATATGTCACTCATGACCTAGAGCTCGCGGCCATTGTTTTCGCTCTTAGAATTTGGCGTCATTATCTTTTGGGAGAGAAATTTGTTCTCTATACCGATCATAAATCTTTGAAGTATTTGTTTTCTCAAAAGGAACTTAATTTGCGTCAACAACGTTGGCTCGAGTTCCTTGCATCTTATGATCCTGATATTCTTTATACTCCCGGAAAGGGAAATCGTGTTGCCGATGCCCTTAGTCGTAAGCAACAAGCGGTTGTTTCCATGATGATATCCGAATGGAGTGATCTCGAGACTTTGTCCACTTGTGAGATTCGAGATTGTGAATCTGATTCATGTTCATCTCTTGTTTTGTGTAGCCTTGAGGCTCATCCTTCTCTTTTAGACCGCATTCTTGAAGCTCAAAAGCATGATCCCGAATTGGCTCTTCTTAGCCAAAGTTGTAGGGATAAAATTGATATCGAAGGTTTGAAAGACTTTGATATTGATGCTCGTGGTGGCATTCAAAAATTTGGTTTACTTATTGTGCCAAATATTTGTGATCTTCGTAAAGATATTTTATAAAATTCTTATCGTTCTAAATTTACCATTCATCCCGGTAGTAGTAACGGCTTTATTATTGGGATGGAATGAAATCTGATATTGCTAACTTTATTAAGCGTTGCATGACTTGCCAACTTGTAAAGGTTGAGCATCAAAGGCCCGGTGGGTTATTGCAACATTTGGACATTCCAATTTGGAAGTGGGATTAAGTCTTCATGGACTTTATTGACGATCTTCCCCGTTCTCGTTCGGGTCATGATAGCCTATGGGTGATTGTAGATAGACTTATAAAATCCGCCCATTTTATTCTCGTTCAGTCCAATCGAACCGTACCTCTTTTGGCTAAACTCTATGTCAAAGAAATTGTTAAATTGCATGAAGTTCCTACTTCTATTGTTAGCGATCATGATCCATTATTTACTAGTGGATTTTGGTAAGGTCTTCAAAAAGCTTTGGGAACAAAGCTTAATTTTAGCACCGCTTATCATCCTCAGTCCGATGGACAAACGGAGCGGGTAAATCAAACTCTTGAAGATCTTCTCCGTGCATGTGTTCTTGATTTCGATGGAAGTTGGGAAGATCATATTTCTCTTGTTGAGTTTTCCCATAATAATAGCTTCCAATCTTGTATTGGTATGGCACCTTTTGAGGCACTCTACGGAAGGCCATCCCGATTTCCTTCGTGTTGGATTGAAGCTCGTGAGAAGCTGGTTTTAGATCCAGACTTTATTGGTGTTCATTTGTGTTTCACCTATGAAAGGTGTTGTGCGTTTCGGCCGATTGGGAAAATTAGCATCTCGATATATTGGTCCATTACCATCACCAAACATATTAGTTCTGTGGCTTATCGCCTTTTTATTACCAGCTCAATTTTCTGCTATTCATGACGTGTTCTACGTTTCTCAACTACGGAAATGCCTTCGGGATTCCGATTCTATTCTTGAGCCCAGTGTTATTGAAGCAATTGAAGTTTCACCAAAATTTGACTTATGAGCAACATTCTATTCGTATCATTACTTCGGAGGTTAAACGCCTTCGAAATAAAGATGTTCTTCTTGTGAAAGTTCAATGGTCCTCAAATCCTAAGGATTGCTCTTGGGAATCCAGAGAATTCATCGAGCAAACACATCCGGACTTACTCTCTCGTGCTCATTAAGGTGAACTTCTCATTTCAAAATTTCTTCTTTTGTGTGGTTATGCTTTAGTATGGTTGTTACTTTTTATTTTCCTCTTAATTATTGCGAGGACGCAATTTCTTTAAGGAGGGGAGTCTGTAACAACCCGCATATTTCACGATTGTATATTTAAATGTTTTATTTAAATATAGCATCGTTAATCGGATTAAAGTCCAAAATGTTACTTTTTGTAAACAGTCGAATTGGGACTCGGGACCACTTCCATTGAGTCCAAAATGGCATTTACAACTTTTTTGAGTATGAACATAGATATGTTTGGAGTTGGGTGAATTTTACTATTTTTCTATTTTGGGCTTTGGGTTTGGGTTTCAACCCACTAACCCAACTTAATACCCTAACTCCAGTCAACTCCTCTTCATTCACTCATTCCTTTTCCTAACACTCTAGCTCAAGAGAAATGGGGGGAAAAAGATTAGAAATAGAAATTCCAAACCCTAGTTTGATTTGGAAACTCAAGTTCTTGCTCCAAAATCAAAGAGAAGCTAAGGTAAGCATCCTCTTCTTCTTCTCCATCTCAATCTCTCTTCAATCCTCAGAAATTCCTAACCCTAACTTAGGAAAAACTTCACCTTTGATAATAGATTGAAGATTCTAGAGGTGTGTTGAAGAGGAATTGTTCTTGCCTTGTTTTAAAAGCTTCTCATTCATTGTTTTTGGGTTTAAAGGTGAGTTTTTGAACTCACATCTACGTCTATAACTTTCATTGTTGTTAGGTATGAATTCCTAACATTTATTCATGTTCATTTGCTTTTAATTTGAATTGATTTGGTGAATTTTCCAATTTTTGGTTTTTGAAGTCCAATTTTACGAAAATCCTAATATGGATGCTTGGACATGATATTTGGGGTGTGTCGAAGAGCCTGTAAGGCTGGGTTGTCGCTTGGCGTAAATCCCTAGTCGTCGTTGCTCGCTCGATCGCTCCCGAATCGTTTTGGCCATCATGGCCTAGGCAAATTGTTGCCCATACCAGGTGTTCAGACGTCTGGATATCAATTCCAGACCTCTGGATAGGCCTTTTGGAGAAAAGAATATACGACAGAAAATAAAAATTGCAGAAAACAGAATCAAATGTCTAAAACACCTTGTCAGACGTCTGATACCACCTTTCAGACGTCTGAAATACCCTAGCAGACGTCTGAAGCCATCTTTCAGACGTCTGGATGGTTTCTGAATTTCCAGAACCTAAATCCAGACGTCTGGATTGACCCCCGGACGTCTGGAACTGTTCATTTTGCCCATTTTTGCTGTTTTTGAGTGGATTTTCAATTTTAATCGATTTTTGTTGATCCGGTTAGTTGTTATCACTTATTATCGACTTTGATGACTTCTTTCTCTGGATTTTTGGGAATATCCATTTTGATGGATTTGGTATCGATTTCTTTGGATTTAATTCACGTCTTCATATGTGAATTTTTGGTGATAGATTGTTTTTACAATCTTTTCTGTGGTTTGTCACTTTAAAATACAAAGGTTTCTATACTAGTAGTAAATACTCAAACTCTTTCATCAAAACGATTTCGACACTATTTTAAATATAAAGCTCTCTTTTAAAAGCGTTTCCCAATCTATTAGTACATATAAACCTTTACCTCATTCGTATGAGAAATCTAATTAAACGGCTTAGTAAAACAAGTGGTATGAAACGCTTGCTTTACTTCGTCGGTTAATTCTTGGACTTGTTCGATTGAACTCTTGTGACAATTCTCGAGTGGAAATCTACAATCTGTTCATAAATATTTAAGTTAAGCTAGTGGTTATGGGACATGAAGCTAAACTCATCTATTTACTAGCTTAGTGTAATTGACACTTCTTATTCATCAATGATGATCGTTTTGTGGTTTAGACTAGCGATGTGTGGTGTCTCTTTGTCCGCGTGGGGGACTGTACCCAGTTCTATTGAGCTTCGTCTCAATTTTATAGGCTAGCGACCTACGGGCATTATGGAGTTCGGTTCATCGGGCGTACCATTATTGCACTACGTCGTTGTTCCGAATCATTTGAGTTTTGGGTTCATCGGGCGTACCGTTATTGCACTATGCTGTTGTTCTGAAAATATTTGAGTTTCAGGTTCATCGGGCGTACCGTTATTGCACTACGTCGTTGTTCTAACTCATTTGAGTTTCAGGTTCCTCGGGCGTACCGTTATTGCACTACGCCGTTGCACCGGCTTTATGGTTAGCGACCATGGGATAGCGTTCCGTTTGTGATACACGTGTTGGTGAGTTTTCATGCTCCCGTTTGTGATAGGCCTTCCCCCTTTTTGTGATTTCTAGATTTCTAGTTAATGATTTCTAGAATTTGTGTTTCACCGATTTTTGCAATTGACATTGATATGTTTTGTCAATATTTGTGTTTTGGTGAATAATTTAAAGAATATGACTTTCTTTTAGTGCTTTGAGATTCTTGAGATATTGTATGATTTTTGTTGTTATTTGATTTACACTTGTCATAGTATGGCATTATTGTTATCATATGTTTTTGTGATACCTCTTATCCTATCTCATTTTATCTGATATTTATAGTTAGACTGATCCGTTTATTATTTTCTTCTTAAATAATACTCGGGTCAGACCGAGGTATTTCAGGTGCTCCTGCTTGAATTCTTATCAGGGTCCGTCACCTGAATTTTGGCTAACTACTTTAGCATAGTAGTTTATGTTAGTATACATTTGAGATAGAGAATCCTTGTTGTATACTTATTCTTTTGTCTAGCACTTGTATCTATTCTTTTTGTGATGTAGTGGATCTAGTTTGACCACTTTTTGATGTACACTTTTATGTGTTATATTCATATTTGTTTCCGCCTTTGTGATATGAATGTCTGTGACTAATTTGTGTTATGCTTACTTCTATATTTGTTTCCGAAGTCTACATAGCCACTGTGTGGTAGCTTTAAGTTTGTATTTGATATGTCGGATTTCCTCTTGAAATGAAATGTAAGTTATATTATCTGACATATCGGTACTCGCACAAAGCAATTACACAGATGGTCGCTCCTCAACAGCGTTATTCTTTATGATAGTCGATGGAATTACCCCGTAGTGTCCTTGGCTAGTGTGAGTATAGAGGTGGGGCATCACACGACGGCGGTGGCTGGAAGTGGCAAGGGGAGGAGATGATGCTGGCACGATGGCTAGAAGGAAGCGGAAGAGGTACGACGGCGGTGGGCTTGGAGTCGGCGATGGGGAGTTCGGTTTAAGGAAGAAGCGGTTTTGAGTAAAGCTTGTGTTATATTTTTTCAGGCTACTGTGCTTTGTTTGCTCATATGTGAAATTGCATAAGATAATAAAAGGAGGGGAGGACGTGCGGCCACGTGCAGATATTTTCCTTTTTGAGCATTTCTTCCAGCATTGATTACCATTTCAATATTATACCAATTCAAATTTCTTTTCTTTTTTTTATTACCAACCGTGTATTAGCTTCATTATCCAAACGTGTATTACTTTCTATATGCCAACTTATATGTGTACCAACTTATACGTGTACTATTTCAAACGTTATAACGTGTGAATTATATATACTTATCATTTTTTCAACAGTCGTTCCCTATAAACTTATAATATAATCCCGTAGCAAATGAACCATATATATATATATATATATATAACAACCACCGTTAACTCAGACCAAAAACAATGCACCGAACAAACGGAGAGTCCAAACACGCGAAACGAACACCGTTGTGTTCAGTGTGTCGATACAAATGCGTTAGCACACAGAAAATTGGTTACTTAATGCTCGGATGAAAATTCGTTATTTATGAAATATCGGTTGTCACTACCGTAAATCGAGCGTATAAATTGATTTAAACTAAGCTAGCGAAATCAGAATTCGATGAAACGAACGTCGACGTTTTTATTGTAAATTTTCTACAATGTTTTCATGTAAAATATCTAAATTTCTAAAACCAAAAATTTCACTGTTTTATTAACGACTGATTTCTACGTCAAATTTCAAATCGTTTAAAATTTCCGTTTTATAATTCTAATTCAGATTTTATTCATTCAACCAATCGTATGCAACATTAATTTAAATTCAAATTTAAACTTAAAGCAAGGTCAATTTAATCAAATTTCTTTTCAAAAGAACGGTAAATTTCGAAATCGTTACAAATTACTAAGAGGTGCTTGGGGACTGGACGTAGGGGAGGTGCCCCGAACCAGTATAAAATCAACTGTGTTACCGAGTATTTTATTTCCGCTGCATTTACATTGTTTACAACTGTTGGTCATCTTTGATCCTATGCATAGCGACTAACAAGTGGATCAGAGCCTGAAATTACATCGATCATCATAAGGTCATAGAATAATGGCCAGAAAGAGAAGATCCGGTCAGAGCTCAAAGACAATCGAGAAAAAGAAAATTTCTGGAATCAAGCAACAATCAATAGAATCAAGGTACATGTGTTATATGGCCAATCTCAGATCAAAATCGGTGCGCTTAGATTCTATATATAATGACCTTTTACAATTAAACGAGAAGTTATTAAAAGATTTTAAAACATCACAAAAGGTCAATTCTATTGCTTTAGCTAAATTGGATGATTGTGAGCGTAAAATTATTATTTTAACGGAAGAAAATAAGTTTTTATTAAAACAAACTGAAGTTATTGAAAATACATTGGAAGAACCTTTTTTACAAAAAGATTTTCTATTACAAGAAAATGAGCGCTTAAATGATAAAAATACTAATCTTTTAAAGGAAATTGAAGTTTTGCAAAATAAAATTTTGTAAAATTATTTAAATGATTCTAATTATAAACTTTGTCTCTTGAAAAAGAGAATAGGACTTTAAATAATAGGAATCTAGAATTAATTAAAGAATGCGAATTTTTAGAAAATAATAATATTGGTTTGCAAAAAGAAATTTGTGATTCCAAAGCTGTTTTTGATAAATTAAATGAGAAAATCAAAAAATTTAGTAGAGAAAAAGATGATTTATCTTCCTTAACTTAATAGCAAAGCTCACAATAATAGAACTGATTCAGACTATAAACAAGATAATTGTAGAAAAAGTACTAGATTGCATTCATGTATACACATTTTAATGCTAGTACTAAAAGTAGAGATTTCTAAAATTAATGATAGTATTATGCTTTAAAATAGTAAAATCCTTTGAATACTAATTAAATGATAATTAATGTTGATATATGGGTACGTACTCATCTAACTGATTATAATAGTCAATCATACTTAGCAATTATTACGACACTGTGATTAATAGTGGAAATTATATTGTTAGGAAATTAACCACATCCAATTGGATATGGTTTCCTAAGTCGTAAACCTTATATCTATTGTAAAATGAGTATCATTTTGTTTATATTTGACATATCTATTGGATACTCATTGCTTTACAATAATGATAAAAAAATTATTATTTATGACTTCTCTATGATATTCTCCATTTATTTTTTACTTTTCTTATACTTTTTGTTAAATACAAATAGGGAGAGATAATGAGCATATTGTTAGGGGGTACATAGTTAAAAGTTAAAGAGAAACATTATATTTATGGGGAGTTTTTTTATCATACAGTGCACCAATTCTGTTATCCCTTTTTGTTGATGACAAATGGGGAGAAGGATGCGTGCTTTAAATATTTATATTAACATCTATATAAAGTCGAGAGAAATAAACTTATTATATATAACATATACTTAGGGGGAGCTATTATTTTATATTATAAAGTTGTATGGTTGTCATCATAAAAAAGGAGGAGATTGTTAGAACCATATATATGGTGTTTTGATGATAACAACCATACAACAATGCTAGTGATATGTATACTAAGTTATTTCAGGTTAAAACGATGATGGAAAAGGTGAAAAATAAATTGGCTAAAAATATGCAAAGCTAGGACCCAAACCTGGGCGGACTGAGAAACAAGCACATGCCTTTACCGCTAAGCTAAGCAAGCTTTTGGAAATTATACCTATTCAGTCGACTGAAATTCTTTCTCTGTCAACTGAAACTGCATAAGTCGACTAACTTATAAAAAGCAGCCTACTGAATCAAGCCCTACTCTTTGGACCAAAATTGGCCACTTTCGGTCAACTGAATTTGGTCCTCAGTCGACTGAACTAGTACAAAAACGGCTATTTTTTTGAATTGGTGCCTTCGTGTCTCTTCGCTCCATAAGTTGCATCTGTTCGCTCCTACAGCCACTTCTCATCATCAACGGTGAATTTGGAAGGTTGCACCCCTACATTGTCTTCCCTACAACAACTATACAATCCCCTAAACATTCCTCAATCAATATGCATTAAAACATAACTCTATGCTTTAATTTCCACTCCTAAACTCTCAATTTCTAAAGCAATTTTCCAAGTTTAAAGAAATTCATCTGATTCAGAGATTTCGACTAGTTTGCTATATCTCCACATCTCATACTCTAGTCGAATAAACTCCTTAGCCTCTACACCTCCATTCAATATAGTTTCGTATGGTTATAGGGGTTATTATACGTTAAAGTGACATTCTGTATATCAAGATACGCTGTGTAAGAAAGTAACATTTGTTATACTATTTGTAACTGTTGTTGAAGTCATGTTTGGTTATTCAACCGGAGTCTGTAAACCTGTTCCTCCTGGTAAAGTGAGGGTGTTGATAGTGAAATTCCTAAGAGGTGCTTAGGGACTGGACGTAGGAGAAGTGCTCCAAACCAGTATAAAATCGACTGTGTTATCTAGTATTTTATTTCCGCTGCTTTTACATTGTTTACAACTGTTGGCCACCTTTGATCCTATGCATAGCGACCAACAAAACCCACGGCCAACCACCCTACATCCACAATGGCCGAGTTCAACTATCCCAAGAAGCATGGCCGAGCAAAATGAGGTCAAGGAGCAAGTCCAAGAGGTCTAGGAGTGAAGAGAAATGCTGTAGGATTTATTTTGAGAAGTTTCGGAGCGGATAGCTTAATTGTGAGAACACACTTTTAACTTGGTATATTTTAACTCTAATATATATATATATATATGATTGATGATATGATTGCTCATATGGTTGTTTAGTATGTCTGGATGATGATTGGTTGAATATTGGTTACTTATATCAAGTATATAATAGCTTGGTTATGAAAACTTAGGATTATTATGATTTACGATTTGAAAATCGTATATGTTGGGAAGTGATGGCTATTATCCATGTTATGACCAAAATAATATGTGTATAACATAGGTTTAAGCCTCTCTTTAAATCTTAAACCAAAAAGAAATAATTTTGGAAAGATTTGGAATTTGTTTTAAAATGAAGAAACTAGAAAAAATGGAGTTTTGAAATTATTTGAGAAAAATAAAATATATGGTTTGATTTTGAAAAATAATAGTTTTAAAAGTGGAAAATGATATAGAAATATCATATGGCTTTGTATAAAAGAATTTTGAATAAAAAGATGGAAATTGAATATTATAATAATATAATATTAAAGATGTGAAATAAAGTTAAAACGATATTTTAATAAAGTAAAATGTTGGAAAATTGGTTAATAATAATTTATTATGTTAGTAAAATGATTTAAAATTGGTTCGGACAAGTTTTATAAAATTTGACTAAAAATAAGCCGTCGCATTTCGGTAGTTCGCGATTTGGCGATCTTAAAGTTAAACGGATGTGTAGTATAAAATATAAGTCAAAATTCTTTGAAATAAGAATTTTTCGGACCCTGGTGGGTATGGTTTTCAAATGAAAAAGGAAAATCAAGGTTTTTTTAGTAAAGTTTGAGATATGTCCAAATCAAGTTTTCAAAATGTCCTGTTTTGGCAGTTCGTAAAATATAGTTTTCAACACTTTAAATATGGATATTTTTAATCATTAAAAATATAAAATAAATTTCATAAATATGTTAAATTTTTTTAAAAGGGATTTGAGTTATAAAAATGGACATATATATAATGGAATAAGTGTTTTGATCTATAAAGCTTTAAAACCACTATTCACCAGAAATTTAACAACTATTTTCGAATAAATGATTTAAACTTGGATATCTCTTTCCGAATCTTTTGGAAATGTTTTCCATGTAATTATACAAGTAATTTAAACGATTAGAGTCGACCAAATAACTTGACCATCTTACGGGTGACAGAGAGGTTGTCTCTAAGCTCGAGGTTAGGAAACCAGTTGCCTACTCCCCCTAGTTATCTGGATTTGCAAGAACAAGGGGATAGTTAATTTGATTTACTCGGATCGCATTTTTTTAGATAAAAAAGGGATATGGAGTTTTCCAAAAAAGTTAAACAAGGTATAAAATAGGATTCTGATGGTAAAGATAACATTTAAGCTAAACTCTATATTAAATTCCGAGGAAGGAACTTGTACTATGCGCATTAATTAAAAAGGTGATTTCACCATTATTTGACGAATAGTACAGGTTGTATACGGAAATTAGTATTGAGTATAATTAATCTAAACCTATTAATTCTTTTTGCTCATTACTAAATTATTTGGATTTATAGTAAACGTTGTCTTAAATAACATTGTTTTTGACCCATTTAAAACATGTTTCGAAAAAATGAAATCTTTATTGATTATGCTATTAATAGAATATTGAAATATTTTCCACTATGTAATTAAAAGGAAATGTTTTGGTATTTCCATAGTTAAAAAGTGGTTTAATAATTCTGTATATCCCGAAATATAAATGTTTAAAGATATATATCTCTAAAAGATATTTTATTAGATAAAAAGATATCTTCAAAGTTAAAATAATTTTTTGAGTAAAAGAAGAAAAGAGGATTTAATGAAAGTGGCTTAACAATTTTGTATATACATATACAATCTTTTTATTGATAATTGGGTGATTCCTATCTGAAAACCACTTCGAACCAATATACACATTCGAAAGTGAAGACATGTTGAAGACAATGATTTTGAAGACGGAGCTCTTCGTAATGTAGGGCGGCTTACCACTAATCTCGTGGTTCCCATATTATATACATATGGTGGCAACAATACCTTCAATTTAAAATCTTCAATGCAAGTACTGCTTGCTACTAATCCTAGGGGATATTCTGAAATAGGATGTAGTAGGAATACCTTTGGTTTGCCCTGTTCCTGGACAACTTATATGGATGGATGTCTGACATTGCATTTCTAAGACCATATACATTGGTTTTTACAAACGTATATATGTTTGGTGGTGTAGGAGGTAACCTCTCTTATACTTAACCCCCTTCCCTGAGGCGTATCAACTCGGGGGTTGTACTTTTGTAGAAACAAATTGGTGTGTCATCAGAAATGGCAATGTGGCATTCAATGTAAGATTTTTCATGTTAAAGGTAAAATGTTACCTCAAGCCTCACACATCAGTAATGGCAAAAATAGGGTAGATGCGGCAGGGCTAAGTGGGTCGCTTCCATTAAGAGATGTTCATCACCTTTCTAGATTACCTTCTATATTTCAAGTTTGTTATGTATGATATGGCCACGGATAGATCGGGAATGACCGGGGTGATGACATATTCGATACTATCTATGGTAGAGGTAGGCCGGTTCTATGTTGGTAGAGGGCAACGGGGCTGCGCCTCGGTGCATTCCTCTAGAGATGTACTATCGGAAGGTAGTCCCTTACCATGTCATTGTTGGAAATAAAGTCTCCAATACATGCCTTTGCGTGTTTTTTTGTAGAACCTCGTATGTTAGAATTTAATTAATATAATAATTTCGGTTATGATTAATATGTATTTGTACCCTAGACACTATTATAATATCAAATGATTTGATAAAAATATTTTAGTTATCATAAGGTAAAAACTCATCCGTGTTTATATGCGGTGTGATCTTATGAGATACTCTTCTTTTCAAAGGTTTTGTTTGACATCAAAGTCGATTTATGACACTGTCATATATATTTACGATTCAAGTTTCTCACGCTGGTTTGCCAATCTGATCCAGGTATTTTTAATACTCGGGTCAGATTCGAGTAGTTTTAAAATTAGCTGAAGACGCTTGGAGTTTCCAGAGGAGAGCTAGAGATCTTCACCAACGTATGGACTAGTTTACTTTTCCAATGAGTTTTTTTTATTTTCAGCATTTGTAAGGACAGGTATTTATAACTGTTCAGGCTGGGCTTAGGATAGACACTGATATATGTATTTAAAAGTTTTTCTGCTGTGACGATCATTGAAATAATATATGTCATTCCATTCGTGTGAGATTCTATTTTGACTTCTTTTCTTTACCCTTAACAATAGGTTTTTCTGGCACTTAAATGCTCGGAACACAATATAGTGGGCGTATTACTGTCGATTTTCGAGGGTCGAAATTCTGATTCATCACATTTGGTATTAGAGCTTAGGTTGAGCGAACACCTAAGCCTAGTACGAGTAAGACTCATCAGAGATAGGGTTAGTAATATCCTATGATGGGTAGCTCATTAGAGATAGGTAAGTGACACCCTAGAATGAGTTGAGAGTATTATATACGAGCGCATATTTGTCAATGCTATATAAAAATGATTTTTGTTTTGGAAAATTGGTAAATTAAATAATTTTACCTAGGATTATATTTTGAATATAAAGTAATATCTTTCAAATGATATAGTTATTTATGTAGTGTTTGGTTGTTAAGAAAATGATAATATTCAGTTATTATCATTTATTGATTGTTTGTTTGATTTAAAAGTTTAAATATGAACATCTTTTGAATTTAGTTTCACAATTTGACTATGTGGTGTTCGAAAAATAGTAATGTTGGTTTAAGATTAAAGGAATTTATATAAGATAAAAAAAATTATGAATGAGTTTTATATAAGTGAATTTATAAATTGGATTTATAAAACGTATTTATAAAGGATTTTAGAGAATGTAAATCTCGGTATTTTTGAAAAACCTTACGATTAACTAATTCGAGTGGCTCAAAAGTAACTAAAAATGGGCAGGAGTTGTATTCGGATGGCAAACACTTCTCTTAAGTATTCTTCTTCTTGTTAAAGTAATGTGCGATATTATCGGTAGTACCTAGTTCCTTGGTATCATTTTTGAGTTACTCAATTTATATAATTTTCGAAAGTTAAAAAGATAATGTGAATCATTAATTGATAGATTAATTAGTGATTGTTAATTTTTATCTAGATGTTTGCCTTTAATATTGGTTAAAGAGAGTATATTATACTATAATGAGTTTAATATAATTTTAGAAATAAAAGATAATTTATCTTTTAAATTGAAACGGTTTCTTTGGTAAGAAGATAGAAATTTTTGGGTCAATAAATATTTTAAAGCGATTATATATAAAGAAACCGAAACAATTTTATAAAATGTTTGAACAAAAGATAAAAGTTTTATGAAATGTTTCCATAGTTAAATTCAAAAAAGGATTTTGATATAACTAAGTACATATGAGATACGTATATCATTTCATCGCATGATTTTGATATAAGATTCGAGTATGAAACTTTGAGGTTTTTACATCGGTCCGAAAAAGAATTTACCACTCGATTCTTAACGACGAACATTGATGAGGATTTATGGTTGGATACTTGCATTTTCTATCGTAGTGGAGAGATATGTAAGGAAAATGAAGGTTTCTGATCAAGAAGCGTGATCAGAGTCCGCACTAAAGGATAAAGGGATTAATATTAGTTCAGAAGTAAAGTTGTGGATTCGAATTGAAGATCGAATCAGACATTATGGATGATCCATGTATATCATATAGAACTGAGTTTAAAAATAATATTTTAGGTGAACTCTTTTAGGTTTTGAGCTATGGTAAAATTTCAAGAACGAAATTCTTTTAAGGGGAAGAATGTAACGACTCCTAATTTCATCACTTTGAATTGGAATATTTAATTAATTTTAAATATTCAGATAATTGTTTTAATGATGAATAATTCGCTTTAATTATAATACAACGATAATAAGTGATTTATAATGGTTTTATAAATATATAAACTTGTTTTATAAAGATATATAAACTTCGTCGCATTCTGGCAGTTCGACATCGTATATTTATAATGGATTTTTATATTATTTAAAATATTATTATATCTTAAAAAATCTTGTATTGATTATTTAAAGATGATGAAATTTATTTTCAGGTTTTGTTTACATAAATAAATAGTTTGATTAAAAACTGAAAATATAACGAGAAATCGGATCCCGGATTTACAATGTTTTGACGAATTAAAATTATTTTAAGTTGTAGAAAACTTGTTTGAACACGCACACACATGTATAAACATGCACATATACATTTAAATGTGCATCACAATTAGTCAAATCGAAGCCAAAAGAAATATCTAAACATCTATATAACAAATTTCCTTTGGTTTAACGGCAAGACAAAGGAAAGACAAAGAACGGTGGAGATTTAATATAACGCAAGACAAAGAGAGGCTTCGATTTGGCCAACATTACTCAAATTACACGCCGTCACCTCTCTGTCTAAATTAGACGGATCCACCTCATGAGTGTTTTGAGGATCGTGTCCCACTCTCTCTGAAACACACCTACTCCACTACTCTCTCAAACTGCTCTTCTCGGACTTCTCCCACTTCCCCATCAACCCACTTCATATATATATATATATATATATATTTACACTGGACTCCATCATCATCTACTTTCCACACCACCATCTTACATTTTCAGGTGCTGCTCTCTTCCTTGATATTTTTTTACTCCAACTCTTCCAATTTTTTGTTCTTTAGCTGCATTTCTGACCCTCAACATTCCCTTTCTGCAATTATGTTGTTGCACTGACTGTTTTGCATTACTTACAATTCCAATTTTTTTCATATACTCTTTTTGGTTGAATGCAGCATACTAACCATGATTTAAATATACTAACTATATTTGCCTTCTTCTGTTCATTCAATACAGAATTCTAACAGTTGATCACCATGAAGCGGGTATTACCCTATTTCTTTCTCCACCTACGACAAGCTCATTTCCATTGTTCTCCCTTTTCCTCACTTCGGTCATGTATTACATTGCAGAGTAGAACAACAGCTCAGAAGAGACAAGTGTTGCAGACCAACACCGCTGTAGTGGAAGAGGCTATAGCTGATGGCATAACAGTTAAGGTTGAGGCTAATGCAACACCGGATAACAAACCAAAACAATGTAAGCTTAAACCGGATGATTATAAAATTTCCCCTGCTTTGGAGGTAGTAGCTGCAGCACTGATGATGGGACCGGTTGATCCTCCACCCACACCCAACATAGGTCTAGTTGCAGATGATGAGAACTTTGCTAATCACGAACCCCCTGTGCCATTATGCATCCCCACTGATTGGACTGCAGAGTTTGAGGCTGCTGTGGTAATACACACTGCTTTAAAATGATGGATATCACATTTGTTTTGCTATATGAAGTTATTTATTACTTTTCTTACGTGCAGGTTGCTTGGGCATAGAAGAATGGATATTGATAGTCTCCTTGCTAAATAATTCCATGTCCAACGTTTCATCTTTGTTCAGTTACTGTATTCGCCTTCGTTGTCTTCTGATTGTCAATTCTCATTGTTCTCTGATCTTTTTAGTTGTTTTGATTTTTGTACTTTCCCACGTTTATGTTTCGGATGCCTATGTAATGTCAGTACTTACTTCTCCCTGTTATCTTCAATTTAAATTTCTCTGTTCTTTCTTCAACTGGAATGTACATGTTAGTACAAGATAATGACCTTTCTACCACCAATTTATGTTTTCATGTGCATTAGATTCTGATGTGAGTCCCCCTCCAACTATTATAAATATAGCAAAATAGTTGTATGTTCCTGTGATATGTACATGAAAGTGTTTAGTTACTATGGGACCATTTTACAGTTTATGTGCACTGTATACAATAACACTGTATACACTACCACTTAACATGTATGTGCAACAAAGTTAGAAGATATACTGTAACATTCCCCCTTTTGACCGCCTCCAGTCGGTAATTAAACCAACTCGAAACGTTCAACAAGACGAATTGTTATTTAGTTTATAAGGTTTAAACAGAATCAGCCATAGAAACACAGATAATAACAATGAATTAAAACAAATGCATCTTTATTTCATTACTATAAATCTTTTTATATACATCAGAGTTTATACAATTTTAATACTGATACAGCGGAATTTCTAAAAATACAATTTTCTCCTGAAATAAATGATTCTTTACTCTCTCTCTCTAACTTCGCTGCTCGAAAATCTTCCAGCTGTAAAAATACTCGGTCTGACCCGAGTATTATATTCAAAAGAAAATAATACACAGGTCAGTCTAATTCAAACCAGTTTATTAATGCATAGAGGCAATAATAATTTAAATAGACGACAGTCACAATAATTCTCGTCTATCCGAACCTTTTAACAAAGAAATCGGATAACGAAAATTTTAACACTAAATAGTGTTAAACAATAAATCAGCAGATTTAAGACATCAACAGAGATAAATAAACAATTTATCAAATCGACTAAATCAATTTAAGACAATTGGAATTGTCACTTTAAAACCATCAGAGTTCGATTGGCTGCCGTACACGCATGCGTATACGGCCTCGCCAATACAGCATAAAAGATCAATGCATCACGACGCAAAGAAATATCAATTCAAAACTGTCGATTTTTGGGTGGCTGCAGCGCACACGTGTGCATTCGTACCCGTGTGCACTGCCCCGCCAACTCGTGTGCAAAACAAGATGCACAGCTAACAAATCAAAACAAGGTCAAGGCAATACAACAGAGGTGTAACCAGACTGAGCAAACAGAGGACAATGAATGCAGACTGGACAACATTGTATACCAAGGCCACATGAAACCCAACTATCGAGTTCAACTGAACCATAATAACATGAAGAACATCAATCCAACAGCAATACTGCACAATACCAAGCTACAAAATGCCAACAGTGATATGGACAGATGCAGACCACTAAATGATAAATAAGCAAGTCAGGTGCAGAACAATGGGAACACAAATGAATGCAATTAATGATCAACTGCCTCAGACAACAACTATGCAACTGATAGTCAAAACTGAATGCTACAGCTCAATTGCAAGGACAGACAACTACAATAAATGAACAAAGTCTACACTGGACAACCACACAATTATACCAAATGAACATGAACCAATGCTACTGGAATAAAGAAGACCAACATATCAAAGAAAAACTGCAATGCAACATCACAGTGACCAAGCCAACAAATTCAACTCAAATCAAAATGAACCATTTCAAACTACGCTTAATAAACAGAAACAGATGGCATCCAATTAAATTTAAATCTCGGTGTGGCTGCAGTACACGCACGCGTGCACTGCCTCACCACTACCGTACGTCGAAACTGCAAAGGTCAAATCCGAGAGTTTAAGCCGGATTCAACTCAAGCATAAATTCAAATGAGATGGTCAAAACATAAAAATTTAAGCCTCGACCATAGTTCAAACCAACTAACAGAAGACAGAAACTGCAACCTCTCTGACTAATCTATAAAATTCAATACCCAGTCAGGTTCAAACATAGATATAAACACAACCTAGCAATGTACAGGCTTCGAGATAGCACCACATGAATACAAGGGCAAGACTGCAAAGTGTACAGAAGTGCGACACCGGTACAACATAATGCAACCGTGGACAGGGTCGAGACTATGATCTAAACCATACATAGATTGAAACAAGCAGTGGTCACAACCACCAAGAAATAGATAAGTGCAGACAAACTACATGAGGACCAAACTTCGGGTCAAGTAGCAAACAGGGAAGTGCAGCCTCAACATGACAAGTGCTTAGTGATCGAACATGGAAATGCACTCAGTGATGTTCAAATGACCAACACATATATACATATATAGATGTATGTATACACATGTTTTCAGTACATAATTCAAAGAGCACATGAACACAACAGCATCAATACAAAAACTACAGTACAGACATATACATTCAAGTGTAGTGAAGACTCAAGTGTCCAATAATACACCTCGAAATCAATCTCACTTAAATAGAAAGTGCACATGAACGTTGTGGCAACAGTTCAAGGCATGCCGAGGTGATTAGTACATCAACATGAGACATAAAGCTACTATGCTAGATGAATACAACAAACTCCATATGGCATACAAGTTCGAACTGAACAAAGCAATGCAACAGGCAACAATGAAATGCAACTGGCAACGATGCAATGCAAAAATGATTTCGACAAAGTATATACACAGGTAACCAAACTGCAACAAGCAGCAGTGTGCAAGTGCAAAGACAAGTGCACATGTCTACAAAACACAAAATCGATATGACCAGAAAATGGACCAGAACAACATAACTCAAATGGCAGTGGTGAAGCCAGAGGCAACAGAATGGAAGTGAGGCACCAACAAAATTACAGTGAATGCACCATGATCAACTACAAGTTCACAAATGACATGAACACAACCAACCAGAGAATAGTGACGACATTAGGTAATACACTGACCAGAGAATGTACGAAATGTACAATGCAACGACCAGCTATAGTATGCTCAGTGGAGAGCATCAGGACGGTGAAATAAAGCAATGAACAGTGGCCGAGACAGTAGCAACTCATAAATCAAAGTCAACAACGTGATAAACGAAATTATCACGATTTAAAAATCAAGCTGGGAAATGAAAATCATCTCAGATTTCAAGTCAAAATCCAAAATAATTCAAGCCGTGGTTACGAATTCAAAGTCGAATAAATCAAACAATCAAACGACGAAAATCACAATTGAACGAGACAGATTGAATTAGATGTGAGAAATTTCTCACCTTTGTCAGAAGCGGTCGCGAGCGAGAAGAACGGGAGACGAAGCCCTAAAATTTCCAGATCGAAGCCGCCGTTAATCTTCTCGAGGAACGAACGATTCTCAGTAACCCCAAGGAGCTTGCAAGGCCGAAACTCTAGCAAGCATCAAAGGAATGAACGCAATTTAATTGATCAGAGGAAGTCGCCATTTTTATTTTTATTTCTTCGATTGTTTTCGTGAACGAATGAGGGAGAGAGGGGGATAGTCGTGGGTTTTGACAGAGGTAAGGGGTAAGGTCGTGGGGGATGGTATGGGTGAGGTATGGGCCAATACATGTTTATTTATTTTTATTTTTTTCTTTTTCAAAAATCTAATTTGTTTTGTAAAGATATTTTCTTTAATTTGTTTTTGTTTAAATTTGTTGTTAAAAATTTTCTATGTGTATTTATTCATTTCGTATTTATAAAAATTTAAACAAAAGAATTTCAATCGATTTACAATTTTCAATTCAAATTTAACAACCAGTATTAGTTTGTCAATTGACGAAAATTTAATTGTTATAAAAATTCCAACAACATCATCAATTTAGCTGTCAACACAAATCGTTTATTGATGATTAAAATTTTGGGTAAAATCCTGGTTGTTACAGAAATTCAAATTGAATTCAATTAAATTTTATACGCGTTTACCCGCCATACATTCACAAAACAATTCTGATAAATACGAAAATTGAAATCCAGTAATAATTCAATATTACAGACCCAATAAAACTGATTTCGTCAAATTCCGAGACTGTGCCTCGGAAGGTTATTTTTAAATTCAATTTAAACGATACAATTTCAAAACTGAACAAATCGCTTTCAAATTCAATTCTGAAGCTTCTATTATCTCCAGTATTATCAATATGAATTTTCTAAGCCTTTAAATTATTTTTAACCGGCTTAAAATTGAAGATTCAAATCTTATTCAACTTTCAATAGATTAAATTCAAAAATTAAATCGCCAATTCATTCTGATAATTTGAAATTCAAGTCAAATCATCGTTCAAATATTTAAAATTAATTAAATATTCTCAAATTAAATTGTTCAAAATTCAGGGTCGTTACATATACTGCCTTTTGTCAACCAAGTTATCCTCTTCTAACATAACTTACTTTCGTATATGGTTATTGTTGTATACATTACAGTATTCTTGACTACATATTAAATAATATGGAATAAATGTAACATGTATGATGTTTCTATATTCTTAATTGGTTCATGCTGCGGTACGTATTCTGATGCTTCCTTCTCCCCATTCTATCAGTCATTTATTTTTGTATTCTTTGCTGTTGCAACAGTTGGTTGTTGTGCTTCATTTTTGCAACTATACTTCAAATTTGTTCATTCAATTCCAAGGCATTTCTCTTGAGCATTGATATTTACACCCTAGAATCATCTTCATAAGAACTGTTTAAAAAATATGTAAACCAATTAAATTTAGCAGATTATCACATCCACCAACGACCCCACACATTTACTACCACATTAATTAAAAATATGAAATAAAGATGACAAATTTTAAATGGGTGGTGTTGGGCACATCAACGGTCGATACTTGAAATGAAGAAAGCAGTCTCATTTCTGTTTGTAGTATAGTTTGGAAGCCTAAAAAGGTAACGAATGAGTTTTGAGTTAATGATACAATTTGAAGTTAAACAACTATTGTTAAATTTTTTGATTTCTTACAAACTAATACTAAATCTTAATCATCATTGTAATTAGGCTTAAAATATTATATTCTTTTACAATTACGATTCCACAATTATATTAGCTACACTGAAATTTAGTCCTCACTACATTTTCTTCTGATTGTATGATGAGGTGGTTTTCACACTTTGCATCTGCATCCATTGGTGAGGTTTACTATATCATATCATTACATAACAGTACTAACAGTTAGGCTTCTCTTTGGTACAACCATGTAAACATATCAGTCAATTAATTTACTCCATCTTCTTGCACTAACATGTACGGTCCAATTCCAGAAATAACATAGAGAAATAAATATTGAATAAAGTACAGGCATCTGCAATATACATGTGAAAAAGTACAAACATCGCAACAAATGAAAAAAGCATACACTAAGAAATGATATTCAAGTACACGGTACAAAGGTAAATAAACAAACAAAACAAAATTTGATTGAACGATGAAGAAATAAAAGAGCAATGAATTTTTCATGCTCCATTTTTTATCTATCTACCATCTACTCGTACTTCTCTTCTATATAGCCATTTGTAGTAGCTGATGTACACACTGTGGGACTTTAGTTTATTTTGGCACTGGCCATCACATTGATGATCACCTTAACAATGATACACTTTTTATATAAATTACCACATTATTCCTCTGACATCTGAACCCACATATTTACGTTCCCAAAAGCTCACCAACATGCACACACATGAATGTACACATGCACGCATGCTTGCTCGCCATTTGTCGTACGGAATAACTCAACATGCACACACATGAATGCACACATGTAGTCGAACAGCTAGCATAATTGCTCGATGTATATATTAGGAAGAGCAGCAACCAAAACTATAAGCTATTCATCAACGCTATGAGCCATAACTCCACGCATTTGTGTTGTGGATGGGATGTACGAAACAAAGCCAAAATGATATCTACTACATATCCAATGTAACAAATACTTATTCTAGCCTTTACAACTAAAAAATTTGTGCAAATACGTCACTGTCTTTTGTGTACATGTTATGTGTCCACTCTGTGTGCCTGCAGGACAACCTAAGGATGCAATTACATCATATGTACAAGCCATAATGGACAAACTTCACTGCACAGACTACGCTCTATGCAACACTGCAGAAGAATTTGAGCCGAAAAACATTCAAACTCTCCACACAACCGCTTTCATGATGATTGTGGAAGAATTCACCAAAGGCAAAGTTGTAACTGAATCAGATTGTATAGAGCATATCAGAATTCAGTACCTGTTAGTCTATGGTCCATGAACAGTTAATAGCTGAAAACTAATCAACAAAAATTTGCTAAATCGTCCTCTATCTGAACAAAAAAATTCTTACTTGTATACGATCCATATTGTTATCCATCACTGAGATGTCCTCTCTGTTCCAGCAACAATACAGTCCTTTAAGCTGCTGAAACTCATTTAAAACCTCATCCTGCATTAATTCATGCTTCAATCTACAAAGGAACTTGCACTTAACCCACTACCCACTTATAACTGAATTGGTGATCCACTTACCATATATGTTACTCCACGTCCTTATATCCAACATTTTTTAATTCTCCTTCCTCCATGCATTTTATGTCATTTACTTCTTCCATTTCCCATTCTTATTTACTACAGCTGTTTGTGCCAAAATTGGTCACAAACACCCAATAGCCGTTGAAAGCACCAGTTCGCCTTCACAGATCGCAAATATCAAATATGTAGAGAAATAAGTATGCAAATCACTCTGGAAACTCAATAAAAACAGTAAATGACACAGGATTTATAGTGGTTCGGCGATCTTGCCTACGTCCACTCTGAAGTTGATGACTTTATTGCTTGATACTTGAAGATCACAATTTCTTATAATGTAGTACAACAGGTTTTATGATCTAAGTCTGAATCTAAGGCAGTAGTGGTGATTTGGAGTAAATCTGTCAGAGTCTGGGCGCTCTTTAGCTCTTAAAATTCTCCGACCCCTCTTTCTGAATGACCAGGGGCTCTATTTATAGGTGTAGGGGGCTGATATTTCGCCTAAAATTAGGGAGACTACTTCTGGCACGTGTGGGGGCCCATGCGCCCGTGTCCAAGAAATCTGGGCCCGCTTCAGGATCGATTCGAACTCCATTCGAATCGATCAAAAAATCATCCGATCGAGCTGAAATTTTGTGGGGACATTCTTCAACATGTATGCAAGCTTTTGTGAAAATTTCATAGCATTTGGACTGGTAAATCTTTAGATATCATCGATACGAAATGGAGTTTCTCGGTGGCTGCGTGGTTCGAATCGACCGATTCGAATCGATCCCTTCGAATCGATCGCCTGCGCGTGCTCTCGTGATGATGTGGCACGTATACCTCGCATCGATCCGTTCTTTTCTCCAAGTTGACCGGGTCGACTCCATGAGTTTCGCCTTGCTCGCATCGATGAATAACACGTCATCCAGGCTCGTTGACTCGATGGATACGAACAAGTCTTCGCACATGGATTCGAACACGGTTCCATGATGGATACGAAGAGCAGCTGCCTGATGGATTCGAACTAAGATCACCCAATGGATACAAACAGCTTTGTCCAGATGGATTCGATCATGGCCAACTTGATCGATTCGAACTAAGAGGAATTGACAGATGCAAAGTGGGAGATAGACACGAACTGGATTGAGTCGAATAGTGGTTCAATGATGGATACGAATATGAAGCCGTTTCTTCTAGACTGAATCGATCATAACTCGAGCATTCGAGCTCGGATTGACTTGAAACTTGGAATGTTGGCTCTTATGGCTTTGCTTGACGTGTCTTACCAATTGTAGCCAGATCCGGACTCGGACAAAATTCATTGATATCCACAGTGAAACAGTGTATAACGAACTTTTACGACGAACTGTCTTTAGTTTTCCAGTCAACTTTTTGGTGTCACGGCCTTGCCAAAAAGAGGGATAACATTTGCCCCCCAAAACATGCCTTGCGATAGGAAGGTGTGTTTTGTAGTTCCATAAGCTGGATGTTCATATCCTATCATTGACCTGTAAAGAACTTGATAGTCTTTCCTGACCACGTATGACGATCGTTCGCGACCGTATGTCATTTGAGGTAATATGGGACCGTTCGAGGTCGGATGCTGTTCGCGGTAAATAACGAAATGGGACCGTTCGCGGTCGGATGCCGTTCGCGGCAAATAAAGGAAGGGGACCGTTCGCGACAAATAAAGAAACGGGACCATTCGCGGTCGGATGTCGTTTAAGATGAGTTGTGACCGTTCGCGATCGGGTGTCGTTCTAGACGAATTATGATGGATTGTGACCATTAATGGTCGTATGGTGCACGAGATAAAATGTGATCGTTCGCGATCGGATGCCGCATGAGGCAGAATGTGATCGTTCACGATCGAATGTCATACTGGGCGAATTGTGACCGTTCGTGGTCGAGTGCTGCACGAGGCAGAGTGTGATCGTTCGCGATCGAATGTTATACTAGATGAAGTGTGACCGTTCGCGGTCGGGTGCTGCATGAGGCAGAGTGTGATTGTTCGCGATCGAATGTTATACTAGATGAAGTGTGACCGTTCGCGGTCGGGTGCCGTACGAGGCAGATTGTGACCGTTCGAGGTCGGGTGCCTTTCGAGGCTAATTGTGATCGTTTGCGATCGGGTGCCGTACGAGGCAAAGTGTGATCGTTCGCGATCGGATATCATACTAAATGAATTGTGACCATTCGCGGTCGGGTGCCGTTCGAGGCTGATTGTGACCGTTCGAGGTCGGGTGCCGTTCGAGGCAAATGAGTGTGCCCGAGGAGGGGACTTAGTACTATCGATGTCAGGTTCACGTTCGGGTGAATTTCTGAATCAACGATCGTGGCGGTTCGTCGCCTTACAAGGTGTGCTTGTGGACCGTTCGCGATCCAAAGCATACGCGAGTAACTTTTTCTACAGAATTGCAAATATCAGATTAACGTTCACATTCCATAATAGAAATGTCCAAACAAGCAAAGTCTAAATATCCAAATCAACATGAAACGAAAGCAAAGCAAGGATGTCAAAGTGTAAATTCTCACTACGAGACAGTCAATAATCATTCAGAGCATGCCTGTTGATCGTTCGCGATCTCATACATGTGTAAATGGGTTGATGGTGTTAATAAGAAGTTTACGACTCGTTCATCCTTATTTAAATCAATTGATAACCATACGGTGCCTCGGCTCGGGGTCACCCCTAGCTGATGTAGACGGTGGTCGCTCTGGTTCAACCGCTGGAGCTCGCCTCCTCACATACTGAAGTAGCCTACCGTTCCTGATATGCCCTTCTACCTCATCCTTCAGGTGTCTACAGTCATTTGTGCTGTGTCCATTCAGCTCGTGGAATAAGCAATATTTGTCTGATTTTCTCTCGTCGGTAGTTGGATCCCGTCGTATTGGTCTACGATAGGCAACTTGCTCTCGGGTGTCTTGGTAGATTCGCTCCAAACCCTCGTTGAGTTCTGAATAGGTGGTAAATCGCGGCTCTCTCCGTTGCCGCTTTGACCTGTCACCGTTTTCTTCAGCCTTTCGCTTCCCTTTACCAGTCTCTGCACCTTTTCCAGGTGAATTACCGCCTCTAACAGCATAAACATCGATTTCTTCTTCTCTCTCCGTACGAGCATCCTCTAATCGCAAAAAAAATTCGGCTTCATGATAAAACTCTCCCAGGTCCGTAGGTGGATCCTTAGTTAGTGAATTCTTGAACTCCGTGCCATCAGCTATCCGGACACAGCTGCCATCATAATCATGGATGAATCTGGCCGATCCACTGATGCTGCTGCTACATTGAATCGCGTCAGAAAATTCCTCAAAGACTCCCCAGCTTTCTGCTTTAGAGTCGCCAAACTCATCACGTTCTTGGGTCTCGAAATATGAACCCTGAATTGTCTCATAAACCTTTCTGTCAAATCTGTCCAAGTCCCAATGGAGCCACTCTCCAGTTGTCTAAACCATAGCGCTGCAATGTCCGTCAAATACAATGGAAAGCACCGGGCCATGACTTCTTGTGATGCCCCAAGCAATTCCATGTGCCTCATATACTTCATTAGATGGACCCCTGGATCCGTCCGCCCATCATACATTTCCACCGATGGTAGCTTGAAGTCTGGTGGATTCCTGGCCTGCCTGATCATAGGAGTAAAGGGACTCCTATGTACATCCTCTAGATCTCTATTGACTAGTCCGCCTCTCATGGCTCGTCTGACCATCTCTGCCAACCTGTCGTAGTCGTCAGGCTGTGATCTTTGAGTGTCACCTTCATTCTGCCCCCTGGCAGAGCGTTCATCCCTCTATTGCCACCAGGTTGCTCGGATGTCCCTGAATCTCTTCCCGGGATTGGATCAACATGCTCTAAGTGTATGCCCCCCAGCTCCGGCGCTGCGCCAGATGGTCCTGCTCCGTTCTGGATCCTGGTTGTTCCTTGATTTTGCGCTCCAAGTTGTCCAATCTGTTGAAGCAAATTCTGGATCATTTCCTCCTGTCTCTTCATCATTGTCTCCATCTCATCCCTGGTGATGAAGATCGATGCTTGGTTTGCCCCCGAGGAAGCCTCTTGACTCCCTTCATGCTGACTTTGCTCTGGCCTTTGTCTTTTACTAGTTTGCCTTGTCATGTCTTCTCAGATCTGAGCTCTTAAGTTCTCAAATTCAACTTCTAAATGATAGAATTCCTGAGTTTAGTTCTCAGTGAAAGCACCAAAATGTTTGCGCCAAAATTGGTCACAAACACCCAATAGCCGTTGAAAGCACCAGTTCGCCTTCACAGATCGCAAATATCAAATATGTAGAGAAATAAGTATGCAAATCACTCTGGAAACTCAATAAAAACAGTAATGACACAGGATTTATAGTGGTTCGGCGATCTTGCCTACGTCCACTCTGAAGTTGATGACTTTATTGCTTGATACTTGAAGATCACAATTTCTTATAATGTAGTACAACAGGTTTTATGATCTAAGTCTAAATCTAAGGCAGTAGTGGTGATTTGGAGTAAATCTTTCAGAGTCTGGGCGCTCTTTAGCTCTTAAAATTCTCCGACCCCTCTTTCTGAATGACCAGGGGCTCTATTTATAGGTGTAGGAGGCTGATATTTCGCCTAAAATTAGGGAGACTACTTCTGGCACGTGTGGGGGCCCATGCGCCCGCGTCCAGGAAATCTGGGCCCGCTTCAGGATCGATTCGAACTCCATTCGAATCGATCAAAAAATCATCCGATCGAGCTGAAATTTGGTGGGGACATTCTTCAACATGTATGCAAGCTTTTGTGAAAATTTCATAGCATTTGGACTGGTAAATCTTTAGATATCATCGATACGAAATGGAGTTTCTCGGTGGCTGCGTGGTTCGAATCGACCGATTCGAATCGATCCCTTCGAATCGATCGCCTGCGCGTGCTCTCGTGATGATGTGGCACGTATACCTTGCATCGATCCGTTCTTTTCTCCGAGTTGACTGGGTCGACTCCATGAGTTTCGCCTTGCTCGCATCGATGAATAACACGTCATCTAGGCTCGTTGACTCGATGGATACGAACAAGTCTTCGTACGTGGATTCGAACACGGTTCCATGATGGATACGAAGAGCAGCTGCCTGATGGATTCGAACTAAGATCACCCGATGGATACAAACAGCTTTGCCCAGATGGATTCGATCATGGCCAACTTGATCGATTCGAACTAAGAGGAATTGACCGATGCGAAGTGGGAGATAGACACGAACTGGATTGAGTCGAATAGTGGTCAATGATGGATACGAATATGAAGCCGTTTCTTCTAGACTGAATCGATCATAACTCGAGCATTCGAGCTCGGATTGACTTGAAACTTGGAACATTGGCTCTTATGGCTTTGCTTGACGTGTCTTACCAATTGTAGCCAGATCCGGACTCGGACAAAATTCATTGATATCCACAGTGAAACAGTGTATAACGAACTTTTACGACGAACTGTCTTTAGTTTTCCAGTCAACTTTTTGGTGTCACGGCCTTGCCAAAAGGCGGGATAACAACAGCCTACTGTACACCACAAGGTACACTCTAACATCAAATATTCATTCATCCATGTCAACATTTTCCAGTTTGACTATTTCCCCTATTTTCTACAAAATCACACTTAAATATTTTTCATTGGTTTTGAACATAGAATGGAACAAGATGACAACTTCTGTTCATCCTCAACAACGACTTACATCTCTACGTCAGTGGGTTATGATGGAAAGCGCATGAGGGTTTGTTCTGAACCTACATACTATACATACTAACTTCCTGTCTCATGCCGTTTGTAAATAACCATAAATTCCATACTATGTTATTTGTTAGGTGAGCCAAAAGATGGGTTGTAATAGTACTGAGGAACAAAATTCACATAAAAATGTGTTATCTACTGATCCAGATCAACAATTAGGCTATAAGCAATATGGACCAATGTGCAACAATGTATCAAATAAATGCACAATGCCAACATATTTATTCAGTCAAGCAAACACTGCGTAATGTTTTTTCCTCTGATATTTATTGTTCCCAAACTTTTAATTTTTTTTAAACTACTTTACCTATGCTGCATCATTCGTATCAGGACACCAAACTGTAATATGGTTCTCACACCATCAAATCATTCCTTAGCTCAACAGAATCGCCGAAGACGAGAGAGATTATCCCAATTGCAAACTACAACAACGTCTCAGCCATCTTCCTCAACTAACACCGTTTGTCAACAGTATGAGAAACCCAAAAATCCACAAATTCAGTTGCATATGCAGTGTACAGAACCTATAATTAACCTATCCTCGCCTAACAACATTGACCAGCAATGCTCCAACCCACTAGCACAAAGACTTGACACAATGAACTCCCAATATATATCTACAAAAAAACAGCAAGCCACGGTGCTAATCTGTAAGTGTATAGTCTTCTATATTTTGTTCTACAATTACCTCACACTTCTTAATTTTCACTGTATCACATTTTTCCCTACCTTCCTTCACCAATTTACTCACATTCCATTAGTGATATGATCAAGACGCCATCAATCCGTTCAGTATCACAAACATTGCGAAGGCAGAGGGAACGACTGACCAATTTTGCAGCTAGCTCGAACATCAACGACGTCGACTGTATGGTCGATCAGCCATCATCAAGTGGTTGCATACCGACAATGAATCAGAATCAATATTTACAAGATACTACTACACAGCTACAACATCATGACCCAAATAACATATCCATCACATGCTCAATGGGTCAATGTACAGACTCCATGTAAGCAATTATTACACCTTCCTTTCTACTCGAAAAAACAAATATCAATGTATGTATCAGTTTTTATTTCATGACACTTTATTCTACTCACTACCATCAGGATAAAATCTGCCGCTTGCGTTAATACAATATCGAATCGATCCATTGCTCAAAAGTTGCGACGTCAAAGAGAAAGAATATTAACAATCAGAGAGGGGAGTAATGCACAACATCGAAAATCACAAATGCATCTCCTTCCCTCCTATAACGAAACTGACATCACATTGTAAGCTCTGTCTTTCCATGTACTCCCTTACTACATAATGTAGCCTTGATACTTATGTACATAATATGGAATAACAAATGTTCTTCCTTTTAACGAAAATGCAGAAGCCCGGATGAAGAAGGATGTGTTGAAGTTGAGCCAACACAAACTGCACAAAATACTATTCACCAACAATTGCAATCCACCGAACGTCGTTTCTTGGGCCTAAGGAATATACCATGTCCATTTTGCAGAGCTCTCCATTGGATCGATGAGCGTTTAAAAGACAGTTCCAAAAGTAACCCACTTTTCGGAACATGTTGTAAATCTGGAAAGGTGAAACTACCAGCGTTAACGCTGCCAACTTCAGAACTTCGTCAGTTATATGATGGAACAGACTAGAAATCAACATCATTTTTACAACATATTCGCTAATATAACGCTGCAAATGCATTTACAAGTCTCGTATGTCAGTTAGATAATAGAAATTTGGGTCGACGTGGGATCAATTCATTTACTATACATGGAGAATTACGACATAGGTCAGGTTCCCTACTACCCGACAATGGCGATACACCTATTTACTCACAGTTGTACATCTACGATCCCGAAACCGCATTAAAATTTCGACAGGATAGAAATAAAGAACTTAAGAAAGAGGTATTGGAAATTATTCAAGTGGTGCTAATGCACGATAATCATTTCACACGATTATACCGTCAAGCATATAATATTTTAGAAAAATCTGCACAAGTAGGTAATCAATTACCGGTCAGTCTCCACTACAATAAAACAACTAACAAACGAGTGTACAATATGCCCACGACTGATGAGATAGCAGTTATACTACCAGGAGATGGGACTCAACTAAGTGCAACTAGGGATATTATCATACATCTTCGAGGAGGAACACATTTGCAAAGGATTAGTGAATGTCATCCAGCATATCTACCATGTAACGAACGCGATTTTTCGACGCTCGAAAATCGACATTAATATGTCCACTATATCAACTGCCGAGCAATCGAATGCCGGAAAACCGAATTGTTATGGAGAAAAAGAAGAGGTAGAAGAAGACAAAAGAAAAAGAAAGAAAAAGAACACAGAAACAATATCAGAATCTTACATTCGCAGCGGAACAATATATAATAGATAAATGAATAATCTTTAAATCAAAGAACTATATCAGTTTATACATTACATCATCATCAGAGTTTACAACAATACAACACAACACTGGACAGTTATACAACTTGTCCTCATACAGAATACACAGCGGAATAAATAATATCATATACAAGTGATACGCCTCGCCATCCAGCTCGCCACTGAGCTCCACAGCATCTCCTGAATCCAGAATGACCTGATAACCTGACTCTAGGCTGCCCGTGTGGAAAATGATGGGCACCCAGAGTTTAGGAAGGGAACAATAAACTCTAGGTCAGTCATGGGACTGGTGTGAGAACTTAAAACAGTTTATCTTCACAAAGAAAACAAAACAATTTCGTAATGCTTTTGGAAAATGAAACTACCATAAGACCTCCCGCCACACACACAATGCAAACGCAGAATTGGAGGAGATTTCTTCTTATGATAGTCAAAAATGCTTACTACGCAAAATCATTCGATATTATTATCATTAGTGCATAGTGTCAAAAACCATTTCGAAAATATAATATTAATCTTAGCCAGCATACAACCATTACTGTATGCCTACTATAGCTACCATGTTCAATAGCAGGTTACCGCCACATTCCATAGCAGGTAATACAACTAAAACCGTACAAGGTTCGTATTGTTTCTTTGTATTTCCAACAAATGGTCAGGCAAAGGAACTTCCTTACACCGAAATGGAAACGCCTCTGGAAATACGCCCCGAGAACCTAACCGAATCTCTACAAACACAAGGCCGACGCTACCTCCAGCTGTACAACTGTAACTAGGTAACTAACACACTGACGCTACCTCACATTGTACAGCTGTAACTAGGTAACTAACACACAAGTATGCCATCCCCCGGTCGTTACCGACCTTTATCCGAGGATCCTCAACCACAAAGCCACAACCACAAAGTATAATAAATTTGCAGCATCAACATAGGTAAAATATCTGGGCTCCATACCATGATATCACCTTTATATCCAGAAGGAAATGACATACCCTAGGGGTGCTACCCCTAAAAACCTTTGCCGCAACATTCCTGTTTCGACCATTACCGGGTTGTGAGGCTCGACGAAGTTTCGTCCACAAAGCTACGCTTTTTCACAAAGCCACGCTTTTTCACAAAGCCACGCTTTTTCACAAAGCCACGCTTTTTCACAAAGCCACGCTTTTTCACAAAGCCACGCTTTGATCAACAAATGATCAATATCACTTCGTATGCCACATTACCAAATTAGGAATGTATCACCAGTAACCATCAACTACATTACCTCTGAGCTCGTACGTCTCAGAGAAGGGTGTTAAGCTAAGAGAATAAATTCTCCGCCACCAATAGAAATGTATTTGATAGAAACCAGCTTTACATCTCAAAATGTAATGTCAGACACACATCCATACAAGTCCATTTCGGGATCGAACGGAACTGAAGGCACTTCCAAAGAAGCCCTTGCAATCCGGATATTCACCCATCACGTCCGGACTTCCCATCACAAAAAGAGTGATATAAATCTCTATACCGGAGCAACTCGGAGCAAAGACATTCGACAGGTTGTCCTTTCATTTTCGAAAATATCTGGTCTTCACCACCGGTCTTCAATACGATCCATATTGTCGTATCACTAATTCGGAATGGGTTATATGACACAAAGGTCTTTTCCCGGCTAACCCGAATAGTGAGCGTTTGTTTTAAAAAACAAATCAAGTGCCATTTCAAAGGCAAATATTGATAGTCGGTTATTTAACTATCAAACAACATTCACAACAAACATCCAATTTAAATAATTTTTCCCAAATTATTTATTTTCAAAATATCTTCACAAGATATATATTTATCCACACTTTAACATTTGAAAACCAATTTCAAATCACATTTTCACACTTCATCACTTTGAAAACAATTTCAAATCACATTTTCACACTTCATCACAAAATGGTCCCTCTAAACCAATTAAATAAATCCTTATCGATTTATTTCAAATTTTCATCCCAAATCTGTAATTTATTTCCACACTTAAAAATAAATCAATGTTTATTTTCAAAACAAATTTCCCTTTCCTTTATAAATTCCATTGTGAATTTAAATGTCCAAATATTCACTTTCAAACACCAAATCAATTACAAATTGATTTCTAAATTTATTTCAAATCCCAAATCATTTTACAAATCGATTTCCAAATTTATTTCCACACCAAATCCATTTTAATTCAACACCAAATAAATTTTCATATCGATTTCCAAAAGATCTATTTTCAAATACCAAATCAATTATTAATTAGATTTCAAGAAATTCATCACCTTTTTAAATAAATTCATTTATCTCTTCCAAACCATTTAAAATTCCATATTAAATAAATTTTCCAACTTTCGAATAATACTAATCAAAATCCATTTATAAAAATCTTTTACCATATTTTAGAAATAATTCGATAAGATTTCGAAAATCAAATTTATGCTTTTAAAATTCCTTCTTTTAAATTCACCCAATTCTTTCAAAAGAATTTACTTGAAATTTCAACTTAAATTTCAAAAATCCAATTTATTCATTTCTGGTATCCAACGATACCAAAAATATATTCGGCTAAATTATAGCCTTCAACGAATTCAATCATAGATATAATCATTCACAGATTATAAATAAATAATCACACAACATATGAAACAAATCCATACAACATATGAAACAAATTCATATAATTTGAGGAATCCAGTTGGATCCCTCCAAACTGTTTCCCTGCATCCACAGATGTTAGCACAATACCAATTCCACTTCAATGTGGAATATTGCGGTATATGGGATTTATAAATACTATCCGCTATTATGCGGCGCAATAGGGTCTCATACGCTATATAATGCAGGAAATCAACTCCAAATACATATATAATACCAATTCCACTTCACAGTAGAATTATCACGATATATGTTTTTATTAAATAACCTCCGCTTAATATATAGCGTATAGGGTCTATTTAACACAATAAATAGCAACCATCATTCAATTCACACAATCAACACTATTAACAAATTTTAAATCTAACTATTTAAAATTTAAATCGAAACACAATTTTCGATTGAGTGAGGAGTTCTCACCTTGCTTTCAATAACGATTGCAGCGTTTTATTTCAAATAAAATTAAACGCACGTTTAATTTTACCCAAAATTTTCACTGTCTCCAATCGACTCCAAACCAGCTCCATTACATAGTGCTCGACAAAATGATTCCAATGCAAAAAAATTCGTCAAATTCCGACCTCGTATCAAAAAGTTATGAGGTTTTAAAGATCACACGAATTATAATATATATATAATTTACAATTTCCTTTTAATTTTAAACCCTACTTTTAATCCTGGACGTCGATTTCTCCATTTCAGATTTGGCCGCACCCTCCTCCTTCTTCCACAACGTGAAAATCACGTACAACTCCAACCCATAGCTGCCGTTCTAACCCTAATTGCTCCGGCCTCCTCGATGCACGAGACCCCATCACTCCACCACCATTCGAAAGCCCTTGCTTCACTCCACCTTCACCATGAACATTGATGAACTCGGCCCTCCCCCTTGCGTTGAAATGCGTGCGCAAATGCAGCCAAACACGAGCAATTTTCTTCCTCTACGTTGTGTTTTACGATAACCCATCCGTATGGATCTGAAGATCTCGTGAAGCTCTTAATCTTTTGTGTTGGAAGTTTTTCGAATTAACGCGTGGATCATGAGATATTGAGGGAGAAAGTATGGAGCATTTTCGGCCATTGCTTTGCAAACGGCGGCTAGGGTTAGTTCTGCTCTAATTTGTTTGCAAATGGAAGAAAGAGCTCGTACGTCTCAGAGAAGGGTGTTAAGCTAAGAGAATAAATTCTCCGCCACCAACAGAAATGTATTTGAAAGAAATCAGCTTTATATCTCAAATTGTAACGTCAGACACACAATCCATACAAGTCTGTTCCGGGATCGAACAGAACCGAAGGCACTTCTCACGAAGCCCTTGCATATCCGGATAATTTTCTAATCACGTCCGGACTTCCCGTCACTAAGGGTGATAAAACCTCTAAACCGGAGGTTGAATTTTAACATGTTAAAAACATTCATACATATACTTGCATACATGACAGATATATATACTATTAACATTCAAACAAAAATCTCAGTTCCACATATAAACTTTGTACCCAGTAAATAAAACAGTGTTTTACTCACAGTTAATAATGGATGAACTACTGTGTTGTTTTCCTCCTACTTTACTAAGCCTTCTTCCTTTAGGCTTCCAGCTTTAACACTTAGTTTTCTTATGGTTTTTAAAATGGCAGCTTGTTCTTCTTGTTTTTTTATATTGAATGTTAGAATGGTATACGAGAACACAAACAACACGGTGTACTTATAGAGAAGAGGACAGGTTGGAAAAGGTGGCCTTTTATAGAAAATTGCAAATCACTATTCATCCCGAAAATTTCCGAACTCGAAACGAAGCGTGCCGACTGGCGTTTCTAAGGTTTACCCCGTGTTTCGAACACAATGGAACGTGTTTGGGGAGCTAATTCGATCGTCTGTGAGAGTTACGAAAATAAACAATCAAATTTAAATCAAATCGATTAAAAGCGATTTCGATGCATTTTGGCTTGCCCCGGACAAACCGTACATCCGATTGATACGAAATTTGAAATCTTACAATAATATCACATTACGGATCCGATGAAATTAGTTTCATTGAAATCCGAGATTGTTTGAAAAATGACCATTTTTACTCGTCAATTAAATATTAAAATATTCAATTTTCACAATTTAACTTTTAATTCAAATTTAAAAGTTCTATAACATCATTATAACTCCAATATGATTTAATATAACTTTATAAATCATTTTTATACACATTAAACCCAATTTCTAATTATTCCTGGAATTTCAAATGTTAAATTATCGATTTAATTATCCAATTAAATCTAGATATTCGAATTTAAATTTATTCGACTTACAAATCTTACTTGTTAATATTTAAAATCAATTAAATATACGAATTTCAAATGATAGAAATTCTGGGTCATTACAAACTTCCCCCCTTAAAAGAATTTCGTCCTCGAAATTGCAAAGTAAGAATAATGCCCCAAATTCATTAACTTTTCAAAAATCCACTTAGTGAAAATTTAATATTCACCTTTTCCAAAATCTTTAACTTCAACCAAAACAATGGTTTCCATTTTCTAGTTCTCATTACAATTTGGAAATCAATTTTTCCATTAATAAAAATTTTCCAATTTTTTCAAACATTTTCTAACGGCTTAAATTTTCAGAAAAATTCGCCAGCGTCTCCTTTGCGCGGTTCAATCGTAGTAGGATCACAATAGACATAAATATATATACATCGACCCACACGGTCGGAAAAGCAGAAAAACAGTTCATATTTCCTATTTTTATTGCGTAGACGTACCTTTTTAGCATTTTTAAGCAAAGTAGTTATTAATTTAGCATTTCACGCAACCAAAACCGAATGGCAGCCACGACACCTGTACTTACTCAATTTAAACATGTAAGTGACAAATATATAAAGTTATTAACAATTTACTCTTTTAAACAACTACAACGTATGCATCTTAAAAGAAATGCATACTGAACAAGGTTTATAAGCAACTTATATAATTTCGACATCATTTGTGATTGTTTACAACCAATCATATACAATGACATTCAATTATACATTTTCAATTAGTTTACATTCACTAATTTAAATTCAAATTGGTTCACTTTCAATTTGGATTCAATTACATAGCTTTCAATTTTACTAATTCCATTTCATTAACACTTAATGAATTATATACAATCAACCAACAATCATATAACAACCAATGTCTATTCAACACAACCAAATTATTAAATTTACATTACTTACATTCAATTTGGTTCAACACTTTTTAATTCCAATTGGTTTAATATTAAATTGGCTTCCATTCAATTATTCAATTCTAATTTATTAGCTTTAATGAATTAACACTTACATTCATTATTCCATATCAATTTATTTACATTCGATTGATTAACATTAGTTCAATTCAATTGCTAATTCATTTAACAAATAAAGTTGAATTTTATTTATATAACTCAAGTTTATATCCATCACTTCATTTCATTAATTCACTTTATTATTTTACTTTGATATCAAAATCAAATTCATTTAACATCACTTAAGTTATATTCCAATTAAACATCATTTGTTTAGCTTAACTTAAATTTCCACTTATAAATCCAATTCAGATTTTTTTTTGTTTTCCTTAACAAAATTGTTTAACCATTTTCATTTACAATTGGTGTCACTTACCTTTTACCCATTCTATAAGTTATACAACTTATATATTTAACTTCCAAATCTGATTTAATTTATTTAACTTCCTTTAGTTAAATTCCAAATCATATATTCACTATGCTAACTCAATTTCATTTCCACTTTACCAAAGTTAAATTGATTATCTCATATTATAAGTTCAAAACTCGTTTTACTTATATTTATCAATTTAAACTTGGATTTTTAAATTAAATTTGTTTATCACAACAAAACTTCAATTTTTAATTTATTATGGTAGCAAATCCATCACATAGAAACTCGAAAATGATACTGATGATGCTGCAGTCATCACGCTTATTATTTCCCAGTAACAATAGTAAATTTAGTGCTTAAATTCTTTTCAAAATTTCCTTTTATTTATAAATCACATTTATAAATCCTTTTCTCATATAATTTCACTATTTAATTTTACTTATACAAGATTATTTCACAATTGCAAATTATATTAATTATAATTCCATACTTATACAATTGTTGCTTTTATATAATTTATTCAAACAAATTTTATTAACTTATATATATTCTTACATTTTCAACAACCAAACAATCAATTATATACACTTTAATAATTCTGAAAAAATTACTTCTTTTATATACAAAATACAATCGAGGTAAAATTATTTCATTTACCCAATTCAAAATGATACCAAATTGACTTGTCTCGTTTAAGTGTTTAGAAACCCCTATCGATAATATGGCGTTCCACATACCGACTAGAATTCACAAACAGCTCAATGGACAAGCAAACATAATATAAAACATTTTTATATTCACTAACAAATACGCGCTCATATCTATTATTACACTCAACTCATTCTAGAGTACAACTGACTCTATCTCTAATGAGTAACACCCAACAGAACTAAGGTTAACGCTTAACCATATGCTCTGATACCAAATATAACGAACGCGATTTTTCGACACTCGAAAATCGACATTAATACGTCCACTGTATCAACTGTCGAGCAATCGAATGCTGGAAAACCGAATTGTTATGGAGAAAAAGAAGAGGTAGAAGAAGACAAAAGAAAACGAAAGAAAAAGAACACAGAAACAATATCAGAATCTTACATTCGCAGCGGAACAATATATATTAGATAAATGAATAATCTTTAAAGCAAAGAACTATATCAGTTTATACATTACATCATCATCAGAGTTTACAACAATACAACACAACACAGGACAGTTATACAACTTGTCCTCATACAGAATACACAGCGGAATAAATAATATCATATACAAGTGATACGCCTCGTCATCCAGCTCGCCACTGAGCTCCACAGAATCTCCTGAATCCAGAATGACCTGATAACCTGACTCTAGGCTGCCCGTGTGGAAAATGATGGGCACCCAGAGTTTAGGAAGGGAACAATAAACTCCAGGTCGGTCATGGGATTGGTGTGAGAACTTAAAACAGTTTACCTTCATAAAGAAAACAAAACAATTTCGCAATGCTTTTGGAAAATGAAACTACCATAAGACCTCCCGCCACACACACAATGCAAACGCAGAATTGGAGGAGATTTCTTCTTATGATAGTCAAAAATTGTGACGCCCCACCTCTATACCCATGCTAGCCAAGAACACTACGGTGTAGTGTTGTCAACTAGCACGGAGAATAAGGCTGTTGAGGAGCGACCATCTATGTAATTGCTTTGTGCGAGCACCGATATGTCAGATAATAAAACATTGCATTTCATTTTTAGAGGAAACCCGACATACCGATACAAACTCAAAGCTACTACACAGTGGCTATAATAGTTTAGGACAATAGATATAAAAATAACACAGAAAACATAAATGCGGAATACAGATGGAACGAAAAGTCTCATATATATAATAACTGATATCAGTTACAATACATTTGACACAATACAAATGATACAACTACAACTGTCGACTCAAGAAGTTATATATACAAGTACATTATCGACTAATATACATGAATACATTATCATCTTAAAACAGACACACTGACTACTACAACAAGACGAAGACCACTTCAAATGATATAAAAAGTCTTCATAGCTCTAGCAGCAACCCAAAGCTAAAAATCTACATCCTGTAAATACTCGGTCTGACCCGAGTATTACATTCAAAAGAAAATAATACCCGGATCAGTCTAATTCAAACTCAGTTATTAGCGCATAGAAGCAATAATAATCAATCTCAATATAGATGACAGTCACAGAAATCTCGTATATCCAACTCTCGATACGAGAATTGGATAACGGCAGATATAACACTAAACAGTGTTAATCCACAAAACATAAATCCAAAGCAGTTTAAGTAATTGAAATGTCAATTTAAAAATATCAATGCTAATTGGCTGCAGTACACGCTAACGTGTACTGCCTCGCCAATACAGCCTACGAATTACGCAACAGGTCGATGAATTAAGAATAAAAGAGATATCGATTAAAATCTGTCAATTCGGTGTGGCTGCAGTGCACGCACGCGTGCACTGCCTCGCCACAACAGAATATAAAGTCACCACAAGGGACAAGGGTAAAACTTCTACGAAAATGCAGCCCCCACTTGTATTTAAGGGCAAGGCTGCATCAGTGAAATGAAACAGTGTACCCAGTGAAAGAGGCAACAAGTGGAACAAGTTCAACATGTCGCAAAGCAAGGCACGGGGAAATAGCAAACTGAAGGCGAGAGCACCAAAGATATGGCACTACAACACACAACAGAAAAGACGCAGATCAGCCTCATTAGAAGATAAGGTCATCAGTGAAGCAAAATGAAAAAATGCAAATGATACAAGGCATCAATGCAATGTATCAGATTCGAGAGTCAAGTACTGTACAGAGAACATTGAATCAGTGTGCATGTATGGACACTTAAATGATCAAATTCAGGCCGAAATAGTACCCACAAAAATACTACCAAAAGAGATCAATGAATATGAAATGAGCTACAAATCTGAAACCACAAGGGTAGTCATACTCAAAATCAGGGGCCAGACATGCAACTCTCTACAATATGTACAAAGGGGGTACGTATCTACATGAAGTCAGATAACAAATGAACATCAAAATGCCACTTAAACTCACATACGAACAGGGTACAAGTTACAATGTCAACAAAGTATACAGGTGAAGCCAACTGACTCGAATGACTCAAGTGATACAAGGACAATGCTCAATGCACATCAATACTAAACTCAAACAATGCCAACATGATCAAGTTCAAAACAATGCCCCAATATCAGGTTAAAGTGAATCGAAAAAAGAAACTGCAACATCAGGAAGTGCAGTCATGCCAATGACATTTAATATCATAATCAAAGTCAAGTGATATCAAGTGCAAGAGAAGTACACTATGCAGTGTTCAATACTGAAGCCACAAAATGTGCACAGCAACCAAATATCAAAGCAAACGAACAACTATAAGTACAGGGAACAACAGCAATGAATACTGTAACAAATGCAAGCTCAAATGGAACACAAGTCAGCGACAAGCTACAAACACTCAGTGCAGTGATACATGAAATCGCATGAACAAGTTCGAACAACCAGACAACATCACATTCACGAATGCAATGTTCAAGTGGAGACCAGAGAAGATGGCCAGAGACGAAGACAGGGATGAACACAAAGATGGCCGAAGCCGTGTCAGTACAAAGTCGACCAAGTCAAAGCGAGAAAATCACAAAATCAAAGTCGTGGTTATGTCGTTGTCAACAGAAAAATTCACAGAGACATAGTCAAGCATCAACATTCAAAGCCGCATGATACAGAGTACACAAAACAAGGGAATTTTCGAAAATAGGAAAGTTCGAACCCATATAAAAGCAACCGAAGGGAATCATCATTGGCATAAGCTTCAACGCACAAATCATGCACTGGAGAATTAAATTAGATGTGAGTACAAGATTACTCACCTTTAATCGGTCGCGACTCGAAGAATCGTGAAGCCCTAGTTTCGAACGACGATGACGAGAACGAGCAGCATAAATTTTGGAACAATCAGATGAACGGAATTCAAGGGTAACGAATCACGAAGCAGTTGTCGAACTCATCGAAGCAGCCAATCAAAGAATTCATCTCGAAATCGATCGAACCAGGCAACGTCAGAAACATCCAACAATCGATCGAAACAGTCACGTGCCTCGACATACAAAGCCCACAGATCAGAGCGCAAGAGGAACGAAAGCCCTAGCAAGCATCGAAAGAACGAACGAAGAAAAGAAATCGTGGACGCCATTTTTATTTCCCTCTCTCGATTTGATTTTAGGGTTCTGAAAAATGATAAAGAGGGACGGGTTTTTCTTTTGGACTGAACAAAGAGGGAATGGGGTTGTACCCTTCAACGTTTATAACAAATCACAAAGAATCATGGATTAAATTCAATGTTTAAATGTCCCACTATACTTAACAAATTGTTAAAGCTCGTTTAACATTTTTAACCAAATTGTAAAAGAATCACAACTGATTAAAACACTTAACATTTAATAGTTTAAAAGAATTCCAAACAGCGATTAACCAGGAAAAGAAATCGTCAAAAGACGATAGTTAATCGGTACAAAATACCGGGTTGTTACAGACTCCCCTCCTTAAAGAAATTGCGTCCTCGCAATCCTAAGGGATAAGTGGGAAAGAGGTAACAACCATAAGAACATAACAATGTCGAATGCATAAACAAATGTCAACAGGGGAAGTATTAGATATGAAATCAAAAGGTTCGATTGATTCAAATCAAAAGAATCAACATCGTGGGGATCAAGGAATCAAAATCAGATGACTATATGAACAACCCCAGACATCATCATCGACTAACAAAAGCAAGAATCAATCACGTTCCAGCATTTAAAAGAAAAGGAAAAACATAGCAGAATTCACGTACAGCACGAATTGAATGTGAGTAAACCAAATTACTCACCTGAATTGCCAGAGAAAAAGACGAAGCTCGAATCTCAAAATCGTAAATATTCAATCATCAAAACGATAATCGAATTTTCAAATCGCAAATAGGTTTAACTATCAAAAATGATAATCAAATTTCACAAATATCTGATTATCAAAAACGATAATCAAAAACACAAACATTCGATTAATCAAATCGAAAAATATTTAATTATCTCAAACGATAATCAAATTTCACAAATATCTGATTATCAAAAACAATAATCAGAAACTCAAATATTCGATTAATCAAATCGAAAAATATTTAATTATCTCAAACGATAATCAAATTTCACAAATATCTGATTATCAAAAACGATAATCAGAAACACAAACATTCGATTAATCAAATCGAAAAATATTTAATTATCTCAAACGATAATCAAATTTCACAAATATCTGATTATCAAAAACGATAATCAGAAACACAAATATTCTATTAATCAAATCGAAAAATATTTAATTATCTCAAACGATAATCAAATTTCACAAATATCTGATTATCAAAAACGATAATCAGAAACACAAATATCCGATTATCAAAAACGATAATCAGAAATCAGAAATATCTGATTATCAAAAATGAAAATCAGAAACACAAACTTTTGATTATCAAAAACGATAATCAGAAGTCATAAATATTCAATTAACGAGTCCGGAATTAACCGAAGTAGTAAAAGTATGGTTCCATACTCCTTACTTTTGCTAAATCGTTTAAATCTCTTTATCGTTTTCTTGAAAGTGCAGAATTGTGTGTTTTAAAAATAACATTTCACATTCTCAAATGGACAAGTCCGGAATTAAGCGAATCAGTAAAAGAAAGGGGTCATAGTCCTCGATTTTTCTGAAATGTTTAAATCGCTTCCTCGTTCTTTTGAAAATGTAAGCTGTAAAAATTTTGAAAACAATTTTAATTTATATTTTGAAGCAACTTTTAAAAATAAAGAATTTTGAAAACACGTGATTAAATTAGCAATATCAGTATTGCGGGAGAACCGCTTGTAAATCCATTTCAAAATTGACGAGTACTGAAGTTAACACATCAAAATCTCATCAAAATAACTGGCATCAAAATATAATGCCAAATGAATTTTCATTCATCAAAAATGTCACAAGAATCTTCTCAAAGATAGAAAGGGATATCATACCCTAAACTTGTATTCATAACAAGTCAATAACACATGAATTCACCAATACACAAAAATTGACAAAACTTGTCAATAGAAATCACGAAAATTGGTGAAGCACAAATTCTAGAAATCATCACAAGAAATCCAGAAATCACAAAAAAGAGGGAGGAAAGAAGGCCTATCAGAAAACGGGAGTATGAAAACTCCAAAACACTGGTATCACAAGACGAGACGCTATCTCATGGTGGCTAACCATTAAAGTTTCACACAGGAATGGTCCGAAGACCGTGGGTCGCTATCCCACGCGTGTGAGTCGGAATCACACAGATTGAGGTCTAGGCTAACCTCGCAGAGAAAGAGACATCGCACATTTGCTAGTCTAAATCATAAAAAGGAAAAGGGAAATGCCTATCACAAAATGGGAGCATGAAAACTCCAAAACACCGGTATCACAAGACGAGACGCTATCTCATGGAAGCCATCCATTAAATTTTCACACAGGAATGGTCCGAAGACCGTGGGTCGCTATCCCACACGTGTGAGTCGGAATCACACAGATTGAGGTCTAGGCTAACCTCGCAGAGAAAAAGATATGTGTGAGTGGAATCACACAATTAAGGTCCAGACTAACCAAAAAGCAAAAAGGTATGTGTGAATGGAATCACACAAGTGGTGTCTAGTCTAACCTCGCAAACAAAAAGATATGTGTGAGTCGGAATCACACTACTGCGGTCTAGTCTAACCTTGCGGACAAAGAGATATGTGTGAGTCGGAATCACACTACTGCGGTCTAGACTAACCTTGCGGACAAAGAGATATGTGTGAGTCGAAATCACACTACTGCGGTCTAGTCTAACCTTGCAAACAAAGAGATATGTGTGAGTCGGAATCACACTACTGCGGTCTAGACTAACCTTGCGGACAAAGAGATATGTGTGAGTCGGAATCACACTACTGCGGTCTAGACTAACCTTGCAAACAAAGAGACATCGCACAATTGCTAGTCTAAATCACAAAATGATCGTCATGATCAACGAGAAGTGTCAATTACACTAAGCTAGTAAATATAAAAGTTTAGCTTCATGTCCCATAACCACTTGCTTAACTTAAATATTTACGAACAAACTGTAAATCTACACTAGAAAATTGTCACAAAAGGTTCAATCGAACAAGTCCAGGAGTTAACCGACGAAGTAAACGCAAGCGTTTCATACCACTTGTTTTACTAGACCGTTTAATTCAATTTCTCATACGAGTGAAATAAAGGCTTGTATATACTAATAGATTGGAAAACGGTTTAAGAAAAAGAGCTTTGTAGTAAAATAGTTTTGAAATCGTTTGGAGAAAAAGGATTTTAATATTTACTACTAGTATAGAAAACCTTTATATTTTTAAAGTGACAAATCACAAAAATGATTGTAGAAACAATCAATCACAAGAATTCACATACGAAGATGTGAATGGAATCCAAAGAAATCGATACTGAATCCATCAGAAAGTATGTTCACAAAAATCCCGAAGAAAATGTCATCAAAGTTGCTAATAAATGATAGCAACAAATCGGGGAAATGATTAAGAATCGATTAAATTAGGAAACCAAGTCAGTTCACTAAAATTTCACATTCGAAGACGTGAATAAAATCCAAAGAATTCGATTCCAAATTCATCAAAGTAGGAATACCCAAAAATTCCAGAAATAGAAGTTATCAAAATCGACAAAGGTGATAACAACTAATTAGAAATGAAGAATCGATTATCAACTGGAAAAACAAAGCAAAACGAGCAGAAATGCATAAATGACTTCAACAAAAGTAAGAATCAAGTCAATGTCGAAGTCAACAATTAATAGCCGTAGTCGAGTACAAAATGATTCAATCATCATTATCAAAGAAACCAACGGCAAACAAAATCAGAGTCTTAAAAATCAAGAAATTAGCAATTTCTCAAAAACAAAGTGACCGAAGTCGAATGGAATTCAAGATGAGGAAAACACAAAATATCAAGTTCAAAATCGCTGAGATTCAAACTAGATGTGAATGAGAAATCAAAATTACTCAATTTGCAACTAGTTCAGCTATTTTTCATCACAGTGTAACAGGTACACAATGACACTCATAGCATAGAACAAAAGTGGAACAAAGTCCAAAAGTCAAAATGGCTTTAATTTGCTAAATTAAAACAAAATCAACATCGGCTAAATCAATTCAAAGCCGAAAACACAAGAATAAGCGTTAGGAATTCATACCTAACAGTCAAAAATAATCATATGTAAAGATGAGAGATAAACATCGACAAATAGTTGTAACACAAGCTCCATCTAAGTTATGTTTTATAATTGTCCTAAACCCCAGGCTCTGATACCAAGCTGTGACGCCCCACCTCTATACCCACGCTAGCCAAGAACACTACGGTGTAGTGTTGTCAACTAGCACGGAGAATAAGGCTGTTGAGGAGCGACCATCTATGTAATTGCTTTGTGCGAGCACCGATATGTCAGATAATAAAACATTGCATTTCATTTTTAGAGGAAACCCGACATACCGATACAAACTCAAAGCTACTACACAGTGGCTATAATAGTTTAGGACAATAGATATAAAAATAACACAGAAAACATAAATGCGGAATACAGATGGAACGAAAAGTCTCATATATATAATAACTGATATCAGTTACAATACATTTGACACAATACAAATGATACAACTACAACTGTCGACTCAAGAAGTTATATATACAAGTACATTATCGACTAATATACATGAATACATTATCATCTTAAAACAGACACACTGACTACTACAACAAGACGAAGACCACTTCAAATGATATAAAAAGTCTTCATAGCTCTAGCAGCAACCCAAAGCTAAAAATCTACAACCTGTAAATACTCGGTCTGACCCGAGTATTACATTCAAAAGAAAATAATACCCGGATCAGTCTAATTCAAACTCAGTTATTAGCGCATAGAAGCAATAATAATCAATCTCAATATAGATGACAGTCACAGAAATCTCGTATATCCAACTCTCGATACGAGAATTGGATAACGGCAGATATAACACTAAACAGTGTTAATCCACAAAACATAAATCCAAAGCAGTTTAAGTAATTGAAATGTCAATTTAAAAATATCAATGCTAATTGGCTGCAGTACACGCTAACGTGTACTGCCTCGCCAATACAGCCTACGAATTACGCAACAGGTCGATGAATTAAGAATAAAAGAGATATCGATTAAAATCTGTCAATTCGGTGTGGCTGCAGTGCACGCACGCGTGCACTGCCTCGCCACAACAGAATATAAAGTCACCACAAGGGACAAGGGTAAAACTTCTACGAAAATGCAGCCCCCACTTGTATTTAAGGGCAAGGCTGCATCAGTGAAATGAAACAGTGTACCCAGTGAAAGAGGCAACAAGTGGAACAAGTTCAACATGTCGCAAAGCAAGGCACGGGGAAATAGCAAACTGAAGGCGAGAGCACCAAAGATATGGCACTACAACACACAACAGAAAAGACGCAGATCAGCCTCATTAGAAGATAAGGTCATCAGTGAAGCAAAATGAAAAAATGCAAATGATACAAGGCATCAATGCAATGTATCAGATTCGAGAGTCAAGTACTGTACAGAGAACATTGAATCAGTGTGCATGTATGGACACTTAAATGATCAAATTCAGGCCGAAATAGTACCCACAAAAATACTACCAAAAGAGATCAATGAATATGAAATGAGCTACAAATCTGAAACCACAAGGGTAGTCATACTCAAAATCAGGGGCCAGACATGCAACTCTCTACAATATGTACAAAGGGGGTATGTATCTACATGAAGTCAGATAACAAATGAACATCAAAATGCCACTTAAACTCACATACGAACAGGGTACAAGTTACAATGTCAACAAAGTATACAGGTGAAGCCAACTGACTCGAATGACTCAAGTGATACAAGGACAATGCTCAATGCACATCAATACTAAACTCAAACAATGCCAACATGATCAAGTTCAAAACAATGCCCCAATATCAGGTTAAAGTGAATCGAAAAAAGAAACTGCAACATCAGGAAGTGCAGTCATGCCAATGACATTTAATATCATAATCAAAGTCAAGTGATATCAAGTGCAAGAGAAGTACACTATGTAGTGTTCAATACTGAAGCCACAAAATGTGCACAGCAACCAAATATCAAAGCAAACGAACAACTATAAGTACAGGGAAGAACAGCAATGAATACTGTAACAAATGCAAGCTCAAATGGAACACAAGTCAGCGACAAGCTACAAACACTCAGTGCAGTGATACATGAAATCGCATGAACAAGTTCGAACAACCAGACAACATCACATTCACGAATGCAATGTTCAAGTGGAGACCAGAGAAGATGGCCAGAGACGAAGACAGGGATGAACACAAAGATGGCCGAAGCCGTGTCAGTACAAAGTCGACCAAGTCAAAGCGAGAAAATCACAAAATCAAAGTCGTGGTTATGTCGTTGTCAACAGAAAAATTCACAGAGACATAGTCAAGCATCAACATTCAAAGCCGCATGATACAGAGTACACAAAACAAGGGAATTTTCGAAAATAGGAAAGTTCGAACCCATATAAAAGCAACCGAAGGGAATCATCATTGGCATAAGCTTCAACGCACAAATCATGCACTGGAGAATTAAATTAGATGTGAGTACAAGATTACTCACCTTTAATCGGTCGCGACTCGAAGAATCGTGAAGCCCTAGTTTCGAACGACGATGACGAGAACGAGCAGCATAAATTTTGGAACAATCAGATGAACGGAATTCAAGGGTAACGAATCACGAAGAAGTTGTCGAACTCATCGAAGCAGCCAATCAAAGAATTCATCTCGAAATCGATCGAACCAGGCAACGTCAGAAACATCCAACAATCGATCGAAACAGTCACGTGCCTCGACATACAAAGCCCACAGATCAGAGCGCAAGAGGAACGAAAGCCCTAGCAAGCATCGAAAGAACGAACGAAGAAAAGAAATCGTGGACGCCATTTTTATTTCCCTCTCTCGATTTGATTTTAGGGTTCTGAAAAATGATAAAGAGGGACGGGTTTTTCTTTTTGACTGAACAAAGAGGGAATGGGGTTGTACCCTTCAACGTTTATAACAAATCACAAAGAATCATGGATTAAATTCAATGTTTAAATGTCCCACTATACTTAACAAATTGTTAAAGCTCGTTTAACATTTTTAACCAAATTGTAAAAGAATCACAACTGATTAAAACACTTAACATTTAATAGTTTAAAAGAATTCCAAACAGCGATTAACCAGGAAAAGAAATCGTCAAAAGACGATAGTTAATCGGTACAAAATACCGGGTTGTTACAAAAATGCTTACTACGCAAAATCAATCGATATTATTATCATTAGTGCATAGTGTCGAAAACCATTTCGAAAATATAATATTAATCTTAGTCAGCATACAACCATTATTGTATGCCTACTATAGCTACCATGTTCAATAGCAGGTTACCGCCACATTCCATAGCAGGTAATACAACTAAAACCGTACAAGGTTCGTATTGTTTCTTTGGATTTCCAACAAATGGTCAGGCAAAGGAACTTCCTTAAACCGAAATGGAAATGCCTCTGGAAAGACGCCCCGAGAACCTAACCAGATCTCTGCAAACACAAGGCCGACGCTACCTCTAGCTGTACAACTGTAACTAGGTAACTAACACACTGACGCTACCTCACGCTGTACAGCTGTAACTAGGTAACTAACACACAAGTATGCCATCCCCCGGTCGTTACCGACCTTTATCCGAGGATCCTCAACCACAAAGCCACAAACACAAAGTATAATAAATTTGCAGCATCAACGTAGGTAAAATATCTAGGCTCCATACCATGATATCACCTTTATATCCAGAAGGAAATGACATACCCTAGTGGCGCTACCCCTAAAAAACCTTTGCCGCAACATTCCTGTTTCGACCATTACCGGGTTGTGAGGCTCGACGAAGTCTCATCCACAAAGCCACGCTTTTTCATAAAGCCATGCTTTTTCACAAAGCCACGCTTTGATCAACAAATGATCAACAACACTTCGTATGCCACATTACCAAATTGGGAATGTATCACTAGTAACCATCAACTACATAACCTCTGAGCTCATACGTCTCAGAGAAGGGTGTTAAGCTAAGAGAATAAATTCTCCGCCACCAATAGAAATGTATTTGATAGAAACCAGCTTTACATCTCAAAATGTAATGTCAGACACACATCCATACAAGTCCGTTTCGAGATCGAACGGAACTGAAGGCACTTCCAAAGAAGCCCTTGCAATCCGGATATTCACCCATCACGTCCGGACTTCCCATCACAAAAAGAGTGATATAAATCTCTATACCGGAGCAACTCGGAGCAAAGACATTCGACAGGTTGTCCTTTCATTTTCGAAAATATCCGGTCTTCACCACCGGTCTTCAATACGATCCATATTGTCGTATCACTAATTCGGAATGGGTTATATGACACAAAGGTCTTTTCCCGGCTAACCCGAATAGTGAGCGTTTGTTTTAAAAAACAAATCAAGTGCCATTTCAAAGGCAAATATTGATAGTCGGTTATTTAACTATCAAACAACATTCACAACAAACATCCAATTTAAATAATTTTTCCCAAATTATTTATTTTCAAAATATCTTCACAAGATATATATTTATCCACACTTTAACATTTGAAAACCAATTTCAAATCACATTTTCACACTTCATCACTTTGAAAACAATTTCAAATCACATTTTCACACTTCATCACAAAATGGTCCCTCTAAACCAATTAAATAAATCCTTATCGATTTATTTCAAATTTTCATCCCAAATCTGTAATTTATTTCCACACTTAAAAATAAATCAATGTTTATTTTCAAAACAAATTTCCCTTTCCTTTATAAATTCCATTGTGAATTAAATGTCCAAATATTCACTTTCAAACACCAAATCAATTACAAATTGATTTCTAAATTTATTTCAAATCCCAAATCATTTTACAAATCGATTTCCAAATTTATTTCCACACCAAATCCATTTTAATTCAACACCAAATAAATTTTCATATCGATTTCCAAAAGATCTATTTTCAAATACCAAATCAATTATTAATTGGATTTCAAGAAATTCATCACCTTTTTAAAATAAATTCATTTATCTCTTCCAAACCATTTAAAATTCCATATTAAATAAATTTTCCAACTTTCGAATAATACTATTCAAAATTCATTTATAAAAATCTTTTACCATATTTTAGAAATAATTCGATAAGATTTCGAAAATCAACTTTATGCTTTTAAAATTCCTTCTTTTAAATTCACCTAATTCTTTCAAAAGAATTTACTTGAAATTTCAACTTAAATTTCAAAAATCCAATTTATTCATTTCTGGTATCCAACAATACCAAAAATATATTCGGCTAAATTATAGCCTTCAACGAATTCAATCACAGATATAATCATTCATAGATTATAAATAAATAATCACAAAGCATATGAAACAAATCCATACAACATATGAAACAAATTCATATAATTTGAGGAATCCAGTTGGATCCCTCCAACCTGTTTCCCTGCATCCACAGATGTTAGCACAATACCAATTCCACTTCAATGTGGAATATTGCGGTATATGGGATTTATAAATACTATCCGCTATTATGCGGCGCAATAGGGTCTCATCCGCTATATAATGCGGGAAATCAACTCCAAATACATATATAACACCAATTCCACTTCACAGTAGAATTATCGTGGTATATGTTTTTATTAAATAACATCCGCTTAATATACGACGTATAGGGTCTATTTAACACAATAAATGGCAACCATCATTCAATTCACACAATCAACACTATCAACAAATTTTAAATCTAACTATTTAAAATTCAAATCAAAACACATTTTTCGATTGAGTGAGGAGTTCTCACCTTGCTTTCAATAACGGTTGCAGCGTTTTATTTCAAATAAAATTAAACGCACGTTTAATTTTACCCAAAATTTTCACTACCTCCAATCGACTCCAAACTAGCTCCATTTCGTAGTGCCCGCCAAAATGATTCCAATGCAAAAAGTTCCGTCAAATTCCGACCTCGTATCAAAAAGTTATGAGGTTTTAAAGATCGCACGAATTATAATATATATATAATTTACAATTTCCTTTTAATTTTAAACCCTACTTTTAATCCTGGACGTCGATTTCTCCATTTCAGATCTGGCCGCACCCCCCTCCTTCTTCCACAACGTAAAAATCACATACAACTCCAACCCATAGCCGCCTTTCTAACCCTAATTGCTCCGGCCTCCTCGATGCACGAGACCCCATCACTCCACCACCATTCGAAAGCCCTTACTTCACTCCACCTTCACCATGAACATTGATGAACTCGGCCCTCCCCATTGCGTTGAAATGCGTGCGCAAACCTGTGCAGTTAAAGCGCTCGGTGGATTCAATGCGGTAGAGGTGCAAAAAGTCATAGCGGGGATGTAGCGAAGATATAGCGGGATATATCGGATTACTCTAAAATAGCATATAAATCCCATACTTGTTGTTTTTACAAATATATAGATAGTAATTATGTGAAAAATTAACATTCAATTGAATTATAATTAATACAAAAATGATTTTAAATAAAAATATGTGAAAATGTATTGTAAATGAACGTAAAACTGTTATATAACTTAATTTAATTTAGTAGAATATTAGAGTATTATCATTTCTAAACATATATCAAAAATTCAATGAAATTAATTAATTTCATAATTTTTATAGCGTATAAATATCATTTTTCAATCCAATTTTTTATAGAAGATATAGCAGAAATAGCAAAATATAGCGGAAATAGCGGAATATAGTGGGGATTAAAGCGGAAAGGCTATATGTTGGGGATATATGGAAAAATCGTAGCGGTAGGAATCCGCTATAAGATATATCGGAGTTATAGCGGGGATATAGCGGGGCATTAACTGCACAGGCGCAAATGCAGCCAAACACGAGCAATTTTCTTCCTCTACATTGCGTTTTACGACAACCCATCCGTATGGATCTGAAGATCTCGTGAAGCTCTTCATCTTTCGTGTTGGAAGTTTTTCGAATTAACGCATGGATCGTTAGATATTGAGGGAGAAAGTATGGAGCATTTTCGGCCATTGCTTTGCAAACGGCGTCTAGGGTTAGTTCTGCTCTAGTTTGTTTGCAAATGGAAGAAAGAGGTGGCCTTTTATAGAAAATTGCAAATCACTATTCATCCCGAAAATTTCCGAACTCGAAACGAAGCGTGCCGACTGGCGTTTCTAAGGTTTACCCCGCATTCCAAACAACAATAGAACGTGTTTCGGGAGCTAATTCGATCGTGTTTGAGAGATACGAAAATAAACGATCAAATTTAAATCAAATCGATTAAAAGCGATTTCGACGCGTTTTGGCTTGCCCCGGACAAATCGTACATCCGATTGACACGAAATTTGAAATCTTACAATAATATCACATTACGGATCCGATGAAATTAGTTTCGTCGAAATCCGAGACTGTTTGAAAAATGACCATTTTTACTCGTCAATTAAATATTAAAATATTCAATTTTCACAATTTAACTTTTAATTCAAATTTAAAAGTTCTATAACATCATTATAACTCCAAAATGATTTAATATAACTTTATAAATCATTTTTATACACATTAAACCCAATTTCCAATTATTCCTGGAATTTCAAATATTAAATTATCGATTTAATTATCCAATTAAATCTAGATATTCGAATTTAAATTTATTCGACTTACAAATCTTACTTGTTAATATTTAAAATCAATTAAATATACGAATTTCAAATGATAGAAATTCGGGGTCGTTACATACCACTTCACTATGTTCTCCTCTTTCCAAATGGTGATCTTGGTTGGGATATTAATCATACAAAATGGAATCTGAATTTAAATTGCCTGACGTCTGATAGATTGACTCAACAACCATACTACAGTTATTGACTATTTGAACGAGAAGAAGAATATTTGACTATTTCGCTCGGACAAAAATTGTTTCAAGAATTTATTGTCGATGCATGGGCATGTACCGAGCAAAATAGATTGCAATGGGCTAGGACTTATCAAACTGAACTTAGAAGAGATCTTTACTCAGGTATCACAGACATTGAATCTGATGTGTTACAACCTAATCAAATCGGGAAACATTTCATTTTACCATGTAGCTTCATTGGAACCGCCAAACATATGTATGAGATATACCAAGACTCTTTAGCTATAACACGGTACAATAGGCACTCAGATATTTTTTTAACAATGACTGCAAATCCTAGCTGGCCAGAAATTCAAAACACTATCATGCAAACCCAGAAACCAAGTGACCGTCTGGATATGATTGCTAGAGTTTTTTAGCTTAAAAGACAAAGTTTGATGAATGAAATTGTCGAAAAAGGTATTTTTGGACTGGTAACAGCTTACGTTTACACTATCGAGTTTCAAAAGCAGGGATTACAACATATGCATGCGCTTTTCTTCCTACAACCTTCTGACAAAATAAGAACGGTTGAACAAGTAGGCAACTTGATTTCCGCAGAATTTCCAAATGAGTTAGAACACCCGTTATTGTTTGAAACAGTTAAGAAGTGCATGGTGCATTGACCATGTAAAGGCAACATCCAAGCAGCTTGCATGGAAAATGGTAAATGTTCAAAGCGCTACCCCCGTGAATGGGCTAACACAACAACAATGGATCAAGATGGATATCCTATCTATCGTCGACGAAATGATGGGAGATCTTATATGGTTAAAGGATTAATTGTAGATAATAGAGATGTCGTTTCTTACAATCCTAAACTTTCTGAAATGTTCAACTGTCACATAAATGTGGAAGGTTGTGCAAGCGTACGAGCTGTTAAATATATACATAAATATATATATAAGGGACATGATTGAACAACAATGGTAGTTGGCGACGACGATGAAATCAAACAATATCTTGATTCCAGATACATTGGTCCACCTGAAGCTGCATGGCATATTTTTGGTTATCGTATGCACAAAGAGAAACCAACAGTCATCCGTTTGCAACTGCATCTTCCTGGAATGCATCAAGTTACTTTCAATCCACGTGAATCGGCTGATGTAATAAAATTACGGGCGCAAAACCAAACATTGACTTTGATCGAGTTTTTCACCTTCTGTAGCATTCACCCTGAAGCACAACGATTTACATATCAGGAATTTCCTGAACATTACACATGGAATAAAAGTACACATACATGGTCACCACAATGTACCCACTCAAAAGCTATAGGTCATATGTATTTTGCAAGCCTAAACTCAGGAGAACGTTTCTATCTCCGTTTATTATTGACTATTACTACAGGCCCAACGTCTTTTGAAGATTTAAGAACAATAAATGGCCACTTTCATGTAACATTTAAATCTGCTTGCATTGCTAAAGGGCTGTTAGAGGACGACGAGGAATGGGTTACATGTTTACAGGAGGCTTCCTTCTTCAATACAGGATATCAGTTAAGAAGACTTTTTTGTATTATTATCACCCGGTGCTCTATATTAGAACCACATCATATATGGAATAGATTTTCTATGCATTTATGTGATGATCTAACTCATACGATTAGAACAAATTTCGCAATTCCTAGCCCAACAGAATATCAAATTAATGACTATGGTTTGCATCTTCTTAACAAACTGCTACAGGAATCTGGGAAATGTTTATTAGATTTTCCACCCATGCCACTGCCAACTGAAAATTGGAGTGCAGTCAGTCACAATAGACTTATAGGGGAACACACCCAGTTTCGATATGCGGGTCAAGCAGCAAAGGCTGAAAACAATGTCAAGTCATTAAATGATGGCCAACGTAATGCATATATGAAGATAGTTGATTCCGTACAAAATGAGTATGGTTCAACTTTCTTTCTAAACGGAGGAGTTGGCACGGGAAAAACATACTTATATAACACACTTGCAGACAAATGCCGTAGTGACGGTCACATTGTAATTACTGTTTCTTCCTCTGGTATTGCTTCGCTGCTCTTACTTGGAGGTAGAACTGCACATTCGACCTTCTCTCTTCCTTTAAATATTTTAGAAGATTCATTATGCGGGTTTACAAAGCAATCCATGACGGCAGAACTTCTTAAAAACACAAGCCTCATTATATGGGATGAAGTGCCGATGCAGCATAGATTTTGTGTCGAGACAGTTGATCGGTCATTAAAGGACATCCGAGATAGCTCAAAACCATTTGGTGGAATTACAATAGTACTGGGAGGCGATTTTCGCCAAATTCTACCTGTTATTCCAAGAGGTTTACGAGAAGATATTGTTGCATCAACACTACGACGATCGGCGTTATGGAAATATGTACAAGTGCTAACACTAAGTACAAACGTGCGTTTGAAGTCGGATGAAGCAGACAATACTAAATTCTCAGTTTACTTGGAAAAGGTTCTACTACTCACATTTTCTTATACCTTCCATTACTGTCAACAACAACAACTATTACTATTTTAACCTAACTACCCTTTTGCACCGCTTTTCTTCTCAGGTTGGATTAAATCCCGAGTTGACAGTCAACATGGACATGATGCACAAATGCAGCAACTTAAATAGCTTAATTACAACAGTTTATCCAGACCTGAACAATATATGCATAGCTCCATCATTTTTTAATGATCGAATAATTTTATCTGCCCGTAACGAGGATGTGAACACCATAAACTCCGCCTATTTGCACCAGTGTCCGACTACTGCCCATGTTTTCCTAGCTGCAGATAAGTTAGTCGAAGATGGGAACAATGATCGTTATCCAAGTGAATTCCTGAACTCATTAGAGTGTAGTGGGTTACCTCCTTTCAAAATTGAAGTCAAAGTTGGATGCCCTATAATTCTGCTAAGGAACCTTGCTCCTAAGGATGGACTATGCAATGGCACCAGATTAATAGTCGTTCGCTGCGCAACACGTATTATAAAGGCTGAAATACTAACTGGAGATAAGTCTGGAAACTTAGTTTTCATCCCACGAATATCTCTTCAACCATCATCTTCTGAACTAAGCATAAACATGTCGAGACGACAATTTCCTATTAGATTAGCTTATGCAATGACTATAAACAAGGCACAGGGACAGTCTGTAAAGTATGTGGGTATCGATTTGTGCACGCCTGTATTCACCCATGGACAACTATACGTAGCTCTTTCTAGATGCACTACCTTCCATCGTATCTCTATCCTTCTTCCACTTGAACAAGAGGCAACTACAACGAATATAGTGTACCATGAGGTACTACTTTAGCTCACTTTTGTTGCCTGTTATTCAATAGACCACTGTCTCTTACCTCTTACCAACCAACTATCAGGTACTCCTTTGTGAACTGCATTGATTTATTAAACGATTTGTTGTACTTCAAAACCTTGCTTCTCACCATTCCTCTTCACATTCATAACTAATTTTACGTTTTTTTACTCCATATACATTTTGATGACAGGACTTTCATACCCGTCCTTTCATATTTGTTTCAATATACTAACTTCTGTTCTTCTATATGCAGGTAGCAGTGAATAATGTATACTTTTGGCCCCTGTTATCCCGCCTTTTGGCAAGGCCAGGACACCAAGGAGCCGACTAGAGAACAAGGATAGCACGCCATGGATATCACTGAATTTTGTTAGAGCCCAGAATGAGCTACAATTGATAGGACATGACAAGAAAGGCCATAGAGATCAGCACCTCAAATTTCAAGTCAATCCGGACTCGTACGCTCAAGTTATGATCGAGTCAAATTGGGGGGGAAAGCCCAGATTTCGTATCCATCACTCTGGGCAACTTCGTATCCATCACCGAAGCCTTGGTTCGAATCCATCAAGCTTCGTACCGATCAGCTCCGAATCCATCGAGGTACCCAGGTTCGACTCGACTTCCTTCGTATCCATCGAGCTCGTATCGATGGACTTCACACACACCAGCAATTGAAGGACCTCGTATCCTTCAGCCAACGTCTGCTTCGTATCCATCATTCAGTACTTGCTTCGTTTCCATCGGTCAGTGTTTACTTCACAACCATCATTCAGCGTCTACTTCGTATCCATCACTCAGTGCTTGCTTCGTATCCATCGGGCCAGTGCTCTTCGTATCCATCAGAGGACCTCACTTCGAATCCATGCCTAATGACTTGTTTGTATCCAACGAGTCAACTGACCAGGGATGACGTGTCTTCCATCAAAGTAAAACGAGGCAAGATATGTGGAGTCGAAACAGTCAATGCGGCACAAAGACCGGATCGAGACGAAGCGCGCGCGCCACCTCACTTCAAGAGCACGTGCAGCCAGCGAGGCGAACGGATGGAGTCGAAATCATGGATACGAACCAGACAGCCTATGAGGAATTCCAGTTCGTATCGACCATATCTCGTAATCCACTGATCCAAATCCAGTAAAATTTTCAGAGAAGCTTGCATGCATGCTGAGGGATGTCCACGCCAAATTCCAGCTCGATTGGAGCATTTTCTGATCAATACGAAGTCGTTTCGAATCGATCCCAGATGGAGTTGAAATTTGGTGGGATCGGGCGCATGGACCCACTCACGTGCCAGACCAATTCTCCCGGAGTTTGAGCGAGATTTGAGCTTCCTACGCCTATAAATAGAGCCCCAGAATCAACAGAAAAAGGATCTTTTTTCTAAAAAGCGTCCAGACTCTGCCGGATTGAGATTTGCATCATACTTTTGCTGTCAATTTCGAATTCTAAACTGTAATCCGCTGTTCATTGCTGTAAACGCTTGTAATCATTGAAAGAGAATCAATAAAATCATCAAAACTTCATAGTGGACGTAGGCTATACGCCGAACCACTCTAAACTGCTTGTCTGTGCACTTTACATTCCTATTTGTTGGAGTTTTTGTTAGATAATCTCTGTTTTACATTTATAATCTTCATTTTATCTCTTCAAATAACTCCCGAAGAGTGTTGTGCCCATTTTTGGTACAAACACTTTGGTGCTTTCACTGAGAAAAACCAGCTTTTTCTCCTGCTCGTTGGATCTGCCGTCGATACCGGATTGCACAAATCCAAGAGGAAGATCCAGATATTCAGTCCGGAATCCTTCCATTCTATTCAGATTTGCTCAAAGTCTAGGAAAGGACTCCACCACCGAGAATGGTCAGCACAAGAACTGGCGCTACCGCTGCAGAGCAAGAAGGCAGAGATAGGCAGAATCCCGCACAGCCGCCTTCTTCCAATCAAGACAATACCACTCACTCAGACTCAACAGGGCTAGTCACCCGACAGGAGTTTCAGGTATTGCTCCAGGAGCTGACCCAAAGCCGTCAGCAGTTGGCAGAACAGTTACGTGCCAATATCGAGCTGACCAACCAGCTAAATCGCCGGGGGCACAGAAGGTCCAGGAGAGACGATGTCTCCAGAGCGTCTACCGAAAGCTCAGCTTCATCTGATTATCACCACCGGACTACCCGTCCTCGACTAGAGGGGAGTCGCGCTCAAGCTGCGGAGTATCAACCCGCCTTAACTGTTGGGCAACTGAGGGTAGGACCGTCGACCAGTTTCCAAACCGGTCCCTCAACACGAGGAGGTACTGCCCCACAGTACACCACGGATAACCGCGCCACAACCGCCGCAGCAGAGACAAGGGTCGATACCTGAAATCAATCTGAGCCGATCAATCAACAGCGAGGACATACTCCTGAACCTTATGTCCCAGAAGACGTTGAGCCAAGGAGGCGAGATACGGATCGTCGACAGCGCCCGATCCCTACTCGCACCGTGGAACCCGACCACGCCTTAGCTCATCACGCTCCGAATCTGCCCGTTTCTGATATATCAACCATGATACGTCAAATGATCCGCGAGAGTCAGGGGCTCACTAATGATGACTGGGGGATTTCCCGTAGTCATACCCCTTTCACAGACGAAGTGTTACATGCCGAACCCCCTAGGCGATTCAGAATGCCGACTCTCCCGATGTATGAAGGGAATAGTGACCCCAACCAGCATATTCTGAAGTATGAATGGTCGATGAGCGCTGCGAGGGCCGACGACGCAGTGAAGTGTCGGAGTTTCCCCATCTCTCTGGGGGGAATCGTGACAATGTGGTTTACCCGCCTACCACCTAGATCAATTTCTTCGTTCGATCAATTGGCCAAGAAGTTTGTGGAACAATTCCGGATGCATGTTGCTAGGCCAAAAGACGTCAACACCTTGTCCAGCGTCACTCAAGCTCCTGGAGAGACACTCAGGCGTTACCTGGAGAGGTTCCACGCAGCATGCGTCGAGATCACCAATCCCAACGATAATTCAATCTTAATGGCTCTGACCAAGGGGATTGATCCTGATTCTGAATTCGGAAACTGGCTAGCTGGGAAACCGCCCGCGTCGTTGGACCGTTTTTACTCCAAGGCCGCTCAATTCCTGCGGCAGGAGGATGCAAAACAGTCTAGGAAACAGGACGATGCGAGGCCCAGCATTGAGGGAATACAGAGCAATGTGGCAGTTAAACAGTCCGGCGAGAGTTCCGGGAAAGTTCAGCTGAATATACAAAACAAGCAAACCCAGCAGAGAGGAAACAATGGCCAGAATAAGAAGAGGGACGAAAACCGAGGTCCACGACGTAGAGCTCAGATGTTTGACAGTTATACACCGCTAAACACGTCATTGGAAAACGTGTACTTACAGACTTGCAACACTGTACAGTATAAGAAGCCTGCTCCGAAGCCCTCATCGGAGAGACAGATTCAGACAGGGAAATTCTGTAGGTTCCATGAGAGCTATGGACATAATACCAATGAGTGTCGGCACTTACAGGACCTCATCGAAAAGATGATTAGAGAGAGGAAGCTAGATCAGTTTGTACGGGCGCCGCAGCCTGGCGGAGCGGGCCCCTCGAATCAAAATCGTTCACAAAATCAGGAAAGAGAGGATGAACCCGCTCGTGCGGGCGGGAGATTAGTTATCAACACAATAAGTGGTGGCCCCCATCCGGCAGACAGAAGCTGGGGGGAAATGGAGTCGTATGCCAGTTCTATTAGGCATGCGGACTTCGAGTGTTATAGTAATTGCGAGGATGGGACCCCGGCAAAGCAACAAAAGATAATGTCCGATGATATCGTGTTCAGGAGCCGAGACGCCGATAAAGTCGAAGCCCCTACTATCGACCCACTAGTCATATCTGCCCAGGTAGGTCCTGCTTGGATGAAGAGGATCCTGGTTGACAGTGGGAGCTCTGTAAACATCTTGCTCAAACGGGCTTACGATCTAATGAAGATGGAGACAAAGGATTTGAAACCCTGTTTATCCAGAATCCGTGGTTTCAACGGAAGTGCCACTATACCCATCGGAATAACTGAACTCCCAGTCGAGTTAGGCGTTGGAGAACGCCGGAGGGTCCGCATGTTACAATTTGTTGTGCTGGAAATAGATTCGCCATACAATGCGTTTCTGGGTCGACCAGCTTTAGCCGAGTTCAGGGCGGCAATCGCCCCATGGTGTCTGACTCTGAAATTTCCCACTGATCATGGGATTGGAGTTGTTCAAGGAGATCAGGCCTCAGGAAGGGCCTTTTATGTTGCTGAGCTGCGCGGGGCGCAACGTAAAGAGAAGGGGAAGGGCGTAGAGGAATCTCTCTGCGTCCGTTCTATCGATAATTGACAATTGACGCCTGGGCCTCGGCCCGGGCACCACGACCAATTCCTGAAAGACCTGGACCCCAGGGACAACGAGGATAAAGGCGAATCAACGGAGAGTCAAGCCTCTCCAGCCGAACTGACTGTGGACGTCCCAATCAGTGAGGATGATGATTCAAAGATGCTGAAAGTTGGGTCCCAACTAAACAAGCAGACACAGCAGGAGTTGGTCGAATTTCTTCGGGCGAATCTCGACGTCTTCGCCTGGACACACTCTGACATGTGCGGGATCTCGCCGAGCATTGCAAGTCACTCCCTGAATATAGATCCGCGACATGTCCCAGTGAAACAGAAAAGGCGCGGTATGGATCCAGAGAGATCTGCCGCCCTTAAGGAGGAAGTTGATAAACTACAATCGAATGGGTTCATTCGAGATGCCTTGTATCCAGAATGGGTGTCCAACCCTGTACTAGTTCGGAAACCAAACGGGAAGTGGAGAACCTGTGTTGATTACTCTGACCTAAACAAGGCATGTCCAAAAAGATAGCTTCCCACTTCCACGAATCGATCAGCTCGTAGATTCGACGGCCGGACATGAACTACTATCCTTTATGGACGCTTATTCCGGCTACAATCAGATACCCATGCATTTGCCTGATCAGGAACATACCAGCTTCGTGACCGACCTGGGACTCTATTGTTACAAAGTCATGCCGTTTGGTCTAAAGAACGCTGGAGCAACATACCAACGCTTAGTCAACCGAATGTTCGCTGATCAGATTGGGAAGACCATGGAGGTTTACGTGGATGACATGCTGGTGAAGTCTCGATTCTCCACCGATCACGTCAGAGATTTGAATTCAATGTTCAGCATCCTCCAGGAGTACGGAATGAAGCTCAACCCACTCAAATGTCACTTTGGCGTTGCATCCGGAAAATTCCTTGGGTTCATTGTCAACGCTCGAGGAATAGAGGCGAATCCTGAGAAGATCTGGGCTATTAGAAATTTGCAAACCCCTAGAACTATAAAACAAGTCCAGAGTCTTAACGGGAAGGTCGCAGCATTGAGCAGGTTCATTTCAAAGTCCACCGACAAATGCATTCCTTTCTTCGACCTGATCCGGAAGGGCAAACGAAACTTTGAATGGACCACGGAGTGTGAAGGCGCGTTCCGATCATTAGTTCAACATCTCTCCACACCTCCGATCTTGTCAAAACCGGTTGACCACGAGCAACTATATCTCTACCTGGCAGTATCAGAACATGCGATCAGTGCTGCTCTAGTCCGGGAAGAAGACAAAGTGCAAAACCCGGTCTACTATGTTAGTAAGCGACTAACAGGAGCTGAAAGAAATTATCCAAGGCTGGAGAAACTGGCTTATTGTTTGGTTATTGCCTCAAGGAAGCTCCGTCCTTACTTCCAAGCTCATCCGCTTATTGTGTACACCGACCAGCCGTTACGACAGGTCCTTACGCGGCCTGAGACGTCCGGTAGGTTACTCAAGTGGAACATTGAGCTAAGCCAATTTGATATCGCATATGCTCCGCGGAGGGCCATTCAAGGACAAGTCCTGGCTGATTTCATAGCCGAATTCACCGTTCCGGAAGACTTACCCGAAACCAGTGAATCTCCCGAATACATCTGGAAGCTGTATACTGATGGTGCGTCAAATGATCGGTGTTCGGGCGCTGGGGTTGTACTTGAGACTCCCGAGGGCCGATCCATATGTTATGCTCTTAAATTCGACTTTCGTGCAACTAATAATGAAGCCGAATATGAAGCCCTCCTAACCGGCCTAAGGCTTGCCAGAGATTTGAGAATTATCGCTGTAGAAATTTATTGCGATTCGCAGTTAGTGGTATGCCAGGTGCGAGGAGAATACCAGGCAAGAGACCGAAGACTGGCCGCTTACTTGGCACGAGTTCAGGAAATCCTAAACCAGTTTGATTATTATGCCATCTATTATGTGCCTCGGGAACGCAATCAGAAAGCCGATTCACTGGCAAAGTTAGCCAGCACAGGCGAAGCGCAACAAATGGGACTTGTCCCCGTTGAAACTTTGGCCACTCCGAGCATCGATCGGATAGAAATGAACTCTGTATTTGAAACCGCTCCCAATAGAGAATCCTGGATGACTCCGTATCGGAATTACATTGAGAATGGGGTGCTACCTGAACCTAGAAATGAGAAGAGACAGATTCAGCGAAAAGCCTCGCGGTTCGTCATCCAAAACGGAGTCATGTACAGGAGAGGTTATTCCGTTCCTCTCCTCAGATGTATCGCCCACGAGGAAATCAAGCGAGTGCTACATGACGTGCACGAAGGAGAGTGCGGCGATCATACCGGCGGGCAAGCTCTCGCCAAAAAGATACTCCGATATGGATACTACTGGCCGACAGTGAACCGAGATGCGGCAAACTATGCCCGGAAGTGCGATAAATGCCAGATACATGCCCGAATTCCGAGTGCTCCGCCAACTGAAATAACCCAAATGGTCAGTCCCTGGCCATTCGCAATGTGGGGCATTGACATCATCGGTGCTTTACCTTTAGCAAAAGGCGGTGCGAAATACGCCATCGTCGCAGTTGATTACTTCACAAAGTGGGCTGAGGCCGAAGCCCTAGCAACCATTACGACAAAGAAGGTGATAAATTTCGTGGTTCGCAACATCATCTGTCGATTTGGACTCCCGCATACTATCATCACTGATAACGGAACCCAATTCGAGAGTGCAGAATTCAAGAGTTTCTGTCAACGGTTTCATATCCGCAAAAAGTTCTCGGCTGTCGCACACCCCCAAGCGAATGGACAGGTTGAAGCTGTCAACAAAGTTATAAAATCGATTCTGAAGAAACGATTGGAGAAGGCTGGGGGCAAGTGGGTCGATGAACTTCCTCTGGCGTTATGGGCATATCGAACGACCCACAAAACCGCGACCGGACACACTCCGTTTTCCCTATCTTATGGCTCAGAGGCCGTTATTCCGGTCGAGACAGAAGTGCTCTCTCATCGCGTGACTTATTATGATCCAAAAACAAACGCTATACTCCTAGCCGAGTCTTTGGATCTATTGGATGAAAAACGGGAGGAGGCTGATTTGAGAGCAGCCGCACATCGAAGCCGGGTCGCCCGATTGTACAACACCAGAGTTCGACCTCGAACCTTTGAACTCGGCGACCTCGTGCTCAAGAGAATTTACCCAGTTCCTTCACACATGAAACCGAACTGGGGAGGGCCGTATGTAATTACACGAAAGCTCGGAGATGGTACATTCAAGCTGTCGACTGTTGACGGTCTCGATTTACCGAGGGCTTGGAACAGCGAAAGTCTCCGCCGCTACTACATATGACAGGCTTTATTTATTTCATTCTATTTAGCAATTTGTTTCTGCATTTCGAAATTTGAATTTTGTAATAAGGCAACTGACTTTGCCGCATTTTCTTATTTCAGCAATAAAATGCCACTTCTTCGAGCCAGAGCTGTGATTCATTATGTACGATATACAACATCACGACGCACGAAGAGCTAAATCCCATCACACAATGGGACTTATTCAAATGGAGAGTGGCTGTGATACGACCGGCCACTCACTAGGTGAAACCCAAGCTCGGGGACAAGCCATGACACCGATATTAATAGGGTTGACACACGACAATCCTACGATTAACTCCACATTCCCAGAGTGTGAAGTGGAGTATAAACATTCAACTCCGTATTCCCAGAGTGCGAAGCGGAGTATAAACACTTAACTCCACATTCCCAGAGTGCGAAGTGGAGTATAAACATTCAACTCCGTATTCCCAGAGTGCGAAGCGGAGTATAAACATTTAACTCCACATTACCAGAGTGCGAAGTGGAGTATAAACATTCAACTCCGTATTCCCAGAGTGCGAAGCGGAGTATAAACACTTAACTCCACATTACCAGAGTGCGAAGTGGAGTATAAACATTCAACTCCGTATTCCCGGAGTGCGAAGCGGAGTATAAACACTTAACTCCATATTCCCAGAGTGCGAAATGGAGTATAAACACTTAACTCCATATTCCCGGAGTGCGAAGTGGAGTATAAACATTTGACTCCATCCTCCCAGAGCGCGAGACGGAGTATAAACATTTAACTCCGCATTCCCAGAGTGCGAAGCGGAGTATAAATATTCAACTCCGCATTCCCAGAGTGCGATGCAGAATACGAACGTCAGTCAACTCCATGTTCCTAAAGTACGAACAACCGCTTACGAGATGACGCATATCCCCGGAGTGTGGATGGAACGATTCATAAGAGAACAAGCGTAGTTCGACCACTCGGTCCTCGCTTGGTGCCATCACGAGCTGATCATCACAACTTGACCCCGGAACTGGGGGCAGAGGCAAATGTTAATCATTACCCGGAACTATGCGATGCTCAGCTCCGATGCGATTCCCTATCACAACTCAAGTCTGAGATTCCCATACTTTACAAGTAAAATGAGCTATTCTTGAAGCAATCAAATAATGCAAGTACACTGGACCGAAGTCCGAACACTGCAATATTCAAGCATAGAAAAGAACACAAGCTGAAGCCAAAAAACAAAATTTTATTCCAACTAAATGAAGAACAATGGTTTATACATGAGTTTTTTGTCAAAATATTCCTACTAGCAGGGGCCGAACCTGCATCTAAACACGGCCTACAAAAGGGGAAAAGCAGAAAAAATAACAAAAGTCCCTAACCGCCTATGAAAAGAACGTCTAATCCTTCTGTTTCCTCAGCTTCTTCTTCCTCGAGGAGCTACTGGAGCCACCAGTACCCTTTCGCTTGGAGCCTTTCTCCTTAGGCAAGCTCCCTTCGGGTGGAGGCATAATGTCAACATCCTCGTCTGAGCTGGACTCTATAGGGATACTTCCCGAAGGAGGAGTGGGAGGAACAGACTCGGAAGCTGGAGGAGGGGCTGGCACATTAGTATCAGTAAGTGTACCCCCGGGAGACACAGTCATAAGAGGAGTAGGGCACTGTGCTGCTGCTCCGCCGTCTACTTCACCACCGTGCGCCGCGGCCGCCATCTCGGCATTAATCTCGGCCAACATCGCCGCTTCCCGCCGTGCCCTGGCCTCGCTAGGAGCCGTAGTAGTCTGGGACAAGGTGTCAGAAGTAGCCGTGAATCCACCCAAGCCAAATGGCAAGTCCGCAAAAGGATCACTTTGACGACCAAGGAGCTCGTTTATCATCTGCTCGTCGAAAGAAAGTGAGCTCCCCTCCGTTACTCCAACTGGTGCCATTGCTGCGACGGAGGTCGCCTCAGAGATGATGGCTCCTGGCGCTTGACCTGATTCTTGGGGTGTAAGAGGCGCGGCTGGTGCAACTCCTATCACTGATCAAAGGAAAAGGCATGTCATTAGCAACATTTCAACGCAGGTTCTTCAATCCAAACATACTAGAAGTTAGTTCAAAGTACCTTCCTCGGTTTGGCTCGAGGTCATCTGAACTACTTCAGAAGGATGTTCCTTAATAGGAGATAAATGCGGTTGATCTGGGTCATACGCCGGGATAGGCTGGGAGTAGATCATCGGAGTTGGTTCAGACTGAGATGACACGACTATCTCAGAACTCGTAACATGGTGTTCTGCACCAGAGCTCTCTCCGACTTCCTGGATCTGGGCACCAAGCCTCACCTTGTCATGGGAAATCATGGAGTCATGAAGAACCTTCTTTTCGTCATCATTAAGGATGCGGTTCTCCAGCTCGAACTCATCAACGGCTTCATCAGGGTGCCCAGATCTCTCCTCATCAACCAGTAAGTTCCAGGCGTTATAGAGATGTGTAGGGTAATCGTCGAGCCATGTCAAGTCTCGGTGCCTTAGCACATTGGCGTTATAAGTGACGAGTAGCTCCTCCACCTCGGCCTCAATCCTGGCCTCCGCCTGCCGTACCTTCTCGTCAACCCCAGCCTCAGCTTCATGGGCTTGTTGTATAGACGCTTCCTTCTCCTTTCGGAGTGTCACTGCCTGGTCACAGGCTTCCTGCGCAGAGACATTAGCTGCGTCTTTTTCCTTAACCATCTCTGAAAACTTTGACTTCAGCTCATTAAGCTCCTTGAGAGCGGCATCCCTCTCGGCAGTAATAGAAGTGTTCCTGTGACCCATGTCCTCGATGGCGGTGTAGTGTTCTTGCTTCATCCTGGCCATGACAGCGGTCACTTCATCAACTTTCTTTAAAGCCTCCATTTCAGACTTACGAGAAGACTCAGCCTCCGAGTTGAGCGCTTTTATGATTTGGTCGTTGCGACCCAGCTCCTTCTCGAGCTTCTCGATGGTGACGCCCCGCTCAAATGCCACTTTAGATGCCTTCCTCGCGGCCCGTCCCCACTCCCTATACTGGAAAAAGATGTCCGCAACATAATCGTGGATAGTGGTTTCCGCGGTTGGCGGGATTCTCTTCAGGTGCGGGGGGAAGACATACCCATCAAAACAGATGTCAGGAAATTCCTTCCTCATCTGTGCCAATTTAAGCGCTCCTTCGCTAGACGCCTCGGTCGGGACCGGCACAGTAGCCGAAGAGGTGGCTATTTCGGTCCTGCGCGGAGGATCGGACCTCAAAGCTTGAGAAGGCGGCCTAGGCCGTGAAGTTTCGGGAGGACGAGTAACTGCGGCCGTAGGAGGTGCAGAGGTCCTGGGAGGAGGAGAGTGAGATCGGGATCGGCGAACATATCCCCTATCTCTGTCAGACTTCTCCTGACCAGAGTGTCCCGTGTCATAATCCCTCTCGCCCTCTCTCCTGCGTGGCTCGTGATAACGGCGCTTACGCAAACTACCAAGCACGGAACCTTTCCCAGACATCGTACCTGAAAAGAAAACCACAAAGAATCAGTAACCGTTTGCGATGTGTTGTTTATGGGTAGAAAAGTGTGTTGTGCCGTGAAGAGTGTGTGAATGTGTAACCCCCCGGACCAACCAGAAGTGTCAATCGCACTGGCAGGATCAGGCTCGCTAACGTCGACGATATGTCGCGGTCCACCCGATCCAACGTCGTGTTGCTCCGGCTCGACGTCCGGGAGTGGAGGGTCAACAGGCCCTTCGAATTGATCTCCAGCTTGCGGGGAGGACGCCTCCGTAATCTTAACTCCTGGCGAAGGACGGTGCAAAACCACAGACTTCCGCCTCCCAGACTTAGGCTGTTTCGAGGCCACTGCTTTGCCTTTCCTCTTTGCATCGGACTCCGGGGTTGCATTAGCAAGTCCAACCAACGGTTCCTCGTCAGTATGAGTTTTCTCGGAATCGGGTTCCTTGATTATCACAACCCTGGGCTTCATCCGCTTGACCTTTTTCCTGGAGATGGTCTTTAATGCACCATCGAGTCTTATGCTCTGCCTCCGACCGATCAGCCCAAGGACTCTGAGATTCCGATCTGTCAATAACAGTTCAATATTCCTTTCTTCGCTAGGAATCTCTTGGAAGACCCGAACTATTTCTTTATAATAGCCACCCTCAGGCCGCTGGATGATAGCTGAGAGAAAAAGAGAAGAAGACGTAAGTTTAATTTCACTTCGAAAATTGCCCTGTCAATTAATTGAAAAAGAAAAGACAATGCTCACGTCTGAACAGCCATCTTCTGGCAAACCCCGGAGGACATCGGACATAGAACCACTCCGACTTAAAATAGCTTAGCCTAGTCCACGACCCCGCGACAACTTGGCAGTTCCTTACAGACTCCAAGAACGTATAAGATGGGCTGTCAGTCCGACTCTTGAAATTAAACAAGTATCTTATGTCGGTCATACGGGGAGGGCGATGGAGGTACTCCATGAATACAATGAACAAGCTATTGAGTGAGGCATATCCGTTTGGATGCAATTGAGACGGAGCGATGTCCAGATAAGCCAACACTTCTTTTATATAGTCGTTGAATGGAGGAAGTGTGCCGGCTGCGCACGCATGCCGGTTGAAAGCAGTATACCCCTCCGGGGGATTATGTGGCCTATCATTCGGTCCGGGCAACAATACCTCATCCAAAGACAGACCATGCCTTAAGCATATTCTCCCTAGCATGTCCTCAGAAATATTGGATGGGACGGAATCAGGCGGACTGTTAATGAAGGACGCATCGGGCAACTCGTCCGGAGCTGGGCCAATAGCTTCGGTCTCGATGACCGGAATCTCAATTCTAGGAAGGGTAGGGTTCTGAGTTTCTTGCTGCTGCGAACTTTACGGTTCCATCACTAGCTAACTCACGAGAAACCATCATTAGATGACAAAAAGCCCGTGCATTCCCCAGTGTAAAGTGCATGAATGTGTCGTGTAGTGCAAGTGTTGTGCGTGACTTGAGCAAATTCTGCAGAATTAAAGAAAACACGCTAGCAACGAAATGCCGGAAGTCAGACTGGCGATGACCGTCGTCGCTGACCGTCACGGCCGCGCCTTCCGGAGGCTGTCGTTCGATTTAGATTAGCAGTTCGTTATACTTTGCTGGATTACGGTTCCATCTACGAGCTTCAAAGGGCAATCAAATATGCGGTGTTGTGATCAAGTTCGGTTATGCAATGCGGAAGCTCGTAGGAATCAGGCGTGCAGTTTAATTATCAAGTCCATATATGCAGGGTGAAGATTGTCAGAATCATGTTTTCAAACTGCCTGGAATTTCGTATCCATCAAAGGGAGAGATCGAATCGGTCCCATTAGACCTGTTCGAATCCATCCGGTTGAAGGTTCGAATCGATGCCGAGTGTCATGTTTCGAATCGATCATTGGTGATTTGGTTCGCATCGATCACAGTAGATGTGTCTTCGTGTCGAACAATGGTGGCCCGGTTCGTATCGATAGGGAAGGCCTTAGTTTCGTATCGATCGCAGTGACGAAATTCGTATCGATCCAAAGTTAGGGGCTTCCAAGTAGCCATCGACTTCCTATCAGACATTTCATGCCGATACGACCCATCGCCACCAACATCGAATCGAAATCACATCGACTCCGCTAACACGTCCCAAGAATCGATGCGAGGTCCAGAGAAGAGCCATTAATTTTGGAAATTCAAACATGGCTCTCGTAATCGATTCGAAATCATCCTTTCCATCCTTTCTTCCCCAATCTGCGAAGATCGCCATGGCCATCATGTTTTCGAGCCAGATCTGGTGTTATCAGATGCTGCAGTGAAAGATTGGCGAAGAAGAGATGGATTTATGGCAGCTTTGTTATTCAGATCTGCCATCGCTTACCTAGTTTGGAAATTCGATTCGAGAATCTGGAAGAACGAGTTTGATCGAGTCAAGAATACGGAGTTGCTATCTCTTCCTGGATCGATCGCAGAAGACTAAGAGCAACAGTAAAGAGTAAAAGTGAACAAATGAGCTAAGTCCCAGATATTTATATGGAGCATTGAGTCGAACCGGGGCGATTCATCTCCCAGACAACGTAACCGATCGCAAGCGGTCAAGCGGTGGACCTATGCGAGCGCCCTCTTCGAATCCGTCAGACTGTACCTCCATCGAGTCGAAGTATTCGCCGGACGCCATCGATTCGATATGTCCCTTTCGCGAACCATCGATTCACAGCGAGTCAGGTTTATCGATACGAACTCGATAATCATCCTGTTAATATCCATCGATGCGAATAGTTATCTCGTATCCATTAATGATGCCCCGCATCGATTCGAAGGAATGCATCCTGACTTCTTACCATGGCGCCATGAAAGAATCACTGCAAAATTCAACAATGACCTAAAACCAACGACGAGATGCAAGTTTGCGACTTTTCAAAGCACGTCATGTTTTCACAAGACGTACTTTGGGGGGCAAATGTTATCCCGCCTTTTGGCAAGGCCAGGACACCAAGGAGCCGACTAGAGAACAAGGATAGCACGCCATGGATATCACTGAATTTTGTTAGAGCCCAGAATGAGCTACAATTGATAGGACATGACAAGAAAGGCCATAGAGATCAGCACCTCAAATTTCAAGTCAATCCGGACTCGTACGCTCAAGTTATGATCGAGTCAAATTGGGGGGAAAAGCCCAGATTTCGTATCCATCACTCTAGGCAACTTCGTATCCATCACCGAAGCCTTGGTTCGAATCCATCAAGCTTCGTACCGATCAGCTCCGAATCCATCGAGGTACCCAGGTTCGACTCGACTTCCTTCGTATCCATCGAGCTCGTATCGATGGACTTCACACACACCAGCAATTGAAGGACCTCGTATCCTTCAGCCAACGTCTGCTTCGTATCCATCATTCAGTACTTGCTTCGTTTCCATCGGTCAGTGTTTACTTCACAACCATCATTCAGCGTCTACTTCGTATCCATCACTCAGTGCTTGCTTCGTATCCATCGGGCCAGTGCTCTTCGTATCCATCAGAGGACCTCACTTCGAATCCATGCCTAATGACTTGTTCGTATCCAACGAGTCAACTGACCAGGGATGACGTGTCTTCCATCAAAGTAAAACGAGGCAAGATATGTGGAGTCGAAACAGTCAATGCGGCACAAAGACCGGATCGAGACGAAGCGCGCACGCCACCTCACTTCAAGAGCACGTGCAGCCAGCGAGGCGAACGGATGGAGTCGAAATCATGGATACGAACCAGACAGCCTATGAGGAATTCCAGTTCGTATCGACCATATCTCGCAATCCACTGATCCAAATCCAGTAAAATTTTCAGAGAAGCTTGCATGCATGCTGAGGGATGTCCACGCCAAATTCCAGCTCGATTGGAGCATTTTCTGATCAATACGAAGTCGTTTCGAATCGATCCCAGATGGAGTTGAAATTTGGTGGGACCGGGCGCATGGACCCACTCACGTGCCAGACCAATTCTCCCGGAGTTTGAGCGAGATTTGAGCTTCCTACGCCTATAAATAGAGCCCCAGAATCAACAGAAAAAGGATCTTTTTTCTAAAAAGCGTCCAGACTCTGTCGGATTGAGATTTGCATCATACTTTTGCTGTCAATTTCGAATTCTAAACTGTAATCCGCTGTTCATTGCTGTAAACGCTTGTAATCATTGAAAGAGAATCAATAAAATCATCAAAACTTCATAGTGGACGTAGGCTATACGCCGAACCACTCTAAACTGCTTGTCTGTGCACTTTACATTCCTATTTGTTGGAGTTTTTGTTAGATAATCTATGTTTTACATTTATAATCTTCATTTTATCTCTTCAAATAACTCCCGAAGAGTGTTGTGCCCATTTTTGGTACAAACAGCCCCCATGCAACTTTTTCATGTTTAATTTCCTCTTCTCTTCAGCTTTCTTATATTTCTTCTCCATTCAGTCACATTTATTTGTGTCTAGCTTAGAGCTTGCATTAGAATATTATTTTTGTTATGCTCCATTTATGGATTGGTCAGTGTATATATAACTGTCTGGCACTTAAGTAAGCATCAAATTCTGTCTACTTTATCAAAAAGTCTACAGTGTTCAATTAAATATGTCAACTATTAACAGTGGATTATTACTAAATAGCTTATTACTAAATTATGTAATTGGTTGATTTGGACTAAACAATATGGTTTTCTTAGCAAACTATTTCTAATCACCTAAGACTGTTATGTTATTAACAATGGAAGAGGAAATGGAGTCTATTAATCAAACTTATATATGGATTCTTACTTGGCTGTGATGGTGCTATTATAACTTTATTCTCCAAGTATAATTATCCTTGCATAGTTTCTTTAATCGATTCAGTCAGCAGAGTCCTTCAGCCACAATTTTGATGTTCATAAACATGCTTAAGTTAGTTTGTTTCTTTGGCTTTAATCTTAATCAATCTTTGATTACGTATGTTGGTTGACATCTTTATACATTTCGGATTTTTAATACCACCCCATCTCAGGTTGATTTTCAAATAATTTTAATTAATACATGTCAAAATAATAATAAAACCAAGTGATTTGTTTGTATGTTTTTATGCCTGAGAGTGTGTCATACTATTTTATCGAAACAACCACTTATATTTAGTTTTTTATGCCTGAGACTGCCTTCTTCCAAGACACAGGGTTGTCAATTGTCAGCATTCTTGAACATATAATGATGTTTGATATTTGTTGTTCTGTCTGCCTTGCATGTTATGCAACATTTACAGTCACGTAGTTTGAATGTATGTCAACCTTACCATTATATGCTTTACCCGTATTAACGTGCCATTTATTCGTACTTAACTCCGCTTAATGATACTGCAGCTTTATATGATGCGGCTAACTATGTCAACTTTTATATTTTTTTTCCTAGATATAAAACATATTATTTTCATTAACATATCTACATTGTCAAAAAAAAGTTACATACTTATTAATTATATCACATCAGAGGTCTGCTCTTTCATATGTAAAAATTCTATCGATTAATTAGTTGTAGCTATACCCTATGGTCTTCCATATTTAATTATTATACCATTAGTACACCAACAACAATAATTTGCACTGAGAATTATCACATACATCCAAGTTATTTTCTAATTGAGCACTCCAATACAAATGCACAATGAAGAGTAAGTTGACTCTTGCATTTTAAGTTCCCATACCTGCATGTAAGCAAATTTGAAATTACACCAAACCATTATATTGCACATAGTTACATATATGACTACCCAAATGATTATTCTAGTGAAGCATATATATACAATTAAAATATGTATGAACCACCTATTCCTACATACAAACTGTAATTCTAGGTAACCTACACACCTGTGCAACGCACGGGCTTCCACTTGTCTATATAATAAAATTCTTTGGTTTTGCTGACTACGACAAACACAACAGATAAAGAACGATTTAGATTGAAACACTAAGGATAATTGATGACTGAAATACGTGTATGTGAAACAATTTTAACTCCCAGGTTTGTGGCCCACGTTTATTTCCACACCACACGTTCTTCTTCTAACCGGCCGTTTCAGAGTTCAACGCTCTACTAATAAAACTTCTCAATGCTCAAATAACACCTAGGTTGTAAACCTGAATATTTCTCGATGCCCAAATTTTCTATCGTTCGTCGCTGATCTACAATCAATGTTCACTTTAAAATCATGCTGAAGCCCTATGAAGTTTTCCCCCTGTCAAGTTGAAAGCAAAGAACAAATTATGAAGCAACCTAAACAATTTAATAAGGTCCAGGAGTTGTGGCGATTTGACGAAGTTATGGCCAAAGACGCCTTAATTCAGGTTTACCTTATATAATTTGATTTTAACTATGTGTAAGGTTGTTGTTACAATGTTAATAGATCTTTTTATATTTTAGATTGTGGTCAGTCTTTTTTTCACTTTCCTCCAAACATCACTCTTCTATTTCTTCCTGTTTTCAACAAGATCCGATTGACGATTTCCGACAAAAGAAACTTTACGGATTTGGGTATTTCGAATGTTAAATCCAATGAGGCAACCATTTAGGTTTACTTAATTTGCTTGCAAGCTAGAAAAAAACAACAAAAGGAACATAAAATTGGACCATATTAATACCGTATTTTTGTCAAGTTGGCAGAGAGATACTACCTTATCTTAAAAGTAGCTTATGTTACTATGTTTATTACGAACTATGCGCTAAAATATTATATTACCATTGTAAACTTTTTGGCGTTTATGATTTGATTGCAGCTGTGCATAGTAAATGAGCGGATGAACTAGCAAAGAGTGTAACAAATCGTGAGGCTTTGCTACTATCAATTCCCTGGTAACTAGATGAATGTTTATTCACTCTTGGTTTCGGTCAATAAGCGATTCATATATTTGTCACTATTTCCAGTCGTGTATCAGTATCAAAGTTGGTGAATGTTCTGATATATACTGTTAAAATATATTTTTCTTTCTTAATTGTTTTCAATTATTCATAAACAGTTCGCTATTTTTAATCAGTATACGTATCCTTTTGCGATGCTATGGAAATCACTTTGCAAAAATCTTTTGAACTATTTTGGGCAGTACCCTAATCAGGATTTGGTGCCCAGATTGATAATTTATTCGTAGAAGCTAACTTCTGATTTAATTTATTATTTGACATGCACAAGGAATCATTTCACTCTCCATAATTTTGCTTGGTGAACTAAAGGAGTATGTCATATCTTCAATTTAGTGCATGACTTGGCATTACCAACAACACTTACTGATTTTCTAACTGTAACATGAGATGAAGTTTAATTGTTTTCTTGAAGTAAGACACAAATGGTGTGTGTCCCAAGAATTTTAATAAATGATCAACTTTGACACTCATGTCAGATTTGGCTTCTTAAAGAAATAAAAAACTTTCTCTTCTTATAATAAACTACCAATCAAAGGCTTCTTAGAAAAATAAGAAACTCTTTCTCTTCCTATAATATTGCTAATATACTTTTTTGTTCTTTCTTACATTTTTTCTATCATCCATAAATAGTTCCCTAATTTTAATTAATATAGGTATCCCTGTGTGATGCTAAAATCTTTAGAACTATTTTGGATGGTACCTTAGTTAGGATATGTTGCCTATATCACTTGTTTATTCATTGAAGATAACTTCCGATTTGAATTATTATTTCACATGCACAAGGAACCATTTCAGTTCTCCATAATATTTCTTGGTTAATCGAAGGAGTATTTGATATCTTCAAGTTTGCATGAATTGGCATTGTCAGCAACATTTAATAATTTCCCAAAATGAGGCGAAGTTTCCTATTTTTAACTTGAAGTAAAGACAAAAAATGATGTTTCCCATAATTTTAGTAAATAATCAACTTTGAAACTCATGTCAGGTCTGTTTTCCTTGGGTTGTTGAGTTTATCTCACTTCCTCTAACCACGTGCATTTGCTATGGCAACTTGAGCTCAGGTCTTGATTTATGTGAATGTTATTTGTAGTCCATAGTGGAGAGTTCATTGATGCCTAAGGATCATTTAGATCGTATAAATTTATGATACAGGAAATTTTCCTCAAGGACACTTTTTAGGGCTTTTTTTGGATGAAGGACGGCCCGCTAATATTTTTCTCCAAATGACAAATTATCGTTCTTCCCTTTCCAGCCCAATTTCGCGCGCTTATTCTTCTTCTTTCTTTCCATCAAAATTTTCAGTCGCGATCAAATATCTTTCTCCCAGTTATAATATCGATCAATTTCGTGCGTTTGTTGATCTCGTTCTTTCAATTTCATATTTGTACCGTGATCTCGTTCTTCTTAGATATGCTTATATTATTCTGTTTTTTGTTGTTTTTCTATTCGAGTTAAAAAAATTTGTCTGTGCTTTCTATTTGTGTTCATTTTTATGAATGATATGCAGTGTTGTTCTTCTCATTGTTTGTTCGTTCGTCGATGGAAAATTGTGGAAGTAGCAGCAGGTTTTTTATTATTATCGTTGCTTGGGTTGTATATAAAGTTGTGATAGAGTGGAAAACTGTCGTATTTTAGGTTCAGTTTCTGGGTATCATTTTTATTTTTTCTTAGTATCATTTTTTTTATTGTGAGTAACTAGGTATCAGTTTTGTATACTGTAGGTATCAGTTTTGTGAAATTGAATAATTAATGTTCTAAATTGAATGTATTTTTAGTAAAGTTTATTTTATATTTTTTTTGACGGTGGGGATAACAGTCTTCTTTGTCTGTTTGTGTTGAATAATAACACTTTTAGCACTCGATTGTCTATTGATTGCTCTTTGTATGATTTGAAGAATGAGATATGTCGATGTTGGTCTCAATTAACTCCTTCTTCTATTCAGATTTCTTATGTACTTGAGGACAAAGTTATTATGGTTGACACTGATTCTGATATTCAGAGTATAATTTGTTTTCAGTTATACAAGAAAAGTTCTTTCTTTGGTTTTACTGTTAAGTTAAGGGTTCTGAATTGGAATATGTTGATGGTGCTTCTATTTCAAGTTCATCCGTTGTTCGTGCTTCTTCATCTTCTACTGTATCTGTCTGTTTAAATGTTGTTGTTAATGGTAAAAGTTATTTAAAAGATATGTTGAGGAGAGGGTCGACTTTAAGCATTTCCAATTTTGTTGGTTTTTGTTTTGGAGGAGCTGAACATTTTAGATATTTTTTGATGGCATATCAAATTCAAAAGGGGTATGAATTAGTATTTTTAAAGAATTGTCCTACAAGAGTTACTGTGATTTGCTCTTCATATAAGGATGGTTGTCTTTTCAAAGTCCATGGTTCCTGTGATTCTGGAGAATTGAAAAGGTTCTTTATGAGAAATTTGGTTCCTGATCATTCTTGTGGGGCTGGTCTTAGATATGTGAATAATCCACATATATCTAGTTCGTTTGTTAAATCGATGATTATTGATGAGATTCGCGATTGTCCAAGTAAAAAGCCTAAGGATATTATACTTGATTTTAAAAGAGAATACAATTTTCAGTTGTCTTATGGTTATGCTTATCATGGGAAACAACTTGCATTGATGGAGTTGCACGGTAATGATGCTTTGTCTTATAACGATTTGAGTTGGTATTTGGAAGCAGTGAAGAAACCTAATCCAGATAGTTATGTTGATATGGATGTTGATCCTTGTAGTAATGAATTTGAAAGGGTGGTTATTGCTTTTGACGCTTGTTTACTTGGTTTCAAGTCTTGTCGTCCTATGATATTCTTAGATGCTACTCACTTGAAGGGACGTCCTGGTGTGTTGATGGGTGCTACTGCAAAAAATGGTGATCAAGGTATGTCTTTGTTTTCAGATTTGAGTTATTTGTATTGAGATCATAATACTTGGCATAATCATTAATATACATTTTTTATCATAATTTGTATTGTGTTGGTATCAGTTTTAAGAAATGTAGTTTATAAGTAGCAAGTTTCTTGTATCAAAATTTTCATTGTATTGAATTGTAAGTTTGTATTTGGTATAATAATTTCATACTGCTAAACAGGAGATTAGTATCAGTTTGTATATAATCATAGTATCAGTTTCAAGTATGTTCATATATGGTATCATTTATAGTTATGAAGTATTGAAATTTCCTTTGTATCATAGTATATGTCAATTTTTGTTTCTTTGTTGTTTTAGAATGAAGATTAATGTGCATAATGTTGTGGTTATCAATATTTTTATAATGGTCATATCAGGTTTTAGGTATCAGTTTTGTTACTGTCAGTATCAGTTTTATGAATTGTTTTTTATTTATGGTCGTAATTACTTTTAGTTTTTTTTTTCTAATTATTTTTGCATTTGCAGGTTTCTTCCCTTTAGCTATGAGTGTAGTTTCTATAGATAATGTGGATAACTGGACATGGTTTTTGAACCATTTAAAACAAATGCTTCAGGAAGACCGTACTTTAGTTTTTATGTCAGATCGCCACCAAGGTTTGCTTTTAGGTGTTCATGATGTTTTTCCTTCAGATTATCACAGTTATTGCTATTTGCATATGGAACAAAATCTTCTTTCAGCAGTGAAAGCCGAAAATGCAAATGTGTCTATTGTTGATCTATTCAAAATGTGTTCTAGAGCTTCAAATCTATATGAATTTGAAGGAGCATATTCTAAGTTTTGTCAAATTGGTGGTGTTGCTGGTGTTAATTTTTTAAAGGATAAGCCATTTGATAAGTGGGTGGATTTATTTTTTCTAAGGAAACATTATGGTGAATATAGTTCCAATGTTGCAGAAAGTTTTAACAGTTGGATTTTAAATGAACGAACATTGCCTATTACTTTGTGTTTAGATGATATTCGTGTTAAGATTATGGAACAAATGGCTAGAAGAAGAGAAGAATGTTGTTTGTGGAGAACAAGTCTATGTCCTTCTATGGAGTTACATTTAGATGAATTCATTGAAGAAGGATTTGGATGGGATGTATATAAATCTTCTGATTTTGCTTTTGAAGTGAAATCTCCAAACTCTCATTGTGTTGATTTGAAGGAGCGGGTTTGTAGTTGCAACCAATGGAAAATTACGGGATTTCCTTGTGCTCATGCTATAAAGTGTATGAACAAGTCTAAGTTGTTTGTATATGATTTTGTCGAGAAATATTTCACTATTGATGCTTATCGATGTTCTTATGCCAATGCTATAAATCCTATTCCAAATTATGTAGGCCTATTGTTGATGGTAGCATTCAAGATGTTATCAAGCCACCAAAGGAGAAACGTGGCGCTGGCAGACCATCAGTGAAGCGCAAAGGAGAATTTTTATATTTTCATAACAAGCAAAACAGATGTGGCGAGTGCAAGCAATTTGGTCATAATAAACGGAATTGTCAAGCTTCAAAGAGGATATGATTTGATTTTACATTTTTAATTTGTTCAGAGTAATAAGTGTATGTGAGACTTGTTTCAGTGGTCTATAGTAATTGAACCTTTTGTTATTAAATTGTATTTAGTATAGCAAATTATGAGATTGATTTTAATTTCAGCTGTTTTAGTATAGATGATAGTATCAGTTATTTGTTTTTGCGGTATCAGTTTTGTTGTTTGTTTTTACAAGTTCTTTTACCAGTATTATTTTTACAGTATCATTTTTTACAGTACCATTTTTTATAAGTTTTTACACGTATCAGTTTTTATAAGTTTTGGTATCATTTTTTACAGTTTCGGTATCAGTTAGTTTGGTTGGAGATAATGTTTGGTTGATTGGATATAAATGGCTTTATTATCAGTTTTTGTTTGTTTTTAGTATCAGTTTCGTGTATTAATACATGCTAGAAATGACATCAGTACTATTAAATAATTAGAATGATATCTGTTGTTTGCAAAACCTAATACCTGCACTAATTGTTGTTTCACAAAGTATGTTGAGTGTAAGTTTTAACAAAATTGATACTATCGGTCATAAGAACTGATGCCCAGTTACTGTTTTGTATTGAAATATTATATGAAATTTGATAATATCATTTTACAACTGATAGTTGCATCATAAAACTGATAATATTATGTGGGATCCATAGTTGGATGATAGAAAATACAGTAGTTAATCTTGTTATAATATAACCAACAGGAGAAGAAAAGAACATCAACCACAACATCTCATTCCAGGAGATCAGTATTATTTTTAGAAGTAAAAGCAGCATTGTTTTAATAACAGAACAACATTACTTCATAAGTATGAGATTGCAACAGAACATCATTACTTCACAAGTACACATTTCAACAGAACAACATTACTTTACAGGTACCAAATTTAATTGTGAAATAACGCAATGTGAATTCATTTCCTTTTTTTCCTTTGTTCTTCTAGGCATGACATGTATTTAGACAGATTCCAGCAGTGTTCATCATCTGTTAATATTGCATGTACAATCCTTGCTCTTGTTGATAATATTTCTTTCTTTTCAATTTTTATTGGTATCCTGCTTTTGTTCAGCGAGATGATGAATATCATTACAAATATCCCACAGTCAAGCCTGTTGAAACCAAAATGTAATATTAGTATCAATTTTCATCTGCTGTATTAACAGGTTTATAATTAATACAAAAATTTGAATTTCAGAGATAATGATACAGCATACATTATGCTTTGAATTAAAATATTTAGCAGTTTTACTAGGACACTACATATTAATTTCTACAGGTATCAGTTTCTTTTATGTAGGCGTCAGTTTTGTTTCTATAGGTATCAGTTTCTTTTATGTAGTTATCAGTTTTGTTTCTGTAGGTATCAGTTTCTTTTATGTAGGTATCAGTTTTTTCCTGTAGTAACTGTTTATCTGAATTAAAAGTTTATTGAATTGAGAGATAATAATTTTCAATATTTTTATTAAGAATCAAATTCAATTAAATATAAAAGGTATACAATGATGTATAGAAGTATGTATGGAAAATTATAATGCAAAAACATAGATTATAACGGAAAAAAACTTACGAGTCTTCTGCTTGTTGTGCACACTTTATTTGATGCATATCATCTGGTTTAACCACCATGTCTGTTATGTTATTGCTTTTCCAGATTTCTTGGAGCATGTCCTCTATTTCATGTCTCTAAAACATGTAATATATTAAAAATTTAGGTCATATTCATCGTGATAAGTATTTTTTTTAAAAGAAAGATAAATCTCATACCAATTTTATAGCTTCTTTTAAACTTGGATTGTTTCTTTCGTTTGATCTTCTAGGGTGGTTAGAGTCAACATGGCACCATTGCATTGTTGGGTATGTTAAAGTCACTAATGTCCAATGGTTCTCACAATGCAAAGGAAAATATATACTTTCAGCATATTTGTCCTGTACAATAGATTCTAGCATAGGGAGGACAAGACTTTTTTTCACCCCCTTCATATCACACACAATTGCTTTCTGTTTAATATGAAAATAAGTTATGATTTAATAATTGAAGCAATTATTATGTATTTGAATATTAAAGTTTTATTTACCGTCATTGTAGTTGTGAAAACATAGTTGTGTTCTTCCAGTCCACATTTTGAAATATACCAATCAATAATCTGTATTAAAATCAGAAAAGTATAAGTTTTTTTATTGGTGAAGCAATATTAAATTGTTAATAGTATCAGTAATGTTAATAGTTGCTGTGTATGTTGATAAGTATAAAAATAATAAAGCATCAAGTCAATTTAAGCATGTTGTGGATTTGGGTATCATTTTTATTTTTATTTTGTTATTATTGTTGATGTAAAGAAAAAATATATTATGTACCTGCCCGTTTGTGTCGTTTCCTTCTAGTAGATGTTTTAGTGCATTCTTTATTATGACACAACCTCCTTTGATTGTGTCATTGTCTTCCCATGCCACTACACTATTTTGATAAAAACAAGTTATATATGTTAGATAAACTTAATTTCATATTTAAAATTAATATACATATTTGTACACTTACTTTTGTGATGATATCGTTAATGAAAAGAAAGTTTTGATCACATTTTATTGCTCAACATTGAGATAGATCAAACATTTGCAATGTCCAAGCCCTATCTCTGAAAGTGTTGGCTCTATTACTGCAAGTGGCTTTGGACTGTTGTCTTGTTCACTTTTGTTTTCAACATCTTTTTTCTTCTTCAGGTTTTGGCTTATTTGCAACTTTCTTTTGTTTCATCCCATACTAGGACGTTGTTTTTTCACTCTTTTTCTTGCCTTTAACCTTTGAATATAAGAAGCTGTCCCTTTTTGTGTTGCTTTGATTTTTTTTCACTTGATTTTGTGATTGTTTGTTTCCCTTTTCTAACAGCTGTTTGCACATTTTCCTCTGCATCTTTTTTTTCAGTTTTTTCACTTTCAAAGTCTTGTGTGTCGTAAAGTTTGAAAGATGGAGGGGTAAATTCAAGCACTGAAGCGGCATATGGTATACTTTGGTTTTTACATCTGTATACTCTTGAAGATTTTGATTATCTTCTGAGTTGTCTCTCTGCACTTTACTTTGTTTTTCCAACTCTTCTTTTTGATGCACTTCAGTTGGAGTCTGTTTTTTTTCTTCATGTTCACATTGTATTTCTTCACTGCTCGTTTTTTTACCCAATTCACTTTCTATTCCAATGGGCATATGTTTCTTCATTTCTTCTATTTTATCTTCTCTTTTTTGTACACACTCTTCAGCTTTTTCTTCATTTTTTTCTATTTCCATTTCTTTTTTATTTTCACCGTTGTCTTCAGCCTGTGATCTTTTCTCTTCATTATCTTTCAGCTTCAACTTAATTTCTTTCAACTCTTCTTTCAACTTGAAAACTTCTTGCTCTGCTTTAATTCTTTTCTTTTTTTCTACATCCAATTCTTCTGGTTTTCTTTGTTTCTTCTTCCAAATCTTTTATATGCATTTGGAAGATCTTGATGCTTATGTCTTCTTCAAATGAATGTGCACTTTCTTTGGTTTCTTCAAACTTTCTTTTCTTTCCATGCTTTTCTTTTTGAATTTTGGGGAAATTGTGTTCAACGGTATCTGTTTGAAGTAGACATTCTTCATATGGGGTGATATTTGTGATTTCTTTCACCTAGAAAATTGGTGTTGGAAAATTTGTTTCAGTTTTAAGCTATGATATCAATTTTCAATGATAACTGAATTTTTACTATAATGAAAAAAGAAAACTGTATGCAATAAAAAAATAGCTATTTTTTTATTTTCTGATACTATTAGTATCAGGTTCAATCATGTAAAATTGGTATCAGTTTTCGAATTCTAGTATCAGTTTCTAATAATATTAGTATCAGTTTCTTATAATATAAGTATCAGTTTCAAAGATGTACAACTATGGTATCAGTTATTGGATTGTAGTATCGGTGTAAATTGTTAAATTATAAGGTATCAGTTTTTTGCATTCTAGTATCAGTTTTGAATACATCCACAATTAGTTTCAAGTATGTACTCATTTGGTATCAGTTTTTGCATTTTTGTACCAGTTTATGATACTATTAGTATTCGTTTTAAGCAAGTAAACATATGGTATTAGTTTTTTGCATTCTATTTTTTGTTTTTGATACTATTTACTACGTAATGATATGGTATCAGTTTTTGATCATTGTAGTATCAGTTTTATGTTGTAGAAGAAAGGATAGACAATAAAACTTTATTCTACATAAGAGTTAAAGCATATTGATTAACAAAAAAATGAAATGGAATTTTTTCTTACATCACCCTCTTTCACGTTATCAAAAACTGCTTTGATTGCTTTGTCTTTGAGTTTCCTTAAATCCCATTTTGCAAATCTTGGTAAAGCTGGAGTATAATATTGTCTTTGTTGAATGAGATTCAGTTTCTCACAAATGCAATACTGTAACATAAGAAGAATTGATTAGATATGTTTGTTAAAAAAAATTAAGTAATAAATTTTTGATTAACTTATCTTACCAGTGGAAGCATGGAGCATCCCGATATATTTCTTGGATTATGGATGAACTTCTTAACAAATTTATTGAAATTCTTTTCTATTGTTAGTGGCCAAGAAACCAATTCCATTGACTCTACATTAATTAAGTATGGTAGAAGTCCCCATCTTAATTTTTGTTGATTATTTGGAAAGAAGAATGTTAATAGTATTTCAATTACTATTAACATTGGCAAGTCTTCTTCATACTCTTTTTCCTTTTTTGCAACTTCTTGCTTGATTCTTTTTTCCACAACATTTCTTGTTATATAAGTGGAATTGCTGAAGTTTCTGTTTGCAAATTCCCTACAATGCATTGGAATTGTTCTGTTTGTCATTTTCTGAGTTGGCTCAATGTTAATTCCTTTAAGTGGTAGACCAAAAATCAAACTTATATCCGTTGCTGTAACTTTCATCCTTTCTTTGGAAAATAAGAATGCATCTTCCCCAACTGAGTAGCATTTGTATAAGGCATCCAAATTATTTTGATGCTTTTTGCATTCTTTCATCAAAATTTTCTCTTCATAGAAAACTCTAAAGAAGTTGTAGAAAGGAGTGCTCTTCATTATGTCCATCTGCTTCTTGGATAGAGCATTTTTTTGTTTTATCAGTTTTACCATTTTGAATACTGCCTGCAATCCAAATCTGTAAGCAGTTTCATTCTTTTTATCTTCAGATTGCTGTTTTGTTTGTGATCTTTCTTTTATGCATTTTGGATGTGGATCAACAAAATCATCATCATCCTATTATTTCAAAATAAAGACAATAAGTTATTTGTGAAACAAATTATGTTTAAAAACAACAATAGATTTGGGTATTAGCTGCAGTGAAATATGTTCTGTTAAATATGTAACAATTTCAAGTTTGCAGTAACTAGGTATCGGTTTGCAGTAACTAGGTATCAGTTGGTACTAAGTAGGTATCAGTTTTCTGTAACCAGGTATCATTTTTTCAAGTAGGTATCAGTTTTTTATAACTAGGTATCAGTTTTTTGTAAAAAGGTATCAGTTTTTGTTTGTATCATATTTCAACTAAATGATACTAACTATTATTTTATCAAACAATTTACTCTTAATGATAATGACAATTATTACTTGTAATTAGGTATCAGTTTGTTGTACTTATCAGCCTTTTCTTTTACCAAATGATTTACAGGTAATATTTTTGAAATATTTATCATGGTATAAAGTTAAGATGTTTTTTATTTTACCGAATCTAGTTGTTCTTCATCTGATTCTTCATCCGCAGCTTTTTTCCCTTCTTTTTGCTGAGATTTTTCCTGTTTAACATTTTTGATAACATTAGAATACATTTAACATAATGAAATTATTAGTATTAGCTTTATAATTTTGCAATTTCAGTTACCTCTGTTTCTTTTTGTATTTTGTTCTGAATCATTTTTTCATTTCTTCTTTTTGTTCGTTGTTCTCTTTTTTGCATATTGTCTTCAAATTTTTTCTCTGCGGGTATTTGTTGCTGCATGTTCTCTTCTTTGTTCTATGCAAAAAAATTTCAATGTTACTATAACAAAACTATACTAACTTTGTTATGTTTGATTTTATATTATCAGTTACCTTCTTTGGTATACTTTCGCTTATTTCTGGTCTACTTCCACTTGCTGTAATATTTTCGTCTCTTCTCTTTCTTCTTTTTTCTATATTTTGCTTTTCCTCTTCTGTTGATGTGGATTTTTTAAGCTTTAATTTGTTGCTTTTTCCCTTTACTGCCGACACTAACGTTTGCGCTAGAGGTAGGTTTTCCTCTTCTATCATTGCATTTTATTTTTGAACATCTACTGCGTCGACATTTCGATTTTCATTTTGTTGATTCACTTCCGACTTAGTTAGGTTTTTATCGGCTGTCGATTGTTCATCTACAGTCGATTTCTGAGGTTCTGTTGGAGATGTAGACTTGTTTCTAGTTTGCGGTGCCATTTTTTCTTTCGAGCAAAATTTTCGTGAAATTCTGAGTGTAAGGATGGAGGAGGAAGACAAACAGAAAGCTTTTTTTTGTTTTAAATTGTAACCGGGCTTTGTGCTTTGTCCTTACGGTAAAAACTTTGTGCGCGTGCCCTTTTAATTAATTATTTACATTAATTTGTCCTTTAAAAAAAATTTCCCTTTATGATATTATAAAGCGGTGATGGATCAAATATTAAAACTATTAAGATATGAGTTATATATACTAAAATTAAGGCCGTCAATGAGTACCCTAAAACTCCAAAATCTGCCTGTACCTGTATCCGAAATATGAAAAATTATCCGATATCTGAAAAATGAATACGGATGCGGATATGGCCGTATCCATATCTGATAATTATCTGTCTAGTTTTTATCAAGTTTATAATTATTTTTTGTGTATTTTAGTACATAAATGATTGTCTTTACTATTTTCTCTTGGTAAAAAAAATATGTATAGAAAAATCAATATTTAGTGCTTAAAATTATTTTTCTTAGCGTATTTATTATTTTATATATTTTTAATGCTGAAATGGATTTATAATAAATCAAAATTTTGTATTCATTTGTTTAGATTTATTGGTTGTGAACTGATAGAAAAATATCTGATCAATATCCTATATCCATCCACATCTATGGGTATAGATATCCGATATCCGAAAATGATTTCGGATACGAACACGGACATGACACTATCTGAATCCGTATCTGACCGTTTATAGGCCTAATTAAAATTGCCAGATATGTTGTTAAATGTCCTATGTTACAAAAGATGCTCAACAATTGTCCAGATAATGATATGCTTTTAAAGTTGTTTCTTAATAACTAGTAATTGTTTAATTGATCCGGAATAGTTTATGGAGCATGATACAAAACATAATTTACCAAACTCATTGTTTGGAATACACTTTTTTTCCCGTTCATGCATTATGTCAAACCATTGATTAAATTTATGACCATATAATTTCACTACCTATCTCATACTCACTGTCAATTTTTAACTGTTATATCTTATGTTCAATATAAAATTTAATTATAAATTTGGTCACATGATCTGTATGTACAAAGGTATTTATTGTTCTGTGATGCTACCCACCCCAATCGACATTTCAATTGGTATATTTATAGCAATGTGTGCATTTTTAAATTTTTTGTTATTGCTTCTCTATCTTTTGACTTAGTTGTATCATAAAAAACCCGATGTAGTTACTACAATTACCAAGTTTTTAGATTGAAATTATTGCTGATTGAATTTAATTCATAATGCTTTCAAATATGTATTGCTAGGTAAACTACTTATTTATTATTATAAGCTATTGTTTATCACTTACTACCTTCATATTTCTCTATTAACTTAGCAGTGGAAGTAGAGCAATTGGGTTTTAGATATTGACCTAAAGGTCACTAATGTCAGTTGGCTTTCTTCCTTGATATTTAATGTGAGTAAGTTTATGATTATTGAACTGTTATTATTCTTACCGTCTTCTAAAGGCTGCATAACAAGTCAATGTTACTACAAACATGAAATACAAGTAATAAGATTAATTAGATGCTAATTAATTACTGCCATTAATGGTGAAAGTAATAGAAACGTAAGAAATTATATTAATTACTCAATTCCTTTATGGGTTTGAGAAATTGATGCAGAAATTAATTACTTGTCTTTGACATTGATGTAAACAGTACTGTCTTCATGTAGTTAAAAAAAATTATGCTAGCAACCTCTTTCAGATGATCCTTAATTATTTGTCATTTTTTAACTATTTGATTGATGCAAATGAGAAGATTACGTATGTATTTTCTTACTTCATTTTGCAATTCAGTTCATTAACCACGTAACAACAATTTTTCATCCATAATATCTTTCTTTTGTTTATTTTCACTGTAGGTTCAACTGATAGGTTTGCTATTTTGGATACTCTATTGTTATGATATCAAGGATACGTGATTGTAGTTGGCCTTCAGTAATGGTAGTATTTAGGGTATTATTGTCAGAATAGGTAGGCTTTCATGGCAAATCAAATCAAAATATCCCCTCATAAATAATAACATGTATAACAGTCATTACATACCTATTACCTAATAATAGTCATGCGAAAGTATATTTCTCATCCATATCCACTTTTTTCAAATAGAAACCATGTTACTGCTCTATGTCATATGGTCTTTTTTATTAATCTATGGATTAAGTTCGTATTATTGACTATGAGTATGAATAGAGCTTTGTTATATTATGGAATTCCAATTACTTAAGAAGTAAAATTTGTGGTATGTTTAGTAAGATAATACATTAAAACCATCTTTTTAATGTCTCTCACACAATTCTGAACTATAGATTAGTCTAAATCAACGGTCTTATTTTATTTTTCTTTTACTACCTGTAGAGATATGCAATTAATTATAAGTTTGACAAAGGATTTTTTATGCATTGCTAAGTGTGGTACTTAGTTGTCTATGATACAAGATCTTTCAGTTAACATTTGTGGCTTGAACTCAAAGGAAATGGATTGCATATTCACCTCTTGCATTAATAAAAAATATGTAACCCCATAGATATCCAGCTTTGTTGCATAGGATTAGTAGAAGGTATATGTCATATGTTGTTGCATGTTTGGCAAGGAACTTGCTTATTCTGTATTTTCATAGAAAAATGCATGTCGATATGCAATATTATTAAGTGGAGATATTTTGTAAAACTCAAAGGAACCCGCTACACGGTATATTAAACAGTGGGAATGATAAAGGCACAACAATGACAAGGAACTGAATCCTTCGGTTTTTATTTAGCTTTTTCCTTACTCTAAAGTTAATATTTGATTAACTGAGTTTCAGCAATAACTAATACTAAATGTAAATTGTATGCTTTGAAGATATGTTTTGTTTTTACTTAATACATTGGTTATTACATTATATTAATACAAATAAATCGTTTCTATACAAGTGAATCGCTTTACGGAATTTAATTCATTTCCATAAACAATTCAAACATTTTCTTTTAAAACCTGAATTCATACTTGGCTTAACATTACAAGTATTAGCTTAAAACACTTTGTTATAAGAGTTTACTAACTTTGAAACATCATTAGAATGGATTTAACAACTTAAAATATCCTTATTACATCGATAAATTTGTTAACTAGTGAATTAATTTACTTCAACAACCTTTAATTAAAAAGGGTAAATCTCCTTTAAACATCATTAATTCAATTAAATTAATAATATAATTAATTAAATTAATAATATAATTAATTAAATTAATAATATAATGAATTAAATAAATTAAATAATAATTAAACATCATTATTAAAAAGTGATAAATAAACTTAAAATTTTATTTAAGGAAGGACTTATTAATGGTTAAACAGATTTATTAGCTTTTAAAAATCATTAATTAAAAATGGTTAATTAATCTGAAAAACATCATTAATTACTAAATCTTAATCCATCATTATCAAAAGACTAATTAGCCTTAAACATAACTAAATAAAATGATTAATTAAATTTAAAACATCATTAACCAAGTAATTAGTTAAATTTAAAACACATCATTAATGAGTTAATTAGTTAAATTTAATTCTAATAAATTAAATAATTAGTTAATTAAATTAAATAATCATTATTAAAATAATTAATCATTTTTGAAAACATCATGAATCAAAAACTCGCTTAACTTGTTAAATAATTCCTAGCACGATAATGAAACCAAACGGTTTCGATAAAAAAGGCGATTTTCCGAAAATGTTGATATAGCGACTATCGCTATACAGGCAGTTCGAGATTCAAGCATATGACATTTGCAATACAAACATGCATCATATACCAAAGGAATGCGCATATATACATTATGATTTACAATAATACGACATATATCTAGCATTTGTTTACAATGAAATTAGTTTAATTACTGGATTGTCATATAACCAATAATTCGCTTACCAACTTTCCAAAGCAACTAACTTTCAAGCAACAAACCAATCCAACAACAAAACTAGTATCACAACAGTAAAATAAGCATTTAATAGCTACAAATATGAGCATGAATATAGTTTAAACATTATAGTTCAAAGGTGGAAGCTTCACTCACCATAACGCTTACTAACTTGAATCGGGATCGCACTAACTCTTCGAACAACACTAGAACTAAGCTTTCCTATGCACTTGACTTGATTTAGTGGACCATTTGTGGGCTTTTGGGATCGGCCTAGATCATATGGGGCTCAGCCATGGTGGAAATGTGGGGGTATAGGGTCTTGTTTAGTAGAAAATGGTTTTTGGAATTAAAGGAGTTTACTTGATTTTTGGAAGTGTATTCACTAGTTTTTTTATTTTAGAAATAATTTTCGAAGCCACGGAAGTGTTCATGTACATGAAGAGATAAGAAATGAAGTTGGAAATGAATATGTAAAGTGTAAAATGTACAGAGATGACGGGTATTTATAGGCAAAGAAGTGGAGTATTATTTAAATTAACTGAAACATTTAAATAATATAAATGTTATCATGTAACATGGAAGCCATGCCTCTCCACCCCTCCAAGTACACAGGTTAACCCCCTTAGGTTCATCTACACCATTCTTTAGGTCCTAGTTTAGGTGATGGTCAGGTTATTTGATTAATTTCCTAAGATTTTTTTAATATATTTTATGCATTTTATGTCAAATCAAGGTTTATATTTAAACTAAACTTGATTATTAACTTTAACAAATTGATTATCTTATCACATGACATATGTTCATGTGTGTGCATGTGTATATGGGTGATACAAAAATGTGCAAAACGTTTTCGACGACTTTCCGATGTCGAAAAGTCAAATTTTCGGAAAAAGAATTCGGTCGCATTTTTTATTTTTATTTGAACTATTTATTTTAGTAAACAAAATTTAAAAATGATTTTAAAATCGTTAATTAATAATCAAAATATGTTTATTTGGTTATTAAAATCCATTATTTAAATATTTAAAAATTATTTAAATATTCAAATACAAAGCCATTAATTTTTGGGCCGTTACACTCTCCCCCCTTAGGAGAATTTCGTGCACGAAATTAATACACAAAAGACAATCCAAAAGGTATGTATTATACCTAGAAATTCATATGACAATGCAAAGCAATTATGCCATAATAGAAAATTCATAACGCATTCAAACAACAAACAACTAATCTGACATTACATTAGGGTAATTTTCCCTAATATGATCCTTAGTCTCCCAAGTACAATCGTAGGGATCATCACTCCACTGAACCTTCACAAGCTTAGATACCTTATTCCTCAATCTCCTTACATCTCAATCTACAATATGAACTAGGTGTCGGACTACCGTCAAATTTGGTAATATTTCCGAGTCTTCGTGAACAGATGTCTCTACAATCAGCAACGGATCATGAACATGCTTTCTCAGATGAGATACAAGAAAGACATTATGAACTTCTGACAATTTTTCGGGCAAATCCACTTTATAGGCCAATGATCCAATTCTCTCAAGGATTCTAAATGGTCCAATGAATCTGGGTGCTAGCTTTCCTGCTCTTCTGAATCTTACAACTCTTTTAATCATGGAAATTTTCACAAATATCAAATCCCTAACCGCAAACTCTAAGTCCCTTCTCATTTGGTCGACATAACTTTTCTGTCGATCCTGGGCTGCTTTCACCCTTTCCTTGATCATACCACTTTCTCTGATGCTTCTTGAATTATCTCTGGTCCAAGAACTAAACGGTCTCTAGTTTCAATCCAACATGAAGGTGATTTACATGGCCGTCCATACAAAGCCTTGTAGGGTGCCATGCCAATACTAGTTTAGTAATTATTGTTATAAGAGGACTCTACCAAATATAGACGATCTTCCCAAGAATCTCCAAAATCCAAAATACATGCTCTCAAAAGATCCGCCAAAATCTGGTTCACCCTTTTGGTTTCTCCATCTATCTACAGGTTATAGGCTGTGCTCAAATTCAACTATGTCCCTAAAGCGGCTTGCAATGCTCCCCAAAATCGATTGGTGAAGACAGGATCTCGATCACTAACTATACTTACTGGAATTCCACGCAGTCGAATGATCTCCCTCAAATAAATCCTTGCTAAAGAAGCTACCGTTCTTGTAGACTTTACCGGAATAAAGTGGGCGCTCTTTGTTAATCGATCTACAATTACCTAAATGCTTTCATTACTTCTTCTCATTCTAGGCAACCCATCGATAAAGTCCATGGATACTTGCTCCCACTTCCAATTCGGTATCTCTAATGGTTGGAGTAACCCAATGGTCTTCTACTAGTCACTCTTAACCCGTTGACAATTTGCACATTGACTCACGAAGATCGAAATGTCTCTCTTCATTCCTTTTTACCAAAAGGTCCTTTTCATATTCTGAAACATTTTAATTACTCCTGGATGGATAGATAACCTTGACCGATTGCATTCTCTCAGTACACCTTGCCTAATTACATTAACATACGTCACACAAATCCATCCATTCATTCTTAAAATACCCCAAAAGTCAATCTGAAAACTAGAAATAATTCCATCTTCAACATCCTTCTTAAGGTGAGCTAAAAAAGGGTCTTCTTCCTGGAAATATGCTATTCTCTCCATTAGTGCTAGCTTAACTTCCAAATTTGCAATCGTCACAACATTCCTACTTAACGCATTTGCAACAACGTTTGTTTTCCTTAGGATATAAAGAATCTCTAGGTCATCAGATGCAAGAAATTCCAGCCATCTTTGCTGCCTCAAGTTCAAGTTTTTTTGGGTAAAAAGATACTTCAATGACTTGTGATCCGTAAATGACTCAAACTTTGCACCCAAAAGATAGTGCCTTCACACCTTTAATGCGAAGACAAATGCCAAAAGCTTCAGATCGCGAGTAGCATAATTCTTCTCATGAGGTTTCAATTGTCAACTCGCATACGCTTTTACTTTACCATTATGCATCAAAACTGCTCCTAATCCAGTCCTACAATGTAACAACCCTGTATTTTTGTGATTATTTAATTGTATATTTTAATAATTTTAAATTGAATTTCCTGATTAGAAAACTTTATTTTATTTATTAAAATGAATAAATTTTGTTATTTTAAATATAAATTTTGATTTTGATGTGAATTAGAATTCCAAACATGGCTAAAAAGAATATTTTCCAAAAAAGTGAATTTTGGTCAATATGGTCAAACTTTGACTTTTAATTTAGAAATTTGAAAGTTTGAAAATTTGAATTTTATCTTTTATTATGAAAGTAAATAAAATTTTAAGAATAATGCTTTTCGTTTCGTTAAAATCTGATTTATAATGTGAAAGTTATGCCTTTTTCAATATTGAGTGTAATTTGCTGTATTTAACAAAAAAATTATTTTAAATTATATAAATAATATTTTATTTGTTCATGTAATATTATAATTTATATTTATATGGGTAAAATAAAATGTTATGTATATATTTTGTTTTTAAAACATTTTTCAAAGTGTATTTGACATTTTCTAATGTCAGTTGTATTCTGTTTATAATTTCTAATTTCCAATTTCATTTAATTAAAGAAATTCTTTGTTTATTTTCTATTTTCTTAAGACTTTATTTTTATTTACATTTACACTTCATTTTTTTTAGCATTTATTTTATTTTACCTGACTTTTATTGGTTTAGAAGTAAAGTTATAATTTTTCTAAAACTAGTGATATTCTATTTGCAATTTTTAAGTCCTATTTTGAATTTTTAAAATAATTTCTTTATTCTTATTCTATTTTCTCTAAATTTAATTATTTATTTCACTTTAGAAATGATAAATGGATTATTTATTTCAAAGTTTTGCTTTAGAATATTTTTAAAATGAAGTAGATATTTTTCCAAAGCCAATGATGATTTAATTGTAATTTTTGAACCCTGTTTTCAATTTTTAAGCAATTTCTTATATTCTTTTTCCATTTTATTTAAAATTAATTATTTATTTTTATTTTATATTACTTTGATTCGGTTCTGAAGTCAAATTACTGATTTTATTTTGATTTATTTGAATTAAAGAAAAAGGAAATATGAAAGAGTTTAAAATGCTTTAGAAACTGAAGTCTTTTCATCTCCTATGTCTTTTCAATTGCCACAACTACTCATTTACTTCTTTTGGCTGTGTATTACTTTGTTTGGCCATATATTCCAGTGCTCATTCTTGCACACACAAAAAACATTTGTTCCTCATTCTATTCATGGCTTGCAAAAATTTTTGGTAATGGCTACTTTTTCCTTCTTTTCTTCTCATTTTCATGCTTTTTGCCTTGTTTTCTTGGATTCTTTTGTACTTCCTCCACTTCATAGCCATGGCCACCACCTCCTACACCTCTTCCCTGCCATCATCACCAACTATACTCCAGGTCATGACCATGGCCGAACCCACCATGGTGACCAAACCCCTCAAAAATGCAACCTAGGCCTTAAAAACAATGTTGTGACCACTATTTGCATCACCACTTCATTTTCCACGACCACCACTACCTTTGGCCACCCCCGCCACCTCTGACCAGACCACCACACACCCCTCTAGCCTCTGACCTGACCCACACTCCATTAGCCGACCCCAAACACCCCATGGCGGAGTCTCTTTGTTGAACCAAAACTCCCCTTTGTTGCTTAAAACCTCTTCACATTCCTATGTTGTAACTTCCTCCACTTGTTCTAGCCTTTATGCCATACATTCCTATGTTCAAACCTGAGCCAAAGTCATGCCATGCCAAACCTGAGCCAAAACATCCCCTAGGCTGTGCAAGCAAATGTAGAAAGCAAGGAAAAAAGTTTCGTATTCAAATCGCTTTTTGTTTCAAAGTTATTCAAATTCAATCGTATTGATTTTTAACTATTGTTTTGGTTTTGTTTTTGGGTTGTAACACAAGATCTATAACTTGGATCCCGCTCTCCACTCAAGTTCATAGCTTTGTCATTGTGTTCTGGTTTGTGTTGTGTCATTTGAATTTACGTCTTCAGCAAAAGAGGTGAGTAAATCTCACCTGACATTTATACTTATGCAAATGTGAATTGACAACAATTGAATGTGTAGAATATTATATATGATGTTATAACTGCCTATGATTATTAATTATATGATGTTAAACCTGTTATTTTACCTGTCATATTATCTGTTACTGTTATTTATTGTTAAACTGTTCACTTATACATGTTTATCACACTACAAGTTCCCTGTAGATTAGATTCACTATGGGTTGAAATGATACATACCCGAACGGACTTTAGAATAGGGAAAAATCGTTATGGGCTAAAATGATAGCCCTGAACGGTTTTTATTTATTTTATTTTAACTTGGGATTACGGGTTTGAAATGATAGAACCCGAATTTTTGCTTTTTAAACTGCGAATTGAAATGATATATATCCGTATGACTTGACCTAGGTTAGGAAACTATATACAGGCCCGTGGTTATTTTTAAGGCTTTGGAAAATGTTTAAATAATTTTTGAAAAGTGTAAAAATATGAAAATTTGATTTAAATTGAATTTTTATAAGTTTAAATAGTGAAATTAGGAATTTTCTATAAGTTAAAAATGTTAAAATGAATAGAAATGGAATTTTTGAAAATATAACTTCAGTTAGAAAATTTTGGTTAAAATGAGAAAATAAGTTATATAAATAAAAATGAAAATTTGAAATTTATTGGAAAATGGAAATAAAATTTAAGTGTTAAGTTTATTTATTAAAAATGTGAAGAAAAGAAATTTACACTTGAATTTGTTAAATAATTCATTGAAATTTGATTTAACTATAACGGATTTATTTAATAAAAATCATGTGTTAAATGATATATTATATAACCATTTTTGAATGTTAAAAACATGATTTTTATAATGTTAAAAGGGTTTAAAATGAATTTTATTATTGGCTGGAAATACACTAAAATCTGGAAAATACTTTTAATAGCATTCAGAAATGCTATGATTACAGAATTGAACTAAAACTTAGTAAAAAGAGGCTATTACAGCATTTCTGAAATGCTGTAATTGTTGTATTAAATGTAAAGGCTAAAGAACTTAATAAAGGGCTATTACAGCAGTTCTGTAAACTGCTGTAGCTGCCTGCTGTCTTTGCTGAAATTAAGTAAAACCCTTGTTTTTGAACCTGAGCTATTACATCATTTCTGGAAATGCTGTCTTTACTGTTTTAAACTAAATTTCAACTAAAATGAGATATAATAGAAGTTTTTAAATTGCTTTCTTTGCTGAATTAAAATGTTTTCTAGTATAACCTATAACAGCATTTTCTAGATGCTGTGAAAGGTTGAAATTTTTAATGTTTATGGGCTTTGACTTAGTAAATGAACTCAGAATGGTTTGAAACTTTGGAAATTGAATACTTGACTTGAAAGAATAATAACTTCACTTTTAAATGGTTTAAATGAATTAATTTAATTGGAATATAAACTATTTAAAGGGTGATTTGATAGAATAATAAATGAATGATATTTTGGAATTTTAAAGGTATTTAATTAGATAAATTGGATTTGAATTCAAATAATGATTTGAAAGGAAGTTTTGAAAAGATATGATATTTTGATAAATTGAAATGGTTTGGAAATGATTTAATCTTTATTTTGACAAAGATTTGGATTTGAAATGATATTTAATTTTGAAGTATAAAATATTATTTTGAAATACTATAACCACGGGTATACTTCTCTGTATGTCGTTTGATTTCCTAATGATGGCTGTGATGCACATTAACACTGTTAGTTGCATGGTTTATTTCAATATGGACATTTCTATGATATTGATATTACTGTTTAATTAATGGTTTTATGGATCCTTAAAGGATGGGCGATCCCAAGCATCCTCTAAGTTATTATGCATTGCTATTACAGTTCACTTGAGTTGGTTTACATTGTATAAGTATATATGTCCTGACTCGAATGTTTTGTGTTTTGCTTTACGCTCGGGTCAGCCTCAGAATCACAGCTTTGGATTCACCTTCTGGAGCTAGAGTTTTGTTGGAGCTTATCTGTCCATCGATTCATCGACTTCTATTCCAGTTATTTCCTATTCAGTATTGTCTCTGTATTATTGACTTATGTATCCTGACTTCTATTGTATCTATTTTGACTATGAGATTTTATATATGTTTTTTGAGAGTTGTATATAGTAGCTTTATGAACTACTATGGTATTTTATTTCCGCCGTGAGTTATTCTGATATTCTGTGTCTGTGATTCTATATTTGATTTTATTTGCTCCAAATTTTATTACAATATGTTATTTTGAATTATTCAAGTCAGACATGTGTGGATTATTGTCGATTTGAATGGTCCAAAATAGTGGGTCATTACATACAAGCATCTGTGTAAACCGTTAATCCTTCACTCCTATCTAGAATAGTTAAAAGGGAGCACTTGTCAATTTCTCCTTTAACTCATTGAACGCTTGATCATACTTGGGTGTCCAAATGAACTTAGCGTCTTTCTTCGTCAACTTTGTTAGATAAGAAGAAATTTTTGAGAAATCTTTAATGAACCTTCTATAGAAATCTGCCAATCCCAAGAAACTTCTAACCTCAGTTGCACTTTTGAGTTTCTTCCAATCTTGAACCGCGACTACTTTAGCTAGGTCCACTGATATTCCTTCTCCCGAAACTACGTGCCCTAGAAATCTAATTTCGGATTTCCAGAAATGGTATTTTAAAAAATTCTCCTTTAAAACATGACTTCTTAAAGTACATGGAACAACTTGATGATGGTACTTATACTATTACTCCATTTTAAAATAAATGAGAATGTCATCAATGAAGACTAGAACAAACTTGTTAAGTAAATCCTGGAACACTCTATTCATCAAATCCATGAAATAAGCGGATGTGTTAGTCAATCCAAATGGCATGACTAACCACTCACAAAAACTATCAAGGATTCGAAAAGCTGCTAAGGGTACACTCTCCTCTGCTAACCTTAATTGGTGAAAACCAGTGGCAAGATCCAATTAAGAAAATATCCAAGCTCCGTGGAGCTGGTCAAGCATGTCGTCAATCCTAGGTAAAGGATACTTATTATTAATAGTCCTCTTATTCAACTCTTAGTAATCTACACATAATATAAGAGAACCATCGACCTTGGTAATGAAAACCATTGGCGATCCCCAACTCGGTGTGCTACGTCTGATCAAACCCTTCTACAATAAATCAAACGTCTGCCTCTCCAATTCTCTTCTTTCCTTTGGGGACAACCTTCGAGGAGGTTGTACAATCGGTCTAGTTCCTTGAATTAAATCAATGCGGAATTCTACTCCCCGATGAGGAGGTAAACCTTGCACTTTTTCAAAAATATCCTTGAAGTCCGCGGCAATTGGTATATTTCTTTTCTCCTCTTTGGGAACTTCGAGGGAATAAAGGAAACTGCTCATCAACTAATTAGGCTCCCCATAATAAATATCCATACCAACATTTCCAACATCAATGATTCTGACAATCCTTTGATTACAATTTATGACCGCTCTAAATTTAGAAAACTAATCTATACCCAACACTACACTAAAACCCATAAACCCAAGAATAAATAAGTCAGAAAAGAAAGGCCAATCTTGATAAGAAATAATCACATTCAAATATATGGTGTCAAGTTTGGTCGGACCCCTAATTGGGTTCAAGAAACAAAGAGAATTGTTTAAAAGAACGGGTTTGAGGTTATGTTTATCAACAAGATTTACTGAAATGAAACTATGGGATGCACTGGTATCATATAACACTATAACAGGAAAATCATAAATGGAAAATGTACCTTGCAATACCTGCTTTCCTTTTGGGTCCGTTAGAAGTAGATGGTATTTCCTTAATATTAAACACTTGTCCCTATGATCCCTTCTTTGGAACAGGGCACTGGTTCTTCATATGCCAATATCTGTTGCAATTGTAGCAGAGTGGTCCACTTGCCGGGTTTGGGCACTGATTTACAAAGTGGCCCATTTGGTTGCACTTATAACAATGGATCTTGGTCAAGTCTAATTGCTTATTCTGAGCTGGAGCTCCACCTCCAGACTTCTTTCCCGAACACTTCTTCTTCCCTTTGTGCTTGAAAAATGGTTTACTAGCAACATGTATCATTGATAAAGGTTGTGCACTAATTGCTGGCACTACTCCTTTCTAAACTCCCTTCTCAATATCAAGAGCTTCAAATCTCAAAGTGATACTAATCTGATAGATAAAGGTACCGTTGAGATGATTGGTCATTTCCCGATGAAATTTTGGTCGCATTCCTTTCATGAATATTTCATTCTTTTTGAGTGGCATATCAATCGGTCCTGGTCCAAAGCGGGACAATGCATTGAACCTATGGTCATACTGTGCCACTGTCATCTCACCTTGTTTCAAATCCATAAAACTTATGAACAACGAGTCCTTTTCACCTCTGGGATAAATTGAGCTTTAAAAACCTTTTTAAACTTTGCCCAAGGAAATTCATCTTCTGGTGCATTCATGGTGGTCGAATCCTACTAATCCATTGCTTTCTCAAGCTGACGCGATGCCAATAATCTCTTTCTTGCATGTCCCAACTGAAGATTCCTGAATATCCTTTCACAAGAGCGGAGCCATGTCCGAACTCCTAAAATATCTTCACTTCCATAGAATGTCTTACCACCTAAAGCAGTGTAATTCTTGCACAAGGTCGCAAAGTTCTGAGGCGATTAAACTTGCATCACTTCTTCTACTATCGGTTCTACAACTGGCTCATTTCTAGGAGCTCTGCCATTTGTAGCCATGCTGGTTCAAGGTCCCTGTCCTCTTGTTCTGCTTATACTCATTTTCGATAACCTAGATAAGTGACATGTTTCATTAGAATACAAAGATATGGTTAAAGATGAAAAATGGGAAACTGCAATAAAGGATATAAACCCAGGCTCTTTGGGGAGAAAAGAAAATGATCTCTCAAGATTAACTCATTCTAGGGCTCCACTCACCCTATCTCTATTGAGTTGTACCCCAATTAGGCTATGGTGTTCGCTCAACTGAAGCTCTGATACCAACTATGATGGCCCACCTTTCTAATCCATAGGAACGACACTTAACACATCATCGGTGTTCATGTGTCATTGCCTAAGAATTGGAAAGATGAATCATCATTGGGTGAAATAAAGAATACAATAGAAAACTCCTAACGGAACTACTAAATAAACCATAACAGTCCATAATACATCAGGTTACTCCTTAACAGGGAGTTATCAAAGTTACACAAAAGTACTATAAATCAGCTAAGGTAGTTAACATCCTGCCTTTACATATGCCGAAACAAAATATACTTACTCAAACTAGATAATACAGCGGAATAGATAACAAAGAAGTTGAAAGCCTCCTGCTCGGATGTTGTCTTCAAAAGAGCCCTCAAAAGGTTTGCTATTTTCGAACTACTTAAATAAATGAGTAACTGAGAATTTAGGTAAAACAAACAACTCGGGTAAGACGATATGTCTGGTATGAGTAAAACCTTAAACAGTAGGTGTGAAATTTAATTACAAACATACGAGACCATGCCGCTAAATACGGGATGGGTTTACTCTTACATAAATCAACATCCAAACGTAAAGAATGGATAAATAATTAAACACTACGAAGAGTGGTATTCTCTTCCCGATGCAAATAATAAAATAATTTTGAAGGTTTGAACCAAGTAAGAGAAGGAAAATCTCCAACAAATTATTAGGAAGGTACACCACCCTTGAAGTATACCTCTGGTAATATAATCCTAAGAAGCTCATATACTAAGGGACACTCCTCGAAAATGTACCAGCCGGATCCCACCAAACCTTACCGGGAATCCAAATATTTCACATCTAAATGCGTAAAACGAATCTGATCTAGATGAGATATGAAAATAACCTAACAGGAACTACCCCACATAGCTGGACATCCTTTCGCGCTTTGGGTTCGGTTATTTACCGACAAAGGATAACAAAGCTCAACGAAGCAACAAATCATCTTAGAATGATGATAAAGAAGAAGCGGAAATAACCGATAGCTAGGAAACTAACTATTGAGGATATAAAACAATCATATATGGAAATAAAGTCTTGTATAGTTACCACCACTCGTCGAATTCAAACTTGTACTATTTCTTGGTTAACAATAATACCGGACAAGTCAAGGTAGTGTTACCTCAAAGTCATGTTCCATGATTATTCTTAACTTTCGAATAGCAACTATTAACCATAAAGCTCACTCAAGAATGTAAGTATGAAGGAAGGCCTACAAAAGCATTGTAGAAGTTTCGCAAGAATTGGAAAGAAGGGATTCACCATGGTTCAAAAGTGGGGTTTCATAGGCATTGAAGTTGCTTTTAAAGAAATTGGATTGGTGCTGCAGTCATCAGATGCTTCTGCAAGTATTAATTGGAGTATGGGCTTCTAAAGGAGTCAAAAGGGCTCAAGGCTACCCTCCCGCTTCAGTTGATCCTTCCAAAATAGTTGGTCCTACATGCATAAAGGAGTTTCGTATGTGTTAAAAATACCTTTCGAAGGTATCAAATAACAAGCTTCCGCATATATCAAAACCTTCGGAACAATTGGTTCCACCACTATCTACCTTCCACAGGAGAAGATTCTACCAAGACATCCTTTTCGAAAGCGTGGTTTTGCAAAGACTAGCCTTTCGAATCAGTTAAACCCTTTCACAAGTATTAGGGAGATTTCACATGTGACCAATATTGCTTCCACAAGCATCAGAAAATTGGCTTCCCCATTAACCAAAGGGATTACTTTCGAAAGCCACCTTCTGCAACCATCATCTATCTACCAAGAAGCCTCCTTCATTGTAAGTGACCTTTCCAATGATCCTTCCGCCACCCTTAAATCCTTTCGAGTCTATCCAAATACACTTCCTCACTAATTCAAGTAGCAACCTACCATGTTAGTACCAGATCTTAACAACAATGAAGAGGTTTTGAAGGTAATAAAGGGGTCAGAAATGATTCTGCTTATACTCAAACAACACAATGATGTACCATGATTCATTCACCACCAAAAGAAGCATACCATTCGATGGTGTCGAAAGGCTCCAGAAGTACTCGAAAGCAGTATTGATGAGTATCGAATCAATATCCATTAATAGCATGCTTTCGATAGAGACAAAAGGACTAATTCAAGCATGAAAAAAGACCCGAATACCTACCCACAATTTCGAGACCATGAAAGCGGCAGTACGAAGGCAGAAGGTGGGCATGGACCTGATATTGATTTCGAACATGAGAATGATCATCTCGGCCACTAGCTTGTCTAATGACCAATTGCACATGATACACACTTACCTTCTTAACCCTTTATGATCATATGTTATGCTATAGAGCCTATTTGGATATCTTGATTTTAAAGCATATTATCATCACGTCCAAAACCCATGGGGTACCAAAATAACATGGTGACGATAATACAGTATTATCGAGTCTATTAGACTTATGATATTTATTCAAAATAAGGCTATATGGCACATTGGATCCACTCTTTACTTAAATATATACACGTTGAGTTTCGAATTTTTTCGAAGGGAGCAGAATTTTTGAAGGGGTTCTATTTGTGGCCGTTGAATCAAACCCCAGGGAGGACTTCTTCGAAAGGCATTTGAATACTTCTGAACATATTTTTGCTTTCGAAGGCGTCCACCCCATGGCAGCTGCATCAACATCTTCGAAAGGGTCCATTCAAAGTAGGTTCGTGATCTCTTTTTGATCCCTTCGAAAAGGGATGAAAAAATGGGATTGTAATATTAGATCATGGTTCTGGCAATATAAGCCCTTTCAAAGTCCCTTCAAAGGGATCTTCTTCTTGATTCACTTTCAATCCAATGCCCATTTGGATGTTGACAATTATATTGTTAACATTTTTGGCGTTAGAAGGAGGGTTCGAACCTCTGACCTTGTTCTTTTCTTATAGACTAATTATGGAAAGTTTGACTTATTGTAGGAAAATGAAGTCGAAAAGACTCTGTCGATTGGATGAGGAGGCGGTACACATGACAGTTCTGAAGGAAAATATTACTCCAACCTTCAACTTAGAAGGAGCTATGCTAGGACAACCATCAATTCTAGTGCAACCTGATGACAATGCGAATAAGATAAGACATTTGGAGCAACGATTACTGGATATGCAAAGAGCTCCTGGAAGCAGCCCTTGCTCAGAAATCATCTAAAACCACTAAACCAATAACATGAGACAAAATTGTCTCCCTAAGGAGGAATATGAAGGCTTATACATTCGAAGGCAAGAGCAAGATTGATTTAACATCATCAGAGAAGAAGGAATGTTATGCAACTAAAGCCGATCACCAAGGTAGAATGCAAGATAAATCCTTGGAGAAATCAGGAAGCTCAAACTCAAAGGAATATAATCCAAATCGGAAAAGCTATCATAATACTGAAGCTTATTTGAAGAACGTGGTAGAGAAAGCTGTTAAAGACATGTTGGATGCTAAAGGGAAAGAGCTATGGTTTTAACTAGATCCCAAGCCATGACATAAGAAAGAAAAGAAAGAATTTTGAGTGGGGAGAAGACTGTAAGAAAGCCTTCCAAGAATTAAAAAAATCATTTGGAAAAGCCACCAATATTATCCATCCCCGAGAATGAAGAAAGCTTATACTTATGTATGGAGGTCTTAGAACATACGGTTAGTTCAGTTCTGAGTAGAGAAGAAAACGAAACTTAGCTTCCCATTTACTATGTGATTAGACGATTGAAAGATGCCGAGGTTCGATACCCAGTTATAGAAAAGTTGGCTTATTGTCTAATACTTACAACATGGAAACTCAGAGCGTACTTTTAAGCATATCCGATCAGAGTATTGACTAACTTTCCACTCAAGCAGGTTTTTAGTAAACCTGGGACTTCGGGTAGGCTAGTAAAATGGGGAATTGAACTTAGCCAATATTTCATCGAGTTTCATCCATGAGCAGCAATCAAAGGGTAAGAATTAGCGGACTTTATCAATGAATGTATAAGATTTGTTAAAGGGCAGTAAGAGAAAAGGAAAGATCAAAAGCCCATATGGCAACTATTTGTGGATGGGGCAGTAATGAGCAAGGAGTCGGAGCAGGGTATGTCATAATCACACAAAATGGACACCGCTACACTATGCAATGAAGCTAGGATTCCCTGCAACAAACAATGTAGCTGAATATGAATCGATGATGGCAGGACTAACTCTAGCCTTACAGCTCAAGATCCCACAAATTCAAATCCTTATCGACTCGCAACTAATGTTAAATCAAATAAAATAGAGATACCAGACTAAAGACATCATACTATCCCAATATGTTAAGAAAGTACTAAAAATGCTTACCTAATTTGAAGATTTTTCTAAACACCAAGTCCTAATGCGAGATAATTCTCAAGCAGATTCATTAGCAAAATTGGCTGATTCAAGAGGAGATCCAGAAGCCCGTATCGTACCTGTAGGGTATCAAGCAAGTCCTAGTATTGAAGAAAAAAATTGCTTAAACCAGGTTAAAGTATCTACAAGCCCTTGATCGTGCCATGCTATGGTCAGATCAAGGCGCCCCTTGGAGGGGGGGTGGAGTAAGCCCTTGAACATACCACGTTATGGCCAGTTCAAGGCAATGACCAACCTTCAGTCCCGCCTATAATGCCTAGCTGGAGCACCTCCTGTAGGGAGGACGGAGTAAGTCCTTTATCCTGCCATTCCATGGCCTGGTCAAGGCATTAGACAAGCCTTCAGTCCCACCTAAAAGGCCTGGCTGGAGCACCTCCTAGAGGGAGGTCGGGTAAGTCCGTTGGTCCTGCTTGTGGATAAGCTAACCATGCGCACCAGATAATAACGGAATAAGACGTCAAAGCCTGAGGAAGTGGCATATAAAGCATTAACAATATATGAAGCCTAAAGGATGGCACATATTGAAAGAATCAGATACTTGAAACCGAAAAGGTAATACAAAGAAAAAGATTCGAACAATCAAAGTCCAAAGAGTAATGTAGAACAAAAGACTCAGATGAGAATTTCTAAACTTCCATTATTTAAATAATATTTATATACTTTGCTCCTTATTACCAGGAATGGATTTCTGGTCTTCTATTTTTTCTGAACAATAACTCCCAGATTACTTTTAGATATGAATTTATGGCCTTTGGCAAATTTTAAAAAGATGATTTCCGGACCTCGCTTATTAATACCCGAGTATGAGTTTCGGGTCTTTTACTCTTAGTTTCTGGACTTCACTCATTAATGCCCGAATATGGGTTTCAGGACTTCTTTTATTAATTTCAAGACCTCTATTATGGACTTTTGGTCATCTACTAATTTCTAGATCTAACTTACTAATTTCTACTACTAACTTTTAGACAACCCTTATCAACACCCGAATCTGGGTTTCAGGTCTTCTACTATTTCTAGATAAGGATTTCTGAACTCCTATTATTTGTCCTTAAATGAGGATTCCTGGCCTTCTATGACTTCTTTCCAGATGACGATTTCTGGGTTTTTATTATTACTAGACAATTGATATTGGAATTCTTTCAGTTATTTTCAGAAGAAGACTTCTACACTTCTATTATTAAGGTCGAATTTTGATTTCTGGCCCTCTATTATTAATTTCATAATTAGATTTCTAGACTTCTATTAAACATAGACTAATTTCCGATCTTCTCTTGTCGTTACCAAAGTTGGATCTTAGGACTTCAATTATTGTCAAACAGGAATTTCCAGTCTTTGATTATTCTCACCTGTGAATTTCTCTTCACTTATTATCTTCAGATGATGATCTATTAATTTCCATTACTCAGATTTCTGGAATTCTATTATCAGGAATTCTAATATTTTCACCAACAATATGGACAAACTACTGAACATATTCCTACATGAATTTTGAATTAACAGTAAGAAATGTTGTATGATTTGTACTTTGCGGGAAAATAAGATTGATAAAGAGGACCATTGAGGATGAAATAATGCAAAAATAAAATTCATGGATTTTTGTCCTAAAGAACAAAAGCTTCTTTCATACCGGGGGCACAATGTTAACCATAAAGCTTACTCAAGAATGAAGGTATGAAAGAAGGTATGCGAAAGCATTGTAGAAGCTTCGCAAGAATTGAAAAGAAGGGTACCGCCATGGTTCAAAAGTAGAGTTTTGAAGACATTGAAGTAGCTTCCGAAGAAATTGGATCGGTGCTGCAAGCATCGGATGCTTCTACAAGTATTAAATGGAGTATGGGTTTCCGAAGGAGTCGAAAGGGGTCAATATTACCCTTCCATTTTAGGTTATATTTCCAAAATAGTTGGTCCCACATGCATAAAGGAGTTTCGTATGTGTTAAAAATACCTTTCAAAGGTATCAAATAATAAGCTTTCGCATATATCAAACCCTTCGAAACAATTGGTTCCACCACTATCCACCTTCCACAAGAGAAGATTCTACCAAAAGATCTCTTTCGAAAGCGTGATTTTGTAAGGCTAGCCTTTCGAAACGGTTGAACCCTTCCATAAGTATTAGGGAGATTTCACATATGACTAGTGTTGTTCCATAAGCATAAGAATATGGGTTTCCGCATTAACCAAAGGGATAATTTTCGAAAGCCACATTCCACAGCCATCATTTGTCCACCAAGAAGCCTCCTCCATTGTAAGTGACCTTTCGTAATGATCCTTCGGCCACATTAAATCCTTTTGAGACTATCCAAATGCCCTTACTCACTCATTCAAGCAACCTACCATGTAAGGACCAGATCTTAACAATAATGAAGAGGTTTTGAAGGTGAAAAAGTGGTTAGAATGCTTCCACTTATACTCAAACAACACAACGATGTACCCTGATTCGTTCGCCACTAAAAGAAGCATACCTTTCGATGGTGTTGAAAGGCTCTAGAAGTACTCGAAAGTAGTATTGATGAGTATCAGATCAATATTCATTAATAGCAAGTTTTCGATAGAGACGAAAGGACTAATTCAAGCGTGACAAAAGACCCGAATACCTACCCACAACTTTGAGACCATGAAAGCAGAAGGATGGAGGAAAAAGGATGGGTACAAAAGGTCGGAAAAGAGACCTTCGCTGGTTTCAGAAGGATGAACGTGGAAGGGTCTAACCCGCATGTATAAATACGACCATAGGATCCAAGTTCGAGATCGATTTTTTATTTCTACATTTCTTTACCAAATCAAATTTTTGTAATCCAAAATCAAATTGGAGACAAATTTTATTACTTGTAATCCATTTGTGAGAAATAAAAAGAGAGGATGTATGGATCTGCTATTGATTTCGAACATAAGAATGCTCATCTCGACCATTAGCTTGTCTAGTGACCAATTGCACATGATACACACTTATCTTCTTAACCCTTTATTAGCATATTCTATGCTATAGGACCTATTTGGATATCTTGATTTTAAAGTATATTATCATCACATCCAAAACCCATGCGGTACTAAAATAACGTGGTGATGATAATACAGTATTATCAAGTCAGTTGGACTTATGGTATTTATTCAAAATTAGGCTCTATGGCACATTTGATCCACTCTTTACTTAAATATATACATGTTGAGTTTTGAATCCTTTCGAAGGGAACGGAACCTTCAAAGGGGTTCTCTTTGTGGCCGTTGAATCAAACCCCTATGGAGGACTTCTTCAAAAGGCGTTTGAATACTTATGAACATATTTTTGCTTTCGAATGAGTCCAAGCCATGGCAGCTGCATCAACACCTTCGAAAGGGTCCATTCGAAGTAGGTTCTTGACCTCATTTTGATCCCTTCGAAAAGGGACAGAAAAATAGGAATACAATATTGGATAATGGTTCTGGCAATACAAGCCCTTTCGAAGTCCTTCGAAAGGGATCTTCTTCTTGATTCACTTTCAATCCAATGCCCCTTTGGATGTTGACTTAATATATCATTACCAATGACAAGTCTACTTCTTCGATGTTTAATGCGAATTATACAAATAAATATTTCCATACAAGTGAATCACTTTATGGAAATTGATTCATTTTCATAAACAATTCAAACGTTTTCTTTTAAAAACCTGAATTCATACTTGGCTTAACATTACAAGTATTAGCTTTAAAATACTTTGTTATAAGAGTTTACTAACTTTGAAACATCATTAGAAAGAATTTAACAACTTAAGACATCATTATTACATTGACAAATTAACTTAAAAACTTGGTTAACTAGTTATATAATTTACTTCAACAACCTTTAATTAAAAAAGGGTAAATCTCCTTTAAACATCATTAATTCAATTGAATTAATAATATAATTAATTAAATAAATTAAATAATAATTAAATATCATTATTTAAAAGTGATAATTAAATTTAAAACTTTATTTAAGGAAAGACTTATTTAAGGTTAAATAGGTTTATTAACTTTTAAAAGTCATTAATTAAAAAGGGTTAATTAATTTAAAAACATCATTAATGATAAATTAATAAATCTTAGTCCATCATTATCAAAAGATTAATTAGCCTTAAACATCATTAAATAAAATGATTAATTAAATTTAAAACATCATTAACTAAGTAATTAGTTAAACTTAAAATACATCATTAATGAGTTAATTAGTGAACCTTAATCCTTATAAATTAAATAATTAAATAATCATTATTAAAATAATTAATCATTTTGAAGACATCGTTAATCAAAAACTCGCTTAACTTGTGAAATATTTCCAAGCACGAAATGAAACCAAACGGTTTCGATAAAAGGTGATTTTCCGAAAGTGCCGATATATCGACTATCGCTATACGGGCAGTCCAGAATTCAAGCACATGACATTTGCAACACAATCATACATCACATAATAAAGGAATGAGCATGCATACATGATGATTTATAATAACACAACATATATCAAGCATATATTTACAACGAAATTATTTTAATTACTAGATTTTCATATAACCAATTGTTAACGCTGAAAAAGTGAACGCTAACACCCGGTGTGTGTAATAGAATCGTGAAAGCACCACCCGCGTGACGGGAACAGAATTTAAGCAGTAAAATAGCAGAAAAGCAGTAGAACACAGCAATTTATAGTGGTTCGGCTTGAGATTTAGCCTACATCCACTTTGAATCTCTTTATTATTGAATCCGGTTACAAATCGGTACAAAACACTTGTCAAATACAATACAACTTGATCACACAACAATCTCGACTACTAGCTCAAGCTTCGGTGACGAATCTTGCTAAATCCGTGTCGGATGAATGAAGTCCTTCACAAAGCTTGTTGTAGTGCCTTGAGTGTTGAAAGATCTTTACTTGTTGAATGAGTTGTGAGTGCAGCAGAGTATGGATGCTTGGAGAAATGATTTGCCAAAAGTCCTCTTCATGTTGGAAGTGGTGGCCTATTTATAGGAGCTGATTTCTGAGCAGAAAATTCGCCTAAGTCTTAGGTCGCGTACGACCTTAGCTAAGTCGTAGGTCGCGAGCGACCTAAGCTAGGTCGCAGTCCCCTTGCGGCTTAAGAAATTAGCTGGTGAAGCTGTACTTGGCTTCATTTGATCAAGTGGTAGGTCGCAGGCGAGTTAAGGAATAGCCGTGGGAGCTCTAGGTCGTTGAAGTCCTAGCTTGTTAGCCTATTAGGTCGTAGGGCGCTGAACTTGTTTTAATAGTTAGGTTGTGCAACCTGTTAACTCGCTAGCTACCTTAGGTCGCAACCTTTTCCTGCTGTTAGGTCGCAAACCTCTGTTCTTAGGTCGTGAAGCTTTCTGCTGTTAGGTCACAAAGCTTTCTACTGTTAGGTCGCGAAGCTTTCTGCTGTTAGGTCGCAAAGCTTTCTGTTCTTAGGTCGCAAGCCCCTCTTAGGTCGCTAATCCCTTTTAGGTCGCTAAGTTCTAGGTCGCTGAGATTATGGAATTAACACCAATTATTTGCTTACTAACTTTCCAAAGCGACTAACCTTCAAGCGAAAAACCAATCCAAAAAATAAATCATTATCATAACTATATAATAAGCATTTAATAGCTACAAATATGAGCATGAATATAGTTTAAACTTTATGGTTCAAAGGTAGAAGCTTCACTCACCAAAATGCTTACTAACTTGGATCGGAATCGCACTAACTCTTCGAACAACACTAGAACTAAGTTTTCCTATTCCCTTGACTTGATTTAGTGGACCTTTGTGGGCTTTTGGACTCGGCCTTGATCATATGGGGCTCGACCATGGTGGAAATGTGGGGGTATAGACAAGCACCATTGTCCTAGTGGTTAAGTGATTCGGCTTTGGTGCGAGAGGTCATAAGTTTGAAAATTCCGTAGCGTGATTCGAACGTTTATTGACATATGATATGTTGTCTTAGTGACATGTTGTATATAATGTACCATTTCAAAAAAATCAAAAAAATGTGGGGGTATAGGGTCTTGTTTAGTAGAGAATGGTTTTTGGAAGTGAAGTAAGGAGTTTAACATGATTTATTGAAGTGTATTCACTAGTTTTAGATTTTGGAAATAATTTGAGAAGCCATAGAACTATTCATGTACATGAAGAGATGAGAAATGAAGATGGAAATGAATACGTAAAGTGGAAAATGTGTGGAGATGGTGGGTATTTATAGGCAAAGAAGTGGAGCAATATTTAAATTAACTTAAACATTTAAATAATATAAATGTTATCATGTAAAATGGAAGCTATGCTTCTCCACCACTCCAAGTACACACGTTACCCCCCTCCTTAGTTCCACCTACACCATTCTTTAGTCCTACTTTAGGTGATGGTTAGGTTATTTAATTAATTTCCTAAGTTTTTTTAAATATATTTTATGCATTTTATGTCAAATCAAGGTTTATATTTAAACTAAGCTTGATTATTAACTTTAACACATTGATTATCTTATCACATGTGCATGTGTATATGAGCGATACAAAAATGTGCACAATGTTTTCCACGACTTTCCGATGCCAAAAAGTCGATCGAATTTTCGAAAAACGGATTCTATCACGTTTTTTATTTTTATTTGAACTATTTATTTTGGTAAACAAAATTTAAAAATGATTTTAATTTCATTAGTTAATATTTAAAATATGTTTATTTGGTTATTAAAATTCATTATCTAAATATTTAAAAATTATTTAAATATTCAAATACAGAGCGATTAATTTACGGGTCGTTACAGTCATATATATATTTATGATTTATGTTTCTCATGCTGGTTTGTTAGACTGATTAGGGTATTTTTAATACTAGGGTCAGATTCGAGTATTTTCAAGATTCGCTGAAGATGCTTGGAGTTTTCAAAGAAGAGCTAAAGATCTTCATTAACGTATGAACATAATTTACTTTCTATTGTGTTTGTTGATTTTCAGCATTTGTAAGGATATGTATTTATAATTATCCAGACTGAGCTTAGATAGACTCTGATATATGTATGTAAAAATTTTCTGCTGTGAAGGTTACTGAAATAATATATGTTATTCTATTCATATGAGATTCTATTCCGTCTTCCTTTTCTTTTACCCTTAACAATCAGTTTTTCTAGCAATTAAATGCTCGACATGCAATAGAGTGAGCGTATTAGTGTTGATTTCAAGGGTCGAAAATCACAGTCGTCACAAAATCATTTTTAGATAGTTTACTTATGGATTTAAAATTAAAGTGATAGAATCTTTTGTGCCAATGCCAAAAATCCTTGTCTTTAGCCATTAAATACACATCAATATTATGGTTTATTTTCATATTTAAAACATAAACTTTTTTTAATTTCTTCAAAAATGAAAATTTTATTTTAGTTAAAAATATTACATTTATCTTTTTCAAAAGAGCTAAAACCTTTGTCACAAAGTTGACTAATGCTAAGTAGATTGCATTTTAAATCCTTAACTAATAAAACATTTATAATAAGAGGTAAATTAGATATACTGTCATTGCTCACATCGTCCTTTCCAATGACGTATCCATTGTAGTTATCTCCGAAAGTGACGGTTCCTGCACATGAGTTGATAATTTTTGATAGCATTTCTTTATTTCCTATCATGTGGTTAGAGCAACCACTGTCGAGTATCCATTTGCCTCTTTTGTTATTTGGTACCTAAACAAAATATTAATTTGAATTGGTACCCACTTCCTGTGTTATGGTCCTAAGAGTTATGTCTTAGGAAATCATACCCATGAGGGTTTGGTGTTCCCTTTAAAAATAAAATCAGAATTTTTATGTACACTAGATATAAATGTATCTATACACTTGTTTTGAATGAGATGATTTGTAGTTTTTGAAACCTATATCTTAATATATTTATTACTTTTAATAATAGGTTTTGACTGACTAACTTTCCTCTCCTTTTGAAATTGGTATATAATAAACTATGGTGTTTATGACTAGATTTTAACTTTTTCAAATTTTTGAATCCTAGGCCATTTTTATTAGTGGATGATTGTGAGCTATTTATAGTTTTAGATAAATTCTCTCTTTCTTTATTAAAATTTAAGACATCCATAGATAGATTTTCAAAATTATTTCTAGACTCTTTTATCTCTATACTAAGTAAATCAACATTAGAAATTAATTACAATTTTCTTTTGCTAATTTAAATTTTCATTTTTACAAATATAAACTTCACTACTTAATATAGTGTTTTGAGATGTTAAATTATCACAAAATTCTTCTGATTTAGCTAGTTCTTCTTCTAAAATTGTCTTTTCATCTTTTAATAAGTATACTTCGAATCCTATCCTATTTAATTTTCCTAAGATTTCTTTATAATTATTTTGAGATCTTTTAATTTATCTAATAATTCTGGATTAATTTCTACAGGATCATCAAAAGAAATATCACTACGTCGTCGTTTGAGACCATGAAATAGATATTTGCTTGTTCTGAATCACTTTTACTTTTTGAGGACGAAAATGAGTCTGAATGATCTCATATGACTCGAAAAGCTTGCTTCTTATTTTTGAAGAATCTTTCGTTTTTGTTCTTGAAGCCATTTTTATCCTTTTTGAGATTCGGACAGCCCTTTTTTATATGGTTAAATTTGTCACACTTATAATATTAGAGTGATAAATATGATGTGTTGTTGTTATTATTGTGAAACCTCCTATTCTTCTTCATTTTCAGGAATTTCTTGAAATTTTTGGCTAGAAGTGTAAAACTATTGTCATCAAAATCAGATTCTTCTTTTTCTGCTTGAAATGCTATTGTTTTCCTTTCTTGAGCCTGATCTCTTTTTGCCTGCAAATTCATTTCGTATGACATGAGATTTTGTATTAACTCTTCAGGTTTTATAGTTGAAAGATCATTAGCTTCTTCAATAGCTAAGACTTTTCGTTCCCACTCATCTTCTAAAGAGTCAAGGATTTTTGAAACAATATCAAAATCTATAAATGTCTCACCTAATGCTATAAGAGAGTGAGTATATATCAATAATATTTTCATTCTGCTTTTGAAATTGGTTTATAAACATTGAAGTTTTTGTTTAACTTTGTTTGTCCTTCATGATTTACTTTTAAAGTACACCAAATTTCATAAACCGATTTACACACACTAGCTCTATTGAATTCATTATTGTCCAGACTACAAAATAGCATGTTCATAGCATTAATGTTACTAGCAGCATCTAGTTTTTGAGGGTTTGACCATTGTGCATAATTAGTGATAGGAATAGTGTATTCCTACTGTGTAATATTGCAAGAGTCATATCCATTAGCCTGCATATATATTCGCACCAATAATTATAGTTTAATCCATTAAATAGTGGTGGTGCAGTAGATTGTCCTTCAACAAAAGTAGAAGTAATGTTGACTTTGTGTGTTCTAGATAAAACACTTATGAATTAGTAAAGTACACCCTTCCTATAATCTCCTTTAGATGATGATATTAATGTGCAGATTGAGGAAGTAGAAATTTGATTGCTTTTTGATAATACACAAGAGAGTAGAGAGTAGAAAGTAAGTAAGAATTGGTGAATCTAAGAAGTCAATTTTATTTGTAGTTATAGTGGTTGAAAAGTTTCTATTTGAAATGTTATCACCATTAGAGAAGTTGCAACCTTTGGAGAAGAAGATGGCTCTCCAGATTTGAATTTTCTATGAAGAGACACTTCTTTTCGTATAAGTTAAACAAATGAAAATTAAATCCAAATGGCTGAAAATTAACAGTGTAAAACAGAAACAAAATAATGTAAAATTTGGCTAATTCAAACGTCTGAAATTATAGGTCACACAGCTGAATTTTTAATCAAAGGTTTGAATTATAAATTCAAATGACTGAATTTTTCTTGAAAAGGAAAAATAAGTTTTTTGTTTATATTTTTTAATTCAGCTATTTTGAAATTTTAAGACCATATATCTGAGTTCTATGAAAAAATCTAAAAAGAATTTGTCTAAAAAATCATTTTCAAAAACGCTTGTGTTTGTATTTGATCATTGTAAATGGGATTTTATAAAGAACTATATCAACTGTATATGACAACACTCTACTTAATTTTATCTTTAATATTTGAGCTTGATTCCATGGTTAATCATCATATCTCCTTAAATTCATTCCTACAAATATAATAATTGTGTATGTATGTGTGTGTGTATTTCTGTGTGTGTGTATGTGTGTGTGGTGTATATACAGAAATGTATAGTTGTCTCATTAAAACTCAAAAGGCTGGATCTAACAATAAGTAGTGAATGTGTATTAACAAAAGTAAAACCAACCGCAATTATAGAATTCAGGTCTACATCAATTTAGGGAATTGTTCAGGTTATTACATTATTTGATAGTTTTCAACCCATATTGACAAATTACGTGCATCATGTATCATAAACTTTGCTTATGCTAGTAATATACCTGCATATAGTATTGCTCTTTGAGATTCTATCAAAAATGAAATTAACACTTTTCTGGGGCATCAGATAACTTCATATGACTTTAACTATCTTATAATGGCCAAGGATGATCGACAAGCTAGTAAGTTTATACAGTCAAAGGTCAAAGAAATAAATGTTTTGCGGGTCTGACTTGGCACATTTTTCCATAAGTCTTTTTATATATTTATGAACTTATGCGTAGTTATTGGTCTCTTGTCAGCTTAGCCCCATCGAATCGATGCTTGTTGCCTAGGCAAACATCAGGGAGAATCTGAATCTTACAATAGATTCATTCATCTCTCATATCTAAGGCTCGAGGTGCAACAAAAATTACTTTGTTTGAAAAGGGCATCAGTGACTCGTGGAAATTGCTACAATGGGGGTAAACTAGGAATGTCAATGGATACCTGAAATATCCGTAATTCATCTGCATCCATATTCGAAAAGTGGATGAATATCCGATATTCAGAAAAAATGGATACGGATGCGGATACGTACGCACATCCGAAAATTATCCGTTCGGTTTTTGTTAAGATTATAGTTAATATATAGTGCATTTTGGTACAACGATAGATATATTTTTTTATTAAGCTAATACTCTATATTATATATGAATTTAATGCATATTAATTGCTCAAAACAATTTATTATCGTTCTATTTGTTTATATTTCACACTTTTACAACCAGTGAGATTGAATAAAGTTTACGTTAATCCAAAATTTTCTATTTAACATTCTTGGTTTATCGATCGTTAGAGGATAGGATAATTATTTGATGCCCGTCCATATCCGCGGATGATATCCAATATCCGAAAATGATTTCGGACGCGGATATGGATGTGACACTATCGGTATCCGAAAGTACCAGTTTACAGGTCTAGTGTAAACTTCAATAGGAGAACGGCTCTGTAACAACCCACATATATTGCGATTGTATATTTAAATGTTGAAATTTAAATATGGCATCGTTAGTCGGATTAAAGTCCAAAATGCTACTTTTTGTAAACTGTCGAATTAGGACTCGAGACCCCTTCCATTGAGTCCAAAATGACGTTTGCGACCTTTTTGAGTATAAACATCGATATGTTTGGAGTTGAGTAGAATTTTGCTATTTTTCTATTTTGGGCTTTGGGTTTGGATTTCAACCCACTAACCCAACATAATACCCTAACTCCTCCTCCAACTCCTCTTCATTCATTTTCATTTCCTAACACACTCAAGCTAAAAGAAAAAAATGGGGGAAGAGAAAAGAAATCAAAATTCCTAAGCCCTAGTTTACTAGGAAATTCAAATTCAAGCTCTAGAAATCAAAGAGAAGCTTAGGTAAGCATCCTCTTCATCTTCTCCATCTCAATCTCTCTTCAATTTTCAGAAAAATTCCTAAACCCTAACTTAGGAAATATGTGCTTATGAGCTTAGATCGGAGCTTCTTGAGTTGAAATTGAAGAGGAACAGGTCTTGCTTTATTTTTGAGCTTCTCATTCGTTGTTTTTGGGTTTAAAGGTGAGTTCTTGAACTCACATCTATGTCTATAGCTTTCATTGTTGTTAGGTATGAATTCCTAACAACTATTGCATGTTCAATTGTTTTTTATTTGAATTGATTTGGTGAATTTTCCAATTTTTGGTATTTTGAAGTCAAAATCTATGAAAATCCTTATATGGATGTATGCACATGTTGTTCGGAGTGTATTGGTGAGTCTATAGGGCGGGCTTGTCGCTTGGCAAAATCCCTAGCCATCGTCGCTCACTTGATCGCTTTTGATACGAATTGGCCATCATTGGCCAAGGCAAAATATTGCCCTGAGCTTCAGCTCAGACGTTTGGTATTAAGGTCAGACGTCTGGAGCTACGGGAATAAAATTCCAGATTCACAACTCAGACGTCTGATCTTATATCCCAGACGTTTGGGCGATCTGGAAGAAAATTCCAGAGCCTCAGCTCAGACGTCTGGGATAACCACCAGACGTCTGGAGCTGCTGATTTCAGCCAACTTACCTGTTCTGATGGGTTTCCATTTTAATCGATTTTTTTTGTTGATCCGATTAGTTGTTGTCATTTATTATCGACTTTGATGACTTCTTTTCAGGATTTTTGGGAATATCCATTTGATGGATTTGATGTCTATTTTTATGGTTTTAATTCACGTCGTCGAATGTGAATTTTTGGTGATCGGTTGTTTCTACACTCATTTCTGTGATTTGTCACTTTAAAATGCAAAGGTTTCTATACTAGTAGTAAATACTCACTCTTTAACAAAAATGATTTCAACATTTACTTTTAAATACAAAGCTCGTTTTTAAAAACCGTTTTCTAATCTATTAGTATATACAAACCTTTACCTCGTTCGTACGAGAAATCCAATTAAACGACTTAGCAAAACAAGTGGTATGAAACGCTTGCGTTTACTTCGTTGGTTAATCTTAGACTTGTTCGATTGAATTCTTGTGACAATTTTCGAGTGGAAATCTACAATTTGTTCGTAAATGTTTAAGTTAAGCCAGTGGTTATGGGACATGAAGCTAAATTCATTTATTTACTAGCTTAGTGTAATCACACTTCTTATTGATCAATGGTGATCATTTTATGGTTTAGACTAGAGATATGCGATTTCTCTTTGTCCACGTGGGGGACTGTACCTCGTTTTATTGGAGCTTCATCTCATTTTTATAGGCTAGCGACCTATGGTTTTATGGAGTTCGGTTCATCGGGCGTACCGTTATTGTACTACGTCGTTGTTCCAGCTTATCAGGTTCATCGGGCGTACCATTATTGTACTACGTCGTTGTTCTGAATTACTTGAGTATCAGGTTCATCGGGCGTACCATTATTGTACTACGTCGTTGCACCGACTCTATGGTTAGCGACCATGGGATAGCGACCCGTTTGTGATACACGTGATGGTGAGTTTTCATGCTCCTGTTTTTTGATAAGCCTCCCCCTTTGTGATTTCTAGATTTCTAGTTGATGATTTCTAGAATTTGTGTTTCACCAATTTTTGCGGTTGACATTGATATGTTTTGTCATTATTTGGGGTTTGGAGAATAAGCTAAAGAATGTGATATTCTTTTTTTGGAAATTTGATTGTTATCGAATGTATACTTGTCAAAGTATGGCATTATTGTTATCATACGTTTTTGTGGTATCTCTTATCCTTTCTCATCTTATATGATATTTATAGCTAGATTGATCCGTTTATTATTTTTCTTCTTAAATAATACTCGGGTCAGACCGAGGTGTTTCAAGTGCTTCCACTTGACTTCTTAGCAGGGACTAGCTTCTGACTTTTGGCTAACTACTTTAGCTTAGTAGTTTTTGATTTTATACATTCGAGATAGAGACTACTTGATGTATACATATTCTTTTATCTAGCACTTGTACCTATTCTTTTGTGATGTAGTGGATCTTGTATGACCACTACTTTGATGAGCACTTCTATGTGTTATATTTTTTTCCGTCTTTGTGATATGAATATCTATGACTAATTTGTGTTATGCTTATTTCTATATTTGTTTCCGAAGCCAACATAGCCACTGTGTAGTAGCTTTGAATTCGTATTTGATATGTCGGATTTCCTCTTGAAATAAAATGTAAGTCATATTATCTGACATATCGATACTCGCACAAAACAATTACACAGATGGTCGCTTCTCAACAGCCTTATTCTTCGTGTTATTCGACGGCATTACCCCGTAGTGTACTTGGCTAGTGTGAGTATAGAGGTGGGGCATCACAGCTTGGTATCAAAGCCAAACTTCGGAACAATGTAGAATAATCTAGTAAGGATCATTGTCCTAAGTCTCTCTTAGGATTTGTGCCTTAGGATTTAATTCGAGTCTTAGGACCCATTCTATCCTATTTTCTTTTATGATGCCTTGTTTTATCAATCAAGTCTGTTTGATATTCATTCTGAGAATAACCTTTTTCCTTTTCTTTCTTTCTTTCTTAAAGAAGAGAAATGGTTAGACCTGGCCGTCCCAGCGCCAGTCAATCTAGTGCTACTCCTCGGGATGGCGTTTTCATGTCTGCCCAACAGCTTTTGGATCTTGTAAAGAATGCCCAAGCTGCCGGTCCCATTCCAGAGCCTACTCATCCTAAATCCGGGTTTGCACGCTTGTGCAGTGATTATACAAATTTGGGTGGAAGGCCATTCAAGGGTTCCGAAAGCGTTATTGAAGTCCAAGCTTGGCTTAGAACATGCGACTGCATCTTTTCTCGCATGAACCTTGTGGATCTATATCGAGTCCAAGTGGCTTCTAGCATGCTCTAGGAGAGAGCATTAGATTGGTACGAGCTTCTGATCTCAGAAATTATTGAAGCGGATCTTACTTAGGAGCAATTCCGGGAAAGGTTCGAGTTAAAGTTTGTATCGGAAGCTGAAAAAGTAACTTTGGCCTGACGCTTTATTGACCTTGTTCAAGGTGAATCTTCTGTGATGGATTACGTCGCATCTTTTGAATCTCTCTCTAAATATGGGGTCGAGTATATTAATACCCCATTGAAGAAAAATCAGAGGTTTGTCTATGGGTTGAATAAGAACCTCAAAAAGCCTTTACTTTTGAAACTAGAAGTTTCTTTTGATCATCTTGTTGATATCGCTCTTCGACTTGAAGAAGCCGATAAAGAAAGTGATGTTGAAGTTGTGGGTGCCAAACAGAACTTCAACAACAACAAGAAGAGACCTATTAAGTTCAAACCTAATCCCAACAAGAATGGGAAACAAGCAACTTCGGTGGCAAAGACTCCTACCTCTAGTCGTGGGCAATGCTACAATTGTGGTTCTAAGGACCATTATGCAAATAGGTGCCCAAAACCTATTTTTTGTCGTTATTGCAAAAGTACGGGTCATCTTTTATCTTCATGCCCCAAACTTCCAAACAAGAAAGAGGGAAAGCTAAACGTTGTGCAAGCCCATAGTAACACTTCTCTTGGTCAAGGTATTTCTCATTCTGTCCTTGATGGCATTATTATATTTCGTGATCTTCCTATTCGAATTCCTTTTGATATGGGTGCATCTCACTCTTTTATATCAAAGGAACTTGTTGATGCTTTGTCTTTAAATGTTATGGGCTTGATGACTTCACTGAGAATTGCGAATCCGGTTGGTGGATCCGCAACGCTCAGTTTATTTTATAAAGATGTCGAAATTATTTTATGTGATTATTCTTTCCGAGCCGATTTGCATGTTATGCGCTACTTAGGTTTCAGAATGATTTTGGGAATGGATTGGCTTAATCGTTATGAAGCCCATATCCTATGTCCTGAGAGGACTATCCATCTTTGACATCCCCAATTTGTTAAGCATATTTCTATTGTTCTTAAAGATTCAGATTCCAATTTGGTAGCATCCTTATATTCTCTAAATCCGCATGAAGACGATAATAATGATGAGGAAGATGTCATTTCCCTCATTCACGTTGTTCATGAATTTCCCAACATATTTGAGCCCATTTTAGGATTACCACCTAAGCGAGCAATTGAGTTCAGAATTAATCTAATCCCTGGAGCTCTACCTATTACTCGTCCTCCTTATCATATGTCCAATAAGGAAAATGAGGAGATGCGTAAACAATTATCCAAAGTGGAAGAAAAACAGTTTATTCATTCTAGTTCCTCTCTATGGGGAGCTTTGGCTATTTTTGTGAAGAAATCCGATGGTACACTTAGGCTTTCCGTTGACTACCGCAAGCTTAATGATCTCACCATCAAGAATAAATATCCCTTACCTCGGATTGATGGTCTATTCGATCAACTTAGTGGTGCTAGAGTCTTTTTGCAGTTAGACTTAGCAACCGGTTTTCATCAGCTTCGTATTGTAGAGGATAACATTCCTTTGACATCGTTCCGTACTCGTTATGGATCTTATGAATGGCTTATTATGCCATTTGGTTTAACGAATGCTCCGGCTTATTTCATTGACCTTATGAATCGAGTTTTCAAAGACTTCCTTGATTGATTTGTTCTCATCTTTATCGATGATATTCTTGTTTATTTTGAAACCGAGGAAGAGCATGAAAAACATCTTCGGATTGTGTTGGAAACTCTTAGGAGCAACCAATTGAAAGAAAAATTTTCTAAGTGACACTTTTGACAATCTCGTGTGAAATTTTTAAGGCATATTATTTCTGAATCCGGAATTTCCGTGGATCCTTCAAAAATTGAAGCGATTCAAAATTGGAAGAGACCGGAGAGTGTGACGGAAATTCGTAATTTTCTTGGATTGGCAGGCTAATACCGTCGTTTCATAAAAGACTTTTCTAAAATTTCTGTGCCTCTTACTAGTTTGACAAAGAAGGGAGTTAAGTACATTTGGTCAGACAAATGTGAAGCTGCTTTTCAAAAATTAAAAGAACTCCTTTCCGATGCTCCTATTCTTGTGATTCCCGAAGGGAACCAAGACTTTATTGTTTATACCGATGCTAGTCGTGTTAGTTTGGGAGCCGTTCTTATGCAAAGGGAAAGTGTTATCGCTTATGCTTCTAGGCAATTAAAGCCTGCCGAGACTAGATATGCCACTCATGATTTAGAGCTCGCGGCTATTGTTTTCGCCCTTAGAATTTGGCATCATTATCTTTTGGGAGAGAAATTTGTTCTCTACATCGATCATAAATCTTTGAAGTATTTATTTTTTCAAAAGAAACTTAATTTGTGTCAACAGCGTTGGCTCGAATTTGCATCTTATAATCTTAATATTCTTTTTACTCCCAGAAAGGGCAATCGTGTTGTCGATGCCATAAGTCGTAAGCAACAAGCGGTTGTTTCCATGATGATATCCGAATGGAATGATCTCGAAACTTTATCCACTTGTGAGATTCGAGATCGTGAATCTGATTCGTGTTCATCTCTTGTTTTATGTAGCCTTGAGGCTCATCCTTCTCTTTTAGACCGCATTCTTGAAGCTCAAAGGCATGATCCCAAATTGGCTCTTCTTAGCCAAAGTTGTAGGGATAAAATTGACATTGAAGGTTTGAAAGACTTTGATATTGATGCTCGTGGCTGTATTCGAAAATTTGGTAGACTTATTATGCCAAATATTATTGATCTTCGTAAAGACATTTTAGAAGATTCTCATCGTTCTAAATTTACCATTCATCCCGGTAGTAGTAAAATGTATGCGGACATGAAGCGACTTTATTATTGGGATGGAATGAAATCAGATATTGCTAACTTTATTAAGCGTTGCATGACTTGCCAACTCATAAAGGTCGGGCATCAAAGGCCCGGTGGGTTATTGCAACCTTTAGACATTCCCGTTTGGAAGTGGGATCAAGTCTCTATGGACTTTATTGATGGTCTTCCCCGTTCTCGTTCGGGTCATGACAGTCTATGGGTGATAGTAGATAGACTTACAAATCCACCCATTTTCTTCCCGTTTGGTCCAACCGGACCGTACCTCTTTTGGCTAAACTCTATGTTAAAGAAACTGTTAAATTTCATAGAGTTCCAACTTCTACTGTTAGTGATCGAGATCCATTATTTACTAGTGGATTTTGGAAGGGTCTTCAAAAAGCTTGGGGAACAAAGCTTAATTTTAGCACCGCTTATCATCCTCAGTCCGATGGACAAACGTAGTGTGTGAATCAAACTCTTGAAGGTCTTCTTCGTGCATGTGTTCTTGATTTTGGTGGAAGGTGGGAAGATCATATTTCTCTTGTTGATTTTTCTTATAATAATAGCTTCCAATCTAGTATTGGTATGGCACCTTTTGAGGCACTCTATGGAAGGCCGTGCCGTTCTCCTTCATGTTGGCTTGAAGCCGGTGAGAAGCTGGTTTTAGGTCTAGATTTTATTTGTGATGCCACAGAAAAGATTGACCTTATTCGTCATAGGATGAAAGAAGTTCAAAGTAGACAAAAATCCTATGCCGATAACCGAAGAAGGAAATTGGAATTTTCTGTGGGAGATTTGGTATTTATTCGTGTTTCACCTATGAAGGGTATTGTGCATTTCAGTCGATCAGGAAAATTAGCACCTCGATATATTGGTCCATTTTCCATCACCGAACGCATTAGTTCCGTGGCTTATCGCCTTTTATTACCGGCTCAATTTTCTGCTATTCATGACGTATTCCACGTCTCTCAACTACGGAAATTCCTTAGAGATTCTGATTCTATTCTTGAGCCAGGTGTTATTGAAGAAATCGAAGTTTCACCTAATTTGATTTATGAGCAACATCCTATTCGTATCATTGCTACGGAGGTTAAACGCCTTCGAAATAAAGATGTTCCTCTTGTGAAAGTTCAATAGTCCTCAAATCCTAAGGATTGCTCTTGGGAATCCATAGAATTCATCGAGTGAACACATCCGAACTTACTCTCTCATGCTCCTTAAGATGAACTTCTCATTTCAAAATTTCTTCTTTTGTGTTGTTATGCCTTAGTATGGTTGTTACTTTTTATTTTTTTCTTAAGTATTGCGAGGACGCAATTCCTTTAAGGAAGGGAGTTTGTAACAACCCGCATATTTTGCGACTGTATATTTAAATGTTGAAATTTAAATATGACATCGTTAGTCAGATTAAAGTCCGAAATGCTACATTTGTAAACAGTCGAATTAGAACTCGAGACTCCTTCCATTGAGTCCAAAATGGCGTTTGCGACCTTTTTGAGTATAAACATCGATATGTTTGGAGTTGAGTAGAATTTTGCTATTTTTCTATTTTGGGCTTTGGGTTTCAGCCCACTAACCCAACATAATACCCTAACTCCTTCTCCAACTCCTCTTCATTCATTTTCAATTCCTAACACACTCAAGCGAAAAGAAAAAAGGGGGAAGAGAAAAGAAATCAAAATTCCTAAGCCCTAGTTTACTAGGAAATTCAAATTCAAGCTCTAAAAATCAAAGAGAAGCTTAGGTAAGCATCCTCTTCATCTTCTCCATCTCAATCTCTCTTTAATTTTAAGAAAAATTTCTAAACCCTAACTTAGGAAATATTTGCTTATGGGCTTAAATTGGAGCTTCTTGAGTTGAAATTGAAGAGGAATTGGTCTTGCTTTGTTTTTGAGCTTCTCATTCGTTGTTTTTGGGTTTAAAGGTGAGCTCTTGAACTCACATCTATGTCTATAGCTTTCATTGTTGTTAGGTATGAATTCCTAACAACTATTGCATATTCAATTATTTTTTATTTGAATTGATTTGGTGAATTTTCAAATTTTTGGTATTTTAAAGTCAAAATCTATGAAAATCCTTATATGGATGTTTGCACATGTTGTTCGGAGTGTATTGGTGAGTCTATAGGGTGGGGTAGTCGCTTGGCATAAATCCCTAGCCATCGTCGCTCACTTGATCGCTTTCGATACGAATTGGCCATCATTGGCCAAGGTAAAATATTGCCCTGAGCTTCAGCTCAGACGTCCGGTATTAAGGTCAGACGTCTGGAGCTACGGGAATAAAATTCTAGATTCTCAGCTCAGACGTCTGAGCTTATATCCCAGACGTCTGGGCGATCTGGAAGAAAATTCCAAAGCTTCAGCTCAGACGTTTGGGATAACCACCAGACGTCTAGAGCTGCTGATTTCAGCAAACTTACCTGTTTTGATGGGTTTCCATTTTAATCAATTTTTTTTGTTGATCTAATTACACAACACCAAAAAGGCCATTTTATCACACTTATAACCGTGATAAATTAAATTCCCCACGGTTATAAGCGTTGTCCCAAGTGGCGTGGGCAAATATTATCACAGAAAAAATAACGCTTATAACCGTGATAATTTTGGGTATTGCTCACGGTTATAAGCGTGAGAGTTATGTTGTTTACTCACGGTTATAAGCGTGAGAATGATGAATCACGGTTATAAACGTGGGAAATTTCATATCTATCACGTTTATAAGTGTGTTAAATCTGGATTTAATCGTAATTTGAAGTATAACGGTTATAAGCGTGAGTTTTCTGGGGTTTCACCACGGTTATAAGTGTGAGTATTCAAAACATTCACAAATCATTACCTACCATCCATATCGTTGATAATACGTATCAGCACACTATGTTTTATAATATGCATATATACCTACCAACACATGCATTAATATGGACGTCAATATTGCACATGCAAACAAATAAACTTCATATAGCAATTGACATGTGCATTACTATGGATAGTTTTTGTAAATACATAAATCTCGTACAAAACAGCTAAAAAGAACTAATTAAAACACGACCATAAATATTTTCAGTTCTCCTAGACATAATGGTAGGAGTTACAAACTACTATTTTAGCATCTATAGGACAATGCCATTTTCCAAACTATTGAGAGCTGCATATTGAACTGGAACCTGAAAGTTGCTGTGGGATAGTCGAAATCTTGAAAGTATCTCTGTAAATACAAACAGATATTTAGTGTACAGACAAGAACACAAATATGTTACATGGATGGAAATGAGGACAAATATGTTACAAAGTCTTGGAACTCATATCATGCAAATAAACATAAATTACCATGTAGATGTAGTAATTCTGGAAATTTGTGCAATAGAAAATGCAAGGTCTTCAACAGATCTATATGGAACTGCACCGCCAAATGATTGAAACCTAACATAGAAAGGTAAAATAAGAGATTAAATATTAATGAATTTATACAATCACAATTAAAGAATAGGAAAAGGTAGGAAATTAAATCAAAATTATGCTAATCACAAAAGAATTAACAATAAAGGACAGATGCACAATTTGTTGAACATAAATAATGAATCACTAATTCATTGTGTGCTCTGTGTTGTAACCCCTAAGAGATGTCAGATCTTTACTCTACAAACCTTATCCGGCTCAATCTACAAATTCAGTAAGTGCAGTTTTCTCACTTTGATCTGCCCTTTCTTCAGACCACTACACTTCTTAACTTGGAACTCTTTAAGTCTGCAGGCTGTCAATATCTACACTTCTTAGTCTTCAACTCAACTCATTTCAACCATGCAAGTTCTGTAATTACTATTATGTTTTATCAATTTGTACTTAAAACTCATATTCTCTGTGATTATTTTATTTTGAAGTTCTGTGTTTATTATGTTGTTTACCACTCTATACTTAAATTTTTTAAATGACTAATTGGCACTTGTGTATTTGTTGTGCTACTCGACCACTCAGTATTTTATATAACCAATACTCAGTTTTTTTTTCTTTTCTTATTTTACCACTCTATACCTAAATTCAGGTTCTGTATCACTCGTTTATGCTACACTTTGACTAATTCAATTTGGTGTACTACTGCCAGTAATCAATTAGAACTTTCTGCCAGTAATCAATTAGTCTTCCCAGTGTTCTTATTCAACTCCTGTCTTAAAAACAATATACTAATGTTTTTTGGGTCAACTTACTATTGAAATATAAAATACAGTCATACATAAAAACAATTGTTCATTATCATGGAATGGCAATAGAAAGTGTAAATTGAGGTGCCCTTAGCAGCACAAATTCATTTTATCGCAAACGATACTAATTAGTAACTAATTCAAGTCTAGAAAAAATTAACTTACTAAATTGCATATTCATTTTATCTTCATTTAGCTTCCAAACGATACTAATTAGTAACTAATTCAAATCTAGAAAAAAATTAACTTACATATTTTCACTGATATCGCAAACGATACTCAGGCCAGATCACAAAACCCCCATCAACTAGCTCGGATAGCGTGTAATGGCCATTTTGCGGTGCATCAAAAAGTGAAGCTTCTGGATCAATAACATCTTCAATCCAAACGACTTGTTCTCCTTCAACCACCTTTCTACCATGGCACATTTTTTGCGTCCTAATGTGCCCTTTTGCTACCTCCTTCAAATCTGGTGCTAGCAGCTTTACTGATTGTTTTTCTCTAGTAGAAGATCTCGTTCCTTTATCTAATGAAGCACTTTTGCTAGGACCTCTATCTAATGAAGCACTTTTGCTAGGACCTCTATCTAATGAAGCACTTTTGCTAGAACCCGGATTGTTGATATTCTCATTATTCTGCTCGGTGTTCGAAACATCTTCCGGTCTTGATGTTGACACGTTTCCCCCAATTTGATTCACAAGCAACTGCATACATTGTTTCATATCAATGATAGCCGAACTCATTGTTTTAATCTCTTCATACATTTGATTGTGTTGGTTCTGCATTTCTGTTCTCCATTGTTGATTTCCACTCTCTTGGTAATTGAGTATTGCTTTCGAAGCTTGCGCGAGTTTTACTTTCTTTACATTAGCCGTAGAGTTGATAGCACGACAATAACTTCTCTTTCTATTAAATCTATTAAATAAAACTATTAAATCTATTAAATAGATATTCAATTTAAAATACAATTATTAGAGATGCTATCCAAATCCAAATTCACTAATCCAAATATTTTACAAAATTTAAATGTTTGAATTCGAGTTTAAAATCATGAAACCATTTATTCAATATTCAAATCAATCAAATGTTCAAAATCAACGACTATAATTATTTACATGGTAAACGAAAAAAAATCATATGTTTTTTTAAATTTGAAGGTCGGTCATCCTACTTCCCACTACAAACACAATAATGTAATTACATTTTATAAATCATTTCAGATTAAACGATTTAACAAAATTTCGGCAGCACTTCCCTTTTGTTCCCTGTATCGTACACAAATGCGTGTACACAGGGAACAAAAAGGAAGTGCTGTCGAAATTTTGTAAACCGTTTAAAATGAAATGATTTATAAAATGCAATTACTTTATTGTGTTTGTAGCTTGTCCAATACAGGGACAAATCTGACAAATATTGTATCAGATGAATATAGATGTCCGTTCTGTTAAAAAACGAATATCCATATAACGATCATATACAATACTTGTCAGACGGGGCCAAAAACTCTCTAAATGATCAAAAAACACATTTTACAATTACTATTTTAACAACTACAAACCTTCTAAAGGAAAAATGGATCGAAGAAAAATGATCGAAAGGAGCGGCTACGGCATAGGGATTGGGAAATAGAATAGAGAAAATATAATTGTAAATTGAGAAATAGAATAGAGAAAAAGGACAACATAAATATAATTATCTTTACATTGTTCAGTCGTTCATTTATGATCAGATTCTATTATTGTCATTCTTCTATGATTCAAAACTGATTTCTTATTTTATTGTATCAAAAGTTACTAAGTTAGCTTCATTACCCACCTACATCCAAACCACTCAAAACCGCATCACAACTGACCTTCAGCAACCCAAAATTGCCACACTTCAAGCCCGCAAGTCCACCTCACCAAAAAAAGCAAACATTCAATCACTTTCACCCCTCCTCACTGCCAACAGGACCATCATAACCTGCACACCATGCAACCTCCCGCTACACCACACAATCTCCCATAAGATTCTGCTTGCAAGCAACTCGAACCACCAATACAACAACCTTCAACACCACAATCATTTCCAGCCTCGACCACTCCTACACATCACTATGACCTCATCGGTATCGCCTCCTTCATCAACCGCAATTCACTACTCAAACACTCAAATACTAAAAACCTCAACAAATCCTCCAATTCTTGCCATCTCCAATACAGCAACTACCCATAGCAATCAAAACCCGAACAAATCCTCAACCCGCAATCGCGAACTCGATTCCATTTCTCACCTCAAACCACCACCCGACCGTCACCTCCTCATCAATCGCGACTGCCAATCCAAAAAAAAAACCAAACAACCTGAACCCAAATTCCATCACCAAAAACCCAAATCCAAAAATAGCACACGCTACAACAGGAATCCAACCCCTCGCATACCTCTCAATTATTCTTAGTAATACTGGTGGTAATTAATCTTAAATCAGGATACGGAAATTATAAGAAAGAAACGAGACGTAATAATGGATTACCTAACTTTGAAGAAGCTGGAGTGACGAAGGAACGCTGGAGTGACGAAGGAAATGGACGGAGGCTTTGAAATTACGGCAGTAGGCGGGCGACTTGTTTGGATCGAAGGAAAGCGGAAGACGGCTGCTTAAACCTAATTTTATTTAGGGAAGAATGATAGAGCCAGAAGCGTGACAAACATCTCAAGCAACAATTGAAACAGAATTGACGAAACTATCCAACGTCTTTGAGTTATTTACGAGAAGCCCAAATTGTTTCACGGAAATAACCGTGAGAGTATAAAATCACAATAATAACCGTTATCAATTGCTCACGGTAATAACCGTTAGAAAATAAAACGAAAAAAGTGTGACAAAATGGCCTGTTTGGTGTAGTGTTAGTTGTTGTCATTTATTATCGACTTTGATGACTTCTTTTCGGGATTTTTGGGAATATCCATTTGATGTCGATTTTAATGGTTTTAATTCACGTCGTTGAATGTGAATTTTTGGTGATCGGTTGTTTCTACAATCATTTCTGTGATTTGTCACTTTAAAATACAAAGGTTTCTATACTAGTAGTAAATACTCAAACTCTTCACAAAAATGATTTCAACATTTACTTTTAAATACAAAGCTCGTTTTTAAAAACTGTTTTCTAATCTATTAGTATATACAAACCTTTACCTCATTCGTACGAGAAATCCAATTAAACAACTTAGCAAAACAAGTGGTATGAAACTCTTACGTTTACTTTGTCGGTTAATTCTTAGACTTGTTCGATTGAAATCTTGTGACAATTTTCGAGTGGAAATCTATAATTTGTTCGTAAATATTTAAGTTAAGCCAGTGGTTATGGGACATGAAGCTAAACTCATTTATTTACTAGTTAGTGTAATCTACACTTCTTATTGATCAATGGTGATCATTTTATGGTTTAGACCAGCGATATGCGATGTATCTTTGTCCACGTGGGGGACTGTACCTCGTTTTATTGGAGCTTCGTCTCATTTTTATAGGCTAGCGACCTATGGTTTTATGGAGTTCGGTTCATCGGGCATACCGTTATTGTACTACGTCGTTGTTCCAGCTTATCAGGTTCATCGGGCGTACCGTTATTGTACAATGTCGTTGTTCTGAATTACTTGAGTATCAGGTTCATCGGGCGTACCGTTATTGTACTACGTCGTTGCACCGGCTTTATGGTTAGCGACCATGGGATAGCGACCCGTTTGTGATACACGTGATGGTTAGTTTTCATGGTCCCGTTTTTTGATAGGCCTCCCCCTTTGTGATTTCTGGATTTCTAATTGATGATTTCTAGAATTTGTGTTTCACCAATTTTTGCTATTGACATTGATATGTTTTGTCAATATTTGGGGGTTTGGCGAATAAGCTAAAGAATGTAATATTCTTTTTTTGGAAATTTGATTGTTATCGAATGTATACTTGTCACAGTATGACATTATTGTTATCATACGTTTTTGTGGTATCTCTTATCCTTTCTCATTTTATATGATATTTATAGCTAGACTAATTCGTTTATTATTTTTCTTCTTAAATAATACTCGGGTCAGACCGAGGTGTTTTGGATGCTTCCACTTGACTTCTTAGCAGGGACTAGCTTCTGACTTTTGGCTAACTACTTTAGCTTAGTAGTTTTTTTTATACATTCGAGATAGAGACTACTTGATGTATACATATTCTTTTGTCTAGCACTTGTACCTATTCTTTTGTGATGTAGTGGATCTTATATGACCACTACTTTGATGAACACTTCTATGTGTTATATTCATATATGTTTCCGCCTTTGTGATATGAATATCAGTGACTGATTTGTGTTATGCTTATTTCTATATTTGTTTCCGAAGCCCACATAGCCACTGTATAGTAGCTTTGAGTTCGTATTTGATATGTCGGATTTCCTCTTGAAATGAAATGCAAGTCATATTATCTGACATATCGTTACTCGCACAAAGCAATTACACAGATGGTCGCTTCTCAACAGCCTTATTCTTCGTGCTTTTCGACGGCATTACCCCGTAGTGTTCTTGGCTAGTGTGAGTATAGAGGTGGGGCGTCACAGGCTCCCACCCTGTAGCAAGATAGAATTTTAAACAATGTTATAGTTAAACCATGAGTCGAACGATAATGCCTCAACCTCAAGGTTCAAGATTCTAAAGGTTCGACCAATCGAACCTTTAGAATCTTGAACCTTGAGGTTCAATGCAATTTTTCCATTGATTTGTACATTTCAAATGTAAATAATAGCTAAACATATCATATCAAGTTCATATTACAGAAACACAATATATATATATATCACAAAACATATAATTATAGCATATTGGTTCATATAAGAAATTCTTATAAAAAATGATATTAAAATCACATTACAAAAATTACATGCAAGGAGTTTCTAGTCTGATTTTAATTACAATAACATAAGAATCGGTTTTTAGTATGTAAAAAGTGTTGATGAAAAGTAAATAAGTACTTTTTTTTCCGGGTTTGTAAAACTGTTACTGCATGTGGGTTTTCTAATTATTAGCAACCAATTAATTTAATCAGGGTATAAGATTAATCAGATTAGGCTCCAAGGTTTAGATCAGTTAAATCAAGCTAAAGTGAAGCTGTTGGTTAAGAAATCCAAGTAAAAAGAGTGTAGAATTTTGGTTACCAAAGTCCCACATCGTCTAATCTTACCAAAGCCAAAACTAAAGTTCCCATGTAAAAGGAATTTGTCTTGGTTTTCTCAACAGCATAACGTCACGCCAAATTTACTGTCAATGCCCTAAAAAGCTTTCCATTTTCCCCATGGAAGCTTCATCAACGGCGATCGCCGCCGCATCAGAAACGGCCAAAATACCGCGCGAGGAACTCGTAGACCCGTCTCTTCCAACAGAGATCATCACCGACATATTCTCCAGACTTCCGGCGAAATTCGTGCTTCAGATGGAGTGCCTATCCAGACATTATTCCACATCCCTTTCGAAAGACTCCTACTTCGTCGAAGCCCACTTCAGGCAGTCGTCCCGCCTCCGTCCATCCCTAATCGTCTGGAGATCCCACCGCGTCGTCTCCCTGATTCGAAGCAATGGTGCTAAAATCACGGAAGAAAAGGTAACCCTCCCTCCCAATATTGGTTATCCCGACTGCCATGAAAACTTTAAAATCGTGGCTTCTTGCAACGGCATAGTCCTTGTAGTCTTTGGCCGCAGAAGTAGCTTGTGGAATCCTGCAACTGGAACTTTTCTCAATCTTCCTTGCATACCATTCTCTAATATGGCCGTCTCTTGGGGATTTGGTTATTGTAATCAGTCTCATGATTATAAGATTATTAAGATCACTGTGGGTGTGTTTCAACATCCTAAGAAGAAGTTCTCAGCAGAGGTTATGTGTGTTAACACGAATCGTGTGTGGAGAAGTGTTGATTTCAGTGGTTTTGAGATTTGCAATATTGGATGTGGAATGCCTTTTAATGGCGTCGCTTATTGGAAACCCACTAGGCTTGAACCAGGTAGGTTTGGTATTCTTACCTTTGATCTGGGTAAGGAGAAATTTGCATGGATTCCATGTCCGGTGTTAGGAGAAATCATGGTTTTTAAAGGATCATTGGCCATCCGTGCCTGCCTCCCTTTTCATACTATAGGTTGTTTTTGGATACTGAAGGAGGAGCGTGATTTTAACGTGGATTCTTGGATGGTACATTGTTTTTTTGATTTCTTTCCTCATGTGAAGCGGCCAGTAGGGCTTTTGAATGATCATCAACTTCTACTGCAAGATCGGTTGCCACAGGAAACGACAGATGAGGATCAAGGAGAACGTCGCTATTGTTATTTTTTGTATGATTCTGGCACAAAGGAGATCAAGGAAATTCCTAATCTGTTTGCTTATCACTGGGAGGAAGGTCATTATAATTTTACAGAGAGCCTAGTAGCTTTAATGGCATAGAGAATTCTTCTGAAATTTATTCGATCAGCCAGAACGACAATTTTTTTATACATTGAACTAGAACCTTTGGTATTTATTTGCTACAAATGCATGTGCAATTGGCTAGGAAAAGAAAGAAAAACTATATCTTATTTTATATAAATATTTCGTGCAGAAGGTAGTTCTTTACTCTATGACATCAAGAATGTTGCTAATGGCTTTTTATAGGTTACAAGGCGAAATGATTCAAAAATGAGGAATTTCAATATAAGGGCTCCCCATTCAAGTATAATAAGTTTCCAGGAAGGGCCAAAAGATTATTTAGTTTTAAGGACATAAAAGGTAAAATTATGTACACTGCTGCACTTAAGATCACCACCAAATCCAACGCCCCATCACCCACTCGGTTTCTTCGTCGCTTTGAAACCTATTCCCTCATTTTCTTAGTTTGCTCAAAAACTTAAGCTTCAATTAAAAATATATATTAAATTCTGTTTTTTCTCTCTACTTGATTCAAGGAAGATTTGTACAACAAATCATCAAAAAGCATTCAAATTTGGATAGCAATCTCAAACAAGGTAACAAGGTAACAATGTAACCTAGTTTTCCTCAAATAATTTGATTCAAATGCTTTGAAGCGTTAGTTGATTGAAATTTGATTGTTATCTTGTACTATTTATTTTGGTGGACAAATTTAATCTGAATTTTATACTACAACGTGTTAAACGTAGTGAAAGTGCTTAAAACGATCTTTGTTACAATTTAATCAGGCATAGATGATCCAATTTTCTGTTTATAATATAAAAAAAGTTAGAATCGGAAGACAAATTAATTTTGGAACTTGGTAATCACAATAAAATAGTGATAACTTGTCTTGAAGTTTAGATATCAATTGTATTTTTTTATACCATTTCGATCTAATAACACACAAATTTAAGCTTTATATTCTGGCTAAGCTTTAAATTTTGATTAAAGATAATAAATTTAACTTTATTTATCTTTTATTAAAAAAGACAAAATAATTCATTATTTTTAGACAAAGTGAAATCATCCTTTTTCAATTTTTTTAATCTTTTATTGATAAGTAAATGAATTTATTCTGGATCTCAATGCTTCATTACTGCACCAATATTTGGATTCCCACCTACTGTACTCTAATATTTTGCACCAGTTTTGCATGTATGCTCTGAACCATATACTTTTTATCCCAGTTTTGCACCAATTCAGTTGTTTGATGACTAAATGCTGCTCAGTTTTTGTACCAATTCAGTTTTGCTTCAATGCTGCACCAGTTAAGTTGTTATGTGGTCATGATACATAAATACAAAAATCAGTTCGCAAAACAACATGATAACAACCGTTTTAGATTTATCTTTTCAAATAAGAGAACTTCAATATAAAGATGAAATGAGTTATTATTTATCTTTCAAATTTTCTATTTCAAATTATATTTTTAATCGCATTTATAAAAGTGGTTTCAATCGAAAATAAAGTTGAAGCTATAAAATTTATCTATTTTGAATTCAAATAAATAAAGACAAATATATTTATCATTTCATTCAGTTATGAGTTTAAACCTTTTTTAGCGCAACTTGACCTCTATAAAGATTTTTATCTTCTTCATTTGAGTGTGATATTTAGTTAATAAAAACAAGTATTTAATTTATTTAAAAGAAGTGATCATTTGTATATTTAGTTTGTCCTTTATCTTTTAACTTTTGTCTTTCAGTTTTAACTTTTATCATTTATCGAGTTATTTATCTTTATTTTTTATGTTTTATGTTTTATGTTTTACTTTAATCATTTATATATTTTATTTTAACTTTTACCATATTTTTGAAAGGGGATTTTCTCTTTTAACAAATTATTTATCTTTATTTTTCATATTTAAGTGTTATGTTTAATCATTTATTTATCGTATTTTAACTTTATCAAGTTATTGATCTTTATTTTTTATGTTTTATGTTTTATCTTTTAACATTTATTTATTCTTTTTTAACTTTTATCAAATTGTAATTTGGTTAGGCCATCTTGATATGAATTTCTTAAAGTAAAATACAGTGATTAGGTTGTACCAAATTAAAGTTCTTTTGTTATACTTAGATTAAATTGATTATAAAAGAATCTTATTTAGACTTGGGTTCTATCTAAGTTAGAAACCACTATTGTCAGCCTCAATTTTCATCTTCCATTTTCTACGTACACAAAGTCTTTTGAATAATAAATGCTATTATTTGCTTGCAGTATTTTTGCAAATATTCACAAATGCAATTTTTATAGAAAGATAAACGATAATATTATATGTTTTTTTGCAACAAAAAAACCACATCTTTACTTAAGAAAGCTGAATATAAATGAATTTATCACATGAAGATACATGAATTTATCTTTACATATTAGAAGCCTGTGATGTATGCCTTCAAAATATTAGCATCATACATAGTTATAAATATCAAACTAGATGTAGTTTTAGATATCTCAGCTACAATATAATTCTTTGTTTTTCTATTGACAGAGTTCTTTCGGGTACAATATCATAGCCAAGGGTTACTTTAAGGAGAAACATAAGCAAGCAATATATATTTGTATTCCTTTAGTTTTGTACCTAAATTCTCTGATCAGCACAAAATGTATATATGTATACATGATCAACACATGTGTTCTTATTAAATATCATTTTGTATGTATTTCTATGGATGGCAATAAATTGTTAATGGATGTATGTTAACATTTGTATTGCATTGCGCATGCAATTTTATTCATGGTGATAAGAGTTATATTGTATATCTTCATTTTTATGTTTATTAGGAATAATTTTATTTTTGCTTTCGGTTATTTTTTATTGTTGTGATATGAATTTGAAGTTTATAATCTTATGAAGATGGTTTAAGGTAAATAAACAATAAAGTTTTGAATACATGATAACAAGAAGCTTTGATTAAATCCCTTAAGATAAATAATACTAACTTTGAACTGAACAAAATCTGAAGATAAATAATCCTAACGAAAAATAATTGGAACCTCTTAATATAACATGCACTATGAAGCATAGTTTTGAGAACCGGACCGGACCGCGGTTCGACCGTAGGCTTCACCGGTCCGAAGCTGAATCGGGCCTTCTCCATGCAGAAACCGTCGGATGAACCTCAACATCGCGATTGAACCATGCCCTAAAACCGTTATTCCCAACCGCATCCATATTAATTCTCATTATTTTACCCCAAATCAAGAAACCCTAGCACCGGCGCTGCTTCCACTACAACCGCCATTGCAGCCTCCTTCCACAACCGCCTCCAGTTCTAAATGCTACATCCACCCTTCTTGTTGCCATGGTTATAAGCTTTGCAGGCATATTTAATTTTCACTTTTATTTATTTTTAGTTGTTTGCTATTTTTGATATGATCATTTGATGAAATAAGAATAGAAAATGTATATATGTTCACTTTTATTTATTCTTTATTTTTGATGATATACAGTTTGTGAAGATGGTGGAACGATTGGGATCTGTGATGTGGTTTTCTGCTTGCAGTATGCATTAATATGAAACATGTTGGGCTTATGGTATGTTGTGCATTTGTTTTATTATATTTTTAATTTAATATGTACAACCAATTTACCCAAAAAGAAAATGTACGGTTCAACTGGTCCGACCTTCGAAACTTTAAACTTCGAGTTGTCACAGTTCGTTTAAAACCTAAAGTGCAAGTTTATGTGACAATAGATATTCACTCCGTCTATAATTTTTAGCCAAAAGATGGTCATTACTATAACAAAAGTACAAAACTTCTATAGTAAGGTTATTGGTGAATTACAGTACTATCAAAACCTGCACTAATATAAGAATAGAAAATTATGTGCACAACCATGATACAAGTTAAAATGATGGAGAATAAGAAGATTTAAAATAGTCTTCATATAACGTGACCTTATGTAACTGATATTTCATGAGACACGAAAGTTATTATCCTTTATATAGGACAGAAGATCAAAATAGGTAGTAAAAATATTGAACATGTACAAAACATGCCTACTCTAAAAAGACAATTTCGGCATAATAAAAAACACACACACTATATATATTTCAAATGATTTATCACAATGAACCATCCATCTCGGTTAGACTACATAGATAGGGCACATCTTTATTTTTTCCAGTTACCGTCCAGGATGCGTCAGTGCGTTTGACGCGGTGGAAACGGTTGACGCGTCTTGAACGGTAATAGGCTAATGCCCTGTTTTGATGAACGTCGGTTTTTCCTGCGTTGAGAGTTAATTTTAATTAGTAAATTTATTTTTTTATAAATTTCTAAAATTAATAACTTGTGCATATGAGGTCCGTTTGATATGAGGATTTTTGCGTTGCAATCGTATAAAAGTACTCTACATTATGAAGTTGATTTGAACTGAATTTGAACAATTTATAATTTTATAATTTATTTATTTATATTTACAAATTGTTGACACATATTATTTATTAAAAAACAAATAATTAAATAATTAAATAACTCAATTTTATTTTAAAATATATACTTCAAATACTCCGCTCAAATTCCCTGCTCGCAACACACAAATACATTCCTTATTCACTCAATTTCCTCGCTCAAATGCCTCACTTAAATTTTGTGCTGCCGTTCGCTGAAAACGCACCCATAGAATAATGACTAAGCAAATCCTCAAAATCAATTTCAGAGTAATTTAGCATTGACAAAATACACTGAAGTCAAGTTCCTAAACTACAACTTCTAGCTACTTGCTACTTGCTACTTGATACAACATCTGGATGTACATTCATAGTTGAAATCCCACTTTTATATCCATCTACAACTATTTATTTTAGTGGACAAATTTAATCTGAATTTTATACTACAATGTGGTAAACGTAGTGAAAGTGCTTAAAACGATCTTTGTTACAATTTAATCAGGCATAGATGATCCAATTTTCTGTTTATAATATAAAAAAAGTTAGAATCGGAAGACAAATTAATTTTGGAACTTGGTAATCACAATAAAATAGTGATAACTTGTCTTTAAGTTTAGATATCAATTGTAATTTTTTTTACCATTTCGATCTAACACAAATTTAAGCTTTATATTCTGGCTAAGCTTTAATCTGATTAAAGATAATAAATTTAACTTTAGTTGTCTTTTATTAGAAAAGACAAAATGATTTATAATTTTTAGAAAAAGAAAAATCATCCTTTTTCAATTTTTTTAACCTTTTATCGATAAGTAAATGAATTTATTTTGGATCTTCAATGCTTCATTACTGCATCAATGTTTGGATTCCCACCTACTGTACTCTATACTTTGCACCAGTTTTGCATGTATGCTCTGAACCATATATTTTTTTATTCCAATTTTGCACCAATTCAGTTGTTTGATGACTAAATGCTGCTCAGTTTTGTACCAATTCAGTTTTGCTTCAATGCTGCACCAGTTAAGTTGTTATGTGGTCATGATACATAAATACATAAAATCAGTTCACAAAACAACATGATAAGTACTTTTTTAGATTTACCTTTCCCATAAGAGAATTTCAATATAAAGATGAAATGAGTTATTATTTATCTTTCAAATTTTCTATTTCATATTTTATTTTTATCACTTTTATAAAAGTGTTTTCAATCGAAAATAAAGTTGAAGCTATAAAATTTATCTATTTTGAATTCAAATAAATAAAGACAAATATATTTATCATTTCATTCAATTATGAGTTTAAACCTTTTTAGGGCAACTTGACCTCTATAAACATTTTTATCTTCTTCATTTGAGTGTGATACTTAGTTAATAAAGACAAGTATTTAATTTATTTTAAAAGAAGTGATGATCATTTGTATATTTAGTTTGTCCTTTATCTTCTAACTTTGGTCTTTCAGGTTTTAACTTTGATTATCTTCTTTCAGGTTTTAACTTTCAGGTTGTCCTCAATTTTCATTTTCCATTTTCTACATACACAAATTAAGTCTTTTGAATAATAAATGCTCTTATTTTCTTGCAGTATTATTGCAAATATTTACAAATGCAATTTTTACAGAAAGATAAATGATAATATTACTAGTATAACCGCACGACGGTGGGAAAACCGACCGTTGGATTATATAATTCTAAAAGAAAAATATTTATTGCGAGTCTGTAGCTTTGACAAGATTGGCAGATGGGTTGATGACATGACGACGAAAATGAATAATGATAAATATAGGGTTTGTAGCAGATGAGTTTAAAAAGAGAAAGGTCAGGAGAAAGTTGGATTTGGAGAAACAGAATTAGATCTGAAGATAGATATTTTGAAGCACAGATGCGAGATAAATTAGGGATTTGAATTTGAATAAAGAGAATTGCATAGGAAACATAAAATATCAGTAGAGAGGACACGGTCTAGAGGATAAAATTTGGGGGAGAAGGAAACGGGGGAAAAAAATAACAAAACAGGGGGAATGTTTTTTTGGCTTCAGGAAAATTGATTTTGCCTAGTAGAAGTAGGCAAACCTCCCTACGGTCGGTTTGATTATATGTTTTTTTGCAACAAAAAAACCACTTCTTTACTTTAGAAAGCTGAATATAAATGAATTTATCACATGAAGATACATGAATTTATCTTTACACATTAGAAGCCTTGTGATTTATGCCTTCAATAGATTAGCATCATACATAGTTATAAATACAAACTAGATGTAGTTTTAGATATCTCAGCTACAATCTCATTCTTTGTCTTTTTATTGATAGAGTTCTCTCGGGTACAATATCACAGCCAAGAGTTACTTTGAGAAGAAACATAAGCAAGCAATGTATATTTGTATTCCTTTAGTTTCTGTACCTAAATTCTCTGTTCTTCCCAAAATGTATATATGTGTACATTATTAACATTTGTGCTCTTAATAAATATCATTTTGTACCTATATTATGTATTTGTATGTCTGACAATAAATTGTTAACGGATGTATGTTAAGAGGCCCGGCCCAAAGGGAAGGAGGGCAAGACTTTCGTCTAGGGCAACACCATCGGGGATGGCGAAGGGGGCAAAAAACTTTCTAGCAGCGGTTAAATAAAATTGATTTGTTAAAGCAGAGGCAAAGAAATTAAGAAATGGAAGTGTAGTGCAATGGTTTTTTGTTGGTCTGTGCTCTTTTCGCATAGGTTCAACTTCTGGCATTGCAAATTTTACTTGCTCTCTTTTAAAATTTTAAACTTCGGCTAGGGCAATGTATGCTATTGCGCGGGCACTTTATGTTACCATTTGTATTGCATTGAACATGCAATTTTATTCATAGTGATAAGAGTTATTGTATATCTTCATTCTTAGGAATAATTTTATTTTTCCTTTTGGTTAATATTTATTGCTGTGATATTAATCTGAAGTTTATAATCTTATGAAGATGGTTTAAGTTAAATAAACAATAAAGTTTTGAATACATGATATCATGAAGCTTTAATTAAATCTTTAAGATAAATAATACGAACTTTGAATTGAAGAAAATCTGAAGATAAATAATCCTAAAGAAAAATAACCGGAACCTCTTAATATAACATGCACTATGAAGCATAGTTTTGAGAACCGGACCGGACCGCGGTTCAACCGTGAGAAACCATTGACCGTAGGCTTCATCGGTCCAGAACTGAATCGGGTCTTCTCCATGCAGAAACCGTCGGATATATGAACCTCAACATCGCAATTGAATCGTGCCCTAAAACCGTTATTACCAACCGCATCCAAATTAATTCTCATTACCCTAAATCAAAATGCTATAGCATCTACACTGCTTCCACTAGAACCGCCATTGCAGCCTCCTTCTACAACCGCCTCCAGTTCTAAATGCTACATCCATCCTTCTTATCGCCGTGGTTGAAAGACCATTACCAACAATCTGATCTGTTCACTTCGCTCTCTCTTCTGTTTTTCAATTGAGCGAACGAGCCGCACGCCCAAGTAAGAAGTAGAACCCGCCATGCACTGGTTTGAACAAAAATTGTTCCATTTATAACGGTGAAGTGTTCGCCGTTATAAATATATAACTCTAACCCCCCACATCCGCAGTTATAACGACAAAATCTTCGCCGTTATATACTTATAGCGACGAAGACTTCGCCGTTATAAAAACATTCCATGTTCACTCAACTATCCACGAAACCGGTTCGAACAAACCACAGAAAACTGAACAAGTCACACCTGCTTGCTCCGTGGTTAGTTTTGCAACTAAACAAGTCATTGTTGTTTGTGCTCTAAGATTTGGAGGCATATTTAATTTCCACCTTCATTTATTTTTAGTTGTTTGTATTTTTGATATAAACGTTTGATAAAATAAGAAACCATGACTGTTGTAAGCTTATGCTTTATGTTGAGCAAATAGCAAAAGGTCTGCTACACCGAAGACAACAGGAAGTAGGAACAAATTAACTTAAAATAATTCTTTGATAAAATCTAAAATCAAATTGCATAAGTAAGATGCTTGTTTTGTATGTACATTAAACCCCAAATCAAATTGATTGAATGAAATTCCTTTAATTCATTGCTCTTTCTTTAATTTATTGGTAGAATAATGTAATTTTGATTGATAACATTAGTGATATCTGATGTCTGATGATATATAGTCTGTGAAGATAATGGATTAGGATTTGTGATGTGGCTTTCTGCTTGCAATATGCATTAATATGAAACATGTTGGGCTTATATGTTGTGCATTTTTTTAATATTTTTTGTTTAACACGTACAATCCATTTACCCAAAAAAAAATTGCACGGTTCACCCAGTCTGACCTTTGAAACTTTAAACTTTGAATCTTCATGTTCCAATTTGCAGATCGGTTTTGAAAACATTGCAAATTAGACATTAGTCAAACTGCAATTCTCTTAACTAACAACACGGAATAAAACCTAAAGAGCTACTATGACAATAGATACTCACTCCATCTGTATTTTTAGCCAAAATATGACCATAACTATAACAAAACTTCTATAGTAAGGTTATTGGTGAATTACAGTACTATCAAAATCTGCATTAATATAAAAATAGAAAATTATGTGCAAACCATGATACAAGATAAAATGATGGAGAACAAGAAAAGTTTAAGGAATTTTCATATAATGTGACCTTATGTAACTGATATGTCATGAGACATAAAAGTTATTATCCTTTATATAGAACAGAAGATCAAAATAGGCAGTAAAAATATTGAATATGTACAAAATATGCCTACTCTAATTAAAAAGGCAGTTTTGGCATAATTATATACATGTATATATGTGTGTGTGTATATATATATATATGTATATATATGTATATATATGTATATATGTATATCTGTATATGTATGTATGTATGTATATGTATGTTTGTATGTATGTATGTATGTATATGTATGTATATTTGTATGTATAGGTATCAAAATTATAGATTCCAAATGATTTATTAAAATGACCATCCATCTCAGTTAGACTACATAGATAGGGCTCGCATCTTTAATTTTTTCACGTTACCGTTCATGACACGTCGGTGCGTCCAGGGCTGGCTCAGAGGCTAGGCTGAGCAGGCGGCCGCCTGGGGCAACCCCCCTCGACGGAGCAACAATCACACTACAAGGAGGTACCCAAAATATGCTAGTTATGAATTATAAGTTTTAAATAAATAAATGTTGATGTAATCTATTTTATAAAGATTTAGTAGCTTAGTTGGTTGTCCTATTTTGATGAATGTTGGTTTTTGCTACGTTAGGAGTTTTAGTTAATTTTAATTAGTAAATTTAGATTTTTGTAAATTTCTATAATTAATAACTTATACAAATGAGCTCCGTTCGAGGTGCGGATTTTTACGTTGCGATCGTATGAAAGTATTCTAACTGAATCCGAGCAATTTATAATTTTACAATTTATTTATTTATTTTTACAAATTATTGACACATGCTATTTATTAAAAATAATAATTAATTAATTATAAATCAATTTTATTTTAAAATATACATTTCGAATACTCTGCTCAGATTCCCCGCTCGCAGCATATAAACGCATTTCTCGTTAATGCAACTTCCCCGCTCAAACGACCCATTCAAATTTTCTGTTACCATTAGTCGAGAACCCACCCATAGAATAATGACTAAGCAAATCCTCAAAGCCAATTTCAAGAGTAAATTAGCATTGATAAAATACACCGGAATCAAGTTCTTAAACTACAACTTTTTAGCTACTTGCTATTTGATTCAACATCAAGATGGACATTCATAATTGAAATCCCACTTTTATATCCATCTACAACTTTAGAGTAGCATATTGTTTGCACACACCATGATTCACATGACTTCTATCCTTCACTCTGTGAAATATAATCTGTATGTATCATAAACTTTGTTCTTCTCTTTTTCTTTATTTCAAATTTCTGATCATCATGTGAGTTTTTATACGTATAAAAGATAGTTCATTCAGATTTTTATGTAAAAAAACTTAAGATATGTATATGGTTTAGCTATCTAAGTAAAACAAAATGATAAATAGTAAAAAAAACGATAAATGCATTTAGCTCTTTTTGTATAATAAGATAAATGTGATTGTAATTATAAAAAAAAGTTGGATCTAGCTACTCAACCTAACATCTAATATATATTTTTATCGAAAATAAAAACAACAAATTCTTATCTTATTTTTTATTTATAAAAATTATCTTTTACCATTTTAGAAGAAATGATAGAAAGATAGTTTATTGATAGCTTCATCCAAGAATTTATTGATAACTTCGTTCAGAATGAAACTAATTTTGTTATCCATAGTTTCATCTTGTTAATTCATGGATATCAACGTGTGTTGATCAAACCAAGTCTTGTACATCGGACATGGGGGGGGGGGGGGGGTTGTTGGCAATCCAGTGTCGTTAACTGTATTACGCAGTGTGTGCATCTAACGTCGTGCGACCCAGATTTGTCATTTAGCAAACGTCGATTTACATCCAAAGTGACCGTTAGCAGAAACCGTCCTAATGGATCACGAGTACCGACCGTCGTTCGACCAAAACCGTCTGGGAGACTTGTTGACTCAATGATCTTTTCTTTGACTTACAATATTTTTACATTGGAAGATTTATAATATTTACAAGTCAAAGGAAAGCTCAGACAGAGCCAAAGGCATCATAGATTCAACATCCCCTAGTCCAATATTTTTGCACTACAAATTCCCTATATCCGGGGTCGGTAATGAACTGTACGGGAGAAGGGGTGATGCTCTCATGCACTTTCAAAGGCGAACGACGATGGTTAGTTATCGACGACTCAAGTGTGGAACACCGTCGTCGGCCTGGGTTGATTCGAAGACAGCCGTTCGATTCCTAGTCAAGCTTTAAGATTGGAGTTGTTCACATAGTTCAATGTGTACGAGTGAGATTTTAAGGTAAAAGACTTGGCGAGGCGATGACTTGGAATTTTTAGTGTAGTCCTGAATAATAATGGCGATTCCATAGCTTTGAGAAGAAAGGCCTCAAAGGCAAAGATGGGTGAAGTGAATATTGAAGTGTGGATTCGTTGCTTTAATAGCACCTCGACCTATAAACTAAAGTAAAAAAATAGCCTAAATTTTAGAAGGTAGATCGATCCCTGCTCAAGGATCGTATCAAACCAAATAAAAATAAATAAATAAATAAATAAATGCATATATATATATATATATATATATATATATTTGTGTGTGTAGTACACGTGTATTAGAAAACGATAATGCAATTTTGTTTAAAAACATTAGTGATATTTGATGATATATAGTTTGTGAAGATAATGGAACGATAAGAATTTGTGATGTGGTTTTATGCTTGCAGTATGCACTATAATAAAACTTGCTGGGCTTATGATATGTTATGCATTTGTTTTATTATATTTTTTATTTAACATGTACAATCAATTTACCCAAATAAATGCACGATTCAACCGATCCGAACTTCGGAAATTTAGATAGTGTTTGGTTTAAAAACGAATTTTGAGTTTTTTGTTTTCAAATATGTGTGTCAAATACAATAGAAGTGAAGTGACGACGAAAGTGATGGAAGAAAAATGGAGGGACGACGAAGGGGATGGAAGGACGATGAAAGTAAGAATTATTTCGCATGCTTCTATTATTTTTCTAAACACGGAAAATAAAAAAAATTGTTTTCTATTTTGTATGTTAATTTCGTTGTCTAAATTGGTCGTTTTTGACAATATACATGCGTCTTGCGCGTTTTTGTATGGACGAAAACTCAAAACTAAAAATGAAAAACAAAATATTAAACTTTGAGTCGCTACGTTCTATCTACAGATCGGTTTTTAAAACATTGCAAATTAGACATTAGTCAAACTAAAATTCTCTTAAATAATAACACGAAAAAAAACCTAAAGTGCAAGTTACTGTGACAATAGATATTCACTCCATTTATATTTTTAACCAAAAGATGGCCATAACTATAACAAAACTTATATAGTAAGGTTATTTGTGAGTTACGGTACTATCAAAATCTGCACTAATATAAGAAAAGAAATTACGTGGACAACCATGATACAAGATAAAATGATGGAGAATAAGAAATGTTGAAAGAATTTTCATATAATGTGACTTTATGTAACTGATCATATGTCATGAGACACAAAAGTTATTATCCTTTTTATACGGTAGAAGATCAAAATAGGTAGTAAAAATATTGAATATGTACAAAATATGCCAACTCTAAAAGGCACTTTCAATATAATAAAACACACAATATGTGCACACACATATATTATAGATTTCAAATGATTTTGTTAGTATTTCAAAATAATTTAGGATTGTTTAATCATGAAACCTAGATCTGAATAGGTAACGCACATTGATTTGATTGAGAAGAAATCAATAGAAGTTAAATAAATTAGCGGAAGTCGTACCTAAATCCATAACTACTGATTGAAAGAGAAGAAGAATTGGTTTGATCTTTAAAATTGACATAAACTTTAGATCTGATTTATTTCTATAAAAGAAATTAGGATAATAACTAGAGCTTGTATAATTTAGGAACCACAACTCCTTATTTATAATGTTGGTATTTTCTAATTTGGCCTTTCAAAAAATTTGAATTGTCCTGGTATCTACATATTAATATCATGACAAGTATATCTTTAAGCTTTTTAAATTTAATTCATAATTACTCACTTTAATTAGGTTTCACATCAAAATAGCACAACACATTTTATTTTACATGTGCGGCCCACATATTGAAAATTTCCAGCAATCTTTCCTTAGGTCATATATGTAATAACCTTATAAATATGTTTAACTTTATGAGCTCTAAAATTTGATATTTCTAAAATAAGGTGTTTTCGAAACAATCTCGTTTATTAACTATGCCGGTAAAAGATCAAAACGGCTTTTTTTGCTTTTAGCGTAACTAAACCCATCAATGGTCGCATATACTAATACAATCAAACGACATAGATAAAACATGGATGCGTAGAATTGGAAATTGCATGAAATATGATCTATACATGTCTATTTCCAGCTAGACCTACTTTAGTGAGATCAAAACATTCAATATTTGAACAACCTAGAATGCAACCTAAACTTTATTGCTTTATTTCTGATTAGAAAAAAGAACTTGATAGTCTGTAACCAAAGTGTAGAGCAATGTGTCATATGACAGTGCCAAATACAACCTCCCCCTGAAACAAAATATCCTTACATAAAAGTTACATCAATCGAGCAACATGCTCATGAAAGACCTTTGATGATAATCCTTCTGTAAGCGGATCCACCATAATAGAGTTTGTCACAACATGCTCTATCAATTACAATTTATTTTGCACTCTCCCCTTATTGAAAAATAATATGTTTTTTATTGTCACAATATTACTTTAGTGGTCATTCAGTTTCTTATTTTAATATTTTTTAATTTGTGGTAAAATTTTGCAATTATTTTCCATTGTTTGATGTCCCATAAAAAAAATTAATTCCAAAATAGAGGAGAATATAAGTGTCTGTATGATAACTTTCTTTATATAGCTCCACCAAAAAAATATTATTATCCGAAGTGGATCTTTTATACTCTTAGCATCCAAAATATTCGGATCACAATGCTTTATAATCTCCAACCAATTCAATCTTTTATTTATGAGCATATAATCTTTTGTTTCTTAAAGATATCACGTAACCATTGGTTACTAATCATTGATCCAATTTCAATTTGAGTAAGATATATGTCAAATAATGCACGCAATATCCATATGTATATATGTCTTAGCATGCATTAGACTCCACACCGCAATGCATAAGGAATCTTTTGCATTTCTTTAGCTTCAAGGATGTTCTTATATCACTATATAAGACAATATTGTCTCTTTTAGCAAAAGAGAATTAAGATTCGTAGTTTGTATACTGAACCTTTTTTATGCACTTATCTACCCAACTCATTTGTGATAATCCAAATATAACCCAATGAATAATAATGATGTATTTGAATCCTTAATAAAAAAGAGTAATCCACAAATGAGTTTCTTTAGTCGTTTCATCAATGTCTCCATTGAGAAACATGACTTAATATCTTTCTGATATTGCTCAAAATTATAATCTACAACAAGTTCCAAAATAATTCTAAAGAGTATTTCACTAAAACCAAAGAGAAAGTTTCTTTTAAAAAAAAATATTTTTCTTTTAAGAATAGTCTTTTCTATAAAAGAGCCTTATACATTTCCATATTACCTACTTGATCCCTTTAGGTTTTGAATAGTTATTCATTACCAATGATCTTGTTTTTTAAATTAGGGAAAAATCTCAAACTTTATTGTCCTTATAGATTTACATTATACACACACAGACACCTTAAATTCACATTTCAAATTATTACCTTGTATGGATTGATGTAAGTCCATAGAATCATCTTCACCAATCCATTATTTATCTTTATGGAGAAATACTATATAGTTATCCAGAATAGTTTTTCTTTCTTTTAATGTGGATTTCCTTAACAACCTTATACTTTGAGGTTGTTGAATTTGTTTTCTTGAAACAATAACCTTAACCTGAAGAAAATTTGCTTTGACATTATCTTTTTATGGTTCTTAATTTACTTCTTGTTAATGAAAGAAAACAAATCCTCTATATTATCCGAAGAAGTAACTGTAGTTGAATCAAAGATAATGATTCTCTTTAAAGACAATGATTCATACATTATTTCTTCCCAAACTCGATGTCCTTAAAAACTGTTGCATTTCCCATCTTAATTTTTTTAGTTAGTATGGTTTTATAAAACTTGTAGCTTTTAAGTCACTTAGAATATCAATAAATTATTTACTATATGTAGTGCCTCAATCTAGATTTTTTTAGTAAGCTGAAAGAAATAATCATATAAATCACTAAGTCAAAAAATTTAGACTTCATTATAAAAGGCATTTAGCTTAAGTAGATATACAAGCTATATTTTAAACATTAAGAACTTTAATTCCAACAATGTTTGAATTTATTCATATATCAATCTTATTATTTCCAAATGAACAATAATAACCTAATTTGTTCATATTAGAAATAGAAAACTGAAATCTGTCTAAATGACAACATAACAAAAATATCAAATAAATCCAAACAATATAACTGAAATCTCAGTAACATCTTAAAAATATATAATGAACTTTACTTTATATGTATGTATGTCTCATTAAAGAAACAATGATAAGTATATCTATATGTTATTTATTTTCTTCTAAATCCTTAGCATTTTCTTTATCCTTATTTATACATTTATTTACAATGTATGTTAAATGAGTACTTTCAATCTTATATGCTTCAACCTCTCTTCTTCTTACCACAATGCTAAATCAGCTTAGTAAGAGGTTATTTTATTCTTAAATAATAATAATTAATAATAACTTAAAATGTTTATATTGTGAATAAAGAGAGTACCCAAAAAATAACTTGAGTGCATTAAGTTTTGAAGCAACATCTTTCCATATAATACTCATTTATTTTTCTCTTACTTTGACTTTATGGAATCAAGTAATATAAAGCATGCTTGTTCCCCTTATCGTTTTTTTTAAAAACACTTTTCAGTTTGTAAAGAACTCCTTTAAATTGATTATCCTTATGGATATTATACCCTTGAAAGTGTTTGCAAAGGGTGTTATGAAACACTCACAAAAGTACTTTAAGTCTATATGACACTTGAAAATCTCAAATTTATAATTCTGGTACAACATGTTTTAATCATAGCTATTATAATCTTTTACCTTACGTATGTGGTTACAATCATGACATTTTCTAAATAAACATGATACAGGACATCATAAATAAATCACATTATAAATGTAACTTATGAACGTCAGAATTAAATGCCACATAAAATTATACATAAATGTTATAGTAAATGTCATACTAAATAACATGAATGAATGTAGTAGCTATGATGTATATTTGAACAATATAGCTTTACAGTATGCTACTATATCACTTTATCTTTAGTTTATTATTTGAATACTTAATTATGGTCGGCAACCATGCATTTTTGGCGAAGTATAAAAATTGCTGCTTCATTTTTGCAATAACTGAAGCATGAAATTGAAACATATTTTCAACAAGCATAGGTCATACATATAAAATATCTGTATCTATCAAACATAAATGCATCAAATAATAAACCATATGTCTTTTCCAAATACAAACATGTTGCATCATTAAATTACTTGTAACCAACACATTTAGTGCATTTATGATAATAAATTAATTCATATATTACCATAACAACTAGATTTAATGCATTTATGATAAAAATAAATGCAATTGACCATTATGTGGTCCAAAATGTAAATTAGTGTCATGTTAAAATTTATTTTAATAAAAAAACATAAATGCTTTATCGGAGCATACTTTATTTTTATTTCTAGTTAATCAAAATTTCTGAAATTACCAAAATACCTTATATATATATCCAAATTACTTAATCAAAAATTAATTAAGGTAAACTAATCATAAAACCAGAGTTATCTTACTTGCATGAATGGTTCTAAATTATATATATATATATATATATATATATCCATACCATTTATAAACATTAAAGAAAATAACTATACATATCAGATCCAAAATATTCTTCAATTTAAAACTCACAACTTATTTACAAAATATACAATAATAAAAATATGAATGCTTTGATCAACATGAGTTGTTACTAAAATTTAGAGGAATTTTGATCATTTCCCAAAATTTAATGATTTCAAAATTCTAATTTATTTCAAAATGACATACAATACATTTAGATCTATCTTTCTACATCGAAATAGTTTCAGAAATCAGCCTTTTAATTTATAACATTCAAAAATACTAAATCAAATCCAAAATCATCAATAGAAAATCCTTGATATATAGATCAAATAGATCTAAAATTTGAGTAAGAAATTACAGGACTTCTAAAAAAAGTCCAATTCAAAACTTACTCATGCAAAATGCATAAATAAAATTTCCAATGAAATCAATGATGGGTGGCTCTAATACCACTTGTTAGGATTTCAACATACTTTAGGATTGTTTAATCATGAAACCCTAGATATGAATAAGTAATCCACATTGATTTGATTGAGAAGAAATTAGAAGAAGTTAAATAAATTAGCGGAAGTCGTACTCGAACCCATAGTTGCTGATTGAAAGAGAAAAAGAATTGATTTGATCTTTCAACTTGACACAAACCCTAGATCTGATTTATTTCCATAGACGAGATTAGGATAATTAGAGCTTATGTAATTTGGGGACAATAACCTCTTATTTATAATGTTGACATTTTCTAATTTGGCCATTCAGCAAATTAGAATTACCCCGGTGTCTACACATTAATATCATAAAAACTATTTCTTTAAATTTTTTAACTTTAATTCATAATTTGACCACTTTAATTAGGCTTTATATCAAAATAGTATGACACATTTTATTTTACATATGTGTTTCATATGTTGAAATTTTCCAATAGAATTATCACAGTAAACCATCCATCTTAGTTAGACTACATAAATTAGGTTCGCATCTTTATTTTTTTCCGTTATCATTTAGGATGCGTCGGGCGCGTCTGACGTAGTGTAAATGGTAGACGTGTCCTAAACGGTAACGAGGGTAATGTCCTCTTTTGATGAATGCTGGTTTTTGTTGCGTTGGGAGTTTATTTAATTTTTAATTAGTAAATTTATATTTTTATAAATTTTTAAAATTAACAATATGTGCAAATGAGGTCTGTTTGAGACGTTGATTTTTACGTTGCGATCGTACGAAAGTACTCTACATTATGAAGTTGATTTGAACTAAATCCAAGCAATTTATAATTTTACAATTTATTTATTTTTACAAATTATTGATACATGTTATTTATTAAAAACAAATAATTAATTAAATATAAATCAATTTTATTTTAAAATATATATTTCAAATACTCTACTCAGACTCGTCGCTCACAGCACACAAACTCATACCTCATTCACGCAATTTCCCCGCTTGAATGCGCCATTTAAATTTTCCGTTACCGTTCATCGCGAATGCACCCATAAAATAATGACTAAGCTAATCCTCAATACCAATTTCAAGAGTAAATTAGAATTGATAAAATACACCCGAGTCAAGTTCCAAAACTACAACTCTTAGCTACTTGATCCAACATCAGAATGTGCATTCATAATTGAAATCCCACTTTTATATCCATCTACAACTTTGGAGTAGCATATTGTTTGCACACACACCATGATTCATATGACTTCTATCCTTCGACTTTGTGAATTATATTCTGTATGTTTCATAAAATTTGTTCTCTTTTTTTATTTCAAATTTCTGATCATCATATGAGTTTTTATACGTATAAAAGATATTTCATTCAGATTTTTATGTAAAAAGATTAAGAGATGTCTATGGTTTAGCTATCTAAGTAAAACATAATGGTCAATACTAAAAAAATGATAAATGCATTTAGCTCTTTTTGTATAATAAGATGAAAGTGATTGTAATTATAGAAAAGCAGTTGGATTTAGCTACTCAACCTAACATCTAATATATATTTTTACCAAAAATAAAAACAACAATCTCTTATCTTTTTTTTTTACAAAAATTATCTTTTATCTTTTTAGAAAAATGATAGAAATATAGTTTACTTATAGCTTCGTCAAAGAATTTATTGATAACTTCATCCAGAATGAAACTAATTTTAATCATAGTTTCATCTTGTTAATTCAACATGTGAAGTCGACGTACTAAACCTGATGGATGTGTGTTGATCAACCAAGTCTCGTACATTGAACACTGGTAGAGGGGGTGGAAATATAACGTAGTTAACTGTGTTATGTAGTGTGTGCATCTGTGTTGTGCAGTATGTGCATCAAATACCGTGCGACCCTGTTATGTCATTTAGCAAACACCGATGTATATCCAAAGTGACCGTTAACAGAAACTGTCCCAATGGATCACGAGTACCAACCGTCGTTTGACCAAAATCGTCTTGGAGACTCGTTGACTAAATGGTCTTTTCTTTGACTTACAACATTTTTACACTGGAAGATTTTGGATTTTTACATATCAAAGGCTCAAATAAAGCCAAAGACATCACAAATTCAACATCCTCTATTCTAATTTTTTACACTAAAAATTCCTTAAGTTTGGTGTCGGTGCCGAACCATACGAGGGTCATGCACTTTCAAAGGCGAACGATGGTCAGTTATCGACGACTCAAGTGGGGAAAACCATCGTCTACCTAGGCTGATTCGAAGACAGCCGAGTTCGATTCCTACTCAAGCTTCAAGGTTAGAGGTGTTCCAATAGTTCGATGTGTATGAACAAGATTTAAAGGTAAAAGACTTGGCGGTGCAATGGATGTCTGGGAGCGGAGGCGATTCGAGGTGATGACTTGGAATTTCCGGTGTAGTCTCGAATAACAATGGCAATTTGAGAGCTTTGAGAAGAAAGGCCTCAATGGAAAATATGTATGGAATGGATAATGAAGTGTGGATTCAGTGCTTTAGTAGCACTCGACCCGGAAACTAAGGTAAAAAATAGCCTATATTTTAGAAGGAAGGGATTGGTACCAAACCTAATAAAAATAAAGAATGAATAAATGCATATATATGTATACACACGTATATGAGAAAATGATGACAATCTTGCATACCCCAGCATAGCACTGGACTATTGAAGTTCTAGGTAATGAGTTCGGACTTGTAGAATCTGAAAAAAGGAAATCATAAAAAGTTTTTCTAGTTTGAAATAACAAGCTTGCAGAACGTGCTTCAACTTTTATATTGCCGGGGATTTACATGCCTAACCCAAATGAAGTGGTACAATGATTGACGAATGAGGTTCACTTCACTAAAACGGTTTAAGGGAAAGCTAATATATTTTCAATACAAAGCTAGAAGCCAACAGCATATAACCTTCAACTTGTCTCATTTCAAAGTACATCTTGTTAAAATGAGACATGCTTTGGAGGACAAATGTTATCCAGCCTTATGACCATGCAATATTCAGATGCATCAATTTGATTAAACTGAAGAGTCATCAAGTAGGGATCTACAACAACAATGGCCAAACTCAAGCATTAAAAGAATATCAAGCTCAAAACTTCACCATGCAAGAGAAGTGTTGGATCGGTACCAAACCCTAAACATGGATCGGTACCAATCCCCAAAACTCTCCTAAATGGCAAACACCTCATGCCATGTCAAGTTGGGGTGCTTACGAACTAGTTCGTGCTTTGTAGGATGGTTCACAAGTCTGAACCACACCATGGGCAATGGATGACTCAAACACTCCTGCTCAAATCCCGAACCAGGATGTTCAACCAAATCCAAGCCCATAGTGATGCAAACGAAACTACGAAGATGGAGATACGAGTCAACGAAGCCATCAGGAGTAGAAGATCGTTATCCACTGAGCAAATGTCATAGATCGGTATCGGTCCCTGACAATTGACGATGTGGCCACGATCTCTTCAGTTAGCTTCTTTTAGATGTGGGAAACGTAGGTTAGAATGTAGGTGAGAGCTTTTGGGCGACTTGGAGTTATAAATAGAGGGATAAAGGCATAGTTTTAGGAGTTCCTTTTTTGATGTTTAACAAAATACTTGTATCTATTTTTAATTCCACAGATCATCGCCGGCCCTTAAGAATATCCTTGTAAGAACTCATTAGAAATTATCAACAAAGTTTAAGTGGACCTAAGCGATTAGCCAAACCACTATAATTGATGTGCTTTGTGTTTCCTCATTTTGAAGTTATTTTCTTCATTTTATTCTCTACTTTTAATCTCTAGGTGTTTGTACCAACTTTTGGTATAATTATCAATTTTATCTAACATTTCAATAACTCATAACATCAGTTATTCAATCAAAATTTCAGTAGTTTTGGTTCTTGAATTCATCCAATGACCATTGAGTAATACATCTAGTAGAAAATATTTTTCTTCACCAAATTGGTAACCAATTTTCCAACAAAAATAAATTAAATCGCTAAAGTTGAACATCAAGCAAAACTTTAATCAGCAAGCAAAATTCTATCAATAAAAATAAATCTCAAACTCAGGGATTGACTGGTCACCAGAAAATGACAGCTGCATTAAGAATACTTGCATACTTTGGGCCAGCACACACTCTCGATGAGAATTTATGATCGGGGGAAAGCACGGTACTATCTGTTGGACCATTTCTGTTAAGCTATCGTCAACATATACAGTGACCAATACTTACGAATACCGAACAAAGCTGACATAGCAAGATTAATGGAGATGCATGACAATAGATGATGGCTAGGAATGTTGGGTAGTATAGATTGTATGCATTGGGAATAGAAGAACTGTCTAAAGGCATACACTGGAACTTATCAAGGTAAGTCTCATAGGTCGACAATTATTCTTGAAGCGGTAGCTTTACATGACTTATGGATCTGGCATTATTTTTTCAGAATGCTAGGTTGCAACAATTACCTAAACATAGTAGAACGATCTATGTTATTTATTGATATAGCTAATGGCAGATCAACTCTGTGTTCCATCACTTTGGAAGTAAACATGTATGATCACGGATATTATCTTGATGACAATATATATCTTAAATGGAGTACCATTGTTAGAAACCAATTAAACAATAAACAATCAAAGTTTGAAGCAATGCAAGAAGGACAGAGAAAGGATGTTGAAAAATCATTTGGTGTTCTTTAATCCATATTTTCCATAGTCACTAATTCACAGCGTAACAACCTTCTTTCAAACAAGCCTAATTTTCCACCCAATAAAAATCCATCGAATCTTAGGTTCATTTCAAAGCTAGTTGTTGGTTGGTAAAATTGATATAATAAACAATATTCAAAGCTATCTACCCATGCTTTAAGAATTTCATAGCAGAAGAGATAAAATATAATAACAAAAATAAGTACCCATTTCACAAACACCAAATCTCAGAAATACAACATCCTAAAATATCCATAATACAATATATCAAATAAAAACATCAACATGTCTGAAACTGGGTACTTCTGAATGCATCAAAAATATTGACAAACAACTAAAATACCACAAATCTTCACCGCCTCTCTCATCTTCTTCATCAGAATCTCCTGACTTATGGGTTGTAATTAGGAGGGAGTCAAAGCAACAATATTTGATGAATGAAAATCTTAAGTCTTGCCATAATAGTATTTGTGCAGTATCATTTAGATAAGTATTATGTCTTATGCATCTTATACTTTAACCTACTAAGTATACCTTCAACTATAAGCCAAAGGCTCTTCCAGTCTAGCTTAATAACGTACCTCTAACTATAGGCCAAGGTCCCTTTCCAATCCAACTTTATAAGTATAATGCGGATCTAACGCAACTACGAGGTCTAATGATCCATCTCCATCAACCATGCTCTAATGATGCGAGGGAAAGCACATAACCTACTTAATACCTCTTTAATGGAAAATAGGCAGACTCTGATCATTTAATACCTATACCCTAGGAAGATCGCCGTTATTTAATACCTAGACCCAAGGCGGACCCCTCTTTAGTACTTCCTAGCTGACTTCGGAAGAAATCCAACAAGGCTACTTAGTACTTCTTTTATGGAAAAGAGGTAGCCCTTACAATAGCCACTTAATACCTCAACCCTGAAGCGGACCCTTCTAGGGATTTCCTACTATCGAACATAAAAGATATTCCTGGCCATTTAATACTTCTTGATTAGGAAGGAGCCTGACCTTAGTATAACCACTTAATACCTCCAACCCAGAAGCAGGCCATACTAGAATATCTGTTTTATGATCTGTACCCCAAACCATGACGTCTCGTATTAGTTCAACTATTTGTAGGTGCTAGTAGCCAGCTTAGCTGGGCAGGCTTACCCTATAGAATTGCTACTAACCTCATGTCCATCGTGGGTACTTACTATATAAGATGTCTCACGTCAGTCCCAAAATCACACTACTGGTAGCTACATTAGCTGGGCTGACTTCTCTATATTTTCAAATGACCTCGCATCCCTATCACTTAGTCATATTTCTGCTCTTCGACATTACAATACACACACATACTATATATAATATACCTCACCTGCATTTATGCATTAAGGGAAACTCCTTATTTCGTCTTTAATTGTGGATTAATTTCCCTAATTATCCTCAACTTCCATCCTATAGGGTTTAGTGTTATCTATTGACCTATTTATTTTATACGTTTACAACTTATATGTTTTAATATATTTATACCTAACATAAAATAATAGACTAATTAGTTTTTATTAAATATTTCCAAGCGTGCATAAAATTATTCTATAATAATGTATTCTCTTCCTATACTAATTGTTAAAATGTCAAACTTCCATATTCGTACATGTCTCGGTTCTATATAATAATTAATATAATAGCTAATATCCTTAGCTAGACAAGACAGATTTGTATATATATTCAATAATGGAATAAAAATACCAAAATTATTTTACATTAACATAATATAATCAACGCCTCTATTTCAAGGAAACAAATTTTTACATTCAAACCATTTATATTCTACTTAACTTTTAGATATATAAGCTTGAAATGAAAATAGGATTCATATTTACCCAAATTATGGAAATTGGTAGTGCAAACTACAAATAGGAGAATCCAAACTTTGTACACCATTCACTTTTTTTTTCCTTTTAGAATCCTTCATCACGACAGCAAAAATTATAAGTGGAAGTTGAATAGAATATAAATTATTCAAATTGCAAACAACAAATTAAATTCTACTATATTAACAAAAAACAACTGAGATTCCAACTAATTCAAGAATTGGTATTTTATTGGAGGAGATTTAGGGTTTTAGATTTAAGGGTTTGCATACAAAATTCCCCAAGGTATAAAACAAATCCAAACTTCTACTATACAATTAATATAAAGAGAAAAACTATGATTTTCACTTACAGATTGCTTTCCCGAATTCCTTTGGACTCGACTCCATGCCTTTCGCCTACTTCCTCCTTTAGTTTTTTTTTTAATTTCCAATATACAACCATTCAATTGTGTATAGACTAGATTCAGAATTCAGAGAATAAAGAAGGATAAAAATAAAGAAATATAGGTGTATATATCTAAAATTTGTTACCTTTTCCCTTTAGTTTGATAGATTTCCTCCCTAAAGTTTGAATCATGAATCTAAAGAAAAGTTAAGGAAGGGAACCGATAGAGTTTCGTAGCATTTTTATTTTTTATATGAAGAAAAGTAAGGGGGCTAGCCTCTTATTTATAGTGGTTAGGATGCGCCTGCAGCGTAAGAACTAAGTCGATTTAAAATAATAAATCCAGGTCGTTTTTGGCCTAGGAAAACCCTAATTGACAGTGTTTAACTGGTCAATCGGTTCTCCTTGGGCAGTCGATGGCCTTATGTTTTCAGAAGAAATTTACTGCTGACGTTAACTTTTAATGTTTCATTATTTAATTCTGTATTTAACCCTGCCAATAAAGTTTACTTCACGTTAAGCCTATTACTTAACGTTCCATTACTTATTACCTTTTTTAAATTTCAAACATTAGCGTTATTAATGTTTTTTTAAATTTAAATTTGTTTGAATTATTTTAAATTATAAATCTTCAAATGTCGATAATTTTTCCGTTTGAACTCAGATCGCGAAAATTTACACACATAAGTTTCTCAGAAAATCGCTATGAATGCAATGTTGCACCTTTCATCGTTAATCTTTGATGTTTGCGAAGTTCTCATTTTTAGCCTTATTATTAGTTAATAAATTTATTATTAATTTTTATGGTGTGCTATATTCTCTCCTAAAAAGGATTTCATCCCCGAAATCCCTACGAGATAGATAATTTAGCGCATGCTCTACAACCATGTTATATAACTAAGTTATCTACACAACCACCTACGCAACCAAAAATGAATTATTATTATGTATGCAACATACTATAGGTGAGCTCAAGCCTAGTGTGAATGCAATATCTTGACTTAAAGGCATGTATGCAAGCATCTTAAATATGCATAAGATTATATACAAGTGCAAAAATAATTAGAAGAAGTGTAGCAACCATCCAATCTAGCAACCACGATCCAACCAAAACTTATACGATACTGCATTTTTGTGTGGGAAAATTTACCAGAGAAAAGCTCGGGGTAGGAAGCCTTCATTTTTATCTTTTATCTTCCATGTGTTTTCCGCTGATTATCTCCCCATTGTACTCAGACCGAAGTAATTTCTTGGTTACTAAGCTATCTAACTTCGTGCTCTCTATACATGCGATGGCACGGGGTGTTATCAGCTCTATCTCTACATATCCTAACTGATCAGACTCTACTATAGTGGTGGTATCGTGCAGACATTTCCTCAAATATGATACATCAAAAACACTATAGACTCCTGCAAACTTATTCGGAAGCTATACTCGATATGTAAGTTTCCATACCCTTTCCAAATCGAGGAAGATCCAACAAATCTCGACGCCAACTTCCCCGATGTCCCAAACCTCATAACCTTCCTAAGAGTGAAGCTTTAACAAATACCATGTCTCAGACCAAAAAATCCAAACCTTTTCTTCGTCTATTAGTCCTAAACTCCATGTAATAGTACCACTTCATTGATATAGATTTATAATTTAGGCTCTAATCTCGGAAAATTTTCTTTCAATATTTGGGAAACTAAGTCGTGGTTCATGTAGAGATGTTGCCATGCTATTACTCCTTATAGGAATAAAGTGGGCACTCTTAGTGAGTTTACCCACTATAATCCGTATAGCTTTGTTGTCACTTTGACTTGTAGGAAAAGCATCTAAAAAGTCCATCTATGTATCTCCTATTTCCAGGTCGGTACCTTTAATGGCAATAACATACCTTTGGGCTTTCCTTATTCTTCCTTTATCCTTTGGCACATGAAACACTTAGTGACGTATTCTGCTAATTGCCTCTTCATTCCCAGCCAATAGAAAATCCACTTTATATCCTTATGCATCTTATCCTCTCCAAGATGAATAGTCATCTTAGAACGGTGACACTTAGCTAGAACCTCCTCCTGAACATCATCCGCTACTGGAACACATAGTCATCCATCTCTCCTCTGCTACCCTCTTTCATTGATCGAGTACCTATGGATGCAGATGAAATGATCTCCCATACCTAACTTCCAAAATGTCGACTATTGTCACATCTCTCTTCTGTTCTTGGCCGATGCGGTCCATCAATGCAGATCTTACTTCCACGGTCACAAAATAACCCAGAGTGAATTCTAATGGTAGTTGGAAATTGAATTTCGAAGGAACTTGCCTCTAGCTAATTATATAGCAATTATAATTGAAATCCATGGTCGATAAATAACTCGTTTATAGCACCAAGAGTAGCATGCCTCTGGCTAAAGGCATCAAAAAAAACATCCCCTTTCCAAGATTATACTAGAGATGAATATCATATGATGCTATAAATTCCATCCACCTCTACCGCCTAAGTGTAACGATCTGGAATTTTGGACACTTCGTATTTAAATATCTGAATTATTTAAAAATTTGAATCTTGGATTAAATGTTATTAAAATGATTTAATAAAACTTTTAACCCCCTTTTAAATCATAACTAGTAATGGTTGATTTGTTATAAAAAAATGTTTATAAAAATATATTCTTCGAAGAGAAATCGATAATGTGACCGAAAATTGGTTTATCGGTAAACAGCTTTTCGGTCGATATAAGTTGTTTGAACTCTTATGCACTTGTCTAATGATCAAATGAACACATTAGCAACTAACTGACACACACCTCTTCATTGAGCTTGGAAGGTTCTGGAATATTATAATGGATAAGAGATATTATCTATATAAGGGTATAATGGTAATTAGCATAAAGGAGAATTGATATAAAAGTGCATGTGAGAAGGAGGCTCCTTTCTGACCTTCCATGTAAGGTAGAAGGTGGTAATGATCCCTTTGAAAAGCCAATATAAGAGAGGGCATACCCATTATCATTCATAAATTCACAAAAACAAATCCAAGCCTTTTTAAATGGCATCTCTTCTTCTTCCTCTCTTATGTTCTAAAATGAAAGAGTTGCAAACCAACTTCAAATCACTTCAAACTTTGCCATAAGGTTTAGTATAATATTATAAAAACCTTCCACCATGCCAAATGTTGAAGAAACAAAGCCAAATTCCCATAGGAAGCTTAGGCCGTGAGCTATATATGGGAAATGGAGGCAAAAACAAGGTAAAGTAAGGAGGAGGAAGAAGGAAGTGGTTACAAGGTTCGGTTTGGGCTGGTTGTTTGAGATTTTAAAGGTGAGTTAATACCTCACTTTGAATGCAAATGTAACACATATATATTTGTGTTTGATTGTGTTTTTATTATTTGAATTGTTGTTGACATATGTTTAAACATTTGTATGAATTCTTACTTTAAAAGTAAATGACATATATGATCCATTTATATGGACTTGAACGAAATTGTAATGGACTTTAATGGACTTATATGACTTATGACAAGACCTTGAACAAAGAAAATAGGTTATAAATGGACTTTAGTTTAGACTGGACTCGGATTTGAAAGTTCACTTATAGTGATAGTCGTTATAGATGCAGTTGTGAATTGCCTTGTTTTTTGCAGTGTTTATAGAACTTTGTAGAGAGATTCATAGGAGTTTCTCATTATATTTATAATGTATTTTATATATATGTGTTATCCATATAATTTTCAAAGGATATAAACTTGGAAATTCAATGTCGAGGCTGAAGGATTACATCAAAGTTCTAATCCCTATATGCTAGGATAGCATTAAGAAATCAATGTCGACTTCAAGGCCTCCATCGATATCAAAGACATTAACACTGTACCAATAGATGATAATACAAAAGGAAGTAACACCGAAGAAATGGTGCTGAGCCAATGACGAAGACCATAAGATCATACCACTCTTCAACTATGTCGACATTCTTTCATGTCGTAGGCACCTGTGTCGAACTTGGTTAATGCTGCATCAATTCCCTGCAAAACTTCCCTTCATCCACACTGTGTTCCATCACATCGTGATTCCTCAGCATCGGATCCCATCAATAAGGAAAAGGGAGAAATTTGCCTTTTGTTGAGGTCGCCTGGGTCACACACTGCCTATTATCAAAGTCTTATAGCAGGACGTGTGATTGAAGTTGTTAAATAATGATAGCATGTTCATTGAGACATCGTCATTCATTGAAGTCATTTTGGAAGAGGAACAACAAGATAATGAACATCGACATCGAGGATCATCAGTGTCGTCGCTGTTTAATGCCCACAATGTCGCCAACCGTCAATCGAAGAAGGTCATAAGATATGGGGTCGTCGTCGCCAATATTCATTAGCCATGTCAAGAACCATCAATACATCCAAAAGGGTTGTCGAATCCGCTTTTACTACTGCTGCCTTTCACTAGTGTTAATATGTGGTGGTAATGGAAGTTGATTAATGAAAAATAGACTATTAGCGTCAAGTTTAGAAATATAGAGTATCGATTCAATTGAATCAATGCAGAAGTTTAGTTATGTGAACATAAGAGTGCTAGCATAGATGTTCGATGATGCTGCTAATGTTGAAGCAAATAAAGTACCAACCTTGATGTTCAACGATGTAATTAATGCCGAAACCTATCTCTTGCCAAACCCTATAAATATGGACCTAGGAGCTTCGTGGAAGAGTACGAAGTTTCATTTCTTTCTCTCTTTTTTTAAATCAAAGCCTTGTAACCTTAAATTGAATTGGGAACAAACCTTATTTGACTTTAATCATATTTGAATTATATAGATAAGAACTTGAATATGCATATTGACTTAGACTATCACCTTTTTTGGACATTATTATTACAGACTTGCATATTTATGGACTCATCATGATCAAACTTGACATGAACATAATCGATGAACTTTGAACTATGAAAAACTCCTATATTCATAATTATATGAATTAAAGTTTCGAACATAAGGACTGAATCATGTCTAATTATATGCCATTTATCATGCATAATGGACTATAGCCTAGACACATCACTTATCTTCTATATCTCTATCAAATATATGATACGACATAGGCCCTTTTGGACTATCTCATTTTAAGTCCTAAATGAGCATATATACATAATAACTTTAAGGACTTCGAGCATATCAACTCTTATGACCTTAGAGGACGTCGAGCATAATGACTCTAATGAACACAAACTCTAAGGACTTCGGGCATAATGATTTTGGGATAACAGATAGACTTTCGTATAACTTTTCTCAAGGTCCTAATGTCATCCATTAAATAAAGGTTCTATCATAAGATTAATCTCAAATGATGAGTTGGTTCTTGATACCCCATTAGGGAGATATTGACTAATTCATACTTGATCATGTCCCTATAAATGTTCAAATCAAGAGCTAATTCATCACGATTGGCATCTAGAGTGTTATACCATCTTTTGGTCTGTTAACCTTCCTTTTGACGAGGCAACACATAGGCGGATTTAACCCAATGGACTTCATGATCATCAAGAGGGGATGCTCGAAAAACGGTTACTACGCTGAGAGATTGGTTATAAATAAGACCATGGACGATGGTCAAGTAAATTCAGATCGGATTCCTAATTTTTGTCCCAAACAAAGCACAATTGGTTTAAAGTGATAAGGAAGGCCTCGTGAGGCTACTTTTCAAATTTCAAGTTGATTGGAGTTCGTAAGTTTAGAGTTATGGGCAATAGAAGAGGGATCGGTTCATATTTAGCTTAGCAGCACAACTCAACGATGGTTGCTCCATAACTCGACAACCATAAGGCAGATTGAAGTGAAGCTTTGGAAACAAGAAGAGGGGACCCTAGGAAGTCTACTCTAGGAATATTATGCATTTAGAGGAGATTGAGGGATCAGCATCTATCTATCTAGAGGGATCAGCAGAAGTCAGGGTACATGCAACACCACTTCATGGAAAATGCAATATCTCACAAACCGTACATTTAAAGTACATGAAATTTAGAGAGCAAGTACCTAACACTAAGGGGAACCACCCAGAAAGATCGAACTCATTTTGACACCAACATAGAGATCGGTACCGATCCCTATGTGGGCTCAAAAAGGGGTCGGTAGAAATTAGGATTCACTCAACACCACTTCACTGAAAATGCGATATCTCACAAACCGTACGTCAGAATTGCGCGAAGGAGTGAAAGTAGCTAACACCAAGGGGAACCAACCAGAGTGATTTTATCTCATTTGGACACCAAATAGCGGTCGGTACCGACCCCTATTTTGGCCCCAACGGGCCTGGAAACTTATGGGTAGCCTCTTCTTGGCCTCAAGAATTATTTGTCAAAATTTCAACTCAATCCATGCACGTCTTCCCCTATAAATATAGCAGGCACGACGTCTGAAAAGGGGCCTTCATTCTGCTTCTCTTCATCTTCTACCTAGGGGATACTTTGCCAATTTTTTTTCTGGAATCTTGGATTGTAACTGTAATCAAATTTTAGTATAATAAAAAGGATTGTTTTGGAGTGGATCTAGGTCGAATTAGTCGAACCACTATAAATCTTGTCTCTTTTATTTGCTTTCATTTTAATTTGATTATTCTTCACATTATGTTCTCTACATCATAATCTATCTGTGATTGGATATTGGTGCTTTCTTGTATAATTGGGTGTTGGTGGTGAATTTTAACGCCAACATTTTGGTGCTTTCACTGAGAAGGCTTGCACATATGGATTTGGAAGCTAGGAGCTTAGATTTTGAAGCTTAGGTACATGGATATAGTAAGAAATGGTGAGACAATCAACAAGGAGAGTGCTACCAGAAAGAAGCCACCATGGAGGGAGTTAGGAGGCTTCCTTAGGAGCTGGAGCTGATCAAGCATCTATCTACATCACAAGGGATGAAATGGAAACAATGATGGATGCTATGCAGAAGAGGATGTTGAAAAGGTAGGAAAAGATGATGCAACATCTATTTCGAAAAATTGGACAAGCTGGAGCCATAGGAGCTACTGGAATGCAAAATAAAGGAGCTGGAATGATAGGAACTACTGGAGCTATGAACCAAGGAGTGGAGGTGGTAGGAATCACTGGAAATCAGAACCGAGAACATGGAAACAGATCCAATGGACGAAGGAGTGGGGTAGAGCAGCCTAGGGTAGTCCCTTGCCATCCTAAAAGAATCAGCATCGATCCCTCAAGAGGGATCGGTACCGATCCCCAAAGGCTAGGGGGCATGCCTCCAGGTCTGGTTGATCGTGATGGTGGAGGATCTATGGTCAATCCTTTGGAGCTTGGTACGAATCAAAATTTGGATGCTCATCCGGAGGAATACGTTCCAGAATTCCCTCATAGACTTGGGGGGAAACTTGGACATAATGATAGGAGGCTGCCACTGGAAGACAATGATAGGTTTGTAGAGATGATCAGGCAAGCTATGCATGGAGGGTTAGTGAACAGGGATCTGGAGGATGTGAATAGAAGTCCATTCACTCCTAATATCATGAATACTCGGAATCCATCAGAATTCAAACTACTAACACTGGAAGCTTATGATAGAAAGTCGGATCCAACTATGCATATGATGAGGTATATACGGCATATGGAAGTATTGGGGGTGTCGAAAGAAGTCCTGGCATGATGTTTCCCCTTGTACTTATGTGATGTAGTTGCGCTATGGTTCAGACAGCTAGAGAGCGGTTCTATTAGCACATGATCGGAATTGGTCGGAAGATTTATGAAATAGTTTCGAGTTCTCATCATGAGTCCCAAGAATGTGATGATGCTGACATCGGTAAAGCAGTGGGCAGGAGAATCACTCAAGAATTTCTTAACCAGGTTTAATGTGGCAGTTGTTTCGGTGGATCGACCAGATCCATCGATGGTTTTGATGGCAGCAGTGTCAGGAGTTGCAGATAATTCAGATTTTAATATATCGCTGATACGAGATCCACCGATGGACCTCGGGGAATTCTACCACGAAGCAGAGAGGTTTCTATGACAAGAAGATGCGAAAGCTGGTAAAAAGGCAATGGAAGTTAATACGATACGGGGTGGAGAACCGCCTAGTGAAAACTCAAGAAAGGATAAAGGTAAACGAAACATGGATAATAGATTTGAAGGATCAAAGTGACAAAGGGGAGAATCAAAATTCTCTTCTTACTCTGAATTTAATGAAACCTTAGAACGGATATATCTGAATACTCAAGGACGCCTTCCGTACAAAGGCTGGTAGGAGGGAACTCTCCGAACGTGAACAGACATTAGGAAAGCACTGCCTATTCCATAAGCTGGATGGGCACAATACAAATGATTGGAGGCATTTAAAGGATATCATTGAGGAACATGTGAGGAATGGCCAGTTAGAACAATACACAAGGACTTGGACTGTGACAGTGGAACAGGAGCAACCACCATCCACCTCGAATGAAAATGGCACTGGATCAAGGCATCTCATCAACTTGTCCTCAATTGATCGATATGGCATGGAATAAGTAGCAAACTACACGGTAAGATGGCTAAGTCACTTACACATGTACGGGATCGAAAACGGTCCTTAGGCATGCTCTGAGATGATGACAAACCGTAATGCTAGGGTTTGTGAAATTTGTTTTTTTCCTTTCTTCTTGTTTGCTTCAAACTCTTATTTTTTTGGTTTTGTTCGAACTCTAGTTTATTGGTTGTATGGACTCTTATTTTATGCACTTAGGAATGCTTAAATTTGGATCAATGTAATGGATAAAACTGGTCATCGGGTATGGACTATGCCTGGCAAGGGGTAAGTCGCTTCGCTCGAACGCGATGGATCGACCTACTCAGGTCGTTGAGTAAGGACTATGCTCGGCAAGGATTCAAAAAGATCAAGGTCATCAGGTATGGACTATGCCTGCAAGGGGTAAGTCACTTCGCTCGAGTGCGATGGATCGACCTACTCAGGTCGTCGAGTACAGACAGTGCTCGGCAAGGATCCAGAGAGATCAAGGTCGTCAGGCATGGACTATGCCTGGTAAGGGGTAGGTCGCTTCGGTCGTACGTATGGATATGCCTACTCAGGTCGTCGAGTATGGATAGTGCTTGGCAAGGATCCAGTGATATCGAGGATTTGGATTAGAATAACAACTCAGAGAGGTTATGGATTTGGATATTAGCTTCGAACACCTATGGATTTGGACATGGGCCCAGAGCAGTTTAGGATTTGGCCAACGACCCAGTGAGGTCAAGGGTTTAGCTAAAACGATCCAGAGAGATCGCAGATTCGGGATTGGATATTGAGGTCAGAATGATCATGGATTTCACTAACAATTCGGAGAGATCATGGATTTGGATTGGCAATGGATTGGATAATATGGCTAGCGATGGATTATGGACTTCGGATTTTGGATTTATGGCAATTCAAAACACGCCTTGCTATCGCAATGCATGTTTCAAGGGGCATAGTGTTAACCTACCCTTTGGCAAGGCAGTACACAGGCGGATTTAACCCAATGGACTTCATGATCATCAAGAGGGGATGCCCGGAGAAACGATTACCAGGCTCAGAGATCGGTTATAAACGAGACTATGGATGATGGTCAAGTAGATTCGGATCGGATCCCTAATTTTTGTCCCAATCAAAGTGTAATTGGTATAAAGTGATAAGGAAGACCTCATGAGGCTATGTTTCAAATTTCAAGTCGATCGAAGTTTGTATGTTAGAGTTATGGGCAACAGAAGAGGGATCGGTTCATATTCAGCTCAGTAGCACAACTCAACGATGGACGCTCCATAACTCAACAACCACAAAGTGGATTGAAGTGAAGCTTTGGGAACAAGAAGAGAGGACCTTAGAAAGTATACTCCAGGATATCATGGCATTTAGAGGAGATGGAGGGATCGGTATCTATCCATCTAGAGGGATCGACAAGTTAGGGTATATGCAACACCACTTCACGGAAAATGCGAAATCCCACAAACCGTAAGTCAGAATTGTATGAAATTTGGAAAACAAGTACCTAACACCAAGGGGAACCATCTAAAGGGATTTTACCCTATTTGGATACCAACATAGGGGTCAGTACCGATCCCTATGTGGGCTCAAAAAAGGGTCGGTAGAAATCAAGATTCACTCAATACCACTTCACGGAAAATGCGATATCTCACATTTAGTACGTTGGAATTGCATACAATTTGGGGAGAAAGTAGCTAACACCATAGGGAACTAACCAGTGGGATCCCACCTCATTTGGACACCAAAATAGGGGTCGGTACCGACCCCTATTGTGGGCCCCAATGGGCCTGTAAATTTTTGGGTGGCCTCGTCTTGGCCTCTAGAACTTTTTGTTAAAATTTCAACTCAATCCATGCATGTCTTTCCCTATAAAGACAGCAGGAACAACGTTAGAAAAGGGACCTTAATTCTGCTTCTTTTCATCTTCTATCTATGGGATACTCTACCATTTTTATTCTGGAATCTTTGATTGTAACTATAATCAAATTTCAGTATAGTAAAAATGATTGTTCTGGAGTGGACGTAGGCCAGGAGTTAGCCGAACCACTATATATCTTTCCTCTTTTACTTGCTTTCATTTTAATTTGATTATTCTTCATATTATATTCTCTACATCATATACTATCTGTGATCTGTGACTGGATATTGGTACTTTCATGTATAATTGGGTGTTGGTTGTCAATTTTGACGCCAACATGGTCTAACATTTTTGTCACTAGAAGGAGGGCTTGAACCTCTGACTTGTATAACCCTCTCTCTAAACTAATTTAGTAAGTTTGTTTCAAGAAGATGAAATCAAAATGAATCAATGCTATAACTGAATAGGTCATTCAAACAACAACCTTAAAAGTGAATGTAGTTCTCAACTTCAACTTGGGTAGTGCAGAACCGGGACAGCTATCAACACCAACACAATCACCCAGAGTGAGGCCAATATTAAAGGCCTAGAACAATAATTGCTAGAGATGAAAAGGATTTTAGAAGCAGTACTTGCTCAAAAATCTTCAAACCTACTAGGCTCGTGGGAGGAGATGAAGTAGAATCTCCAAGGAGAAACTTGAATGCTTTATTACTTAGAAATAAAAATAAAAGCAAACTTGTCTTAACTCCATAAAATAGAGGAGGTGACTAACAAGGTAAAGCTAACTAGGAAGGAAGGATAGAAGAAAAATCTAAAGAGCGGTCTGGAAGCTTAACTTCTGAAGGATACAAGCTTGAAGGATGCAACTACAAAAATGTTGAATCTTACTTAAGAGATTTGGTAGAGAAAATAGTAAAAGACATGCTCAACCTCAAGGGGAAGAGGACCCTAGATGACAAAGTCAATGATAACCCTCGAAAGGCGCCTTTTACGGATGAGATCATGGTTGCAAAGATTCCTTTTTACATCAGGATCCCGTTTATCGGATATAATGGCATAACCAATCCAGATGATCGTTTATTAGCTTTTGAAAGCCAGATGGATCTATATAATGCGTCTGGAGCAGTGCACTACAGGCTTTTTCCAACCACATTTCATGGAGCGGCAGCTAGATGGTACAATTAGTACCGAGAAAGGAACATCTATTCTTGGAAGCAGTTTTCTTATAAGTTCTCAATGCAATTATGTATCTGCAAGGATCCTGTTGTTGACTACACTTTGTTAGCCAATATCAAACAGATGCCAGGAGAGCTGTTGGGTGACTATCTTAAGAGATTTAATACAAAATCCCTGAAGGTGAAGAACATGATTGATAAAGATAAATTGGCAGTAGTTCATTCTGGGTTGATCGAACAAACCCCATTCTGGATGGAGCTCTACATCCGCTGATGCAATGACTTGCAAGATTTCCATTTCCAAGCTGATAAGTTCATTTGCATGGATGAAATGTATCATGCTTGAAAGAAGGCCCAATACAAGAAGGAGACAGGAACGATTAAAACAACCACAACCATAAGAAGCCAATGCGGGAAGAAGACTCGAATGAAAACGATGTTGCTCTAAACAAGCCATTGTCTTATATATATGCCACCATAAAAGAAAAATATGAGTTCCCTATCTCTTTCAAAACCAAAATCGATCTTGAGCCAAGGAGAGAAGGATATTACTGCGCTTATCATAAATCGAACGGACATAAAATAGATGAATGCCGAGTATGTCAGGCATAATCCAGCGTGCGATCCATTTCAGACAATTAAAGGAGTTCATTGAATATGGGTAGAAGGTAATTCATTCTTAAATAGCAACCAAAGGCTGCTAAGGAATGTTGCAAATATGGTCGAAGATGATATTCAGCCTGACTTCATTCCACCTCTGAATCGAATTGATGTAATCCACGGAGGTTCACACTTAGCTGGAAAACAGCAAAGGAGCAAGGATTTGATATGTTAGGGAAGCAAAGGAGGGAATTTTATCTATCTAGGAAGAACCGCCACTCAAGAACCTAAGGTTCAATCCAAACATATACTTTGATGATCACTCCATATGAACTAAGGGGTGTTCGCCATCCGCATAATGATCCACTAATGATCATTTCATAAATTGGACTTTCGATGGTCTCCAAAATCTTAGTAGATAAGTCTTCTGCAAGAGAAACTTAAACCAAGCTTGGAACCTATCTTTGGGTTCAACAATAAAGGATAAACTCCAATAGGACAGGTAAAGCTTCTCGTGCAAATGGGAGTGCCACCGTGTTCTCGAACCTTCGCAACCGTCTTTGTCATTATGGAGCAACTGTCTTATTATAACGCTTTCTTTGGAAGGCGGATTCTAGATGAGGTCAATGCTTTCATTTCACCGAAATACTTAATGGTGAAATTCTTAACCAAAAAGGGTTAGGAGACCATAAAAGGAGAACATTTCAATGCTCGAGAGATGTATTTTGCAACCTTTTCCTGTTATGATTCGGAGAAAAATGAATTTATCAAAACTGATACTAAAAAGCCTTTGGACGATGCTTCTTTAAGCGCATCATCCAAAGCAAACACAATGCCCGATAAGATAGCTTAACATGTTTTGAGGAAATTTGACTTATCCAAATAGAAAAGGATGGAAGCAAACTTGATAAAAGATGAACTAGAAGTTGAGGAAATTGACATCGAATTGTATTATAGAAAAAGTAGGAAATAATGAAACCAACAGAGGATCTTAAAGAGGTATGTCTAGATTCGACTAATACAACAAAGACAGTTAAGATCAGAAAAAAATTAGATGGTAAAATCAAGGGAGAGCTGATCCAATTTCTTCAATATAGTAAAGACGTATTTGCTTGGACCCACTCAGATATGGTCGGAATAGATCCAACCGTCATGTTTCATGCCTTGAATATAGACCTAAATATCACACTAGTTCGATAGAAGAAGAGATAGTTTGACAAAGTTTGGTCCAATGCTTTAAAAGAAGAAGTCAAAAATTGCTTGAGAATGAATTTATCAGAGAAATTTTCTACCTGAAATGGTTAGCAAATCCGACTATAGTCAAGAAGTCCATTGGGAAGTGAAGAATATATGTCGATTACACTGATTTGAACATAGCATGTTCAAAAGGCTGCTACCCTCTTCCAAGGATAGATCAGCTAATCGATGCAATAAGCGTACATCAACTCTTATCCTTCATGGACGCATATTTTAGATATAATCAAATTCCAATGTTCAAACCAGATGAAGAAAACACTAACTTTACAACTGATTGGGGAAAGTATTTCTACAAGGTGATGCCCTTTGGGTTGAAGAATGCAGGAGCAATATATTAAAGACTAGTTAAATAGAATGTTCAGGGAATAAATTGATCAGAACATGAAAGTGTATGTAGATGACCTGTTAGTCAAGTCCCAAGAGAAGAACAATCATCTAAAAGATCTGGAAGAAATGTTTAATGCATTTTGAAGGTACCAAATGAATCTTAACCCATAAAAATGTTCCTTTGGAATCCGGTCCGGCAAATTCTTGGGATATATCATCAGTGCTAGGGGAATTAAAGCAAACTCTAACCAAATTCAAGCTATTAGAGGAATGGCTGAGCTAAAGAAAAGCAAAGGCGTAATGAGCCTGAATGGAAAATTGGCAGCATTGGATCGATTTATTTCCAAAGCTACAAGCAAATGGTATTCCGTTCTTCAACGTGATCAAGAAGAAGAAAGACATCGAATGGAGTGAAGATTGCCAAAAAGCTTTCTAAGAACTAAAAGATCATTTGGAAAAGCCATCGATTCTCTCCAGTCCTTAGATGGAGAAAGGCTTTATCTCTATATGGCAATTTCCTAATATGCAATTAGCTTAGTATTGATAAGAGAAGAAAAGGGAATTCATATTTCCGTATATTATATTAGCAAAAAACTCAAAGATGCAAAAACTAGATACCCAGTTATAGAGAAATTGGCATACTGTTTAGTTCTTACCGTGTGCAGACTAAGAGCATATCTTCAAGCACATCCAATCAAAGTCCTAACCAATTTCCCACTCAAGCAAGTTTTTAGTAAACGAGAAACTTCAGGAAGGTTGGTTAAGTGGGGAATTGAACTTAGCCAATACGATATTGAATTCCTACCCCGAACGTCAATCAAAGGGCAGGCACTAGCTGATTTTGTCAATGAATGTACCAAATTCATTAATGAGCAATCAGAGAAAGAAAACGACCTAAAATCTAAGTGGCAATTGTTTGTAGATGGGGCTTCAAATGAACAAGAAGCTGGAGTCGAATTTTTGGTTATAACTCTCGATGGACATCGTTTGCACTGTGCGATGAAGTTAGGATTTCCAACCACCAACAATGTAGCAGAATACGAATCTATGATAGCAGGACTTACTCTAGCCCTCTAGTTGAAAATCCCTAGAATCAAAATTTTCGGTGATTCGCGGATAATGGCGAACCGATTAAATCAAAAATATCAGACGAAAGATGTCAAACTGACACTTTATTTTATAAAGATATTAAAGATGTTGACTTAATTTGAAGATTTCTCAATACATCAAGTACCTAGAGGCAAGAACTCTTAAGCTGATTCTTTGGCTAAGTTGGCTAGCGCACGAGGAGCACCAGAAGCCCAAATTATGCCGATAAGCTACCAAGCGAATCCCAGTATAGAGGATAAGGACTCCAATCCTGGAAATAAGGCTTTAGTGTTGACCAGATCTCAAGTCTTAAAACACAACAAGGAAAAAGAAGGTGAAGCTTATGTTTATCAAGAAAGACCCTCCCATACGGAAATAGGTGATCAGTCCAAGGATAATTAGATAACACCATCGTCAGATACTTAACGAAAGTAACGCTTCTAGTGGATAAAAAGGAGGCAAGGAGGATAAAATGTCAAGCCTCGACCTTTATCATTTCAAACGGGATATTCTTTAAAAAGGGATACTCACTTCCTTATATAAGATGTGTTAATCCAGAAACATGGGCAAAACTATTAATAGATACCCACGAAGGTTTCTGTAGGGATCATTCCAATGGTATAAAGATAGCCAAGAAAATCAACAAAACAAGGCTTCTATTGGTCCTAGATGACTGGCCAAGCCATTGATTACATTAGAAGATGTGAAAAGTATCAAAAGTTCTCTAAGATCCCATACCCATCGTCAACTGAATTGACTTCTACCTTAAGTCCATGGCCCTATTATAGGGAATCGATCTAAAAGGATCACTTCCAATATCTAAAGGAGGGGCTAAATATGTAGTGGTGGCCATTGATTATTTCACAAAGTGGGTAGAAACTGAGCCACTTTCAAATATTATATTAGGAAAAGTTCTTAAATTCGTAATCAAGAATATCATTACTATATTTTGCATTCCATACTAGATAATATCCGACAATGAAACACAATTTAAAAGTGAAGAATTCACCAGTTTTTATAACAAGAACGAAACTATCAACAGTTTTTCAACTGTAGCTCATCCCAAGGAAAACGGAGCAGTTGAGGCTGCCAAAAAAACCATTCTAAAGAAGCGGTTAGACAAGGCAAAGAAAAATTGGGTAGAAGAACTACCTCTTATTTTATAGACATATAGAACTTCGACTAAGACTGTGATAGGTCATATCCCGTATTCCCTAAATTATGGGTACGATGCCATACTCCCAGTTGAGGTTGAAGTACCTTCTCATCAAAGGATTGCATATGCATTCAATCCAAATTAGGAATTAAAGAAAGAATCCTTAGACTTAATCCATGAGTTAAGAAATGAAGCAGCTATACAAACGGCTTGTAAGTACCTTAGATATTGGTTTTGATGACAACAGCTATATAACAATATATAAAATATAGATATTAATGATTTTATCAAGTTATATGTAGTATATAGTGTAGGATATTAGATAGGTGTTGATCTAGAAGACTGTATGGTACCAAGAGAAGATTCAAGAGGCTGCTATAGAGATTCAAGTGTTAGAGATTGAAGAATCATGAGGTTTGAAGATTCAAGGTATCAAGATAAGTTATGGAGTCATAGATTATTTTGTCAGAACCTTAGTAGCATTTCTTTAATCTCTTTTCCATGTTTGAAAAAGGTTTTTAAATCTATTCCCCGATTTTAAATGATTTTCAAATATCCTGGTTATCCAAAATGATTTTTAAAAGAATCCCTATTTTCAAAATGATTTTTCAAACATCTTTTCAAAATTGTTTTCAAATGATTTTTAAACTTATTTTTGTTAACAAGGTTATTATATTTTGATTAATTAAGTTTTTAAGTATTTTTTATTTTAATGTATACACACACACACACGCACACTTTCTATTATGTTTTGATATAGTTTTAGTTTTATGCTTTATAAATGTTTATAGTATTTAAAAGTATATTTTGACATTTATTTATACTTCGATTTTAAATATATATTCACTTATACTTTATATATATTTTTCAAAAGAAATTCATATTTAAATACTTTATGTATTAAAATATTTTAAAATAATTTTATAAAGTTTTCTTAAGTTTTATTATGATTATATTGTGTATAAACTATGCTTAAATGATTTTGCAAAGTATTAAAATATTTTACGAAACTTAACATTTTCAAAACAATTTTTATTTAGTAGCTTTTCAAAATTATATCCCCATCATGTATGTCAACATATAGGCCGAGAATTTCAAAATTCAAATTTGAATAGAAGTGTCTTTTCACCATATCTCTTCATGAATGGACATGAGTGTTGTTTCTCTAAAAATAGGATTTTCCAAACGAATTTTTGTTAACTACTTTCTCATATTTGCCCTCCTCTTTTACTCTCTTGAATTCTAAAAGAAAATCTACTCAAAATCTTTTCAAATTCAAAGAAAATCAAATTCAAACTCTAATGATTTGATTCTCTATTGCTTACTCTCTGAACTTTCCCACCTCTCTCACCAAATCAAGATCAAATGCTATTCAAGAGGTTAGAGGATCATTTGCACTCAAGATCAAGAAATTGAGTCTGTAAACTATATCGAATCATACTCTTATACTCTTGGGTGTGCTTAGTGTCTCTGAAATCTATGTGGGTGTGCTCGTGTCCCATTTCAATCAAGTAGGTGTGCTTAGTGTCCCGTTTGAATCCAAGTGGATATGCCTGTATCCCATATGAATCCAATGATTGTACCCAGAGCTTGAAAAATCTGGAGGGCATGTCTCGTAGTCTTGAAATTGAGATTGTATTGACTTTAATATTTGGAAAGAAATCTATATAAGAAATTATACAGGATTGAATGTAGGGTAACTCCGAACTAGTATAAAAATTCCTGATGTGATCTCTCCAACTCTTTACTTTTTACTTTTATTGCACTTATATATGTCTGTGTTTACATCTGTGATTGTTGATTTTGCATTGTTTAATTATAATTTTAAAAGTATTTAAAAAGATTCACAAAAATCAGTAAACACTATCCACCCCTCTCTAGTGTTAAATTAGCCTTAAGATCCATCTTTCGCAAACTAACACGGCTGAGTATCAACGAAGAATACCTATATACTATAACTCTGGAGTAAAAGGAGGAGATCTAGTGCTCCGAAGAATCATAGTAAATACCAAGAATCCGGCAGACGGACCGCTAGGATCAAATTAGGAAGGACACTTAATCATATACAAGGTAATTCCACCCGGGACCTATAAACTTTGCCGACCAGATGGCAACCTCATAGCAAGAACATGGAATGTCGAACATTTGCGGCCATGCTTTCCGACAATGGATGAATAAAAAATTCATTAGAAAAGATTAAGTTCTCCCAAAGCCGTCAAAGGCTTATTAGCGCAAAAGGTCCCTAGCCATCTAAGGCCCCAGCCATCAAAAGTTTATGACCGCAAGAGGTCCCTAGCCATCGGAGGCCTCAGCCATCAAAGACTTATAACCACAAGAGGTCCTAGGCCATCAAAGGCCTCAGTCATCAAAGGCTTATGACCGCAAGAGGTCCCTGACCATCAAAGGTCCCAGCCATCAAAGGCCTCACTAAAGCACCGGGAAAGCATTTAACCCCTGATTACATGGATTGGTTGAAGTGCCTCCTAGAGGGAGGTCGGATAAGCCTTTAGTGGTCCCCATCAAAAGGCCTCACTAAAGCACCAAGAAAGCCATTAATGCCATCATTAAAGACCTAACTGAAACACCTCCTATAAGGAGGATGGAGTAAGCCTTTAGTGCCATCATCAAAGGCCTCACTAAAGCACCAAAATCTTCAAAAGGAAGAATAATCAAAATCAGAGCCAAGTTGTGCTCCTAAGTCAACCCAAAATCAGAGCCAAGCAATGATCTAGATCAACTAATATTTTAGAGGAAGAAATCATTAAGCATGAGTTATTTATGCTCCCCAACAAAAGAAATTTTCGACCACTAGATAAGGGACTCTGAACTTTTATTATTGCCAGATTTGAATTTCTAGTCTTCTTCTATTATTTTCAAATACAGATTTTTGGACTTCCATTATTATAATTAGATTTATATTTCTAATCTTCTTCTATTATTTCCATATATGAATTCCTATACTTCTATTATTATTACTAGATTTTAATTTCTGGTCTTCTTCTATTATTTCCAAATATGGATTCCTCGAATTCTATTATTATTACTGTAATGATCCATAATTTAATCACTTTGAATTTGAATAGTCGGTATGTTTTTAAATGATTAAATAATGGATTTTATATCTAGAATAAAAATTTGGATAAAACGTCTCGAATGGATTTTTTTAAACTGATGTAAAATGTTAGTTTAAAGATGGTTCGAGTTATAAGGCGATTAGGGGTACTAATTTATTTAAGAAAAAGTTTTCCTAACAAAATATAATAGTATAATTACTCGCCTGAGAAAACAAGAAAGAATTATTGACCCTACCTAATGAAATAGAATAGTATAATTACTTGCCTAATAAAACAAGAGGGAATTATTAACCTTGCCTAATAAAATAGAATAGTATAATTACTTGCCTAATAAAACAGAACAATATAATTACTTTCCTAATGAAACAAAATAGCATAATGATTATTATATTCTATGCGGATGGTTCCCATTGGACCAAAATCTGGTCAAATCAGGTTCTACCATGCGAATGGTTGCCATTGGACCAAAATCTGGTCGAATAATGTTATGCCATAGCTGATATGGAGGATTCCTATTGGACCAAAATGTGGTCGAATCAAATTAAGCCATCAAGATGTTTTCTATTGGACCAAAATGTGGTCGAATCAAATTGGGCCATCATGATGTTTTCTATTGGACCAAAATATGGTCGAATCAAATTAGGCCATAAGGCTAGTTTCTAGTGGACCAAAATCTGGTCGAATCTGGTTTGGTTATAGGAAATGACTAAAGTACCCTTCTCTTCACCTATAAATAGCCAAGTCCGTATCTAATTTTAATTCATTCACAAACTAAAGAAAAGAACTAAAATTCATTATCAGAGGTGAAGTATTCCAAGTCTCCATCAAAGTAAATACGATGTGAGTATATTCCTTGTTTTCATAGTTTAGTGGGTATAACTTATTCTGTGAGTATAATTTAATTATTTTACAGTTAGTGTAACCTTAATCTATTTACTTTGACTCGTTCACATTTTAACAAATGTTGTGTTAACTATTGATTCTAAATTGTTAATAATAATGAGTCTGTTATTATTCTTGTTTGGTTGTTTGATTTGTGCTCGGCCAGTTTATGAGCAATAACTTTGATGTTTAGTTAAAGGGAACTTACACCACCTTTTAACTTAGGATTGACATTTAGTGACTTTTTGGTTAAAAGGAAATAACAGCCCTTTTAGCTATCTCATTTGATTAAGAGGGAGCTCCACACCTCTTGGTTGTATTCTCCTTTAAAGATGATGGGTTTAAGTTATGATTTGAATGGAAGTTTTAAATCTTTGTTTAAATTATTTTGAAGGAGCTTCAAAATTTATATAATTATTTAAATGGGTTATTTATGGAAAGTAAGTAGTCTTATACTTGGCACTAAAAGTCGATGAGTAGATTGATCCTCTATCTGTGAGATCTGGAACCGAAGTGTCTAGGCAAGGCTAGGATTAACCAGTGCCCTGACTTACCTGGCTTTATTTCTGGGCGAGGGGTAGAGTAAGTCAAGAATATCAGAAACATGACAAGTGTAGGAGATTTGATTTCCATAAATGATCTTTATAATTATAATGAAAAACATTCACATTTCTTGTAGACAATTATTTTTAACCCATTTAAGTATGCTTTTGAAATATGAAATCCTCTTAATTGTTTTGTGAATATACTTATACCGATGAGATAAGTATGTGGATATTTTCCAAGCATTGAAAGAGTATAAGATTAAATTTCCACATACGATCGTTTTGTTATCCCCGATAGTTGATATCTTAACTATCGATTTTGATACCCTTCTTCCCTTTGTTTTTGTTCCGTCAATCTAAGACGATTTGTTGCTCATTTAAAGCATTGATATATTTTATCGAAAATGATTAAATAAAGAGTGAGTGGAGGCCAAGCTATGTGGGGTTGCTTCTATTAAGGTATTGTCACGTCTACTCTAGATTGGTTTCAGTTGTATATGCACGGAGATGTGAAATACTCGGATACTCGGTAAGGTTGGCGTGGTCTGGGTTGGATGTTTCCGAGAGCCATCGTTGTTCTCAAGTACATTTTCTAGAGCTATACTTTTGATAAGGGGGTGCACCCTCCTAGTCATTGTTGGAAATATTCCTTTTCCTTATTTTTGATTCAAATCTTTGGCTTGATTCTTTCTTAATTGCATAGGGAAGCATCTTGTGCTCTTCGTGATATTTAATTATTTGTGTCCATTCTTTTATACTTGGATGTTGTCCTTGTGAGGGAAAAACCCGTTCCGCGTTTTGACGATGTGGTCTCACTAGTAATTTTGTGTGTTCTATTTTTTAGAGTTCACTCATACCAGACTTATTGTCTAACCTGAATTGTTTGTTTTTCCTAAACTTTCGGGTACTCATTTATATTTGAGTAGTCTGGAAATGACAGGTTTCTTTAGGCTCTTTTGAAGATGGTGGACGAGTAGGAGTCTCCTTATCTATCTAGCTATTTATTTCCGCTGTTATGAGATGTTGACTCTATGTATGTATATTTAAAGGCAGATTGTTATAACTACCTAGATTGATAGTAGTACTTTTGTTGTAACTCTGATAACTCCATGTTGGGGAGTAACCTTATGTACTGTCTTATTTTTATGTTATATTTAACTGCTCTGTCGTGAGATTATTGTTCCGTTCTTATATTTTACCCCATGGCAACTCATCTTTCAGATACTTGGAAAATGGTACATGAATACCATGGATGTATTAAGTGTCGTTCTCAAGGGTCGGAATGGTGGGTCATCACAGTTGGTATTAGAGCTTCGGTTACCTTGGCCTGATTGAGGTACAACTCATTAGAGATAGGGTAAGTGATGCCCTAGAATGAGTTAATCTTAAGAGAGCGTATTTGTAATTTTTATTATAATAATATTTATCCTCTAAAGTCTAGTTTTAGATCCTTTGGAGTTATTCCCTTAAACCATTTTAATCCTATTTTTGTATTCTAAAGATACCTATTATTTGTTCAGATAATAGAAAATGAATACAAGAAGAGGAGGAAGGAGAGGATCTGGAACTAGGACGGCTACCAATGGTAAGGTACCTAGAAATGCTACTATGTCAGCTGTAGATCCGGTAGAGGAAATGTTAGTGCAAGTTCAGATCCCTATGAACTTTGCAGCTTTGTGTAAGAACTTTACCACTTTGGGTGGGAAACCATTCTATGGGACTGAAGACATTCTTGGAGTGCAGATGTGGCTTCGAACTTGTGAAAGAATATTTGGAGATCTTCGGTTGGAAGATGCGGAGAAATGGCTGTCGGCATCACGACAACTTCAAAAGTCGGCGATGGATTGGTGGGATTTAGAAACAGCTAGTACTCTAGAGAGGGAGTTTTCTTGGGCCCAGTTCAAGGAAGTTTTGGAGCACAGTTTATTCCAAAAGCCGGAAGAACTCGGTTATTTAGAAGTTTCATTGACTTAAAGCAGGGTGATATGACTATGTCATAATATGAGCATAAGTTCAATGCTTTGTCCCATTTTGGGCTTGGACTAATAGACACAGCACTCAAGAAAAATGAAATGTTTGTGAATGGAATGCGACCAGAGTTCCATCGTGAAATGCCCAATCATCTTATGCGTACATTGACCAACATTATTAGCATGCCTTTGAGGTTTGAGGCTTTTAATATTAAGGAAGGAGTTCAAAAGGGTGTAGTACTAGCAATAAGTGCCATGCCTTTATCGGTTATACCAGTTGAAGGAAAATCAAACTTCAAGCGTAAGTTTAAGGTAAAGAAGCAGGGAGCGGGGAAGAAACCCAAAGATGGCGCTCCAGCACATAAGAAGCAGACCAACTTGGCCAACATTCTTTGTTTCAAGTGTAATAAGATGGGCCACTTTGCAAATCATTGCCCAATTTACACATGTTTCAATTTCGGCCAGCCATGACATATAAAGAATGAGTGCCCTTTTCCTAAAAAGGGATCTCAGGGACAGACCTTTACCATTGAAGAGATACCATCCACTTCTTCAGATCGAAAATGGAAGTAAGTGTTGCAAGGTACATTATCCATCTATGATATTACTTTAAGGGTGCTATTTGATACAGGAGCTTCCCATGGTTTTATTTCTTTTGATCTAATGAACAAACTAAACCTTAAATATGTTATCATAAGGAATCCTCTTTGTATGTCAAACCCAATTGGAGGTCTGACAAACCTTGACACTATGTGTCTAAATGTACTTATTTCTTGTCGAAATCATCTCTTTCCATTTGACTTCTTTGTTCTTAGGTGTATGGGTTTTGGAGTGTTGTTGGGAATGCATTGGTTATCTAAGTTGAAAGCTATCTTGGATTGTGGTAGAAGGCTCGTTAGAGTTAGTGATGCAGGAGATGTTGGTGTTGATATTAGTTGTGAAGAGCCTAAGAAGTTAATAAGCAGTTTTCTCTATTCAGTCGAAGTGGCTAAAGCGGAGCTAGGAGATGTGCCGGTTGTTCGAGATTTCATAGATATTTTTAACGAGGTGCAAGGTTTACCTCCTCACCGTGAAGTCGAGTTCCGTATTGATTTGGTTCCAGGAACTAGACCTATTATACAACCCTTACGAAGGATGACTCCAAAAGAGAAGAGGGAGTTAGAAAAGCAGACTTATGACTTGTTGAAGAAGGGCTTGATCCGACGTAGTACCTCAAGTTGGGGATCGCCAGTCGTCTTTATTACAAAGGCGAACGGTTCTCTAAGGTTAGGCGTAGACTATCGGGAGTTGAACAAAAGGACTATCAAGATTAAATATCCTTTGCCAAGAATTGACGATATGTTTGATCAACTCCACGGTGCTCGAATATTTTCTCAATTAGATCTTGTCACCGGTTTCCACTAATTAAGAGTGGCAAAGGAGAGTGTTCCTTTAACAGCTTTTCGGACTCTAGAAAATTTCTATGAGTGGTTAGTTAGTCCTTTTGGATTGACTAACGACCTTCTTATTTTGTGGACTTCATGAATCGAGTATTCGAGATATTCACAATAAATTTGTACTCGTCTTTATTGATGACATTCTTATCTATTCAAAGACAGAGGAGGAACACAAATATCATCTCCGTGTCGTACTCGATACCTTAAGGAGCCATGTGTTGAAGGCTAAGTTTTCCAAGTGCCATTTCTAGAAATCCGAAGTTATATTTTTAGGGAATGTTATTTCGAGAGAAGGCATATCGGTGGACCCAGCTAAAGTTGTTGTGGTTCAAGACTGGAAGAATCCCGAAAGTGCGATGGAAGTTAGAAGTTTCTTGGGATTGGCTAGTTTTTACCATAGGTTTATCATGGACTTCTCAAAGATTGCTTCTTATCTGACGAAGTTAACAAAGAAAGATGTTAAGTTCATTTGGACTTCTAAGTGTGATCAAGCATTCAATGAATTGAAAGTTAAGTTGACTAGCGCTCCTGTTTTAACCATTCCAGATGGGAGCAAAGGTTTAACCATGTATACAGATGCTTGTGGAACCGGATTGGGAGCAGTTCTGATGCAGCATGGGAAAGATATTGCCTATGCGAGTCGACAGATAAAGCCGCATGAGAAAAATTATGCTACGCATGATTTGGAGCTTTTTGATGTTGTCTTCGCACTAAAGATGTGGAGGCATTATCTTTTGGGTGAAAGGTTCGAGTTATACATGGACCACAAATCCTTAAAATACCTTTTTACCCAGAAAGATTTGAATTTCAAGCAGCAGAGATGGCTGGAGTTTCTCTCTTCTTATGATCTAGAGATTCTTTATACCCCTAGAAAAGCAAATTTTGTTGTTGATGCACTAAGTAGGAATGTAGCAATGGTTGCAAACCAAGAAGTTAAGCCAGTATTGTTAGAGAGAATTGCATCCAGTCAAGAGGCAGATCCTATTTTGGCCCGACTTAAGAAGGATGTTGAAGAAGGTCTTGTTTCTAGCTTTGAGATTGATCTTCGAGGCATATTGAAAATGAATGGGCATATTTGTGTTCCAGACTTTGATGGACTTAGGCAAGAAGTGTTAGCCGAATGCCACCATTCAAAGTAATCTTTTCATCCAGGAGTGACCAAGATGTTCAAAGATATAAATAGGGTATTCTGGTGGAAGGGGATGAAGTGAGATATTTCAATCTTTGTGAGTCATTGTGCAAACTGCCAGCAGATTAAGAGTGACCAGCAGAAGATAGCTAGATTGCTTCAGCCATTTGAGATCCCAAAGTGGAAGTGGGAGCAGATCTCTATGAACTTCATTAATGGGCTTCCTAGGTCAAGAAGAGGTAACGATGTCATTTGGGTTATAGTTGATCGACTGACCAAGGGTGCCAATTTCATTCCTGTTAAGCTGACTAGGACTACTATGAGTCTAGCGAGTTTGTATGTGAAGGAGATTGTGAGACTCCATGGGATTCCTCGTAGTATTGTAAATGACCGAGACCAGATATTCACTAATAAGTTCTGGAAGGGACTGCAAACTGCTTTAGGGACTGAGCTAAGTCTAAGTACAGCTTACCATCCCCAACCAGATAGGCAGACGGAGGGAGTGAACCGGATCTTGGAAGATTTATTGCGAGCATGCATTCTAGACTTCGGGGGTTCTTAGGAAGATCATTTACCCTTAGTCGAATTCACTTACAACAACAGCTATCAAGCAAGCAGTGGTATGGCCCCTTTTGAAGCTCTTTATGGTCGTCCATGTCGTTCTCCTTCGTGTTAGGTTGAATATGGAGATAGACTTGTTCTTGGACCTGACATAATCTTAGAAGCCAATGAGAAGGTAGTTGATATTAGAAGAAAGATGAAGGAATCGCAAGATCAGAAAAATGTTATGCAGGTCAAAGGCGTATGGATCTAGAGTTCTTAGTCAAGGACTTGGTATTTGTAAAAGTCTCTCCTTTGAGAAGTGTCGTGAGTTTTGGAAAGACAGGGAAGTTAGCCCCTCGATATATTGGCCCTTTTCCCATACTGAACCGGATTGGTAAACTTGCATATAAAGTGGAGTTACTAGATCGACTATCAGATGTGCACAACATATTTCACGTATCGCATTTACGTAAGTATGTACACGACCCTTCGATGATAATAGAACTGGGACAACAAGTTGATTTGGAGGTTTAGCCTAACCCAACCGTTTTTAAGCGGCCTATTCGTATTGTCGCTCGTGATATAAAGCGATTAAGGAAGAAGGTTGTGAATCTTGTTAAGGTTCAGTAGAGTGGAGATGTTAGAGATTGTACTTGGCAAATAGAGGATAATATTAGGGATTCTTGTCCCGAGTTGATATAGTTGTTGTTTGTATTTTGTTGTTTCTTTTTTTGTGTACTCACCAGTTGTGTTGATGTCACTTTCCTTGTATCTTTGTGTGGTATATATGATATCATTTGGGTTTCTTTGGTATCTTGAGTTTATCTGATTAATTTTGAGGGTGAAATTTCCTTTAAGGAGGGGAGGATGAAACGATCCATAATTTAATCACTTTGAATTTGAATAGTCATTATGTTTTTAAATGATTAAATAATGGATTTTATATCTAGAATAAAAATTTGGATAAAACGCCTTGAATGGATTTTTTTTTAAATTAATGTAAAATGTTAGTTTAAAGATGGTTCGAGTTATAAGACAATTAGGGGTACCGATTTATTTAAGAATAAGTTTGCCTAATAAAACAGAATAGTATAATTACTTGCCTATAAAACAAGAAAGAATTATTAACCCTGCCTAATAAAATAGAATAGTATAATTACTTGCCAAATAAAACAAGAGAGAATTATTAACCTTGCCTATTAAAATAGAATAGTATAATTACTTGCCTAGTAAAACATAACAGTATAATTACTTGTTTAATGAAAAAAAATAGAATAAGGATTATCATATTCTATGCAAATGGTTGCCATTGGACCAAAATCTGGTCGAATCATGTTATGCCATAGCTGATAAGGAGGATTCCTATTTGTAACAACCTACATATTTTACGATTGTATATTTAAATGTTTTATTTAAATATAGCATCGTTAATCGGATTAAAGTCCGAAATGTTACTTTTTGTAAACAGTCGAATTGGGACTCGAGACCACTTCCATTGAGTCCAAAATGACGTTTACAACTTATTTTAGTATAACATCGATATGTTTGGAGTTGAGTAGAATTTTGATATTTTCATTTAGGGCTTTGGGTTTGGGTTTCAGCCCACCAACTCATCTAATACCCTAACACTCCATTCCCTCTACTTTCATTCTATTATTTTCCTAGTTTGATTCCAAACCCTGGTTTGATTTGGAAACTCAAGTTCTTGCTCCAAAAATCAAGGAGAAGCTTAGGTAAGCATCCTCTTCATCTTCTCCATCTCTATTTCTCTTCAATTTTAGAAATTCCAAAACCCTAACTTAGGAAATAATTGCTTATTAGCTTAGATTGGAGCTTCTTGAGTTGAGATTGAAGAGGAATTGGCATATCCTTTGTATTAGAGCTTCTCATTCGTGTTTTTGAGTTTTAAAGGTGAGTTCTTTAACTCACATCTACGTCTATAGCTATCAATGTTGTTAGGTATGAATTCCTAACATTTGTGCATATTCATTTGCTTTTGATTTGAATTGATTTGGTGAATTTTCCAAACTTTGGTGTTTTGGTCCAATTTTATGAAAATCCTACTATGGATGTTTGGACATTGATGTTTGGGGTGTATCGAAGAGCCTATAAGGCTGGGTTGTCGCTTAGCATAAATCCTTAGTCGTCGTTGCTCGTCCGATCGCTTTCGAAACATTTTGGCCATCTTGGCCTAGGCAAACTGTTGCCCAGGCAAGGTGACCAGACGTCTAGTGTAACGCCCCACCTCTATGCCCACGCTTGCCAAGAACACTACGGTGTAGTGCTGTCAACTAGCGCGGAGAATAAGGCTGTTGAGGAGCGACCATCTATGTAATTGCTTTGTACGAGCACCGATATGTCAGATAGTATAATATGCATTTTTATTTCAAGAGGAAATCCGATATACCGATACAAACACAAAGCTACTACACAGTGGCTATATTAGTTTAGGACAAAATATATAATAATAATAACACAGATAATATAGATAAATGCGGAACACAGATAAAACAGAAAGTCTCATATATATAATAACTGATGTCAGTTACAATACATTTGACACAATACATATGATACAACTACAACTGTCGACTCTGGAAGTTATATATATGCACAAATACATTATCAACTAATGTACATGAATACACATCATCCTAATCAGTACACTGACTACAACAAAAAGACACAAAACGCTTCAAATGATATGGAAAGTCTTCATAGCTCTAGCAGCAACCCGAAGCTAAAAATCTACAACCTGTAAATACACGGTCTGACCCGTGTATTAAATTTAAAAGAAAATAATACACGGGTCAGTCTAATTCAAACTCAGTTATTAATGCGCAGAAACAATAATAATCAAATAACAAATAGACGACAGTCACAGAAATCTCGTATATCCAACTCTTCAATAAGAGAATCAGATAACGGTGGATAGAACACTAAACAGTGTTAAACAGCAAATCAGCAATCCAAATCAATTTAAACAATTGAAATGTCAATTTAAAAACAACTATGCTGATTGGCTGCAGTACACGCTAACGTGTACTGCCTCGCCCATACAGTCTATGAAATACTCAGAAGATCAATGAATCTAAAAGCCAACGGATACAACTCAAATCAAAATGAACCATTTCAAATACAACTTCAAAATATTGAATTGAACCAACGAAATAATTTAACAATCGAAATATCAACTAAATCTGTCAATCCTGCTAGGGCTGCAGTACACGCACGCGTGTACTGCCTCGCCACTACAAAACAACTCAAAACAATACTAAGCAAGATCAGAGGCAACAAGTGAAATAAGTTCAACATGTCACAAAGCAAGGCACAGTATAATAGCAAACTGCTGCACTACCCCAAACAAGGGTAGTAAAATGTATAAGTACACATAGGAGTGAATGCACCTGTGAAACAACTCATTAATGAACCCAACCAGAAATAAGACAAAATACTCACTAGTGTTCAAAGTACAAGCTGCAACTACCAGTAAATGTCAACATGACTCGAAATGTATCAGAGAGCATATGCAAGGGTCGGTAAGTATTATATGTAAACTGAACAAATGAAACCAGAATGCAACCTGTCTCGAATACCAATGTACAACCAACTGTCCAGACTCAAAGCCCCGAAACGATACATACATCCACCCATACTCACGTGTACATATGGATACACATACGTGACAGCCCCACTAATAAAATACAAGTATACATATTCAATAAGAATCAACAATTGATGTACACTGGGATATATAGGGCAAACAACTACACCAATTAATCTAATCAACCTGAATGCAAGACCAAACTCAAATGTGCAGGTACATGAAGATGCAGTGAAGCCAATATGGCAACAATGAATGACCAGATCAAATGCAATAGTGGGATGTACCAGTGAACCAAGCTACCCCATAACGAAACAAGCAACAATAACAGAGAAGATGATCCAAGTACAACAACTGAAATGAACACAGGTGAAGGCAGAGACCAAAGAATGACAACATGAACAAACTCAAGTGATAACAGTTAAATGTACACAGGGATCACTGCCTACATGAGTTAGTTCAACATGCAAAAGAAACTGGCAACAAATACATGTCCAAATGAACTAGTAAGTACAACCGTAACCAGAGATGTCCAGGGTCAACAACAAATGATCATCAACTACAAAAGACAGTAGTGAGTGCAGACAAGTGCTACAACTACAAGGTATGCAAAAGCATAATGGACAGTAAGGAATTCAAACTTGGAATGGAGTGCAACTACATGTGCAACGCTCAAGCACAAATGATGACAGTAGACGAACAAAGCCACTAGCACATATAGATGCACTGTATAACTAAATGGAATGAAGACCCAGTACACTAACTCGAAGAACAATGGACTACAAACTATACATGAATCCAAATAACGGAACCCAGGGCAATCTCAAGTGAGCTCAACAAATTCCAACAGTCAATACATAATAACCGGAGTCACGAAATAGTAAGAAAATTGAACCAGGTCGACCAAAATCAATCGGATAACATCAACGAATTCAAATGTAAGCCAGGCCGTATTCAAGGTCATATTTTTAAACACTAGGGGTTTCAAAGTAACCCAGCAGTGGGTTTCACAAAAAGATAAATGGCCGAAGACCAGATAATTCAAAGCAACAATTTCTAACCGAAATCAAAACCCATGGAAACCAAGAAACAAAAGATCAATGACTGTTTTGAACGAGTAATAAGAAACAAATTCAATCACTGACCAAAATAAAACAACCTCGAGGCAAATCGAATTATAGAAGCACATAATGGGAATGACTAGATGTGAGTGAAAATTCACTCACCTATTTTGACGAGGCAAGCAACGAATCGAAGAGGGTATCGATCGGCCGCTTTCGATCGAGTAACCATGGCTGCGACCAGAAAATCTCGAAGCCCCCAAATTCGCGAAGAGGAATTTAAGAGAATGAGCCTGCCCTAATTTCTTTTGAACGAGGCCGCCATTAAATTTCGTATTATTTTTTCTTTCGTTCGTTTTTGAGTTAGGGATTGAACGAGTGAAAAATCAAAGAGGAACGGGTTGAGATAATGTCACGGCAACTAAAATCAACATGGGCCAAGGTAAAAAATTTCTTTCTTTAAAACCCACCAATGTTCAACAATTTATTAACGAATTTTTAACCCAAACTTTTATTAAAGAATTATACAAATCTGAAAAGAATTTCAATCGATTCTAAAATTGCAACAGTAATTAATCAACCGGTTTAATCGTCATGTTAACGATGATTACTTGTTGTAAAACTCCAGGTTGTTACATCTGGGGATCAAGTCCAGATGTCTGGTTGTAGATAGAAAAGAAAAAAAAGATAGACAGTCGGACCGAACGTCTGGTCCAAACATACCAGACGTCTGGTTAGTTTCCAGACGTCTGGATTAAGGTTCGGACGTCTGGTAGGTTCCTGGATTATTTCTAAAGAACAAATCCAGACGTCTGGATTCTAAACCAGATGTCTGGTTAGTTTTTAGACGCCTGGATTGAAACCCCAGACGTCTAGAATTGAGCAGTTTGCCTATTTGTTTATGTTTTTGAGTGGATTTCCTATTTTAATCGATTGTTGTTGATCCGGATAGTTGTCGTCACTTATTATCGACTTTGATGACTTCTTTCTTTGGATTTTTGGGAATATCCATTTGATGGATTTGATATCGATTTCTATGGTTTTGATTCACGTCTTCGAATGTGAATCTTTGGTGATTGATTGTTTTTACAATCATTTTTATGATTTGTCACTTTCAAATACAAAGGTTTCTATACTAGTAGTAAATACTAAAACTCTTTCATTAAAACAATTTCGACACTACTTTAAATATAAAGCTCGCTTTTAAAACTGTTTTCCAATCTATTAGTATATACAAACCTTTACCTCATTCGTATGAGAAATCTAATTAAATGGTTTAGCAAAACGAGTGGTATGAAATGCTTGTGTTTACTTCATCAGTTAATTCTTGGACTTGTTCGATTGAACTCTCGTGACAATTTTCAAGTGGAAATCTACAATTTGTTCGTAAATATTTAAGTTAAGCTACTGGTTATGGGACATGAAGCTAAACTCTTATATTTACTAGCTTAGTGTGATTCACACTTTTTATTGATCGATAATGATCATTTTGTGATTTAGACTAGCGATGTGCAATGTCTATTTGTTTGTGTGGGGACTAAAAAACCCCGTTTGTGGAACTTCGTTTCAATTTGGTGGGGTAGCGACCCGTGGTCTTCGGACCATTTGTGGAGCTTCGGCTCAAACTTGATGGTTAGCGACCATGGAATAACGTTCCGTTTGTGATACACGTGTTGGTGAGTTTTCATGCTCCCGTTTGTGATAGGCCATCCCCCTTTGTGATTTCTGGACTTCTGGTTGTTGATTTCTAGAATTTGTGTTTCACCAATTTGTGCGATTGGCATTGTTATGTTTTGTCAATATTTGTGTTTTGGTGATTAATTTAAAGAATATGACATTCTTTTGGTGTTTGAGAATATTTGAGATATTTATATGATTTTTATTGTTATCTAATGTATACTTATCACAGTATGGGATTATTGTTATCATACGTTTTTGTGATATCTCTTATCCTATCTCATTTTATCTAATATTTATAGGTAGACCGATCCGTTTATTATTTTATTCTTAAATAATACTCGGGTCAGACCGAGGTATTTCAGGTGCTCCTGCTTGACTTCTTATCAGGGTCTGTCACCTGACTTTTGGCAAACTACTTTAGCTTAGTAGTTGTTGTTGTTATACATTCGAGATAGAGACTCCTTGATGTATACTTATTCTTTTGTCTAGCACTGGTACCTATTCTTTTGCGATGTAGTGGATCTAGTTAGACCACTACTTTGATGTACACTTTTATGTGATATATTCATATCTGTTTCCGCCTTTGTGATATGAATATCTGTGACTGATTTGCGTTATGTTTACTTCTATATTTGTTTCCAAAGTCCACATAGCCACTGTGTGGTAGCTTTGAGTTTGTATTTGATATGTCGGGATTTCTCTTGAAATGAAATGTAAGTTATATTATCTGACATATCGGTACTCGCACAAAGTAATTACACAGATGGTCGCTCCTCAACAGCCTTATTCTTCGTGCTAGTCGACGGCATTACCCCGTAGTGTCCTTGGCTAGTGTGAGTATAGAGGTGGGGCGTCACACTATTGGACCAAAATGTGGTCGAATCAAATTAATCCATCAAGATGTTTTCTATTGGACCAAAATGTGGCAGAATCAAATTAGGCCATCAAGATGTTTTCTATTGTACCAAAATGTGGTCGAATCAAATTAGGCCATAAGGCTGGTTTCTATTGGACCAAAATCTGATCGAATCTGGTTAGGCTGTAGGAAATGACTAAAGTACCATTCTCTTCACTTATAAATAGCCAAGTCTATATCTCATTTTAATTCATTCACAAACTAAAGAAAAGAACTAAAATTCATTATCAGAAGAAAAGTATTCCAAGTCTCCATCAAAGCAAATAGGATGTAAGTATATTCCTTGTTTTCATAGTTTAGTGGGTATAACTTATTCTATGAGTATAATTTAATTATTTTAAAGTCAGTGTAATATTAATCTCTTTCCTTTGACTCATTCACATTTTAACAAATGTTGTGTTAACTATTAATTGTAAATTGTTAATAATAATGAGTCTGTTATTATTCTTGTTTGGTTGTTTGATTTGTGCTCGGCCAGTTAATGAGAAATAGCATTGAAGTTTAGTTAAAGGAAACTTACACCACCTTTTAACTTAGGATTGACATTTAGTGACTTTTTGGTTAAAAGGATATAATAGCCCTTTTAGCTATCTCATTTGATTAAGAGGGAGCTTCACCCCTCTTGGTCGTATTCTCCTTTAAAGATGATGGGTTTAAGTTATGATTTGAATGGAAGTTTTAAATCTTTGTTTAAATTATTTTAAAGGAGCTTAAAAATTTATATAATTATTTAAATGGGTTATTTATGGAAAGTATGTAGTCCTATACTTGGCACTAAAAGCCGATGAGTAGAATGATCCTCTATCTATGAGATCTGGAACCGAAGTGTCTAGGCAAGGCTAGGAGCAACTAGTGCCCCGACTTATCTGGCTTTGTTTCTGGGCGAGGGGTAGAGTAAGTCGAGAATATCGAAAACATGACAAGTGTAGGAGATTTTATTTCCATAAATGATCTTTATAATTATAATGGAAAACATTTGCATTTCTTGTAGACAATTATTTTTGACCCAGTTAAGTATGCTTTTGAAATATGAAATCCTCTTACTTGTTTTGTGAATATACTTATACCGGTGAGATAAGTATATGGATGTTTTTCAAGCATTGAAAGAGTATAATATTTAAGTTCCGCATACGATCGTTTTGTTATCCCCGATAGTTAATATCTTAACTATTGATTTCGATACCCTTCTTTCTTTTGTTTTTGTTTCGTCAATCTAAGACGATTTGTTGCTCATTTAGAGCATTGATATCCCTTATCGGAAATGACTAACTAAAAAGCGAGTGGTGGCCAAGCTATGTGGGGTTGCTCTCATTAGGGTATTGTCACATCTACTCTAGATTGGTATCGGTTGTATGCGCACGGAGATGTGAAATACTCGGATACTCGGTAAGGTTGGTGGGGTCCGGCTTGGAGGTTTCCGAGAGTCGTCGTAGTTCTCAAGTATATTTTCTAGAGGTATACTCTCAATAAGGGGGGCGCACCCTCCTTGTCATTGTTGGAAAAATTCCTTTCCTTATTTTTGATTCAAATCTTTGGATTGATTCTTTCTTAATTGCATCGGGAAGCATCTTGCGCTCTTCGCGATGTTTAATTATTTGTGTCCATTCTTTTATACTTGGATGTTGTCCTCGTGAGGGAAAAACCCATTCTGCGTTTTTGCGATGTGGTCTCACTAGTTATTTTGTGTGTTCTATTTTTTGGAGTTTACTCATACCGGACTTATTGTCTGCCCCGAATTGTTTATTTTCTATAAATTTTTGGGTACTCATTTATATTTGAGTAGTCTGGAAATGACAGATTTCTATGGGCTCTTTTGAAGATGGTGGACGAGCAAGAGGCTCCTTATCAAGATAACTATTTATTTCCGCTGTTATGAGATGTTGGCTCTATGTATGTATATTTAAAGGCAAGTTGTTATAACTACCTAGACTGATAGTAGTACTTTTGTTGACTTTGATAACTCCATGTTAGGGAGTAACCTTATGTACTGTATTATTTTTATGTTATATTTAACCGCTCCATTGTGAGATTATTGTTCCGTTCTTATATTTTACCACATGACAACTCGACTTTCAGATACTTGGACAACGATACATGAATACCATGGATGTATTAAGTGTCATTCTCAAGTGTTAGTAAGGTAGGTCATCACAATTACCAGATTTGGATTCTTGGAATTTTATTATTGTTGCCAAATTTGGTCTCTTGTCTTCTTCTATTATTTCAAAACATGGATTTCTGGACTTTTATTATCACCAAAATTAGATTCCTGGGCTACTTCTATTAATATCGGATATAGAATTTTAGTCTTCTATCGATATTGGATAAAAACTTTTGGTCTTCTATTATTCACAAACATCAATTTTTAGATGGTCCAAAATAGATTTCTAGTCTCCTCTCATTACCAGAAGGACATTTTTTATCAAATAAATTTTTGATCTCCTATTATTACCAAAAAACCTGATGCCTCTACCCATAACATGATCGGATAATCTTCTAGGCTTTTTCTTAAAAACTTATCAATATTTGTTGATCTCTTATAAAAAAATTATAAACCTAAACTCGGAAGGAGAATTGCTAACAAAAAATATCGTTTACTTTGTGTTTCACAGAAAAATAAGACCGGTAAGGAAACCTTATTAAAGATTGGGCAATACAAAGGAATTCTTAGTTTTACCCTAAAGAGTAAAAAGCTTCTTTCATATGGGGGCTAAATGTTATTATATAATTTTCAAAGGATATAAGCGAGGAAATTCAATGTTGACATTGAAGGATTACATCGAAGTTCGAAGCCCCAGATGCTAGGATAACATTAAGAAATCAATATCAACTTCAAGGTATTTGTCGAAGTAAAAAATAGTAACACCGCACCAATAGATGATAATACAAAAGGAAGTAACACCAAAGAAATGATGCTAAGCCAGGGACGAAGACCATAAGATCATACCGCTCTTTAACTACGTCGACATTCTTCATGTCGTAGGCATTTATGTCGAACTTTGTTAATGCCGCATCAATTCCATGCAAAACTTCCCTTCATCCACATCGCGTTCCATCACATTGCCATCCATCAGCATCGTATCCCATCGACAAGAAAAAAGGAGAACATCGCCTTTGGTAAAAGTCACCTAGGTCACACATTTCCCATTGTCGAAGTCTTACAGCACCACGTGTGATCGAAGTTGTTCAATAATGATAATATGTTCATTGAGACGTCGTCATTCATTGAAGTCATTTTGAAAGAGGAACCACAAGTTACTGAACATCGACTCGAGGATCATCAATGTCACCTCTATTTAATGCCACAATGCCGCCAACCATTAATCAAAGAAGGTCACAAGATATGGGGTGGTCGTCGTTGATATTCGTTAGCCATGTCAAGAACCATCAATACATCTAAAAGGGTTTTTGAAGCCGCTTTTACTGATGCCGCCTTTCATCAATGTTAATATGTGATGGTAATGGAAGTAGTTCAACGAAGAAGAGACAATCAGCGTCAAGTTTAGAAAATTGAGTATCGACTCAATTGAATCAATGTCGAGTTTAGCCAGTGAACATAAGAGTGCTGGTTTTGATGTTCGACGGTGCTACAACTGTCGAATCAGATAAAATACCAACCATAATGTTCGACGATGAAATTAGTGTCGAAGCCAATGAATGCCGAAGCGTACCGCTTGCCGAAACTTATAAATATGGACCTACGGGCTTCATGGAAGAGGACGAATTTTCATTTCCCTCTCTCTTCTCTTAAATCAAAACCTTGTAAGCCTAAATCGAATTAGGGACAAACCATATTCGATTGTAATAATATTTGAATTATATTAACAAGGACTTAAATATGCATATTGACTTAAACTATGACCTTTTTTGGATATTATTGTTATGGACTTGCATATTTATGGATTCATTATGATCAAACTCGACATGAAAATAATCGATGAGCCTTGAACTATGAAAAACTCCTATATGCATAATTATATGAACCATTGATTTCGAACATAAGGACTCAATCGTGCCTAATTATATACCCTTTATCGTGCATAATGGACTATAGCCAAGATACGTCACTATCTTCTATATCTCTATCAAATATATGATACGACATGGGTCTTTTTGGACTATCTCATTTTAATGCCTAAATGAGCATTAATACATAATAACTTTAAGGACTTCGAGCATATCAACTCTTATGACCTTAGAGGACATAAAGCATAATAACTCTAACGAATGCTAAGGACTTCAACATAATGATTTCAGGATAACAAATAGACTTTCATATAACTTTCCTCAAGGGCCTAATGTCATCTGTTAAATAATGATTCTATCATAAGATTAGCCTCAAATGATGAGTTGGTTCTTGATACACTATTAGGGAAAATACTGATCAATTCATAATTGATCATGTACCTATAAACGTTCAAATCAAGAGCAAATTCATCACGATTGGCAACTAGAGTGTTGTACCATCTTTTGATCTAACTGTATGTTTGTTGCTTTTAAAATCTTAAACATACAAAGTTAAGTAACATCTCGAAAAGTGATCAAAACATCACTTGTGTGAAAGTGCTCCGTTTAGCCTTGATTTTGGGCTTTAAAAAGGGTTGAAAAGATATTTAGTTTAAGTATTTGTTTCATTCTTTTTACAAATGTTTACTAACTATTATTATAGTATTTTAAAAGTGGTTTAAGATATTTATGAATTTTTAAGAATTATCCATGAATTTTTAAAGAAGACATACTTTGTTAAAATATATAGAAAAGTTTTCAATTTTTTAAGAGTTTTATAAACTTGTTATTTTCTAGTAATATTTTGAATAAATGTTTTTAAAATTTATTATAAGTATTATAAAAGATTTTAAAAGCATTTTTAAGTATATATAGTTTTTAGAAAATATGTTGACTATTTTATATCTTATTGAACAAAATATCTTTTGAAATGGTTTATTTAATATCAAGTTTGGGTAAACAAATTACTATACATATATATCATTTTAAAAAGGGTTCTAAAAGTAAAAAAAAGGCTTACAAAGGGGTTAGTAATTGCTTAATGGCCAAATGGTTAAATTGTTTAATTGCTTATTTGAAAAGAAATTAACTGTGATTAACACTAAAAGCCGATGAAGTAAGGCTTATCTATTCGTGAGACTTAAGATCGATGTCGAGTAGGGATGGAGCAATAAGTTCTAACCGATCATAATGATCTTACCCATACCAATCGCAATGGTTCTTCTCATACCGATCATAATGATCATGCTCATACCGATCACTAGGATTGTGGGAAACATAACTCAAAATAACCCATACCGATCACAATGATCATACTCCCACCAATCGCGAAGATTGTGCTCATACCGATCACAATGGTCATACTTATACCGATCACATGGATCATGAAAAACAAAATCTCAAACAATCTCAAGGATCATAGAAAAAACTAGGAGTATACCTCTTAAGGATCTATCGGCCTGCAATCCGAACACCAAAAGAGAACACACTCTAAAGTGCAAAATACTATCACCTTTAGTAATCACGAGAGCTTAAACAGAATGCCCCATACCGTTTGGTGAAATTCAAGTATTTACCATAAGCTAGTAAGTCTGACTCATTACGGATATCGCTAGAGAACCTGAACTACATATCTCTTAAGGATCTATCAGCATACACAAATGTCAAACACCAAAAGAGAATATAATCCTAAAATGCTAAATACTTTTCCAAAGGCAATCATAAGAACTTGATCAAAGCATCCCATACTATCTGGTGAAATTCAAGTATTTGGAAATCGGTTAGTAAATTCCACTCAAACATTCTATTCAATTAGTTATACCATATTCGATGAAGCATTACTTGAGAGCATTTAAACCAATCAATAACACTAAGTCAATTATTAGTTCTCCTCATATTATAGAATTAAGGCTCTCGCAATTTATTCCAAAGATTTAATACACAATAATAAACAATGGAAACCATCAAAAGATAGGCATCAAAATCATACACCAAAACATCAAAATTCAATCGAGCAATCAACAAGACAAACAAGAGCAAAAGGAGGGTTTACTAGCACAACCTAAAACACTCCCAAATCAGCGAAAATATGTGTAGTTTCGACCTTTTACATCCCAAAATTTTGTAAAACTCAAAATATGAGAGTTGTAGATAAAAATCCAAGCTTTCCAACAAGAAAACGATCTTCAAATTTGGAATTAAATTTAAAAAGTTATGGCCAAAACAATTCTCAGGTTTTAAATTAATTATCTATATAGTTTATTCTCAGGACAATGACAAAGAAAATGCTATTTCGACCATATAAACCACAAAATTTTACAAAACTCAAAACATGAAAGTTGTAGATAAATATCTAAGCTTTCAAACCAGAAAATGATCATCAAATTTGAATGTACGGTTCACAGTTCTGGTCAAAATAATTTTCAGTTTTAAATTCCTTAATCCCGTCGTTTATTCTATGGACAGCAATACTAAAGTGCAATTTTGACAATGTAAACCATAAAATATTGCAAAACTCAAAACATTAAAGTTGCATATAAAAGTCTAAGCTTTCAAACAAGAAAAAGATAATCAAATTTGGACTTTTTGTTCAAAAGTTATGGTCATAATGATTTTCAGTTTCAAATTCCTGAGTCCTATCGTTTATTCTCAGTATAGTGATACTAAAGTCCAATTTCGACTATGTAAACCATAAAATATTACAAAACTCAAAACAAAAAAGTTGTTGATAAAAGTCTAAGCTTTAAACAAAGAAGAAGTTCATCAAATGTGGATTTATGATTCAAAAGTTATGGCTGAAAACTTCTCAGGTTCAAATTACTTAATTATTGTTACATTCTCAGGGCAGCAAAACAAAACACCACTTTTGACCATTATAATCTCAAAATTTTACAAAACTCAAAACATGAAACTTGTAGATTAGAGTTTGTTCTTTCTAATGAATCAAAATTTATCAAATTCTGACGAAATGGCGACTAGTTTAAGTTCAACTAACAGTGAATTTCCAAAATTAGAACTTACAATCTCAAACAACCAAGTACTCAAATAAATCATTTTCAAACAAAATAGCAACCATATCTACAATATGATTACATACAGCCCTTTTAGAGATAGTTGGTAAGGATCAATCACCTTTCTCCTCAATTCAGTAGCCAATAGAACCATATCGTTCCATTTTCTCAAAAGTGAGCCTAAGAACTCAATTTATACAAAACACAACAAAATCCCAAATTCATCTTACTGTAAAAACTGAAATTCAAGCCGCAACTAAGATTTATTTTGGTTAAATATGATTACCTAGATAAATTACCTCCATTAGATGATTTAATTTGCCAAAGAGTTGAAAGGGATTAGATTTTGGTTTTTAAGGTTTTAAGAGAAAGGGCTTTTTGAAATTTTCTTATTACTATAACCAATATGATAAACGAAGAGAAAAAATTATTTTTCCTTAGCAAATATACATGGGCTTGGGTTTGAATTAAACCCAAGAAGAGAAATAATATGTTTCTTTTCTCTTTTGTTTATTTACCCAAAGGCCTTTCTTCTTTACTTAACAGTACAAACTTTTAAATATTATTTTGTTATATCATGAATTAATTTACTAATAACTACCCAATCCACTTTAAATTAGTTATCAAAAAAAATTGTGTCTCAACTCTTTTTGCAATGAATAATATTTTTATAAAGAAGTTTATTAACCTCAATTTCAGCTTTATTTAAAATAAAAGATTCGACTAAATAAATATCCTTGTCCAAAACTCTAATTCTAGTTATATTTAAAAAAACTCTAAAATTTTAATTTCTCCATTATTCTATAAATTTAGAATTCACCAAAATTAAATAAAATCTCAATAATGTTTTCAAGTTATTTCAACACTTTGAAATATACTAGTGTTTCTCAGTTTCACAATTATTTAAAATTTATCATTCTAAACAAATTATCTTTTATAAAAGAATAAAAATTCCAAATTAATGATTTTAAATCATTGTTTGTTTTATTTAATTAACTCATAAATCAGGGTTTTTACATTTTTACTGCATTACTATTGTATCATCGGCATTTGAAATGACATATTATTATAACCGTCTAGGCCAATTACTATAACTTTGAAAAACTTTGTATCTTAGAATGATAGTTTATACTATCTTTTGATATTACATATGATCATTTCATTATGAGATTCTAATACTATGTTCCTTCTTCCTTATTTTATTTTATTTTCTTTTATTTAACCCTAACAATTCGTCTTTCTAGAACTTGGGTGCTCGGCGCGTCAATACCATGGATGTAGTAGTGTCAATATTCGGGGGTCGAAAAGGCGGGTCGTTATGGCTGGTATCATAGCTGAAGGTTAAGTGAGAACCTTGGCTTTGGTTGGGTATGATTCATTAAGAGATAAGGTAATATAATGCCCTAGAATGAGTTGAGTGTATTATACATATGAGAGCGCATCTATTAGTGCTATAAAAATGTTTTATATTTTGTTTATTGGTATGTTGAGTAGTTTATGAATTCTGGTCGGTACATGGGATGTCATGGTATCGATAGGGATATCAAAACCCTTGAATAGAGCAAACCAATACAATATTGTTTTTGAAATAGGTAAATCAGATAATTTTACCTAGGACTATATTTTGGATATAAAAGGAAAAAAATTCGAAGAAAAATTGATACAGTTATTTATAGTGTGTTTGTTTGTTAAGAAATGATAATATTCAATTATTATCATTTATTGTTTGATTAATATGCTCAACCAGTTTATGAGAATTTACTATAGTTTATTGATTTATAAGGAATTTACCTTCTTACAACCACAGGTTGGGAGATAGTAAATTTATAGGAACATTAACTACGAACGCCTTGTGAATTAAGTCTCACGGTTTGACTTTAAGACCTTCGATGATAATGTTTGGTTAAAATTGAATTTTAATAAAAGTTGTTTATTATAATCTAAACAAAGATTTACATTTGTGCAATTATTTGATAAGAAAGGAACTTTATATAACATGTTTTGTAAATGAAAAGGATTTAAATAGAGAAATTAAGGACTTAAATCTCGATGTCTTTGAAAATGTTTTTCAAAATTTTGGAGAAAATAAAAGTAATATTATTTGAAAGTAAGTATTTGGGAAATTGGTTTAAGAAATTGAGATCATGATACTTAGTAACATTTACAAGTGTTTGATATAGTTTTGAAATGATTTTGATTATGTTTAAAAGGCATGAATTGGATGTAATGAACTCAATCCCGTCACTTGAGAATAATTTTGGTGATAGCTCAGCATCATCGGCATTCATTTTCGGGTTTCTAAGTGTGGGATGCTACAAAGTTGTTTTGTTAAACAAGATTTTGATTTAATCCCAAAGTATGGTTTTATATACAAAAGATATATGTATATATATAAGTTTCAAGAGATTTGCAATGAAAACCGGTGTTTAGTTCTAAAGTTTTTTATTAAGTTATTTCATGGACACATGTAGCTTATGCATTAGGAAAGTATGGATGTGCATCATGATATAATATATAGTTTAGTTGTTTTCATTTATTAAAATGAAATGGGATTTTCGATGATTTTGGATAGTCGAAAACTTCTGAATTGTTATGGAACTTGTGGTTAAGTGTTTTGGGAAATATAAAGTTGAGTTTATATAACACTTGAACTGAGAGGATAGCTGTAACAACCCGTACCTCACTTAACACAAATATTGTCCCCAGCTTAGTCAGCTCCGCCTCATGGGCCAAGCCAAGGTGTGGGGTTTTGTTCCTCAAAAGGCCTCGACGTTGTTATGAGGTGAAGGCTTTGGTATATAAACACCCAATTCATAGTGTTTTTCTGCAATGTGGGACTATTATTCTCATTTTGAAGGGGTGTTACAATCTCCTCCCTTTAATGTCCAGCGTCCTCGTTAGCTCATGAACACAACACCACCCAGGCGTCATGGTTGTAACACGTATAGACCACAATTCCGGCTGGGTATGGCTCTGATACCAATGTAACAACCCGCATCTCACTTAACGCAGATATTGTCCCTAGTTTAGTCACCTCCGCCTCATGGGCCAAGCCAAGGTGTGGTGTTTTCTTCCTCAAAAGGCCTCGACGTTGTTATGAGGTGAAGACTTTGGTATATAAACACCCACTTCATAGTGTTTTTTCGCGATGTGGGACTATTATTCTCATTTTGAAGGGGTGTTACAATAGCAAGTTAAAATAGTTCTAAATTTGTTAAACATACCTGTTACAAATTTGATATTTTTTATATACTCTTAGGATGCAATGGAGTATTATACGTGTATGAACTTAAGTTGTAAAATGTTTATAAAATTGAAGTTAGGTTTTTATGAAATGATTCATAAATAATTTTAGTATTAATGAAATACTATTTGGATAAAAGGAAGTGATATAAAAATATTAGTGTAGTTAAGAAACCAATAGGATAAATACATAATTTGTGCGTAGATAATTTTATTCACATGATTATTCTTGGTTTAGTCTTGGAGTACGTGTGTAACGACCCAGTTTTTCAGTCGTTTGAATTTGGAATATTTAAATTAATTTTAAATATTGAAAGTAAGATTTATAAGTTAGATTGATTAAATAATTGAATCTGGAATCTACTATGAATAAAATGATTTCTAAAATTGATTTAAATTCTATTTAAATTATAATGAAGTTAGAGAACTTTTAAAATTGAATTAAAAGAGAATAAACATAAATTGGAAATTTTATAATTTTATTAATTGAGTGAAATTTTCCATTTAGGACACTGTCTTAGAATTAGATGAAACCAATTTCATTGGATCCATAATAGTATATTATTGTAGTATTCCAAATTTCGTGTCAATTGGACTTACCGTTCGATCGTGCGAGCTAGAAACGCACATAAATTAACTAAAGGAAATTTAATTAAAATAATTGGATTTGAAAACCTACCTTTTGTATATGATGGGATTGGTCTCCGATAAATATTCCATTGTGTTTGGAATAGGGGTAAAACATTTGGAACGCCAAGCGGCACGCCTCGATTGGAGTTCGGAATTATTTTGAGTGAATAGTAATTTATATTGCCTATAAATAGGGGACCTTTACTTGCAAAACCCTAGAGCAATTAGGGCTAGCCGCCACTAACAATTTCAACGGCCAAGAAAGCTCGAATCTTCTTCCTCAATTTTCTTTCAATCCATAAACAATTATCAAAAACTCTCAACTACAATATTGTAGAGCATAATGAGATCTTCACATCCAACGAATGATTCGTCATATGGAACGATGATCGAGGAGAATTTTTCCCGTGTATGCATAGCGTTCAAGCATGATTTCCGAGGTGTAGGGATGGCCTAACTCAGTGGGGCTAAGGCCGTGGGTGCATGGGGACAGAAGCTTCGATGTGGTGGTCTCCGATCAACTTCTAGTGGCACGAGGGAGGAGTGGCAATCAATGGAAGTGGGTCGTGATGGGTTCGAACGTGAATATTTGGGGGAGTTAATCTCGCATGGGAAGAGAAGACGCAGGGGATGGCCCAGATTTGGAGAAGTAGAGATGAAAAGCTAGGACAGCTTTAGGTTAAAATTGAATTTTATATTGGTAAATTAATTTAATTTAAATACATGTAATCTTTAAAAATGTGCGACTCTTTCATATGAGGTCCAAATCGAACGAAACGAATTGCGTTGGGTTCGTATCTGAAAATACTACGCTATGGAGCTAGTTTGGATGGATTTGTAGCTGTTGAAAATTTTGGTTAAAATTAAACGCTCGTTTATTTTTAATCGAAATAAAACACTACAATGACGAATGCAACCAAAGTGAGTAAAACTCACTCTCTCTGGCCTGCTTATATTTTTATACAAGTGGGAATAAATTTATTATATGATGTTTGATGATTGTTTGGATGTTATACTATATTATTAGTAGTTGGATATATTCTTGCCTATTGGAACAGATGAGACCCTATACGTTCCTATGTATGAGTGGATGACCCTTTGTATGCGCATCTGCCTCGAAGCAGACATTGTACATATTTTTCTCATATGTGTATTTGTTGTAGGTTACAGGTTGGAGGGATCCAACTGGATTCCTCACCATTGTTGTTTTTTATTCACATATTGTTATATATGTTGTACCATGTGATTTTGATGTGATGGATGCCATGTTTGCTATTAGTGATGTGAAGCGCTTTTGTAGCATTGGGCCATATTTTTGGAATTTTAAAATATTAAAATGACGATTTTGACTTTAAAAAAGGATTCGAAGTGATTTTGCAAATACATATGTTTTAATAAATTTTTGAATGATTAAATAAATAGATTTATTTTAAATAAATAAAAAGTTATAATTTTTATGTTATAAAAATTATGATTTTGTGAAATATACTTAAATATGATTTTTGAAATATGGAGTTAACTATTTTGTAAAATAAGTTAAATTGAGATTTTTGAACTTATTATAAATGGTTTATATATGAGATTTATAAAATTGATATTTTTCGAATAAAAGTAATGGAATTATAAACGAATTTTATAAGTGTTAAAATGAAGTTATAAATGAATCTTATAAGTAAATAAAATTTATAAAGTAATGAAGTTATAAAAGGAATGTTATAAATAAAGAGATTTATAAAATGGTTTTTTCATAAATAAACCAGATTATAAAGGAAAAGATATACAAAATGAATTTTTATAATATAAGTGATGTGTAAAATAGAAGTTTAAAAAAAATAGAAATGGGAAGTGAAAACATTGATTTATAAATGTGAAAATGACTTATTAGATAAGCTAAATATGGATTTTTATCAAAGGAAATATATTAACATCTTTAAAAGTGAAAAACCCTTAAATTGAATGATTTGAAAGTGATATTGTAAAATGGAGTTTAAATGGTTTGAAAAGCGAATTTAAAATATGTTAAGTATCGAAACATAGATTTCAATATTTATTATTGAAATAGACGTTTTCATGAAAAGAAAGGAAGGCATGGACTATAACGATATTGTTATAGCAAATGATTTTCGAAAGGAAATATTTTATATAGTTATGTGATTTATTTATATATCATATATTTGACGTTGATATTAGAGATAGTAACTTTTATCCATTTTTAAGTTAAGAATGTTGTTCAGTTAAGGCGAGGTAGTGATACCTAAACTTGATCATCTTCATTGTTAACTAATAAATAGTTGAAGTTCACTTTCGAAGGTTAATATTAAATATAGTTAATCGAATCCCCATACTAGTAATTTTGGGTTGTCGTAACGACGTTTTACGCAACATTCGTTTTGACCCAAATAAAGTGTGTTTTGAAGAATGTTTTCCTTAAAGATATTGCAAATGGCTTTAGAAATATATCTTTTAAAGATAATTCGGAGTAAATGATTTGGAACGAGATTTAATTTACAAAAGATTAATAAATCAGGCTCGATTATCATAGCCATCTGTGTAGGCTTGATTATTGTTTGGTGTAAATCATTTAGTTTCCCAACTTGATGTGGAAACTATTTAGTCGTACACTTAGTACGTAGCCATCTGTGTAGGCTTGATTATCGTTTGGTGTGAAGGATGTTAATTCGAGTAGTGCGGAGTGATTACTCTAATCTACCAAGCTTCCTTCTTGGCCGAAGGATAGCAAGTTGAAAGTTGGAAACATGATAAGTCTACGAGACTTTGTTTCTATATGAGGTTGAGTAACGCTTTTGCATTGTTGGTGCAAAGAGACCGGGATCAGTTTATCAGAAAACCACTTCGGAGCAACCTATATGCGACAATTGTGCAGGTTTGTTGATGATATTGATATTTAGGATTTTCATAGTAAAGGACTGCTTGTGGATCATTTGGGGTTAAAATCCCAATATACATATAGTAGTAGTAGTCTCTTCGTTATGAAATATCCAATGCAAAGACTATTCGCTACTAATCCTAGGAAATTCTCGATAGGATGTGGTAGGAAAGTACCTTCGGTTTGTCCTGTTCCTGGACAACTTGTATGGATGGATGTCTGATATTGCATTTCTAAGATTTCCTACAATGGTATTTACAAACATACATCTGTGGTGGCGGAGAAGGCAACTTCTCTTAGCTTAACACCCTCCTTAATACGTACGAGCTCAAGGGTTGTGTTTTTGTGGAAGGCAATTAGTAGTCAACAGAAATGGCAATGTGGCATTCAAAGATGTTGTGATATGTGATGTGTGAAAGGTATTAGATACCGCTTTTGGCCTCACACCCTTGAAAATGACTAAAACAGGGTAGAAGCAGCAAGGTTAAGTGGGTCGGCCCCATTAGGAGATGTCATCATTCTTCTAGATTTACTCTACGCATGTCTAAGTATGTGGTGAATGTATGACTCGGGTACCCGTTAAAGGTCAGTAACGACCGGGATGATGACATATTCGGTACTATCCAAGAAGGGGTAGGCCGGTCTTGTGTTGGTTTAGGCGGGCAATATATGCTCCCTAGGTGCATTCATCTAGAGGTGTACTGTACCGAAGGTAGTCCCTTAGCTTGTCATTTGTATGGAAATCAAATATCCACTACGTGCCTACCATTTTGTTTGTAAACCTATTATGCTGGAATTTAATAATGTAACAATTTTAGCTGAGATTAATTATTATTTGTGCAATAGACACTATTATAATATAAGAGAATTTGATATGAAGGGTTTTGGTTATCGTAAGGTAAAAACCCGTCTGTGTTTATGTGTGGGCGTGTCATATGAGATACCTTTCTTTTGATAAAAGAACGTCTTTATAACTTTAAAATAAATTCAGTTGAGATGTGTTTTTCTCACGCTAGTTTACTAGGCTGATCTGGGCGTTCTTCCCTTTCAATGCTCGGGTCATACCGAGTATATTTACTAGTTCAAATTTGGTGCTTTTGGAGCTTCAGCAGACGAGCTGGAGATCTTCATGTCGTATACACGTATTTGTTTATTTTCCACTACATTGTTGTTGTAAATTATCAGCATTTGTGAGGACCAGTTATTTTAACTATCCAAGTTGATAATTATTTACTCATGTATGATTGATGTATGTATATTACAGTTTCTCTTCTGTAAAGATTATTCATCTATATTATATGTTGTTCCGCTGCGATGTGAGATCCTGTATTATTTTGGTTTTGTTTCTCTCTTCTTCTTCTCTTCCCTTCTTCTCTCTTCTTTCTTTCTTCCCACCCTCTCTCTTCTTTCCCATGACTTTCCGTCATTCTGTGCTTTTTCGATCGGACATGTGTGGTTTATTGTCAATTCAAAGGGTACAGATTTGTGGGTCGTCACAATGTGATTTCAAGGTGGTTTACACCAGTCGGAACAAGGATTTTTCACTAGATCTTGATGGTGGACACTTGATATGGACTCTTGATATGATCCTGAAGTTTTCTATCATAGTATATGGCTATGTAAGGAAAAGAAGGTTTCTAATCAAGGAACCTGATCAGAGTCCGCACTAAAGAGGTCAAGTGTTACCTGGTGGCTTGACCAGGTGAACAGAGACCTGATGTGGAAGGCTTGTTCGGCATGAAGGGCCGTTCGGCACAACTAGGTCGTTCGGCACAACTGGGTCGACCGACAACCAGCTCCGTTCAGCTTCCAGGCTCGATCAGCATCTAGGACCACTCGGCATTCAAGCCTCGACCGGCATTCCAGCATCGCTCAGCATCCAAGCCTCGACCGACATTCCAGCATCGCTCGACATCCAAGCCTCGACCGACATTCCAGCATCGATCGACATCAAAGCCTCGACCGGCATTCGAGCCTCGTTCGGCATTCCAACCTCGTTTGGCATTCGAGCCTCGATCGGAATTCTAGCCTCATTTGGAATTCATGCCTCGTTCGGCGTCTGCCCTCGATCGGCATCGGACCTCGTTCGGCCTACACATTTCACTCAACACACTGCCTCATTCGGTTTGGAGACATGGCTCGGCATTTTCCGTTCGGAATTTGTGGCTCGGCACACAGAAGTCACTCACCACGGGCCGAGGTATCTGGCTGCTAGGCCCGTTAGGGAAGTCCAACCCATCTTCGTCTATAAATAGAAGGGCTGGGGCACAGTGAAATGGACCTTTTTTCGAGAACACTGGGGAGACTCTACCGCTTTCAAGACTCACTCTTTTCAGTTCAAACTTGCACTTAAGACATTATTGTATGGATTGTATCTGTATTTAACGACTTGGAAAAGAAATAAAGATTACGATTTAAAGTGGACGTAGGCAGTTACGCCGAACCACTATAAATTTGGTGTTCTAGATTTCTGCAGTTAATTTAGTCCATATCTCTCAGTTTTAATTTATCTTCTTTATTTATCTATCTACACAATCTTTCTAAGGGGGGTTAGTGACCAATTTTGGTGCTAATACTTTGGTGCTTTCACTGAGAATCGAATTCTCAGGCCACAAGGATCTGCTTTGTAGCTACTGGATTGAATAAATCCCCCGAAGGAGATCCAAGTCATTCATAAGACGTCCGTTGATTCTACTCAGAGTTCTTATCAACAACTCTACAATCGGAAGACCACGTATCAGATTAGCCTCTCATAATGCGGACGTCCCTGAGACTGCTAGCGTACAACAAATAGGGCCTAGCAATCCGCACGCAAATCTGGGTGCAGGAACTACCACCTAAGATCAAATGGAAGTTGTCACCAGAACAGAGTTCAACGACTTGAGGAGAGAACTCATGGAAAGTAGGAGACACCTTGGAGAACAGATTCAAGCTAACGCCAACCTTATGGTTCAGCTCACTCAACAACAGCATCAGACTGCTAGGGGTAGTCCAGCTCCTTACTCTTCATCTGATAGCTCGACTTCATCTGATGAACCTCCCAGGCATAGACGTCGCAAGACTGAAACTACACAGGCAGGTGCTGCTGATCGTTCAACTAGGGATCACTTACACCTCGGAGACCGCAACCAAGCAGGAACGGGAAACTTAAGATCTGGAGCGCATGAGGAAACTGGCCGCCCGGCTCACCAAGACACCAATGATGCTGAACTTCAAGATACACATTTGGCAGATCGCCAGCAGAGGAGACATAAACCTGACCGATCCCGTAGAATAGACTCCAACCTTCCATCTTCCATACAAACCCCAAACCTATCGGCTATGGCCAGACAACCGATGAGAGAAAATCAAGGCCTGACCAATGAAGATTGGGGGATATCCAAGAGTCATACTCCATTCACAGACACTGTTCTACATGCCAAGTACCCTAGGAAGTTTAGCATGCCAACTATCTCGACCTACGAAGGGAAGACCGATCCCCGACAGCCCGTGATGAGATATGAATGGATGATGGATTCAGTTAGAGCGAATGATGCAACTAAGTGCAGATGCTTCCCAATAACTCTATCTGGAATTGCTACCATGTGGTTCACCCAACTTCCTCCACGATCCGTATCCAGTTTCGAGGAGCTTGCAACGAAATTTATAGAACAGTTCAAGATACATGCTGCTCGTCCGAAGTACGTGATGTCTCTATCAAGTGTAACCCAGACTCCAAGGGAGTCGTTGAAGGAGTATTTACAAAGATTCCATGTTGCGGCTACTGAAGTTAGCAATCCTAATGATCACGCAATTCTTATGGCTGTGATGCGAGGTGTGGATCAAGATTCAGAGTTTGGAGATTGGTTAGCAGGAAAACCTCCAACTACGCTAGAGCGTTTTTACGCAAAGGCTCATCAATTCATAAGAAGAGAGGAAGCTAGGTGAATAAGGCGAGATAAGGCACCAAGGCTAGTTCAGGAGACCGTGAAAAGCAACATCGCTGTAAAGCAATCCGAAGACAACCCAGGAAAAGTTCAGGTTAATGTCCAGAACAAACCCGGACAATCTAAGGAGTCCGGAAGAGGAAATCAGAAGAAGAAAAGAGGAGCAGGGAAATGGAAGCTGAGAATTCCAACCTATAATGAATACACTCCACTAAATGCATCTCTTGAGAATATTTACCTATCAACTTGTAATACCTTTCAATACAGAAAGCCATGCCCAAAGGAGTCCACAGAGGAACAGAAGCGGACGGGGAAGTACTGCCGCTTCCATGAGACTTATGGGCACGGTACCGAAGAGTGTAGGCACCTACATGACGCTATAGAAAAGTTGATTAGACATAAAAAGTTGCAGGAGTTTGTAAAGAGCCCTCAAGAGGGTGGACAGGGAACATCCAACCCCGGTCACAGACCAGCTCCATGTCACCCTGAGGAGCCTGCTCGAACTATGGGTAGACTGGTCATAAACACGATAATAGGCAGACCTCACCCTGCGGATAAGAATTGGCAGGAAATGGAGAGATATGCTAACTCCTTGAGGCATGTAGATTTTGAGTGTAGTTCAAGTACCGAGGATGGGTCCCCAGCTAAGCAGCAGCAGATAATGATAGACGATATAGTATTTAGGAGCTGAGATGCCGATCGGGTAGAGGCTCCTACCGTTGGCCCGATGGTCATATCTGTGACTATCGGGCCAGCATTAGTGAAGAGAATTTTGATTGATTATGGAAGTTCTATTAACATAATTTTCAAAAAAGCGTATGACCAAATGAAAATGGAAATGAAGGATTTAAAGCCGTCTAAAGCTCGAATTCATGGCTTTAACGGTGCAGCGACTAAAGCAGTGGGGGTATGTTGAGTGTTCGTCGACGGAAATTCTATCGGTTTAGAAAACCGTCGAACGAATTTAAATTAAAAATAATCGCAAGCGCACGGCGTACACTTTGTAGTATGTGGCAAATACGGGTCGATCCACAGGGAATTGATGAGATTTTAAAATTTCCTATTCAATCAAATTAGACCAAAGTGAAATGAAGTTGTTAACTACTAAAGCTAGAATTAAAACGTGATTTAAAAACTATTAAACTAGAGAACAATTTAGAGGCAAATCCACTCTAATATTTTTGTAAATCAACAAACATAGAATTTATGATTTCTAACTTTGATATTAAGTGAAATAAGTGTTGCATTTATCATAAGTATGGTTTGTTTATGTTATTAATTAACATAACTCAAACCATAAAACTATAATACAACAATTATACCACTTATAATTCTCATGAAAATGAAGGCAAAGCAAAAGTTATTTTAAGTATGATATATTTACTATTGTAACTAGTAATATAGATCATCAAATTTCATTTTTATTTTCATTTCAAAATCAAAAATGGATTAGCAAATGATGATGCAACTTGTGTTTATGTTGAATAAGAATAGCTCATTTGCATAAGCAATATAAGCTATCAAACCCACTTGTATAAACTTGCATCAAAACTCACTTCATGAAGCATAAACCAAATGAGATCATAAATCATAAAATGTTGAAATTGCATAATATTTGAGAGCTTCATTACCCCTAAATTGAAGGGTTTAGCTACTCATTTGTGGCATTGAAGTAACACTTGTAAATTTCAACATGAAAGAGCAAAGAAATGAAAGCTAAGCAAAGGAAGAAAGAGAGATTAACTAGTAACTAATTGCATAAAAATTAAAGCTATACTACTTTCATAAATGTAAATCTAAGCTATGAACATTAAAGGAAAGAGAGCATAGAAATAAACATTAACAATAAAATAAAGAAAAGCATGTAGAAAAGAGAGAAGAAAGAGGCTTGGAAGCCATTTTTATTTCATATAACATTGAGCTTACAATTTGGTCTCTTAATTTCCTAAGTAAAATGAAAGAGTAGATGATGTTTTCATGTACACAAGTGGGCTATTTAAACATGCATAAAACCCTAATTCCATTTTTAGGGTGCTTTCCAAAATGCCCTTTAGGAAGTGTGGCCACCAAGTAACCATTAGCCACTAATTAATCCCTCATTAAAAGTGCATGAAGCTTTAACCTCCACTTAGTTGTCCATTAGCTCATAATTGTACATTTAAGTAAGTGGGTGGGGTCCTCCATGATCTTGAGCTTGAATTATTTCCTCTTCATTCCTTTGTATTTCCTTGTGCATGCATATAACATCATGAATCCCACTTCCATAAGCCTCAAAATATCCTATAAAAATCATAAAAATTGTCTAAGTAAAAATTCTTAAACTAACACATGCACACAAATAACCATTTTGCCCCTGAATGAAGATGAAAATATGATGGTTTAAAAATAATCGAATTTTGGTTTTAACATGTAAAAATGCCCAAATATGATGTTTATTTAAAAAAAGAGATAAAATATAGATGTAAATATATGCACATTTACGTGCACATCAAATACCCCCACACTTATCTTTTTATTCATCCTCGAATAAAGGAAAACTGAGATAAATCCGTTTTCGTAGGGAGCACGATTGCATTGAGCGTATGCAACAAGCCGTTAAACCTCTGGGTGCCCCCAATAGGACGAGTGTTGTCTTGTGAGGGTTTTCAGCGAATACTATCCACAAAATCCAGATGCAAAGTGAAAATATTTACAAAATGTAAGATTTATTTACAATGGGATGCAAGTTCTTGAAAATATTTACAAATGATGGATTTACTCTTAAATCGACACAAAGAATTTAAATATAAGTCTTGGTCATTATCTTGAAAATTAATCGTCAAAATTTCCAACAAAAATCAAGTCATCATAGACAATAGTTTAACTCGTTGTTTCGGCTGATAACAAAGTGTAACTATGAAATAAATCCTTAGTTGATTATCAAAGTTTATTAAAGTGGTATTTTCATTTCTTTTCAATAACAAATCAAATCAAATAAGTAAAAATAGTGCTAGGATTTCAATTGCTTGCTCTCTTATTATTTGTAAGAAAAAATTACTCACCTAGCTCAGGTAAACTGAGGCCAGATATACCACCCATGCACTGCCTTTCGAGCTTATGTGAGGGGAGTACAGAACATGACGAGTGCACACACTTTCATGCATAACCTATCGACCGTAGGTGGTTTTTATTAAGTCTGTTCTTTGTTTTTTTACATGTGTTCCATACATGCATAACCGTGAGGACTTTAAATGAGTATGAAAGCACATAATCAAAGATTCCAAGTAATTCACCCTTGCATAACCGTGATGACTTTTAAATGAGAGTGAATACTTTGGATGTTATTATATATATATATATATATATATATTTAAGAGAGAAAGAGAGTTTTGCAAAATCATCTTAGCACCATTTAACTTTGAAGACAAAAATGTTATATCCTTTACTTTAAATTTACCACTTTTTAAACAAAGATTTTCAATTAGAACATACTTCATAATTAAATAGATGAACCTTCCTATATACTAGTTAAACCATTGTTATTTGTAATCAAACTTCATTTTTATTTTTGTTAAGACAAACAAATTTTCAATAATTTCAATATATTAACCAAAACTTATACTTATCCCATAGTGTTTCTTAAATCAAAATGATAAAAAGAAAATGTTTTTGAGATATAGGAGTTTTTAGATTTTTCTTTTTAAAGTAAGAAAATGAAAATTCAAAAATGCCATGAAAAACCATGAAAAACTAAAAGAAATGAAAATGAGACTCCCCCCACACTTAATTTTGATTGTGTCCCCATAGTCAATGCATGATATAATGAGTGTAACGGGAAAAAAAATATGTACATATTTACAAAAGAGGGTTAACATTCTTACTAGACGTAGCTTGGCTCATGAAGGATCATGAGCTCCTCCTCTTGGTTATTTGGCAATTCCAAGAAAGGTTTCAAACGATGACCGTTGACTTTGAAAATTGATCCATCCCTAGGGTTTTCTATTTCTATGGCACCATGTGGAAAAACAGTTCGTACCACAAATGGTCCGGTCCATCTTGATTTAAGTTTCCCCGGAAATAAATGAAGTCTCGAGTCATATAAAAGAACTTTCTGGTTAGGCGAAAACATTTTTCTTAGGATTGACTTGTCATGAAAAACTTTTGTTCTTTCTTTGTAAATTTTCTTGTTTTCATACGCGTCATTCCTAAGTTCCTCTAGTTCGTTGAGTTGCAATTTTCGGTTTTCGCCAGCTTTTTCAAGGTCAAAGTTTAAGTTTTTTATTGCCCACAACGCTTTTTGTTCGATTTCAACGGGTAAATGGCAAGCTTTACCGTAAACTAAACGAAATGGGGACATCCCAAGGTTAGTTTTAAAAGCAGTACGGTAAGCCCAAAGCGCGTCGGTCAGTTTCTGAGACCAATCTTTTCGATTTTTGTTGACAGTTTTCTCCAAGATTTGTTTTATTTGACGATTCGAAACTTCAACTTGCCCACAAGTCTGAGGATGATACAGAGTGGATAACTTGTGGGTTATCGAGTATTTCTTCATTAAAGTTTCAAATGAACGGTTACAAAAATGGGTTCCATTATCGCTGATTATTGTGTGAGGTGTGCCGAACCTTGAAAAGATGTTTTCTTTGAGAAATTTCACAATAATTCTATGGTCATTGGTCTTACACGGAACGGCTTCGACCCATTTTGAGACGTAATCAACAGCGAGAGGGATATACAAGTTTCCAAAAGAATTGGGAAAAGGTCCCATAAAGTCAATACCCCAAAATCAAAGATTTCGATGGTAAGAATGGGGTTTAGAGGCATCATATCTCGTCGAGAAATTCGTCCAAGCATTTGACATCGATCGCAAGTTTTACAAAATTTTAATGAGTCTTTGAAGACAGAAGGCCAATAGAAACCACACTGAAGCACCTTTTCCACAGTTTTTCGAGGACCGAAATGTCCACCGCATGCTTGATCGTGGCAAAACGAAAGAACACTCCTTATCTCATTATCCGGAATGCAAAGTCGGATGATTTGGTCGGGACAATATTTGAACAAGTATGGATCATCCCAATAGAAATATTTCACTTGGGACATGAATTTGCATTTTTCCTGTTTGGACCACGATGAGGGAGTTTCTTTAGTGACTAAGTAGTTCACTGTATCAGCATACCATGGGTCGATAGAAATTGAAAGAGGTTGTTCATCGGGGAAGTTTTCATTGATCGGCAAAGAAGATGGTGCGTTCGGAAGATGAGACAAGTGATCGGCTATGACATTATCGGATCCTTTTTGTCTTTGATTGTAACATCAAATTCTTGAAGTAAAAGGATCCAACGAATTAAGTGGGATTTGGCATCCTTTTTAGAGAAGAGATATCGAAGTGCGGAGTGGTCCGTGTACACAGTAATGTGTGACCCTATCAAGTATTGTCGGAATTTTTCGAGAGCAAAAACGACAGCTAGAAGCTCTTTTTCGGTTGTTGTGTAGTTGACTTGAGCGTCGTTCAAAGTCATACTCGCGTAGTAAATCACATGAAGGATCTTGTTAATGCATTGTCCTAAGACAGCACCAATGGCAAAGTTTGAAGCATCACACGTTATTTCGAAAGGAAGATCCCAATTGGACGCACAAATGATTGGAGTAGAAATGAGTTCGTTCTTAAGACGTTCAAAAGAAGAGATACAATCAGAGTTAAAATCGAAAGAAACGTCTTTTCCAAGAAGAGTAGTCAAAGGACGAGCGATTTTACTAAAGTCTTTCACAAATCGTCGGTAAAAGCCAGCGTGTCCTAGAAATGATCGAATGTCCTTAATAGTTTTGGGAATGGGTAGGTTTGCAATTACATCGATTTTCGCTTTATCTACCTCAATGCCTTTATTTGAGATGATATGTCCAAGGACTATGCCTTGTTTGACCATAAAGTGGCATTTTTCCCAATTCAAAGTCAAATGTTTTTCTTTACATCGATTTAGAACCAACTCGAGATGATGTAAACATTGGGAAAAAGAATCGCCAAAGATTGAGAAATCATCCATAAAAACTTCTAGAAAGCGTTTAATCATGTCGGAAAAGATTCCAACCATGCATCGTTGGAAAGTCGCAGGGGCGTTACAAAGTCCGAATGGCATACGTCGATAAGCAAAGGTACCGAATGGACACGTGAAAGTCGTTTTCTCTTGATCTTCGGGAGCGATGGGAATTTGGTTATAGCTGGAATAACCATCAAGGAAGCATTAAAATTCATGGCCGGCTAAACGTTCGAGCATTTGGTCAATGAAGGGAAGAGGGAAGTGATCTTTTCATGTTGCGGCATTTAGTTTTCGATAGTCAATGCAAACACGCCAACCCGTTTGAGTACGAGTTGAAATAAATTCGTTTGAATCGTTCTTAACAATGGTTAGCCCAGACTTTTTTGGTACAACGTGAATTGGGCTAACCCATGAACTATCAGAGATTGGGTAAATGATTCCGTTGTTGAGAAGTTTAAGAATTTCATCACGTACCGCATCTTTCATTTTTGGGTTAAGCCTTCGTTGTGCGTCACGAACAGGCTTGGCATCGTCGATTAAATGAATGCGATGTTGGACAAGAGCGGGACTAATTCCCTTTATATCGGAGATCGACCATCCACTCGCTTCCTTGTTTTTCGAAAGAATAGAGAGAAGAGAAGCTTCTTGGTCAAGAGAGAGAGTTGCGGAAATTATGACGGGCAACGTTTCGTTATTGCCTAAGTATGCGTACTTAAGGTGATCGGGAAGTGGTTTGAGGTCCAACTTCGGGAGTTTTTCGATCAAAGAGTTTGATTGAGATTCGGACTCAACTTGAAGCGATTCAAAGGGAAGAGTGTATTCAATCTCGTTGGGAATTTCGTGAAACAATTTTTCGTACTCGGTCTCATGTTCATCATTAAAATCAAGTGTTTCATTTTCAAAGTTTTCGTGAATGGCACTAACTTCCAACGTTTGGTCACGAGGTTCGTTCGATTGGCTTTCAAGATTGAAAATGTTGAGATCCAAAGTCATGTTTCTAAAAGAGATTTTCATCAATCCGTTACGACAATTGATTAAGGCATTTGAGTTGGCAAAAAAGGTCGGCCTAGAATCAATGGAATTTGACTTGCGGGATTTGTCACGGGTTTTGTTTCGAGAACAATAAAATCAACGAGGAATATGAATTGCCCTACTTGAATGAGCACGTCTTTGATTTCTCCCACGGGTTTCTTAATGGAACGATCGGCAAATTGAAGCGTGACTTTAGTGGGTTTGAGCTCACCAAAGCCTAATTGTTCATACACGGAAAATGGAATCAAGTTGACCCTCGCGCTTAAGTCTATCAAACATTTGTTAATCGTCTTGTCACCAATTTTACACGAAATCGTAGGGCAGCCAGGATCTTTGTATTTTACGAGCATGGATTGGGAGGGACAAGACTTCACTCAAACTAGCGGCTAAGAAGACTTTTTTGGGCACTTGAGTGTGTCGCTTTTGGGTACACAAGTCCTTAAGAAATTTCGCGTAAGTGGGGACTTGTTGCACGATGTCAAGAAGCGGAATGTTAACCTTGACTTGTTTAAAAATTTCCAACATCTTTTCCATTTGGTCTGAGTGTTTCTTTGGTCGAAGACGATGTGGAAATGGGACACGATACTCGGTAGGCGGGTCTACTCGAGTAGTAGAAGAAGAGTTTTGATTGGCATTCGATTCAACGTTTGGATCCACATTCTGTTCAGATTCGTTCGTTGTTTTAGAAGTATCGAGAGAGGTTTCCAGTAAATCGTTTGGATTAACGACTTGATTATTGATTTGTTTACCGGAACAAAGAGTTGTGATAGCATTCAATTGGGTGACGTTGCTATCTTGAACAACATGGGCTTGATTTGAATTTGCATTTTGATTTTTGGGATTTGAAATGGGTTGGCTTGGGAATGTTCCTCGTTCACGTTCGCTCACAGACGTAGCTAATTGACTAATTTGCATTTCGAGTTTTGCAATCGATTGGTTTGTGTTTTGCATATATGAAGTTAATAAATTTTGCAAATTGCTATTTGATTGAAGGCTTTGAGTAGTTTCTTTAGCCAACGTTTTAAGAGTTTTCTCAAGCGAAGTTAAACGTTTATCGTCTTGGGGAGGATGAGCAGAATTTGGTTGAAAATTCGATTGTTGCGGTTGACTATGGGACGGACCCGCAAAGTTTGGTTGAAAATTGTTGGGCTGAAAGGGAGGATTCGAAGCATTATTCGAGAATGCTTGAAAATTGGAACGAATCGTATTCTTGTTGGGATTGTTTTGGTTCCACGCAAAATTCGGATGATTTCTCTAACCAGGGTTGTACGTTGGAGAAAACGGGTCATTTTTGGCTTTATTGAAAGCATTGATTTGTTTGACAGAATTGGGACACTGATCGGCTATATGATTAGGATCGTTGCATTTATAACAAATCGGTTGGGAAGCTTGGTTTATTTGATTCGATGAGAAAACGTTATCGAATTTTTTAATCATTGCGTCGATCTTAGCTTCCAAAGCAACAGAAGATCCTATCGAGTGTGCACTCGATCGTGAGTAGATTGATTTTTCGTTCGATCGTTTCCATTGGGATGATTTTTCGGCGAGGTTTTCAAGAAATTGCCAAGCATCGTCGTGATGTTAGGCAAGAAAGTTGCCTTGGCACATTGATTCGAGCATGGTACGTGAGCTATTTTCGAGTCCATCGTATAAGATTTGGCAAATCGTCCATTTTTCAAAGTTATGGTGTGGACATTTTATTAAAAGTTCTTTGAATCTTTCAAAATATTTTCCGAATGGTTCTCCCTTGAATTGATGAAAGTTTACAATTTTGTTTCAAAGTTATGGTGTGGACATTTTTTTTAAGTAAAACTGCATTTTTAAGTTTCCTCTCCAAAAAAAAATTAAAAAATCCAAAAAAAAGGTTCAACTTTGTTTAATTTTCATGTTCCATTTGTTTTCACTTGTTTTAGTTTACATTTATTTTATTTTCAATTGTTTTGTTTTTCGCTTATTTTGTTTTTCATCTTAGATAAACATACTAAATAATAATAATAATAAAAATTGTTGAATATATCTTGTGTTTCATCTCAGGTTGCCAAAGCAGAAATTCAAAAGGAAGAAGTGCTTGCCCAAATAATTGCTGCTTGCTTATAAAAAAATTGCCACTTAAAAAAACTTGCTAATAATCTGCACGTTCTGGTATTGTGTTTTCATCTCTAGTGCATTGTTGGTTGCTTGCGTTTGCATTTATATATACAAAAAAAATTCAAAATCCAAAAACAAAAACAAACTTCATTTTAGTTGCATTGTAAACTCACGTTTAATTTTTGTTTTGCATCCATCTCATCTTATTTTTTTCTAAGGGCAATACCCCAATTCACATAAGGTGAGGGATTTCATCACCCTTTCCTTAGCCCATAAACGCATTTCATCGTAGAATTTGACTAATAATAAAGGTTGGACATTCGACTTAAGGGTGTCGCGAGCTCATCTAGGGCTTAATTGTATCTTCACAATTGTTTTCTTTGAACAATTTTATTTCTTGGTGTCTAGGCTACGGCAGAGTAATAACCAGTTATAAAATTTACGATGATACGTAAATATTATACTGGTTGTTCCTCTGAAGGTACTTAAACCTTCGGCTGCATTGCTACGGTGATTCGTGGTGCACCGATAACCCATGCCCGTTACCTGGCTGAGAAATATTTTTGTTGATTTAAGACAAAGTGTGATTATATAATTTTGGGTTAGGAGCTACTAAGGACAGAAAATTTGCAATTAAGTCCTTTGCATTCATTTAGTTGCATTAGTTCATGCATATTTAAAAAAATCAAAAAAAAATCCAAAATCCAAAATCCAAAAAAATTGTAAATTTTACTTAACTTAGTTTTTAATCCAAAAAAAAATTTCCTTTCCTTTGAAAGTTTTCAATCAAAAAAAATATAATCTTTTCAAAAAAATAAAATTAAAAATTAAAAAAAAATTAAATCCAAAAACAAAAACAAAAATCAAATTTCTCTTTTCTAAAAACAAAAATCCTTTTGGTAAATATTTAAAAATTTGAAAAAAAAAATAACAAAAAGAAAAAACATTTAAAAAAAATTTTGAAAAGCCAAAAACAAAACAAAAATCAAACTTCTCTTTTGAAAATAAATTTCACTCGGTAAATAGTGTTCTCCCTTGTAAAAAAAACAAAATTTTCACTTTGTTTTTTTTCAAATCTTATTTCATTCTCTAAACTGTTTCTAACTACTTTCTCCTCTCGACTTTTGCTTATGCATGAGTACTTGGACTCATGACACAACAACAAATCGTTGGACTCGCGACTCCACCACTAATTGTTTAACTCGAATAGACGATCCTCTTCGGCAACGACGCCAAAAACTTGTTCATCGACGGAAATTCTATCGGTTTAGAAAACCGTCGAACGAATTTAAAAATAACCGCAAGCACACGGCGTACACTTTGTAGTACGTGGAGAATACGGGCCAATCCGCAGGGAATTGATGAGATTTTAAAATTTCCTATTCAATCAAATTAGACCAAAGTAAAATGAAATTGTTAACTACTAAAGCTAGAATTAAAACGTGATTTAAAAACTATTAAACTAGAGAACAATTTAGAGGCAAATCCACTCTAATATTTTTGTAAATCAACAAACATAGAATTTATGATCTCTAACTTTGATATTAAGTGAAATAAGTGTTGTATTTATCATAAGTATGGTTTGTTTATGTTATTAATTAACATAACTCAAACCATAAAACTATAATACAACAATTATACCACTTATAATTCTCATGAAAATGAAGGCAAAGCAAAAGTTATTTTAAGTATGATCTATTTACTATTGTAACTAGTAATATAGATCATCAAATTTCATTTTTATTTTCATTTCAAAATCAAAAATGGATTAGCAAATGATGATGCAACTTGTGTTTATGTTGAATAAGAATAGCTCATTTGCATAAGCAATATAAGCTATTAAACCCACTTGTATAAACTTGCATCAAAATTCACTTCATGAAGCATAAACCAAATGAGATCATAAATCATAAAATGTTGAAATTACATAATATTTGAAGCTTCATTACCCCTAAATTGAAGGGTTTAGCTACTCATTTGTGGCATTGAAGCAACACTTGTAAATTTCAACATGAAAGAGCAAATAAATGAAAACTAAGCAAAGGAAGAAAGAGAGATTAACTAGTAACTAATTGCATAAAAATTAAAGCTACACTACTTGCATAAATGTAAATCTAAGCTATGAACATTAAAGGAAAGAGAGCATAGAAATAAACATTAACAATAAAATAAAGAAAAGCATGTAGAATAGAGAGAAGAAAGAGGCTTGGAAGCCATTTTTATTTCATATAACATTGAGCTTACAATTTAGTCTCTTAATTTCCTAAGTAAAATGAAAGAGTAGATGATGTTTTCATGTACACAAGTGGGCTATTTAAACATGCATAAAACCCTAATTCCATTTTTAGGGTGCTTCCTAAAATGCCCTTTAGGAAGTGTGACCACCAAGTAACCATTAGCCACTAATTAATCCCTCATTAAAAGTGCATGAAGCTTTAACCTCCACTTAGTTGTCCATTAGCTCATAATTGTACATTTAGGTAAGTGGGTGGGGTCCTCCATGATCTTGAGATTGAATTATTTCCTCTTCATTCCTTTTTATTTCCTTGTGCATGCATATATCATCATGAATCCCACTTCCATAAGCACCAAAATATCCTATAAAATCATAAAAATTGTCCAAGTAAAAATTCTTAAACTAACACATGCACACAAATAACCATTTTGCCCCTGAATGAAGATGAAAATATGATGGTTTGAAAATAATCGAATTTTGGTTTTAACATGTAAAAATGCCCAAATATGATGTTTATTTTTAAAAAAAGAGATAAAATATGGATGTAAATATATGCACATTTACGTGCAAATCATTGAGTTGCCAGTTGAACTGGGACAAGGTGAATGCAGGAGGGTACGGATCCTACCCTTCATAGTCTTGGATGTGGATTCTCCATACAATGTATTTCTGGGTCGACCGGCCCTGGCTGAATCCAGGGCAGCGTTGACTCCGTGGTGTTTGACTTTAAAATTTCCGACTGACATAGGAGTAGGTGTTGTGCATGGCGATCAGGCGACCGGTCATGCATGCTATGTGGCTGATCTTCGAGAGGCTCGGCGGAGGGAGAAAGGAAAGGTTGCGGACAGCTCCGTCCGCATTCAGAATACTGACAATTGACAAGTAATGCCCGAGCCCTGGCTCGGGCAAAATTCTCGGATCTACAGAGACATAGATCCAAGAGATGACGATGAGGAACCCAAGGAAAAAAAAGCAGCACCGGCTGAACTGACGATTGACATTTCAGTCAGCCAAGACGATCCGTCACGAGTACTGAAGATTGGATCACAACTCAGCCCCTCGATGACCAAGGACCTCAGTGATTTCCTTCGAGCGAATCTCGATGTTTTCGCTTGGACACATTCCGACATGTGCGGGATTTCTCCCGCTATTACGAGTCATATGTTGAACATAGACCCGAGGTACGTTCCAGTTAGGCAAAAAAGGAGAGGAATGGACCTGGAGAGGTCCGCTGCTCTCAGAGAGGAGGTGGACAAACTAAAAGCCAATGGGTTCGTCCACGACGCCCTCTACCCTGAATGGGTTTCAAACCCCGTACTGGTGAGAAAAGCAAATGGGAAGTGGAGAACTTGCATAGATTACTCTGATTTAAACAAAGCATGTCCTAAGGACAGTTTCCCATTACCTAGAATTGATCGGTTGGTTGGCTCCACTGCAGGACACGAGTTATTGTCATTCATGGATGCGTACTCGGGATACAATCAGATCCCGATGCACATTCCCGACCAGGAACACACCAGTTTCGTCACAGACGTTGGGCTATATTGCTATGTAGTGATGCCTTTCGGATTGAAAAATGCGGGGCGACTTACCAGCGTTTGGTGAATCGAATGTTTAAAGACCAAATTGGTAGAACAATGGAAGTCTATGTGGATGACATGCTCGTGAAGTCACGGCAGTCAAACGACCACATTCGAGACTTAGCGGAGATGTTTGGTATACTCAGATACTATGGGATAAAGATCAACCCTCTGAAGTGTTCCTTCGGCGTTGCGTCAGGGAAGTTTTTAGGATTCATTGTTAATGCCCGGGGAATCGAAGCTAACCCGGAAAAGATTCAAGCTATTTGAGACATACAAGTGCCCAAGACTATAAAATAGGTACAAAGCTCGAATGGAAAAGTGGTTGCGCTGAGTCGATTCATATCAAGAGTCACAGACAAGTGTATTCCCTTCTTCGACATAATAAAAAAAGGAAAAAGGAATTTCAAATGGACATCCAACTATGAGGAAGCATTTCGAGCTTTGGTAAGGCATTTAGAAAATCCTCCAGTACTGTCGAAACCAGTAGACCATGAAATGTTGTACGTATACTTGGCCGTATCCCCTCATGCTATAAGTGCGGCTTTGGTTCGCGAGGAGGACCGAGTTCAAAAGCCGGTGTATTACGTTAGTAAACGTTTAACAGGGGCAGAAAGGAATTATCCTAAAATTGAGAAATTGGCCTATTGCTTGGTGATTGCATCACGTAAGCTGCATCCATACTTTCAAGCACACTCAGTCAGTATCTATACCGATCAGCTCTTGTAATAGGTACTCCAACGACCAAAAACTTCTGGAAGGATGTTAAAATGGAATATCGAGCTGAGTCAGTTTGATATTACATACCTGCCACGAAGAGCCATACAAGGGCAAGCATTAGCAGACTTCATCGTTGAGTTCACTGTGTCAGACGAACTAGATAGTCACAGTGTCATTCCCCCCATTCGATGGAAACTGCACACCGATGGAGCGTCCAATGACCGTTGTTTCGGGGCTGGTGTAATTCTTGTGACCTCAGGAAATCGATTGATTTGTTATGCTTTGAAGCTCAATTTCCTGGCAACGAATAATGAAGCAAGATATGAAGCACTGATTGCTGGCTTAAAGCTTATTGTGGAACTCGGAGTAAAACCAGTTGAAATCTTTTGTGACTCACAGTTGGTGGTGTACCAAGTGCGAGGAGATTACCAAAATAGGGGGCAAAGGCTTGCTCCGTACCTTGCTCTGGTTCAGGAACTATTGGCAAACTTTGAACATTACGACATTTCGCATGTCCCGCGTGAACAGAACAAGGAAGCTGACACGCTGGCCAAATTCGCAAGTACCGGCGATGCACAGCAAATGGGATTAGTTCCCGTCGAAACCTTACATGCTCAAGCATAGATGTGATGGAAATAGATTTTGTGTTGGAAACGGAAATCGAGAAGGTGTCATGGATAACCCCATTCAAACAATACCTGTTAAATGGGACTTTTCCCGAAAAAAGAAGCGAAAGATGACAGGTCATTCGCAAAGCCGTGCGATATGTGATGTAGGGCGGAGTAATGTATTGGAGGGGCTTCTCGGTCCCCTTACTACGATGCATTGCCCATAATGAGGCAAAGCGGGTCTTGAAGGAAGTTCACGAAGGAGAATGTGGCGACCATACTGGGGGTAGACATTAGCAAAAAAGATCCTTCGCTACGGATACTATTGGCCAACTGTGAATCAGGATGCTGCATATTATGTAAGAAAATGTGATAAGTGTCAGAGATACGTGAAAACCCGAGAGCTCTGCCAACGGAACTCACGCAAATGGTTAGTCCCTGGCCGTTTGCAATCTGGGGAATTGGCATAGTCGGTTCTTTACCTATATCCAAAGGTGGTGCAAAATATGCAATAGTTACGGTCGACTACTTCACCAAATGGGCCGAGCCAGAGCCTTTAGCCACAATCACCTCCAAGAAGGTCATTAATTTCGTTATACGGAACATTATATTCCGCTTTGGCCTACCGCGAACCATCATTACAGACAACGGAACTCAGTTCGAAAGTAGGGAATTCAAAGATTTCTGTTTAAAGTACGGCATTGAGAAAAAGTTCGCCGCAGTTGCTCATCCTAAGGCTAATGGAAAAGTGGAAGCCGTGAACAAAATAATCAAGACCATATTGAAGAAGCATTTGGAAAAGGCTGGAGGCAAGTGGGTAGATGAACTTCCACCAGCGCTATGGGCTTATAGAACCACCCACAAGTCCGCGAACGGCCACACTCCATTCGCATTGGCATATGGCACAGAGGCCGTTATACCCGTGGAGCTTGAAGTTCCATCACATCGGGTGACGCATTATGATCCTAGGACTAATCAGGATCTCTTATTGGAATCATTGGACTTCGTTGATGAAAAACATGAAGAGGCTGAGTTAAGGGCGGGAGCGTATAGGCACCGAGTTATGCCATATTATAACGAAAAAGTCCACCCGGGAATCTTTGATGTGGGTGATCTCGTTTTGAAACGGGTTTTTCCGGTACCATCGCATATGAATCCCAACTGGGAAGGTCCATATGTCGTTGAACGGAAGCTTGGAGAGGGAACTTTCAAGCTAGCGACCGTTGATGGCATGACACTCCCCCGAGCATGGAATAGTGAACATTTGCGACGTTATTATATTTAGCCTGTTTCTTTCATGTTTTAGGTGCAATTATTTCCAGTATGTTTTTGTTCCATTTATTCTTAGTTTTTAGCATGTAATCGGACGATTTAGTTTGTTTTTATTAATAAAGGCTTGAAGCCATCTTTTCCATGAATTACTGATGTTTCTATGCATGATAATCAAATGGAAAACAACTAGAGTTACGTTATTCTGTCTGACGTACGAACGTGCATAAACGAATTAAAACTTCAAGTCCCCTGAGCGCGGACTGGAGTACTTTGAGTCCCCAGAGTGTGGACTAGAGTATAAATGACTTGAAATCTCCAAGCCCCCTGAGTGTAGACTGGAGTACTCTGAGTCCGCAGAGTGCGGACTAAAGTATAAACGACTTGAAATCTCCAAGTCCCCTGAGTGCGGACTGGAGTACTATGAGTCCCCCAGAGTGCGGACTAGAGTATAAACGACTTTAAATCTCCAAGTCCCCTGAGCGCGGACTGGAGTATTCTGAGTCCCCAGAGTGCGGACTAGAGTATAAACGATTTTAAATCTCCAAGTCCCCTGAGCGCGGACTGGAGTACTATGAGTCCCTAGAGTGCGGACTAGAGTATAAACAACTTAAAATCTCCAAGTTCCCAAAGCGCAAATTGGAGTACTCGGAGTCCCCAGAGTACGGACTAAAAAATATTCTAAGTACCAGAAGAATGAAATAAGGGATGTACAATTCCAAAGAATCTCCAAGTTATGTGAAAGTGGATTGGGGGTTTATGTAACTCACAAGAACTTGAGTTTCGACCACAGTTATACAGAAAACTATAAAACAGAAGTCATTTGAAAGACAAAGAAACTAAACTTTATTTATTAAATCCAAAATGGGGTTCTACTACCACTCCTCCTAAACTCGGAGTCAGAAGCCTATTTACAACAGCTATGAAAATAAATAAAAATGATTACATGATCCAGAAAGATCCCTCGGTTGAATGAGTGCTATTGCTATTTCTTCGGCTTCTTTTCTTTCTTCGATTTCTCAAACGATTCTTCCCCCACGAGCTTCCTCTTGGACGTTTTGCTTGCTAGAGAAACAGTGTTAGAAGTGGGAGGAGGAACATCTAGTGATTTGTTTTTGCCAGGAAGAATGACTTTCAGAGGCATGTTCAATGGATCGTCAAGTTCTACTACTTGAGACTCGGCCTTGATCTCCACTTTCCTTTTCCTCTCTTCCTTGAGCCGCTCCTTCATGCTCAGCTCTGAGGTATATGCGGAAGCACTGGTAATCTCAATCTCATAATTTTCTTCGACAGGGGACAAAGTTTCAAACTTGTCCTCGTCGAGCACCTCAATCACCCGAGCATCAGGACCGGGGGTTACTCCCACATGAGAAGCCTCGCTCATTTTCCCATTTGTCTCCTTGGCGTCATCGCTCCTTGGAGTCGGGTCAGGATCAGAATGGCCTGCACAAAAACCATAAGAGACGAACGTTAGAATACATTAACCTCTCGCCGTAGACGACAGTTCTTTGAACTTTAAGAAGAGGAATTATGTACCGGTTTCTTGCTAGCTCTCAACCCTCCGAGGAGTCTCACCCTCTAGAATGGGAGATAGCACATTAATGCCGAGGCCAGGGTCTTCCGGGTCATAACCAGCATGTTGCTCGAATGGATCAAGTACTGGCCAATCAGCCGATTGAGTAGGAGGAGGAGCTGGAGACTCGGTTCCAAATGGACCAATAATGTCATTTTTCTCCTTTGATGGAGAAGTGCCTTTGCCAAAAAGAGCCATTGCTGTAGATAAGTTTGAAGGCTCGTTCCCCCTAAGAAACTCCCTCACTAAAGCATCCTCGTCAACCTCCTCGGTACCTGACTTAACCTTCCTAATCTTTATCAAAGTTTCCCATGCCTCGGCTAGAGATTCGAGGTAACCCTCACCGAGAAAAGTCAAATCCCGATGCATAAGGATGCGAGCGTTGTATTCTGCTATAAGCGGGTCGAACAAACACTTAACCTCCTCCATACCGGCTTCGGCAGCTGCCTCAAGGCGCGAATCGATATCAGAAAGTGCCATCTTTTTACCTTCCTCGTGGGCTATCTCCTTCAGTGCTTCGGCTCTAGAAAGCTATTCATCTAGTTGTGTTTTGAGGAGTCGAGTGGCAGCAATCTCATTGCAGTATCGTTGGGACTCCTCCTGAGCAGCTATCTTCTCTTCCTTCTCCTTAGAGAGTAGTTCTTTCAACTCTTTGACCTGCAGGGCGAAGGCATCCCTTTCTTTTTGAACAGAGTCCTTTTCTAAAGCCAGGGCCCCGCAGCGTTGGACCGCTTCGTCAATTTCCTTCTTATGAGTCATCTCCAGACGAGTGACGGCCTCCGCAATATCTTTAGCACTTTGTTGGGCAGCCTCGAGTTGGGACTTGTACGAAGAGAGCGCTTCATCCTGATTTTTGATAATGTCTTTATCAAAAATGGCTTCAAGCTTTAGGCGGTCGATTTCGTGTTGACGCTCAACAGAGACTTCCGAGACTTTTTCAGCTAGATGAACAAATGCGTCATGTTGAACATAAACGTCGTTGTTGCAAGCGATGGCACTTTGTTTGACATGCCTCGGAATATGATGGATCGCTGGAAGGAACTTTAGACCATCGAAGAAGATTTTGAGGAACTTAACTTTAAGCTCGGCTAGCTTCTCCGATATCGTCGGGTATGTTGTGGGAACAAGGGGAGATGGCTTTGAAAGTTCGGTCTTCTTGCGATGTTCCCGAGACTACCGTGTGCTAGATGAACCAGAGTGTTGATCATGGAGGGCGTCAAATTGGGACCCCTTCTGCGTAGACTTCTCTTTACCTTGCTCTGGTTGAGAAGAATGATCGCGGGAATATGAGGACTGGCTGTATGATTTCCTTCGATAAGTCGATTCTCGGGGGCGATAGTCTCGGTCTCTAGAATCATCTCTGTCTCGGCGCTTGCCAGTGCCCGAATCCCGGCCAGAATGATGAAAAATAGACGAGCCGTGAAGACGATCGATTCCGTGAGTGCGTCCCATGTCATGTGCATAGAATGAGAATAACGACAGGTTAGAAAAGAACAGGGTGGTGGCTAAAATTGAAGTACAGGGTGAAGTGCACGTGTCCGTGTGTGTCCTAGTGTTTCCCCCGACGGACCGGTTTCTTAATCTTTACTACTAGGAGTTTTTTCTCCCTGGATTTGGGCCCGAGGGCCTGTATTGCCTCTCGTGGGCGAATGAAGGTTAAGAGCTTCTGGATCAACGAAGCCATAGTTGAGCAAATCATCGGGAATAGTGAGGTCCGACAAGCCTTTCAACGAACTCTCTAAGTGTTGAGAAGAAGGCTCTTTTTCTACTGGAGTAAGGGTGACTTTAGAGGTTCCACCCACCGTCTTCTTCTTCAACTTATAGGTCAATTTCTTCTTTCCCTTGGAAGGGGAAGGTGACGTCTCAATGTCGTGAACCTCGACTGTCGGGTCCCGAGTGGGACTAACATTTTCACCCGGTACTTCGGGCATCTTGCCTTCTCTAATTTCTCTCTCCTCTGGCGTGTCAGGGGCATTACATGCTGAAGACCCAGCCTGCTTTTTTCCTTTGCCCGAAGCAGGTCTGGTTAGAATGACGCCTTGGGGGAGGCTTATTCGGCGACCTTCCGCCAGTAGCCCGAACCTCGTAAGCGACTCATTTGAAATGAGATATCTAATGTCCCGATCTTCTACGGGGAGGGCTCGGATAGTTTCGACAGCTTCAGAGTACCCGGAGCCTTCGGGACGTGGGTTGATACCTGAAAAAGTGGATAAAGAGTCAGAAAAGATGCAAATTTCACCAAATTCAAGTGTTGATCCAGAAAACAAACTTACTTCCTTCTACCCATCTCCTGGAGAAAACGGGAGGACAACGCACGTAGAACCACTCTTGCTTGTACTGGGCAAATTTGCTCCATGCTCCAGTCAGGATTTGGCAATTACCATGTGGCTCGAGAAATATAAAAGACGGGCTATCTGACCGCCTCTTGAAGCAATAGATATAACGAATATCGCCAGAAGTCGGAAGCCTGAAAAGGACACTCATGAAGAGGATGCAAGTCCCGTATATGAATGCGTGGCTATTTGGATGTAATTGTGAAGGAGCAATCTCGATGTATTGTAGCACGTGGCGAAGAAAGAATTGAATGGCGGCACGCTGCCGACCCAGCACATGAACCTGTTGCAGGATGTATATTCGACTGGGGGCAGGTGCAGACGATCATGCTCCGATGGAACTAACACGTCGTCGAAGGGGATTCCATGGACAGAGCATATCCGACGAAGTGTACTTTCATTAATCTTTGAGGCCTGTGAATCTGTAATGACCACGATTTTTCTTATACGAAAAATCGGACCATTTGAATTAAAAGAAGAAGAGGTAGAAGAAGAAAATAGAAAACAACATCTAAATCTCACATCGCAGCGGAATAAAATATAATATATATTAACAGATCTTTACACAAATCAAAACTATATCTGTTTATATAATACATCATCAGAGTATACGTCAGAGTACACTTACATACAACTGGACAATAATCATATCATGCCCTCAATACATCAGAGTACAGAAATCAACACAGCGGAATATATGTATAACAAGTACGGGAGATACGTCTCGCCATCCAACTCATCGCCTGAGCTCCACAGCTATAATCTGAACCTGTTTATCTCGTTCTGACCCGAGCATCATATAAAACAATACCCAAGTCAGTCTGGAATACCAGCATGAGAAAATCACACTCAAATTGATTATTAAAGTTTCAAAAATCCTTTGAAAATAAAAGCATCTCGTAAGACCGCGCCACAAATAAACATGTCGGGTTTTTACCTTACGATAGCTAAAACACTTTTTATAAAATCCTCTGATATTATAATAGTGTCTATTTACAAATACTTATTCAAATAGCTGAAATTGTTACATGATTAAATTCCAGCATACTAGGTATACAAACAAATACTGTACAAGGCACGTAGGGAGAATGGATTTCCAACGAATGACTAGGCACTGGGGTACCACCTATCACAGTACGTGGCCTAGATCACAGTACCGAGGAGTACGCCCGCTCCCCAACAACACAAGGCCGGAATCACCTATGGGCAATTCCGAATATGATCACCTCATGGTTGGGATCAGCAACCGCACCACTAAGCTGAAATAAAAGGGACCTCTAGACAGGGATGACCATACTCTCCAATGGGCGCTACCCACGAAGCCTTGCTGCATATCCCCTGATTTTCAGTCATTCCCGGTTGATGAGGCTTGAGGCTAAACGTTACCTTCATAGAACGTTTCACTTAGAATGCCCATCGTCCCCTGACGATGTTTCGCAAGCATTCGTCCATACAAGTCCATTCCGGGTTCGAACGGAACTGAAAACCCCATTCTATCTTTGATATCAAACACGTTTCCCCACGAAACGTACAAACCGGATCGAAGTGGTTTTCGAGAGATAAATCTCGATCCCGGTTTCTTCGAAACGATCAGCGCATTTGGCCAACATTGATAGTCGGTGATTTAACTATCAATTAACATCCATAACATCCATCAACAATAAATAATTTTTCCAAATTATTTATTAACCTCAAATATCTTCGCAAGATATTATTTCCATTTTCAACCCCTTTTTGAAAACAATTTCCAAAACAGTTTTCTTCTCACAGAAAACATTTCCCAAATATTTATTTTCACTGGAATACCAAGTACAAAGCCATTTTAGATTTTTAAAATAATTTTAAAAGCACTTTATTACAAATATACTTGATAATATCGAAATTAAAACTACTTTAATACTCTATTTAAAATATATATTTAAAAATATTTAAAATAAAAACTACTTGAAATATAAACTAATTTCCCTTTTAAAAACATAATACCAAGTTACTTATATATATTTACTACAAAAATAGATTTGAAAACAAACATTTACTTTAGAATTTAATACTTAAAAATAATAATTTTTTCTAAAACATACAGCTTAAACAACATTAAAACTTTTAAAAAATATTTAACTTTTCTTGAAAACGTACTTGGCTATCCAGAGAATTACACCTCTCTTCCACATCTTTAAAAATAAATCACCATTTATTTTTAAACCAATTTACATTCCTTTATAATTTCCCAATCTGAATTTATATTCCAAATATCCACTGATATTTTATTACCCTCTATAAACCCAGTTTATAAATTTCAAAATCTCATTCCTTTTTTAATTTCAATTCCAAACGCTCAAATCACTTTTCAATTAGTTTCAAATTTACTTCACTTTGAAATAATTTCTTTACTTACTTCATTTATTTCCAAAATTCATTAACTTCAGAGTTTACTTTTTTTTAGTTTTAATTTAAGATCCCTTTTTAAATAAATTTACTTTGAATTTTTAAAGTAAATTTTTACTTACCTTAAATAATATTACTTTAAGGTAAAAATTCATTATTTCACCATTTATTAAGATCCTCTTTATCATATTATTAAAATTTTGAAATCGCTTCTATTTCTTTTCCAATTCATCATTAAGTTTATTCAAATTCATCAGAATTATTTTACTTAAAATTTTACTCTTTTATTTCTTTTCAAAAATCCATTCCAGAGATTTTGATAACTCAACATATCCAAATAGGTCCATCCAAATCATAACATCCAATTTTCCATATAATTCATCACAGGATATCAAAGATCATATCACAGAATATTTTAAACAGAATTAAATATTTTGAGGAATCCAGTTGGATCCCTCCAACCTGTTTCCCTGCATCCACAGACGTTAGCACAATACCAATTCCACTTCGAGGTGGAATATCGCGGTATATGGGATTTATATAAAATCATCCGCTATTATGCGGCGCATAGGGTCTCATCCGCAATAAAATGCAGGAATATCAATTCCAATATATACATATGCCAATATATATTGGTATATACTACTATATAATATTCCACATCAAATAAATTCAACCAATCAACCAAATATTTTAAATATAACTATTTAAAATTTAAAGAACAAGCCAGATGAGTGAGATTAACTCACCTTAAATTTTTGATTTGCAATCCGATCCATCTCGACTTGTTTACCCCGGGTTTGGCCTTGTATAAACATTATATGATTTTATTAATATTCGAACAAATCAAATAATTAATTTAATTTAATAAATTTAATTAACTTATATAGACTCAAAATTCCATTTAAATGAACTCTTCAACATTTTAAAACTTATAAAATTTTCACAACAGTTTATATATTTTTTTCCCCGTTTCAACATTCAATTTTCTAATAGTTTAATTTGGACTAATAACTTATTCTAAACAAATTCTCTGTAATAAATATTATTAATAACCAAATGAGTAAATGAGTAAATTAAACAAATTAATCACCTAAGCAGATTAGTAAATTGTATTTATTATATTTCCTTCAACTGCATATAAAATAATTCATATAATTTTCCCAGAAATTTAATTTACAAATAACTTCAACATTCCCGAAGTCCAACTATACATATCTAACCTTATGTATATATTTATGTGCTAATCTTCTTATATACATATTCTGTGTTAACTGTATATACATATCTATATACTATCAAATTTCAAACAGAATTGCTTAATATATCTTACTATAAAAATTAACCCAATATTTTTCTTCTTACCCAACATGTTATAACCATATTACAAGTTCATTTTTTTCATAATTAAAATACTAGACTTAACTGTACAAAAACAAACAAAATCATAAACAGTTTATATTCAACTACTTCCTATTATACAAGTTCATTTTCCTTTTAGATCAAAATACGAATTCAAATTTAAAAAAAAACAGGCAAAGAAACCCATACCTCCTGACATCGAGCACCATCGCTGCACTACCTCAACCAACGTCGCCGGCCCCTCTAAGAACTGTGCCCCGCCTCGTTCGTGACCACGAACACCCTACCGAACAACAACCCAAAACACATCACAACGAACGCGTATCCATTAGCCTCCCTTGTTAACTCGTACCACCACTTCGTCGAAATCCCAAAGCCACTGAGACAGCTGTGCCTACGTGCGCGTACTCACCACCGTTCAAGCCCTCGGTCGAGCTCTTCTTTGCCATGCTCCGACGCCGCCGCACAGAAGCCCTAAGTGCACGCGAGAGAAAACTTCGAACTGACTCAGATGAAAGAAGAAGATCGCCCAATTCGATTTCGTCTTCGATCCCGATTCGCTTCCTATCTCGAGTCGAACGAGTTTGAACTTCCTCCGATAAGCCTGAATTTGAACAAACCCTAGCAGCTTCAAAATCTCCCTATAGTATAAATCGATCTTGAGCAAGATAGCCTCCTCGATTAGAAGAGAAAGACCGTGACCTTCGATTCGAAATCGAATCGATCTCGTTACCTTTGTTTATTATAATTTTTTTTAGTGACGGCAATTTTCATTCATATAGACTGGTAAAAGAAGAGTTGAAGCTTACAAAATAAGGAGGAGCCATTTTAATTTTTATTTGGACGTGATTTAAAATGTGAAATGATGCCTTGCGTATTACAGTGCTTTTGCGTGTTGGGTTATACTAGCTACAGTAGCCTGAAATGATAAAAACAGCTGATGTGAAGTGTATTTGATTAATCAAAATATTATATTTAAATTCGGAATCGATTATTACCAATTTAATTTCAACACGTTTATCTACCGTACGCTCACACAACAACTCCAAAAACTATGAAAATTGAAATCCGATAATAATAATACAATATTACAGATCCAATGAAACTGGTTTCATCGAATTCCGAGACTATGCCTCGGAAGGCTATTTTTAAATTCAATTTAAACGATATATTTTAAAACTGAACAAAATACTTTTAAATTCAATTTTAAAAGTTCCATCACCTTTAGTATTAACAATATAAATTTTCTGAGCCTTTAAATTATTTTTTAACAAGCTCAAAACCCCGGATTCTCTATTTTACCCTATATTCAATTGTTTAATTCAAAAATTAAAGTATCCAATAAATATTTATATTTGAAATTCGAGTTATAATTTAACTTTTGAATGTTTAAAACGAATTAAATATTCCCAATTTAAAAGCCCAAATCCCAGGTCGTCACAAAATCGATTGGGTCGTCTAAGAAAATTGCTGCCTCTAGAGCGTCGGGAGCCAAGTCGACAGATGCCATCGCAAGGCTCGGTAAGTCTTGAGCAGGGGTAGTTGACGGGTCTGAGTTCCTGTAACTTTTTGTCGAGACTCGAGAGGATGGCCCGGGTCTATCCGAGATCGTAGCAGAACTAGATTTCCTAGACGTCTCTGATGAAGATTGAATTTGACAAAGCACCTGTTTGAACTATACTTAAAAAACAATCAACATTAGACTTAACAACATAAATATTCCCCCTGTGTGGTGTGTGAACTAGTGCAATCATTCAGATGTAAGTGCCAAGCAGTGAAAAGACGCTGGCTTGATGAAATAAGTTTAAGCTTTGAATTGTCATCTTCGAAGACCGTCATCGCTGACCGTTTACGAAAGCTTATCGTAAGATGGTTTATATTTTGAACTCGGCATCGTCACTGCATTTGAAAAGTTATTAACTAATAGGCAGGTTAAGTCCAAGTTTTCAGTTGTTTAAACACGAGAGTTATCAGTTTGGATTGTCCAATATGCTTTGTTGTTTAAGTCTGCCCTTGTCCATTGTCATGAATTCAGGCATAAAATATGTGTTGAGTCAATTATGCATTAGGTTCGACTAGTGTTGCTATTGTACACGACCCTCCTACCTAACCACTTCATTGTTCGGCATTCAACTAGTCGTGCCGAACCACAATCATGCCGAGCCTCATCGCTTGGCATTCTACCCTCAACACCAACATCCACTAACCATTCACTATCCTTGTTCGGCATGCGGCAAGACATGCCGAGCCGTAATCATGCCGAGCCGCATCGCTCAGCACTACACACTCCCACTTCCTACTCTCCACTGTTCGACATGTGGAAAGTCATGTCGAACCGCAATCATGCCGAGCCACATCGCTCGGCATTTTACCCTTGATAACTTTCATCCAACACGTCCTCCCTACCGCTCGGCATTTTATAAAATTTACACTTTTCTTCTGCTTTTCCCTCCTACCTCATTCGGCATGGGGGAATCATGCCGAGCCATGGCCGTGCCGAGCGACATCTTTCGGCACACTAAACCTCAACTCCAATTCCACTCCCGAATTTCCCTTCCATCGCTCGGCATAAAGAGATCATGCCGAGCCACAACAGTACATCTTCCACTAACTCCTACCTTCAAGCGCCTCTTTCGTCCACTTCTCTCCACCACTCCACCTAGTCTTGAACTCCTCTAAACGCCAATACTTCGCCCTTAAATCCTGTTCAACGCGGTTCATATTGACCACGGTTCTATAGAGATTCACGAGTTCGAATCTCATGCTTGATTTCTTAGTTAGGGTAAAGTGTTTAAGAGAGCGATCATTACCTAAGAAACGAGTTGAAGCTTGGGAATGTTCTGTGGTAGGAAGCACGACTCTGATCGGGTTCGTTGATTTAGGAAAGGAGATGGGGCAATGTATCAAGTTTGAAGAGAGAAGGAAAGGGTAGGTAATTCGCAGAGGTTCGAGGTAAGTTCGTAAGCATAGAAGAGTGGAGGTAAAAGTAAAAGGGAAAAAGAAGAAGGAGCATCGACTTATATAGAGAGAAAAGAAGTCGAAGGGACAACGACCGGTAGAACCGGTCAAAGCACCTCCCTCGACCGGCATTAAAGCCGTTCGGCATTTGTATTCCGTTCGGTATCGACAAGCCCTTCGGCATCCATATGTCGTTCGGCATTAGCATGTCGCTCGGCATACAATGCCTCGATCGATATTCAGGAGAAGCTACTATCGAAAAAACAAAGCAAGAGCTTAAAGGAGTGTATGGAGTGCTCATGATTCAAAGCATATCATGTTCATCCACATGATATGCTTTGGGGGGCAAGTGTTACCCAGTGGCTTGACCAGGTGAACGGAGACCTGATGTGGAAGGCTTGTTCGGCATGAAGGGCCGTTCGGCACAACTAGGTCGTTCGGCCCAACTGGTTCGACCGGCAACCAGCTTCGTTCGGCATCCAGGCTCGTTCGACATTCCAGCATCGCTCGGCATTCAAGCCACGACCGGCATTCCAGCATCGCTCGGCATCCAAGCCTCGACCGGCATTCCAGCTTTGCTCGGCATTCGAGCCTTGTTCGGCATTCCAACCTCGTTTGGCATTCGAGCCTCGATCGGCATTCCAGTCTCGTTTGGCATTCATGTCTCATTCGGCATCTCCCCTCGATCGGCATCGGACCTCGTTCGGCCTACACATTTCACTCAACACACTGCCTCATTCGGTTTGGAGACATGGCTCGGCATTTGCCATTCGGCATTTGTGGCTCGGCACACAGAAGTCACTCACCACGGGCCGAGGTATCTGGCTGCTAGGCCCGTTAGGGAAGTCCAACCCATCTTCGTCTATAAATAGAAGGGCAGGGGCACAATGAAATGGACCTTTTTTCGAGAACACTGGGGAGACTCTGCCGCTTTCAAGACTCAATCTTTTCAGTTCAAACTTGTACTTAAGACATTATTGTACGGATTGTATCTGTATTTAACGACTTGGAAAAGCAATAAAGATTACGATTCAAAGTGGATGTAGGCAGTTACGCCGAACCACTATAAATCTGGTGTTCTAGATTTCTACAGTTAATTTAGTCCATATCTCTCAGTTTTAATTTTTCTTCTTCATTTATCTATCTACACAATCTTTCTAAAGGGGGTTAGTGACCAATTTTGGTGCTAACATCAAGTAATTTATATTAGTTGGGAAGTGAAATTTATGTGATCGAGCAAGTGATCAAATCAGATATTACGTATGGATGATCCATGTGCATCGTACGTTCTTTAGTATGTATCCATCGTATATAGATAAAATATATTATTAAGGTAAACAAAAGCAGTCCATTGTCCGAACATAAACATGAACGACATGAACCAAATATCATTAACTCCTACCAGCCAATAATTTATAAATATATCTAGATATGGATTTGATAATACCCTGAGCGGGTCAGCTAAACCCCAGGTTGTACATCCTACTCTATTTTCTGTCATTTTCGATGTTAAGGTTATATTCGGTATCTTTCACATGAGTCTTCATAACATGAATCCCCAAATAGATTCTATCATCTCGAGCAGATCGCGAATCACTATATGGATTCGATCATCTCGAACAGATCTCGTATCTCCTCATAGATTCTCCTTTACGACCACTTCCGAAACATAGAACTCGTTTACTAGTTTTGAAGTGGTATTCGATAAGTAAAACACTTATCGATCCCGGCCTCGTCAAAACTAATCAATGAATTTTCGGTTAACTCAATTTCGGTTCTTTCAAAATTAAGCAAAAGCTAGAGTTGTTTTGTACTAATACTCCTCTCTGGGGGTTCACATTAGTATGAAATCACAAAGCCTTTTGATTACTTCTTAAGTTATATTTGGTTAAGATCGATAGTCAACCAATCGATTATCGAGTTAAAATGTTCGCTTATACAAATCAATGTTCGTATACATAACATATTTCCGACATTTCAACTTATACTATCCCTCGTCAAGAGTAAAGCAAGATAAGTTAGAGCACTTGTTGCATATCAAAGCCTTGCCTACACACTTCATTCTTGACTCTCACAGATAGATATGTCTACCCATCGGCTTTTAGTGTTAAGTATAGTATAAATAATTTCCATAAACAAGTAAGAAATCAACAAGAATAACAAGTTTCCGACATTCCAACTTAACTGTTCCTTGATCAAGAGAGAATTCGTTAGGTTAAAGTGCTATTGCTTCGTCCCTACTTGAACATCAACCTTAACTCTCACAAATAGAGAAGTCTGCCTCGTTCGGATTTTAGTGTTAAGCATAGTTAATTACTTCTCAATAGGTAATCGTACAATCAAACCATTTAGCCACTAAGCAATCCTTAACCCCTTTTTGAAAACATTTGTTTATATTTTAAAATACTTAGAAATACTTACAATAGGTTTTAAAATATGTATCCATAAAATTAATTTAAAATGACAAATTTGTAAAATCTTTAAAACTTGGGAAAACAAGTTTTCCTTATAAAAACCACTTCTTTAAAAATTCATAACTAACTCTTAAAAGTTCATAAAAAGTTCAAACCACTTTTAAAATACTCTAATAATAGTTACTAAACACTTGTAAAAAGAATAAAACAAAATATATAAATTTAAATATCTTTTCAAATCTTTTATATTTCAAAAATCAAGTCTAAAAGGGGCAGTTTTTCATAGGTGAATTTTTGGTTGCTTTTCGATATGTTACTTAACTTTTACTATCTAAACTTTTTATGGAAACAAACATACATATAAAAAAAATTTGGTGAGAAACCATAAGGATCTCTCTATAAAGTTCTATAGAAATCGTTAAAAACAAGGCAATTCCAAAGTGCATCCATAACAACTATCGTTATAAGTGCACTTTCAAATCCAAGTCAAATTCACGTCTATATTCAACCACAATCTAGTGCTTTGTTCTAAGAGCTTGCTACAAGTTATACTAGTCCATTCAAGTCTGTTCAAGTCCATATATATGCCACTTGCTTTCAAAGAAAGAATCAAAATCAAAATTTCAACGTATGTCAATATCAAAAACAACAACTTAAACACAATCAAACACAACATATATATGTTATAGTTTCCATTCTAAGTAGTGAGTTAGCTCACCTTTTATCCAACAAACAACCAAGACCCAAGCACCCAAGTCCAAACCCAACCTACAACCTCCTTTCCTTTCTTCGTCCTCCTTGCTTTCACTTGCTCTTGTCGTCTCCTCTCACTTAGTGCTCTCGGCCTATCAATGGGGAAAGATTTGTGCTCCACCTTTTCACCTTCTAACTTTGTAGAAGGTATTGTAATGTGGTAATAAGGCTTCACTTCAAATTTGAGCTGATTTAGATAAGATTTGCAATTATTTTAGTTTTGAAATTTAAAGAATAAGATATGAAATAGCTCACTTTTGCTTTGTGAATTTTGTGATTTATTAACATGGGTATGCCCCTTATATAGGCTTAAGAGTGGTGTTGCTTAGCCTTGTTCTCTCACCCCTCCACCATGCCATGGAAAACTCACCTTCCATCACTTCTCCTTTAGTGAAATACTCTTATACCCTTCTAATGTTAATATCTCTTATCCACTTGGAAGCTTCTAGAACCTTTCGTTACTTTGTGAAGATGAGTGTATGCTAATTAGTTGCTAGTGTGTTCATTTGATCATTAGACAAGTGCAAAAGAGTTCGAACAACTTATATTGATCAAAAAGCTATTTACTGATAAATCGATTTCTAAACACATAATTGATTTCTCTTCGAAGAATTTATTTTTGTAAACAAATTTCAAAAAAAAAGTTTCTTATCATTATTTATTAATTAAATGATGTTTAACAAGCTTATAAAATCATATTTATAACACTTAATTATATTTCAAAATGTTTTGATATTCGAAGATGAAGTATTCAAATTTCAGGGTTGCTATAGGTTTATAGCCCAACATGGGGCTGATAGGATCGGTAGGAATAAAAGGGTTAGAGATGGCTATTTCATGGGCTAAAGAGGATTGAAAATGAGTGGTTGAGATGGAAGGAGATCGAGTAAAAGAAACGATCCTAAACTCTCTTATTTCTTTCCTCTATTTAAACATATTTTCCTCCATTTGATAAGGATCTTTCGGGGCCTCCATCTACATTCCTTTGCCAGTCAACCTACCGTCTCCCATCTCTCTAATATCCTAGACCAAATCAAATCAATTTAGTTATTATCCAATAGCTGAAGGTTAACGATTCAACGACTATCAATCTACTGAATCAGAAAAGGTTTCAAAGGGGAGAGTTCATCCTTTCTGGGTGTGCTTTAAGGCTCTAGTTCTTAGGTTTGATTTCCATTGAATTAAGATTTATAATCTTTTGGATAATATTTTATTATGTATATATTATTATTATTATATTGTTAGTTAGACGACGATTCTGATATGTATTATTGTTGTCACGAGTTAGTTTGGTTATATTTACGTATATACTTATAAATAAATCAATCAATTTCATATATATTTATCAGTTCTATATAGCAACCTATTTTAGATATATTAATTATTATTTTATTAATATATATATATATATATAATTATGTATATATGGTCTATATTTAATTACAATATGATTATATAGTTAAAATTATCATATAATTTTATGCATATAAATATACAAAAATAGTAATTTTCGATAGCAAAAAATTAATTTTTATAATTATTCAAAATTATTCAAATCAATATACTATATAAATAAATCATATAAAATAAAATATGTCACGAAAAATATTTTTAAAATTTAGTAAAATGAACTTATCATAAAATAAGCTCTCAGCCAGAAACTAAAAATAAAAATAAATCAATTTTTTATTTTTAAAACTTATTATTATAGTAGGCCAAAAATTAATAAATTAATAAAAAATAAAATATTACCGTAAAAAATGTGATTATTTTTTCAAACTTCATAATGTCGTTTATGATTTAGTGGAAATATAAAATTTATAAAATGTTTTGACAATAATTTTTTATGTAATTTCGAATGTCAATTAAAATATATTTTAAAATAATTAAAGTGATAATAAATTTTTTCATTCTGTACACATGATTTGGAATTTATAAAAAATTAATTTTGTTAAAATATATATATATATATATATTCTAACCATATTTATGTGTGTGTATATATGTATGTATATATTATTTTAAATAATAATAATAAAATTAATTTATCATTATATATATTGGTACATATATTATTCAGGGTTTAATAAAACAATTATGTGTATATATATATATATTATTTTAATAATTAAATAAATTTTTATATTTAAACAGATATGTTATAATAATATGCATATATATATTATTAATATTTCAATTTTTAATTTTATGCATACACACATACATATTTAAATATTTTACATTTATATAAAATTATTTAAACGAACTTAATGTATACGTTTATTTATATATAATATTTATATATAAGTAATAGTTTATAGAAATTCATATATTTAGACAACACACATTACATATCGGATGAGCTAATATGTCCATCACGGTGCAAATCTCTACATCTATACATAAGCATGTTATACATTGCATGGGTTATCATTTTACACATGCATATATGTATATGATACCTATGTGTATATGTATTTGTATTAATATATAAATTAAATAAAATTATACAATTTATATTTAAATAAAATAAGAGATTTTATCAAAATAAAATTCAAAAATATTCTAAATAAATTAGACTTCAGAGGCCTAGTAAAGATCCAATAAGGGATTTTTTTTTAAATTCACCCATAACTTTAGCTGTGGACTAGTCCAGTTCCAACAATGGTATCGAAGCACAATAGCCTATGCGATCTAAATTAGTCATATTAGGGTTAGTTATTAAGCTTACAGCCCAAAGGTTGTCCCTTGTAGAAATGGCCAAAATTTGAATTAGGCATTGGGCTAATTTTCAAAATTGTTTGAAAATTAAAATATAAGGTTTTAAATTTAAAATTTAAATTTAAAGTAAAATATACATATATTATAAAAGTTATAATATACTAAAATTTTCAAAATGTTTGAAATTATTAAATACTAATTTCGAAATTTTAAATTTATTGATAAGATTAATAAATTTAATTAATTGATTGGTTAAATAAGTTAATTAATGAAAAATTATATACATGTATTATATATGTTTGATATATGTTATGATATATTCAAATGTTCAAGATATCATAAGTATACATGTATGTATGTAATATGATTTTCGAAATCAATATAATTTAATTGATTTTGTTAATTAAATTTATTAATTAAAAGGTTAATTAATTACACAGATTAATTAAAGGTTAATTAACATTTTAATAAATTTTATATTAATTTAATATAACATTTATATTTAATAATTATTATATACTATAACCTTTATAGTATAACACATATATCTCATATATGTGTAATTTTATTTAATTAATTAACCCCAAGTGCGAGAGGGAGATTAATAGATTTACGGTATGCCCAAGTGCAAGCAGGAGATTAATAGAGTTATAGGTATGCCCCATAGGCAATTATGTAATTCGCTATATATATCTAACTCATTGACCAATCTTGTTCGAAATAAAGGTGTTTTTTTCTATCATATACTTTGATATAATGTATTAATTAATTAATTTAACTAAAAGTGTATTTAATTGAAAATTCATAAATGGTATATTTTGCTATAGTAGTTACAAAGTGTTGTAACTGTAAGTAATTTATCATAATGAAAACAAATGTACAATTTTAAATGTTCATTGTCAAGATGCATCGAATTGGATATTGATGTACCCGTTGAGACTAGAGTACATAACGCTCTTCAAATGTTGGGCAGTGTATTGTTCATGAAAGCTGGGGGGACCTAGGGGTTACGTATTTATAGTTATTGGATAACTATGGAATGACTCACTTGATAGTTTTCTATTGGTTAATATAACTAAGGTCAAAAAAAATATCGATGTGATTGACTGACACAATTTTCTCGACTTGAGAATACCATTGATCTTCCACATAAAAGCTTCCCTTTGATTATGTCAAATAATGGCACAATAATAGGGTCAAGTGAAAGTATTGAAAGTGAAGCAACATTCAAGAGAGGATCCGTCTCCTTAATTATATGTGGTTAGTATCATGGTCAACCCAGGTCAACTTAAAGTCAAAATCTCTGACTAGAGCATTTTGGTTAATAATAATTGTTATATTTGAACCAAGGACATTATGTTTGGACTATAGAGTTGCATATGGATGATATTGGAATTTTGACCATTACCAAATTCCATAAGTCCAAAGTGATATAGTTCTGACGAAGAGAATTGGGGTGAAATAAAAATCACTACTGGGTAATGCTTAACAAAGTGAAATTGGATTTTACTGAAACCAAGTGATAAATTTAGCTAAAATGCCACACCACCTACTAAGTAACGTGTGAATGTTAGCATTCAAATAGTTCGATGTTAATCGCTGTCCAAATTTACACCTGACAAGTCACACAACCGAAACGATGAATTCGCCTTCGCCTTTAAGTTTAAGCAAATGATTTAATTATTTTATACTTTTTATAAATTAATTAAAGTAATTAATATCTATGAAATATTATTTATAAATTTGATTTTGGTTTGATCGAACATCATTAAATGTATTTATAAAACTTATAAGTACATTAATAGATATACGATATCAATAAGCGTTTTAAATTAAGTTTAAAATAAAAAAAATATTCATTCGGGCTCTAAGTGGATTTATAGCCCAACATCGGGCTAATAGGACCGGCTGGAATAAAAGGATTAGAGACAGTTGTTTGATGGGCTAAAGAGGAGTGAAAATGAGTGGCTGAGATGGAAGGAGATTGAGTAAAAGATATGATCCTAAACTCTCTCCTTTTCTTTCTCTATTTAAACATCTTTTCCTACATTTGATAAGGATCTTTTGGAGCCTCCATCTTCATTCCTTTTCTAGCCAACCTACCCTCTCCCATCTCTCTAATATCCTAAGCTCAAATCAAATCAATTTAGTTGCTATCTGATAGCTGAAGGTCAACGGTTCAATGATTAGCAGACTGTCGAATCGGAAAAGGTTTCAAAGGGGGGAGTGAATCCTTTTAAGCTGTGCTTTAAGGCTTTGGTTCTTATGTATGATTTCCACTGAATTATATTTTATAATCTTCTAAAGAGTATTTCATTATGCATATATTATTACCATGTTGTTAATTAGGTGATGATTCTGGTATATATTAATGTTTTCACAATTTAGTTTGGTTATATGTATGTATATACTTATAAAGTAAAAAATCAATTTTTTTATATATATCAGATCTATATAACCGCCTATTATATATATATATATTAATTATTATTTTATTAATTTATATTTATATATATATTATTCAATGATACATATATAGTTTATATTTAATTACAATATGATTCTATTAAAATTGATCATACAATTGTATACATATAAATATATTATAATAATTATTTTGGACAGCAAAAAATTATTTTTATAATTATTTAAATCAATATACAATATAAGTAAATCGGTAAAATAAAATATCTTCTGAAAATTATTTTATAAACTTTATAAAATTAATTTATCATAGGATAAGCTCTCGGTGAGAAAAATAAAATAATCATTTTTTTCAATTTTTAAAATTATTATTATAATTAGTTGAAAATTTATAAAAATAAAATTTGACCAAAATAAAAGTTGAAATTTTTTTCAAACTTCAAAATATGATATAGATTTACTAGAAATTTTAAATTTGTAAAAATGTTTTGAAAATAATTTTTTATGAATGTTTTTAAATTTTGGATGAATATCCAACTAAAAATATATTTTAAAATAACAAAATTAATAATAATTTTTTTGTTTTGTACACATGATCTGGAATTTATAAAATTATTAATTTTGTTAATTAATAAATATATATTATAACTATATTTATGTGTATATATATTATTTTAAATAAAAAATTATTTTATCATTATATATTTTAGTACATATGGTATTCGGGGTTTAATAAGAAATGATAAATATATTATTTTAATATTTAAATAACATATTTATATTTAAACAGATATGTTATAATAATATGCATATATATTACTAATATTTTATTAATTATATATATATATATATATTTAATTATTCTCGTTTATATAAAATTATTTAAACAAACTTAGCATATACATTTATATATATATTTTTTTATCATATTTATAAATAAGTAATAGTCTATATAGATACATATATTTGGACAACATAGGTTATATATCAAATGAGGTAATGTGTCTGTCACGATGTAAATCCCAACATCTATATAAAGGTATGTTATATCTTGCACAGGTTATCATGTTACATATGCATACATATACATATATTAGTATGATACATATGTGTAGACCTTTATCTTTATTAATAGTTAAAATAGAAACACAAACTTTTGGTCCGACCGTAAAGTTCCAAAAACACATTTATATATATTTCTTTATTAATAGTTGTAATATAATTGATGTCACGTTTTTTGGCATCAGCGTGAAATACAAAAAATGCATCTCTAAAGATATTATCAAAATTTAATTTCACTCCAAAATAGGATCTGACAATTAATCTTTCTTTAGAAATTCTAAATATTCTCTACAAGTATATACCAAGTCTTAACACCGCTTAAAAATAGAATCTAAAGAATAAACTGCTTTACAAATTCGTTCTTTATTAATTCATAATATAAATTAAATTTAATCTAACAAAAAATTAGATATTGCAACATAGAAATAAATATTCAAATAGTCTACATATGATTTAACACAAAAATATGATTAATTATTTATGAAAATCATTTTCTTTTGAACGTATTAAACAAATACAATTTATAGACAAACAATTCAGCTGCCTTCATCACGCGCGAAGCGTGGCCATAACGTTCGTTTATACGTATTAATATATAAACTAAATAAACAATATAGTTTATAAATTAACATAAAATAAGAGATTTTATTTAAATAAAATTTAGAAATGTTCTAAATAAATTATACTTCATAGGCCCAATAAAGATTCAATAAGGGAATTTTTTTTGAAATTCAAATAACTTTCACTGCGGACTAGCCCACTTCCAACACTTCAATTATCTTCTTTTTAAATTTTCAATATACAACCATCCAATTGTATAAAGATTAGATTTAGAATTCATAGAATCGAATGGATAGAACTAAAGAAATATAGATGTATATATCTAAAACTATTACTTTTCCTTTCAATTTGGTGAATTTCTTTCCTAAAGGTTGAATCTTGAATCTAAAGAAAAGTTGAGGAAGAGAATCGATAGAGTTTCGCTAGCATTTTTATTTTTCTTGTGAATAAAAATGAAAGAGCTAGCCTCTTATTTACAGTGGTTAGAATGCACTTGGACCGTAGGATCTAACTCGGTTTAAAATAATAAAATATGAATCGTTCCTGGCCTAGGAAAACCCTAGCCGACAGTATTTAACTGGTCGAACGACCATTTATTTTTGGAAGAAACTTATTACTAACGTTAATTTTTAACATTTTATTATTTATTTGCATTTAACTCTACCATTAATGTTTACTTCAACATTAACTTTATTACTTAATGTTCCATTATTTATTACCATTTTAAATTTTAAATGTTAACATCTATAATTTTTTTAATTTAATTTTAATTGAATTATTTTAAATTCTAAAACTTCAAACGTAAATAACTTTTCCATCTGAACTCTGGTCGTGGAACTTTATATATAAAAGTTGCTCAAAAAATCTTCATGAATGCAATGGTATAACTTTTGGGTCAAATTCTAATGTTTGCAAATTGTTAACAAGAAATCTTATCAATGCCCCAAAGTAGGATTAAAAGTGAGAACAATCTCTTCGAAACCACCTTTTGAATCAGTCAAGTTAATCTAAATCTCCTTCAAAATCACCTTTCGAAATGGTTGAGGTAAGTAGAATTAAAAGTGAGAAGAACCCTTCGAAACCACCTTTCAAACTAGTCAAGTAATCTAAGACTCCTTTGAATCCACCTTTCGAAATGGTTGAGGTAATTGAATGTTGTGGCCTAGTGGTCTCTAAGAGTTTTAACTATGTCGGTAGGGTTTTATTCCTTCGGAAGGTATCCCTTCGATAAGCTTTGATACAAGCACTCAATAATCGAATCCACATATGACACTGAATCAGATCCGATGTATTCGAAAATACCATGCACTTGCTTTATTAATAAATTTTCATGAATACAAGAGGTTTAAGTATTATAAGGAAGTGAAATCCCCAATTTTATTTAGGGATTTAGGGTTTACAAATTTAAGAAAGGAACAATTATGAAGGAATCAATTCCGAAATCCCCAAAAATTACCCCTAGAATCTTATTTATAGGTGTAAGTTGGACCCTTTCACATCAGTCCTTTCGACTTAGTCGAAAGAATGCCTTGAGGACCTTCTGTCGCTGCTGAATTTAGGGCACCCTTCTAACTTCGCTTTTAAATGGAACTTGGGTGCTTTCGACTCCGTCGAAAGGTACATAAGCATCCTTTTCCCTGTTGTTGATGTGCTGTGAAAGTAGGAAAGGATGTTGGCTTTCAACACTGTCGAAAGGTGTATTTTCGAGGCTTCGAATGTCTTAAAGCATAATAGAAGGCTTAGTTGCGAAAGGTAGCTTTCGAAAGTATTCCTGTTGATTAGTGTGGAACCTTCATTTTCTAGTGTTTGAGGAAGCAATATTGGTCATATGTGAAATCTCCTTCATATTCGTGGATGGTTTCAACTAATTCCAAAGGTTGATCTATGCTTTTCGAAAGGGTCAATTTGGCTAAACGTTCTTCATTTCGGAAGTTAAGTAATGACAAAACCAACTATTTTGAAAAGTTTGGCGCATATACGGAAGCTTGTTATCTAATACCTTTGAAAGGTGATTTTAACTTATACGAATATCCTTTATGCATGTGGAACCAACTGTTTTGGAAGGGGTTACTTGAAGTAGAAGGGTAGCCTTGTCCCCTTTCGACCTCTTTGAAAGTCCACTGCTCATCTAACATTTTGTAGAAGCATATCTTCGACTCTTTCGAAAGGTCTTACTATTGATATTATTCTTCATGAATCCTTCTATTGTATTCTTTAAGGTTTTGACAAATTTGGAGTGATTACTGATGATAACACTTACCCCCTAGTGAAGGGATGTTCTTGACTTTTCAAGTCAACTATTTCGACATCCATCATTATTTCAGCATAAAATTTTCCCGCATTTTGATATTCCCAAATGAATTTAACTGTTCATTTAAATCTGATCGAATGGATTTCCTTGCATTTTCTTTGCTTATAAATCATGCTTCCTTCTTCCCCCTTTTCATTTACATGCGATTAAAAATCTTGAAGAAAGAATAGGAAATTTCAACATCTTACAAATTCTTAATTTCAGCAGACGCAAGTTCAGATTTAAAGTAAACATCTATTGTTCTATATTACGGATCGATTTTTCACATTTAATTTCAATCTCAAATTCATAGGTTCTGAATTTGCGTCAATGTTTTAAATTTTGAAAATGATTAAGTTTATCATTCGTATAAAATGATTTTTAAATTCATTTTTTATGCCGACTTAGATTAATCTATGGTATCAATTTAGGGTTCGAACTTGGATTTGCTAAATTTGGGGATTTTACTGCCATTAAATGCAAATTCAGGCTCGAATTTTATTATGCTCAATTTTAATTTGTCTCAGAGGCCTTTTTTAAGATTAAAAATTAACGTCCCTCACTATGAATTGAATTAAGAAAAATATACTTTTTGTTGCAGTCGAAAACCTTATTCAACCTTTCGACTTGATCAAAACCCCCAAAATTAAGACAAGCCTAGCCGTTTGCACGTTATGTCTTCCCCTTTCGACTTATTCAAAACCCATAATAGTCAACAGGAATATAACTATCATTTTCTCAACATAAACATTGTCAAAACGTCTTAAAACCCTTTCATTTGTATTGAAATTACTTTGCTCTGGCCTTTCGACTTAATGAGAGTATAACGTTTCGGCAATGTTCATATTTTTAAGTAGAATAAAATTTGTGGGTTTTGACGTTGTCGAAAGTTATATTTGACTTGATTGGGGGATGCTGTGAATGTTTCAACAATGTATATATCCAAATTGGTATTGTGTGGATAGTTGCACTTATTATTAATAAAAAAAATTCTTTTGGGCTTTCAACATTGTTGAAGGGTGTGTTCAGGTGCCTGTATTCCATCCTCCCTTTCGACACAGTCAAAAGCTCAATGAATTTCATAATTCTCGCTAACTTCAACCTCTTTTTGAAGGCATGGAACCATATGCTTCGATGGATATATAAGCCATTGTAATAGGCCTTTGACACCTTCGAAAGGCATTAATAGTGAAATGAATTATAAATTTGATGAAAATATTTCACCTGGCAGGATCATAGGTTTAAAAAGAGCTTCTAAGAAATCAGAAAAGGATATAGTTTCAGAACTAGAATCTTCCCTAAAGAAGACTGAAGCAGTTTCAAGGCATTCCCTTATATCTTCTCAAGATGTAGTAAACGCAATCCTTAATGACTTAGGAATTACAAGAGTTGAAGCTATCCTCCTAGCGATAATGACACCATTCAAAACCCTACCAAGGGATATTTCGTTTACACCACCATCCACATTTGGCATGGAGGTTTCATTCCATTTCTCGAGTTCTTGTCAATATTTCTGAGTCACCTTGGCATAGCTCCTATTCAATTATTGTCAAATGTATATACATAACTCATCTCCTTAGAGCTCATGGCCTTGAGTCGGGTATTCCTTCTCTAAGTGCTGAAGTTCTCTTGTCAAGCTTGGCAATTTGAACAGCCAAATTTTCAGGACCAACCCTCACAAGAAGTTAGTTTCAGAGAGAGTAAACAAGTTCAAAGATTGAGAGACGTAATTTTTTATGTCAAATGCTTTCCAAGTATTAGTAGAGCTTTCTCTTCTCCTCGTAAGTAGATCATTACCATTGTTTTTCATTAAATTAATTTCTTTTGCTGAATTACATTTTCTTACTAGGCTTTGCTTCCAAAGATCTTGATGATGAAGGCAAGAGAATTGTGAAGTTGTTAACCACTGCCTCAAACAGTATTGGGAATAGGCTCACCTTATTGACCCTCAACAACCTTCAAAAATATTCTCTCCTTCCAGAAGGCCAAAGGAATTTTGGACAACCTCCTCTTGTCCAACATACTTCCAAAAGCAAATGCTTCTTATCCCTGGGTGACCTCAAAAACTTTTCATCTTTGTCTCCGATTTTTCTCGACCGACCTGGTAAACTTAAGTGCACCGTTTGTAACTTAATGTTGTGTTACTCTTTAGATGCCTTTGCTAACCTTTGCTTTTTAGTTTTAATAGCTGCTTCTTTATCTGAACTATCCATAAGAGATCCACTCCCTTCACCTTCTAAATCTAGTGCTTTAGCTATGACCCAGGCTATTGCTAGGTCGAGAATGATCGATAAAAGAAAATTGAGTAGGGTGATTACCGTGGGTCCTTCTTCTAAGAAAATTAAAACTATTGATGTTTAGCGTTCTCTTCCTCCAAAAGAGGGTGAACCTATTGATGTAGGCAAAGCTCTAAAAGGTCCTACTCTTAGTGCCACTGTCGACTAACCCAGAATGATTCCTTCAAAGGATGACTTCATGTCTCACATAGTTATGTCTGATTCTTCCAACATCATTGAGCAGATGCAAAAGGATTAAGGCATTTTAACTCCCTTCCAGGAGTTGAATCCCTCTGGACCCCCATCATCGGTGTCTCCTAATGATTTTAAGGAAATTCTACACTCAATTATGAATTCTGCATCATTCACTTCTATTCAACCGCCTTTCTTTGTACCTAATCTGACAGGTCATTGCCGATCTCTCATTAAACAACAACTTCTGGTATGTTTAATACTACTTGATTTTATTATTACTATTTTATATTAAATCTTGACTCACGCTTTACTTTTCCTTTCAGTTCTCCAAAAGCTAGTACTCCCTCTAAGAAAATGTTTCAGAGTCTTTCGTTGAGACATCTAAGCTCAAAGAAGAAGTATCAACTCTAAGTAAACAAATTACTTCCCTTACTACTGCTAAAGATAACGTAGTGAGGAAACAAGAAAGATTGAGCACTTCTTTTGTTCAAGCAAAATCTACAATTTTCGAGGAGAGGAAGGCTAAACAAATCTCAACCGATGAGGTTTTGGCTTTGAAAATGGCTCTAAAAGATTCAGAGGATGAAAAGGCGAGGATGAATGCTAAACATGTTTCCCTCAAGAAGAGATGTACATTTAAAAGAAATTGGAGAAGAAAAGGAATTCCTTAACCATGGCCATCAAAACCATCTCCGAGGCTAAGCAAAAGGTGTCTTAATTTCTGAGCTTCTTTGAGTGACATCATCGTAAATTTTTATGAGGATGCGATCATGCTAGCTTACTCCAATAATATAGAGAAGTGCCCATATTTAAGCTTTCCCTCACTCGATCCTATATTGGTTAAAAGATTCATGAATAAAATCAAGGAAATGGGGCAAGGGGTTGAGGTCCCTGATAGAGAAGAAATTGATGCCATAAAGCTCCCATCTTTCGAAGTCCCTCATGTAGAAGGAGATTCTAATTCAAATGAAGGGAAAGACGACGAGGATGATGAAGTCATCATTAAAGAAGGTTGCAATGATGATGACAATGATGATGATAGCCTTGATAATGGTGATAAAGATCAAGGTTTTAGCAGCAATGGGGGCGATCATAAAGATTCTCACGGAGGGTGTGACGATGACACTTCTAGGCTTCACATAAAATCATCCCTGATCCTAGTGCCCACGAAGAGGGTCAAATTGAATTTCCTGAACCCAGCGATCTTCATGAAAAACACCGCTATTGATGCCGAAGAGCAAGAGGGGAAAAGGCAGACCCTACAAACTTCAATCCCTATTTCTCAGTTATGGAATTCTTTTTCAAAATGGCTTTCACTTCCAAGATAACATTAGCTAATATCTATCCATTTTAAATAAGAAAGAAATCCATTCATCTTTATAAAACAAATCTTGAAAGAAAACAGGCATAAATAAATAGTATGTATAGGGAGTTAGATAAACAATTAACAGACCAAAATGCACTCTCTGACAAGTATTATAAGCTTAAAAAAACGTTGTAATATTAGCATCTTTTAAAGATCAGGAAGCGACTCCTCGACTAAAAATGGCGTGCCTTCACTAGGACAAGCTTTTAGAATAGAGAATTGATGACACTCTTTTGGATGTTAATAGAGGACAGAGATATCTTGGTAGACTTCCTATATAAAGCTTAATGCAGGCATCCAACTGTTGATTTTCATACTTAGGTGATTTAAGTATGGGTCTACTTAGATGTTTACATAGGAGGTACTTAGATGAATTTGGATCTGACTCTCATCCTGGGGCTTGCTAGAATTTACCGCAAGTCAACTCAATTCCTTGCGTATTTTCTCTAGAGAAACTCAAATATTATAAGGATAAATTCATTTTCGAGTTATTCAAAAAATCAATCTTGTATGAACTAGATGAAAATTTATAATCATGTAATTATATTAATTTGTAAATTTTCTGCATTAGTTTTCTTTTATACTAAGTCGTATTTCGTTACGTTATTACAGAGTAAATGTCTCTCAAGCAGTCTGGTTTCTAGGGATTACTTAGGCAAATACGTCAAATTAAGAAGAGATTGCATAGAAAAGGCATCTCTCTTGAAATCCTCAAGATTGGCTAGATATTTTTTTCTTAGAGTTCTCTAAAAGCTTTATATGCAACATCCCCGCCTTCACTTTGATTTTCTAAGCGACGAAAAGGAGAAGCTCCTTTAGGAAATTCGTCATGCAAAATTGATTTGTGGTCGTGATAGTCCTCCAACCGAAGAATGGGATTATAGCAAATGTCCCCTAGTTATTACTCCAAAAGGATTTGATACCACTTTTGAATCGACCATCACTCTTTTAGCTAACTCTTTGAATAAAGTTAAAAATGATGTTTATGACTTTAAGTGTGATAGGGCAAAGCAAGAATTTGACTATATTATTGATATTGTACCTTTTGTTTTATTTCTTTTTTGAGTTATAACCTCTACTATTATAATAAAAGAAATTTGTTCTCTGGGTAGTAATTTGTTTTTTGTTTATTTGAATAGGAATTATAGTTAGCTATCACACCACTCTCACTAGATTCATTATCTTGTTTCACTAGTATTAGAGATAAATTGGTGGTGGATCTTGAGAAGAGAAGCCTATTTAAAGATCCTTTGTCCACCTGACTTTAAGGTAATACTGAAGCATTAGAATGAAGCAAAAAAAATTTGCTTCAAAAGGCGATTATTAGAGACCTTAATGATCAAATCATTAATCTCGAAGTGGATATTAAGAATAAAGATGAAACAGTTTACAATTGAAACGCATAATTAAATCAAACCCTTCGATCGACTTTGATCATGAAATGTCTAAGCTTTTTCAAAAGGTAAGCGATTTGGAGATAAAATTAAAGATAGTCAAGCTTAGTGTAGATCCTTGGAATTTATCATAGGAAGTGACATTCTGGATATCAATTTACCAACTTCTCTAATCACCCCATCTGTTGTGAAATCGACAAGGTCTTCATCTTTAGCTATTCAAAAATTCCCTGCTACAACAAACCCCTCCCTCAGGTTTAGACGAGAAGGCAGTCGGTAAATGGTGTAGAAAGGTTAAATTTGAATAATGAGATATTTTGACGATAAACGGAAAGTGAGGTACTCGCAACGCATCAATGAATATGCAGCCGAAATTCAAAGGCTTGAACATGAAAATTATCTTCTTCAAAAGCGTATCGCCGATTTAGAAAGAAAAATCAAGACCCTTAAAGGTGCTAACCACGTTTTCAATCGTGCATTGAAGACTTGTATTGAATCCATTGATAATGCTAACGAAATTAAGAAGAAGGAAAAGAAGCTCAAAGAAATTCTTTGCATAGCATTTTGCCATATCGCTGATCCTTTAATTGTTGAGATTTTAGATAAGGTTGTCTAGGATCTTTGATGTATACACTAATGTCATATAATGTTCTTGCAGATAATTTTGTAAATTTGTAAATTATGTAAATATCACCTAGTTTGTTTGCCTTTCTTGTACTTGTAAAGTTGTTTCCGAATCTACTACCTAATAACTTTGATATGGTTTTTGTTGAATCATTCGATCTCCCTTATTTAATCTTGTTTTCCTAAAAATTACAAAGTAGACAACATTTCTTTGTTATTAATTTGAGATGTATATAAGAACATGTCCGGTAATTCGTTTGTACTATTGGCAATAGTACTAGGAAATATTCCTGCAAACCTAAATAATGGAAGTTAATAGATCATTATGTGAAAATAATAAGTGAAGAGAAATCCAAAAGTTGGAAATGATTAAAGGCTGGAAATTCTTGTCCGATAATAATAGAAGTCCTGAAATCCACTTTGGTAATAATGAGGAGAGACTCGAAACTTGTCTCTGTTTATTAGAAGTTCGAAAATCTTCTTCTGGAAACAATTGATAAATGATCAATAGTAATGGTTTGGTAATAATAGAAACCCAGAAATCATCGTCCGAAAGTAAGTCATAAAAGAGTTCGAAAATCCTTATCTGGGGATAAAATAAAATTTCAAACCTGGATTCGGGTGTTGATAAGCATCATCCAAATATTAATAGTTGGAGACCTGAGACCCAAATATGGGTATTAGTAAGAAAGATCCAAAAATTATTATTTGGAAGTTAACAGAAAAGCAAAGATGCTTTATAACAAAAGATCTAAAACCCAAATTCAGGTATTGATTAGTGAAATTCAAAAATCATCTTCTGGATATAGTGGAAGCCCATGAGTTCATAATAGAAGATCAGAAACCCAGATTTAGGTATTAATGAGTGAAGTCCAAAAATAATTTTTCTGGAAATTAGCTGATGGTAGTGAATTCATATGTAATCCGATAGTTATTATCTGGAAATAACAGAAGATTAGAAATCCGTTCCTAGAAATAAGAAGGATTTTTTAGAAACTATATAAATAATGGAAGTTCAAAAATTCTTATCTAAGCCTTTTGTTTTGTGCCAATCTTCGGACTTTGATTGTCTAAAACTTTTGCTTTGTATTGCTTCTTTGATTCATAGAACTTGATTCTTTTGATACAGATCATCTCATAGGCTTTGTATATCATTGATGTTTTGTGTGCCGCTTCTAGGGCTTGGATGTCTTTGTCTGTTGTTGTCTAGTGCGCTTGGTTAGCTTATCCAAAAGCAGGACCCAAGGACTTACCCAACCTCCCTCTAGTAGGCACTCTAGCCAGGCCTTATAGGCTGGACTAAAGGCTTGTTTGGTGCTTTGACCAGGCCATAGCATGGTGGGATCAAGGGCTTACTTCGCCCTCCCTCTAGAAGGTGCTCCAGCCAGGCCTTTTAGGCAGGATTGAAGGTTGGTCGGTGCCTTGAATTGGCCATAGCGTGGCGTGTTCAAGGGCTTACTCGGTCCTCCCTCCAGGAGGCGCTTGATCAGGCCAAAGTGTGGAGTGATCAAGGGCTTGTAGATACTTTAACCAGGCCATAGCGTGGCTCGGATAAAGGTTTACTCTACCCTCCCTTCATGAGGTGCTTTGATCTGGCCAAATCGGCGCAGACAAAGGCTTATTACCATTTAAGGTAGGTTTCAAGTTTTAGGAGAATTCTACTTGACCATGTAGATTTTTTTTTAAAAGAGTTGTTTGATTGAATTCGACTATGATTGCTTTATAGATCTATTGATTTTACCTTGTCTGAAAAAGTTGATGACCGTTCCTTCAAGAGCTCTATATTGATTTGTTTCGTGCTCATTCATCATATGATAGTGACAATAAGATCTTACCATATACCTTTCATATTTGGGCCTTTTCTTTTTAGATGGACAATATTTGAGTTCTTCCCTTGTTAGTAAATAGACGTTCTCAATTAATGTAGTCAAATCGATAGAGTTAGGAGTATACCTTAGGGGAAATTATGTAATTTATTACATACATCTAACTCGTTGACCAATCTTGTTTGAAATAAAGATGTTTTCTTTCTATTATACACTTGACATAATGTGGTTATATTAATTAATCAATCTAATTAAATGTATATTTAATAGAAAACCCATAAATGGTATGTTTTTTGATAGTAGTTACGAAGTGTTATAACCGTGAGTAATTTATCACAATAAAACAAATATACCATTTTAAATGTTCCTAGTCAAGATGCATCGAGACTGGATATCGATATATCCGTTGAGACTAGAGTACGTAACGCTCTCTAAATGTTGGGTAGTGTATTACTCATGACTATTGGGGCACCTAGAGGTTACGTACTAATAGTTATTGGATAACTATGGAAAGACTCACTCGATAGTCTTCTGTTGGTTAATATAACCAAGGTCAAATAGAAAATATCGATGTGATTAGTTTACACAGTTCTTTTGACTTGAGAATACTATAAATCTTCAATGTGGAAGCTCCGATTTAATTATAGTCAAATTATGGCACAACGTCCATCAAGTGACTATAGTTGGGTCAAATGGAAGTATTGGAAGTGAAACACTATTCAAGAGAGGATTCGTCTCCTTAGTTATATGGGGTTGGTATCATGGTCAACTCAAGTCAATCCAAAGTCAAAATCTTTGGCCAAAGTGGTACGGTTAATAATAATTATTATTGAACCAAGGATTTTGTGTTTGGACTATGGAGTTGAATATGGACAATGTTGGAATTTTGACCATTACCAAATTCCATAAATCTAAAGTGATACAGTTTTGACGAAGAGAATTGGTGTATATAAATGTTACTAACGGGTAACGCTTATTAAATTAAATAAGATTTTACTGAAAATGAATAAGTGATAAATTTGGCCATAATGTCACACCACTTACTAAGTGACATGTGAACATTAACATTCGAATAGTTCGGTGTTAATTGCTAACCAAATTTACACCCTTGAGTTACACAACTGAAATGATGAATTCCCTTAAGACCGAATGATTTAATTAGTTTATAATTGTCATAAATAAATTAAATTAATTAATATTTATGAAATATTAATTATAAATTTGAATATGGTTTGAGAAATATAAAATGTTATATATTTATAATAGTTATAAACGTACCAATCGATATACGATATCGATATGCGATTAAATTAGATTTAATTGCATAGCATTTATTCTTGGGCTTAAATGGGTTTAAAGCCCATCATTAGGGCTACAAATTTTGGTTTTGACAAGTTATTGGAGACAGCTAAAACTTAGGATTAGACCTAGAGAAGGATGGCTAAGATTAAGAGAGAATAGCCAATGAGATTGGCCTAATATCTCTTGTACAAGGCTATATATATGTATCTCTAAACCCTTAATCAATGAAAACTTTAGGCTGCCATAATTATCAATTTTACTGGCTGAAATTAATCCCCATATCAGTTCTAAGAATCTCAAATCAATTCAAGTTAAGTAAAAGCACTATTTGATAGAAAAGGTCAACAATTCCAGACTTGTAATCTGATGGATCGAGCATAACTAGAGAAGGGAATTCGTTGATTCAAGTGGACTCAATGGCATCATCAATTGGTATTTTATTTATGTATTACAGTAATCATATCATATTTTATGATTTAATATTCATTAATCCTAAATCTGTATATATATTAATGTTGGATATTTAGTTAGGTGAGATTTTCGTAGGTATATGTAGTTGTCACAAATTAGTTTGGTTATGTGCATGGTTATAATATTATGTGTTATAATTTATGTATAAACAAATCTAATTTGCTGTAAAAATTAATTTTTATCATTATTAATTATTTTATGTATATTTATATACTAATTTAAACATAGACTAATGTATATTTTAAACATATAACTACATATATGTATATTTATAATGTATAAATAGCTTAGAATTTTTTCTGACACCTATTTATACATAATATGAATTATTAAATTCATAAATAAATTTTTATACATATAACTAATTTTAAATTATATTTTATTGATTATTTGAATTGTTTATTATATCTAAAATAATTATTGCATTAAAAATTCGATTTTATATTTTTTAAAATTACTACATCTATGCAGTAACCCATGGAAAAATTATCAATTTTTTTAAATATTTAATATTTTTAATAATTAAATTACTTCAGTTGAACATTTCCTTTATTTATTAAAAATAATATTTTATTTCAAAAAAACATGAAAATTTTTCGAAACCTATATTTAATGAACCTAAATTTTTGTAAATTTTAAATTTTTCTTTTTTAATATTTATTACTAATATTTTAATTATTATGATCAAAATTGTTTATTATATATATATAATAATAATAAAATATAAAATTATAAAATTATTATTTTATGTTTATTATGCTAACTTCGATCTAAATAAATAATTTAAAAATATATATAATTATATTTTAAGTATTTGAATGTAATTACTTATTCATATATAAATATACACATTTTATTTAAGCTTATATATATAATTTTAATTATTATATATATATATATGTATGTATGTATGTATAATTTTATATGTTTTATTATGTATATATATTTATACAAATTTTTTAAATTATATATATATATATTTAATTTTGAGACTTTTATTTATAAAATATATTTTAAATATATGTATACGTATTTATATAAATATACTTTGCATTATAGATTTATGCACATATTTAGACAACATACAATACATACAAAATGAGCTAATGTGTCTGTTGCGGTGTAAATCCCAACATCTATATACGGGCATGTTATACCTTTCACAGATTATTATGTTACACATGCACACACATATGTATATGCATACGATACATGTATATTTATATAATTAAATCATTCAAATTAACTTTACATTATAAAATACTTAAATTTAAATAAAATACATGATTTTATTTTAAAAAAAATTGAATTGTTCTAAATGAATTACACTTCATAGGCCCAATAAAGATCCAATAGGATAAAAAAAATTGAAATACACCCACGACTATCGCTGCGGGCTGGCCCAATTCCAACAATGGTATAAGAGCCCAATAGCCTATGCGATCTAAATTAATCATGTTAGGGCTAACTTATTAAGCTTGCCCACTCAATATGGTGTCTAGAAAGGTAATGTCTCGGATTGAATTAGGTAATCAAGTACACTGTCCTACTTGGTTACCAGCCTGGCCTGAAAGGTAACGTGAGCCCAAAGGTTGTCCCTAATAGGAAAGGTCCAACTTAATTTGCGCCTTGGGCTAATTTTCAAAATTGTCTTGAAAATTAAAGTAAAAGACTTTAAATTTAATTGTTAAATTTAAAATAAAATATATGTTTATTATAATATTTATAATGTAACATAAATTTTCAAAATGTTTGAAAATTTAATGAAAATTTCAAAATGTTTGAAACTTTTAATTTCAAAATTTAAATTTTGTTAATAAGATTAATAAAAAATTAATTAAATGAGTTAATTAACCAATACTTATATGCATGTATTATATATGTTGATATATGTTATGTTATTTTAAAGTGTTAAGATAACATAATTGTACATGTATGTAAGATAAATTTTGAAATTGATATAATTTAATTAAAATTGTTTAAGTAAATAAATTAATTAAAGGTTAATTAATTAAAAAAATACGCATATATAAGATATATGTGTTATACTATAAAGGTTATAGTATGCACTATAAAGTTTATAATATATATGTCCAATATAAAAGTTGTATTAGAATACTAATTTAAAACTAATTAAAGAGTTAATTAATTAAAATTAATTAAATAAGATTTAATTAATAAAATTTTATACATAAGATTATTGTATAAGTTGGTTAAAATATAAAAGTTATATAATAATGAAACTTATATAATATGAGTGTATAAACTAAAGGTGGAACATTAAAGAAACACAAATAGACTTAAGTAATAAATAAATACGTAAACGTACATATACCGTGATTTTTGATGTGTATGACACTTGAATCACGAGGGTATTTCATAAGAAATGCATTATTCCATAAGTAGATATCACTCAATATAATATATTGAAGATTATGAATCTTCAATATAATGTTGTCCTCTACCATATATATTAATAAATTACTTACATACTCTTTAGTTGTTGAGCATACTCGAGCTATGGATGTTATGTGTAGTAAACAGATGAGGTAAGATAACTATATGTATTTATTGAGCAAACTCAAGGTACATATAATATACTTAGGCCATCACGATATGATAGGTACGAGTGAATAATCTCTTTCGATTTGTTGAGCAAACTCAAGGTCGAAATGATATTAGGACAAGGAAAAATAGGTTAGGATTTGTATATGATACAACCGATAAGGAGGTATCCATTGTTTATGGGGCTTGTTGAGCAAACTCAAGATAATAATACCAAGACAGACGAGTCCTAACACCCACTACTGAATTCGAAAGACTTCTATGTTTCATCTTAGGGTTTGGAGAAACATAAAAGACTAGTGGGAGCCTTATTAGGAAAATGAAATGGTAAATTTAAGCTTTCTAATATTGTAAGAACATATACTAAAAAATGTTATAATTATCTACAATGATAAATTTGTGCATTTAATATGATTGATAAAATGTTTATCAATTAACATATACAAATGAACTGAATGGAAGTTGACAAATGGAAATATAATGCCCACTATTAAATTCCTATTACATGTTAACGTTTTAACACCCATGTAAGTGCCTAATTTTACAACTACTAAATATATTCGTGGTTTGGTCACTTATGCATTTATTTGGTCAAGACCATGTATTGCTAACTATGAGTTTCGAACTCTAAAAACAATACAAAACTATGGATATTTGATCCATATACAATTGCATATGTATGGCAAATGGTCAAAGTTTGTAATATACAATATTTCGATGAAATTAGTTCATCCCAAAAACCAAATAAACCTTAGTGTGAGATCGAGTATTCAATTTGACTGATTACAAAAGGGATCATATTGTGTTAATGTAACATAAGGCCAAAAAACTACAAGATAGATATATGAACTCGATCGCTAAAATGTCATTTTGATCGGTTTACATAAAGTGCAACATATTTGACATTCTTAAATGTTAAGGATAATCAAATGCACTTTTGTAAAGAGTTTGTTATGATATTGCAGTATGGTTTTCTTTTGAATAGTTTGACCATTTGAAAGGAAAACGAATTTATAAGAATAGATGTAATTTAAGGTACAGTTGGAATGAAGAGAATGAATACTCACTTCTACTTCATAGAGAAATATTGGAAATATGAATTGTAATAAATAATTGATACTTAATATTGGAATAAGAAATATGATTTCTATTCTGAAATGTATTTTCATATAAAAAATTATTTTCTATGAAATTTATTTTTTTGAGCCCATGATATTTGATCAACGTACTCTCCACTGTAAATAGTTGCAGTTTATGAAATAAACAAATTGTATCAAGTGAATGATAGATCTCCAAGTTTAATACGCTAGTATAGTAATAGCGGAAATAGTGAGAGCATACCATATAGCACTTATTAATTGTATCATAGTACGAAAATTGTTTTCGTAAAACTTATCATACATTATTTATGAAATAATGATTTTTTTTGGGTATCGACTGAAAAAAATACACATAGCTATATTTCAATATGAATATTATGAATATTCTTTGTGAAATAAAACTATAATGTGATAAAAAAAATTTATAACAAAAGTGATGCATTGGAAAATACAAAAGTATCTAATTTTGTTTATGGCTGTTTTGAAATTATAGACTAAGCCGTAGTTTTGAAAAATAATTTTATTATATGATTTTGAATCATATGATACTTGTTAATTATGTCTCAAAAAATAAAGGGCTATGCACTCATTTAGTGGGAGTATCATAGGAGTTGATGAACTCTTCAGATGGATACATATAGATGTATGCAATCGTAACTCTATAAATACCAAAACGGTTCCATGTACTTCGTCATGTTCACCGATAAGTTATCATCGACACAGACATGTGTATTTGATACATATGTAGTATGTCTATGGTAAACTTATAGAATGTGAACAGGAGTAAATAGAATAACATGTGATAGAAACGATTTGATTTGATCGAATGATTGAGTATATTGGAAAATGTTCTGAACGTAACTAAAATGAATAAAGATTCAATCTCGAATTTACTCCTCCATGTGATACATAATGATGCATCGATGTGGAATGATCAAACTTTGTTGGACAATGTACGATTAATTATGAGTGGAGTTGAGTTAGTTTCTTTCTATAAGGTAATGTACTTAAGGGTAGTACATAAGGTTAATATTATTTCATCTGAATAACATTTTATAAAATTTTACAAGATAAGGGTTTATAAGAAACTCCAACACATCCTAGGTCAAGGAATTGGTAGGTTGTGCGAGTCGAAAGATTGTACGTAATAATTGCTCATGAGGGATCTTGTATGAATCTCTCCAGAAGGATTTTGAAAAGACTATCATTGGATGACGTATTTATGTTTCGAACATAATTTTTGTAAACTAAAAATCAAATCAGCTTTATAAATAAATAAATTCATAAAATGTTTATGGATACCTATTCTATTGCACTGAAAAACAATTGTTGTTTCAAGAAATACCAACCTCATTGTGAAGGAATGTTCTTGAGAAATTATTGGTAGTAAAAAGGATTTGGATATGATCCAAAGATAGAACTGATTAGATGAGATGAAATAAAATTGACTAACCTAAACGAACATATTGCATTGGAATGTTTAATAAGTATTCTCGCCCATTAAGGAGAAACTATGAGTTTCTTGTCAATGTCGAAAATATATAATACTCGATTGTTTAATTAAACCAGTAAGAGTGTTGACTTTATCATATGGTATGATGCACAAATCTGAAAGGATCCCAAGTACGCTATCAAAATATGATTTTGGTAGTTGTAGCCTAAGTGATGTGATCCATCGGCCGTGATTGTGTCCTTATGAGCAAGACTAATGCAGTTGGAATTAAATGAGCAACATTGATGAGAATGATATCGTAAATTTCAATTGTTGAAATTAGCGTAATAGATTCGGTATTCAATGTGCTCAAGTTAATTTAGATTTACCCACAAAATTACCACTTGATATGACTTTATGTTTGGTACGTATGTATTGAAACAGAAAATTCTAAATAATGATTTAGAGTAAAATGTTTACCTATAATAACCAAAATGTCTCAAAGTCGGTGAAAGCGATATTGAGTTTGTGAGTCTTTGGATATGATCCAAGGAATGATACGAAAGTATCATTTTATAAGCATCAAGATTAAATAAGTATTTTGATAAAAATATCAAATAGTTTGATTATTAATCAAAATGCAGAGGAAGCGTGTGTTCATAAGAAAGAACGTTAAAAGGTACATTGATATTTCTAAACTATAAGTAAACAACATGTTTTGATTTTAATGATGTACTTATATCAAAATCAGCCTTAGTTGTTTTAATACTCAACTTTGGATTAATAAATGATGTCTTTTATAGTAAGTATAAAAGATGTCGTGAATGTCCCAAATGATATGCAAGGACACCTTATTAAAATGTTTAATACAGAACATGTAAGATTGATTCCTTGGCATTGGTAATAGGAATTATCATACATGTTATGCTGTCTACGATATCATGATTTGTTTATGTATTTGATACATGAAGCAAATATCAAATCCAAATTGATATTTCTAAATGGTTGTTTGAAGTGTTCTCATGTATTTATGTAATATTAGAGAATTGTTTATAAAAACATAAATTCCTTATGAAGGGATGTTCAGACTCAAACTTTCACAAGTAATATTGAGTATAATACGTCAATAAAAAATCTTTAAGTTAGAAATGTTCCAAATAAAAGACCATGACTGATTCAATAAAAAGGCTAGGTACATCGCCTTGAATAGCGGCACAATCAAAACAATGTATATAAGATATATAAGTGCACAAATTTATAACTGAGTCGATTCCAAATGTTGAGAATCTCATGACAGACTTATATGATAACAATATCATAATATAGTTCATAATAGAACTTAGAGCTCACTAGAGGTCAAGGGACATACTCCGAATTGTTCTACATGATAAAGCAGTTTATCACCGTTGGAGAGAGTTGATTGACAAAGTAGATAATTATAACATAATAGCATACCCGTTCACAAAGGGACTGACCTAACTGGTTTTGAGAAAACCGATTGGAGAATTTGGAATAAGATTCCATAATTAACCCCAAGTGCAAGTGAGAGATTGATAGAGTTAGGGGTATGCCGTAGGGACAATTATTTAATTTGTTACATATATATAACTCGTTGACCACTCTTGTTCGAAATAAAGGTGTTTTCTTTCTATTATATACTTGATATAATGTGGTTATATTAATTAATCAATCTGATTAAAAGTATATTTAATAGAAAATATATAAATGGTATGTTTTGTGATAGTAGTTACAAAGTGTTGTAACCGTGAGTAATTTATCACAATGAAACAAATATACCATTTTAAATGTTCCTAGTCAAGATGCATCAAGACTGGATATCGATGTATCCGTTGAGACTAGAGTATGTAACGCTCTCCAAATGTTGGGCAGTGTATTACTCATGACTACTGGGGGCACCTAGAGGTTAAGTACTGATAGTTATTGGATAACTATGGAATGATTCACTCGGTGGTTTTCTGTTGGTTAATATAACTAAGGTCAAATAGAAAATATCGATGTGATTAATTTACACAGTTTTTTTGACTTGAGAATACTGTAGATCTTCAATGTGGAAGCTCCGCTTTAATTATAGTCAAATTATAGCACGACATCCATCAAGTGACTATAGTTGGGTCGAGTGGAAGTATTAAAAGTGAAACACTATTCAAGAGAGGATTCATCGGGGTTAGTATCACGGTTAACTCAAGTCAACCCAAAGTCGAAATCTTTGGCCAGAGTGGTACGGTTAATAATAATTGTTATTATTGAACCAAAGATTTTGTGTTTGGACTATAGAGTTGAATATGGACAATATTGGAATTTTGACCATTACTAAATTCCATAAATCCAAAGTGATACAGTTTTGATGAAGAGAATTGGTGTATATAAATGTCACTAACAGGTAAGGCTTATTAAATTAAATAGGATTTTACTGAAAATGAATAAGTGATAAATTTGGCCATAATGTCACACCACTTACTAAGTGACGTGTGAACATTAACATTCGAATAGTTCGGTGTTAATTGCTGACCAAATTTACACCCAAGAGTTACACAACTGAAATGATGAATTCCCTTAAGACCGAATGATTTAATTAGTTTATAATTATTATATATAAATTAAATTAATTAATATATATGAAATATTAATTATAAAATTTGAATATGGTTTGAGAAATAAAAATGTTATATATTTGTAATAGTTATAAATGTACCAATCGATATACGATTTCGATAAGCGATTGAATTAGATTTAATTGCATAGCATTTTGTCTTGGGTTTAAATGGTTTTAAAGCCCATCATTAGGGCTGCAAATTTCGGTTTTGACAAGTTATTGGAGGCGGCTAAAACTTAGGATTGGACCTAGATATGGATGGCTAAGACTAAGAGAGAATAGCTAATGAGATTGTCCTAATATCTCTCTTGTATAAGGCTATATATATGGATCTCTAAACCCTTAATCAATGACAACTTTTGGCTGCCATAATTATCAAATTTGCTGGCTGAAATTAATCCCCATATCATTTCTAAGAATTTCAAATCAATTCAAGTTAAGTAAAAGCACTATATGATAGAAAAGGTCGACGATTCCAGACTTGCAATATGACGGATCGAGCATAACTGATAAGGGAATTCAATGATTCAAGTGGACTCAAAGGCATCATCAATCGGTATTTTATTTATATATTATAGTAATCATATCATATTTTATGATTTAATATTCATCAAATCTGTATGTGTGTGTGTGTGTGTGTGTGTGTATTAATGTTGTATATCTAGTTATGTGAGATTTTCGTAGGTATATGTAGTTGTCACAAATTAGTTTGGTTATGAACATGGTTATATTATTATGTGTTATAATTTATGTATAAACAAATCTAATTTGCTGTAAAAATTAAATTTTGTCATTATTAATCATTTTATGTATACTTATATATTAATTTAAACATAGACTAATGTATTTTTTAAACATATAATTACATATATGTATATTTATAATGTATAAACCGCTTAGAATTTTTTCTTACACCTATTTATACATAATATGAATTATCAAATTCGAAAATAAATTTATATATATATATATATAAATTATCTCTTATTGATTATTTGAATTGTTCATCATATCTAAAATAATTATTACACTGAAAATTCGATTTTATATTTTTAAAAATTACTACATCTATGCAATAACCCACAAAAAAAATTTAGAATTTTTTTAGTATTTAATATTTTTAATAATTAAATTACTTCGGTTGAACATTTCTTTTATTTATTAAAAATAATATTTTATTTTAAAAAATCATGAAATTTTTTTGAACTTGTATTTTATGATCCTAAATTTTCGTAAATTTTAAATTTTGATTTTTTAATATTCATTACTAATGTTTTTGATCAAAACTATTTATTATATATATAATAATGATAAAATTATAAAATTATTATTTTATGTTTGTTATGTTAATTTCGATCTGGAAATAATTTAAAAATATATATATATAATTATATTTTAAGTATTTGAATGTAATTAATTATTCATATATATACATTTTATTTAACCTTATATATATATAATTTTAAATATTATATATATATATATATATGTTTGTAGAATTTTATATGTTTAATTATGTATATATATTTATACAAATGCTTTAAATTATTTATATATTTAATTTTGAGACCTTTAGTTATAAACCATATTTTAAATATATGTATACTTATTTGTATAAATATACTTTGCATTATAGATTTATGCACATATTTAGACAACATGCAATACATACAAATTGAGCTAATGTGTCTGTAACAACCCGACATTTCGTACCCATTTAATTATCGCCTCTTGACGATCTAATCTGGTTGCTAATAGCTATTGGCATTTTGATCGAATTGAAATTCTCTTCTTATCCGGTTTGAACTATTTTCAAATTGGATTGAAATTCAATTATAAAATTTTTGTTAAAAGGGTTGTGAGCTTTACAAATCATCTTGATCCATTCTTTCTTGGTGCCGTATTCATCAAAGACAACCCGATCCCCCTTCCTCATTTTTCATTCATTCCCAACCCTAAATCAAGCAATCGAACGAATAATGGGTGCCTCGTTCAAAAATTAGAGCTTCTTTGATCGCTCGCTTCTGGAACTCGAAAGCGCCAACCTCATCTTGCTCAAGGCTGCTTCGACGTGCTCGTGCTCGATTGGACTTCGGCTTAACTTCGTTCGTCTTCCTCACCGCATCAGCTTCGTCTTCACTCCCATTGGCAAGGGTGAGTGATTTATTGCTCACATCTAATTCAAGAACTCTGTTTCGTGACTTGGAATCTTCTGTGACATCTGTTTTGACTTAAATCAATTTCTTTGAATCGTTGGCATTGATTTCGAAAATAAAATTCACTGCTCGTCCCACTTTGATTTGGAACTGCAGTCTATCATTTCTGAAGCATTCACGACTTCGGGTATTTGATATTCTTTGATTTTTTATGGCTTCGATGTACTTCGGCCTCTGGTCATTTGACTTTAGTTGCTTTTGCCTTGAGCATTTCATTGTGGTTATATGTATTGCTTGAAGTCATTCGACACACACACTCTTTTCTTGTTTTCAACAATATCATGCTATTCACTGTGTGTATCATTGAACTTCAAAATTGATACACCTTGTAGCTCTTGTACTTTGCATGATGCTGACTTGTTTACCTGCACTGTATACATTTCTTGCCATTGTTTTATCACTGTCACTTCCCTGACCTGTTGCATTTGTTGTCGTGGCACATCACTGGTTCATGCCTGATTCACTATCGTAGCTGCTGTATATAAATTCTGACAAACTTTGGCCTTGACTTCATTTGTTCATGTTGCCTGTATGCTTCCAGTTTTACTTGAACTGTCGTTGTTGCATGTATCACTCTGTTGCACTTCATTTTGCACACTTCATGCTTGTTACTTGATCTGTTTCATTCACTACTGTCTGGACAGTTGCATTGTGATATAGCTCGAACTGTAGTTGTTGATGTACATATTGAGGTTCTAGTTGATTCACTGTCTCATTTGCCATAGCTTGATCCATTCAGAAACATTGTTGCATTTTAGTGGTAGCTTGGTCTGCATTATTGCTTGAAGTCATTGATGACACTTGTTGTTGTTTCACTGAAGTCTGATATGCATACATTTGAGTCAGTGTTGCAACTGAACACTTGAACTATATATGTTTATTTGATTCTGGACACTGTGATTTGTATTTACTTGAACTTGAGTTACTCTGGTCACTTGAGTCTGTTGCCTTTGAGTATTTGGACTTGATTTTTATTCATTCCTATATTGTGTAGTTGTGTTGTAGATGCATGTTTGATCTTTGATCCCTGAATTCATGCATCCCTGACCTATGACTTCTCGTGTGTTCACCCTTGACCTGTTTTGCTTCACTACATAGCATATTCTCTTTTGTATATAGTTTGTACAGTCATGCTACTTCATGTGTATCTCACTTCACTGTGTACATGCATAATTTTTAATATTAGTTGCAGCCTGCCCTTGTCTTTGTACCTGTTTGCCACTGCAGTTTCATTGTGGTGGTTGTTTTGTATTCGTTTTGTATATTTTGACCAGATCTCGCTATCCAGTTGAGTTTGACACTTGAGTTGTCATTGCTTGACTGTTTAGTTTCCTGGTTAATCGTTGGTTTCAACTGCAGTTTTATTGTGCAGTTGTTGTGATGGCGAGGCAGTACACGCGTGCGTGTACTGCAGCCACACAGAATTGATAGACTTTAATTGGAATTTCTTTTGTTCTTGATTCATTGATCTGTTGCGTATTTCGTATGCCGAATTGGCGAGGCAGTACACATCAGCGTGTACTGCAGCCAATCATTGGTAATTTTGTGGTTTACTAAATTATCTTCATCGATGATCTTTTTACTTATCTTTGTTGATATTTCGAATCTACTGATTTGTGGTTTAACACTGATATGTGTTATATTTATCGATATCCAACTCTCTTATTGAAGAGTTGGATATACGAGATTTTCGAGACTGTCATCTATTTGATGTTTGATTATTATTGCTTCTGTGCATTAATAACTGAGTTTGAATTAGACTGACCCGTGTATTATTTTCTTTTGAATTTAATACTCGGGTCAGACCGAGTATTTACAGGTTGTAGATTTTTAGCTTTTGGTTGCTGCTAGAGCTATGAAGACTTTTAATATCATTTGAAGTGGTCTTCGTCTTGTTGTAGTAGTCAGTGTGTCTGTTTTAAGATGATAATGTATTCATGTATATTAGTCGATAATGTACTTGTATATATAACTTCTTGAGTCGACAATTGTAGTTGTATCATTTGTATTGTGTCAAATGTATTGTAACTGATATCAGTTATTATATATATGAGACTTTTCGTTCCATCTGTATTCCGCATTTATGTTATCTGTGTTATTTTTATATCTATTGTCCTAAACTATTATAGCCACTGTGTAGTAGCTTTGAGTTTGTATCGGTATGTTGGATTTCCTCCTGTAATAAAAATGCATGTTATTCTATCTGACATATCGGTGCTCGCACAAAGCAATTACACGGATGATCGCTCCTCAACAGCCTTATTCTCCGTGCTAGTTGACAGCACTACACCGTAGTGTTCTTGGCTAGCGTGGGTATAGAGGTGGGGCGTCACATTGTCTGTTGCGATGTAAATCCCAACGTCTATATATGTGCATGTTATACCCTTCACAAATTATTATGTTACATATGCATGCACATATGTATATGTATATGATACATGTATATATATATATATATATATTAAATCATTCAAATTAACTTTACATTGCAAAATACTTAAATTTAAATAAAATACATGATTTTATTTAAAACAAATTTAGAATTGTTCTAAATTAATTATACTTCATAGGCCCAATAAAGATCCAATAGGATAAAAAAAATTGAAATACACCCACCACTAGCGCTACGGGCTGGCTCAGTTCCAGCACAAATTGAATTCTTTAGGGAGTCTTGATTTGAAGCTTGTCTTTTGAGGCTGATTTCTAGATCTTTTGTTGCTTGATCCAGGAGTTTCGCCCTCACTGACCAATTTCCTTTTTAGAATCTTTTAAAGCTCATATGTAGGTAATGATCTACTTGTCGCTTGATGCCATTTTTGAGCAAAGGTGCAATAATCAGCCATCATTCCTTCTTCAAAGATAGTTCCTTTTGCATAGCATTGGATAGCCTTCTTCATTTGAACAAACAAATTATCACCTTTACATTTTGCTTCTCCTAAAGCAAAGATGGATGTAGGGCCAATGTGGAATGGGTTTAGGCTCCAATTGTTTGGATCATAAGTTTCATCTCTCTTCTTTTTCATGACTCTTAAAGCTTTCAATTTTAACATTTGTTCTTCGTATAGCCTTGAATCTTCAACAATTTTATTAGAGGACCTAGCCAAGTGTTGTTCTAAAGATCCTTCCTCGGAGTTTATGACTTTGCTAAGCATTATGGTGTAGGGTCTAAGGTTAACTTGGAATGGAATACTGATAGAAGAAAGTAATGTTGTGAAATCAATAAAGTTGGAGGTTCAAGCCCTCCTTCTAGGGCCAAAAATGTTAACAAGTGATTTTGTCAACACCCCAAAGTAGGATTAAAAATGAGAACGACTTCTTCGAAACCACCTTTCGAATCAATCAAGGTAATCTAAGACTCCTTCGAAATCACCTTTCGAAATGGTTGAGGTAAGTAGGGTTAAAAGTGAGAACAACATCTTCGAAACCACCTTTCGAATCAGTCAAGGTAAAATAAGATTCCTTTGAATCCATCTTTCGAAATGGTCGAGGTAATTGAAGGTTGTGGCATAATGATGTTTAAGGGTTTTAACTATATCGATAGGGATTTATTCCTTTAAAAGGTATCCTTTCGATAAGCTTTTACACAAACACTCAATAATCGAATCCATATATGACATTGAATCAGATCATATGTATTTGAAAATACCTTGCATTTTCCTTATTAATAATTTTTCATGAATACAAGAGGCTTAAGTATTACAAGGAAGTGAAATCCCCAATTTGATTTGAGGATTTAGGATTTACAAATTTAAGAAAAGAACAAGTATAGAATAAATCAATTCCGGAGTCTCGAAAACAATATCCCTAGGGACTTATTTATAGACGTAGGTCAGACCCTTTCACATCAATCCTTTTGACTTAGTCGAAAGGTGCCTTGAAGACCTTTCGTCACTTTTGAATTCAAGGCACCCTTCTAACTCCACTTTTGAATGGAACTTGGAACTTGGGTGCTTTCGACTCCATCGGAAGGTATATAAACATCCTTCGCCTTGTTGTTGATGTGCTGTGAAAGTAGGAATGGATGTTGGCTTTCGACACTGTCGAAAGGTGTATTTTCGGGGCTTCAAATGACTTGAAGCATAGTAGAAGGCTTATTTGCGAAAGGTAGCTTTGAAAATATTCCTCTTGATTAATGCGGAACCTCCATCTTCTAGTGTTTGAGGAAGCAATATTGGTCATATGCGAGATCTACTTCATGGATGATTTCAACCAATTCGAAAGGCCGATCTATGCTTTCGAAGGGGTCGCTTTGGCTAAACGTTCTTCTTTGGAAGGTAAGTAATAGCGAAACCAACTATTTCGAAAGGTTTGGAGCATATACGGAAGCTTGTTATCTGATTCCTTCGAAAGGTGCTTTTAATTTATACGAATCTCCTTTATGCATGCAGAATCAATTGTTTCGAAAGAGGTTATCTGAAGTAGAAGTATAGCCTCGTCCCCTTTCGACCTCTTCAAAAGTCCATTGCTCATCCAATATTTTGCATAAGCATGCCTTCGACTCTTTTGAAAGCTCTTAGTATTGCTATTATTCTTCATGAATCCTTCTTTTTTATTCTTTAAGGTTTCGACAAAGTTGGAGTGATTTCTGATGATAACACAAATTTCTTATTTTTAATCTTATTATTAATTAATAATTTTTATACTAATTTTTACAAGGTGTTACGCATTTTGACTTTGGTCACCACTTAAAATGACAAAAATAAAGTACACTTGTGTCATTTTATACAATATGACTATTGAGGACGAGAGAGACATAAAAGAAAACTTTGACTATGAGGATGTTGAAGCAATGCCTAATGTATGGTGCAACGATATGATTGAAAGTGCTATGCAACTCGAGTTCCATGTTTCTAACCAAATGTCATACCATAGTGTTCAACTCCATCGTACACTGTAGAATGGTCTAATAAATCATCTTTTGAACTTTTATGGCAATCGGTAGAAGATTGTTGTTATTGTTGTAGTTATTATTACTATTGTTGTTATAGTAGTTGCTGTTGTTGTTGTATTACATTTCAATTGAATTTCATATCATTAACGCATCACAATTTTATTTAGTACCGTTAAAAAGTGAAACATACTTGATTATTTATAATACCACTAAAAGTACAAACATACTAGATTAAATTCAAATCATTACATCAACTAAAGATTAAAAGATAATATAGTTTTAAAAATACAAATACGACTACAACCTCTCTTTATGTCCATGTCTTATAATTTCCCCACTCATAGATTCTGTATACTCTCATCATTCTTCGAACATATTTGATGCATTCACAAACATTATTGCACATTCTTCTTTCTATTTGTTTCCAACAAGAAGTCTTTCTAATTTCAATATTTTTTCTTGCTGTTGAGCATCCTAGAACTCCATCGCATGATTATACATATATTCAGATTCTAGTAAAAGTTTTATTTTTATTTTCGCTTGATCCGCACCAACAGCCTGCTTTAGATCCTTGAGGGCTAACAAAATCATCTTCGCTAGGAGTTAGATGCTTTTCCAACGTCATACTCTGGCTTCCTTGTGAATCCCTAAGACTGGAGCTTTCTCTGACTCTCGACACTTTACTAACAGGTCTTGTTTGATTGGACTTCTTGAATACTTTTCAGAAGAGAAAATTTACCTTTTACATGCTCAACTAACTTGTCATAAACATACATGAACTGATAAAAAGGAGGTGCTTGTTTTTCTGGGTCTGTTGGCTTGTTTAAACAATTTATTTGCAATCGCCTTTTACAAAAAAAGAACAAAATATTTTAAGAATGGTAAATATTTTGTAAACGTATGAAAATTAGTTAACCTTACCAAATGCATTTCACTTCCAAAGCCAATAGGGTTCCTATGCTTCAACTTAAACAAAAAAAGAACAAATGTCTGTATTTGACGATTAATTTTTCCATAACAACCTTTGATCGAAGAAAATGATATTTTACGATCACTGTTTTTTCGATTATAATAGTTTATAATTTTACTCTAAAAAATATCACCGCTTTGGTCTGCACTTCGGATCGGAACGGTTGAGAGTGTACATTAAATGTAACATATATCGTAGTTTTCTACTCAAGTCCAACTAGCAATAGTGAACGCTCCTCCAATCGGAACCGTGTTATCTTCAAAATTAAATACCTCAAAACTACATCTTGCGGCTTCGACGTCGAAATCATAAAACTTTTTTGTCGAAGAGAAGTGGGAGTAGAATGATATTTAACATGATAGAATGTTAATGTGGGAAGAGAAGACAGTGAAAGCGAATGATAATTGTAGAGGAAGGGAAATAACCATTTGAATCTGGTTGTTGTAGATAGCCGTTATTTATGACTTGTTCAACAAACGTTCAAACATCAGACATCTGTTGAACAAACGTCTACTATCAGACGCTTGTTCAGTAGACGCCTAAACTTTGAGCGCTTGTTGAACAGATGCTCAAATAAATTACATATCATGAACCTTTTTAATTGAATTTGTAACCATTTATATTTCTACAACGCTCTATCGTATAGGGTTACATGTTACAAAATGTGATATGTGATGACCTTTGAAGATGCTCTTAAAGTAAACTTGTTGGCTAATATACGAATGTTTAGATCGGATAAATAAGCATTGTGTTCAAAAGGAAAAAGTAGAATTTTTGTAGACCACAGTCCCACATCGCCTAATCTATCAAAGACAAAACTAAAGTTCCCATTCCAAAATAATTTTGTCAAATTCTATTCCAACTCATATTTTCACTTAGTAGCCCCCCCCTTCAAAAAATAAATTTCTGAAGACAAAAATACCCTTAAGAAGCTTTCTTCTCAACTCTTCCAACTCTTACGTAATTTTTCACTGTTCTAAAACATCGAAACTCCAAAACCCTACTTTCCAAATCAGTGAAGAAAAAAGTCGTTTTTAAACTAGTAAATGATAGATTTTGAAGAGGAGGATGATTTTTTGTCGCAATCACAGCAGTTAATTCGAAAATAAAAAAAATTGATAAGTTTTTTAATATTTGCAAGTACAGTCGATGGTTGTCGATCAGTGGGATTTGCGACAATCCACGTAGAGGCGCTACTAGGTTTTAGGCCTAATAGCGTAGTCAGTAAGCGTGATTATAACAAAACCACGCTTAGGTGCTGCGTGGTATTAAAACTAACCATGCGGCCCTTTTGCGTGGTTTTGACAATAACCACGCAGCATCCCTACGTGGTAGTTCAATTTTATTTTTTTCTGCTCACCATTTTAGTGTTTGATACTTATGATAATTGTTTTCTACAGATTGTACCATTTTCAAGTGACGAAGAAACGTGCGACGAAATAGTGTTGGATTATTCAAATGAGTTTACGACTTATGATGTAAGTTTAATTTGATTAACGTTCGAATAAATCCATATTACTTACATTTTATTTAACAATTTTAATGCAGATATTTTTTAGGCGCATCCTACCAGCTTGGATTTTCTACGTACATTTCCCTGAGTTACATGGTTGTGTACAATGAGAATCTGCAAGTGTTACATGAAAAGTATGCGAAACATACTTCACTCTTGAAGTATATTTACGAGACATGGTTGGATACGTACAAAGATCGATTTGTTCAAGCATGGACGGATGATTACAAGCATTTCGAAAATTATACTTACATATTATTAAAATTCACAATTATTTCATTTCCTTCCATTCAAACTGAATTACACATTACCAATCGCAGGTAAAACTAGAGCCTAAACATCCGGTACCACCAATTTATTCAAAATGGTTCACGGTTTGTGATACGGATGCAAGTAAATGGGAATACATTTACACCAATCGAAGACAAGCTTGGGATGAAAGAAATGAATATGCTGAATGGAAGTAGTTGTGGCACCATTTTGAAATTGTTATATTGTATGTTAAACTTGAGTGAATGTTTGCAAATTGTTGTTGCTTAGTAACTACAATTTACTTTGTTCGCAACTAGTTGGATTACAATGTGTATCACTATTTTGAATTTTCTTGAATGAAATATGGTTTAAAACGTGAATCATTTAGTTTAAACTATGTTTGTTTGCGACGATGAAGAAATGGTAATTTTATTTTTTGTTTTGGAAGTACCACGTAGGGTCAAAACGTGAATGTTGTTCCAGTACGGGACATACAAACGTGGTTGGTAATATAATGACGTAGTGCCGCTACGTGGTTATATGATAAACCACGCATAGTCTCTACGTGGTTAGGTATCTAACCACATCTTGTCAGTGCGTGGTGAACATAGAAACTCAAAAAAAATAGTACAGAGGCATTTCCTCGCATCGTCTCTACGTGGTTAGGTATTTAACCACGTCTTGTTAGTGCGTGAGGAAGATACTGCGTGAGTGCATAAGGAAGAAATCGCGTGAGATAAGGTTAGGGATAATTGTAGAACAAGCGGGGAGCTACTAAGCAAATTTGGGAGTTTACAATTATTTTTTACATTTTGGAGGGCTACTAATTGAAAATATTGGTTGGAATACAATTTGCCAATAATTTTATCTTGGTTTACTTAATCTGCATAACGTCACGACAGCTTCACTGTCACTGTCCTAAATCTTTTCATTTTCCCAATGGAAGTTTCATCAACTGCGATCGCCGCCGCATCAAAAACCGCCAAAATACCGCGCGAGGAACTCGTAGACCCATGTCTTCCAACAGAGATCATCACCGACATATTCTCCAGACTTCCGGCGAAATTCGTGTTTCAGATGGAATGCCTATCCAAACATTATTCCACATCCCTTTCCAAAGACCCCTACTTCGTCGAATCCCACTTCAGGCAGTCGTCCCGCCTCCGTCCATCCCTAATCGTCCAAAAACCCCACGGCGTCGTCTCCCTGATTCGAAGCGACGGTGATAAAATCACGGTAGAAAAGGTAACCCTCCCTCCCAACATTAAAAACTTTGAAATCGTGGCTTCTTGTAATGGCATAGTCCTTGTAGTCGTTGGTCAGGGATGTAGCTTGTGGAATCCCGCAACCGTGACTTTTCTCGATCTTCCTCGCGGACCATTATTTAGTAAGGTCATCTCTTGGGGATTTGGTTATTGCAATCAATCTGATGATTATAAGATTGTTAAGATTGCTATGTGTATTCGTAAACGTCCTAAGAAGAAGTTCTCAGCAGAGGTTATCTGTGTTAACAAGAATCGTGTGTGGAGAAGCGTTGATTTTAGTGGTTTTGAGATTTGCGATATTGGATCTGGGATGTCTTTGAATGGTGTCGCTTATTGGAAACCTACTTGGCTTGAACAAAGTAAGTATAGTATTCTTACTTTTGATCTGGCCAAGGAGAAATTTGCATGGATTCCATGTCCGGTGTTAGGAGAAATTATGGTTTTTAAAGGATCATTGATCATCAGCGTCTGCGAATTTTTTCAAACTACATGTACTCTTTGGGTGCTAAAAGATGAGCGTGATGTTAACATGGATTCTTGGATGGTACATTGTTGTTTTGATTTCTACACTGATGTGATGCGGCCCATTGGGTTTTTGAATGATCATCAACTTCTACTACAAGACCCGTTTCCACAGGAAACAGATGAAGATTTAGAACAAGAAGGTCAACGTCGCTATGAATGTTTTCTCTTTGATTCTGGCACAAAGGAGATCAAGGAAATTCCTAATCTGTTTGCTTATCACTGGGAGGAAGGTCATTATAATTTTACAGAGAGCCTAGTAGCTTTAATGGCATAGAGCATTCTTCTGAAATTGATTCGATCGGCCTAACGCATGGGCAATTGGGTATTTATGTTTTTGTTGTTTAATCTCTGTATGGTTTGGAAAAGAAAGAAAAACTGTATCTTATTATGATATTCAGAGAAAGACCTACACCCTTAATGTTTCACATATAATCATCATGAGAAAGGGTTTGGCTCTTTGAATCTTCTATTATTAAACTACAATAGTGCAATCTACCTCACAGATTTTATACCTAATTCCTGCAAACTTTGCAGTTTTATACATGTGAGGTAGTTAATGTGTTCAATATCAAGTGTACATGCAGGCTTCTAGATAAAAGGGTTTATATGTTCAATACCAACTGCAGAGCTTCTAAAACAATTCTGCTCAGAAGTCTTGCTCTCCTTACAAATCTAGTGAGAGCTCTCCAGAATCAGTTTAGTGTCAACTGATGGTAACTACTTCTTATTCTTTATTTTTATTCTATTCGTCTTCCTTCATTTTCCATCATTTTTTTTACTCTTATGCTTCAGTCCTTGAATTTGGTAGCAGTATCCCTCATGATGGTATGTGTCTTTGGAATTTTATTGCTCCGTTAGTGGCTCATCGTCATTAAGGAGTAGTATAGGTATAGAGTTTAAGGTGAAAGAGGCAGACACATTTTGCATAGCAAAGTTAGTATGTTGATTTTTAGGAACTTGTTCATGTTTTGAATCGGAGTAAAACCATCAATTGGTTGAATATGCAAGGCATGTTTTCAAACCTTTCAACAAGGGGCTTTGCACGAAAGGTCCATATTTCTATTGTTGTTATAAGAAAAGTCCTTGTAGAAATGAGTATGTAAATTAGGTTTCTGTTTTTTTTTAAATAAAAAAAGCGCAAGTTAGCTTGCGCTTTTTAAACATTAATTTTTTTTTTGAAAATTTCAAAAATTTTAGAAAAATTTCAAAATCAGAAAGCACAAGTTACCTTGCACTTTTCAAAAATTTCAAAATCAGAAAGCGCAAACTAGCTTGCGCTTTCCTGATAGAAAGTCCAAGTTAACTTGCGCTTTTTAAAATTTCAAATTTTTTTAAAATTTTTCAAAATTTTGAAAAAAATTCCAAAATCAGAAAGTGCAGCTTACCTTGCATTTTTTGTCAGAAAAGTACAAGGCATCTTGCGTTTTTTATTTTTCAAAAAATAGGGACTAAATTTACATATTCATTTTTGCATGGACTTTTGCTATAACAACATAAAAAACAGAGACTTTAGACTCTTATCTTGCTTCAACAACCACAAGTGACCATAGTCACCTTATCCACCCGCTTAGAAACAACACTCTTTTCCAATAAATAACCCTTCAGATATTGCAATCATTGGCTTACTTTTGATGGATCCACTAATATTATTGAAAAATTTCTTACATTCCCTACACACAATAATCACTTGTTCAGTCTCAATTAAACTCAAGAAAGTTGCTTTAAGATTGTGTTAGAAAACACATTCTACACCTTAAAGATACGTTGATGCATATAGAAAAGAATGTGATAGATCACTGAATGAGCATTCTTAAAGGGACTTTCACTTTTTTGAAAATTGCCTAAGGGGTGTAACAAAAAAATTTGCCCTCATCCAGCAGAAAAATAATAATCATAACTACCCTCAGTATTTTTGTGACACTGCCGTTTTTAATTTTCTTTTAGGGCAGATTCTATTCCAACCCACAAAATAACTTAGCAGTTTCCCAAAAGTTAAAAAAGTTTGTAATACCACAGAATTACTTAGTAGCCCTCTGTTTGTTTTAAAATTACCCTTAACCATTGCCGAAAACATTTCGTACGTAGAAAAAAAATACAGCGGAAGACGCGAAACAGTTCCTCATCGTGCCTCTTCCTCGCGCCTTCAACGTCTACAGCAACCAACGGAACAAGTATCAAACGCTAAAATGTTAAAAAAAACAAACCAAACAACCACACTGAGCAACTACGGGGTTAGTGTCAATACCACGCTGAAGTTCTGCGTGGTTGTGTACAGAATCATGCAGTATATTCACGCGGTCATGCCATGAACCTAGTAATGATCCTGCGTGGATTATTATCAATCCTCGTAATCGATAGTCTACGACTGCATTTGTAAAAAATTAAAAACTTTTCGATTTTTTTTTGAAATTACCTGCTATGATTGTGACCTAAGATCATTCTCCTCTGCAGAATCCATCATATAGTAGCCTAAAAACGAAATTTTTCTTCAATGATTTGAAAATTAGGTTAGAATTTTGGAGATTCTGTGTTTTAGGCGGTAAAACTTATGTAAGAAATAAAGAATTGAGAAGAATGCTTCTTAGGGGTATTTTTGTCTTCAAAATTTTATATTTTTGAAGGGGGCCTACTAATTGAAAATACGGGTAGGAATAGAATTTGCCTTCTTTTAGATCATATCCCGCTAAAAATGATTTTCAGTGAACCTTTTTTCTTCTATTTTTAGTAGGATGCTGTCTAATTTTGCTTTGCACTAGGGGTAAAATAATAAACTGTTTTATTCGGTGAAGTCACTATATCAATTTTTTTTTCTAGGTGGAGTCCTTCTAAAATTTGTCACCCTTGTTCAAAAATGAAGTCCTTTTAACAATAACATACCGAATTTGGTTGAAATATATCTCAAGGGTAGAAATTTCTTAACTAGTATGTAGGTTAGAAGTATGAATGTTATGTTTATATTAAGTGTCACTCTTGATATAAAAAAAAATATAGTACGCAACTTTGAAGTTGCTTTAGCAAAGGATTTGTTCCCTAGCATATAACATTAGAAAAAGAAAATCAACGATAGATTGGCAACAATTTGGAGATGAAACCACAAAATCATTTCAAAAAAAAATGCATCTAAAAAGAACATCCATAATTTTTTTGCTATGATAATTCTGATAGTACTAATCCTGTATTATTGATGAACTTCATGTAATATTGTTATTAGTTTACCGCATCTCATGAATTAATAATATTAATCAATCTGATCAAACCGACCGGGCCGAAATAAAAGTGTCTAAAACTGAGTTATCTACTTACAAATATTCTTGTCTTTATGCAATTTGGTGGTCGAAGTTCCTAAAATGGTTCTTTTACTGAACGAAAACCACTTTAGGTATCATCAGTATTAGGCAAAATTGCAATTTTTCCAATCGGAAGAGTTATGTCCTCCACTTCCTTCCACACCTATGATAGTGCCTAATACAAGATGTGACTAAATGTATGTATGTATAAGATCCGACTATTTGGAAGCAAAATAAAACGTCGTTGACACAATAGATCTTAACCGTTGGATCCTATTATGTTTACATTTGGACTTGAAATCAGAAGATAATGTAATGGTTTAGATCTATTGTGTCATTAGTTGTGTCACTAACTTGTATTCCAATAGAATTTCTCATGTATGTATTTGTCTGTCTACACACACCCACACACATATACAAACCTACCTATATGTATATGCATATTTAATGAGTTCTTTATTAATAACGTAAACGAACATCTAATTGATTCGTCTTCTCAAAAATACCCTACCGGAGTAGTAGGAAAAAGAGTACGATATCAAACTATTAGTCATGTCTTTGATTTACCACCTAACTAATTCTCTTCAATTCCTTTATTTCTCGATGCTTTTGGTGATGAATCTCTTGATTTCCCATCTGGGTCTCCTTGTTCGCGTTCCTTTAAGACCGTTTCCGCCATGTATGTCTGTGTATATACATACATACATATATATATATATATATATATATACATACATACATACATACATACATACATACATATATATATATATACACACATACATATACGCGTTTAATTCAAACTAGCAAAAATGGTTGTGATGTTTTTTTTTTCAAAATTGCGCAATGAAACGGTCGGTTCCCCATCACTGTACGATTATGCTAGTTAATAATATTAATCAATCTGGTCAAACCGACTGGGCCAAAATAAAACTCTCTAAAGCCAAAAAAAATTCTCCTATTTTCTCTCCCGCGATCTACTCCATTACTCCTATTCCTCTTCAAAGTTCAGTTACATTCTCCATTTTTCTACCTTTGACCCAATTCCACGGATATCTTCCTCTAACCCTAATTTCAAAATAACCTCACGATCTAAAAAAATCAAACTAGGAATCCACCTCCTATTTTTAAAATTTCACAATCCTAGATATGTTAACTATTTAATTTCGAGATCAAGTTAATCACACTCGATAATTCTCTGATATCAATGGATTTTTGTTTAGAGTCACACCTATATATTTTAATTTCAATTTTGTAAAAATTGGAATTGGATTTTGTTACTCTATGCAGACAAAATTTAGGTAAGTTTATTTTCTTTACTTTATACTTATAATTGCAATTTATTATTGAGTTAATTGCTGACTAATTAACGACTCGGAATTTTATCATTTTAAATATGGTAATTAATATATTTTTAAATAATTTATAAATGGATTTTATTACTCAAAAATACCCCTTTTAAATAATAATTAGTGATGGTGAAATGGTTTTTAAAATGTGTCAACCAAAATGATTAGTTCAAAGGAAAATAGAAAATGTGACCGGGAAGCTTTTTCAAAATTTTCAATTTTTGATCAACTAAAATTGTTTGAAATGCTTTGAACACCTTAATTAACATACACACACAGTTACAAATGAGATATGTATGGTTAAGATCAATAACAATAAGGTAAAGATATATTTATACTTAAGTAATAAGAAAAGAAAGATGTGACAATTTTCAATTTAATAAATAATAAATAAATAAAATAAGGAGATGCCATTATCATTTCACATCTTAGTATAATGGAAAGTGTTTTGATTAGTGGGTGAAAGGAGAAGGCCTTCATGGTGGCATGTGCAACATGGTAAGGGGAGGATGGAGATGGATGTGATGATGTGTCATTATTTGAGTGGAGGGTAGTGCACTTAAGGGTACTTAGGTAATTTTCTAATTTTATTTTATATAAAACTAAATCAAAAATTCTCTCTTTCCTTCATCATTTTATTTTATACTTTTTAAAATTTTCATCTCATTCCTTAAGCTTTCTAATGTTTAATGGCTTCCACAAATTTTCAATGCTAAAAAATATCACTTCTTTCTTCTCTTTTTAACTTTTAGAAATCCTTAAAAACACTTTTTTTTCCTCTTCTTACACCTCCTCCTTCACAAAACAACGCGCAAACTTCCCTATACCCGTAAGGCCGAACCCACCTTCATCATGGCTAAACCCATTTTGCACTTCCAAGACCTAAAAATCCAGTTTTTACTAAGAGAGATCAAAGATCTAAGGTCGTTTCAAGTTTTAGTGGAAGATGAGTTTGTTTTCATAACTTTTGGTGAGTGAAAACTCACATCTTTTTGGAAAAGATTAACTTTAATTTGTTGTACATTATTCTGTGAAAATTGGTTGATTTGATAAATTATTTATGCGGTTTGGATATATATGTATGCTTGTATGTGATATTAAGTTAAACTTGAAATTTGAAGTCTAAATGTTGCCGATGGTTGAAAGATGTGATCTTGCTTATGTTTGTGGTCGTGGTATGTAAATACATGATCTTGTTCATGCAAGTGTTGGATATTGTTAAGAAAGTTAGCATTTGTACTTGTGTAAGTGACTTAGAGGTCCCTTGATTTCAAAATCACGTTTACTCTTTTGAATTTGCTGGGAAAGTTTTCAATGTTTAAATTTATTTAGTTTTCAAAATTCCTACTATGTTTCTAAATGAAGTAAATCAAAGTTAGGGTTTTGAAGGGATTTGAAGATGCAATACTAATTTTGAAGTTATGGTATTCATAGCGATAGTCGCTATGGATGCAGTTTAGTAAGCGAACAATTTTAGTAAACTAAAGTGCTTTCTTTTAAAGAGTTGAAAAAGTTTTTCAGACATGTTTTAAGTATTAAAAGTTATTATTTATTTATTTAAGTAAGGTTAATGATTATTTAATTTATCAATTATTAAGTAAAGGTAATTAGTACTTAATTATTTATTAAGTAAAGATTTATTTTTAATCAATTATTTATTAAGTAAGTAATGATTTATATTTAATTAATTATTTTTAATTAAGGTTTAATATTTAATTAACTTTTAATTAATTAAGGTTTAACTAATTATTAATCAGGAAGGGTTTAATTATTAATCGAGTTAAATTTCAGTTAAGTTCTTGATGCAGCCCAGCCTGATGTAGTCTTAGGTCGCGAGCGACCTAATGAACTATTAAGTCGCGTGCTACCTAACGGGTTAAAGGATGATGAGATAAGAGAAGAGGATGATGAAGCGCGCCAGACCAATTCAATTGTTTTAAGTCACATGAAGTTCTTAAGTCGATTGCGACCTAGTGAAGATCGCTCGCAAGTTAACGAGTTAAACAATAAGGCGTTCCAGCGACCTAACGAGTTACTCATTTCTTTAGGTCGCTCCGACCGACCTAATGCTACACCGACTTAATGCTACTAAGCCACGACCTACAGGATAACGACCTAGCGAGTTAATTCGCTCAACCTTATGCCGCTGTCTGTTATAGGTCGCGTGGAGATTTCCAGAAACCATTTCCTTTGGTCGCTCGATCTTATGTCGCATGAAGCAAGCCACTGTTTTGTTAAGTCGCAAGGTCGTAGGTCGTTTGATATGTCGTTCATCTTGTAAATACTGTTAAGTCGTACATGTTGTTAGCTCGCGTATGTTGTAATTTGTTAACTCGTTGATGATGTTTCCATAGGTCATAGGTCGGCCGCATGTTAGGTTGTAAATGCTGTAATGAGTTGTATTGTATTTGTTTTTTTAAGTCGCGTTTGTTAGGTCGTTAACGACCTATGTTAGGTCGTAGGTCGTCTGTGCTGTGTGTAGGTCGAGTATTGTGTTGTGATGTAACCCTATAAATAGGGATGTTGGGTCATTTGTAAAGATGGTTGATTTTGAATAAAACTTTGTTTGTGTGCTTTGTGCCACTTTGAAATTGGTAGTTGAGTGTTATCTCCTATCTCCACTTTCGGCATTCGAGTGCGCTCGAATCAACGATTGTTGAAGCCAATTCACGGTATCAAGTGCGCTTGATCAACGTTCGAAGAATTATAGATCTTCTTTCATGGCATCGTGCGCGATCAACGTGACGAAGATAGCTAGAATCCGGTATCTTTGAGATCAACGGATTTGGGCATTCGGTATTTTTCAATCCATCGATTTCTACTTTCATCGTCACATCCATTTCTGTTATTTCCGCTGCATCATTTGGTATCAGAGCTAGACTTAGCCAATCATAGCTAAGCCGAGTCTTTGGAGCCAAGGAGAAGAGTTTGAAGAGTTCAAGCCGAGCCAATTAAGTTCAGGCCAAGCTAGTTGAAGTGCTTGAAGTGCTGGAGCCGTGCGAGTTAAGTGCAGGCCGAGAACAAAGATTTGAGTTAAGTTGAAGATTGTTTCATTTGACAATGCCGCCGAGAAGAGCTAACCGTCACCAAAATGTTGAAGATTTGTACAAAAGAGAAGATGCTGAATAAATGGAACAACGCATTAGCAACAAATTCAATGAGAAGTTGGATGAAGGTATTGGTAGATTGGAGAAATTGATGATTGATATGAATCAAAGTCAAAGGAGAAGGTCGCCAGTCTCGAACCATGGAGGAAACAGAGTTTCGTCATCGGTTACGGAAGCGAGGAGGGTGTCGCCGCAATCTTACCGAGACAGAAGACAATCATCAGTTTCATTGAGACGAGAACATCATGAGCATAGGACTGAAGAGAGAAGAACTCCACGGGAGTATGAATATGAGCCATATCGTGATGCTGAAAGACATAGTCGAAGAGATATGCGTGATCATAGAGATGTTGATGGTCGAGATCGATATCGATGTCCATTTGATTATGATGAAGATAGTGATAAATGTAGTGCTCATTATCGAGATCGAGACCAAGTACGAAATGCATATCGGGAGGTTGAAGATGATCGTCGATGGGAATCGGGGATGAAAACTGAAATTCCAGAATTCAAGGGTAGTATGCAAGCTGAAGAATTCCTTGATTGGTTATCTAATGTTGAAGAGATTTTTGACTTCAAAGAAGTTCCCGAACATCGCAGAGTTAAGTTGATTGCTACTCGTTTGAGAGGAAGAGCTATGGCATGGTGGCAGCAAACTAAACTTACATGGGAAAGAATGGGAAAGTTAAAGATTGCTACATGGGAGAAGATGAAGAAGTTAATGAAGGCTACATTCTTGTCGTATAATTATCAGTCTCTTATGTATCAACGATTGCAGAATCTGAGACAGGGAACAAAGTCTGTGAATGATTATGCGGATGAATTTTATCAATTGATTGCAAGGAATGATATCATGGGGACGGAGGAACAGTTGACTGCTAGGTTTGTTGGAGGGTTGAGAATGCAGATTCAAGATATGGTGAATATATTTGATCCGAGATCTGTTGCAGAAGCACACGAGAAGGCGTTAGCTTGGGAGAAGCAAGGCAGAAGAGGAGGTGGTGCGTTTACAAATTCCAACAATCCAGTGAAAGGGGCTAGTAGCAATGCGAATGTTTCCAAGGCTGTTGCAAAACCGGTTGTTAGTGAAGTTGCTAAGACCTAGGTCAATAGTGGTATCAAGTGCTTTAATTGTCAAGAGTTTGGTCACAAAAGCAATGAATGTCCGAAGCCAAAGAAGCGAGTGATGGTAGCCGAGGTTGAGGATGAGGATGTAGAAGCTGAATGTTCTAATTCACCACATGTTGAGGAGGAAGAAGAGTTGTCAGGAGATGAGGGTTGTAATTTAATGATGAGGAGGTCTTGTTTAACACCGAAACAAGAGGATGATTCTAGCTGGTTGAGGAGAAACATTTTTCAGTCAACATGCACTATTCTGGGGAAGGTTTCCAAGTTTGTTATTGATGCGGGCAGCTGTGATAACATCATTTCTACAGAAGCTGTGAAGAAGTTGGCATTGAAAACTAAGAAGCATCCGAAACCTTACAAGTTAGCTTGGTTGAGGAATGGTGGGGAAGTGAAGGTTGGACGAAGAGCTTGTGTTAATTTTTCGATTGGGAAGAAATACAAAGATGAAATTTGGTGTGATGTAGTTGATATGGATGTATGTCATCTGTTGCTGGGGAGACCGTGGCAATATGATAGGGCTGTGCAACATGATGGTCGTACCAATAGCTACAGTTTCATGTTTGAGGGCATAAAAATCACTTTAGTTCCTAAGAAGCGACAACAAGAAGAAAACAAGTTGGAGGAGATTGAAGAACTAAAGACTCTGTTGACTTTGAAGGAATTTGTCAAGGAAGTGGAGGAGGAACCTGAAGTATTTTTACTGATTGGACGTGAGAGTAATGAAGTGGTTGAAATTCCTGAAGAAGTAAAGCCAGTGCTGGAAGAATTTGAAAATGTATTCCCTGAAGAGCTGCCAAAAGAGTTACCACCATTGAGGGACATACAACACCAAATAGATCTTGTTCCAGGAGCCGTGTTACCCCTTAAACCACGTACAGGATGAGTCTAAAGGAGCATGAGGAGTTGAGAAGGCAGGTGGAAGAATTGTTTGAACAAGGGCACGTACAAGAGAGCTTAAGTCCTTGTGCTGTACCAGCATTGTTAGTGCCGAAGAAGGATGGTTCGTGGAGGATGTGTACGGATAGCAGGGCACTCAACAAAATAACTGTCAGATACAGATTTTCGATGCCGAGGCTTAATGATCTGTTGGATCAACTTAGTGGACCTGCTATCTTTTCAAAGATCGATTTGAAGAGTGGTTATCATCAAATTCGTATAAGACCAGGGGATGAATGGAAAACAGCGTTCAAGACACGGGAGGGGTTGTACGAATGGCTGGTTATGCCGTTTGGTCTTTCGAATGCACCTAGTACGTTTATGCGGGTGATGAATCAGATCTTTAGACCATTTATTGAGAAGTTCGTGGTGGTGTATTTTGATGATTAACTGATATACAGTAGAAGCCCAGAAGAACACTTGCATCATCTGAGAGAAGTGTTGATGATACTGCGACAGGAACAATTTCATGCTGCAACGAAGAAATGCGTATTCATGACGCATAGTGTTTTATTTTTGGGGTATGTTATATCAGAAGGAGGTATACAGGTAGATCAAAATAAAGTTGAAGCAATCCGAAATTGGCCACAACCCAGGACGATAACAGAAGTTAGAAGTTTTCATGGTTTAGCATCATTCTACCGAAGATTTATTCCACACTTCAGTAGCGTGATGGCACCAGTTATTGATTGTATGAAGGGGAAGCAATTTTCATGGTCAAAGGAAGCAGGATTTGCTTTTGAGCAGATCAAGGAACTTTTGACGACAGCACCAATTCTAGTATTACCAGATTTTCAGTTGTTGTTTGAGTTACATACTGATGCATCTAAAGTTGGAATTGGAGGGGTATTAAGTCAGAGAGGCCGACCAATTGCATATTTCAGTGAGAAGCTTTCGGGAGCCAAGATGAGATATAATACATATGATGTGGAATTTTATGCTATTGTGCAAGCCGTGAAATACTAGAGACATTACTTTTTTCACAAGGAGTTTGTGTTATATACTGATCATGAGGCTTTGAAACATCTGCAAGGGCAGGAGAAAATTTCATCTAGGCATGCATCGTGGATTGCATACCTGTAATAATTTACATTTGTGGTGAAGCATAAGTCGGGAATTACAAATCATGTGGCAGAAGCATTGAGTTGAAGGAATCATTTGTTGACTACAATGAAGGTTGAAGTGACAGGATTTGAACTATTGTCAGAATTGTTTGAGGAAGATCCTTACTTTGCAAAGATTGTTGAGAGAGTCAAGGATGGGAGTACTGATGAGTTTGTGATGGTAGATGGATTCTTATTCAAGGGGATCGATTGTGCGTACCAGATTGCAGCTTGAGAATGAAAATTGTAAACGAGTTGCATGAAGAAGGACATGTTGGTCGGGATCGCACATTGCAGTTGATTTCTCAGTCTTATTATTGGCCTTCGTTTAAGCGGGAAGTTGAAAAGTTTGTGCGAAGATGTCATGTTGTCAAGTGTCGAAAGGGACAGCTACAAATGTGGGATTGTATATGCCTTTACCTGTTCCTACAAAACCATGGGTTGATGTAAGCATGGATTTTGTGTTGGGATTACCGAGGACTCAATGAGAAAATGACTCTATATATGTTGTGGTGGACCGTTTCTCGAAGATGGTGCATTTTGTTGCTTGTAAGAAGACGACAGATGTAGTCCATGTGGCACAGTTGTTCTTTAGGGAGATCTATCGCTTACATGGTTTACCAGAATCTGTAGTTTCGGACAGGGATACCAGATTTCTGAGTCATTTTTGGCTGAGTTTGTGAAAGATGGTGGGAACAAAGCTGAATTTCAGTAGCGCTTATCATCCGCAGTCGGATGGACAGACTGAAGTTGTTAACAGATCCCTGGGAAATTTGTTGCGGTGTCTTGTGAAGGATAATCTGAAGAGTTGGGATGTGAAGTTATGTCAAGTGGAGTTTGCCAATAATCATGCTATCAACCGTAGTACGGGTTTCAGTCCATTTCAGATTGTATATTCAAGCTTGCCAAAGGGGCCGTTGGATTTAACGACAGTGCCACAACCAAAGGGGACAGTTAAGCGGGCCGCTGATTTTGTTGATGGGTTGACAGAATGCCATAGAACCGTTCAGGAACGATTGGAGGAGACGAATGAGAAGTATAAACGATCTGCAGATCTGAAGCGAAGAAGTGTTGAATTTAATGAAGGAGATTTAGTATATGCTGTACTTACAAAGGATCGTTTTCCAGTGGGAGCATACAATAAACTTAAAGCTCGAAAGATTGGTCCTGTAATGATTGTGAAACGGATCAATGAAAACACTTATAGGTTGAAGCTGCCGGAGGATGTGTACACTTCTGACGTGTTTAATGTTAAACATCTTATATCTTATTATGGAGATGAACAATCCAATAGGGAAGAACTTTTGAATTCGAGGACGAATTTTTCCCAACCAGGGGAGGATGATGCAGCCCAGCCTGATGTAGTCTTAGGTCGCGAGCGACCTAATGAACTGTTAAGTCGCGTGCTACCTAATGGGTTAAAGGATGATGAGATAAGAGAAGAGGATGATGAAGTGCGCCAGGCCAATTCAATTGTTTTAAGTCGCATGAAGTTCTTAAGTCGATTGCGACCTAGTGAAGATCGCTCGTGAGTTAACGAGTTAAACGATAAGGCGTTCCAACGACCTAACGAGTTACTCATTTCTTTAGGTCGCTCCGACTGACCTAATGCTACACCGACTTAATGCTACTAAGCCACGACCTACAGGATAACGACCTAGCGAGTTAATTCGCTCAACCTTATGCCGCTGTCTATTATAGGTCGCATGGAGATTTCCAGAAACCATTTCCTTAGGTCGCTCGATCTTATGTCGCATGAAGCAAGCCACTGTTTTGTTAAGTCGCAAGGTCGTAGGTCGTTTGATATGTCGTTCATCTTGTAAATACTATTAAGTCGTACATGTTGTTAGCTCACGTATGTTGTAATTTGTTAACTCGTTGATGATGTTTCCATAGGTCGTAGGTCGGCCTCCTGTTAGGTCGTAAATGCTGTAGTGAGTTGTATTGTATTTGTTTGTTTTTTTAAGTCGCGTCTGTTTGGTCGTTAACAACCTATGTTAGGTCGTAGGTCGTCTGTGCTGTGTGTAGGTCGAGTATTGTGTTGTGATGTAACCCTATAAATAGGGATGTTGGGTCATTTGTAAAGATGGTTGATTTTGAATAAAACTTTGTTTGTGTGCTTTGTGCCACTTTGAAATTGGTAGTTGAGTGTTATCTCCTATCTCCACTTTCGGCATTTGAGTGCGCTCGAATCAACGATTGTTGAAGCCAATTCACGGTATCAAGTGCGCTTGATCAATGTTCGAAGAATTGTAGATCTTCTTTCATGGCATCGTGCGCGATCAACGTGACGAAGATAGCTAGAATCCAGTATCTTTGAGATCAACGGATTTGGGCATTCGGTATTTTTCAATCCATCGATTTCTACTTTCATCGTCACATCCATTTCTGTTATTTCCGCCGCATCAGTTCTTAATTAAACTTTAATTTGGTTTTAAGTAGATTTAATTATTATTAAACAAAGCTTTAATAAAGTTTAATTAAGATCTAATGTAGATTTAATTATGATTTAATTAGTGATTAAATTAAGATTTAATAAAGATTTATTTTAAACTCCATTAGTGTTATTTAGAGACAACTTTCTTTTATAAGTAAATTGATTTTAAACCAGGGGAGCTTTTGTATAAGCCATTAAGTAGTCAAACAAATATAGATAAGTTATACTAACCTTTAACATTTGGTTAGCAGGATAAAACACCGTTTTGCAGTGATTAAATTAAATAGATTATTTGGACTTCTATTTAGCAGAATAAATCTGCGTTCTACTATTATATTAATTTGGACATTGAATTGGATGCCATTTAATTATTGTTAGATAAGTGATGATTTAGTTAATGATTGCTAATTGATTTTATTTACATGTGTTGACTTATGTAAATAATTGTTATGCGACTTGAAAGGTCAGATTTAATTAAATGGTAACTTGATTTAGTACAATTGTGGTCGCTAAGCCTCTTTCCAAATTTATAAAGTTTTGGATTTAAATAATTTCAATTTTACGACCATTTGAGTTTAAGTGTTTATAAATGATGTTTTAAAGTAAGTTATTTAATTATTTTAATAAAGATGTTAAAGTTATTATTTTAATAAAGATGTTTATAAATGATGAATTGTTTTATAAAAAGGATTATACTTAATAAAAATGGACTTATTAAAAAGAGGTTTACAAATGATATTTTATAAAAGAGTTTATAAATCATTTTAGAGATTTATAAAATGAAGTTTTATAAATTATTTTGGAAACTTATAAAAGTATTTACAAATATGAAATGGGTTTATAAAAAGGAAATTTTATATAAAGGAATGAGATTTGTTTTGCTATTTATCCTTCTTATTATGGTGGTATGGAAACACTCTTTCCATACTTAACACCGAAGGATAATTGTTGTGTTTATAGTAAGAAATACTTTAAATAATGTTTGTTTTGGCCCATTTAAATATGATTTTGGAAATGAGGAAATCTCCCTTAAATTTTGTTAATATACTTATGCAGTTGAAACAAGTCTATGGATATTTTCTAAGTATTGAAAATATGGTGGAATATACATATACCGATGAGATAAGTATATAAATGTTTTCTAAGTAATGAAAAGAGTATAAGGGGTTTGAGAAAATATCTTTTGTAAAGGTACTTTAATCAAAGATTTGAAAAGTGATTTGATCCATGGAAGGATTAATTAATAGAGGCTTAGTGGATCCCATTGGAATTAAATATATGTTTGACTGTTTGTTTATTTGATAGTTAAATAAACGACTATCAAAACCTTGGTCAAAATATAACTCTAGAAATATCTAGAAGAAACATGTGAGTTATATGGCATAATCATCTTCGATGATGCTATATTGTATGTATAAATATCGTTTTGTTCTCGTAGGACAAATGATAAGGGAATTCGTTCATTCAAACAGTTAGGAGGTGATCTCCGCTCTTATGCATTTATTTGATTATTTCCAAAAGAACCAGGGTTGAGTTTACCGAAAACTAGCGAATATTGTTTCAAAGAGACCGAGATCGGATAAGTATATATTATCCGAAAACTATTTCGATCCAACTCTAACGTTTGAATTGGAAGCATCTTGAAGATGATGGAATCGTAGAAAAAGCTTTTTGAAGTGCAAGGGCTACTTGCTACTAATCTTGAAAGCGATTCCAAAATGGATGTAGTAGGAGTAGTACCTTCGGTTTGTTCATAGTCTGAACAACTTGTATGGATGAATGCTGTCACTACATTGTTGCTTGGAGGACAGTGTTAGCATTCCAAGTGAGATTGCTATTCAAAAATTAAAACGTGATCTCAAGCCTCATCAATCGAGTATGACTAAAATCAGGGAAGATGTAGCATGACTAAGTGGGCCGCAACCTTTAGGGTATGTCATCACACTTCTAGATACAAATATACATTTTTTAATTGAAAAAGACGTACATATTTATGGAATTGGTTGTGCATGAGAGCTCTTGAGAAAACGTTGCAAAGCAACCGGGTGACAACTTATTCGGTACTATCCAGTAAGGGATAGGCCGGTCCTGTGTTGGTAGAGAGTCTAGGTCGGGCCCTCAGTATATTTTCTAGAGGTGTATACCATGGTAGGTGGTACGTCGGTGCCTTGTCATTGTATGAAATCCATTCTCCAATAAGCATCATACGGACTTAGTTGTGTCTAACTATGTTGAAATGTGAGATGCAAGCATTTCAGCCATTTTCTATATTTATGTTCAACTTCTAAACATTAATATAATATCACCGAATTTTATAATAAAAATGGTTTGATTATCGTAAGGTAAAAACCGTCAGTGTTTATGTGCGGCGCGGTCTTACGAGATACCTTTATTTATAAAGGTTTATGACATAGTAATCCATTTGATTGTGTTTCTCACCTTAGTTTTACAAAAATGACCCGGGCATTGCTTCTCATAATGCTCGGGTCAGTCTGAGTATATTTTTCAGATTTAGCTGAACACTTTGGAGCTTTCAGAAGACGAGTTGGATGCCTTCGAGACGTACTTCCACATTTTCTTCTATTTTCCACTGTTTGTTCTTGTTGTAGTTATTAGTGATTGTAAGGACAGATTATTATAATTGTCCAGGTTGATGATGAGTTAGTGTTGTACTCTAATTTATGTATGTATATTCAAGTCTCTTTCTTTTTGTAAAGACTTGTTTGGTATTATATATTATTCATCACGTTTTTGTGTGATTCTGTCTTCCTTCTTTTCTTTTTCTTTCTCCTTGACAATCTATATTTTTAGCACTGCAGATGCTCGGCATTTGAATACCATGGATGTATTAGTGTTGACTTTTGAGGGTAGAAAAAACGGGTTGTTAAAATTCTTGTCTTTATGCAATATATTTCTCGAAGTTCCTAAAATGGTTCTTTTACTGAACCAATCCTTTGGATGCAAACAAAAAACACTGTAGGTATCATCAGTGTAAGGAAAAATTGCAGTTTTTCTATTCAGAAGAGTTATGGCTGTTGAATTTTGGCGACACTATATGGAGAATTGAAGAGGTCGAGAATAGCTTAGTAATGGTGAAAACAACAAGTGAATCGAGGACTGATGTTCAAGTTATCGTACTTTGAAGATGGGTGAAGCACAAGAAGTCAAACGTCTGGTAGGAATCCCCAAACGTCTGACATCGGGTTTACTGGAACCTGAGAGTTGTGCCGGACATCTGAGAGGTCTTGGCAGACATCTGGCAATAGGAATTCTGCTCTGAAGGGTTTTGCCAGACTCTTAAGGTGCTACAGTTTTGACTGTTCAGCCCAAAATTTGTGTATTTGCTTTTAAGTTCTTCAGGCGGCAAATTAGGTATTTGCCAAGGAAGTATTGTTCAATATATGAGCTATTTTATGAATTCAAAGAAAATACAACTCCAAGGGTTTTGATCAAGGGTTTATCTTTAATCAAATAGGGTTTAATAAAACCCAGTTTTCTTCGGTTATATTCGCACAAATCTATTCTATTTGAATATTGATAATTATAATTGATCTCTTGTACTCTTCTCATTGGTATTAATAAAGGTTCCGTCTCAAAGTAGATGTACACTAACAAGATGTTCGTTGAACCACTATAAATCGATATGTGATTTATTTTATCCGTTATTGTTTTTTTTATTGCATATTTGGTGATTGTGATTGTTGTTTGGATTGGTTGAGATTTGATTCAAGTTATTGATCGGTTGTTTTTGCACCTCTTTCATCGATCTCGTTTCCAGCTACGTTTGGGGTTTGAATTTGAGTGGTTTCGAGTTTATAATTCACATAACATTTGGTATTGGAGCATTGGTGTTGGTAGGTGGTTGTAGAAATATCGAAATCAGATAATAACTCGGGTAGTCCCTCAATGATTAGTCCAAGTGATGTAGCGTCGTATGTACATGGATCGTACGCGGCTTCGAGATCGCAATTTTTATGGACAAATGAAATGGCGATAATGATTTTGAAAAGTGGCAATGGAAGATGAAAGCGGTTCTTAGGTGGAATCATGTGCATCGAGTAGTGTTTGATATACATTTGTTGCCAGCGGACATCTCGAATGTTGAGAGAGAGTAAATGGAAGAGTGGGAATTCACTACATTTCAATTTGCTATCAGAGAGAATGTGCTCTCTGAAATTAGTGGTGAGACTACTGCTAAGGGTATTTGGGACAAGTTGGAGGAGTTGTATATGAAGAAGTCACTTACAAATCATTTGATCTTATTGCAAATGTTCTTTAACTATAAGATGAAGGAGAATACTTCGCTTAAGGCGTACTTTAATATCTTTGATGATTGGTTAATGAAGATGAAGGTGGTAGATTTGAAGATTGAGGAAGAATAAAGGGCGATGATACCGTTGTGTTCGTTATCAGACCGTTATACGGATTTGTCAAATAGTTAGATCTATAGCCGGGATACTTTGACTCTTCATGATGTCAAAACGGGTCTTCTTAGCGAGAAGTTGTAGGATCAAATGAAGGAGTTGAGTGATGGAAATAGTGGTGCTAGTAATAGTCATGGTTTATTTGTGGAGAAGGAGAGGTATGAGAAGAAAGAGAACCGAGGGCGTTCTAAATCAAGAAAGTCTAGTTGGAGAGGAAAGTCGAGGAAAAGAAATAGCAAGTGCTTTATTTGTAAGAAGCCCGGTCATTAGAGAAATGAGTGTTCAAACAAGAAGGATATGCTAATGAATTACAGAACTTTCAATCGTAGGAATGTGATTCCTACATCAAAGGATTAAGAAACTTTCATACCATAAAAAAAGCATGAGACCAGAAAATGGAAGAAGGTATCCATAACATGGAAACAAAACACAAAGACTGATACGAAATCTTAAGCAATGGAATAGATAATAAATTTTTAGTCACAAAGATAAAGTACTTCACTCCAAGATCAAGTTAAGAAAGCCACTCCTGAATCCTTTGAGATAAAGTGAATGATTGGATAAAAGAGTCTATTATACCTGTATATACATATTTACATATACTACTAACTTATAGACACTTTAGGAGCAACACATTTATTAACAGGAAACTTTCCTATGAATAACCTTAGAATTAAGGTTAGATCGACTTAGTTATCTTTTAGTTGAAATCCACTAAATATGCTATTATTAGATATATCTATGGCTTCATACTTATATTAAATGGAGCGTTGAATATTTAATTCGTCAGATGAGATCTTGACGAGACTTTGGATAAGTTCTTGATTTCGTTAATTTTGAGTTTCACCATTTCTATTGATGCAAATTTCAGTTTGGATTTCGTGAATTTTGAATTTTCATATTGCTTTTTATGATGATTTATAGATTTCATACTCATGTTTACCTTGTCAAATTTTCATGATAACTTTTAATTGAATTCCCGATTTCATGAATTTTGAATTTCCCTATTGGTCACATATGATGGTTTATGAATTCCAGATATTGAGTTTCTCCCCATTGAATTTTCGTGATGATTTCTTATTAGTTTCTTGTTTTAATGAGTTCTTGATTTCTTTGATGAGTTTTTATGATAATTCGAAAATTTCCCATTTCTAGTCTCCTTATTGAATTTCTGGTTTCATGAATTCTGGATTCCTTTGTCGATTCCCATAATAATTTAGGAATTTTTTATTTCTGGTTTCCTTATTGAATATTTGGTGATCTTGTTAGTTTTTGGGTTTAGTGAACTCTACCCTTCTTATGGATTTTAGTGATGATTTGTTGATCTTGTATTCATGATCTCTTTATTAAATCACTGTGGTGATTTCTAGCTGAATTATTGATTTATTGAATTTCCCCTACTGATTTCTCTAATGATTCATGAATTTTACGTGTTACAATTTTCCATTGAATTTTCATAACGATTTCCTATTGATCACTTGTTTCATGAGTTCATGATTTCTTGGTTTCCTTTATTAAATTTTATGATGATTTATGAATTTTTCATTGAACTCAAAATACAAGACCTTCATGACACCAAATGGAAACATTACTAAACTGCTTTCTGCTTGTTCACTAAATGAGAATTACCAATCGATGGTTTAAGATTGAAAATGAAGGAAACTTAGAGGGACAAGGAAAGGTCCCCGATAGCATGAAATTGATTTCCACAGGTTGAAAAGGTTTAACTCGAGAAAGAAATATCAAGGGTCTGTAATAGATATCCTCCAAAGGTTCATTTATTTGAACCGATATCTGCAAATCAGGTGATATCACTCCACATTCTTAAGGAAGTTTAATTATGGTCATTACAAAGCAACTTATCTGAAAATATTGCTCTAATGACATCTTGAACATTAGCTGCGTAAATTTGAGATTGCTTGTTAAGATTTCATAACAAAGTCACAACCTTAATAGAAGTTATAATCTATTTTGCAGAAAGCAAAGAAGGAAGTTCATTGGAGTTTTGTCCTAAATAACAAAAGCTTCTTTCATATAAGTAGAGGCTAAATGTTAATAAAAAAATACTCAGAAGAACGAAGGTATGAAAGAAGGATCACGAAGGCATGAGGAAGGATCAGAAAGCACCAAGATGTTCTGGATAATCATACCTTCCGACAAGGAGCTTCTGACGAAGTCCAAGGCTATTTTTCAAAGTCCATAGGCAGGATGATGCTCCAAGAATCCACCTTTCAACTAGAACAAGAGGTCTTTCAACAAAGACAAAGGAGGAGGAACTCAAACCAAACCTTTCGAAGGAGTCGAGAGGATGCAGCCATCAATATGAAGCGGCTCAAGACCTTTCGAAGAAGACGGAGAGTATTGTTCCACAATATCCAAGAAGCTCTTACCCTCCAAAAAATGCAAAGAAGTCAAGACAAGGGCATGCGACCCTATAACAACCTTTCCGAAAGCATAATAAGCCTTTCAGGCCGGTTGGAACGCCTACTGAATACCATTCCATGGTATCGGAGGGTCTATGATGAAAGCAGCATTCATAAGTCAGCAGAGAACGTAAAGCAACTTTCTGACAACATTCGAGGAAAGCTCGGCTCTCAGCAACATCCAAGTAAAAAATGACCTTTCGACCAAGTCGAAGGGTTCACAATAGCTTGGAACCCTCCGGCACATCCGAAGGGTTCACATACTGTATAGATGACAAACCTTCCAACGAGGGCAAAAGGTTCCTAAAAATAAATGAAAGAAAAAACCCTTCGGCAGCGCTCAAAGATCCACGATGACATGTGAAAGGAAAACCTTTCGTTGAAGCCGAAAGGTTGACAATTGTATATTAGAAGGGAACCCTTCGATCCAGCCGAAAGCATAGGGACAGAAGCATGGCCGCCGACATCTATAAATAAGACCTAAGGGGTGCTGTTTCAAGGGCGGATTTTTCCTCATTCTAATCTTGTAACTTCTAAAATCAAAGCTCTGTAACCCTAATTGAATAGTGATTTGGGGAATTTAATAAAAGCGAAGACTTTTCTTGGATAAAGAGGGAAGTCTTAAGTCTCGTGAATTTACTTTACAATTTACCTTAATTTTTGCTGGTTTAATTCCAATTTTCAGGTGCAGCTCTTCCGAAAGGTTCTTGTCAACAAAGATAATAATATTCTTCCTAGACAACCTTTATAACCCTTCGGAGACCTCTATCCTGCAACCTAAACCCTTCGGCCACAAGGGAAGCTTGCTTGAATCGACATTCATAAAACCTTTCGGAGCCATGAAATATGTGGATCTAAACTTTCGATAAAGGTCATAACCTGTCATATCCCGAAAACCTTAACAACTCTGTGAATCTCAAACAGCTGCTTGCCCAACCTTTCGGTAAAGAATCAAGTTAACTCTCTATATAAGATAAACCAAGGAAATCTAATCCTAGTCAAGGAAAAAGCTTCCGAGTGGAGTCTTATAAAGGTTTAACCAAATCAGATACCCTTCTACGTTAATTCATCAAGACCGAAAAGACTTCTTTCCTCCTAAATCCCGTATCCAAGTCTTCTTGACCTCATCGAAAGGTCAGGTTTTAAGTCTAATCCCGAGTAAAGAAGTAAAGAAAGTTCTATATATCATTAACCTTTCGGTATAGTTCAGACTAATCTTATCACTCAGAATAGCTCAGAGCTATCAGTTAAACATTTGTTAATTCTTTTAGAGATTCCATCTTCCACCTTTTCTCAATAACTTCTTTTACTGGAATTCTTTGGAGTGTTGACCATAAATTTGGTTAACAGGACATACCAACTAAATAAGTTAAATTGAAAGGCAATCAATAAAAGGAATCACGTCTTTTGTTCTCATAAGAAGAAATCCATCCTTCTCATCATATCTTTGGGGTGTTGACAAGAAATCTTATTAACATTATCTTTCCATCCTTTCTTACTTTTACTTTTACAATCTTTGACCCACTCAATTTCTTTGCACGTTTCCCAAATTTGACTTTCGTATGAGATTCCAAAACAAATTGATGGAAAAATAATATTGTTTAAAATAGAAAGGATATAATCTTTCTGCACCAATTTGTTCTCACCATCGTAGAGTTCATCACATGTCTCTTTTACTCCATCTTTAACCATTTTTTACTTCTTTTGTATTCGCTATTTTCATTTCTTCAAATTTCTGCATATACAGTAAATCTTTTTCAAGCTCTTGGATTTCTTCTCCTTGATTCATTACTTTTTCATTTTCTTCTCTTTTGCTTTCGCACTTTATATCATTTGCATCATCTTTGTTGACTTTATCGTCTTCGTCTTCGTCTTCTACATGTTTTTCTTCCTCTTTTACTTTCTCCTTCGGTTTTATTTCTTTTTCCACCTTTACAATTTTTACTACCTTGGTAGGCTCCTTTTTCACTTCATCGGTTTTTGTATGCTCGTTAGCTTCTATTCTTTTGACTTTCTCTTTGGTTACTTTTACGATTATTGGTAGCTCTCTGTGTTTCATTTGCTGAATTTTCTCTTCCATTAATTTTTTGATCTTTGGCAGCTCTTTTGCAACTTTCTCCTCCGTATCATTTTTCGTTGTCTCTTTCTCTTCCTTCGCATCTTTCTCCCTCAACTCATTGTTTTTCTTTTCGTCCTTCCCACTATTCTTCTTTTCCTCTTTCTCATCAATTAGATTGTCTTCTTCTATTATTTTTGCATCATTTTTTTCATACACTTCTTTCAACAAATTTCAAGAATCTTTTGCGGAACATTCTCCAAGAATACGATCATACGCTACTTCATTGACATTCTCACTCATCACAACACGAGCACGATGGTCATTCCATCGTAATTCCATAAATGTTTTCTTGTCAATTTGTGACATGCTCTCCAAATCATTCAGCCATTCATAACTATTTTCGACGATCTCCCATAATCCTTTGGAGATAAACTCAATTTTCTTTTTGCTACTCCATTTTACAAAATTTTCTTTTGTGAGAACAAACGACGAAAGAAATAGAAATCCCATGATTATGATCTCGCTCTGATTCCACTATTGGGAATTTCTATGGGAAAAAAGAAGAGGGGGAAATTTGTTAATGGATATGAGCGAATATTTTGTAAAGGAGGAAATAAGCTTTATTTTCTTTGCATTTTTTTGCTTGCTTATAATTACATTTACTTGCTTGGATACAAAAGGATAAAACATTCATATTTATAGTTGTACATTTTCTATATGGATGGTAGAGATGATTTTAATCCTGCGGATAATAAACACTCGTGTGAGTTTTCTTCTGCTCTCTTGACATATTTATTCATTAGGCTTCTCTCAAATTCCTTATTAGATAACTTTAGAATTTTCTCCATGCTAAATTCTTCAATGTAGCATAATTCTATCCATTAATACCAAAATTAATATCATCCAGAATAATTTGTCTATCCAAATAATCAAGTAGAACCAAAATCAAGTTTATTTCCAATGTGCAATCATTTCAGATGTCAAAGAATTCGATACTTGCTCCGGTTGAAACCAAAGCAGCATCAACCCGTATAAGAAGGACCGCTAAGCCTAAAATGCATGAATGAACCATTGCTCTGGTTTTCAACAAATATCTGAAATTGACTGACTTTAAGTAAATGAAGATAACAAACAGTCTAAAACTCATAAGGCGTTGTCCATTAACAGAACAAGTGTAAAATGCTGCATGTAATTGCAAATAAACACCTACAAGAAAAGCCAAAGTCTATAAACGTCAATGTGGATGTTATGTTAATAGTATGAACTCAAACAACATAATGCAATATCATACAGCCATCCAAAAATATTATGGAATACATTGAACACATAGAATAAGGATTCACGTTTCACTAGATTCTTCCTGGCAGCAAAAACTCAGATATAATCACAACACCACCCTAGTAATTACAATAAATTGACTGCATGTCTCATTAGAAGAATCTTGCAATATCCAACATAAATGCCTCGTTATGAACCAAAGAATATCTGGCCTGCAGCCTATTGCCAATATAACACCACCAATCCAGCTATTATAACCCATACAAATAATTCATACCTTCCACGATGATACCACTCCTCCTTACTACAGCAGTTCGTCTGAATTTGCTATCAACGCCTACACACTCCTACCTTAGTAGTTAGTATAGCAATTGAGTTATGCAGCCCTATGAAGTATACAAATGGTGATCCATACGACCGTAATCTAAACTATGTGAAGTCCCAGCTTATGACGTATACTAATAAAGTATCCGCATATGGCCCAGATGTCTATGGCCTTATGGAATGCAAACTGGGATTCAATCCGTGTTGTGCTTTAGCTGTTGAAATGGTACACACGTTAGAGCGTGACTGTCCGAACTCTATGGGTGCACAACTTACTACTACTGATGGCTTGTCTCTCCGTTATGAATTTTATAAATTTTATCCAGATTGATCGCAGCATATGTATGTTGTTTACGCTGTAACTATGGATATGAATCTACTTAGCTTGCTAATAAAGATACATAATGCAGTTATATGATTAAATATGTGCAACTAATTGAACTATCATTGCAATCAAGGAATATTATATGAAAGATTTGGCCTTTGTATTCCTTTGACTCCTAGTACAGCTAAATAAATGTTTATGAATGAGAATTCAACACAATCTATTATAACTAAGAATCGCACGAACTAAAATTTCAAAAAAAAAGTAAAATAAGATATACACATGGGGACTAACTTACCTTCCTTAATTAGAAACTATTGATCTGAGGAAAGCAATGTCTATTAGATGAGTAGTCGAATAACATTTGTGGATCCCCGAGATCAATTCTAGGGTTTATGCAAGTCATCTCCCCTAACTAATTGAAGAGTCAAATCGTGCAAATGTCAAACAAACTTGTAGATACACAAAAGTATACAAGTTCATGTGTTACTTTCACAGAAGAAATGCAGGATGGAGATAGCCCAGTGGACAGCTGAAGTAAGTATGTGTTGTGGGGTGTACCCATAATTGACATTTTTGGTAAGAAGTGTTAAAAAGAAAAAGAAAACGAAGAAGAAGAAATGCGGGATGTATTTGGTAAGAAGCGTTGCCATTTTTATTTCCAATAACACAGTGTACAAATAGCAGTTATTTTACTATTAATTCTGCCAAATATTGAGGGGCTTTGTTGTGGCCCAAGCAAAGAATTGAACTCATGCAAATAGCAATTACAGCAAATGAACATGTGCTCTCTTTTTTTCTTTTAGGACAGACCCAAAGTCTGTCCGAAACTTAAAACTATTCATCTTTCCTCTACCATCTACCATTCTGGTTCATTCCATTTGTCCATCTTCTTCATTTTCAAATACTTTGTCGATTCGTTCTCAAAACATAAATTCACACTAGCAATGGCATCTCAAATCAGAAACAGATCAATATCTCCAATAGAACCACAAACATAACACGCGATGAACAACACCAATTAAATTTAACAGCAATCCTCAAATTGCGAAGTCGAAAACCTAGCTCCGTCTGAAATTCAACAGCAAAACCCAACTACATCAACTGAAAATCTATTGGCAGTAGATATTCAACAACATTTCCCAACTGGAGAAACAGAAAACCTAACTCAGAATGATCCAAAATCGCAACTGAAGCAAGTAAAACATGGAAAGCTAAAATTACGAAAACAGCCGGTTGAACAAGAAGCACAGCAAACGCTAGAAAAAAGAACAAAGAGAAGACATAAACAACCCGCAAAAGATGAAAATCAATCAAAAATGATAGAAAATTTACAGGAAAAAAGGTAACTGATACTATACAGTCAAGTACAACAAATTTAATATAGTTGTATTGTAATATCATCAAATTTTTTTAACAGGTCAATGAAGAAAATAGACAATAACAAACAGCTGTTAAAAAAGAAAACGAAGAGCAACTCAAAAGTTACAAACAAGAACAAAGAGAAAAAATGAAAAAAAAAAAAATCAAAAGCACAGTAAAAAAAAAAGACTAAAAAGACAGTTCAAAAGATGAATGATACTATAAAGTTATAAAAGTGATACTAACAATATCATATTATTAATCATATATGCTGATGGTATCAAAATTTTGAAATAGGAAAAAGCGAGAAAAGGAAAGGCAAAGAAAAATTGATATTGAAGAAGCTGAAGAGCAAAAAATAAATTAGGTAAAATTACATATAGTATCACTTTATAACATATTATTTATTGAAAAACCGATACTTACATTATGTTTGTTTGAAGTTAATGGTTTGTAATTGTTGAAATTATCTTTATTGTAATTTATAGCAAAACCGATACAATGTATAACAAAAATGATACATACTTTCTGATTGTTTGAAGACTGCTTTGCAAATTTAGAAACTGTTGTGATTGTAATTTGTAGCAAAACTGATACAATTATAAACCAAAATAGATACCTATAGTTTGTATGTTTAGAGTTAATAATTTGAAATTTTATAAATTGTTTCCACTGTTATTTTTAACAAAAATGATACTTATATTTAACAAAAATGATATCCAGATTCCATTGTCTGTTTTTAATGAAGTTGAAGCCTTCTAATTTTATAAGTTGTTTTCCATGTCATATGTAGCAAAAATGACACCAATATCTTACAAAAATGATACTAATAATCAATTTGATTGAAGTTTGTACTTCGTACTTTGACAAATTGTTTTCATTGCTGATACCATTATTATTCAAAAATGATACCAATAGTCTGTATGTTTAAAGTTAATGATTTTGAATTTTACAAATTATTTCCACCGTCACTTTTAACAAAAAATGATACCAATATTTAAAAAAAATGATACCTACTGCCTGTTTCAGTGGAGTTGATTCCTTCTAATTTTATAAATTGTTTTCTATGTCATTTGTGGGAAACTAATACCAATATATTGTAAAAATGATACCAATAAATTGTATGTTTGAAGTTTATACTTTGTTCTTTTATAAATTGTTTCACTATCATTTGTATTAAATCTGATACCATTATATTTCAACAATGATACCCCTTATATGTTTATTTAAAGTTAGTGCTTTGCAAAATTAGAACTTATTTCCACTGCAGCTTGTAGCAAAACTGATACTAACATAAATAAAAAATGATACCTACGGGCTGTTTGGTTGAAGTTAATGCTTTGGAATTTTAGAAATCATCTTCACTGCAATTTGTAACAAAACTGATACTAATATATATAATAAAAATGATACATATAACATGTTCGTTCGAAGTTAATGCTTGCAATGTTAAACATTGTTTTCGGTGCAATGTATAACAAAACTTACACTAATATTTTAAAAAAATGGTACTTACAGTCTATTTGATTTTTTATTCATGCTTTGTAATTTTAAAAATTGTTTTCACTATCATTTGTAACAAAAACTTACATCAATAAATTGCAATAATGATACCTGCTAATCAATTAAATACCGTTGTTTTATATAACGGGATGATGATAATTTTGACGACACCTGTCCTAAGAGCAAGAAAATGATATCTGAAGTAGTGAACCAAGAAACAAATGAAGGAAAAGCAATATGTGAAGAAATAAAGTTTGACACTGCATATAGATGTGGATTGCAACCAATATTCAAGGCCATGGATTTGGTTAAAGAAAAGAATGGACTTATAAAAAAGCAAATAGACATTTTGAAAAAGACCCAGTTTTACAACTTCTTCAACATTTTTTATGAAGACAAGATTACAATGCAAGAATGCAAAAAACATCAACATAATTTGGATGCATTGTACAACTGTACCACTACTAGAGATACAGTGTATTCCAACGTCCATGTTTCAGCGGCCTCCAACGACATTTCTAACGGCTTCCAACGACTCGTTGGATTTTGACGTAACCGTCTGAAGCCGTTGGAATGAAGCCGTTTGCGGCCGTTTGAAGCCGTTGGAAAATTTCCTGCATATTTTTCGACAGCCGACCTGAAGCTCATTATCTCCTTCCCCAATCTATATTTTCACCCAATTCCCCCATTCCACCACCTCCTAGCCTGCTACCGCCGCCCCAAACACCATCCCAACCACCTCTGACGCCATCTAGAAGCTGCTCCAGCCCATCTCCACCCTTCTAGCTCTCCAAATTGATAATTTTGCTAAACTTAATATTTAGATTTTTTATTTATTTAGGGTTTAATTTGAATTGTGATTGATTCCTACTTGTTAGTGTATGCATATTACATCATGTTATCCCCTAATTCACTAACAAGTAGGAATCAATCACAATTTATCATATTTACATCCATATTTGATGTGCACGTAAATGTGCATATATTTACATCCATATTTTATCTTTTTTTAAATAAACATCATATTTGGGCTTTTTACATGATTAAAACCAAAATTCAATTATTTTCAAACCATCATATTTTCATCTTCATTCAGGGGCAAAATGGTCATTTTTGTGAATGTGTCAATTTAAGAATTTTGACTTGGACAATTTTTATGATTTTTATAGGATATTTTGATGCATATGGAAGTGAGATTCATGATGATATATGCATGCACAAAGAAATACAATGGAATGAAGAGGAAATAATTCAAGTTCAAGATCATGGAGGACCCCACCCACTTACCTAAATGTACAATTAGGAGCTAATGGACAACTAAGTGGAGGTTAAAGCTTCATGCACATCAAATGATGGATTAATTAGTGGCTAATGGTTACTTGGTGGCCACACTTCCTAAAGGGTATTTTGGGAAGCTCCCTAAAAATGGAATTAGGGTTTTATGCATGCATAAATAACCCTCTTATGTACATGAATCTATCTTCTACCCTTTCACATTAGTTAGGAAATCAAAATGAAAGCTGTAAGCTCTATGTTGAATGAAATCAAAATGACTTTCTAGCCTGTTTCTCTTCTCTTTTCTACTTATTATTGTTTACTTTTATGCTCATTTTTCTTCTTATGCTCTCTTTCTTTTTATATTCATAGTTTAGATTTACATTTATGCACTAGTTTAATTCATTTCCTTTTAGTAGTTAATCTTCTCTTTCTTGTTTATTCTCAACTTTATTTCATTTTCAATGTTGAAATATCTATGTGTTGAAATGATAACACAAATAAGAGGCTAAACCCCAACAATTTAGGGATAAATCCACTCTCATATTTTTGTAAATCAACAAACAATAATTTATGATCTCTAGCTTTGATATTAAGTGAAATAATTATTGTAGTTATCATAAGTATGGTTTGTTTATGTTATTAATTAACATAACTCAAACCATCAAACTATAATACAACAAATAAATCACTTATCAATTCTCATGAAAATGAAGCCAAAGCAAAAGCTATTTTAAGTATGATCTATTTACTATTGTAACTAGTAATATATATCATCAAATTTCATTTTTACTTTTATTTCAAAATAAAAAATGGATTAGCAAATGATGATGCAAATTGTGTTTATGTTGAATAAGAATAGCTCATTTGCAAAAGCAACATAAGCTATCAAACCCACTTGTATATACTTGCATCAAAATTCACTCTCATGAAGCATAAACAAAAAGAGATCATAAGTTATAGAAATGTTGAAATTACATAATATTTGAGAGCTTCATTACCCCTAAATTGTAGGGGTTTAGCCTCTCATTTGTGTTATCATTTCAACACATAGAGATTTTAACATTGAAAATGAAATAAAGTTGAGAATAAAGAAGAAAGAGAAGATTAACTACTAAAATGAATTAAACTAGTGCATAAATGTAAATCTAAACTATGAACATAAAAAGAAAGAGAGCATAAGAAGAAAATTGAGCATAAAGTAAACAACAACAAGTAGAAAAGAGAAGAGAAAGAGGATAGAAAGCCATTTTTATTTCATTCAACATAGAGCTTACAACTTCCATTTTGATTTCCTAACTAATGTGAAAGAGTAGAAGATAGATTCATGTACATAAGAGGGTTATTTATACATGCATAAAATCCTAATTCCATTTTTAGGGAGCTTCCCAAAATATCCTTTAGGAAGTGTGGCCACCAAATAACCATTAGTCACTAATTAATTCATCATTTGATGTGCATGAAGCTTTAACCTCCACTTAGTTGTCCATTAGCTCCTAATTGTACATTTAGGTAAGGGGGTGAGGTCCTCTATGATCTTGAACTTGAATTATTTCCTCTTCATTCCTTTGTATTTCCTTGTGCATGAATATATCATCATGAATCTCACTTCCATATGCATCAAAATATCCTATAAAAATCATAAAAATTGTCCAAGTAAAAATTCTTAAATTGACACATGCACAAAAATGACCATTTTTCTCCTGAATGAAGATGAAAATATGATGGTTTGAAAATAATTGAATTTTGGTTTTAATCATGTAAAAAGCCCAAATAATTGAATGAAGATAAAATATGGATGTAAATATATGCACATTTACGTGCACATCAAATACCCCCACACTTATCTTTTTATTCGTCCTCAAATAAAGGAAAACTAAGATAAATCCATTTTCGTAGGGAGAACGATTGCATTGAGCATATGCAACAAGCCGTTAAACCTCTAGGTGTTCCCAATAGGACGAGTGATGTCTCATGAGGGTTTTCAGCGGATACTACCCACAAAATCCAAATGCAAAGTGAAAATATTTACAAAGTGCAAGATTTATTTACAAGGTGATGAATGCAAGTTTTTGAAAGTATTTACAAATGAAAAATTTATTTTTAAATAGACACAAATAAGTTAAATATAAGTTTTGGTTATAGTCTTGAAAATTTAAGTCATTTACTCGTCAAAACTTCCAATAAACACAAAGTTATCATAACAAATAGACTATAGTTTAACTCGTTGTTTCGGTTGACAACATAGTGCAACTATGAAATAGATTCTTAGTAGATTATCAAAGCTTATCAAAGTGGTAATTTCATTTCTTTCCAATAACAAGTCAAATCAAACAAGTTAAAATGATGCTTGGATTTCAATTTCTTACTCTCTCTTATTTGAAAATTTTATTAACAATATTTATATATGCCTAACTCAGGTAAACTAAGGCCAGATATATTACCCATGCACTGCCTTGCGAAGTGATGTGAGGGGAATACAGAGCGTGGCGAGTGAACACACAAGTGTGAACACTTATCGACTGTAGGCGTTATTATAAAGAATTTTTATGTATATACACCTAACTCAGATAAACTGAGGCCAGATATACCGATCATGCACTGCCTTTCGGGCTTACGTGAGAAGGGTACAGAGCATGGCGAGTGAACACACGAGTGTGAACACATGACTCTAGGTGTTAAAAATATATATACATATATTCAAATGTTTTTTTTCAATTTTTTTAGAATGAGAGAGTTTTGCAAAATCATCTTAGTACCATTTACTTAGAAGATAAAAATGTTATATCCTTTACTTTAAATTTACCACTTTTTTAAACAAAGATTTTTAGTTAGAACATACTTCATATTTAACACGTATGAACCTTCCTATATACTAGTTAAACCATTGTTATTTGTAATCAAACTTCATTTTTATTTTTGTTAAGACAAATAAATTTTCAAAAATTTCAATTTATTAACCAAAACTTATACTTGTCTCATAGTGTTTCTTCGAAGATAAATCAAAATGCTAAAAAAAATGTTTTTGAGATTTTGAAATTTTGAGATTTTTTATTTTTGTTTTTTTTAAGTTAAAAGAAAATGAAAATTCAAAAATGCCACGAAACTAAAAAAAGAAAATGAGACTCCCCCCACACTTAATTTTGACTGTGTCCCCACAGTCAATGCATGATATAATGAGTGTAACGTGGAAAACTATGTACATATTTACAAAAGAGGGTTAACATTCTTACCATACGTAACTTGGCTCATGAAGGATCATGAGCTCCTCCTCTTGGTTATTTGGCAATTCTAAGAAAGGTTTCAAACTATGACCGTTGACTTTGAAAACCGATCCATCCCTGGGGTTTTCTATTTCTACGGCACCATGTGGGAAAACAGTTCGTACCACAAATGGTCCGATCCATCTTGATTTAAGTTTCACAGGGAATAAATAAAGTCTTGAGTCATATAAAAAACTTTTTGGTTAGGCGAAAACGTTTTCCTTAGGATTCATATGCGTCGTTCCTAAGTTTTTCTAGTTCGTTGAGTTGCAGTTTTTGGTTTTCGCCAGCTTTCTCAAGATCAAAGTTTAAGTTCTTTATTGCCCACAACGCTTTATGTTCGATTTCAACGGGTAAATGGCAAGATTTACCGTAAATTAAGCGAAATAGGGACATCCCAAGGTTAGTTTTAAAAGCAGTACGGTAAGCCCAAAGCTTGTCGGCCAATCTCTGAGACCAATCTTTTCGATTTTTATTGACAGTTTTCTTCAAGATTTGTTTTATTTGTCGATTTGAAACTTCAGCTTGGCCACAAGTCTAAGGATGATACGGAGTGGATAACTTCTGGGTTATCGAGTATTTTTTCATTAAAGTTTCAAAAGAACGGTTGCAAAAATGGATTCCGTTATCACTTATTATTGTGCGAGGTGTGCCGAACCTCGAAAAGATGTTTTCTTTGAGAAATTTCACAACAATTATATGGTCGTTGGTTTTGCAAGGAACGACTTCGACCCGTTTTGAAACGTAATCGACAGCGAGAAGGATATACAAGTTTCCAAAAGAATTGGGAAAAGGTCCTATAAAGTCGATACCCCATACATCAAAGATTTCGATCGTAAGAATGGGGTTTGGAGGCATCATATCTCATCTAGAAATTCGTCCAAGCATTTGCATCGATCGCAAGTTTTACAAAATTCAAACGAGTCTTTGAAAAGAGAAGGCCAATAGAAACCACACTGTAGCACCTTTTCAGCAGTTTTTCGAGGATCGAAATGTCCACTGCATGCTTGATCGTGGCAAAACGAAAGAACACTCCTGATCTCATTATCCGAAATGCAACGTCGGATGATTTGGTCGGGACAATATTGGAACAAGTATGGATCGTCCCAATAGAAATATTTCACTTGGGACATGAATTTGTATTTATCCTGTTTGGACCAAGATGAGGGAGTTTCTTTAGTGACTAAATAGTTCACTATATCAGCGTACCATGGATCGATCGAAATTGAAAGAAGTTGTTCATCGAGGAAGTTTTCATTGATTGGCAAAGAAGATGGTGCGTTCGGAAGACGAGACAAGTGATCGGCTATGACGTTATCAGATCCTTTTTTGTCTTTAATTGTAAGGTCAAATTCTTGAAGTAAAAGGATCCAACGAATCAAACGGGATTTAACATCCTTTTTAGCGAAGAGATAACGAAGCGCAGAGTGGTCCGTGTACATAGTAATGTGTGAAACTATCAAGTAAGGTCAAAACTTTTCGAGCGCAAAAACGACAGCTAGAAGCCCTTTTTCGGTTGTTGTGTAGTTGAGTTGAGCGTTGTTCAAAGTCATACTTGCATAGTAAATGACGTGAAGGATCTTGTTGATGCATTGTCCTAAGACAGCACCAACGACAAAGTTAGAAGCGTCACACATTATTTTGAAAGGAAGATCCCAATTGGGTGCGCAAATGATTGGAACAGAAATGAGTTTGTTCTTAAGGCGTTCAAAAGAAGAGATACAATCAGAGTTAAAATCGAAAGGAACGTCTTTTCCGAGGAGAGTCATCAAAGGACGAGCGATTTTGCTAAAATCTTTTACAAAGCGTTGGTAAAAGCCAGCATGTCCTAGAAATGATCGAATGTCCTTAACATATTTGGGAATGGGTAGATTTGCAATGACATCGATTTTCGCTTTATCTACCTCAATGCCTTTATTTGAAATGATATGTCCAAGGACTATGCCTTGTTTGACCATAAAGTGGCATTTTTCCCAATTCAAAGTCAAATGTTTTTCTTTACATCGATTTAGAACCAATTCGAGATGATATAAACAATGGGAAAAAGAATCGCCAAAGATTGAGAAATCGTCCATAAAGACTTCAAAAAAGCATTCAATCATGTCGGAAAAGATTCCAACCATGCATCGTTGGAAAGTAGCAGGAGCGTTACAAAGTCCGAATGACATACGTCAATATGCAAATGTACCGAATAGACACATGAAAGTCGTTTTCTCTTGGTCTTCGGGGGCGATTGGAATTTGGTTATAGCCGGAATAACCATCAAGGAAGCAGTAGAATTCGTGGCCGGCTAAACGTTCGAGCATTTGGTCAATGAAAGGAAGAGGGAAGTGATCTTTACGTGTTGCGGCATTTAGTTTTCGATAGTCAATGCAAACACGCCAACCCATTTGAGTATGAGTTGGAATAAGTTTGTTTGAATCGTTCTTGACAACGGTTTGCCCGGACTTCTTCGGTACAACGTGAATTGGGCTAACCCACGAACTATCGGAGATTGGGTAAATGATTCCGTTGTCGAGAAGTTTAAGAATTTCATCACGCACTGCATCTTTCATTTTTGGATTAAGCCTTCGTTGCGCGTCACGAACAGGCTTAGCATCGTCGATTAAATGGATGTGATGTTGGACAAGAGCGGGACTAATTCCCTTTATATCGGAGATCGACCATCCAACCGCTTCCTTGTTTTTCGAAACAATAGAGAGAAGAGAAGATTCTTGATCAAGAGAGAGAGTTGCAAAAATTATGACGGGTAACGTTTCATTATCACCTAAGTATGCATACTTAAGGTGATCGAGAAGTGGCAAGGTCCAACTTCGGGAGTTTTTCGATCAAGGAGTTGGGTTGAGATTCAGGCTCAACTGGAAGCAATTCAAAAGGAAGAGTGTATTCAATCTCGTTGGGAATTTCATGATACAATTTTTCGTACTCGGCCTCACGTTTATCGTTAAGGTCAAATGTCTCGTTTTCGAAGTTTTCGTCAATGGCACTCACTTCCAACGTTTGGTCACGAGGTTCGTTCGATTGGCTTTCAAGATTGAAAATATTAAGATCCAAAGTCATGTTTCCAAAAGTTATTTTCATCGAACCGTTACGAATATTGATTAAGGCATTTGAGGTGGCTAAGAATGGTCGGCTTAAAATTAATGGAATTTGACTCGTGGGATTTGACATGGATTGTGTTTCGAGAACGATAAAATCAACGGGGAATATGAATTGCCCTACTCGAATGAGCACGTCCTCCATTTCTCTCATGGTATTCTTAATGGAACGATCAACGTATTGAAGCGTAACTTATGTAGGTTTGAGCTCACCTAAGCCTAATTGTTCGTACACGGAATATGGAATCAAGTTGACACTCGCACCTAAGTCAATCAAGCATTTGTTAATCATCTTGTCAGTAATTGTACACAAATCGTAGGGCAGCCAGGATCTTTGTATTTGACAGGCATGGATTGGGACAAGGCTTCACTCAAGCTGGCAGCCAGGAAGACTTTTTTGGGCACTTGAGTGTGTCAATTTTGGGTGCACAAGTCCTTAAGAAATTTCGCGTAAGTGGGGACTTGTTGAATAATGTCAAGAAGCAAAATGTTAACTTTGACTTGTTTAAAAATTTCCAACATCTTTTCCATTTGGTCCGAGTGTTTCTTTGGTTGAAGACGATCCAGAAATGGGACACGATACTCGGTAGGCAGGTCTACTCAACTAGAAGAAGAAGTGTTTTGATTGGCATTCGATTCAACGTTTGGCTCCATGTCCTGTTCAGATTCGTTCGTTGTTTTAGAAGTATCGAGAGAGGTTTCCGGTAAATTGTTTGGATTAACGACTTGATTATCGATTTATTTACCGGAACATAGAATTGTGATAGCATTCAATTGGGTGACGTTGCTATCTTGAACAACATGGGCTTGATTTGAATTTGTGTTTTGATTTCTGGGATTTGAAATGGGTTGGCTTGGGAATGTTCCTCATTCATGTTCGCTCACAGATGTGGCTAATTGACTCATTTGCATTTCGAGTTTTGCAATTGATTGGTTCGTGTTTTGCATATATGCAGTCAATAAAATTTTCAAATTGCTGTTTGATTGAAGGTTTTGAGTAGTTGCTTTAGCCAACATTTCAAGAGTTTTCTCAAGCGAAGTTAAACTTTTATCATCTTGGGGAGGACGAGCAGAATTTGGTTGAAAATTCGATTGTTGCGGTTGATTATGGGGCGGACCCGCAAAGTTTGGTTGAAAATTGTTGGGCTGAAAGGGAGGATTCGAACCATTATTCAAAAATGCTTGAAAATTGGGACGAATCGTATTCGTGTTGGGATTGTTTTGGTTCCATGCAAAATTCGAATGATTTCTCCAACCAAGGTTGTACGATGGAGAAAATGGGTTGTTTTTGGCTTTATTGAAAGCATTGATTTGTTCGACAGAATTGGGACACTGATCAGCTATATGATTAGGATCGTTGCATTTATAACACATCGGTTGTGAAGCTTGGTTCATTTGATTCGTGAGAAAACGTTATCGAATTTTTTAATCATTGCATCGATCTTAGCTTCCAAAGAAAAAGAAGATCCTATCGACTGTACACTCGATCGTGAGTAAATTGATTTTTCGTTCGAACGCTCCCATTGGGACGACTTTTCAGCGAGGTTTTCAAGAAATTGCCAAGCATCGTCGTGATGTTGGGCAAGAAATTTCCTTGGCACCTTGATTCGAGCATGGTTCGTGAGCTATTTTCGAGTCCATTCGTATAAGATTTGGCAAATCGTCCATTTTTTGAAGTTATGGTGTGGACGTTTTATCAAAAGCTCTTTGAATCTTTCAAAATATATTTCGAATGGTTCCCCCTTGAATTGATGAAAATTTACAATTTCGTTTCGAATTCTACTTGTTTTTTCCAAGGGGTAGAACTTTTTTAAGAAAGCTTTTACGAATTCTTCCCACATTTTAATCGAGTTCGAGGTTAAGCTATATAACCATTTTTCAGCGTAATCCATAAGAGCGAATGGGATTAATCAAAGTTTGATTCCGTCATCGGAAAGTTGTTGGAGTTTTATGGTTGCACAAACATGTTCGAATTTAGTCAAAAAGATGTATGGGTCATCGTGCTCGAAATTGCCAAATTTTGGAAGCGTGGCAATATGGTTTTAGTGAATTTCGAAATGGTTAGCCGTAGGGGCGGGCAACGTGATGCAAGATGGAACAGAAACTCTATCGGGAAAGGTTCTATCCATAAGAGTTCGATGGGCGTTCTCGTTCGCCATTTCAGGAGTATCGTCTGTTTGAGTTAAACGATTAGTTGTCAAGTCACGAGTCCAACGATTTGTTATTGTGTCACGAGTCCAAGTACTTATGCACAAGTGAAAGTCGAGATGAGAAAGAAGTTAGAATCGAGTTTAGAGAATGAAAGAGATTTGAAAAATGAAGTGAAAAATTATTTTTGTTTTTGTTTTTTAAAGGAAGAAAAATATTTACCAAGTGAAATTTATTTTCAGAAGAGAGTTTGATTTTTGTTTTGTTTTTGGCTTTTCAAATTTTTATATGGTTTTTTTTTGTTTTTGAATTTTCAAATTTTTACCAAAAGGATTTTTGTCTTTTTTAGAAAATGGAAATTTGATTTTTGAATTTTCAAAAAAATATATTTGTTTTTGAATTTTTTTAAATTTTTTTCTTTTCGAAATGATTTTATATTTTTTTTTGGATTTTTGTTTTAGATTGAAAATTTTCAAAGGAAAGGAAAAAAAAGGATTTTTTTGGATTAAAACCTAAGTTAAGATTTACAATTTTCTTGGATTTTTGATTTTTGATTTTTGATTTTTTTATATGTATGAACTAATGCAACTAAATGAATGCAAATGACTTAATTACAGTTTTCTGTCCTTAGTAGCTCCTAACCCAAAATTATATAATCACACTTTGTCTTAAATCAACAAAAATATTTCTCAGCCAAGTAACGACCAGGGGTTATCGGTGCACCACGAATCACCGTAGCAATGCAACCAAAGGTTTAAGTACCTTCAAAGGAACAACCAATATAATATTTACGAATCACCGTAATTTTTATAACTGGTTATTACTCTACCGTAGCCTAGACACCAAGGAATAAAATTGTTCAAAGAAAACAATTGTGAAGATACAATTAAGCCCTAGATGAGCTCGTGACACCCTTAAGTCGAATGTCTAACCTTTATTATTAGTCAAATTCTACGATGAAATGCGTTTGTGGGCTAAGGAAAGGGTGATGAAATCCCTCACCATATGTGAATTGAGGTATTGCCCTTAGAAAATAAAATAAGATGAGATTAATGCAAAACAAAAATTAAACGTGAATTTACAATGCAACTAAAATGATATTTGTTTTTGTTTTTGTTTTTGGATTCTGAAATTATATATATATATATATATATATATATATATATATATATATAAATGCAAATGCAAGCAACCAACAATGCAAATCAAATAAAATAAGGGAAAAAGAGCACGATACCAGAGCGTGCATATTTTATTTAGCAATTATTTTAAAGCAGTGATTTTTTTAGCAAGCAAAGAAGGTAAAGCAATTATTTTTGGCAAGCACTTATGACTCCTGCAATTTTCTGCTTTGGTAACCTAAAATTTCAAACAAGATATATACAATTGTTTTTTTTTTAAGAAAACTAACTAAAAAATAAAAATAAAAATAAAAACTCAACAAATTAAACTCAACAAGACCAAAAATAAAAATAAACAAGCAGCTAAAATCCGGCCCAATTAAAATGTTCACAAGCCCACAGCAATACTGTGTTTTATTTTAATCAAACGAAGATGCAAGATCCAAATCCTCTTCTCTATTAAAAAAATAAAATCGGACTCAAAATCCGAACGCATATACGTTCGCGAGTTTGTTGCTACTATTGTGACTATTGAAAGAAAGAGGGGACTGGGGATTTAGAGTCGCGGTGGTTGGTGGAATGTGGTGAAGTCACGGTCGATTAGGGGACGATTTGAGGTTGCGGGTTGCTTCTGGTGATCAGAGAGTTGAACGAGCAGTAATTGAAGTGTCAAAGTAATTCAGAGTTTCTTCTGGTGATCAGGATGGGTATTGAGTAGTCGAAGTGCAAGTAAGTGGATTTTTTTGTAGTAGTTTGGTATTGTGAAGGAGGTGGATGATACGGTGCACTGACGAGGACTGGGTGTAGTGGTGGTTGACTGTGTCGAAGGTGATGGGAAGATGGTGTGGTTAGTGATGTAAATGGCAGATTGTAGGTCGGCCAGTGGTTAGGTGAAACTGCAGGCAGAGATGGTTATGTGGTGAGTTGTTTTGTGATGTTGTAGGAATGCAATAGTGGAAGGTGGGGAACTAGTGCGACTGGTAGGGTGATGATGTTGTGGAGGAGCAGGTGGCTGTGATTTGGTGGATACTGTGATAAGTGAGCAGTAGTTTGGTACATGCAGTTGTAACAGAGGAAGTAAAAATTGTTTGTAGTGGCAGTTATAGCAGCTTTGTTGTGATGAAGTAATGGCAGTGATAATCGGTGTTGCTGGAGGAGTGGAGATGTCTGTTTACTTGATGTTGGTGATGTGGGCAGTTTAGTGTGTTGTCAGGGTGATTTGTAGAGCAGTGGGTAGAAATGTAGAAGATTGATGTGATGCTATGGCGGTGGTCAGTGATCATACAAAGAATGGAAGGAGTAGGGTAATATGTAGTGCACAATTGTATGTTTGAAGTGGTTAATGAAGTGAACGTAATTGTAGAAGTTGATATGTGGGGGGGGGGGGGGGGGGATTTGTTTATACAGTGATGTGGAGTTCTCTGGTCGATTGATATGAAGATGGTCAGTGGGAGCAGGGGGTGAACTGTAGGATGTTGTAGTGGATTGAAGCTGTTGGAAGTGGTTGTTGGTAGAATTGAAATGGCGAAGGGATGTTGGAGTTTGTGCACTGGGAAGTTAACAGAAGTTTGTTAGATAGGTGTATGGAGCTGTAATGCAGGTTGTATGAATGGTTATGTTTGAGGTTTGTGTGTATAGAGATGATCAGGCACAAGGATATGGTGATAAAGTTTGTTGGACTGCAGGTGTTTGGGTGGAGCAAGGCACAGGGATGTCGACTGATGGTGGAATGCTGCTGGTGAAGCAGAAAATTATAGAGATTGGCGTAGCAGCAGCAGTTTGGCAATAGTGTAAGTTATGGCAAAGAAATTTGTACTGGGTTTGGGGTGGCAAGCAGTAGAAAGTGATTGTAACCGAGTTAGTGAAATGGGAAGCGGTGAAGTCCGATGGACGAGGAGTTGATGGTTTTGGCTGCTGTTGTATTAAGATGTGCACAGTGCACGGTAATGGAGTATGTGTGACTGTGTGCAAACAGATGAGAGATGAATTGGTCAGATTGTATGTGTGATAAGCTTGCAGTGGTGAATGATTTGTGTAGGAAGATGAAGGAGGATGTTGTAGTAAGGATGGAAATGAAAGCAGTAGGGAAATTTCTTGTGCAGGGGTTGTAGCAAGAGAGGAATTTTGAAACAGAGAGGATGTTTGTAATGAGGTTGGAATAAAATGTGCACAGTCTCTTTTTTTATTAATGTAAAGAAAAGAAAACAAAGAAACTTGTAAAACCAATATGGAAAATGTAACTATGATGCAAATGGAATAAAAATATTTTTGTTTGAAATTGTGTATGCCTTTTTTTTTAAATAGAATTACAAATGCAATATGGAAACCAGAAAACAAACAAGCACATAACAAACGAAAATGAAGATCACACATACAATTTTTTTTAAATGCAACACACATAAAAATAAAAATTAACAAACACACAAAAATCAAATAAAAATAATTTAAAGAATATAAAATCAAAATCAAAATAAAATCCCCGGCAACGGCGCCAAAAACTTGTTTAACGGCAAATGTTCTATCGATTAGAAAATTGCCGATAAATTTCGAAATAAAATTTACCGCAAGCGCACAGCATACAGTGACGAGTACATGTCGATCCATAGGGAATTGTTAGAGTTTAAAAATCTATTCAATCAAATTAGACCAAATGGAGGAGAAATTGTTAAGTAGAAACAAAATGAAGCTAAAACTAGAATTAAAATGTGATTTAAAAACTATTGAACTAGAGAACAATTTAGGGATAAATCCACTCTCATATTTTTGTAAATCAACAAACAATAATTTATGATCTCTAGCTTTGATATTAAGTGAAATAATTATTGTATTTATCATAAGTATGGTTTGTTTATGTTATTAATTAACATAACTCAACCCATCAAACTATAATATAACAACTAAACCACTTATCAATTCTCATGAAAATGAAGTCAAAGCAAAAGCTATTTTAAGTATGATCTATTTACTATTGTGACTAGTAATATAGATTATCAAATTTCATTTTTACTTTCATTTCAAAATCAAAAATGGATTAGCAAATGATGATACAAATTGTGTTTACGTTGAACAAGAATAGCTCATTTGCAAAAACAACATAAGCTATCAAACCCACTTGTATAAACTTGCATCAAAATTCACTCTCATGAAGCATAAACAAAAAGAGATCATAAATCATAGAAATGTTGAAATTACATAATATTTGAGAGCTTCGTTACCCCTAAATTGTAGGTGTTTAGCTTTTCATTTGTGTTATTATTTCAACAGATAGAGATTTCAACATTGAAAATGATATAAAGTAGAGAATAAACAAGAAAGAGAATAACTACTAAAAGGAAATGAATTAAACTAGTGGATAAATGTAAATCTAAACTATGAACATAAAAAGAAAGAGAGCATAAAAAGAAAAATGAGCATAAAAGTAAACGACAACAAGTAGAAAAGAGAAGAGAAAGAGGCTAGAAAGCCATTTTATTTCATTCAACATTTTCATTACAACTTGTATTTTTCATTTCCTAACTAATATGAAAGAGTAGAAGATGTTTACATGTACACAAGTGGGATATTTAAACATGCATAAAACCCTAATTCCATTTTAGGGTGCTTTCCAAAATGCCCTTTAGGAAGTGTGGCCATCATGTAACCATTAGCTAATCCCTCATTAAAAGTGCTTGAAGCTTTAACCTCCACTCAGTTGTCCATTAGCTTCTAATTGTACATTTGGGTAAGTGAGTGGAGTCCTCCATGATCTTGAATTTGAATTATTTCCTTTTCATTCCTTTGTATTTCCTTGTGCATGCATATATCATCATGAATCCCTCTTCCATATGCATCAAAATATCCTATAAAAACCATAAAAATTGTCCAAGTAAAAATTCTCAAATGACACATGCACAAAAAATGACCATTTTCCCCCTGAATGAAGATGAATATATGATGATTTTAAATTTATTGTATTTTGATTTTAAACATGTTAAAATGCTCAAATATGATATTTATTTAAATAAAAAGAGATAAAATATGGATGTGTGTGTGTGTATGTGTGTGTGTGTGTGTATATATGCACATTTACGTGCACATCATCATGCTATTGGATAGATGCAGTTTGCTTGTATGTGATTAAATATGTGATATGATTGATTTTTAGTTTAGACTTGTTAGCAAAGCCTAATAAGTATTGTTATGGTTATAAAGTTAGATCTTTTGCTTATGTTGGAATTGTTAGATGTTTATGGGTGTATTAACTTGTGAATTCTATGAAAGATTATCACTTGACTTGTTAAGGTGACATGGACATCTCTTAAATTAAGTGGTCTACTTAATTTGTTTTCTAATAAAAAGTTCTAACATTTACTTTTGTTTTCAAAACTTTTTACTAAGTTATTAAAGTAAGTTAAAGTAAAGGATAAGAGTTTTAAAGGTTATTGTATATGCAAAATAAGTTTTCAAGTTATGGCATCCATAGCGATAGTCATTATGGATGTAGTTTCGCTTTAAAAATCTAAAATTTTCAAATTTATGTTTTATACTTACAATTGTTTTGTAAATGTTTTACAAGCCTAATAATATTGTTTTAAAATTTTAATTAAGGATTTAATAATTAATAATTAATTAATTAAGTTTTAATAATTATTAATTAATTAAGTGTTAATAAGGTTTATTAACTTTAATTAAGCGAAGATTAGTTACTAATTAATTGCATTTTTAAGGATAAGATTAATTTTAATTAATCAATTATTAAGTATGATTAATTTTTAGTTAATTATAAGTTAAGTATATGATTTACTTTTAATTAATTACTAACTAAATATAAGGTTAATTATTAACTAATTATTAACCATGTGTTTAATTTTAAATAAATTAAGGTTGTAATTTATAAATTATTTATTAAAGGTTTAATTTATTATTTAAGACTTAATTAAAGATTATTTAATTGGGATTAATTAATATTAAATTATCAATTAAGGTTTAAATGATTATTCAGTAATTAATAAAGGATTAATTAGTGTTTAATTTTTTATTTAATAATTAATTATAGTTTAATCATTTATTTAAAGGTTTAATTATTTGTTAGTTTATTTATTTAATTAAATTAAGATTTAATAAAGATTAATTATGATTTAATAAGAGTTTAACTTATAATTAATTATTTTAAAGGGGTGTTTAAGTTGTAAATCCATTGATTTTCCAAGAATCGATTTATTTAAAAAGGGATTCTTTTGCAAAGGATAGTTTTGAGCACAAACAATTCAAATGTTGATACATTAAGTAGACAAATAACTATGACTGAGTTATAATGTTGATTGATTGAATTCTTCGGACATCTAATAGCAGAATAAATTACCGTTCTACTAATTAACTTGTATTTGGAAGCTGTTTAGTAGAATAAATCACAGTTCTGCCATAATTTCCCAAGTAGATTATGTGGACATCTATTTAGCAGAATAAAAACTCATTCTTCTATTATAATAACTTGGACATGTGTTTAGCAGAATAAACCCCCATGTGATATTATAGTAACTTCGACATCTTACCTATATGTTGATTTGTTTGTTGTCGGCTGATTCCATTTTGCATATCTGCGTGTTAGGTAGGTGAATGCCCAGGCTATAACTTGAAAAGTAAACTTAATTAAAAGAGATCATTGCGAACACCAAGCTTCTTTCTGATTTTTAAAGTCAAATCATACTTTTAATAGTGGTTTCAAGTTAAGTAATGATTTTAAAAAAGGATGTTTTAAATAATTTTTTGTTTATCAAAAAGACTTTATTAAATGAGTTTACTAAAGGAGTTTTGTTTTAAATAAGGAATATTTATAAGAAAGTTTTATAGATGATTTTAGATATTGATAAAGGAAGTTTTATAAATAATTTTGGATATTTGTAAAGAGATATATAAATGGTTTTTATATTTATAAAAGAGTTTTGTAAATTTTAACTTGGTGATTTATAAAGAGTTTTGTAAATGGGTTTGGAATTTTAGTAAAGAAGTTTCATAAATAAAAGAGATTTATTAAGAGGATTTATAGAAGGAAATTTATAGAAGGATTTGAGATTGGATTTCCTTTAACCGACCTTATTAATTCTGGTGGTATGGATATTCGTTTCACACTTAACATCGAAGCAATATTGTTTGAGATTAGCTTTATCTTTAATTTAAATAACATTTTGTTGATCCTTTGATATGATTTGGAAATGAGAAATCTTTCACAAATGTTTTGTGAATATACTTATGTCAATGAGATAAGTATATGAATGTTCTGATAAACACTTTTGAAAAGAGTTTTATTCATGAAAGATTTAGTTTGAGGCTTAGTAGTTGCTATGGGTAATTAAATCTCTGAATTTGTTGTTGTTTTTTATTTGATAGTTAACTAACCGACTATCAAATATGGACCAAAATATAACTCCAGAAATATTTAGGAGAAACACGTGAGTTTTATGGCATAGTCATCTTCGATGATGCTGTATTGTGTGTATAAACCTCATTTTGTTCTCCTAGGGCAAATGATAGGGAGATCTGTCAACTTAAACGGTTAAGGGGTGATCCCTGCTCCGTTATATTGTCTGATCATTTCCAAAAGAATCGGGGTTGGGTTTACCGGAATTATCAAAAGTTGTTTCGAAGAGACCAGGATCAGATTTGCTTTATTCGAAAACAATTTTGATCTAACTCAAACGTTTCGAATTGAAGGTGGAGCTTTTGAAGTGCAAGGGTTACTTGCTACTAATCTTGAGGGTGATTCCAAAATGGATGTAGTAGAGGTAGTGCCTTCCATTTCATTTAGACCTAGAACAAACTTGTGTGGATGAATGCTAGCATTACATTTTTACCTGGAGGGTAGTGTTAGCATTCCAAGATGGTTGCTATATAAAAAAGTAATCAGCCTTAAGCCTCATCAACCAGGAAAATGACTAAAACAGGGACATGCGGCAGGGCTATGTGGATCGCTCTCATTTGGGTATGATCATCCCAAGATCTAGTGCCGATACCTCTATGTATGCTTCGGGGCCCATTATGGTTGTTTGATCGCAACCAAGGGTTATCATATTCGGCACTATCCAATAAGGGGTAGGGTTGGTCCTGAGTAGCAGTGATCCAACGTGTTGTACCCTCCTATACATTTTATGTAGAGGTGTACGAATTCGGTAGGTAGACCCTTACCCTTTCATAGTTGGAATCCAATCTCCAATAAGTGCCTTCAAACTTGATTGTATAACTATTATGCTGGAATTTAATAATGTAACAATTTCGGCTATGATTAATATGTATTTGTATTCTAGACATTATCATAATATAATTAGATTTTTTATCAAACTGTTTTGGTTATCGTAAGGTAAAACCCCGTCCATGTTTATGTGCGGTGTGGTCTTACGAGATACCTTTGATGTTAAAAGATTTTACAAGTTATAATAAGTTAATTCCTTCTGATTTGAGTTTCTCACGCTGGTTTTACCAGACTGATCCGAGCGTTATTTTTCTTATAATGCTTGGGTCAGCTCGAGCATATTTTCCAGATTTAGCTGGATCCTTTGGAGCTTTCAGGTGACGAGCTGGATTCTCCAAGACATATTTACGTACCTTATATTCTTCCACTATTTTTTTTCTTTTGTTTTTGTCTGTATCTATCAGGAATTGTAAGGACGGGATGATAATATGTTAATGTACTATGATGATGTGTATAATAAAGATAATTTCTTTTTGTAAAGACTTGTTCGTATTATATATTACTCGTCATGTATTCCGAGATTCTATTCTTTCTTTTTCTTTCTTTCACCCCTAATGACATGTCTTTCGGACACTTAAATGATCGGCACACGAATACCGTGGATGTATTAAGTGTCGTCTTTAGGAGTAAGAAAGGCAGATCGTTATAATGTGGTATCAGAGCTTAGGTTGAGTGAACACCTAGGCTTTGGTAGGGTTAACTCATTTGAGATAGGGTAAGCGAGACCTTAGGAAGAGTTTGAGTGTATACGTAAGTAGCGCATATTTGTTACTCCTACAAAAATGTTTTATATTGTGTTGATTAATTAGTTGAGCAGTTATGAATTCTGGTCGATATAGAGGGAATAACTATATCAATAGGGGTTTCTAAACACTTAAACTAGGCAAATCAACATAGTATTGTTTTAAATGGTTAAATAAAATGATTTTACATAAATTATATTTTATATATAAATTGATAATTTTCAAAATAAATTATAGTTATATATAATGTGATTGTTGTTAGGAGTTGATAATATTAAATTATTATCATATATAGGGTTTGATTAATCATGATCGTCCAATTTTGAGCATTGACTATTATCTAATTTATTGGTAATTTTCCCTTTTCCATCATAATTTGGGTAGATAGAATTTGTGGGAACATTAAATCAAACATCTTGTGAATTAAGTTTCGTAGTTTGACTATAAGGCGTTCGATGATAATGTTGGGTTAAAAATTGGATTTTAATCAAGGGTGTTCATTAAAAGAAATATTTCAGATGATTTTATAAAAGTTGATTTTTATAAATCAGAATCATAAAATATGTTCTGGAAATAAGATGAATTTTTAGGAAATTTGAATCTCGGTGGCTTTGATAAAGTTTTCAAATCATTCTTGGAAAAGTAGCAATAATTTTGCTTAAAAATACTTTAAGGTAAAAATACTTTGAAAGGAAATTTAAAAGTAAGACTTTTCTTTGGACAGTTCGGGAAATGAATCTCGATATATTTTGTGATGATCTGAATAATCTTCTAAGTGACAATCGAATGTTTGCTTAGGGAGATGTGATAGTGCACTTAGTAAATTATTCTCTTTGTCATTGTACGATCAAAACAAGTTCAAATCTGAACGAATCCAAGCAAGTTGATGATAAATATTTTGTTAAAACGATTTAGCTGAAATATATTTATATATTGTATTGTTTCAAAAAAAGGATTTTAAAAGAAAGAAGTATTTTTATAATTAACTAGTTCGAGTGAATCGAAAGTGACTAAAAATGGGCAGGAAATGTGTTCAGATGGTAAACACGTCTATTGAGTATCACCCTTTTTGGTAAGGGGATTTATGATACTATTCGATAGTACCCAGTTCCTTGATATCATTTTGGTGTTACTCAGGCTATATGTATATTTTCTAAGGGTTAAAAAATAAAATATCATTTCAAAAAGCTTTTGAAATAAAAAAACCTGGGTATTTAACTCCTAAGTTTCAAAAATAATAAGGTATTTTGATTAAAGAGTGGATAAATCAATGAATTTAAAATTAAAATTAATATAACAGTATGGTTTAATAAACTTGATTTTATTAAAACGTGTCTTCTGATTTTAACATCTTGGAAGTGAAGAATAATTTGATGTTATTGGGCCGGCTAATAAAATTATTTACCTTAGAGGTGCCTAAAAAAAGTAGACTCTAGGACGGGGTTTGGATACCAGCATCATACTCTTCTTAGCTACTTACCACACCAATTGGGTAAACAGATTGGATTGGTTGACTCAATTTTAAAACCAAGTTATTTTGGGCCTACATCTGAATAGAATAGATAAATAACGTTTAAAATTATATGTTTTGGTATATACTCTTAAGATGTCGAAGAGATTATACAAGTTAATAAGTTAAAATGATTTTATGAAAAGGTTTCACAAGTAAGGTGTATCATTTAAAATGTTTGAACCTAAGTTGGAATTGTTATGAAATGTTTTCATAAATATTATGGGAGAGTAGAAAGTAGTTCGGTATTAAGAACCTTTAGATCAGTACGTAGGTTGTACCTAGATCATTTTTCATTTTCACATAATTCTCGATCCAAGAGTCAAGAACATGACTTGAGGTGTTTCACAGCATTCCGAAGAAGGATTTATCACTAAATTTTTGACGGAGAACACATGGTGAGGGTTCTTAATCTAGAACCAAAAGTTTTCTACCATAGTATATGGCTATGTAAGGAGGATGGAGGTTTCTAATTGAAAAGCCTAATCGAAGTCCGCACTAGAGAATCGACTAAGAGATGCTAGTTTGGAAGTAAAGATATGTATTCGAGTGAGTAATCGAATTAGATTTTGCATGGGAATGATCTATGCACATCATATAAATTGATGAGTAGTGTTAAATATTTTTACGTTAGGGATATGGGAAAAGTTTCGAGGTCGAAATTCTTTTAAGGGGGGAAAGTGTAACGACCCGGAATTTCACCTCTTTGATTTTGGAATATTTAATTAATTTTAAATATTCAAATGATAGATTTTATAATTTAAAAAAAAACTCTTTTTAATAGTAGATAATGATGATAAAATAGTTTATAAAATTTGTTTATAAAATTATATAGTTCAATGAAAAACATAAAATGCGACCGAAATTTGTTTTTCGAATTTTCGACTTTTCGTCGTTTAAAAGTTATCGAAAACGTTGTTAACTCTTATGTAAATATATATAAATAAAAATATTAATAAGTTAGTGTGTATTGGTTTACACATAGTTATATACTTATGTCTCTGTGTGTGTGTATAAAGATGTTAATAAAATGGAAGATGCTTTAAGAGACATAAGGAGACATTTTGTACAAGAAGGTACAAAACATGTTGGCTTTGATAGGATAGGATGATGTGAAGCTCTGAGGGCTGGTGTGGGTGCGAGGCAAAAGCTAGGTGAGGTGGCAAAAGAAGGTGGAGGGTAAATGTAACAACCCAGTTTTTCTAACACGAAAAACCGGACCATTTTAGTTAAGAAGAAGAGGTAGAAGAAGAAAAATAGAAAACAACAGCAGAATCTCACATACGCAGCGGAATAAAATATAATATATATCAACAGATCTTTACACAAATCAAACTGTATCTGTATATATATATATACATCCAAATACATCATCAGAGTACATCACATCAATATCATACAACTGAATACACAGCGGAAAAATAATAGCAAGTACGAGAGTACGTATCGTCATCCAGCTCGTCTCCTGAGCTTCACATCATCATATCCTGTAACCTATAATACTCGGTCTGACCCGAGCATCATATAAAACAATACCCGAGTCAGTCTGGAATACCAGCGTGAGAAAATCACACTCAATTGATTTTTAAAGTTTCAAACCCTTTGAAAACAAAAGCATCTCGTAAGACCACGCCACAAATAAACATGTCGGGTTTTTACCTTACGATAGCTAAAACACTTTATATCAAAATCCTCTGATATTATAATAGTGTCTACAGAAAGTAAAATAGAATCTAGCTGAAATGCTTGCATCTCACATTTCAACAATAGTTGGGCACAATCAAAACCGTATAGGCACGTAGGGAGAATGGATTTCCAACGAATGACTAGGCACTGGGGTACCACCTATCACAGTACGTGGCCTAGATCACCGTACCGAGGAGTACGCCCGCTCCCCTGCAACACAAGGCCGGAACCATCCCTTACTGGATGATCCCGAATAAAATCACCCCACGGTTGGGATCAGCAACCGCACCACTAAGCCGAAATAAAAAGGGACATCTAGACAGGGATGACCTTACCCTCCAGTGGGAGCTACCCACGAAGCCTTGCTGCATAACCCCTGATTTTCAGTCATTCCCGGTTGATGAGGTTCGAGGCTAAACGATACCTTTTAGAGAACATATCCCTTAGAATGCCCATCGTCCGCTGACGATGTTTCGCAAGCATTCGTCCATACAAGTCCGTCCCGGGTTCGAACGGAACCGAAGGCACTACTCCTACTACATCCATTTTGGAAATATCCTCAGGATTAGTAGCGACTAGCCCTTGCACTTCACAGCTCCATCTTCGACTCCGAAATCGTTACACGAAACGTACAAACCGGATCGAAGTGGTATTCGAGTCTCCAGACCTAGAATCCTGGTATACGGAAACTCGATCCCGGTCTCTTCGAAACGATCAGCGCATTGGCCAATATTGATAGTCGGTTATTTAACTATCCATTCACATCCATAGCAACCATCACACAATAAATAATTTCCCACATTATTTATTTGCCCAATTATCTTTCCAAGATATATTTCTATTTTCAAACTCCTTTTGAAAACAATTTCAACCAGTTTCCGCTTACGGAATATATTTCCCAAATAATTATTTCTCATTTCCATCTTTTAAAAATAAATCAACATTTATTTTTAAACCAAACCATATCTTTTTATAAATTCCCACCTTGAATTTATATTCAAATATCCACTGATATTTTATTTTACTTTATAAACCCAGTTTATATCTCCAAAATCTCACTTCTCTTTTAAAATTCCAATTTTAAACAAATAAATCAATTTCCAATTGATTTTCCAATTTACTTTACTTTACTTTGAAATAAATTTCCTTTACTACTTCATTTATTTCAAAATACATTAACTTTTAGATTTATTCCTTTATTTGAGTTAAAACCCTTTTTAACTGAAAATACCAATTTTAAACTTCCAAAATTCCTTCTTTAGCCTTTAATTAAATTTAATCCTTACATTCAAAATAAATCCTTTATTCTTTAAATTTAATATCACTTTAGTTTAAAGTTAATATTTCCCTTGTTATTTCGAAATTCCCTTATTCCAATTCACTTGAATTATTTACTTAAATTTACTCTTTTATTTCTTTCAAAATCCAATTCAATATATTTTGATAACTCCTTTTATTGAAATATTCAATCCAACCATATCATCCAATATTTCAATCATCAATAAAATCATCACAGGATATCAATATTCATAGAACAGAATATCAAATAATCTAAATAATTTTGAGGAATCCAGTTGGATCCCTCCAACCTGTTTCCCTGCATCCACAAACGTTAGCACAATACCAATTCCACTTCAAAGTGGAATATCGCGGTATATGGGATTTATATAAATCATCCGCTATTATGCGGCGCATAGGGTCTCATCCGCTATATAAATGCGGGAATATCAACAACTCAAATATATACATATGCCAATATGTATATATTGCTATATACTACTATATATATAATATAGCATATTCAATCAATGCAATCATCCAATCAATTATTTAAATTTAACCATTTAAATTTAAAATAAAATTCAACTGAGTGAGATTAACTCACCTTTTGCTTTTAAATTTGCAGTCCAAACCAATCAGCTTGTTTCCATGACTATAAACCTTGTATAAACATTTACACCATTGATTAATATTCGAAACAAATCAAATAACCAATTTCCTTTTAAATTAATTACCGGTGATTTAATTCTAAACTGATGATTATATTTTAACTGGTTTCCTTTCAATATAACCAAATTTCTGTTTTCATAAATACAAATATTTATTAAAACCGAATTGTCTTAAATATCTTACTGTCAATAAAATTTTCTGTATATCTATATTTATACTCACCTTAATATTAAATTGAGAAAATAAATTACCAATTCGAACATGAGAAATACCTCACTGCCTCCAACATCTCAAGATCGAGTACGAGTCTCCCCCGATTGCCACTGTCTAACTTCGCTGCACCCTCCCTTCCTCGTTTCCCAACAACTCAGCCACCCCTAAGTGATTGCGAGCTACTAGCGATGGCCATGGTTGAACCCTTTCGACTGAATCGCGTCTCAAAGCCCTCAGCGCCCCGCTCACGATCGAACGCCGCCTACTTCGAGCCCTCGTGATGCCGATGCTTTCGCATGCGAGTCGCTATTCCCTCTCTGCCGACATCTCGCCTCAACTTGCAATCACCAGACCATCGTGGTTTCAACGCGAGCCGTCGCGACCACCCTGGCGACTTTACGATCGAATTCCATTTCGATCTGAAAGGAAAAATCGCGATTGAATGCAGCCCTAGGTCATCTCATCGATTGAATTAGCAGTGGCCGTAAAAAGAGACTGTAGCAGAACCTCAAATCAGCAGTAGAAAATATCGCGTAGGAGCAAGGACGAGCCAACGATGGCTGATGGAATAGCCAAATTCGCGGCGATGATTAACTCGAAGGCTTTGATTTACGAAACCCTAGTTGATCGAACAAGGAGGCGACCATGGAATTTATTTTAAAACACTCGGCATAATTTCAAACTTTATCCTTCTCCGTGGAATAAATAAAAAGAAGGAAACACGTGTATGCGATTAGAAAAAAGTAGGTGCCATGTTTCAGAAGACACTGTAGAGTGGTTTGGAAAAGAAAAGAATAAGGATGTAGATAAGGATTTTGTTCAAATATTATATTTGAATTTAAATTTTCGATATAAATTCCTGCGCGTTCCTATATCGTACGCTCCCACATCAACTCCAAATACTACAAAAATTGAAATCCGATAATAACTATCTATTACGAATCAAATGGAACTGGTTTCGTCGAATTCCGAGACTGTGCCTCGGACGGCTATTTTTAAATTCAATTTCAACGATATATTTTTAAAACTGAACAAAACTCTTTAAAATTCCATTTTAAAAGTTCTATCATCTTCAGTATTAACAATATAAATTTTCTGAACTTTTGAACTATTTTTAACAGGCTTAAAATCAAGATTCAATATTTTACCCAATCCCGATAATTAAATTTAATAATTAATTATCCAAATAAATACTGTATATTTGAAATTAAAGTTAATAATTATCTTTTGAATATTTAAAATTAATCAAATATTCCTATTTCAAATGCTCAAAAATTCCGGGTCGTCACAGTAAAGGACTAAGGGTTTTTAGGTAATTTGATTTGTTTCTTGCTTATAAATACCCTTTCCATTTATTCATTTTTTATTTCTCTTCCTTCTACCATATCTTCCTCATTCTTTAACCTAATGGAGATTTTCCTTTTTTAGTACCTTATGAAATTCCAGTGGCTACAACTTTTATGTAGATCACCTTTTCAAATTCATGGTCCAGCTATGTCAAAATCTCATTTATTTGCAAAGTGTTTTTGGACTTAGAGATCCAAGTCCGAAAATAGTCTTTCTTATTTCGACCATATCTTCATCAAAATAAATCGTAATTGAGTGTTTCTTTTTTTTAAATTGTAGAGGAAATAATTTCCTAAAACTTTTCTTTTAACTACTTTATCAAATTCTGAGTGTAACATGTCTAAAAACCGAGGAGAATATGACCCTTTTTGAGTTGATTTTTGGTGGTTTCCAAGCTTTACAAGTTTAAAGTTTATTTTAAGTTTCTAAAAAGATTTGGTGAGTAAACCCTCTTATATTTTGGAAAGATTTTAACTTGATATTTTGTTATGTTTGTTATGCAATATTTTGGTTGTGTGATTGGATTATCGTGTTGCTGGATATATGGAGTTTGCTTGTATGTGATTAAATATGTGGTACGGTTGATTTTTAGTATAGACTTGTTAGCAAAGCCTAATAAGTATTGTTATGGTTATAAAGTTAGATCTTTTTCTTATGTTGGAATTGTTAGATGTTTATGGATGTATCAACTTGTGAATGCTATGAAAGATTAGCACTTGACTTGTTAAGGTGGCATGGAGATCTCTTAAGTTAAGTGGTCTACTTAATTTGTTTTCTAATAAAAAGTTCTAACCTTTACATTTGTTTTCAAAACTTTTTACTAAGTTAGTAATGTAAGTTAAAGTAAAGTATAAGAGTTTTAAAGGTTATTGTATATGCAAAATAAGTTTTCAAGTTATGGCATCCATAGCGATAGTCGCCATGGATGCAGTTTTGCTTTAAAAATCTGAATTTTTCAAATTTAAGTTTTATACTTAAAAAATTTTTGTAAATGTTTTACAAGTCTAATAATAATGTTTTTAAAATTTAATTAAGTATTTAATAATTAATAAATAATTAATTAATTAAGTTTTAATAATTAATAATTAATTAAGTGTTAATAAGGTTTATTAACTTTAATTAAGCGATGATTAGTTACTAATTAATTACATTTTTAAGGATAGGATTAATTTTAATTAATAAATTATTAAGTATGATTAATTTTTAATTAGTTATAAGTTAAATATATGATTTACTTTCAAATTAATTACTAACTAAATATAGGGTTGATTATTAATTAATTATTAACCATGTGTTTAATTTTAAATTAATCAAGGTTGTAGTTTATAAATTATATATTAAAGGTTTTATTTACTATTTAAGACTTAATTAAAGATTATTTAATTGAGATTAATTAATATTAAATTATTAATTAAGGTTTAACTGATTATTCAATAATTAATAAAGGATTAATTAGTATTTAATTATTTATTTAATAATTAATTATAGTTTAATCATTTATTTAAAGGTTTAATTATTTCTTAATTTATTTATTTAATTAAATTAAGATTTAATAAAGATTAATTATGACCTAATAAGAGTTTAACTTATAATTAATTATTTTAAAGGGAGATTAAGTTTTAAATCCTTTGATTTCCAAGAATCAATTTATTTAAAAGGGGATTCTTTTACAAAGGATAATTTTAAGCACAAGGGATTCAAATGTCGATACATTAAGTAGACAGATAACTATGAATGAGTTATAATGTTGATTTATTGAATTGTTTGGACATCTAATAGAAGAATAAATCACCATTCTGCTAAACAACTTGTATTTGGCAGCTGTTTAGTAGAATAAATCATAGTTCTGTCATAATTTCCCAAGTTGATTATATGGACATCTATTTAAGTAGAATAAAAAACCCATTCTATTATTATAATAACTTGGGCATGTGTCTGTTGTCGGCTGATTCCATTATACATATCTGCTTGTTATGTGAATACCCATGCTATAACTTGAAGGTAAATTTAATTAAAAGAGAACCATTGTGGACAATAAGCTTCTTTCTGATTTTTAAAGTCAAATCATACTTTTAATAATGGTTTCAAGTTAAGTAATGATTTTAAATAAAGGATGTTTTAAATAATCGTTTTGTTTATCAAAAGGACATTATTAAATGAGTTTACTAAAGGAGTTTTGTTTTAAATAAGGAATATTTATAGGGAAGTTTTATAGATGATTTTAGATATTTATAAAGGAAGTTTTATAAATAATTTTGGAAATTTGTAAAGAGATATATAAATGGTTTTGATATTAGAGTTTTGTAAAATTTAACTTGGTGATTTATAAAGAGTTTTGTAAATGGGTTTGGAATTTAAATAACACTTAACACCCAAATGAGAAATCTTTCATAATGTTTTGTGAATATCCTTATGTCAATGAGATAAGTATATGAATGTTTTGATAAACACTTTTGAAAAGAGTTTTAATAAATGAAAGATTTAGTTTAAGGCTTAGTGGTGGCTATGGTTAATTAAATCTCTAAATTTGTTGTCGTTTGTTATTTGATAGTTAACTAACCGGCTATCAAATATGGATCAAAATATAACTCCAGAAATATCTAGTAGAAACTTGTGAGTTATATGGCATGGTCATCTTCGATGATGCTTTATTGTGTGTATAAATCTCATTTTGTTCTCCTAGGGCAAATGATAGGGAGATCCGTCCACTAAACAGTTAAGAGGTGATCCCTGCTCCTATTTGTTGTCTAATTATTTCCAAAGAATCGGGGTTGAGTTTACAGGAACTATCGAATGTTGTTTCGAAGAGACCGAGAGCGAATTTGCTTTATCTGAAAACCACTTCGATCCAACGTAAGCGTTTCAAATTGAAGATGGAGCTTTTGAAGTGCAAGGGCTACTTACTACTAATCCTGAGGGTGATTCTAAAATGAATGTAGTAGAGGTAGGGCATTCGGTTTCGTTCTAGGTCATTTTTACCTTGAGGGTAGTGTTAGCATTCCAAGATGGTTGCTATATAAAAAAGTAATCGTAGCCTCAAGCCCCATCAACCAGGAAAATGACTAAAGCAGGGATATGTGGCAGGGCTATGTAGGTCGCTCCCATTAGGGTATGATCATCCCAAGATCTAGTGTCGATATCTTTATGTATGCTTCTAGGCCCATTTTGGTTGTTTGATCGCAACTAAGAGGTGATCATATTCGACGCTATCCAATAAAAGGTAGGGCCCGTCTTAAGTAGCAGAGGTGCAATGTGTTGTAGCCTCCCATACATTTTATCTAGAGGTGTATGGATTCAGTGGGTAGACCCTTACCCTTTCATAGTTGGACTTGATTGTATACCTATTATGCTGGAAATTAATAATGTAAAAATTCAGTTATGATTAATATGTATTTGTATTTTGGTCATTATCATAATATAACCGGATTTTCTATAAAAGTATTCTGGTTATCGTAAGGTAAAAACCCGTTCGTGTTTACGTGCAGTGTGGTCTTACGAGATACCTTTGATATTAAAATATTTTACAAGTTATAATAAATTAATTCCTTGTGATTTGAGTTTCTCACGCTGGTTTTACCAGACTGATCCGGACGTTATTTTTCTTATAATGCTCAGGTCTGTAGGAGCATATTTTCCAGATTTAGCTAGATCCTTTGGAGCTTTCAAGTGACGAGTTGGATTCTCCAAGATGTATTCACGTAACTTATATTCTTCCGCTATTTTCTTTTATTTTGTTTTTTGTCTGTATCTGTCAGCAATTATAAGGACAAGCTATTATAAATGTCCAGGCTGATGATAGGTTAATGTACTTTGATGATATGTATAATAAAGATAATTTATTTTTGTAAAGACTTGTTCGTATTATATATTACTCGTCACATATTATGAGATTCATTTCTTTCTTTTTCTTTCTTTCACCCCTAATGACATGTCTTTTGGACCCTTAAATGATTGGCACACTAATACTGTGGATGTATTAAGTGTCGGCTTTAGGTGTAAGAAAGGCAGATCGTTACACACAACCTCGTTGTCCTATACCAACACAGTACCGGCCTACCTCTACCATAGACAGTACCGAATATCCCATCAGCCCAGTTGTTCCTGACTTATCGGTGGGATCTCAAAGCATACACAACAAACCCGATATATAGAGGGTAATCTAGAAAGGTGATGATCATATCCTAATGGGTGCGACCCACTTAGCCCTGCCGCATATACCATGTTTTTGCCATTACTGATGTGTGAGGCTTGAGGTAGCATTTTACCTTTCACATGATAAATCCCACTTTGAATGCCATATTGCCATTTCTGATGGCATACTAATTAGTTTCCACAAAAGTACAACCCCCCCAGTTCATATGCCTCAGGAAGGGTGTTAAGTATAAGAGTGGTTATCTCCTACACCACCAAACAGATGTACGTTTGTAAAATCCAATGTACATGGTTTTAGAAATACAATACCCGGTCTTCACACCGGTCTTCAAATGTTATCCATTCACATCGTATCATTATTCAGAATGGGTTATATGACACAAAGTCCTCTCCCGGCTAAACCGAATAATGAGCGTTTGTTTTAAAAACAAATTCAAGTGCCATTTCAAAGGCAAATATTGATAGTCGGTTATTTAACTATCAACAACATTCACAACAATCAACCAATTTAAATAATTTTCCCAAATTATTAAATTCCAAAATATCTTCGAAGACATATATTTTCCACACTTCATCACTTTGAAAACAAATTTCAAATCACTTTTCACTCTTAGGATAAAAATTCCCGATATTATTTATTTCCCTTTTTCTTTATAAATTCCATTGTGAATTTAAATTTCCAAATATTCACCTATACATGATTTTCAAATCGTTTCCCAAATATTCACTTTCAAACACCAAATCAATTACAAATTGATTTCTAAGTTTATTTACAAATACCAAATCATTTTACAAATCGATTTCCAAATTTATTTCAACACAAAATCCATTTTAATTCAACACCAAATAAGTTTTCATATCGATTTCCCAAAGATTTATTTTCAAATACCAAATCAATTACCACTTTGATTTCTAGAAATTTACCACCCTTTTAAAAGAAATTCCTTAATCTTTTCCAAACCATTTAAAATTCCATTTTTAATAAATTCTTCAACTTTTAAATAATATTATTCAGAACCCATTTATTAATATCTTTTCCCATATTTTGGGAAATGATTAGATAAGATTACAAAATTAACCCTTATACTTTAAATTCCTTCTTTTAAATTCACCCAATTCTTTCAAAAAGAATTTACTTAAAATTTCCAACTTTAATTTTCAAAAGTCCAATTTTATTTATTTCTGGTATCCAACGATACCAAAAATACATTCGGCTAAATTATAGCCTTCAACAAATTCATTCGTCAATATAATCATTCACAGATTATAAATAAATTATCACACAGCATATGAAACAAATTCATACAACATATGAAACAAATTCATATAATTTGAGGAATCCAGTTGGATCCCTCCAACCTATTGCCCTGCATCCACAGATGTTAGCACAATACCAATTCCACTTCGAGGTGGAATATCGCGGTATATGGGATTTATAAAATATCATCCACTATTATGCAGCGCATAGGGTCTCATTCGCTATATAATGTGGGAAATCAACAACTTCAATATATATATATATTCCAATATATATATATTGCTATATACTACTATATATACTATCACAGTCAGGCAATCAATCAATCAATAACTGAATTTCCAATTTTAATTTGAGTGAGAAGATCCCACCTTTGCTTTTATTTTGCAATCCATTTCTATTCCAGTTTGTTTTTTCGGTTTATAGACCTTGTATAAACAATTTGATGGTTTATCAATATCTGAACTAATCAATTGATCAATTTCCATTTAAATAAATTTAATTAACTAATTATTTTATTAAGCTAATTTTTCCTATAATAAATAAATTTTAAGTTACAAAATAAATAAATAGATTTTCAAAATACCTTATTTTTAAACAACCAAGCAGGTTTTATCTGTATACTTAGAATTTGATTTTCTTTTCTGTAAAATAGAAATAGAAACTTTCTTTACTATTAATATATATATATATATATTTAGTAAATGACAACAATAGATTTTATTTGTTGTAACATTTTTTCTTGATTACCTAGTACAAAATTTAAATTAAACATCGAATATACCTCACTCAAATCGAAGATGACAACCATCGATGCTTCAGCCCAATCAAACGCGAGCCTGCCGTCGCTACCCCACAACTGCACCGAGAACCACAAACTCAGCTCCACTGATAATCGCGACCCAGATTTTCATGCGAGCGTCACCTCTGACCTCGTCGAATTCAAGCATGTCGCCTCTTTTCAACCCGCGTCGCCGCCCTAGCTTCGACTTGCTCGAATCGATTAACAAAGAGCGCGACTTCAAAACCCTAGAATGCTGCTACACGGCCAATCTTCCATCATGACGTCGTCGCGTGAAACCACGTTGTCGCGAACTTCGCGACATCGCGCTGCTGCCTAGGCCGTGCTTGGGTCGATATCGATCCATTGGGAAGTTCGAATGAATTCGAATAGTTTTGTTTTTGTGAAATTTAAATGGAAAAGGGTTGGCCATTGATTTCTTGAATTTGATTTTAAATTGGGGAAATCTGGCTATAAATTTTTTGAACGAAGAGGGAGTGGATTACAGGCGCGATTTGATTACCTTTGTTCTGCCATTATCTTTTGATTTTTTTTGGAACTGAGGAAGTAAGAAAGAAAGTTGCGTTATTCAAACGAGAAAAGGAGACATAATCGATTACTAGGGTGGCTTATTTCAGAGGAGGTTGGCTGAAACGAAAAGCTGATGGGAAAGAATTTTAACTGTGTTGACTTAGGGTATAAATATATTTTAATTTAAATTTAAATTCAAATTATCTCGACAAACACAACACGAAATTTTTACTTCCTATCGAGGCGTGCCGCTGGGCGTTTCTAATGTTGTACCCCTATTACGAACATGATGGAAAAGGTTTCGAGTCTGAATTTGATCGTATGGAGAAGATAGCATTTTGGACCAGTTATACTATTAAATTTTCGATTTAATTTCAGCGCGTTTGCTTATCGTACGGCCAAATTCAAACATTTCTAAAATTGAAATCCGATAATAATACATTATTATGGATCCAATGAAACTGATTTCGTCGAATTCCAAGACTGTGCCCCGGAACGCTATTTTTAAATATCGATTTAAACGATAAATTTCAAAAGTGAACAAAACAGTTCCAAATCCAATTCTGAAAGCTTTTATTATCTTCAGTATAATCAATATAGATTTTCTAAGCCTTCAAATTATTTTTAATCAGCTTAAAACTGAAGATACAATATTTTATCCAACTTTCAGTAATTAAATTCAATAGTTAAATTGTCAAATTCATTCTGATATTTGAATTTCAAATTAAACCAACTTCTAGATATTTAAAATCAATTAAATATCCTGATTTTCAATGTCAAAAATTCAGGGTCGTTACAATCTTCCCCCCTTAAAATAATTTTATCCCGAAATTACAAGTTAAGAAGAATGATCCACTACCCGTTTATCATTTTCCCAAATCCAAACAGTTTCATCGACTTATCAATCCAAATCTTTTTATTAAAGATCATCATTTCATCTAATTGTCCAAATCTTAACCATAGTTTCCAAACAACTTTATTTACTTCACAATTCAAATTTAAACTTAAATTCAAATTTTAAATTATCCAAAATTTCTCAAAAATTCTCTAACTCTTTAAATTTTCGAAAATTTTTGCCAGCGTCCCCTTTGCACGGCTAGCTCGGTACTACTACAAAATGTCCCTACGGACTTCCAAATTCCAAAAGAAAACAAAATGCTAAGTGGCAAAATCAGAAACTCATCAAATTTCATACTGAAATTCAAATACATACCTTATTGTCGAACAAATTCAAATTTGCCTTCAAAATCAAAATCCAATTCCATTTTCCTATAGCCTTTATAATCCCTGTATACTTTACTTAACAACAATGTCCAAATTTACTTATTGGATTCCCAATACCCATTTACTTAAGAATTTTATTCTTTATTTCTTAAGTTCAATACAATTATTTCTTATATTTATTTTACTACTTCACTACTGAAGTTTATAATCAAATTGAATTCCACTTCCATATAAAATCAATTTGCTTCAACTTACTAATTCATTTCAAATCTCAAACACTTTCATTTCCAAATTTTCATTCAGATTTTCATTTCCATTCAACTTTGTATTTCCAATTCCATTTGAATTCAATTTACTATTTAAATTCTATTTGAATTCATTTTATCTTCAAAAACCAAAAATTCATTTTAGTGAAAACTCGATGTTCACTTTGTCCAAGACGACACAAGAAATAACTCCTTTTTCCTGTGTCGAATATAAGATTAAGAAGACTTATAATCCTTCCTAGACTGTTCCTTTCATTTCATTTATCCAGTCCTTGTCTTGTATCTTCTTCCTTTTTTTTGTATACCTATTGGCTAGTGCCTAGTACTAAAAATGGAATACAAGTAATGAATTCCATAGATCTCGCAAAAATACTAGAAACAAAAAACAATAACTTCGACCAAAACAATAGTTTTCCATTTTAGTTCAATTCCTACGTTTCCATTACAATTTGAAAATCAATTTTCCATTAACAAAATTTTCCAAATTTTCAAAAAAAAATTTCTAACTCCCAAAATTTTCAGAAAATTTTGGCGGAGTCTCCTTTGTACAGAGGAGCTTTTACAATTTGACAAAAGATATAAATATATATACATCGATCCACTCGGTCGAAAAAGCAAAAACAATTCATATTTCCTATTTTTATTGCGCAGGCGTACCTTTATTAGCATTTTAAGCAAAGCAGTCTATTTATTTAGCTATTTGCGCAACCAAAATGCAGCCACACGCTAGCCCCGGTACCTGTACTTACTCAAGTTAAACGTGTAAGCGACATATATAAGAAGTTATTAACATTTCACTTGTTTTCAATAGCAAACACATCGTTTTTCATAAGCAAAACATTCAAAACAAATTCCATTAGCAATTTATAAAGTTTCAATACAAATTTTAATTGCTTACAACTACAACACATCATTTCCATTCAATTTCAATGGGTTACAACACACTTTCTTACATTCTATTCATTTTTAAACAAAATGAACCCATATTTATTTCAATTGATGCTAAAATCAATTTATTAAACTTCTATTGATTCATAAAATTTTATTCACTTCCGTTTATGTCGAATGACCAATTTCTTTACGCAATTCAACAATATTTATGTAAATAAATAATTTCTTAAGCTTAGAATCATTTTAAATTGATTTCAATACAATTTATATTGAATTCCATCCCATTTCTAGTCTTATTCACTAACCATACATTTGCATTTCATTCCATATTCGCCTTCATTTTATTTGAGACCATTTTATTAAGCTTGAACCATTCCAATTCATTTCATCTCAAACCAATTTTATTTTTTTCATTATTTCTTCCACTTTTATTATCTTTAGTTCATTTCAAACCAATTTTACAACTTCATTTTATTTCACACAATTCAAATTGGTTATCAATATTTCAATTTCAATTCCAGTTTTATTCTTTTATTCATTCCCAAACACAATTCAATTTCAATTCACCATTTTAGTTTACAACCACTTATATTTAAACTGGATTTCAAATTCCATTCGTATATGAATTTATTTCTTAACTCTTTGTTATGATTTCAATTCTTATTCAATAATTAATGAAAATAATTTAATATTATCACTTCCTAACAACCAAGCAACCATATATACTATAATAATTTACAAATATTATTTCCTTTATCTACGAAAATAGTTTTGGGTAAAATTATTTCATTTACCCTATTTTAAAACAATATCGTGTCGAATTGTTCTGTACGAGCTTTTAGAGATCCCTATCATAGAGTTGTCCAGACTATACCGACCAGATTCCATATACCACTCAACAAACCAATCATCACAATTTGAAAAAAATTTATATTCACTAACAAATACGCGCTCTTATCTATTATTACACTCAAACTCATTCTAGAGTACTACTGACTCTATCTCTAATGAGTAATTCCCAACAGAGCCAAGGTTGTCGCTTAACCAACAGCTCTGATACCACATGTAACATCTCGACTTTTCGACGCTCGAAAGTCGACATCAATACAACCACTGTATCAACTGCCGAACTATCGAATGCCGGAAAACCGAATTGTTAGGTTGAAAAAGAAGGGGTAGAAGTAGAAGAAGAAAGAAAGAACAGAAAAACAGAAATAGAAACAACAATAGAATCTCACATTCGCAGCGGAACAATATACAATAGATGAATGACTAATTTTAAAAACAAAGAACTATATCAGTTTATACATACATCAATCAGAGTCAATATACAACTCAATACAACAATGGACAGTTATATAAACTTGTCCTCACACAGAATACACAGCGGAATAAATAAACAAGTACGGTAGTACGCCTTGCCATCCAGCTCATGTCCAAAGCTCCAGAATATCCAGAATATCCTGATAACATAACTCTAGGCTGACCGTGTGGAAAATTATGGGCACCCAGAGTTTAGAAAGGGAACAATAAACTCCAAGTCAGTCATGGTGACTGGTGTGAGATCGTAAAATAGTTATTTTCACAAAGAAAATAAAATTAATTTCGCAATGCTTTTGGAAAATGAAACTACCATAAGACCTCCCGCCACACACACAACGCAAACGCAGAATTTGAGGAGATTTCTTCTTATGATAGTCAAACATGCTTACTACACAAAATCATTGGATTATTATTATTAGTGCATAGTGTAGAAAACATTTCGAAAGTATAATATTAATCTTAGCCAGCATAGACATTTCGAACTATGCCTACTATAGCTACCATCTAAACAGTGGTGACCACCATAAGTAAATGGCAGGTTCTACAACTAAAACCGTACAGGGTTCGTATTGTGAATTGGATTTCCAACAAATGGTCAGGCTAAGGAACTTCCCACTGTCAATGAGTATGCCTCTGGATGGACGTCCCGAGAACCTACCCGGATCTCTGCCAACACAAGGCCGGGTTACCTCTCCACTAGGTAACTACTACTCGAGTATGCCACCCCCAATCCTTTAGGACCTTTATCCGAGGGCCCTCGATCACAAAGTAACAATCACACAATAAATGAGACTGGAGCAACCACATAGGTAAATATCTGGGCTCCATACCATAATATCACCTTTTTCTAGAAGGAAATGATATACCCTAAAGGGAGCGACCCTCATAACCTTGCCGCATCTTTCCTGTTTCGACCCATTTTCGGGTTGTGAGGTCCGATGAGGTCTCGTCCACAAAGCTACGCTTTTTCACAAAGCCATGCTTTGATCACAAATGATCAACGAATAATCATCAACATACAGCAACACTTAGCATGCCACACTACCAAATTGGGAGTATATCACTGATAACCTTCAACTACATAACCTCTGAGCTCGTACGTCTCAGAGAAGGGTGTTAAGCTAAGAGAATAAATTCTCCGCCACCAACAGAAATGTATTTGAAAGAAATCATCTTTATATCTCAAAGTGTAGTGTCAGACATACAACCATACAAGTCTGTTCCGGGTTCGAATAGAACCGAAGGCACTTCCGAAGAAGCCCTTGCAATCCGGGTATCCACAATCCCGATCGGACTTCCCATTACAAGAAGAGTGATATAAATCTCTATACCGGAGCAACTCGGTGCAGAGACATTCGACAGGTTGTCCTTTCATTTTTGAAAATACCCGGTCTTCACACCAGTCTTCAAATGTTATCCATTTACGTCGTATCATTATTCGGAATGGGTTATATGACACAAAGTCCTCTCCCGGCTAAACCGAATAATGAGCGTTTGTTTTAAAAACAAATTCAAGTGCCATTTCAAAGGCAAATATTGATAGTCGGTTATTTAACTATCAACAACATTCACAACAATCAACCAATTTAAATAATTTTCCCAAATTATTAAATTCTAAAATATCTTCGAAGATATATATTTTCCACACTTCATCACTTTGAAAACAAATTTCAAATCACTTTTCACTCTTGGGATAAAAATTCTCGATATTATTTATTTCCCTTTTTCTTTATAAATTCCATTGTGAATTTAAATTTCCAAATATTCACTTATACATGATTTTCAAATCGTTTTCCAAATATTCACTTTCAAACACCAAATCAATTACAAATTGATTTCTAAGTTTATTTCCAAATACCAAATCATTTTACAAATCGATTTCCAAATTTATTTCAACACAAAATCTATTTTAATTCAACACCAAATAAGTTTTCATACCGATTTCCCAAAGATTTATTTTCAAATACCAAATCAATTACCACTTTGATTTCTAGAAATTTACCACCCATTTAAAAGAAATTCCTTAATCTTTTCCAAACCATTTAAAATTCCATTTTTAATAAATTCTTCAACTTTTAAATAATATTATTCAGAACCCATTTATTAATATCTTTTCCCATATTTTGGGAAATGATTAGATAAGATTACAAAAATTAACCCTTATACTTTAAATTCCTTCCTTTAAATTCACCCAATTCTTTCAAAAAGAATTTACTTAAAATTTCCGACTTTAATTTTCAAAAATCCAATTTTATTTATTTCTGGTATCCAATGATACCAAAAATACATTCGACTAAATTATAGCCTTCAACAAATTCAATCGTCAATATAATCATTCACAGATTATAAATAAATTATCACACAGCATATGAAACAAATTCATACAACATATGAAACAAATTCATATAATTTGAGGAATCCAGTTGGATCCCTCCAACCTGTTGCCCTGCATCCACAGATGTTAGCACAATACCAATTCCACTTCGAGGTGGAATATCGCGGTATATGGGATTTATAAAATAGCATCCACTATTATGCGGCGCATAGGGTCTCATCCGCTATATAATGTGGGAAATCAACAACTCCAATATATATATATTCCAATATATATATATATATTGCTATATACTACTATATATACTATCACAGTCAGGCAATCAATCAATCAATAACTGAATTTCCAATTTTAATTTGAGTGAGAAGATCCCACCTTTGCTTTTATTTTGCAATCCATTTCTATTCCAGTTTGTTTTTTTGATTTATAGACCTTGTATAAACAATTTGATGATTTATCAATATCTGAACTAATCAAATGATCAATTTTTGTTTAAATAAATTTAATTAACTAATTATTTTATTAAGCTAATTTTTTCTATAATAAATAAATTTTATGTCACAAAATAAATAAATAAATAGATTTTCAAAATACCTTATTTTTAAACAACCAAGCAGGTTTTATCTGTATACTTAGAATCTGATTTTCTTTTCTGTAAAATAGAAATAGAAACTTTCTTTACTATTAATATATATATATATATTCAGTAAATGACAACAATAGATTTTGTTTGTTGTAACATTTTTTCTTGATTACCTAGTACAAAATTTAAATTAAAATTGAATATACCTCACTCAAATAGAAGATGACAACCATCGATGCTTCAGCCCAATCAAACGCGAGCCTGCCGTCGCTGCCCCACAACTGCACCGAGAACCACGAACTCAGCTCCACCGATAATCGCGATCCAGATTTTCATGCGAGCGTCACCTCTGACCTCGTCGAATTCAAGCATGTCGCCTCTTTTCAACGCGCGTCGCCGCCCTAGCTTCGACTTGCTCGAATCGATTAACAAAGAGCGCGACTTCGAAACCCTAGAATGCTGCTACATGGCCAATCTTCCATCATGATGTCGTCGTGTGAAACCACCTTGTCGCAAACTTCGCGACATCGCGCTGCTGCCTAGGCCGCGCTTGGGTCGATATCGATCCACTGGGAAGTTCGAATGAATTCGAACAGTTTTGGTTTTGTGAAATTTAAATGGAAAAGGGTCGGCCATTGATTTCTTGAATTTGATTTTAAATTTGGGGAAACGCGACTATAAAGTTTTTGAACGAAGAGGGAGTGTATTACAGGCGCGATTTGATTACCTTTGTTCTGCCATTATCTTTTGATTTTTTTTGGAACTGAGGAAGTAAGAAAGAAAGTTGCGTGATTCAAACGAGAAAAGGAAACAGAATCGATTACTAGGGTGGTTTATTTCAGAGGAGGTTGGCTGAAACGAAAAGCTGATGGAAAAGAATTTTAACTGTGTTGACTTAGGGTATAAATATATTTTAATTTAAATTCAAATTCAAATTATCTTGACAAACACAACACGAAATTTTGACTTCCTATCGAGGCGTGCCGCTGGGCGTTTCTAATGTTATACCCCTATTACGAACACGATGGAAAAGCTTTCGAGTCTGAATTCGATCGTATGGAGAAGATAGCTTTTTGGACCAGTTATAATATTAAATTTTCGATTTAATTTTAGCGTGTTTGCTTATCGTATGACCAAAGATCACTCCGAACATTTCGAAAATTGAAATCAGATAATAATACACTATTGCGGATCTAATGAAACTGGTTTCGTAGAATTCCGAGACTGTGTCCCGGAATGCTATTTTTAAATATCGATTTAAACGATAAATTTCAAAAATGAACAAAACAGTTCCAAATCCAATTCTGAAAGCTTTTATTATCTTCAGTATAATCAATATAGATTTTCTAAGACTTCAAATTATTTTTAATCAGCTTAAAACTGAAGATACAATATTTTACCCAACTTTCAGTAATTAAATTCAATAATTAAATTGTCAAATTCATTCTGATATTTGAATTTCAAGTTAAACCAACTTCCAGATATTTAAAATCAATTAAATATCCTGATTTTCAATGTCAAAAATTCAGTGTCATTAAAATTGCAAGTTGGTTGGTTATTCTGATTCGGACTGTGCCAGTGATAAGACTCAGAGAAAGTCAACTTCTAGATATGTCTTCACACTTGGTGGTACGACTATAAGTTGGAGATCGAGATTGCAAACTGTAGTTGCTTTTATCCATTATGGAGGCAGAGTTTGATAGCCACGGTGGAAGCGGCAAAAAATGAACTTCATTTGAGGCGATTGCTGTGTGACTTGAGATTCGAGCATGATAGTATCGATGTTCGATGTGATAGTCATGGTACTATTCACTTGGAGGAGAATTTTAAATTTAGCGCACACACTAAGCACATTGAAGTGAGAGAATTATTTTTAGTAGTCATGGATAAAGATAAGCAAACATATTTTCGGGAAGTACACATAAATGATAATGCAGCGGATATGTTCACTAAGGCATTACTGATTGGAAAGATCAAGCATTACTCAAACTTGATTCGTTTTTTGAAGCACTAGGTGCCTTAGGGTGGCACGGTTGAGGGAGAAGCTTGGTTATGGATGATGAAGAGTATCAGTGAGTGATTGTAGTTTTATCTTCTTGGTGAGTACTAGCTTACACTCCATGGTACTTTTGCCTTTTGATGAGATAGTTTTGAATTTGGGTGTTTTCAACACTCTGTTAGCAGGCGGTGGCTTTGTCGGAGCTCGTTGATGGAGTGTGATGGGCGATGACTTTGTCGGAGCTCATTGGAAAAGTATTCAAGTTTGTATGGTAGAAGGTAGAGTTGTTTATAGTGTGGCACTATCATTTCTTGATGATGGAATGGATACAGTGTCAAGGTGGGATGTTGAATTTCGACGAAACTATGGGGAATTGATGTGGTCGAGAATTGGTTGGTAATGGTGAAAACGACGCGTGAATTGAAGCATGGATGATCAAGTTATCATGATTTGATGTTGGGTGAAGCATAGGAAGTCAGACGTCTAGCAGAATTCCCCAGACGTCTGACAACGGATTTCCTATAACTTGAGAGTTGTGCCAGACATCTGATAGGTCTTGCCTGACGTCTAACAACAGGAATTCTGCATCCTGAGAATAGCACCAGACATTTGAGGGGTTTTGCCAGACGTTTGACGCACTGCAGTTTTGACTTTTCGACCCAGAATTTGTATATTTGCTTGTAAGGGCTTTAAGAGGAAAATCGAGTATTTGTCAAGGAAGGATTGTTCATTATATAAGTTATTTTCTGAATTCAAAGAAAATATAACTTTAAGGGTTTTGATCAAGGTTTATCCTCAATCAAATAAGGTTTCACAAAATCCTTTTTTCTTTAATTCTATTCTCCACAAATTTATCCTATTTGAATATTAATCAATGTAATAAATCTCTTATACTCTTTTTATTGGTATTAATAAAGGTTCTCTCTCAAAGTGATGTATATTAACGAGAAGTTAGTGCAACCACTATAAATGGCATGTGATTATTTTTATCGTTATCGTTTTGTTTTTCAATTGCTTGTTTGGTAATTTGATTGTTGTTTGGATTGGTTGAGGTTTGATTCGAGTTATTGATCGGTTGTTTCTGCACCTTTTTCATCGATCTCCTTTTCCATTGCGTTTAGGGTTTGAATTTGAGTGGTGTCTAGATTAAAATTCCCATAACAACGTCCTCCACTTCCTTCCACACCTACGATAGTGCCTAATACAAGATGCTCATTTCTGTGAAATCCAACCCCTTCTGATATTAAAGGGCATGTTCTGTTTACCATACTTGCTAATGCTGGATCAAGTGTAGATGGTAATATATAACTCTAATGGCATTTTCTCACTCGTCGCTGAACCCATTAGCAGTTTTGTTACTCACCGAAACACGGACCAGTTTTAATTAGGCTTTCATTTTTTAGGTAGCTTATTAAGTGACAGTTTTATATGTTATGGATGAATATTTTTTTGTAGATGGTGTTATATGGATGGGTTAGTATATTCAGAATGTTTCTTGTGGATTCACCTTATATGTGGTGGTTTGCTATTTTTGTTCAAGTCTCCGTATTTACGTTTATATATATATATCCCAGTCTAGATAAATGATACATAATGATGTGCTAAAATTTAATATAAACTGATGATAGATACTTGAATGATATACAATTTAAAAATGGTAAAGTATGCACATAATAAATATCAATATTTTCACCCTGTTGCATGCATGAATTCACTATGTCAAAAAAGAGAAGAACAAACGATTGTTTTCATGAGGATTAGTATATACAAAAGTTTCCTTGCTGACTTGTGAGTTTGGTGGTTTTTTTTTAAACTTTGGTTTTTGTATCAATAAGAATAAGTGTTTCCAAAAAGTCGCCATTCACAATCACTCAAAAAGAAGATAGTTTATTCTATGAATCCTGCATAAATTTCCTCTAGCAAGTCTTTATATCTCTCTAAATATTTGTTCAAGCAAACCGATCTAGCTGATTTTAAGCTTTTGATTTAAAATTTTAGCTTAGAACTTCTGAATTATTTAATCTCAGTAGGGTTAAATTTTTCCTAAATCCCTATTCTGAATATTATACCTCAACTTTTAGACATGACCTCCTAACCTAGCATTAAACATCATCGTCCAAATTTTGATCTACTACATTAATTTAAATTGGGCATACCCACTACTCATATTCATGTCAAATGCTATATAAAATGCAGAAATCTACTGGGAATGCTCATTTTATTCTAAAGGTAAAACATACAAAAAATTTAACATTTATTTAAATTACAAATTATTCTTTACGTCCCATCTTTTATTTTATTTTATTTTATATTTCATTTTTAACCTTTTTAATCTATTTTTCTGCAATAAAACTTTATGCCATCATTCTTCTTCAAGCAGACGCTTAGCGAATCATAGTTTCATATGATCTGTTCCAAATGGGAAAAGTATCGTCAAGTCATTTCAATCAAACTGGAGAAATGAAAATGGAGATTAAGACATGCAAATTTTCATTTCACAGACACTTTGTTATGGTGAAAATGGAAATCAAGACATGCAATTTTCATTTCACAGACACTTTGTTATGGTTGCTGTAATTTTTTTTATCACAGTAAATATTGTTTTGTAATGATACACGCAGTAGAATGCTATAAGCCAGATTCTTAGCACTAACACTTGGGCTAGCCTTGATCCAAATCAAGTTGTACGTTCAAGTCGGTTACTACATTATATCATGTAGCAAGGCTATAACATATATTTTCAGGGAAATATATATTGTTGAATGTGCAAAGGTTGTAGGAAAGTAACTGGCTAACGTACTTCATTCAAATAGATTTTTATTTCATTGATGTTAGTTAACAATTGTTTTGACAAATCGATTTTCAACTTTCTAAAGCAAACATACTTCTATAAATAAAAGCAAAAAAAACACTTTTGCTTTTCATTGTCAAATAAACCATTAATCTCTGGAAGTTGAATACCGCCTTTTTTTATCTATTCAATTTTGATTGCAGGCTATATGTATGGTTGTGTAACTCTTTCATCATAGGTTATTTTGTTTTACCGAACCTTTTATGCTGACACTTCAACTTGACATATAGTGGTTTGTTAATTCAAGATAAGAGTCACATGTTCCTGTTTTTGACGTTGTTATACAAAAAATCCCTACAGAAATGAATTTGTAAATTTGGTCCTTATTTTTCAAAAATAAAAAACGCAAAGCGCTTGCACTTTTCTACTTTCGAAATATTTTTCGAAATTTTCGAAATTTTCTAAAATTTGAAAAATTTGAAAATCGCAAGCTAACTTGCACTTTCTATCAGGAAAGTGCAAGCTAGTTTGCGTTTTCTAATTTTGAAAATTTTAAAAAGCATAAGGTAACTTGCGCTTTCTAATTTTGAAATTTTTTTGAAAATTTTAAAAATTTTGAAATTTTTGAAAAGCCCAAAGTAACTTGCGCTTTCTATCAAGAAAACGGAAGCTGGTTTGCGCTTTCTAATTTTGAAAATTTTAAAATTTTAAAAGCACAAGCTAACTTGCGTTTTCTGATTAGAAAAAACAGGGATTAAATTTACATACTTATTTTTACAGGGACTTTTCTCGTAACACCATCAGAAATAGAGATCTTTCGTACAAAGCGATTCTCTTAAAATAGATATCATCCAGCCAAAATTGACGGCCAAGGCAAGTTAATTTCTATTTGTCCATGACTTGATTTAATTTCTTGGCTTTATCATGCTATTAATGATATATAAAATTATTGAACAAGAGAATGAACTAGAGGTGAAGCCTTGGAGCAACGATTATGTCATCCGTATGGTGGTCTGGACGTTCAGGTTCGAGTCTGAAAATAGCCTTTGCGAAGAAAAGACTGCGTACATTATCGACTTCCTTTGAACCCGCTATCGTACGAGAATCTCGTGCTCTGGGTTCTACCTTTTTTTTAGGAGAATGAACTGCTTCATGAAATTTTTGACCTAACTGCAGATGAAAATGATTTTCTATTGGCAGCAGAAAAGGTAAATATGTGCATTTTCTTAGTTCATTCATCTGCATGGGTTCCATTCCTCATTTGTACATGTAATTTACATTTATATCTTCCATCTCTAGTATGCAAGTTACATTCATGAAATGAAATGGATGGTGGTGACCATCACTTCATAAAGATGCCTATGGACTTTATAAATGGGGGTTGCGCCGTTGCGTCATTTTTAACTTTTTTTTAATTTACTTTTTGGACGACATATGTTACTCTGAAGATGTGGTAGCATACAGGCTTGAATTTCTTCTTCTTTTAAATTTTTTTTATTGAATTTTTGCTGATTGTAGTTCGGTGACTGTACTGGATAGAGTTGGTATTTGAACTTCTGTTTTCCATAATACTTGATGAAAATAGAAAAGTATGTATTTTGTATAATTGAGTAATGAATTCATACCCTTTTCAACTTCAAAGTTAACTGATTTGCAGTATTTACCAAGTTAGCAGGACATGAACAACCCAATAGCTTATAAAATTGCCTTAGGACGTCTTACTTTCAACTTCTTGTCAAATAGAAGATGCATCACTGAAAAATGGATTCATACATTTAATTCAAGTTCCATTGCTGGAAGAAGCACTCATTCAATTTTTAAGGGTGCATGGCAAGTAGGCCTGTAAATAGTACATGTTTCGGTCCGAATTTGGTTCAAACCCACCCTATTATTACGGGTACGGGTTATACCTTTTACTACCCAAGTCCGATCCAGGTCCGATTCGATTATTATTAGGCTCGAGTACGGTTTTATCAAAATCTGACACAGCTAGGATTCGATCGTCAAATGATTGTATTAGTTTATTCCTTGACGTTCACCTGTAAATTGTTAAGAAGGCAAACAATATTTAAATGACAATATTACAATTGACGAGATTGGAACTGAAATTTTGGCCACATACATTGACAAACCTCGTGGTCCTGATAGACATAACTAAATTTATACAAGACATATTGGGACCGATCATCAAATGAGCCTTCTGAACCAGAGAAGGTTGCTTTCAACAGGGGAAAAATAACAAAAAAATAGAATCATTACTTCATATCACTTATTCCCAAAACCACGCGTCATAATCATATTTTTGATTAAACCATTGCCAACAACCATTTTGTTCACTTCTAATTTTCATCCATTTTACAGAATACGACCACTCCACCCAGAAGAACAAATAATAGCCATGAAACAATTTTCAAACAATCCACATCAGAATAAAATAACAACAAGCTTACCATTTTATTTAACCGGCAAACACTTTGCTCTTTTATATTTGAAATGACGAAGTCTTTGTCGTTGTAAATAGATAAAGCTTTTGCCAGTTTAATCCATTCCTCTCCACTGCGCAGCCGTTTCCCTCCTGATTTCAGATACGAGCAAAATACCATCACAAACACTTGGCAAACATCAATAGAGTAGTTCAGTTCTTGGATGGGCTTGGATTTCATCATCATTTGGGTAATTTATTTACTCGATAACTTTAAAATTTTGCTCAATGCATTATAGTATAGATAGATTAATTTGTTATGTAATTTAACATTTAGGCATCTGTAACGTTATAAAAGACGATATTCAGTTAGTTGCTGCTATCGCTCCTTGGTGGTATAAAACAACTCATACATTTTATTTTCCATGTGAGGAGCTTGTGGTTACACCTTTAGAATTTACTGTTTACTGGCATTAGCGCAAAGTAGCTGGTTATCCATAGCATGTGACATGATCTTACTGTTGTTTATGATTTTTATCCTCATTTAGACACCACATAAGGAGAAATTTACCAGACCAACACTGTTATTAGAGTATGTATGATTACAACTGCCATGGACTTACGAAATATACACTAAGCATGACTTGGAACGTGCTTGGTTGTTTGTGCTATATCTTATCGGAAACTTGTTCTTTAGTACTAGTAGAAGTAGTGTGCACTTGAGCACATTGAGACTAAGGTCGGTTTCAATTTTGATTGCACTGCGATGTACGACTGAGGTACCCCAATACTTGCCCGCTTGTACTGATGTTGACAGTGACTGATACTTAGGATCGTGTAATATAGATGAAATTATAAACTACTTGTGCGAAATATAAACTAAGTAAGTAAATAAATAAAGCAGTAAAGAAAATGACACCAGAGATTTTTATACTGGTTCGAACTCCCGTTCTATGTCCAGTCCCAGACTCCTTCTGTAATTACAACCCTCACTTAACCCGGAGGAATAGGTTTACACCGCCTGAGCAACCAAACAGGACTTCTACCACCTTAGCAACCGAATATGACTTCTACCTCCTGAGCAACCGAACAGGACTTCTTTACAAATAAACAAAAGTATCTAATTGTAATATGCTCTTTAAATAGCACTGATAAGTCAATGAAGTACAATCTTCCTATACTCTTTTCTTTTATGATATATAGTGTAATGTGCTTTAAGAACGTGGAAGATAGAGTGATCAATGATCAGAGATTGTATGCAGTTTGAGTGCAAATTAAAAACAGAGAATAAGAGATAAGAATTAAAGAATACTAAATCAGTTAAGTTGAGTTTTTTGTTGAATTCTAAACTCTATTTATACAGTTTTAAGAATTGCAATGTTTGATGAAAAGGAACGATGAAAAGAACAGATGCAACCTTTAGATTAGAAGAAGTTTCTCTTCGTTGGAGAGAAGCATCCCTTCAGAAAACTAGCTGTTATATATAAGCAACCGTCTGAATTTTCAATTCAGCCTTCTGATTTAGTTAAAGTTTGATATATCAAGTAAACAAGCTATTTTTGGCCTTATTCAACCGTCTGAATGTAACCATTCAGCCGGTTGAAACTGCATAATAAATTATGCTTTGTTTCAGCATTCAGATGGTTGAATGTAGCATGTTTTGTGCATGTGCACAGTTTGTGTGTTAGTGTGTATATACCATATCAGAGAGATTTTAATATATTTCTAATAATATACAGACTCTAAAACAAAAGACTAACAACTTCATAGCTTTCTGAATCTAAATCTTCAATGAATCTCCTACATATATGATTAGTACACAATAATATTGACTTATATAGTTGTCATAATTAAAACGATGAAAATCAAGATTCTAACATTCTCCCCTTTTTTGATGATGACAACTATACAAGTATAGATAATATATTTATATTTCCATGAAACTTGTACGAATAATCCTCTTGTCTATATGCACAGAATTTATTTTAAAAAAAAATATACCAAATTTCTCCCCCTTTGTTATCGACAAGAAAGGAAAAATATATAAAATACTAGAGATAACAGCACGTAGAGACAAAATGAAACATAATTAAAACAAAGAATAGTAGTCATAGCATCACAGAAACATAGTCACAACACTACATAGTCACAACAGTACATAAAACTTCATGAAGAACCATAGGAGTGTTAAAAAAATTTTACAGACCAAAACATTAGAAAAGTTCATAAAGAATAAAAGAAAACTAGATATAAGGATCTTCGCTATCATCACCACCATTTTCAGAGCTCGAAGAAGACTGCTGGAAAGGACCTGGATTGTAAGCTTCGGTTGATGTTGAACTGGAGCAAGAAATTTTATCCCAAATCTTATTAAGAAATCCTTTAATAGAATTGAATTTCTTTTCGATCTTCTTTTCAAGTAAATTGATATCCCTATGAAGCTTTGATTGGTTATGAGAGAGAGTGACAATAGCTTGTCTTGAGGAGGTATCGGCGCCAATTATTTGAATGGAATCGTCATCCTCTTCTTCTTCTTCTTGGTGAGTTTGTGAAGAGGAAGCAACATTTGTGTCACGAGGTTGGGAAATACCTCATTCATTGTTTTGAGCTCATTCTTGGAAGGAAATTATTTGTTGAGAAGGAGGACGGGGAGGAAATTATTTCACTAATGGTTGAATATTCGAAATTCGGAATTTGAACACCAAAATTGAGTAATAGACGCATAATATAAGCCCCATAGTGAATTGTCTTGTATTTTCGTCGAATTATGATATCTTGAAATTCATACGAAATTATTATACTCCAGTTTACTTGTTGATGAGAGTATATAGCATGAAGAGCTTGAAAGTCTCGTTTGTATACTTTTTCATAGCTACCCGTGCGGGGTTGTAAAGAGCTAATAAAAGCTCGATGAATGAGACGAGCTTGGGGTCTCAAAGCACTAGATTTAAGCTCATTTAAATTTGTAAGTTGATCGGATAAGAAAAGGTGTGAAACTTCATCATGATGAACCATATCAACCATATCAACTTCAATGTCATCTATGTTGGTTCCTTGATATGGATAATTCAATATATCCCAATCTTTGTAAAGGCAAGAAAATTTTGACACCACAAACTAACAACCAAACACTATTTTCATAATTTTAGGGGTTATGGTGATCAAGATTCATATTAGCAAGATAATTTTTAACTAAAAGATGATTAATTTTGATATTATTAGGATCATACCCAATGAGACTTTTGAAATGATTTTGCTCCACGATCTCTCGAACTCTATAGGCTGCAAAATCGGAAAATTTCATGAAGGCTCCTTTGAATATGTTGGAATTTTTTATGCTATTGAAGTGAGCAACATCAGTGTCATTCCACAACCAAGCTCGGATTTGATCTTCGGAAGGTCCGGAGGTGGATGCTCTTGTCCTTTTTGATCTTGGAGGAATGTTAGTTTGAAAATTTGAAGGATTTCTGAAGAAATGGAGGCTACAGTTCTATGGTAAAAAGGCAAAAAGTGAAAAAGTAAATTTATAGATAGGGTAAATAAGTGGGTAGAATGGGTTATTGGGTTAGAAGACCATATTAAAAAACTGTTCTGGGAACATTCAGCCGGCTGGGTTACTATAATCAGCTATCTGAATGCTTTCCTGCAAGAAAACAGTACAAAAATCAATATATTCAACCGGCTGTTTACAGGGAGGTCAGCAGGCTGAATCTGGGTAAAATTATATGTTTCATATAATATTCAGCCGGCTGTTCCTATGGGTTCAGCCGTCTGATTGCACAATGAAACATATAGTTTCCCTTCTTTCAGCCTTTAAACACCAGTTTTTTAATATATATATATATATATATATATATATATATATATATATATATATATATAAACAAACAAACAATGGAATACAGTAGAAAATACATATATAACAAAAATTAAACAGAGTTAGAAGAAGAGCTAGGAGACTTATAACCTTCTGGCTCAATCTTGGTATTCTCCTGTAATGGTCGGAGAGGAGACCGGCCATTACCACGTTCCTAAGAGTTTGGTGACACTGGGAGATGTTGTGGCAATTGTTCCTAAGGATTGTGCTGAGTAGGAGAACGAAGAGGAGAAGGTTGTTGAACCGTGCTCCTAGATGAAGTTCCGCAGAATCTCAATGCAACTTGCTCTAAGAAGCTTAAACGCTTAGGGTTAACCTTCTGTTCATAATAGAGTTCGAGCTGCAATTCTAGGGCTTCCCTCTTGTAATGGTGAATGTCGTCTATTTTATCTTTAGTAGAGGGAGAGGCAAAGAATAAAGAGCATTTGGCTCTTTTTCCGGGTGGAGTATATTCCGTATGAGTGGAAGGGTGGACAATGGGAACGGGTTCATAGATAGGTGTAGGAGTGGGTAAATTGATTGAACCCGAACTAGGAGAAGTGTAGTCAATTGAGGAGGATTCATAATTATGTTGGGAAGACATTATTATAAGTTGTAACATCCCAACCTTTTGACCGCCCCTAGTCGGTAATTAAACCAACTTGAAACGTTCAAAATGACGGATTGTTATTTAGTATATGTAATTTAAACAGAATCAGCCACAGAAACACAGAATAATAATATTTCGCAACAATGAATTTTATTACAATTATCAGAGTTTATAAAATGTATTGAATTTATACAATGGAATATTCTTTAAGTACAAAATTCCTGAACTAAAGTGATTGTTTTCCCCTCTCTCTAACTTCGCTGCTCGAAAACCTTCAAGCTGTAAATACTCGGTCTGACCCGAGTATTACATTCAAAAGAAAATAATACACAGGTCAGTCTAATTCAAACTCAGTTATTAATGCATAAAGGCAATAATAATTAAATAATCAATTAGACGACATTACATTAATTCTCATCTATCCGACCGTTTTTAATAAAGAAATCGGATAACGGTAGATATAACACTTAACAGTGTTAAACAACAAATCAGCAAATTCAAATCATCAACAGAGATAAATAAAAAGATTATCAATGAAGATAATTTAGAAAACAACAAAATCATCAAATCAAACAAAATCAATTCAAACAATTGAAATGTCACTTTAAAACATCAATTCTGATTGGCTGCAGTACACGCACGCGTGCACTGCCTCGCCAATACGGCATATGAAATACGCAAAAGATCAATGAATCAAAAACAAAAGAAATATCAATTTAAAATCTGTCAATTCTGTATGGCTGTAGTACACGCACGCGTGCACTGCCTCGCCACTAGTATAAAATAGGGATCAACTCAAGATTAAATCCAAAAAGTTGGGTTCAACTTCAATGCAATTCAAATGAAATTCCAATGCGCGCACATGGTCAAACCCAAGCGTTTCAGCTGGATTCAACTCAAGTGAATTCCAAAACAAATCCAAACAGGGGAACTACTGCAAACACATGCAACTGCCTCGATGCATACATATGTATATATACATAAGTAGTGACTTAAAACAACAGAACCTGTTCAAGTTACCGTGGCAGTAGTGAAACTGCAAATATCAAAGTAAAGCAAGAAACAACTGCACAATAAAACTGCAGTTGAAACAAGCAAATGGCCACGAACTAAACAGTCGAGCAACGACAATGTAAGTGTCGAACTCAACTGAACAACACAAGTTAAGAACTGCAACACTACAACTACACATGTTACTGTCAGGCCAAATCAAAACAAAGTATTCAAACCAGAGTGGTTAAGGAAACCCAGAGCCAACAGCAATACAAAGAAACCAAAGACCAAGTCGCAACCGTGATAATCCATCATAGTGCAACAAAAATAAATGCATCAGTGCACATGAGAATTTGACTCAGTGCAATACAAAATAACAAGGGTACAATTGCAACAAAAGAAGCTGCAACTACCACAATAACAAGTGCACAAAGGTAGTCATACCCAAAACAATGCAAGCCAGCATCAAAGACACAGCCGAACAAAAATCAGTGCATCAGTGATGTCGACAAGTATGCAAGTGATTGCATCATGAACCAAATAGTACACAATAGTGGCACGGCACTAAAACTGCATATGTAAATACACAGTGCAAACTCAGGATGTATGAAAGTGCAAACAAATACAAACTACATGAAGACAATGCATAAACATGTATATACATATGAATGCATACATGTAGTGACAGCAAAACTCAAACCAAGCATAATATGGAAGCAACCAGACCAGTTCGAGTTAAGGCAAGGTTAAAATGCAACAGGACAACCACCAGTGAAACAACAATGTCTGCACCCATGCTATCCAATGAAATACAAATTTAATGACCAGACCAAATGCCTTAATGAAAACCAATACTGCATTCAAAAATCAAATCAGTTCGAAGTCAGCAGAAGAAACATTTAAAATGACCCGGTGGCTCGACAACAATAAAATGCATAAATATATTTACATTTATGGTGATGAACAAATGTGACAACAAATGAATAGCCATGACAATACAGAGCTATTCCAGGCAAGATGATAACCCATATATATACGTACAAGAATGCATATATATACATGAAACAATGCCCCAGAGATAATGAAACTGAAGGGGGCCAAGCATTGAAAATGTTTCAAAGCCAAAGCCCAAAAGAAGTATGCAGTTCAACATCAAAGAACACTTGCAATAGTGGTGAGGCAGTGCAACATAACGACTGAAACAACATTTCAAACTGTCACACATGATTGAAGCATGCATAAACAAGGATAATATGGGTGCAGTGAAGACTATATCTAATGGCTATAGCAATAGAATGTCAATAGCAACGTGCAGCTGCAAACAACTACAAGCCCAAGAAATCTAAGGCTAAGGCCGAAGTAAACAAGTAACAAAAATTCAATATACAGCAATCTCAATCCAGGGCCGAAACCATTAGAATTCATTAACTACCAAAATCATACAATGGTATGGTACAGTTCGAACCATAGCACAGTTCAACAATATCACCAATGTTTAAGAAATCAAGTGGCCGAAGTCAAAGAAAAATGCAAATTCGTGGTGACCAGGGCAGGTATAAATCGAACAAGGTCGAACAGTGGACAGTAAGGCCAAAATACACAGAGTACAACTCGACATCAAAGAAATTGTGAGGGCCGAAGTCATGAGAAAAAATGGAGTTTAATTCACAAATCAAAATCAGTTGACCAAATTAGAAATCAAGTATGTGTAAAAATTGAAAAAGTCAAAAATCGATTCCAAATAAAATAGGAAAGTTGCTGCCGTAACGATCAAAGAGTGATCGAACGAGAAAATAAATAGGGGTTCAAACCTTATATCACAAATCATCCTCGGCTAAACCAATTCAAAACCAAAGACAACAAGAACAAAAATCAATTCCCAGATGAACGAAGATCGACTTCAAAATCCAAACGAACTAAGAAATCACAAGTTCAAAAGCAATAAAGTTTGAATTAAATGTGAGTGACAAATAATCACTCATCTTTTTCACGAATCGAAGCAGCCGAAGTCCTCTCGAGCTCAACCAAAATTCAAAGCAGTCGAATCAGAGATAGAAAGCATCGATCGCCCCCAGCAAGGCCTCGACCGAGCTACAGAAGATGGCGTCTTCAGTTTTCACGAAGCCCTAGCTATTTGGAGACGAGCGAATGAAAAGTAACGGCCGCCATTTTTTTTCTGATCGATTAAAGAGGAACGGGCGATAATAAATGGAGGAGGGCTTTGTATTTTAGAGAGAAAAGGGGAAAAGGGGACGAGTACAAATCGACATAACACGGCCATGCTTTGGCACGAAGGTTGCGTGATTTTAGGCGTGGGTTTAGGAGTAAATTTAGGGGTAGCTGAAAATTGGGGGAAAAACGAACGAAGGAGCCGCCACATTTTTTTTCTCTTTCGTTTATTTGTTTCTAGGGTTTCGAGTGAAAAATGAACGGGTTTTCCAATTGAACAAAAGAGGAAAGGTATAACCTTATCATAGTATCAATATCGAACGCGGGCCGAGATTAATTTTTTTAAAGCCCATACAATCCTAACAAATCTATAAAGGAATTTCAATCAAATAAAAACTATCAACTGCAATTAGTCAACTAATTTAATCGTATTCGACGATAATAATTTAACAGCAAAACCCTCGGTTGTTACAGAAATTTAAATTGGATTCGATTTAAATTTCTACGCGTTTATACTTCGTATGTCCACACAACGACGCCAATAAATACAAAATTTGAAATCCAGTAATAATTCAACATTACGGACCCAATGGAACTGGTTTCGTCGAATTCCGAGACTGTGCCTCGGAATGCTATTTTTAAATTCAATTTAAACGATAAAATTTCAAAACTGAACAAATCACTTTCAAATTCAATTCTGAAGCTTCTATTATCTTCAGTATTATCAACGTGGATTCTCTAAGCCTTTAAATTATTTTAATTCAGCTTTATACTGAAGATTCAAATTTTTATTCAACTTTCAATAGATTAAATTCTAAAATTTAATCACCAAATTCATTCTGATAATTTGAAATTCAAGTCAAACCATCATTCAAATATTTAAAATTTATTAAATATTTTCAATTTAAATTGTTCAAAATTCAGGGTCGTTACAATCTTCCCTCCTTAAAAGAATTTCTTCTCGAAATTATAAGTTAGGAAAAATGATTGTTAAAATTTCACCGATATTTATACCCTACACAGTTTTTACTAAGCTCAAAACTTATTAAAAATAAATAAATATAGGATTCATTCTTTTTGTTTTATCTCACTAGTTTTGTTCATTGATTTCTACAATCAAAACGCAAAAGTCTTTTACCAAAATTTTCGACTTACAAAACTCAGATTTAAACTTGAAATTCTTCATGTTAGAGATTTGCATAATATATCTCTTCCAAAGCTGTGGACTTTCAAGACATTTCAAAGATCTTCTTCTTTAGTTTATTAGGTAGGAATTATGTACTTTTAATTTCAAACTATTAATTTGCTATTTAAAGTTTGAAAATACTTACTAACTCAAAGTTTAATAAGTCTATCGTCGTTCTTACAAACATTAGACATACGTTGGCCAGGCGCAGGACTAAAAATCTCCAAGTACTAAATATACTTGTTTCAACTCCTAGTGAAAATACTTTGAAATTCTTTTAAAAATGGATATGGAAAGCACGTTCCCCCATGGATCACAGTTACCCGGCGGTTACACTATTATCCCAGTAGAATCGCTTGTAATCTGTAGATTTCACATCTCTTAAATTTCGCCATGGTTGTTGCCATAGATCGCAGTTCACACGGCGGTTACGCTACTATCCCAGTAGAATCGCTTGTAACTGTAGGCATCACGCCCCTCAAATTTTGCTTTGGCATCCAGATTGCAGTTTACACGGCGATTGCGCCACTATCCCAGTGGAATCGCTTGTAACTGTAGGCATCACGCCCCTCAAATTTCGCCAGTATACATCATAATCAACATGATCCCATCGACATGATCCATCCCGAGGGATTTCAATTCAAATAGTCACTCCGACTAATGGAAATTCTACGTAGCTACGAATTTCAAATGGACACTCATCACGAGTTCCAACACCTTCACAAATTTTAAATGGAAGGTACTTTTCCATATCCTCAGTTTAGAAAACATAATGTCATATACATATAGTACTTCATTTCACATTTCGTACATATCATATCTATGTAAACATACATAAGATTTCCATAACAATGACTTTCCAAACCGATGGTTTTCAAATTTACTACATTCTCATATATAAGTTCCGAAAACCTCAACATCTCATACCCATAACAAATAGAAGATTCCTGAATTTTCCATCTCGTTATCAATTCAAAATCTTCCTCTAAGTCGATTTGAAAATTTAAGGTTATCTCAAACCCAATTCATATTCACAATTCAATTTATTATCGACTTCACACTCGATTTGGATTTCACGTTACATCGTCAATTCTCAACACATAATTGATGTCTACCGATATATAACCTCTGAGCTCGTACGTCTCAGAGAAGGGTGTATATAGCTAAGAGAATAAATTCTCCGCCACCAAACAGATATATATTTAATAGAGATCAATTGCTATGTCATCAATTCATAATTTTAGACATACATTCCAAACCAACCATCCGAAATTCAAAACTCAACTTATATTGTTTTTGATGTCGAAGTTAAACTCAATTTAACTCAACGATTCAATCTTTTTGAAAATTTCAAGTTGAACTAATTGTTCAAATTTCTCATTTAACTTTTCAACTTCGACTTTGAAAATGAATTTCAAATCATTTATTACTCATGGGATATATTCACAACATTTCATTTCATATTGGAAAAACATTTCCATACTTATTTAAAAATAAGTAATTTACAAATCTTATTTATTTTCAACATTTGAAAATATTCGATATACTTAAATCAATATTAAGTATATATTTCATCTTTTAAGGAAATCATTCTCTTTCACACATTTATTTGAGTCTAAACGAATGTTACATAAAACATCGTTACGACAACTCAAAATCACTAGTATAGGGATTCGAAATTTAGATAGATGTATAAATCCCAATACTATACAAAACATTTCCTTTCGGAAATCATTTACTATAACAACAGCCATTATAGTCCATCATTTCCTTATTTCTCGAAAACGTCTATTTCAACAATAAATGTTGAAATCTATGTATTCGATACTTAATACATTTTAAAAATAACTTTAAATCATTTTAGCTTCATTTTAAAATATCACTTTTAAAACATGTCCATTTTATTCAATAATATATTCATTGCCAAAAATCGTTAATATACTTCATTTAACAAGCTATAAAGATTTACTTATCCAAAATAAGTCATTTTCGGATTTATAAACAACGTTTATAAATTCCATTTCTATTTATAAAGACTTCAATTTATAAAAATCACTTTATTAACCCATTCCTTTTATAACTCAGTTTTATATCAGAAATTTAATTTATAAGTAAATTACTTATAATTCTTTTATTTTACAACATCGATTCATTTTATAACTTCACAATTTTTATTTTGTAATTTTTTTCATTCACTTATGAAATCCATTTATACTTCATTTCTTTAACACTTGTACAAACTCGTTTTATAATTCCAATATTTTTAATTTATAAAATATCAGTTTTTTTTCAAATCTTCTGTTTAAACCGTTTATAATAATTCAAAAATTCCAATTTAAACCATTGTATAAATTTATCAATTTTCTATTTCCAAGATGATCAACTAATTCTTTAGTAAACCATTCATCGACTTAGTTCCATTAGATTCATATTTCCACATTAACTATTTTAGACATTAGTCTAAACTTGAAATATAAACTTTCATCAAAACTAGTTTGATTCATATAGTTAAGTCAACAAATAAATTTCCTTCCCAAAACGCTATTTCATTAAAATATTTCTTTCCGTACGAAACTATACATAGCTTAATACTTCTAAAATACGTACATAGAAGATCAAATTTTTATTTTCATAAATCTCAGCAATTCGATAATGGGTTTTCGAATGATCGGGACTCAAATCTAAGGAGACCTTACCGAAGAGAAACTATCGCAAACCTACATTTAGAGAGGGGAATTTCCGAAAAGGATTTGAATTTTCAAAATACTTTTTATTTTCAAAAACAATTTTATACTTCTTTAAATTTAAAAAACGTTTTCTTTAAAGTGATTCTAGTAACTATTCATATTAAACACCATAAACTAAGCTTTGTATAAACCAAAGCTCTGATACCACTTGGTAACATCCCAACCTTTTGACCGCCCCTAGTCGGTAATTAAACCAACTTGAAACGTTCAAAATGACGGATTGTTATTTAGTTTATGTAATTTAAACAGAATCAGCCACAGAAACACAGAATAATAATATTTCGCAACAATGAATTTTATTACAATTATCAGAGTTTATACAATGTATTGAATTTATACAATGGAATATTCTTTAAGTACAAAATTCCTGAACTAAAGTGATTGTTTTCCCCTCTCTCTAACTTCGCTGCTCGAAAACCTTCAAGCTGTAAATACTCGGTCTGACCCGAGTATTACATTCAAAAGAAAATAATACACAGGTCAGTCTAATTCAAACTCAGTTATTAGTGCATAAAGGCAATAATAATTAAATGATCAATTAGACGACATCACATTAATTCTCATCTATCCGACCCTTTTTAATAAAGAAATCGGATAACGGTAGATATAACACTTAACAGTGTTAAACAACAAATCAGCAAATTCAAATCATCAACAGGATAAATAAAAAGATTATCAATGAAGATAATTTAGAAAACAACAAAATCATCAAATCAAACAAAATCAATTCAAACAATTGAAATGTCACTTTAAAACATCAATTCTGATTGGCTGCAGTACATGCACGCGTGCACTGCCTCGCCAATACGGCATATGAAATACGCAAAAGATCAATGAATCAAAAACAAAAGAAATATCAATTTAAAATCTGTCAATTCTGTGTGGCTGTAGTACACGCACGCGTGCACTGCCTCGCCACTAGTATAAAATAGGGATCAACTCAAGATTAAATCCAAAAAGTTGGGTTCAACTTCAATGCAATTCAAATGAAATTCCAATGCGCGCACATGGTCAAACCCAAGCGTTTCAACTGGATTCAACTCAAGTGAATTCCAAAACAAATCCAAACAGGGGAACTACTGCAAACACATGCAACTGCCTCGATGCATACATATGTATATATACATAAGTAGTGACTTAAAACAACAGAACCTGTTCAAGTTACTGTGGCAGTAGTGAAACTGCAAATATCAAAGTAAAGCAAGAAACAACTGCACAATAAAACTGCAGTTGAAACAAGCAAATGGCCATGAACTAAACAGTCGAGCAACGACAACGTAAGTGCCGAACTCAACTGAACATTACAAGTTAAGAACTGCAACACTACAACTACACATGTTACTGTCAGGCCAAATCAAAACAAAGTATTCAAACCAGAGTGGTTAAGGAAACCCAGAGCCAACAGCAATACAAAGAAACCAAAGACCAAGTCGCAACCATGATGATCCATCATAGTGCAACTAAAATAAATGCATCAGTGCACATGAGAATTTGACTCAGTGCAATACAAAATAATAAGGGTACAATTGCAACAAAAGAAGCTGCAACTACCACAAGTATTCAAAGTTGAAGGCAACTTGCAGTTCAATAACAAGTGCACAAAAGTAGTCATACCCAAAACAATGCAAGCCAGCATCAAAGACACAGCCGAACAAAAATCAGTGCATCAGTGATGTCGACAAGTATGCAAGTGATTGCATCATTAACCAAACAGTACACAATAGTGGCACGACACTAAAACTGCATATGTAAATACACAGTGCAAACTCAGGATGTATGAAACTGCAAACAAATACAAACTACATGAAGACAATGCATAAACATGTACATACATATGAATGCATACATGTAGTGACAGCAAAACTCAAACCAACCATGATATGGAAGCAACCAGACCAGTTCGAGTTAAGGCAAGGTTAAAATGCAACAGGACAACCACCAGTGAAACAACAATGTCTACACCCATGCTATCCAATAAAATACAAATTTAATGACCAGACCAAATGCCTTAATGAAAACCAATACTGCATTCAAAAATCAAATCAGTTCGAAGTCAGCAGAAGAAACATTTAAAATGACCCGGTGGCTCGATAACAATAAAATGCATAAATATATTTACATTTATGGTGATGAACAAATGTGACAACAAATGAATAGCCACGACAATACAGAGCTACTCCAGGCAAGATGATAACCCATATATATACATACAAGAATGCATATATATACATGAAACAATGCCCCAGAGATAATGAAACTGAAGGGGGCCAAGCATTGAAAATGTTTCAAAGCCGAAGCCCAAAAGAAGTATTCAGTTCAACATCAAAGAACACTTGCAACAGTGGTGAGGCAGTGCAACATAATGAATGAAACAACATTTCAAACTGTCACACATGATTGCATCATGCATAAACAAGGATAATATGGGTGCAGTGAAGACTATATCTAATGGCTATAGCAATAGAACGTCAATAGCAACATGCAGCTGCAAACAACTACAAGCCCAAGAAATCTAAGGCCAAGACCAAAGTAAACAATTAACAAAAATTCAATATAAAGCAATCTCAATCCAAGGCCGAAGCCATTAGAATTCATCGACTACCAAAATCATACAATGGTATGGTATAGTTCGAACCATAGCATAGTTCAACAATATCACCAATGTTTAAGAAATCAAGTGGCCGAAGTCAAAGAAAAATGCAAATTCGTGGTGACCAGGGCAGGTATAAATCGAACAAGGTCGAACAGTGGACAGTAAGGCCAAAATACACAGAGTACAACTCGACATCAAAGAAATGGTGAGGGCCGAAGTCATGAGAAAAAATGGAGTTTAATTCACAAATCAAAATCAGTTGACCAAATTAGAAATCAAGTATGTGTAAAAATTGAAAAAGTCAAAAATCGATTCCAAATAAAATAGGAAAGTTGCTGCCGTAACGATCAAAGAATGATCGAACGAGAAAAAAAATAGGGGTTCAAACCTTATATCACAAATCATCCTCGGCTAAACCAATTCAAAACCAAAGACAACAAGAACAAAAATCAATTCCCAGACGAACGAAGATCGACTTCAAAATCCAAATGAACCAAGAAATCACAAGTTCAAAAGCAATAAGGTTTGAATTAAATGTGAGTGACAAATAATCACTCACCTTTTTCACGAATCGAAGCAGCCGAAGTCCTCTCGAGCTCAACCAAAATTTGAAGCAGTCGAATTAGAGATAGAAAGCATCGATCGCCCCCAGCAAGGCCTCCACCGAGCTACAGAAGATGGCGTCTTCAGTTTTCACGAAGCCCTAGCTATTTGGAGACGAGCGAATGAAAAGGAATGGCCACCATTATTTTTTTTCTGATCGATTAAAGAGGAATGGGCGAAAATAAATGGAGGAGGGCTTCGTATTTTAGAGAGAAAGGGGGAAAAGGGGATGAGTACAAATCGACATAACACGGCCATGCTTTGGCACGAAGGTTGCGTGATTTTAGGCGTGAGTTTAGGCGTAAATTTAGGGGTAGCTGAAAATTGGGGGAAAAACGAACAAAGGAGCCGCCACATTTTTTTTCTCTTTCGTTTATTTGTTTCTAGGGTTTCGAGTGAAAAATGAACGGGTTTTCCAATTGAACAAAAGAGGAAAGGTATAACCTTATCATAGTATCAATATCGAACGCGGGCCGAGATTAATTTTTTTAAAGCCCATACAATCCTAACAAATCTATAAAGGAATTTCAATCAAATAAAAACTATCAACTGCAATTAGTCAACTAATTTAATCGTATTCGACGATAATAATTTAACAGCAAAACCCTAGGTTGTTACAGAAATTTAAATTGGATTCGATTTAAATTTCTACGCGTTTATACGTCGTATGTCCACACAACGACGCCGATAAATACAAAATTTGAAATCTGGTAATAATTCAACATTACGGACCCAATGGAACTAGTTTCGTCGAATTCCGAGACTGTGCCTCGGAAGGCTATTTTTAAATTCAATTTAAACGATAAAATTTCAAAACTTAACAAATCATTTTCAAATTCAATTCTAAAGCTTCTATTATCTTCAGTATTATCAACGTGGATTCTCTAAGCCTTTAAATTATTTTAAATCAGCTTTATACCGAAGATTCAAATTTTTATTCAACTTTCAATAGATTAAATTCTAAAATTTAATCACCAAATTCATTCTGATAATTTGAAATTCAAGTCAAACCATCATTCAAATATTTAAAATTTATTAAATATTTTCAATTTAAATTGTTCAAAATTCAGGGTCGTTACATAAGTGGTGATAGAAAACTTCCTTTTTCTTTTAAATTATATATAAACTTGAAAAAAAGGTATTTATAATACAATACATTTCAGTATTAGTAAGGAAATTAGAGGTGAAGTAGATTTTAACCAGAGAACAATGATTGGCTAAAAAGAAAAAGGAAATGTAAGGTAGAAAATGTTAAATAAGAATAGAGAAAAAATATAATAGGAATTGAGAAGATGGTTTTGTTATGAAGTAATTTGTAGTAGAGTGGTATTGCATATGACTTACAACTGAGAGACCAGAGTTCGATTCACGAAAACAAAAGTATTGAATTTTTATTTGAAAAATATTAAATAAAATAGAAAAAAGTAATTATAAATATTTTAGTGATAAAATTCATAATTCTCTTCTTAGTTTTATAAAAATATTTTCATTTAAAGGTTTTATAAATATATCAGCCAGTTGGTTTTCAAAAGATACAAATTCCAATCTAACTTATCCTTTTCAATATCATCACGAAGAAAATGATGACGAATGTTAATATGTTTATTTCATGAATGATTGACAGGATTTTAAGATAAATTTATAGCACTTGTGTTATCACAAAAAATAGTTGATTTAGATAAATTAACTCCAAAATCTTGAAGTGTTTGTTGCATGTAGACGACTTGAGCACGTGCTAAAGCAGTAGAAATGTATTCTGCTTCACACGTCGATAGTGAAACACAATTTTGTTTCTTTCTAAACCAGGAGACTAAGGATTGTCCAATGAAGTGACAAGTCCCGCTCATACTTTTTCGATCCGTTCGACATCCTTCAAAGTCAGCATCACCATATGATACTAACTCGAAAGGACAGTCTTTCATATAGAAAAGTCTGAAATCTTTGGTTTGGCTTAGATAACGTAATATTCGTTTCACTGCTCGCATATGTGATTCTTTAGGATTTGCTTGCAATCGAGCACATAAACAAACACTCATATTATGTCAGGTCTACTAGCAGTTAGATAAAGTAATGATCTAATTATACTTTGATATAATTTTTGGTCAACACTCTTGCCATCTTCATCTCTATCGAGATGTATTATTGTACTCATTGGAGTTGGTTTGGCAGAAATATTTTCCATAAGCGTTTAATTATATTATTACAATATTTTTCTTGATTAATAAAAATATCATTATCTAATTGTTTAATCTGTAATCCAAGAAAATAAGATAAGTCCCCCATATGTGACATTTCAAATTCTTTGGTCATTATATTCGAAAATTCCTGACATAACTTATCATTTGTAGAACCAAAAATAATATCATCAACATAAATTTGAATAATTAAAATATTATTTTTAGTTCGTTTAATAAAAAGAGTTTGATCAACCTTCTCAATTTCAAAACTAGAATCTATAAGATAGCTTTTAAGACGTTCATACCCAGCACGGGGTGCTTGTTTTAGACCGTATGAGGCTTTCTTAAGTTTATAGATATGGTTTGAAAAATTTTCATGTGAGAATAGACGATGTTGTTCAACATAAATATTTTCTTTTATATATCCATTTAAAAATGCACTTTTAACATCCATTTGATAAATTTTAAAATTATGAAAACATTTAAAGACCAGTAAGATACGTATTGCTTCTAGACGTGCGACTGGAGCAAACATTTCTTCATATTCAATTCCTTTTTCTTGATTATATCCTTGTGCAACTAATATAGCTTTATTCCTAGTTATATTTCCTTATTCATCCGCCTTATTTTTGAAAATCCATTTTGTACCAATGACTGTTTGATCACTCGGTCTAGGAACTAATTCACAAACTTCGTTTCGTTCGAATTGGTTTAGCTCTTCTTGCATAGCTATAATCCAATAGTCATCAGTAGAGACTTCTTTAGCATTTTTAGGTTCAATATTAGAATGTAATGCTACATGGCCCATGTGATTAAGTTGATTTCTAGTTCTGACATGTGAATCAATTTCTCCCATGACATTTTCTACTAGACGATCTCGTAAAATCCTAGGAGGAGACCTTAATTCATTTTTTTATAAACAATGTTTTCATCTTCTTCAAAATTATGAACAATGTTTTCATCTTCTTCAAAATTATTTTGATTAATTGTATTTGTGATCGTCTTAGTTATTATCTCATCATCCTCAAATTTTTTATTAAACTTAAAATTTTCATCGAAGGAAACATGAAGTGTTTCTTCAATTGTTTTAGTTCTTTTATTAAAAATTCGATAAGCCTTACTTCGTTCCAAATATCCTATGAAAATTCCTTCATTGGATTTTGGATCGAATTTTCCAAGCTTATCTTTTATGTTTAAAATAAAAAATTTGGACCAAAAACTTTAAAATATGAAATATTTGGTTTTCTTTCATAAAACAGTTTATATGGAGTGTGTAACGACCCGCCATTTTGGACCATTCGCATCCATTATAAGTGTATAGGTAGACACTCATGCCGGAGTTGAATTGCTCAAAATACCGCGTTGTTAATTTAAATTGGCAAAACTGAACATATACAGTAAATAAATAATAATCACAGATCACAGACACAGAGTAATAAGGGCAGCGGAAATAAAAGAGATAGTAGTTCATGAAGCTACTATATGAATAAATAAAATACATCAGAGTTTACAACAGAAGAGTAATATGATACATCAGATACAAATCAGAATACATCACTGGAATCATCGAATACTGAAAGCAGAGTAGATGGCTGGATCTTCAAGCAAAGCTCCAACTTCAAAGGTGACGCAGCGGATATATCAAAACGATCTTCAATCGATGAAAGTAGTAGTCGATTGATTGATGAATGCTGAATTGCCCGAATTCGTTGATCCGAAGATACCGAACTCTAGCTATCTCTGACTCGTTGATCCGAAGATACCGGAAAGAGATCTACGATTCTTCGACGTTGATCTTGCGCACAAGATACCGTGAATCGGCTTCAACAAACGATGATCCGAGCGCACTCGAATGACGTTAGTGGAGATAGGAGATACACTCGACTACCAATTGAAATTGAAAGCAACAAGCTAACAAAAGAGAATTTTATTCAATATTCAACAACCTTTACAAAATGACCATACACGCCTATTTATAGGCACATTACAATTTACACCAAAAAAACAACGAAATTACTCTAAGTCCTAACTCGGTTCCGAGTTAACAACATCTGCTTCGCGACTTAGGGATAGCTCGGCAACGACTTCATCTTCTTTTCGCGACTTAAGGGATAGCTCGGCAACGATTTAATGGAAGCTTATCTCGGCAACGATTTAGGGTTAGGTCGGAGCTTGCGATGTGCTTCCGCGTCATGGGGTTTAGGTCGGTCGCGACTTTGGGAAGAGGTGTTAGGTCGTAGCTCGGCATGGAGGTGGGAGATAGGTCGGCAATTGGGGATAGGTCGGCAATTGGAGTTAGGTCGGCGATTGGGGTGGGAGTTAGGTCGTAGGTCGGCGTGAAGGTGGGCGTTAGGTCGGAGCCTCTGGTCGTCGAGCCTAGGTATGTTGCTTCATCATCCTCCCCTTGTTGACAAAAATTCGACCTCGAATTTGTACTTCTCTCCTTTTCAACAAGTTCATCTCCATGGTACGGAATCAAATGTTTAACGTTGAAAACGTCAGCAGTGTGAATGTGTTCGGGCAACTTTAACTGATAAGCATTGTCATTGATTTTCTTCAAGATTTCTACTGGTCCAATCTTGCGAGCTTTCAACTTGTTGTAAGTCCCAACTGGAAAACGATCTTTCGTCAATACTGCGTAAACAAAATCACCCTCTTTGAAGACTACACTCCTTCGTTTCTTATCCGCCATTTGTTTGTACTTCTCGTTTGTCTTTTCCAATCGTTCTTGAACGATTCTATGGCACTCCGTCAACCCTTCAACAAAATCAGCAGTTTTCTTAACTGTCTTCTTTGATTGTGGTATTACCGTTAAATCCAACGGGCCCTTCGGTAAGCTCGAATAAACAATCTGGAATGGACTGAACCCCGTACTTCGATTCACAGCATGATTATGGGCAAATTCTGCCTGACATAACTTCACATCCCAACTCTTTAGATTATCTTGAACAAGACACCTCAACAAGTTTCCCAACGATCGATTAACCACCTCCGTTTGTCCATCAGTTTGCGGATGATAAGCACTACTGAACTTTAGCTTTGTTCCTACCATTTTCCACAAACTCAACCAAAAGTGACTCAGAAATCGAGTATCTCTATCGGACACAATAGATTCTGGCAATCCATGAAGTCGATAGATCTCCTTGAAAAACAACTGAGCAACATGAACAGCATCTGCCGTTTTCTTACAAGCAATAAAGTGTGCCATTTTCGAGAATCTGTCCACCACCACATATATGGAATCGTTACCTCGTTGTGTCCTCGGTAATCCCAACACGAAGTCCATACTCACATCAACCCATGGTTTAATTGGTACAGGTAATGGCATATATAAACCAGCATTAGTCGCAGTTCCTTTCGAAACCTGACAAATATGACATCTCTCAACAAATCTTTCCACCTCTTTCCTCATTGACGGCCAAAAATAAGATTGAGAAATTAACTGCAACGTACGATCTCTACCCACATGGCCTTCTTCATGTAGTTCTTTAACAATCTTCATTCTCAAGCTACAGTCTGGGATGCACAAACGATTTCCCTTAAACAGAAAACCATCCACCAACACAAATTCATCCGTATTTCCTTCCTTTACTTTTTCAACAAATTTCACAAAGTAAGGATCTTCTTCAATCAATTCTGGCAATAATTCAAACCCTGTCACTTCAACTTTCATTGTCGTCAACAAATGACTCCTCCTGCTCAAAGCATCAGCCACACGATTGGTTACCCCTGACTTGTGCTTAACGACAAAAGTAAACTGCTGTAAATAAGCAATCCACGATGCATGTCTCGCTGAAATCTTGTCTTGCCCTTGCAAATGCTTCAATGCTTCATGATCAGTGTAAAGAACAAACTCCTTCTGAAATAGATAGTGTCTCCAGTGTTTAATAGATTGCACAACAGCATAAAACTCCACATCATATGTACTGTATCGCATCTTTGCTCCGGACAACTTCTCACTGAAATATGCAATAGGACGCCCTTTCTGACTCAACACCCCTCCAATCCCAACCTTGGATGCATCAGTATGTAGTTCAAACACCAACTGAAAATCAGGTAGCACTAGAATTGGTGCAGACGTCAGCAATTCCTTGATTTTTCCAAAAGCAATCCCTGCTTCCTCTGACCATGAAAACTGTTTGCCTTTCATACAATCTGTAACAGGTGCCATCACACTACTAAAATGTGGGATAAACCTTCGATAAAATGAAGCCAACCCATGAAAACTACGAACTTCCGTTATCGTCTTGGGCTGCGGCCAATTTCTGATCGCCTCAACTTTACTTTGGTCAACCTGTATTCCTTTCTCTGAAACAACATACCCCAGAAATAAAACACTATGCGTCATGAACACGCATTTCTTCGTTGCAGCATAGAATTGTTCTTGTCGCAATACCATCAACACTTCTCTAAGATGATTCAAATGTTCCTCTGGACTCCCACTGTAAATAAGAATATCATCGAAATACACCACCACGAATTTCCCAATGAACGGTCGAAAAATCTGATTCATCACCCTCATAAAAGTACTCGGTGCATTTGATAAACCAAACGGCATAACCAACCACTCGTATAGACCCTCTCTGGTTTTAAAAGCAGTTTTCCACTCATCTCCTGGTCTGATACGAATTTGATGATATCCACTCTTCAAATCAATCTTAGAAAAGATAGTAGCTCCGCTTATCTGATCCAACAAGTCATCCAACCTCGGCATCGGAAATCTATATCTCACGGTAATCTTATTCAATGCTCGACTGTCAGTGCACATCCTCCACGTTCCATCCTTCTTGGGTACCAATAAAGCTGGTACAGCACAAGGACTCAGACTCTCCTGCACACGCCCCTGTTCAAGCAATTCCTCTACCTGCCTCCGCAATTCTTCATGTTCCTTCGGACTCATTCGATAATGTGGTCTGTGTGGCAATACAGCACCGGGAACAAGATCTATCTGATGTTGTATATCCCTCAACGGTGGCAACTCCGTTGGTAACTCATCTGGAAATACATCGTCAAATTCTTTCAGAACTGGTTTAACTTCTTCTGGAATTTCAATCTCTTCACTGCTTTCTCGTCCAATCAACAAGAATACTTCCGGCTCTTCTTCAACTTCTTTAACAAACTCCTTCAAAGTCAATAAAGTTTTCAGCTCTTCGATTTCCTCCACTTTGTTTTCTTCCTGTTGGCGTTTCTTCGGAACCAGAGTAATCTTTGTACCTTCGAACATGAAACTGTAACTGTTGGTCCGTCCATCATGTTGTACTGCTCTATCAAACTGCCATGGCCTGCCCAACAACAGATGACACACATCCATGTCTACTACATCACACCAAACCTCATCCTTGTATTTCTTCCCAATTGAAAACTTCACACAAGCTCTACGTCCAACTTTCACTTCACCACCCTTCCTCAACCAAGCTAACTTGTACGGTTTAGGATGTTTCTCAGTTTTCAACTCCAACTTCTTCACTGCTTCTGCAGAGATAATATTATCGCAACTCCCAGCATCAATAACAAATTTACAAACTCTTCCCAGAATAGTGCATGTAGATTGAAAGATATTGTTCCTCAACCAACTACTTTCTTCCTCTTGCTTCGGTGTTAAACAACTTCTCCTCATCATCAATGCGTATCCGTCATCTCCCGACAGTAAGTCTTCCTCCTCAACTGGTAAAGAATTAGAACATTCAGCTTCTTCATCCTCATCCTCGACCTCAGCAATCATTGCTCTCTTCTTTGGCTTTGGACACTCATTGCTTTTATGACCCAACTCCTGACAGTTGTAACATTTGAAACCGTTGTTAACCCTTGCCTTCTCAACCTCCTTCACCACTGGTTTACTGATAGGTTTAGACACATTAGAACTTCCACCAACACCCTTCACTTGATTATTGGAATTCGTAAACACACCACCTCCTCGTCGTCCCTGCTTTTCCCAAGCCAACGCTTTCTGATGTGCTTCCGCCACAGATCTTGGATCGAACATATTAACCATATCCTGAATCTGCATTCTCAATCCCCCAATGAATCTAGATGTCAGCTGCTCTTCCGTTTCCATAATATCGTTCCTTGCGATAAGCTGATAAAACTCATCTGCGTAATCATTAACAGTCTTTGTGCCCTGCCTCAAGTTTTGTAAACGTTGATACATCAAAGATTGATAATTGTAAGGTAAGAATGTTGCTTTCATCAATTTCTTCATCTTCTCCCAAGATTCAACTTTTGACTTCCCCATTCGTTCACGTGTAAGTTTAGTTTGCTGCCACCATGCCAAAGCTCTACCCCTCAACCTTGTAGCAACCAACTTTACTCTACGACGTTCTGGAACTTCTTTAAAATCAAAAATTTCTTCAACATTAGCCATCCAATCCAAAAACTCTTCGGCTTGCATACCACCTTTGAATTCAGGAATTTCAGTTTTCATTCCCGATTCCCACTTGTGATCGTACTCCGATTGATTCCTTCCTCGTCCACGTCCTCGTCCATGAACACTACCACCATCATACTCTTCTTCACAATCCGATGTATATCGATGTCGATCCTGACCACCAACATCTCTACCACCACCATTTCTTCCACCAACATTCCTACGATCTACATTCCTTTGATCACGATCATTCACATTTCTATCACGATCTCGATCCACGCTTCTATGATCACTATCAACACTTCTCTCCCGATTAGAATGTGGTGAAACTCTACTCCTTCCATGGCTCGATTCAGGTGATACTCTTCTCTGATTTTGACTCATCTCCAACATCATCCTCTCTAATCGACCAATCCCTTCCGTAAGCTTCTCATTGAAATTCTCGTTAATTCTTTGCTCCATCTCATCGGCCTCTTCTCTTCCATACAAAGCATTAATATTGCGATGACGTTGAACTCGTCTTGGCGGCATAATTGAATACTTCTCAAATACTTCAACAAATTCACACTTCACGATTCAAACACCTTTCGAACTTTGATCCAAAATGAAATGGATCGAAAACTCCAACTTTGTTGCAAAATATGATGAACACGATGAACACAACTTCAACACTTCAAATTCTCGGCTCCAAGACTCGATTTAGCTATGATTGGCTAAACATGCTCTGATACCAAACTGACGCAGCGGATATATCAAAACGATCTTCAATCGATGAAAGTAGTAGTCGATTGATTGATGAATGCTGAATTGCCCGAATTCGTTGATCCGAAGATACCGAACTCTAGCTATCTCTGACTCGTTGATCCGAAGATACCGGAAAGAGATCTACGATTCTTCGACGTTGATCTTGCGCACAAGATACCGTGAATCGGCTTCAACAAACGATGATCCGAGCGCACTCGAATGACGTTAGTGGAGATAGGAGATACACTCGACTACCAATTGAAATTGAAAGCAACAAGCTAACAAAAGAGAATTTTATTCAATATTCAACAACCTTTACAAAATGACCATACACGCCTATTTATAGGCACATTACAATTTACACCAAAAAAACAACGAAATTACTCTAAGTCCTAACTCGGTTCCGAGTTAACAACATCTGCTTCGCGACTTAGGGATAGCTCGGCAACGACTTCATCTTCTTTTCGCGACTTAAGGGATAGCTCGGCAACGATTTAATGGAAGCTTATCTCGGCAACGATTTAGGGTTAGGTCGGAGCTTGCGATGTGCTTCCGCGTCATGGGGTTTAGGTCGGTCGCGACTTTGGGAAGAGGTGTTAGGTCGTAGCTCGGCATGGAGGTGGGAGATAGGTCGGCAATTGGGGATAGGTCGGCAATTGGAGTTAGGTCGGCGATTGGGGTGGGAGTTAGGTCGTAGGTCGGCGTGAAGGTGGGCGTTAGGTCGGAGCCTCTGGTCGTCGAGCCTAGGTATGTTGCTTCATCAAAAGGTGAGTCTCGAACACTGGTACACTCAGTCTGACCCGAGCGTAAAGCAAAATACAAAACACTCGAGTCAGGATTAACATTCTTATATTAATAAATCCAACTCAAGTGAAATAACAATTGAAATACAAGTAACTCAAAGGATGTTTGGAATAACCATCCTTTAAGAATCCGTCAAACTATCTACTAGGTAGTAATATACGCTAAGTAGATAATGTCTATCAGTAATAATAAGATATCAAAATAGCGTTAAGTCATGGCCCATTCCACCCTTAACACATTTTTATTCCCAAAAGCATATACAAGACCGTAGTTTCCCCAAAACTGGAAGTCACCAGAGGGCAATCCATATACTAAAGGTACAAATCAAAATCGTAGTGGTCGCGCATAAATGGAATACAAGTATGACAAGGCACATGAGGCAATACCCAAGGTAGTGATACTACCGTTCGCCTGATCCGGACTGGTGAGAACGCAACGCCGCAGCGCCTGCAACACCGTGAAACAACACTCCCAAAATCAAGGGTGCACCAATCGACAACAAGTATAAGTAGTTCGAAGAAGTGTGTCCACTTGAGGTAGCTAATCCTCCATTGGCCCGGCACAGCTCCTGTTTTAGTCATTTCCAAATTGACACAAGTGTCAAGGCTATCCATTATCGTTCTCTTTCTTCAGTCATCACGTACATCATTCCAACCATTTCATTCTGAATCATCACTCCGCGTATAGTTATTAAAGTGGTTTTCGGTTTAGATAGAGAGTATATCCATTACCAATCCCGGTCTCTTTAATAACTTTCGTAATTATTACACCGATTGGTCGTTTATATATTTCAAAAACCAAATCAATTTCAATTTCAATTTCAATTCGTAAACCAACATTTCATTTGTCTTTCAAAACCAATTTCCAATAATTTACGTTTCAAAACTTCCAAATTATCATTTCACAATCTTATAATTCAATTTCAATTTCTATTTAAAACAATCCAAATATTGATTCAAGTTCGAATACAAGTTTCATTTCGAAAACATTTAAACAAATTTTATTTAACATTCAAATCAATTTAAACTCATTTATCGATTCCATTCAATATTCGTTAAGTTACCTTATCATTCAAAACAATTTCTATTAAATTTCCAATTCATTAAATCAATTCTTAAGTTCAACTTCATCAAATCAAAACTTACAATTTTGAATTAAACTAAATTTGGAAAATCAATTCTTTCAATTACAAGTCTTACATTAATTCCAAAAATATCACATTTTCATTTCTTGTTAAAGAAATTCCATTTCACTTATTTACTTACTTAAATAATTTTCCAAAACTTAATTAATAAAGAACTCAATTTCAGTTATTACGAAGTAAAATTCACTTATTCAAAAATTCAATTTCTCTTATTAAAGAATCCAAATCAATTTAATCATTAAATAATTCAATCTTATTTAATTATTAAATAATTCAAAACTTAATTATTAAATAATTTTCAAGGTTTGATAATTTCAAACTTAATTATTAAATCATTTCAAAGTTTAATAATTTCAACTTAATTATAATTTCAAACTTAATTCAATAATTTCTCAAATTAAATAACATTCTTTCATCAATTACATTGTTAATAATTTATTTCAGATTATTATATATTAACATTTTCCTTTCATAAAAATTCAAATTTCAACTTCATTTCAAAACCATATTATTTATTCAAATAAAATCTTAATTTTATTTTTAAATCAAATTATTTGACCTATCGGGTTTTATTTAATTTCCTATCCTAGGTCAAAGTTCAATTTTGGGTATTTATCATTTCAACCCGGTTCCAATTCAATTAAAAATCAAAACATAGCAAAGGGAACTTGTAGTGTGATAACTGGGATGGTGTAAAAGTAAATAAACAAGCAATAACAACAATCAATATCAATCCAATAATGAATTCAACTAATCCCGAAATAATCGTATTAATTCACATTGTTATTTGTGTAAATTAATAAAATTATTTATAGAATCTACACTATCATTTCATGTAGATTAAAGATTATTACAATATTATTTATACGGTTCTTCACTTGTCATCTATTTTCAATTTCATACATCATCAATTTAAACAATCATACATTCAATGGTTCAAGGTGTAATTAACCAAATCCTACGTGTCAATTAATTTAACATTAAAAAGGGGGTCATATTATACAATGTCATTTAACCAAATTTACACATTTGTCATTTCAAATTTTAGCTATCCTACGTCAAATTCAATTTCAAATTATTTATCACTTACAGCATTAACAATTTAACGTCCCATTTGTAAACATCAATAATCAATCATTTAACAACCAAACTGGATTATCATTGCATATATATAACAGATGATTGTGTCAGATGTCACAGGTGAACTGATACAGGTAATAGCATATAAAACAGTGTGAATAACTAACTGCAGCATATTTCAATTGTCGTTTCAATTGAAATCAAATTTAATAAATAAAGAACGTTAATCGTGAGTGAGTGCTCACCTTTCGAGGCTAGAGATAACAGGAGATGACACGAATACGCACACTGATCCAGACACTGAAATTTGAGTTACGATCCAGGCATGAATCCTAAAGCGAAGCTAGACTGGTATGAATTTGACGAGCGAAGCTGATAGATAGGAAACGATGAGAACAAAACAAATCAAATCAGTTTGATATAAACTGAAAATATATATTCATCATTAATATATTACATACATTTTATTTTCAATACTTTAGTTTAAGAATGGCCTTAAAAATCTAAAACTTCAAAACCATTGTTTAAAAAAAACTCAAGTTATTAAGAATCCAAGATATATATTATGTTTAAAACCAATACCTACTTATACAAACAACTACGTGAACATATGCAGCAAACATACATATACAGTAACCAAATAAATGCCTATATACACGAGTGACATTATATAAAAAAAAATAAATAAATAAATGTATGCAGACTATATGCGAAAGTGCAATCTAATACAAACTTATATGTACACACTATGCAACACTATACTACTTACTACCACTTCTAGTAAAATTATGTAAACTGCAACCATTGACAAGAACACTCTATGTATTATACTTTTTCAAATTCTCCTTAAAATGCAAGCACATGCATGCTCCAGACATACACATATATTTAATTAAAGATTATTGTTTTATTTAATAATATGAACATATCTACAAATATAGTTTGAAATAAGTAATTATATATATACTTATAACATTCGAAATTTACAAATCTATATACATAAAATCCATGGTTCATATTCACACCGCACAAAATAAAATAAAATAAACATACCTATACTTATTAATAAGTATATAAAACATTTAAAACAACATCTGTATATTGCCTATCTGTCACACTACAATATATAACATATAATCTATACTTTAAAATTAATATATATATACACTCTATATAAAACATGCAGACTTCCAGTATTACCTATTTATATAAGCAAAAATTCTTATAAAGCTTCTATACGGAAGGTGCAGTCAACCCCATTTTAAACAGTATTATGTAAAACTAATTGACCAAACCATATAACCTTATATAAAATTTTAACACCTGTCATATAGGCACTCTCATATATTGTATACTAAACCCAAACATAGCAAGGCCGAACAAGATTTTCTAGAATCCAAGTATATATATTGAAAATTTTATATAAGCTAATACTTACAAATTTTGAAGCCACAGGCAACTCTCTGTAAAACTATTATAAAATTCAAAGTTTAGCTATCAATATGTAGTATGATATAATAGCTAACCTACATAATTGACAATCGTATATACCCATGTTCATCCACTTTAAAACATTACTGAAAACATATTTAAACAAAACAACATATACATATATTTTACATGATGCATGCGAAAACCTGATATGAACAACAAATGTAACTATGTGTGTACAAACAGAAGCATGTAGACAAGAGTTTGGACAAACAGAGTATATATACATACATTAGTAAATAAGTAGCCTGGGATATTTGTATAAACAACATAAAGTATTCATATACAAAATTTACACAAAAGAAAGGGAAGCTACCCGGCTTGGAGGTAGGTGGGTCAAGGTAGGGGGTGGCTCAATGATGGTTGCTGAAGTCGTGACCGGCCGGAGGTGAAGATGGTGGAGCGAGTGAGGGGCGACAGCCGACGAGGTGATGCAGGCATGGTGGACGAGGTCGCTAGGGCCGGTTGTAGAAACATGGAGGGTAGAGGCGAGGGTAGAGGTGTAGGTCGAGGGGAGCAAGGCTACCGGCTGATGGTGACTGCCGAAATTGAATGAGAAAGTGGAGAGGAGAAGTGAAGGTGATGGTTGGCGGAGGAAAAAGGAGGTGCGTTCCCTGGTGTGTGATGGCGGAGGCATGGCCGAGGGGAAACGTGTGGATCTAGGAAAGACTTGAGCAAATCAAAGCTAAAAGCAAATGAAAATGATGTCTTGCGTGAATAGGTGAGAGAACACATGCGTTCAAATCAAAGTTAAAAGAAAATGAACAGTTAAAGCAAAGTAAATTGAGGACTTGGAAATAGAGAAAGTCTTGTAGTTGAATTCACGTAAATTAAATGTAGATGACTATTGACATTTTTTTTCAACTGGTAAACGAAATAAATTGGAATGGAAATAGAAAAGGTTAGCAATAAATTTGGGAAACATCAAAGACGGGTGGCTGTTGGATTTCACAGTGGATAGTGGATAAGCGGAAAGTCATAAGGAAATTAAAAGCGTCAAAAACCGAACCGATACGGTTAACCGTTTCGCGATTTCACCGCGTAACGGACGACGAAACACAAGAACGAATATACTATGTAGATCAGCTCGACTAGACGATCAAAACGGTATATGGATATCAGTGGTAAGATTTAATTTATAAAATTCGAAATTTCTACCGGTGGAAAATGTAAGAAAAACGTTGAAAAATAAGATCGACGGAGCCAAAGATGTCCGAATTTGGAAAAACGACATACTGACATCTTGCTCAGAAGATGGTTTAGAATTTTTCTATGTAAAAATATTTAGGTTTCGGAAACATTTTATTTTCATCACTTTTAACTGATTAAATTGAAGTGAATTTACGCGCGAAATAAACTTTCATATTTTCGGACGAAAATTTACCAGTTGTTATGTTTAACTAGACGTATTCCAAATATTAAATTTCTATTTCAAAATTTTATCGTTTAAAATTTCACAAAATTTCAACTAATTACGTTATTAAAACCGTTGAAATTTACGGGTCGTTACACTCTCCCCCACTCAAAACTTTTCGTCCCCGAAAAGGAACGAGGTAGGAGAATAGAAACAACCAGAAAGAAAACAGATTTGAAATACAAAATAACAATTTATTTAAACCATATAAATTCAAATTTAAATTAATTGATATTCAATAATTGATTTAATCCATTTGATTTCACATAAGTGAAATCAATCTTAACTATTTCTAAATCTAATATCTTATTATCAAATTATCTTAAATTTACAATTTCTAAACCATAAATTTGAACAGTCCTTTATTATAATCATATCTTTCAGTAATTTTAAATTCTTCTTTATTCCAAATTACTGTTAAATTTATTCTACTTAATATATATACTCACCTATATTTAACCCATATAAATTAATTTAAAACATAAAAGTTTCGATTTAAATTAATTTATATTTATTAATTGCTTTTAAATTCAAGGTATTTTCATAAGTTGATCAAATTTCAATTTATTAATTCTTTCAAACAAATTTATTTCATTATTAACTGAGTTTTACTTATTATCCTATCTACTCTATTAACATCTTTAAAATCAAAATTTAGTGTATAACATTTATTATAAACACTCAAATTTTATTTATAAATTCAATTTATCTTATATATTATCCAATTACATATTCAACTTCTGAATGATTTAGGTAAGTTGTATTAGAATGCAGTTGAACAACATACAAATAAAATTTTTCAATTCAATTATTCAATTTTAAATATTTATTCCAAATTTTGGTTTTATTTATAATTAAAATCATCTTTTAACAAAATTTAAGAATTATATTTCCGATTTACTTTAAACAATTTAGAGATATATATAACATATTTATCAAATCAAATTAAATTTTAAAATAAGATACCTATATATATAAATCAAATTATACTGAAGAAATTCAAATCAAAGTATTTTTCAAAACAAAACCGTAGCAAGGCTACAGAATATTATCTCCACTTCAAAACTCGAAAATGAATGTCGATGATGCGGCCGTCATCACCGAAATTATTTTCCAGCGACAAAGAGAAGAGCACTGATTTCAACATTTTAAAAATTCTTTGAAAACGATTTCTATTCGAAAATACTTTCAATACTATATACTTTAAAATTGTAAAAAAACCAAAGTTCGAAACCACCGGAAACTAATAAATTCTCAAATTTCTGAATTAGATTCATTTCAAATTCCAATCAATTTATAACCAAGTTTATAAATTTATTTAGAACAATAAATGATAATCAAATATTATCATTTCAAACAAACAATTTAATTAACCTATTAAATTCTAGAAAATTTTACTTATATTTTCACAATATAATTTAAAACATTTTAAATATTAATTTACAAATACACTTCCTCGCTCGACTATATAAAAATAGATTTCAAAGCAAAGACAGAGATTCAAATTTGATGGACTCAAATCCAAGAGAATTTTGATTCGAAAATAAGTTTGAAACAGAAGATAAGATAATTCGATTACCACAATCGGGAGATGGATGAGTTAATTTAATTCACGGGCAATCTTAACCGAGTCGTTCGTAACTTCAAGAATAAGATCGATGCTGAATTCCGAGGTAAATCAACACTCAATCTCAAGAGATGGAATTCAGGTATAGCAGGTAATAGATAGCATCGTAAACCGAGGATACAGAAATCTCCGGTAAATCGATGCCTATTATAAAGGAGTTTACACCTTTACGAATCATTCTAAGTTTGGCGAGACCGCCGATCTATTATAGATATCATTCAAAATGGAGTTATAGGGTGCTCCAGAATTGAAAGAAGACGAATAGTGAAGGACACGAATGAATTTCGGAACCGAGGGGAATGTTCCAAAATTCAAAGGAATTGAGTCAAAGGAAGAGATTGAAACTCGAATGAGAGTGATTCTGTAAATACATTTACTCTATATGTTAAGTTTTGCCTAGAGCTACCAAAGCTCTGATACCAACTGTAACGACCAAATGCGAGAACCCCCTATCATGCTACACCCGCCAAGTGCATAGGTAGACACACATGCCGGAGTTGAATTGCTCAAAATACCGCGTTGTTAATTTAAATTGGCAAAACTGAACATATACAGTAAATAAATAATAATCACAGATCACAGACACAGAGTAATAAGGGCAGCGGAAATAAAAGAGATAGTAGTTCATGAAGCTACTATATGAATAAATAAAATACATCAGAGTTTACAACAGAAGAGTAATATGATACATCAGATACAAATCAGAATACATCACTGGAATCATCGAATACTGAAAGCAGAGTAGATGGCTGGATCTTCAAGCAAAGCTCCAACTTCAAAGGTAAGTCTCGAACACTGGTACACTCAGTCTGACCCGAGCGTAAAGCAAAATACAAAACACTCGAGTCAGGATTAACATTCTTATATTAATAAATCCAACTCAAGTGAAATAGCAATTGAAATACAAGTAACTCAAAGGATGTTTGGAATAACCATCCTTTAAGGATCCGTCAAACTATCTACTAGGTAGTAATATACGCTAAGTAGATAATGTCTATCAGTAATAATAAGATATCAAAATAGCGTTAAGTCATGGCCCATTCCACCCTTAACACATTTTTATTCCCAAAAGCATATACAAGACCGTAGTTTCCCCAAAACCGGAAGTCACCAGAGGGCAATCCATATACTAAAGGTACAAATCAAAATCGTAGTGGTCGCGCATAAATGGAATACAAGTATGACAAGGCACATGAGGCAATACCCAAGGTAGTGATACTACCGTTCGCCAGATCCGGACTGGTGAGAACGCAACGCCGCAGCGCCCGCAACACCGTGAAACAACACTCCCAAAATCAAGGGTGCACCAATCGACAACAAGTATAAGTAGTTCGAAGAAGTGTGTCCACTTGAGGTAGCTAATCCTCCATTGGCCCGGCACAGCTCCTGTTTTAGTCATTTCCAATTCGACACAAGTGTCAAGGCTATCCATTATCGTTCTCTTTCTTCAGTCATCACGTACATCATTCCAACCACTTCATTCTGGATCATCACTCCGCGTATAGTTATTAAAGTGGTTTTCGGTTTAGATAGAGAGTATATCCATTACCGATCCCATTCTCTTTAATAACTTTCGTAATTATTACACCGATTGGTCGTTTATATATTTCAAAAACCAAATCAATTTCAATTTCAATTCGTAAACCAACATTTCATTTGTCTTTCAAAACCAATTTCCAATAATTTACATTTCAAAACTTCCAAATTATCATTTCACAATCTTATAATTCAATTTCAATTTCTATTTAAAACAATCCAAATATTGATTCAAGTTCGAATACAAGTTTCATTTCGAAAACATTTAAACAAATTTTATTTAACATTCAAATCAATTTAAACTCATTTATCGATTCCATTCAATATTCGTTAAGTTACCTTATCATTCAAAACAATTTCTATTAAATTTCCAATTCATTAAATCAATTCTTAAGTTCAACTTCATCAAACCAAAACTTACAATTTTGAATTAAACTAAATTCGGCAAATCAATTCTTTCAATTACAAGTCTTACATTAATTCCAAAAATATCACATTTTCATTTCTTATTAAAGAAATTCCATTTCACTTATTTACTTACTTAAATAATTTTCCAAAACTTAATTAATAAAGAACTCAATTTCAGTTATTACGAAGTAAAATTCACTTATTCAAAAATTCAATTTCTCTTATTAAAGAATCCAAATCAATTTAATCATTAAATAATTCAATCTTATTTAATTATTAAATAATTCAAAACTTAATTATTAAATAATTTTCAAGGTTTGATAATTTCAAACTTAATTATTAAATCATTTCAAAGTTTAATAATTTCAACTTAATTATAATTTCAAACTTAATTCAATAATTTCTCAAATTAAATAACATTCTTTCATCAATTACATTGTTAATAATTTATTTCAGATTATTATATATTAACATTTCCTTTCATAAAAATTCAAATTTCAACTTCATTTCAAAACCATATTATTTATTCAAATAAAATCTTAATTTTATTTTTAAATCAAATTATTTGACCAATCGGGTTTTATTTAATTTCCTATCCTAGGTCAAAGTTCAATTTTGGGTATTTATCATTTCAACCCGGTTCCAATTCAATTAAAAATCAAAACATAGCAAAGGGACTTGCAGTGTGATAACTGGGATGGTGTAAAAGTAAATAAACAAGCAAAACAACAATCAATATCAATCCAATAATAAATTCAACTAATCCCGAAATAATCGTATTAATTCACATTGTTATTTGTGTAAATTAATAAAATTATTTTTAGAATCTACACTATCATTTCATGTAGATTAAAGATTATTACAATATTATTTATACGGTTCTTCACTTGTCATCTATTTTCAATTTCATACATCATCAATTTAAACAATCATACATTCAATGGTTCAAGGTGTAATTAACCAAATCCTACGTGTCAATTAATTTAACATTAAAAAGGGGGTCATATTATACAATGTCATTTAACCAAATTTACACATTTGTCATTTCAAATTTTAGCTATCCTACGTCAAATTCAATTTCAAATTATTTATCACTTACAGCATTAACAATTTAACTTCCCATTTGTAAACATCAATAATCAATCATTTAACAACCAAACTGGATTATCATTGCATATATATAACAGATGATTGTGTCAGATGTCACAGGTGAACTAATACAGGTAATAGCATATAAAACAGTGTGAATAACTAACTGCAGCATATTTCAATTGTCGTTTCAATTGAAATCAAATTTAATAAATAAAGAATGTTAATCGTGAGTGAGTGCTCACATTTCGAGGCTAGAGATAACAGGAGATGACACGAATACGCACACTGATCCAGACACTGAAATTTGAGTTACGATCCAGGCATGAATCCTAAAGCGAAGCTAGACTGGTATGAATTTGACGAGCGAAGCTGATAGATAGGAAACGATGAGAACAAAACAAATCAAATCAGTTTGATATAAACTGAAAATATATATTCATCATTAATATATTACATACATTTTATTTTCAATACTTTAGTTTAAGACCGGCCTTAAAAATCTAAAACTTCAAAACCATTGTTTAAAAAAACTCAAGTTATTAAGAATCCAAGATATATATTATGTTTAAAACCAATACCTACTTATACAAACAACTACGTGAACATATGCAACAAACATACATATACAGTAACAAAATAAATGCCTATATACACGAGTGACATTATATACAAAAAAAATAATAATAAAATAAATGTATGCAGACTATATGCGAAAGTGCAATCTAATACAAACTTATATGTACACACTATGCAACACTATACTACTTACTACCACTTCTAGTAAAATTATGTAAACTGCAACCATTGACAAGAACACTCTATGTATTATACTTTTTAAAATTCTCCTTAAAATGCAAGCACGTGCATGCTCCAGACATACACATATATTTAATTAAAGATTATTGTTTTATTTAATAATATGAACATATCTACAAATATAGTTTGAAATAAGTAATTATATATATACTTATAACATTCGAAATTTACAAATCTATATACATAAAATCCATGGTTCATATTCATACCGCACAAAATAAAATAAAATAAACATACCTATACTTATTAATAAGTATATAAAACATTTAAAACAACATCTGTATATTGCCTAACTGTCACACTACAATATATAACATATAATCTATACTTTAAAATTAATATATATATACACTCTATATAAAACATGCAGACTTCCAGTATTACCTATTTATATAAGCAAAAATTCTTATAAAGCTTGTATACGGAAGGTGCAGTCAACCCCATTTTAAACAGTATTATGTAAAACTAATTGACCAAACCATATAACCTTATATAAAATTTTAACACCTGTCATATAGGCACTCTCATATATTGTATACTAAACCCAAACATAGCAAGGCCGAACAAGATTTTCTAGAATCCAAGTATATATATTGAAAATTTTATATAAGCTAATACTTACAAATTTTGAAGCCACAGGCAACTCTCTGTAAAACTATTATAAAATTCAAAGTTTAGCTATCAATATGTAGTATGATATAAATAGCTAACCTACATAATTGACAATCGTATATACCCATGTTCATCAACTTTAAAACATTACTGAAAACAGCATATACATATATTTTACGTGATGCATGCGAAAACCTGATATGAACAACAAATGTAACTATGTGTGTACAAACAGATGCATGTAGACAAGAGTTTGGACAAACAGAGTATATATACATACATTAGTAAATAAGTAGCCTGGGATATTTGTATAAACAACATAAAGTATTCATATACAAAATTTACACAAAAGAAAGGGAAGCTACCCGGCTTAGAGGCAGGTGGGTCAAGGTAGGGGGTGGCTCAATGATGGTTGCTGAAGTCGTGACCGGCCGGAGGTGAAGATGGTGGAGCGAGTGAGGGGCGACAGCCGACGAGGTGATGCAGGCATGGTGGACGAGGTTGCTAGGGCCTGTTGTAGAAACATGGAGGGTAGAGGCGAGGGTAGAGGCGTAGGTCGAGGGGAGCAAGGCTACCGGCTGATGGTGACTGTCGAAATTGAATGAGAAAGTGGAGGGGAGAAGTGAAGGTGATGGTTGGCGGAGGAAAAAGGAGGTGCGTTCCCTGGTGTGTGATGGCGGAGGCATGGCCGAGGGGAAACGTGTGGATCTAGGAAAGACTTGAGCAAATCAAAGCTAAAAGCAAATGAAAATGATGTCTTGCGTGAATATATGAGAGAACACATGCGTTCAAATCAAAGTTAAAAGAAAATGAACAGTTAAAGCAAAGTAAATTAAGGACTTGGAATAGAGAAAGTCTTGTAGTTGAATTCACGTAAATTAAATGTGGATGACTATTGACATTTTTTTTCAACTGGTAAACGAAATAAATTGGAATGGAAATAGAAAAGGTTAGCAATAAATTTGGGAAACATCAAAGACGGGTGGCTGTTGGATTTCACAGTGGATAGTGGATAAGCGGAAAGTCATAAGGAAATTAAAAGCGTCAAAAACCGAACCGATACGGTTAACCGTTTCGCGATTTCACCGCGTAACGGACGCCGAAACACAAGAACGAATATACTATGTAGATCAGCTCGACTAGACGATCAAAACGGTATATGGATATCAGTGGTAAGATTTAATTTATAAAATTCGAAATTTCTACCGGTGGAAAATGCAAGAAAAACGTTGAAAAATAAGATCGACGGAGCCAAAGATGTCCGAATTTGGAAAAACGACAAACTGACATCTTGCTCAGAAGATGGTTTAGAATTTTTCTATGTAAAAATATTTAGGTTTCGGAAACATTTTATTTTCATTGCTTTTAACTGATTAAATTGAAGTGAATTTACGCGCGAAATAAACTTTCATATTTTCAGACGAAAATTTACCAGTTGTTATGTTTAACTAGACGTATTCCAAATATTAAATTTCTATTTCAAAATTTTATCGTTTAAAATTTCACAAAATTTCAACTAATTATGTTATTAAAACCGTTGAAATTTACGGGTCGTTACAGAGTGTGTTTGATTAGTGGTCGGATGGAAACACGATTCAAAACATAACAGGCAGTTGCTACAGCTTCTGTCCAAAATTATTTTGGTAGAGTGCTTCCGTTTAATAAAGTTCTTGCACACTCTTGTAAAGTTCTATTTTTTCTTTCTACCACTCCATTTTGTTGTGGTGTTCTAGGAAAAGAAAAATTATGGTAAATTCCCTTTTTATTACAATAATGTTCAAGAGCTTCATTTTGGAATTCACCTCCATGGTCACTTCTAATGTTCTTAATTTTTAGATTTTTAAGATTTTGAAATTTTTCAACAAAGATTTTGAAATTTTCAAAAGTGTCACTTTTATTTTCAGAAAAATAGTCCAAGTATATCTTGAAAAATCGTCTACTATAACAAATACATATTTGCTATGATTTATAGACTAAACTTGAGTTGGACCAAAAAGATCCAAATGCAATAGTTCAAGTGGTTGTATAGTAGAAATATTTTTCTTTGATTTAAAAGATGATTTTGATAATTTACCCAATCGACAAACATCACAAATATTGTTTACTTTAAATTCATTTTTGGTAATTCTTTTACTAATTCAGTTTTAGATAATTTGTTTATAGCTTTGAAATTAATATGACAAAATCTTTTGTGCCATAACCAAGGATCATTTTCTTTGGCTATTAAACACATGTTAGTATTGTGATTTATAGTCATATTCAATACATATTTATTTTCGTCTCTAAAACCTTCAAAAATAAGATTTTTATTTTGATAAAAAATGCTACACTTATTTTCAGAGAAAGAAATATTGAATCCTTTGTCACATAGTTGGCTGATGCTAAGTAAATTATGTTTTAAATTTTTAACTAGTAAAACATTTGTAATAAGAGGTAAATTAGATATACCGTTATTGCTCATATCGCCTTTGCCGATGATATATCCTTTGGAATTGTCTCCAAAAGTGACAGATCCTCCATCTGAGTAGATAATTTATGTTAGCATCTCTTTGTTTCCTGACATGTGTTTCGGGCAACCACTGTCCAATATTGATTTTGCTCTCTTTTTAAGTGGTACCTGGAAATTATAGAATCAATATTGGTACCCACCTTTTGATTTGGGTCCTAACAAGTTAGGTCTTAGGAAGCAAAACCCAAGAGGGTTCAGAATTCCTTTTAAAAATAAATTTTTTTATTTTTGTGAATAGTTTCTATAAAAGATTTTATTTTTTTATTTTTAATTAAAGAATTATTTGTTTTAGGAACCCAAATCTTAATTGATTTAGAATAATTTGTAACTTTTGAAACTGGTTTTTCAATAGTATTATTATTCTTTTTAAAATTGCTATATAAGGAATTCTTTTTCTTTGGAAAATCTTTAGAAACATGCTTATATCATAGTCCTCTTTTATTTGAAACAGTCCGAGAATTTTCTATAATAGAAAGATTATCCCTACTTTTTTTAAAATTAGAGACATTTTTAGTAATATCATCTAATTTTGTTTTAAGACTAGAAATATCCAATTCCAGTATTTTAACATTAGTTTTAAGATCATGATTTTCAATTAATAGTGCATCATTCTTTTCCTTCTGAGTTTCTATTTCTTGACTTAACATAGAGAGTTGGGATGTCATATTAGAATAAGATTCTTGAGTAGTTTCAAGTTCTTCTTCTAATATTTGTTTCTCATCTCTTAACATATCTACCTCAATTTCAGTTCTATTTAATTTCTCAAGAGTTTCTTTATACTTTATTTTGATGTTTCTTAGTTTGTCAAGTAATTCAGAATTTATTTCCAATAAATCATCAAAAGTTAGATCACTCACCTCATCATTTGTGGCCATAAAACATACGTTGGCTTATTCCGTATCACTGTCTGAATCACTATCTGATGATGAAGATGATTCTGAATCATTCCAAGTGACAAAGAAAGCTTTCTTCTTGAATTTGTCTTTCTTGTGCTTAAATTTGTCTTTCTTTCGATTAAGACAGTCTTTCTTGATGTGGCCTTTCTTATGACATTCATAACATTCTAGAGCAGAAGATGATGGTTTGTTGTTATTGTTGCTGAAGCTATTCTTGTTGTTCCTAAATTTGTTGCTCTCTTTGAATTTCAATAACCTTTTGATATTCTTAGCAATGAACGCCATATCTTCTTCATCTAAATTTAATTCGTCCTTTTCTTCTTGGAAAGCTATATTCTTCTTATCTTGTGCATATACTTGTTTAGCCTGGAGATTAACTTCATAAGACATTAGATTTCCTATCAACTCCTCTGGTTTAATGGTTGAAATGTCGTTAGCTTCTTCGATTGCTAAGAATTTTCGTTCCCACTCATCCATTAGAGAGTTGAGGATTTTTGAAACAATACCAAAGTCTGTATATGTTTCTCCTAGTGCTAAAAGAGAATGATATATATCTTGGAATCTAGAGTACATTTCATTTATTGTTTCATCTTGCTTCATTTTGAAATTCTGGAACTAATTTTTGAGCATAGAAATTTTACTTTGCTTTACTTTGTTAGTACCTTCATGTGATATTTTAAGTGTACGCCAAATTTCATAAGCTGTTTTACACATGCTTACTCCATTAAACTCATTCTTGTCTAATGCACAATATAACATATTTGTGGCTTTAGCATTTGCAGTAGCATCTAGTTTTTATGTGTTAGACCATTGTGAATATTTTGTATTAGGTATGATATATTCAGTTTGAGTAATATTTCTGGTTCATAACTATTAGCTTGTATATAAATTCTCATCCTAGTAGTCCAATAGTTATACTTCATTTCGTTAAATAGTAGTGGTTGTGCAGTAGATTGACCTTCAAGAAAACTAGTGTTAGTTACGGTGCTAGTGTTTTTTTCCATATTAAAATATCAGATAACTATGTTATGATTATAAGATAACCTTGCTCTGATACCAAATGACAGTGACTAATACTTAGGATCGTGTAATATGGATGAAATTATAAACTACTTGTGCGGAATATAAACTAAGTAAGTAAATAAATAAAGCAGTAAAGAAAATGACACCAGAGATTTTTATACTGGTTCGAACTCCCGTTCTACGTCCAGTCCAAAACTTATTCTGTAATTAAACTAGCAACCCTCACTTAACCCGGAGGAATAGGTTTACACCGCCTAAGCTACCGAACATGACTTCTACCACCTTAGCAACTGAATAGGACTTCTACCGCCTGAGAAACCGAACATGACTTCTTTACAAATAAACAAAAGTATATGACTGTAATATGCTCTTTAAATAGCACTGATAAGTCAATGAAGTACAATCTTCCTATAATCTTCTCCTTTATGATATATAGTGTAATGTGCTTGAAGAATGTGGAAGATAGAGTGATCAATGATCAGAGATTGTATGCAGTTTGAGTGCAAATTGAAAATAGAGAATAAGAGATAAGAATTCAAGAATACTAAAATCAGTTAAGTTGAGTTGTTTATTGAATTCTAAACTCTATTTATAGAGTTTTAAGAGTTGCAATGTTTGATGAAAAGGAACGATGAAAAGAACAGATGCAACCTTTAGATTAGAAGATGTTTCTCTTCGTTGAAGAGAAGTATCCCTTTAGAAAACTAGCCATTATAGATAATCAGTCGTCTGAATTTTCAATTCAACCTTCTAAATTAGTTAAAATTCAATACAACAAGCAAACATGCTATTTTTGGCCTTATTCAGCCGTTTGAATGTAACCATTCAGCAGGCTGAAACTGCATAATAAATTATGCTTTGTTTCATCATTCAGACGACTGAATGTAACCATTATTGTGCATGTGCACAGTTTGTGTGTTAGTGTGAATATACCATATCAAAGAGATTTTAACATATTTCTAATAATATACAAACTCTAAAGACCAACAACTTCATAGCTTTCTGAATCTGAATCTTCAATGAATCTCCTGCATAAATGATTAGTACACAATAATATTGATTTATATAGTTGTCACAATCAAAATGATGAAAATCGAGATTCTAACGGATATTTATATATATAGTGTGTTGTTTTGGATTCACATGTTTCACTGTTTGGGTTTTGAGATTTATTACATATCAATATTTTTTGTATTCTAGAGACTTCCACTTTGTCATAGTGACTTCGGATTTCCACATATCTTGTTTCGGTGTGTGGATAATCGAAGAGTAGGAACAATGAATCCCGTTATGTATATTGAGTTACCCATAACCAAATTGACTTGTGGATGCATCAAGGGTAGCTGATATGTCATCCATTTAATAGCAATGACTTGGTAGACCTTGAGTTTGTTCAGGTAGCTAGGATGCTTGGCATGTGGCGATTTCCTTTGGTATCATACCCTCTAGTGTTTTTATGTTATTGGTATCTTGGTGAGAAATGTTGGAGGCAGTTACAGGATGATGAAGCCATTCATGATAGTCCATGCCCCCACATAGACCGTTGAATGATTTACAGTGTCGATCAGCTTATTGCAGCGCGAGATGCGAGTTGGTGGCCAATAGATAAATTCGACATTATTGGTCCATCGTACCAGGATTTTTGACGTTGATTTTATAAAAAAATGGTGATACCATTACTCATGCAGCGTTAATAGATTTGGTTGGATCAACTACTATTTGCTATGGGACAGTATCTTCAATTATTGCTGACCTAACACAGCCTAGTCGGGGGTATCATGTACCAGATCACGTTTCGGTTGCTACTCATTTTTGTTGTTCAATGATAATTCATACTTCTTATTGGGTTGACTATTACGCTGATGTATTCCACCCTCCTACACACGATTATTAACTAAAACCCAGCCAGATATCATATGTTAACCTATTCGATTTGTATATGGGACTCTTCCATAGTGGGTATGTTGAGCATAGACATAGTATTGACTAGTACAAGAATATTTTGCTCTAACAAGTTGAGAAGATGACACAGGCATAAGAAGAGGCTCAGGCACAAGTTCAGGCAACAGAGCAATATTATCAGTCTCTGGCAGTAGCACTAGAGCAGACACAAGTTGGATTGACAATAAGATAGGTTGGGATGAGTGTTTTACACTTTCCCCCAGACCTACCCCATAGACCCGGTGCGAGTCTGAATTTTCTCCCATATGCGGAATCCGTAAGGCTCAAGATAGATCCGCTTGCCCCTAGACCCCGTGAGGCTTTGTATATTCATTAAATATTATGTACTATGTACATATATTTGTTTTTTTATTTTTTAGAATGATTGTCACTAAATGATACATTAAATATAAATAAAATGTTTTTACAATGATAAGGAAAGAAAATATAATAAGGTGTTCAATTACAGTCCAAAAAATATGCATATGCTATTGTATAAATGCCAATAACGCAGCTAAATACTATAAAATTCTTATAACTTATTCATCGACACATTACACTATCCATGTTATAATCATTTATGTCTAAAAATATTAATAAATCATCATTATAGTAATAAAGCGATTTTATAATATCTCAGTAGTGCAGGTCTGTAACGACCCGGAATTTTTGGCAATATATTTTAATAAATATTTAATCTAATTTAAATGAAATACGAGCTTTTCAAAATTTATAAGCTGATGTGATCTTTGATATTTAACGGTTATATATGTTTGCGACGAAATTTTGATATAAAATCTATCCATATTATTTAAAATAAAAACTCTTAAAATATTTATAACAAAAATCCCTCCTATTCAGTAGAAATCAAAGATCCTATATTTCCACATTTGATAATATACATATGAATATATAATTGTAGTCTTTAAATAATAATGTTTAAAATTAGGCAATCATATTAAATATACAAATATGAATATTTAACTTAAGTATAAAACAATATAGTGATTACAAACATAAACATACAAAACATAAAGCATAAAATATAATTATGAATAAGAGATAAATATTAAATATGCAAATAGAATGTTACAAGTCAATTGATTTAAAATTTAATTACAAATAGAACCAAGTCTAGAAACTATACTAACAATAGCTATAATAAGTTTTACCCAAATTATATAAGATAAGTTGGCCTCAACATTTCCTGTAAAATACATTTATACAATACAAAATCATTAACAAAGAAAAGGTAATAACCTGGGTACGATCATGCTCCCAACAAAATATCAAGTGTACATAGTAAAATGTAAGTATTTCCTAAGTCAGCCTACAATTGTTTAAAAAAAAGAAAAAAAGAAAAAAAGTGCTAGAAGTGATATTTGTAAACATAAAGGACCAAGGCATTTAATGCCATCTTCTCTAGCAAGTTTGAAATCACCTCAGCCACCATGCAGAATAAAAATCTCTGATAAAATTTGTACTAAAATATCACCCTGTATAATATTTTCCATACATCTATTTTCTTATTCCTGCTCGTTTTCAAAAATCTAGCTTTCCAGAGAAAAAGAAAAAAAACCCAACAAAGACAGATATATTTCAACTGAAGCTAAAACTCTACAACAATAACTAAATCCACTCAACTAAGCAAGGAAGAAGAAAGAGGATCAAGCATATAATTCTTTTCAAACAGCAGTGCTCTGTTAATTTTAGTTTCAGGTGAGTAAACAACTTAAAAGAGATTTAAGTATATTTAACTGATGATGGTTAAGTCTGAGTTTGGAATAGATTTTTCATGCATATACCAGTATGTATCTTCATTATGTATAAATAGCAGAAGTGTGCATGTCTTTTTATGTGAGGAACTTCCCTGTTCTTTGGTTCCCAGTATTAAGTTGATCAAAATAAAAAAATTAATATTTAATCAATTGATCTTTGTTAGGCCTTGGTTACTAAAGCAAAAGTGCTTGTTTAAGAGTTGACTATTATTTAAAAATAATTTTCAAGAGAAATAACGTATATAATTTGTAAAACCTGTTTTACAGAGGAAATTCTAAATTTTTGATAAATTTCGAGTGATACAAATCTGAGATTCAATTATATAGTTTGAATCGGCTTCAAAGGATAGGATTTTTAAGATCTAATTGATGATTTTTAAGTGAGTTTTCAAGGTACAGTTCGAAAATGACTCAAAGATGCATTTTTACCAATTCCAGTTAATTCAAACAAATTTAAATTCTGAAATTTGGTGAGAGGAAAGTTTGATGATGTATCAATTCAGGAAAAATGCTAAATATTTTTTTTAATGCAAGAATTTTGGGATTGGATCGAAAATAGGGTTTCGTCGAACGTTTTGTTGATGCTCTATGAATGTTGGTTTTCGCCACCCTGCTTTGATCGAGTGACTAGTGGTTTTGGGTGGAGGCCGAGGGAGGTATGGTCATGGCGTTGGCGAAGGGGCTTTGCCTCCGGTGAAGTGTGGTGGCAGAACAGGGTGATTTCCGGAGGGTTGTTCGTGTTTGCGTTCGAGCTTCAGGTTTTTTTTCGATTTTGTGGATTTCGCGACAAACTTGAGGTCGCTCTCGAATATGTGGTTGATTTATGGTTTGTCGAAGGCCTCGTGGGTTGCCGGAGGGTCGGTGAACCACCGTGCACGTGCACGGTGGCGTGGCGTGTCAGTGAGGATGCGAGTAGCTTCGACTCGAGTGATACTCGAGTAGGATGGAGAGATGCTTCGGGTTACCTGGGTGCGTGCACGAGTATGATGGTTTATCTGCAGTTTATAAATAAAAAGAGAAAGGGGAGAAGAAGATAGGATCATATAGAAGTAGAGTTGCGTGAAGACCAGGGGGAGTCTCGGGGTAGTACGTGAAGTACTCGAGGAAACACTCGAGTTTTATAGGGGAAGGCTCGGGTTTTTCAACTGCAGATTTTTTTTAAAAATAAAGTTAAGTTAACAAATTTTCCCCAAGTTTTGAGCACTGTAAATTTCAAAATGTTTGACAGTTTAAGTTAAAACTTAGATACAAGTTTAATTATTTAGTTAATACTTTAAAATGTTTAAACTCTTAGTTATTTTTCTAATTAAGAAATTAATATAAGATAAGTATAAAACTTATTTACCATTTAAGTTTTAAAGTTAATACTAAGTTATTTAAATTTATTAAAATCTAGTTATTCAAAATTATTAAAGAAGATTTAAAATGTAAGATAAATAATATTTAGTTAATTAATTATATTGTAAGCAAAGTAGAAATGTTAAGTAATGAATAATTATAATTAACTAAATAATCTAAGAATAAATAGTTGATTTGGTAAATAAGAATTAAGGAAATTATAAAGTGATAATTAAATAAGACAACCAAATTGATGTTAAAGATAATTACGAAATGGTCGACTAGATGTTTGAAATAGATTATTAAATAAATTAATGATTAATTTATCAAATAGTGGCTTAATATAAGTTGATATAACAAATAAAATTATACATTGATAAATTGTTTGAGTGACTTTGAAATATTTGAATTGTGATGGTTTTTCTATGATATTACCCTGTGATATATCTATTCTGATTGTATATGATTTATCTGTAATCAATATTATGTAATGGAATTGTTAAGGTTAATTAGACAACTTGGCCTTAAAAGACACGTTTGGATCTGATGAGACCGGGATCGGAATAATCAGTTTTGATTTTCCGAAAACCACATCGATCCAAATTAAACGATAGGTCGTAACTATCAAATGAAGATCAAAATGGAGTTTTCAGATTGCAAGGGTTATCGTCGTTAACTCTGAGGGTGATTCCCAAACGAGTGTAACGAGATAATGCCTTCGGTTTCGTTCGAACCCGAAACGAACTTGTATGGATTGAATGCTTTCAGCACATCATCAGGCGGACGATGAGCATTCTAAGTGATGAGTTCTATAAAGGTAATCGTGACCTCAAGCCTCATCAACCGGGAATGGCTAAAACAGGGGAGGTGCAGCAAGGCTTCGTGGGTAGCACCCACTTGAGAGTAGGATATACCCCTGTCTAGATGTCCCTTTATTTTTCGGCTTAGTGGGCAGTTGTTGGCCACAACTGCGGGGTTATCTTATTTGGAACTGTTCAGTAAGGAATGGTTCCGGTCTTGTGTTGCAAGGGAGCGGGCGTACTCCTCGGTACTCTGATCTAGACCAAGTACTGTGACGGGCGGTACCCCAGTAGCCCAGCCATTGTTGGAAACCCATTTTCCTTACGAAACCCAACGGTTTTGATTGTATTACACCCACGTTGTGGCTAGTATGCTGGAATTTAATAGATATAACAATTTCAGCTATTTCTTATTTACTTGGAAACCATAGACACTATTATAATATCACTGGATTTCCTATAAACTGTTTTGGTTAGCGTAAGGTAAAAACTTACCCGTATTTATTTGTGGGGAGTCTTACGTGATACCTTTCTTTCAAATGGTTTTCAAAGTTAAACAATTTTAACCCGTTTACTCATACCAGACCCATGTCTAACCCGGAGTTTATTTTGTTTTTTTTCTTAAACTCTTGGGTACTCAAATTTTTGTGAGTAGCCGAGTAGTCAGGTTTTGGATTACTGATTTCAGAAGCTTGGAGCAAGAGTCTAGACGTATCTATATATTTTGTCCGTTGTTGTAGTATGTATGTAATGTATTTTGGGATATAGTGACTGATGTGTATATGTGTGACAGTCGTATGTATATGATGTTATGTGACTCTGATGATATGTAAACTATATACAGTTATGTGATGTATTATATTTTGTTCCATTCCGCTGTGAGATTCTGATATTGGGTTGTTTTTTCTTCTTTCTTTCTGTTTTCTACCTATTTCTTTCTTAACGATGATGCGTCTTTCTGTGGATAGAAAGGCGGGTCGTCACAGTTGGTATCAGAGCACTAGGTTGAGTGATTACTTAGGCTTTGTAATAGTACCTATCGTGAGAGTGCATACTTGTATTTTTATATACTTATATACATATCTAAATTGATTTGGTTACCTTTCCAGGTTACCAATATGAGTTTCAGGAGAAGAGGCAGAGGCAGTTCATCTACTGATAATGGACGAAGTCAGGTTACTAATGAGGCTGTAGATCCAGTACTACCTCGAGTCAGTTTTGCTACCTTGTGCAAAGATTTCAAAAATCTTGGAGGCAAGACATTTAAGGGGTCTGAGACTATTATTGAAGTCCAAGCTTGGTTACGCTCGTGCGAGCGAATTTTTAAGAGTATGGGTTTGACTGACGAGCAAAAAAGGGCAATGGCTTCTTGGCAATTGCAGGAAGGCACAGCAGCATGGTGGGATACAGTTATAGCTCATATCTCGGAGGATGACATGTCTTGGAATAGTTTTAAAGAGCTGTTCGAGGAGAAATTCATACCAACAGCCGGAAGAACTCGTTTGTACCAGGATTTCCTGAATCTAAAGCAAGGGAATATGTCTATAGCGAAGTATGAAAATAAATTCAATGAATTGTCATGCTACGGACCAGGACTTATTGATACTCCTCTTAAAAAGAATGAGATGTTTGTACAAGGCCTAAGACCCGAGTATCATGAGAAGATGACCGCACATCTGAAAGGATCTTTTGTCGAGCTTATTGATATGGCTTTGCGATATGAAGATTTGGTGAATAAGAAGACAGTAGCACCGGCAGCAGCATCTGGAAGGAGCTCAGCTAATCCTAATAAGAGAAAATTCAATCCATTTTGGAAGAAACAAGGCAAGGGAAAGAAGCCTGGAGGAAACAACAGTGGACCCCGGAAGTGCTATATCTGCCAGCAAGAAGATCATTTGGCAAATAAATGTCCTAGGAAAGGGACTCAGCAGCAACAACATCAGTTTGGGCCAGGGGTAGCGATGGTTCAAAAATCACTTTGCTTCAACTGTCATCAACCAGGCCACATGATCAAAGATTGCCCGCTTATGCAGAAAGTTCAACCGAACAAAGTGTTTGCTTTAGAAGGAGCACCATTAACCTTATCTAAAGGAAAAGGAGTATTGGAAGGTACTTTACTTATTAATGGCATTTATGTTAAAGTGTTATTTGATTCTGGAGCTTCTCTCAGTTTTATTTCATTGGAGACGGTAGAAAAATTTCACCTTACCCCTAGTGTCATGGAAAATTCTATTTGCATCTCTAATCCTATAGGAGGAGTAACTCGACTTAATATGCTTTGCAAGGGCTTGCAGATTACTTATCTTTCCCATAGTTTCACGTGTGAGCCTTTTGTATTAGATTTCAAAGGATTTGACCTCATTCTTGGAATGGATTGGCTTGATAGACATAAAGCTGTCCTGAATTGTGAAGATAGAACAGTTTCGTTAGAAACTGATCTTGGAAGAATTGCTAAAGTATCTTGTGATAATTCTGAAATTCACTTGAGTAGTCTTCTTCATGGAGTTGAGGCTGTTCCAGAAAAGGGTGAAGATATTGATGTGGTTAAGGAGTTCCCTGATGTATTTGAAGAAGTTAAATGTTTACCGCCACATCGGGAAATCGAATTTCGAATTGACCTTATTCCCGGGGCAGTACCAGTTGTTCATCCCAGTCGAAGAATGGCACCTAGGGAGAGGGAAGAGCTGGTAAAGCAGACCCAGGATTTCTTGGAGAAAGGTCTGATCAGGCCTAGTTTTTCTAGTTGGGGTTCTGTAGTTGTTTTCGTTACCAAATCGGATGGTTCGCTTAGATTCTGTGTAGATTACAGAGAATTGAATAAAGTGACTATTCGAAATAAGTACCCATTGCCTCGTATTGATGATCTCTTCGATCAGTTACATGGGGCTTCGGTTTTTTCTCAATTGGACTTAGCATCGGGTTTTCATCAGTTGAGGGTGGCTGTGGACAGTATTCCCTTGACTGCCTTCAGAGGACCTAACTGTTTCTACGAGTGGATGGTTATGCCGTTCGGTTTAACCAACGCTCCATCTTACTTTGTTGATTTGATGAATCGAGTTTTCTGAGATGTGCTGAATAAGTTTGTTCTGGTATTCATTGATGATATTCTCGTCTATTCTAAATCTGAAGAAGAGCACAAGGAGCATTTGAGAATTGTTTTGGAAACTCTGCGGCGACATGTTCTAAAGGCCAAATTCTCGAAATGTCATTTCTGGAAATTTGAAGTCAGATTTTTGGGTCATATTGTTTCCGGTGAAGGTATTTCTGTAGACCCAGCCAAAGTAGCTACTATTCTTAAATGGAAGCAGCCAAAGACACCGACGGAAGTTCGCAGTTTTCTAGGATTAGCCGGCTATTACAGGAAGTTCATCAAAGACTATTCTAAAATTTCTTCGCATCTGACCAAGCTGACAAGGAAAGGAGCTAAATTTAAATGGACACCCCAATGTGAAGAAGCTTTCCAGGAGCTGAAGACAAAATTGACCAGTGCACCGGTGTTAGCTATTCCAGATGGCATGAGTAAATTTGAGGTATACACGGATGCATGTATTGTTGGACTAGGAGCAGTTCTAATGCAAAATGGGAGAGTTATTGCGTATGCAAGTCGGCAATTAAAGCCACATGAGAAGAATTATGCTACGCACGATCTGGAATTGTTGGCTATTGTTTTTGCTCTAAAGATCTGGAGGCACTATCTTTTGGGGGAGAAGTTCGAGTTGTTCATGGACCACAAACCGTTGAAATATCTTTTCTCTCAAAAGGATCTTAATCTCAGGCAACAACGATGGGTTGAATTCTTAGCATCCTACGACTTGGACATTCTATATACTCCGGGCAAAGGAAATGTGGTAGCTGATGCTCTGAGTAGAAATGCAGTTTTATCTATTCTAGAAGTCGTTCCATCTTTTATGGAAAGAATTACGAGTAAGCAAAAATCTGATGTGATGTTGAAGAGAATCATGAGAGGAGTTAAAGATAAACAGTGCTCTAGTTTTGAGCTCGATGATCAAGGAACTCTAAGGACAAATGGTAGAATCTGTGTCCCGAATGATAGAAATTTGAGATGGGAGGTGTTGTCAGAATGCCATCGTTCTAGACTAAGTGTTCACCCAAGGATCACGAAGATGTATAAAGATATGAAGTGAGTTATCTGGTGGCCGAAGATGAAGAAGGATGTAGCTGTTTTTGTGAATAATTGTGCAAATTGCCAGCAGGTGAAAGGTGATCAGCAGAAGACAGTCGGATTATTGCAGCCGTTAGAGATTCTAGAATGGAAATGGGAGATGATTACTATGGACTTCATAGACGGTTTGCCCAGAACCAGGAAAGGTAATGAACGGATTTGGGTAATTGTAGATCGTTTAACTAAAAGCGCTCATTTCATTCCAGTGAAGGCAACTCGTACTACTGCATCTTTGGCTGAAATTTTCTTGAAGGAGATAGTCAGGTTACACGGAGTTCCTGTCAGTATAGTGAGTGACCGCGACCCTATTTTCACTAGTACGTTCTGGGAAGCTTTGCAGACGGCTATGGGCATGAGATTGAATTTGAGTACGACATATCACCCACAGACAGACGGACAGACGGAGAGACTGAACCGAGTTCTTGAGGATATGCTGCGGGCTTGTGTTTTAGATTTTGGTGGATCGTGGGAAGACCATCTTCATCTAGTGGAATTTTCTAATAATGACAGCTACCAAGCAAGTATTAGGATGGCTCCTTACAAAGCTTTGTATGGAAGACCGTGTAGATCCCCATCTTGTTGGATAGAATCAAGAGATCGTCTTGTACTTGGACCTGATCTGATTCGTGAGGCTTCGGCTAAAGTTGAGTTGATAAAGAACGGATGAAAGCTGCTTAGGATCGCCAGAAGAAGTATGCAAATAGAAAACGGAGACCATTGGAATTCGAGATTGGAGATTTAGTTTTCATCAAAGTTTCTCCGATTAAAGGAGCAGTGAGATTTGGGAAGACAGGAAAACTTGCACCAAGATATATCGGTCCATTCCGAGTGCTAGAAAGAATTGGAGCTGTGGCATATAGAATTGAATTGCCAGAACGGATGTCTGGAATTCATAATGTGTTCCATGTATCCCATCTCAAGAAGTTTATTCATGACCCGTCACTAATTGTTGAACCAGTTGTTCAGAAGGATCTGGAGGTCGAGCCGAATTTGACAGTAGTCAGGAATCCAGTCTAGATTGTAGATCAAGACGAGAAGCAACTCAGGAACAAATCAGTGAAGCTGGTGAAAGTGCAGTGGAGCGAGGACCCCCGAGACTGCACTTGGGAAACACTGGATAGTTTTAGGAAAACTTATCCGGATTTGTGTCCGGATAGTTAGTGATGTTTACTTGGATGCTTTGTTTGGTTTGTTGTTATGTATGGATGCTATGTATGCTTAAATGGTTGATATAAAAAGCTTTTAAATTATCTATTGTTTAAATTTCGGGGACGAAATTCTTTTAAGGGGGGAGGAATGTAACGACCCGGAATTTTTGGCAATATATTTTAATAAATATTTAATCTAATTTAAATGAAATACGAGCTTTTCAAAATTTATAAGCTGATGTGATCTTTGATATTTAACGGTTATATATGTTTGCGACGAAATTTTGATATAAAATCTATCCATATTATTTAAAATAAAAACTCTTAAAATATTTATAACAAAAATCCCTCCTATTCAGTAGAAATCAAAGATCCTATATTTCCACATTTGATAATATACATATGAATATATAATTGTAGTCTTTAAATAATAATGTTTAAAATTAGGCAATCATATTAAATATACAAATATGAATATTTAACTTAAGTATAAAACAATATAGTGATTACAAACATAAACATACAAAACATAAAGCATAAAATATAATTATGAATAAGAGATAAATATTAAATATGCAAATAGAATGTTACAAGTCAATTGATTTAAAATTTAATTACAAATAGAACCAAGTCTAGAAACTATACTAACAATAGCTATAATAAGTTTTACCCAAATTATATAAGATAAGTTGGCCTCAACATTTCCTGTAAAATACATTTATACAATACAAAATCATTAACAAAGAAAAGGTAATAACCTGGGTACGATCATGCTCCCAACAAAATATCAAGTGTACATAGTAAAATGTAAGTATTTCCCAAGTCAGCCTACAATTGTTTAAAAAAAAAGAAAAAAAGAGCTAGAAGTGATATTTGTAAACATAAAGGACCAAGGCATTTAATGCCATCTTCTCTAGCAAGTTTGAAATCACCTCAGCCACCATGCAGAATAAAAATCTCTGATAAAATTTGTACTAAAATATCACCCTGTATAATATTTTCCATACATCTATTTTCTTGTTCCTGCTCGTTTTCAAAAATCTAGCTTTCTAGAGAAAAAGAAAAAAAAAACCAACAAAGACAGATATATTTCAACTGAAGCTAAAACTCTACAACAATAACTAAATCCACTCAACTAAGCAAGAAAGAAGAAAGAGGATCAGGCATATAATTCATTTCAAACAGCAGTGCTCTGTTAATTTTAGTTTCAGGTGAGTAAACAACTTAAAAGAGATTTAAGTATATTTAACCGATGATGGTTAAGTCTGAGTTTGGAATTGATTTTTCATGCATATACCAGTATGTATCTTCAATATGTATAAATAGCAGAAGTGTGCATGTCTTTTTATGTGAGGAACTTCCCTGTTCTTTGGTTCCCAGTATTAAGTTGATCAAAAGAAAAAAATTAATATTTAATCAATTGATCTTTGTTAGGCCTTGGTTACTAAAGCAAAAGTGCTTGTTTAAGAGTTAACTATTATTTAAAAATAATTTTCAAGAGAAATAACGTATATAATTTGTAAAACCTGTTTTACAGAGGAAATTATAAATTTTTGATAAATTTCGAGTGATACGAATCTGAGATTCAATTATATAGTTTGAATCGGCTTCAAAGGATAGGATTTTTAAGATCTAATTGATGATTTTTAAGTGAGTTTTCAAGGTACAGTTCGAAAATGACTCAAAGATGCATTTTTACCAATTCCAGTTAATTCAAACAAATTTAATTTCTGAAATTTGGTGAGAGGCAAGTTTATTGATGTATCAATTCAGGAAAAATGCTAAATTTTTTTTTAATGCAAGAATTTTGGGATTGGATCGAAAATAAGGTTTCGTCGAACGTTTTGTTGATGCTCTATGAATGTTGGTTTTCGCCACCCTGCTTTGATCGAGTGACTAGTGGTTTTGGGTGGATGCCGAGGGAGGTATGGTCATGGCGTTGGCGAAGGGGCTTTGCCTCCGGTGAAGTGTGGTGGCAGAACATGGTGATTTCCAGAGGGTTGTTCATGTTTGCGTTCGAGCTTCAGGTTTTTTTTTCGATTTTGTGGATTTCGCGACAAACTGGAGGTTGCTCTCGAATATGTGGTCGATTTGTGGTTTGTGGAAGGCATCGTGGGTTGCCGGAGGGTCGGCGAACCACCGTGCACGTGCACGGTGGCGTGGCATGTCAGTGAGGACGCGAGTAGCTTCGACTCGAGTGATACTCGAGTAGGATGGAGAGATGCTTCGGGTTACATGGGTGCGTGCACGAGTATGATGGTTTATCTGCAGTTTATAAAATAAAAAGAGAAAGGGGAGAAGAAGATAGGATCATATAGAAGTAGAGTTGCGTGAAGACCCGGGGGAGTCTCGGGGCAGTACGTGAAGTACTCGAGGAAACACTCGAGTTTTATAGGGGAAGGCTCGGGTTTTTCAACTGCAGATTTTTTTTAAATAAAGTTAAGTTAACAAATTTTCCCCAAGTTTTGAGCACTGTAAATTTCAAAATGTTTGACAGTTTAAGTTAAAACTTAGATACAAGTTTAATTATTTAGTTAATACTTTAAAATGTTTAAACTCTTAGTTATTTTTCTAATTAAGAAATTAATATAAGATAAGTATATAACCTATTTAACATTTAAGTTTTAAAGTTAATACTAAGTTATTTAAATTTATTAAAATCTAGTTATTTAAAATTATTAAAGAAGATTTAAAATGTAAAATAAATAATATTTAGTTAATTAATTACATTTTAAGCAAAGTAGAAATGTTAAGTAATGTGTAATTGTATTTAACTAAATAATCTAAGAATAAATAGTTGATTTGGTAAGTAAGAATTAAGGAAATTATTAAGTGATAATTATATAAGACAACCATATTGATGTCAAAGATAATTACGAAATGGTCGACTAGATGTTTGAAATAGATTATTAAATAAATTAATGATTAATTTATCAAATAGTGGCTTAATATAAGTTGATATAACAAATAAAATTATACATTGATAAATTGTTTGAGTGACTTTGAAATATTTGAATTGTGATGGTTTTTCTGTGATATTACCCTGTGATATATCTGTTCTAATTGTATATGATTTATCTGTAATCAATATTATGTAATGGAATTGTTAAGGTTAATTAGACAACTTGGCCTTAAAAGACACGTTTGGATCTAATGAGACCGGGATCGGAATAATCAGTTTTGATTTTTCGAAAACCACATCGACCCAAATTAAACGATAGGTCGTAACTATCAAATGAAGATTGAAATGGAGTTTTCAGATTGCAAGGGTTATCGTCGTTAACTCTGAGGGTGATTCCAAAACGAGTGTAACGAGATAATGCCTTCGGTTTCGTTCGAACCCGGAACGAACTTGTATGGATTGAATGCTTTCAGCACATCGTCAGGCGGACGATGAGCATTCTAAGTGATGAGTTCTATAAAGGTAATCATGACCTTAAGCCTCATCAACTGGGAATGGCTAAAACAGGGGAGGTGCAGCAAGGCTTCGTGGGTAGCACCCACTTGAGAGTAGGATATACCCCTGTCTAGATGTCCCTTTATTTTTCGGCTTAGTGGGAAGTTGTTGGCCACAACTGCGGGGTTATCTTATTTGGAACTGTTCAGTAAGGAATGGTTTCGGTCTTGTGTTGCAGGGGAGCGGGCGTACTCCTCGGTACTCTGATCCAGGCCAGGTACTGTGACGGGCGGTACCCCAGTAGCCCAGCCATTGTTGGAAACCCATTTTCCCTACGAAACCCTACGGTTTTGATTGTATTACCCACGTTGTGGCTAGTATGCTGGAATTTAATAGATGTAACAATTTCAGCTATTTCTTATTTACTTGGAAACCATAGACACTATTATAATACCACTGGATTTCCTATAAACTGTTTTGGTTAGCGTAAGGTAAAAACTTACCTATATTTATTTGTGGGGAGTCTTACATGATACCTTTCTATCAAATGGTTTTCAAAGTTAAAACAATTTTAACCCGTTTACTCATACCAGACCCATGTCTGACCCGGAGTTTATTCTGTTTTTTTTCTTAAACTCTTGGATACTCAAATTTTTATGAGTAGCCGAGTAGTCAGGTTTTGGATTACTGATTTCAGAAGCTTGGAGCAGGAGTCCAAGCGTATCTATATATTTTGTCCACTGCAGTAGTATGTATGTAATGTATTTTGGGATATAGTGACTGATGTGTATATGTGTGACAGTCGTATGTATATGATGTTATGTGACTCTGATGATATGTAAACTATATACAGTTATGTGATGTATTATATTTTGTTCCATTCCGCTGTGAGATTCTGATATTGGGTTGTTCTTTCTTCTTTCTTTCTATTTCCTACCTATTTCTTTCTTAACGATGATGCGTCTTTCTGTGGATAGAAAGGCGGGTCGTCACAAGGTCGGGTTGGGTCAACCGAACACTGATCCGACAATAGACTGGATCTCTCAAGAATGGGTCATGGGTCTACCAGGCTTGATAACCCAATGAGGCGGGTCTTGGCTGGTTAAAACATGGGCAGGTCTACCGGGTTCAGACCTTAGACTCGCTCCATTGCCATCCCTAGGCACAAGCTTGATTATAGGTTGAGTTGGAGGCGGAATAGATGACATTCTTAGACTACAACATGTACTTTGATCAATTATCCGATAGGAACAATGACGATGACTCAAGTCATCATCGTACTCCATGTCCACATAAAGATGACTAGAGTCGTGTTGTATATATTTTTATTTATGTAACCTTGACGTATTATGTACTCTTATTCACGTTTTATATACTGTAGCCATGTTGTGTTGTTGTGATCATGTTATTTACTTTAGCATATTGCCAAACGATGAGTTATGGTCAGTTAGTGACTTGTTTTATCATATACTATATCCACGTCGTGTTGTTGTGATCATGTTATTTACTTGCGCATACTGCCAAACGACGTCGGTGGCTTGTCTTATAACATACTATAGCCATGTTTTGTTGTTGTAGTCATGTTATTCACCTGAGCATACTGCCAAATGATGAGTCACAGTCAGTCGCTGACTTGTCTTATCATATATTGTAGCCATATTGTGTTGTTGTGATCATGTTATTTACTTGAGCATACTATCAAACGATGAGTCATAATCAGTCAATGACTTGTCTTATCACATACTGTAGCCATGTTGGGTTGTTGTGATCATGTTAAATCCTTGAGTATAAAACCAAATGATGAGTCATAGTCGGTTGATGACTTATATCATCATGTACTGTAGCATGTATTGTTGTAATATCATAAATATAACTTTCCAACTAATCTGTGATAAATCAACATATTCACTTCTCAAATTTAGTATTCCAAAATAGTGGATTATAACCATATTTCTTTGTCTTTATCATACTTCTACCAAGATCTTTTAAGTCACGACGTCCCTCTGAATTCATCATCTTTTGAACCACCGACCGAGTGGTATGTCGAAACGTAAGAAAGACATATGAAGATTTAAGAGAACACTTGAGGGAGTTGCAGGAGTGTATATTATAAGTAAAGGAAAGGGGACATAGAGAACAACTGAGAATCCACCAAAGACAACGAAAACGAAGATGGGAACACCGTAACCAGCAACCTGATAAAGAACAAGAGGTTGATTCTCCTCCAATCTACTATAGCCATGGAGTTTCAGTTATGTTTTCTGTCAATGGAAATGATATCGGTCGACACCACTTTAGATTCTCTAACTGCCCAAACAAATGTGGGTTATGGGAATAAATCGACAATCCATTGTGACGCCCCACCTCTATGCTCATAATAACAAAGAGTATTAAAGGAAATACTGTCTATTATTACGAAGAATAAGGCTGGATAGGAGCGACCATCCGTAGTTGGCCTTACACTAATATTGGTTATCTCGATAGGAGTGGTATATACTTTTTATTTTTCATCTATTATTTATTTACTCCCATCGACACACCCAATTATCAGTATAAAACAAACTACGATAGTTCATAATAGTTTAGGACATTAGATATAACAATAACACATACAATATAAATGCGGAACACAGATTAACAAAATCTCATATATATATAACTGATGTCAGTTAATACATAGTTGACACTATACACATGATACAACTACAACTGTCGACTCTAGAAGTTATATATACAAGTACATTATCGACTAATATACATGAATACATATCATTCTGTACAATGACACGACTACTACAAAATGACACGGACAAATTCAGAAGATGTAAAAGTCTTCAAATCCCGAACAGCAACTCAAAGAAGGAAATCTATAACCTGAAATAACTCGGGTCTGACCCGAGTATTACATTCAAAAGAAAATAATACCCAGGTCAGTCTAATTCAAACCAGTTTATTAGTGCATATAGGCAGCAATAATTTAAATAGACGATAGTCACAATAATTCCCGTCTATCCGATTCTTTAAACAAAGAAAGCGGATAACGGTCAATATAACACTTAACAGTGTTTAGCAAAAATCAGCAGATTTAAATCATCGACAGAAATAAATAAACAATTTATCAAATCGACTAAATCAATTTTAAATAATTGAAATTGTCACTTTAAAACCATCAGAGTTCGATTGGCTGCCGTACACGCATGCGTGTACGGCCTCGCCAATACAGCATAAAAGATCAATGCATCACAACGCAAAGAAATATTAATTCAAAACTGTCGAGTTTGGGTGGCTGCAGCGCACGCGCGTGCGCTGCCTCGCCAACTCATGTGCACCAACCAAAACGCACAGAGATAAAAACAAGGTCAAACCCGAAATAGGTTCAACACAAGGCCAATGTCAAAAGAATCAAAATGGCATCAGTCACCAGAAAGGATCAGACAAACCAAAATGGAGCAGTAGACAGGACTGCCTCGGCCATCAAATGCAACACAAGGGCGAGTGCGGCATTGATAACAAGACGAATGAAGTGCAACCACAAATGCATATGGTCATATGACAGTTCAGATATGAGGCATGGCCAAAGTCAAGCATGCTACAGGTATGCAAGATCACAAGACGAAGTCCTCAAGTTCGAAGCCAGAACTAAAATCGAAGTGAGACCATATGCCACTGTATCAAAGAATGATACTAGATTCAATGCAAACTACAAGTGCAACTGTACAATTCAAAGACCATCAGCATGTAATACAAGGTAAAACAGATGTGAGTGCAGACATACAATGAAGACTACACATTCAAACTTAACAAAATGATCAAGAAGTAACTGGTCAGTACCAAAGTACATAAGTATGAATTCAGGTTCACAGTGGCAACTGCAACTGTATGGTATACAACTCAAAGTATCAGGCTGCATGGACATAAGCAAATGTCCATACTAAATAAATCAAAAGGGCATGAGCAAAGGTCTAGACAGTATGGCATGTTGAGACAGGATGCAACTTAAAAATGAATCAGTGGACAAACAGTTGTCAAATGGAAGAATACAACAGCAATGAAGGCGCCAAATCGATAGGGATGAACGAGACAGTGGTATAATGCAAATGTAACTGTTCATGAAGCCTAACCACAGTAACTCAATGACAAGACTGGATGTGCAATACCATACGAGGCAATGCATCAGAAAACTCAAGTGAAGCTACAGATAATCAACACCTCGAAGACCATCAATACAAAAGTCAACAGGATCAATAACAAGTGCAGTAGCTACAACTACAACCATACATGTATACAGAGTGGTACATGTACTCGAGGCAATAGGATTGCAATAAAGACTCCAGAGTGTGCAGACATGCCCAGTGATATGAACACAAATGCACCAATGACACCAATGAAATCAAGACTTAAATGAAGTGCCAACAGAATGCATGCTAAAAGGACAGAGTGAACCAAGACATGAGTGTCAAGACTCAGCAACTAGCAACAAGTAGTACCACAACAAGTATGCATCCATGAACTCTATCAAGACATGAATATCAATATGGTATGCAACCTGAATCGTAAACTACAGAACTACCCAGTGAACTGTACCTCAAAATACACATGAATGGAATACAACAGGTTTAAGATGGACAGCTTTAATTCAACTGATCAGATCAAAACAATGATCACTGGTACAAGAATGCAGACTTAAGCCCAATTGAACTAGTGACAGTGCAACTTAATATGGCAACACAGCTCACAAGGGAAGCATGTACACAGAAGTCATACAATGCAAGATTACAGCAAAATGCACAAGACAGACATACATGAAAACTGTCAATACAAAAGTCAGCTATGATCAACAGAGGCAAGATAGTGATCAGGGAAGTAAAACAACATCAGGGATACTGAACGATTCACGCAAACTATATCAGTGAAGGTCACAGAAGAAACAAGTCGGAGGTACTTAGATAGGTTCGACTGTATTAATTCGAAAATCACAAGATCGAACGTTCAAGAATCCAAGCCGTGGGTTAAAAGAAATTTCCCAACATATCACACATAATAAAGGAAAGAATCAACAACCTCAACAATTGAATACGAACGAAAATCAATGAGAGCAAAATCAAGACAAGTCAAGAGATCACACAATCAACAGCCCAAAAATCGCAACTTTAAACAAGGCAAAAATCATCCAAAATAATTCAAGTCGAACGATATAAGCACAGTGGAAATTCTCATAACAGCATCGAACGAAAACCATTGGCCAACATAGTCAATATCGAATCAAAATTGAACTTCAGAAGCACCCAAAACGAGAATGAACTAGATGTGAGAATTACTCACCTTATCCACGCGACTCGGAGGAATTCGAACGAAGTTAAGCAAAAGTCCAAGCGAGCACGAGCACGTCGAAGTGGCCTCGAGCAAGATGAGGTCGGCGCCTTCGAGTTCCAGAAGCGAGCGATTCGAGAAGCTCCAATTCAACGCGGCAAAGAAACAAAGAGCCAAAGCCCTAATTTTTCAGATCGAACGAGACGAGATCGAAGCCGCCATTTTCGTTCGTTTTGTTTTCTTAGCCTAGGGTTTACAAATGAAAGTAAGAAATGGGGAACGGGTTTGAATTCACCCAAGGAAAGAATGGCAGTGGTACCAAGTATCAACTCTTCATCAAACAATTGGCCCAATTAACTTTTACAAAAAGGATTCCGATTCGATTAAAATCTACAATAGCACTTAACAATGATTTAACCGTCATTTATAAATTGACGCGAAAAACCCGGGTTGTTACAGACTCCCCTCCTTAAAGAAATTGCGTCCACGCAATCATAGGGAATAAATGGACAAAAGGTAACAACCAAAAGAGCAAGGCAATGACGAGTGCATAAGCAAAGCAAATGTCAGCAGGGGAAGTACTAGATATGAAATCAAAAGGTTCGACTGCTTCAAATCAAAAGAATCAACATCGTGGGAATCAGGGATCAAACTCAGACGACTAACAAAAGCAAGAACAATCGAGTTCCAGCAACTAAAAGAGAAGGAAAAACAGAGCAGAAACCCCCTACAGAGCACGAATTGAATGTGAGTAAATCAAATTACTCACCTGAATCGCCAGAGAAAAAGACGAAGCTCAAATCTCAAGAATCGCAAATATTCAATCATCAAAACGATAATTGAATTTCTCAAATCAACAAACATTCAATTATCAAAATGATAATCAAATTTTAAATTTAACAAATATTTGATTATCCCAAGCGATAACCAAATTTCTCAAATTAACAAATATTCGATCATCACAAACGATAATCAAATTTCTAATTCACAAATATTTAATTATCTAAAGCGATAATTAGATTCGAAATCAGCAAATATTTAATTATCTAAAGCGATAATTAAATCTCAAAGCAACAAATATTTAATTATCTAAAGCGATAATTAAATTCGAAATCAGCAAATATTTAATTATCTAAAGCGATAATTAAAACAACAAATCAACAATTATTTAATTATCTCAGGCGATAATTAAATCTAAAATCAACAAATATTTAATTATCTAAAGCGATAACTAAAACAACAAATCAACAATTATTTAATTATCTCAGGCGATAATTAAATCTAAAATCAACAAATATTTAATTATCTAAAGCGATAATTAAAACAACAAATCAACAATTATTTAATTATCTCAGGCGATAATTAAATCTAAAATCAACAAATATTTAATTATCTAAAGCGATAATTAAAACAACAAATCAACAATTATTTAATTATCTCAGGCGATAATTAAATCTAAAATCAACAAATATTTAATTATCTAAAGCGATAATTAAAACAACAAATCAACAATTATTTAATTATCTCAGGCGATAATTAAATCTAAAATCAACAAATATTTAATTATCTAAAGCGATAATTAAATCTCAAAGCACAAATATTTAATTATCTAAAGCGATAATTAAATCTCAAATCAGCAATATTTAATTATCAAAAGCGATAATTAAATTTCATATCAGCAAATATTTAATTATCTAAAGCGATAATTAAATTTCAAAGCAGCAAATATTTAATTATCAAAAGCGATAATTAAATCTCAAATCAGCAAATATTTAATTATCAAAAGCGATAATTAAATCTCAAAGCAGCAAATATTTAATTATCAAAAGCGATAATTAAATTTCAAAGCAGCAAATATTTAATTATCAAAAGCGATAATTAAATCTCAAATCAGCAAATATTTAATTATCAAAAGCGATAATTAAATTCTCAAAGCAACAATTATTTAATTATCTAAAGCGATAATTAAAAGCAACAAATATCTGATTATCAAAAACGATAATCAGAACTCATATCAACAAATATCTAATTATCACAAGCGATAATTAGAAACAACAAATATCCGATTATCAAAAACGATAATCAGAACTCATATCAACAAATATCCAATTACCTGCAGATAATTGGAAGCAACAAATATCTAGAAATCAATTAAGAAGACTAGAAAATCAACATAAAAGCTTGGATCGATCCCATCAGATGGCGAGTTTTTAATTCGCCGCACGTGCAACAACAAATGGCCGAAGCCTACCAAGTACTCAACATAATTTTGGCGCCCAACAAATGACCCGAAGGTCCAACAAATGACCCGAAGGTCTAGTACTGGTATTTGACCCGAAGGTCCAACAAATGACCCGAAGGTCCAACAAAGTGGCTCGAAAGCACACGAAAGCATCAAAATGTTTCAATTAACGAGTCCGGAATTAAACGAAATAGCAAACGCACATGTCCCATACCACGTGTTTTACTAAATCGTTTGATTCTCTTCATCGTTTCCTTGAAAGTGTGAAATCATCAAATTCATCAAAACAACAGATATTCAATTAACGAGTCCGGAATTAACCGAAAAAGTAAAAGTGTGGTTCCATACTCCGCACTTTTGCTAAATCGTTTAAATCACTTCATCGTTTCCTTGAAAGTGCAAAATTGTGTATTTTGTAAAAATACACTTTACATTCTCAAACGGACAAGTCCGGAATTAAGCGAATCAGTAAAAGAAAGGGGTCATAGTCCTCGATTTTGCTGAAACGTTTAAATCGCTTCCTCATTCTTTTGAAAGCGCAAACTGTTAAAATTTCTGAAAACAATTTTATTTATTTTGTAAAAATAACAATTCACATTCTCAACTGGACAAGTCCGGAGTTAAGCGAAACAGTAGAAGAAAGGGGTCATAATCCTCGATTTTGCTGAATCGTTTAAGTCGCTTTCTCATTCTTTTGAAAACGTAAACTGTTAAAATTTTATAAAACAATTTTCATTTTAAAACGGTTTTCCAATCACGTGATTAAAGCAGCAAATCAGTAACAATTCCGATAAGGAAATTGTACTTCTCAAAATACCGTAAAAACGGTCACAAAACAGCATTGCGGAATAACCGCTAGAAAATCCATTTTTTTTTTTAAATTTGACTATTACTGAAGTCAAAGCAATAGTAATTTTAAACCATCAAATATCTCATCAAAATAATTCACATCAAAATGTGACATCAGTGAATTTTCATTCATTAAAATTGTCAACAAAACACCGTGCCTCAAAAATTCAGCATTGGTGTAAGAATCCCGTTATAAAAATAACGGCAACAAAATACGTTTCATAACCAAGCATCGGTTCAACGTAAAATAAATGCAATAACGTGCAATTTAAATTTTTGCACGTACTACAAAATGAACAAAGAATCATTCAAATGTATCTTCAATGAAGATAATTTAAAACAGCAAAAATCTAATCAATAGATGATTAGTACAAAAGAAAGTCAGCGGAAATTTCAACAAAAATCACATATCTGCAATTTCTTCGAATCCTCAATTCGGATTCGAAGTTCTCAAAGAAACAAAATAATTACAGCTATGTAAACAACAAACGAAATTCATATCAATTTCGTATTTTGATTTTTAAATAAAAAAAGATTATCAGTTGTACTCAGCGAAGACAGTTTCACTGTTTCCGCTGCGCCACTCTGATAAACAAAACACAAATCAATCAAATCATCAGAACTCAATTTCACTATTATTTTTAAATAAAGATATTTAAAAATTTCATCCAAATTTTCAAACTTTAGTTTTGACTCAAACACAATTAAAACATCGACCAATAGTTGTAACATATGTTCCATCCGAGTTAAGTTTTATATTATGTCCATAAACCCCAAGCTCTGATACCAACTGTGACGCCCCACCTCTATGCTCATAATAACAAAGAGTATTAAAGGAAATACTGTCTATTATTACGAAGAATAAGGCTGGATAGGAGCGACCATCCGTAGTTGGCCTTACACTAATATTGGTTATCTCGATAGGAGTGGTATATACTTTTTATTTTTCATCTATTATTTATTTACTCCCATCGACACACCCAATTATCAGTATAAAACAAACTACGATAGTTCATAATAGTTTAGGACATTAGATATAACAATAACACAGACAATATAAATGCGGAACACAGATTAACAAAATCTCATATATATATAACTGATGTCAGTTAATACATAGTTGACACTATACACATGATACAACTACAACTGTCGACTCTAGAAGTTATATATACAAGTACATTATCGACTAATATACATGAATACATATCATTCTGTACAATGACACGACTACTACAAAATGACACGGACAACTTCAGAAGATGTAAAAGTCTTCAAATCCCGAACAGCAACTCAAAGAAGGAAATCTATAACCTGAAATAACTCGGGTCTGACCCGAGTATTACATTCAAAAGAAAATAATACCCAGGTCAGTCTAATTCAAACCAGTTTATTAGTGCATATAGGCAGCAATAATTTAAATAGACGATAGTCACAATAATTCCCGTCTATCCGATTCTTTAAACAAAGAAAGCGGATAACGGTCAATATAACACTTAACAGTGTTTAGCAAAAATCAGCAGATTTAAATCATCGACAGAAATAAATAAACAATTTATCTAATCGACTAAATCAATTTTAAATAATTGAAATTGTCACTTTAAAACCATCAGAGTTCGATTGGCTGCCGTACACGCATGCGTGTACGGCCTCTCCAATACAGCATAAAAGATCAATGCATCACAACGCAAAGAAATATTAATTCAAAACTGTCGAGTTTGGGTGGCTGCAGCGCACGCGCGTGCGCTGCCTCGCCAACTCATGTGCACCAACCAAAACGCACAGAGATAAAAACAAGGTCAAACCCGAAATAGGTTCAACACAAGGCCAATGTCAAAAGAATCAAAATGGCATCAGTCACCAGAAAGGATCAGACAAACCAAAATGGAGCAGTAGACAGGACTGCCTCGGCCATCAAATGCAACACAAGGGCGAGTGCGGCATTGATAACAAGACGAATGAAGTGCAACCACAAATGCATATGGTCATATGACAGTTCAGATATGAGGCATGGCCAAAGTCAAGCATGCTACAGGTATGCAAGATCACAAGACGAAGTCCCCAAGTTCGAAGCCAGAACTAAAATCGAAGTGAGACCATATGCAACTGTATCAAAGAATGATACTAGATTCAATGCAAACTACAAGTGCAACTGTACAATTCAAAGACCATCAGCATGTAATACAAGGTAAAACAGATGTGAGTGCAGACATACAATGAAGACTACACATTCAAACTTAACAAAATGATCAAGAAGTAACTGGTCAGTACCAAAGTACATAAGTATGAATTCAGGTTCACAGTGGCAACTGCAACTGTATGGTATACAACTCAAAGTATCAGGCTGCATGGACATAAGCAAATGTCCATACTAAATAAATCAAAAGGGCATGAGCAAAGGTCTAGACAGTATGGCATGTTGAGACAGGATGCAACTTAAAAATGAATCAGTGGACAAACAGTTGTCAAATGGAAGAATACAACAGCAATGAAGGCGCCAAATCGATAGGGATGAACGAGACAGTGGTATAATGCAAATGTAACTGTTCATGAAGCCTAACCACAGTAACTCAATGACAAGACTGGATGTGCAATACCATACGAGGCAATGCATCAGAAAACTCAAGTGAAGCTACAGATAATCAACACCTCGAAGACCATCAATACAAAAGTCAACAGGATCAATAACAAGTGCAGTAGCTACAACTACAACCATACATGTATACAGAGTGGTACATGTACTCGAGGCAATAGGATTGCAATAAAGACTCCAGAGTGTGCAGACATGCCCAGTGATATGAACACAAATGCACCAATGACACCAATGAAATCAAGACTTAAATGAAGTGCCAACAGAATGCATGCTAAAAGGACAGAGTGAACCAAGACATGAGTGTCAAGACTCAGCAACTAGCAACAAGTAGTACCACAACAAGTATGCATCCATGAACTCTATCAAGACATGAATATCAATATGGTATGCAACCTGAATCGTAAACTACAGAACTACCCAGTGAACTGTACCTCAAAATACACATGAATGGAATACAACAGGTTTAAGATGGACAGCTTTAATTCAACTGATCAGATCAAAACAATGATCACTGGTACAAGAATGCAGACTTAAGCCCAATTGAACTAGTGACAGTGCAACTTAATATGGCAACACAGCTCACAAGGGAAGCATGTACACAGAAGTCATACAATGCAAGATTACAGCAAAATGCACAAGACAGACATACATGAAAACTGTCAATACAAAAGTCAGCTATGATCAACAGAGGCAAGATAGTGATCAGGGAAGTAAAACAACATCAGGGATACTGAACGATTCACGCAAACTATATCAGTGAAGGTCACAGAAGAAACAAGTCGGAGGTACTTAGATAGGTTCGACTGTATTAATTCGAAAATCACAAGATCGAACGTTCAAGAATCCAAGCCGTGGGTTAAAAGAAATTTCCCAACATATCACACATAATAAAGGAAAGAATCAACAACCTCAACAATTGAATACGAACGAAAATCAATGAGAGCAAAATCAAGACAAGTCAAGAGATCACACAATCAACAGCCCAAAAATCGCAACTTTAAACAAGGCACAAATCATCCAAAATAATTCAAGTCGAACGATATAAGCACAGTGGAAATTCTCATAACAACATCGAACGAAAACCATTGGCCAACATAGTCAATATCGAATCAAAATTGAACTTCAGAAGCACCCAAAACGAGAATGAACTAGATGTGAGAATTACTCACCTTATCCACGCGACTCGGAGGAATTCGAACGAAGTTAAGCAAAAGTCCAAGCGAGCACGAGCACGTCGAAGTGGCCTCGAGCAAGATGAGGTCGGCGCCTTCGAGTTCCAGAAGCGAGCGATTCGAGAAGCTCCAATTCAACGCGGCAAAGAAACAAAGAGCCAAAGCCCTAATTTTTCAGATCGAACGAGACGAGATCGAAGCCGCCATTTTCGTTCGTTTTGTTTTCTTAGCCTAGGGTTTACAAATGAAAGTAAGAAATGGGGAACGGGTTTGAATTCACCCAAGGAAAGAATGGCAGTGGTACCAAGTATCAACTCTTCATCAAACAATTGGCCCAATTAACTTTTACAAAAAGGATTCCGATTCGATTAAAATCTACAATAGCACTTAACAATGATTTAACCGTCATTTATAAATTGACGCGAAAAACCCGGGTTGTTACATCCATTTCCTCAACAAGCCGTTGATAATGCCACCAAACTTGAAAACGAAATGATAATGCTGCATGATAGTCTAAGATTTGTGGTTGACTAAATTATGTTATGGACATAAGTTTTATAAACTCAAAAATAATACAATTTTATGTAAGTTTAAAGGCATTTCATAAAATATTTTGAACACCTATTCCGTTGTACTGAGAAACAATTGTTGTTTAAAGAAATGAAACACTGTGTGAGTTGAGAGGCTGCACATAAGATTTGCTCGTAGGGGATCTTGTGTGAACCACCCCAAAGAAGTTTGGGAATGACCAACAATAGAAATTAGTGGCCTTGGTTACTTGAGAGGGATTGGAGTTGACTTGCATAGCAAAAATGAAGATTGAAGAAGAGAAAAGAGGTATGAATACTTAGGATTTTTCGCGCAAAACTTAGGCAAAAATATTATGAATCAAACGAAGTGTGTAAGGTAGCTTTTACAAGAGGCAAAATGACTCTTCATACTCGTCAAGCAGCCGGCCGAACATACCCCCTCAATGTGCACATCACTTCTCCTTTCCACCTCACTTAACCAAAAAAATTTCTTACCTTCCTTTAGTAAATTCCCAAACTACCTTTCATCCAAAATATCTCTAAAACCTTATAGAAGATTTTAATTACACATATTACTTTTAGTTGCTAACTAATGAAACGTTAGTTAATTAGACAAGCATAGCAAGTTCAAACAACTTTTATCGAGTAAAAATCTGTTTATCGATAAAATGATTTTTGGTCACATTATCGATATTTATTCGAACTATTTATTTTTGTAAACATTTTTCTAATACATGTTCATTTTCACCAATTTTTAATTAAAAGAGGGTTAACAAGATTATAAAATCCATTTAATCATATTAAACCAAGATTCAAATATTTAAATAATTCAGATATTTAAATACGAAGTGTTCGAAATTCTTGGTCGTTGCATTGGGGTTTCTTATAAACTCTTATCTTGTATGATTTTGTAAACTATTATTTAGATGAAATTATTTTTAACCTTTTGTACTCTCAAGTACATGACTTTATTGAAAGGATTTAACTCAACTTCACTTATAATTAATCATACTTTGTTCAATAATGTTTGATTACTCCTTATTGATACATCATTATGTGTCATAAGGAGGAGTGTCTTTTGAGATTGAATCTTTATTCATTTTTAGATAAGTTTGTTACCCTTTCCAATATACTCACACATTCGATCAAACCGAATCAATTTTATTTTCTGTTGCATGTTATTTTATTAACTTCAGTTTTATACTCTATGAGCTTATAATGAACATACTACATGTGTATCAAATGAACATGTCAATGTTGGTGATAACTCATCGGTAAATATAACAAAGTACGTTGAAATGTTTTAGCATTAATAGATTTTTGATTGCGTACATCTGTATGTATCAATCCATAGAGTCCATCTCTTATGATGTTACTACTGAATAAGTGTTTTGCCCTTAATTGTTTGAGATAAAAATTTACTAGTACCATATAATTCATCATATAATAAAAATTATTTCTCAAAACCGTGACTTAGTCCGCAATTCCAAAACAACAACAAATAAATTTAGATACTTATGTATTTCTAATGCATCACAAATACCAGTACTATAGTTTTATTTTATAATTAATATTCATATTGAAGTAAAACTATGTCTATTTTTAAGTCAATGCTGAAAAATAATTATTATTTTATAAATAATGCTTAATAATGCTTAGTACGTTTTATTAAAATAATTTTCATAACTTGATGTGACCAATAAGTGTTATATAGCATGCTCTCACTATTTCTGCCATTACTATAATAATGAATGAAATTCGAAGCTCCATTCAGGCACTTAATATGGACTATTTATTTCATTTACTAAAACTAGTTTATAGTCGAGAATTTTTAGATCAAGTATCTTAATTTAAAGAAGTAAATCTCGTAGAAAACACTTTTCTATGTGAAAATACATTTCGGAATAGAAATCATATTTCCTATTTTAATGTTAAGTATCTATTATTATTTTACAATTCACATTTTCGAATTTCTTTATGAAGCAAAAGTGACCATTCACTCTCTCCAGCCCAGCCGTGCCTTAGGTTACATCCACTCTTATACATTCGGTTTCCTTTCTAAATGGTCGAACTATTCAAAGGAAATCCTTGCTATAATATCGTAATAAACTCTTTACAAAAGTGCATTTGGTCTTCCTTAACTTTTAAGTGTATCAAATAAATTGAATTTTACATAAATTGATTAAACCGACATTTCGATGATCGAATCCATAGATTTATCTTGTTGCCTTTTAGTCCATTGTTACATTTAACATAATAAGATCATTATTGTAATCAATCATGTTAAATATATGATCTTTCACTATAGTTTATTTACTTATTTTAACGAACTAATTTCATTGAGGTTTCGTACATTACAAATTATGACCGTTCACCATATATCATTTATATATGATCGTATATGGATCAAATATCCATATTTTTGTATTGCTTTTAGAGTTTAAAACTCCTTGAAGACAATACACTGTCTTGGGTAAGTAAACTCGTAAGTGACCAGGTTACAAACATATTTTGTGGAATTATAATTAGGTGCTTGCATGGGTCAACATGCAAAAAGTTTATTGGTATGTATATTTTATATTTCTATTTGTTAATATTAATTCGGTTCATTTGCATATCTTAATTGATAAATATTTTTATCATTTATATTAGTTGCATAAATTTTTCAATGTGGATTATTATAACTTTTTATAATAGATGTTCTTACAATATTAGAAAGGTTAAATGTTATCATTTCATATTTTTAGTAAAGCTCCCAGTAGTCTTTTATGTTTCGCCAAATCCTAAGTCGAAACATAGAAGTCCTATGACTTCACTAGTAGGTGTTAGGACTCGTATATCTTGGAATTCTGATCTTGAGGAAAACTCAATAAATCATACTCCCATATACAATGGATAACTCTTTATCAATTGTATTATATACAACTCCTAACCCATGGTTCTTTGTCCTAATCTCCTTTTTACCTTGAGGAAAGCTCAACTAGCAAAAAGAGATTATTGTATCCACCATTTTGCAACGGCCTAAGTATACTATATATACCTTGAGGGAAGCTCAATAAATATCTATAAGTATCTTACATCATCTTGCATATACATTAATAATATTATACATAACATCACTAGTTTGAGGAAAACTCAACAACTATAAAATATGCAAGTAATTTATTAATGTATAAATGGTAGATGAAAACTTTATATTAGAGATTCATAATCTTCAATACATTATATCTAGTGATATCGACTTATGGAATGGTGTATTTCTTACGAAAATGTCCTCGTTATTCAAGTGTTGGACACAACTGAAATCACGGTATATGTATTATATGTATGTATTTATTCCTTATGTCTATTTACGTTTTTTTATCGTTCCACCTTTAGTTTATACATTTATTTATATAATTTTATTATTATACAATTTTTATACTTTATTTAATTTATATAATATTTTATGTATAATAATTAATTAAATCTAATTTAATTTATTTATTTAACTAACATTTTATTTTATTCATTAAACATTTTAAATTGAATATGTGTACTATAACATTTACAATAATACAAAAATATCATATATCTATATGTATTATATTATTTATTAACTAACATTTAATTAATACTTCTAATTAAAATAATTTTAATTAATTATATTGAATTTCGAAAATTATATTTATATATTACCTTAACTTCTTAAGATAATGTTACGTATATCGATATATGTGTTCTTTAATTTATTAATTATCTCCTAATTAATCATTCGATTTAATAAATCTAATTAATTAATAATAATTGTGATGACTGGCTCTTTCGACCCTCAAAAGTTAACACTAATACATCCGCGATATTCACGTGTCGAACATCCAAGTGTCGAAAAGAAAAATTGTTGGGGTGAAAGACAAGAAAAGACATAACAGAATCTCGCATCATGATAAGTAATATATAATTTCCAAATCATCTTTACAATAGAAAACTTTACAACAATCTGAGTTTAAGCTATCATCAACCTAGATAGTTATAACAGCCTGTCCTTACAAACGCTGATGATTACAAAACAAGAAATACGGTAAAAAATAAAATAGTCATGTTTTGGAAGCATCCGGCTCGTCCCCTAAAGCTCTAAATCATCCAAAGCTAACTCTTGAAAAATACTCAGGTCTGACTTGAGTAGTATAAGAAAATAACACCCAGATCATGTTAGAACATTAAGTCTCTATTTTAATGATGACAACTATATACTGCACATATATACTATATCATGATATCAGGCTTTCATTCAAGAAGACAACGACACAAGGCAAAAAGTAAGAAGAATCATCTACAAGTCAAAGAAGTCAAAACTATGGAGCTTTCAGATCAATAGTATGTATATGGTCTTAGATTGAATTGTAAAATCTCCTTGATAGTGTATATACACACACAAACATAGATGTCAAGATAGCATTGAAGTTTGAAATTCGACAAAGGTCAAAAAATTAATGCAAACTAAAATTACACAGTTCGGTCGACTGAGCCCAAGTTCAGTCGACTAAAACTGGGTAAATCAATGTTTTTATAATTCAAATTTTTGCCGCGAAATTGTAAATGTTCATACTCAGTAGACTGATGTAATCGCTCAGTAGAATGATGTAATCGCTCAGTAGACTGAGATGCTGTAACAGCTATATTTTCTAAAAAGTCATCTTCAAGAGTTGCAACCATTTTGAACAGTTTTTTTAATTCTGAAAGGTTTTTCCTGAAGGTTGACAACCCTTGATTGCCTCTCTTCAGTATTTATAAATAGCACAACAACCCATACTTAGTTTACTAACTTTCTACTCTGATTACTATTCTCTTGTGCTATTCTAAGCAATAATGTACTTTCAACTCCATTATTTCATTTGCTATTGTTTCAATAATCATGGTGCACTCACTTCCAATCATCAAGGAGATTATAGGAACCATTGTACTATCAAGTCAAAATCAATATTAGATGAACACAAGATTGTCAAGTAGGAATTGTATTTGTCAAAGAAAAGAATAAATCTGAGAGATGCTCAAATCGGTTAAGTTTTAAACCTATTCCTCCGGGTCAAGCGAGGGATTTACTAAGGAAATACCTAAGAGGTACTTAGGAACTGCGTTGAAGAGGTGCTCCGAACCAGTATAAATCTAGGTGCGTACATTTACTTACTGCTTTAATATTTCACAGTATAAATTAGTATATATACTTGCCTTTATTAGCCATACACAATCCGCTAGTTCTTTCAATTGGTATTAGAGCAAGGACTATTCAAAATCATAACACAATTTTGAATACTATGGGCAATATAAGTTATAACACATTTCAGGAAGGACAATCAACTGCACGTCCACTATTTTTTACGGGTTCTAATTATATGTATTTGGCTACACGTATGAAAGTTTTAATGGAATCAAGCAGACTTGACATTTGGCTATCTACTCAATCTCAGTATGTAGCTCCTACTACTGCAATTAGTACATGGACAGATGCTCAGAAAACTACTGCTTCAAATAATGCAAAAGCAATGAATTTTTTATATTGTGCATTAGATAAGAATGAATTTTCTAGAATTATGATGTGCAAAACAGCTTATGATATATGGCACATGCTTCAAGTCGCACATGAAGGACCACCAAAGTAAAAAAAACTAAAATAAGTTTGTTGACAAATCAATTTCAATCATTTAAAATGAAATCTAATGAAAGCATCATAGAAATGTATTCTAGATTCTAAACTATACAACGTGATCTCATGGCATTAGGAGTCCCATTTACTTATTTTGATTTAGTTACACATATTCTAAATTCATTAACTGATGAATAGGAAAGAAAAGTATTAGCTATAGAAGAAGCCAATGACCTCTCTACACTCAAAGTAGAAGAGCTAATTGGAAATTTGATGTCATATGAAGCAAATTTGCAAGCTAGAAAAGATCTAGTCCAAGAAAAACGAAGTATTGCTTTTCAGGTAAATAATGATGATGACTCAGACTTGGATGAAGAACATGTAGTTTTCCTTGCTAAAAACCACAACAAGTTTTGAAAAATCAATAAGATGGTGCAAAGGCAAAAACCAAGCAACTATAATGATCCTTCTTCATTTAAGTGCTATGGGTGCAATCGATTTGGTCATATGAAAAAGGAATGTCCAGAATTAAACAAAGATAAGAAAAGCTTCAACAAGAACAACAAATTTGAGAAATTCTCGAAGAAGAAGTGTGCATTTCAGGTAACATAGGATGATTCCTCAAGTGACAGCGATAGTAACAGTGATAGTGATGAAGAACAAGCCAATGTTTGCTTCATGGCAACTAAAAATGAGGTACTTTCTGATTTATCTTTTGATGATGTCATAGAAATAGCATTAGAACTAGATAAATATAGAAATCTTAGAGAAAAAATAATAACCTGATTAGACAAAAACATATAGATAGATTTTCGAATGATGCTTATTATAATATAAATTTTAGATTCAAAGGTTCTACCAAACCCTCCAAGGTATGGTCACCTTCAGTTTAACCCCCAGAACCCTAATAAAGGAAGTCGGTACCATTAAATTACTTTTACCTTTGTAGGTACCCCGTCTCAAACAGGAGAAGTGGATTCTCGACAGTGGTTGCTACAAGCACATGACTGGAAATGCTGATATGCTAATGAATATCTCTTACAAGGATGGTAGAACAATCACTTTCGGAAATAATTCCAAAGGCTATGTTATAGGACAAGGAGATGTTGCTTCTGTCGATATATCTAACTCTCCTCTTATTTCAATTGTTTATCTAGTTAAAAATTTAAAACATAATCTTCTTAGTATTAGTCAATTATGTGATAAAGGTTTTTCTATAACTTTTGAAACAGGAAAATGCAATATCTTTAATAAAAATAAAAATTTAATCTTTGAAGGAATAAGAAAACATAACATTTATATTTTAAATATGAAAGTAAGGCATGATAAAAATGTTTGCTTAATAGCAGATATTTCTGATCCATGGATTTGGCATAAACGGTTTTGTCATGTTAATTTTAAAAACATTCATAAATTAGATTTAATGCGTGGTTTACCTAAAATAAATTTTAAAGTCGATAATCTATGCGATGCATGTCAAAAAGGGAAACTTAAAAAATCATCTTTTAATTCTAAACAAGAGATTTCCACAAAACAACCTTTAGAACTTTTACATTTAGATCTCTTTGGACCAATGAAAATTAGATCGCTTAATCATAATAAATACGTTTTTGTTATAGTTGATGATTTTTCACGATATACATGGACCTTCTTTTTAAAACATAAAAGTGACACTTTTGAAACATTCAAAATCTTTTCAAAACATATTTCAAATCTAAAAGATTTAAAAATCAAAACAATTAGAAGTGATCATGGTGGAAAATTTGAAAAATGAATCATTTCAAAAATTCTGTAATAAAAAGGGGATAAGTAAAAAATTTCATTTCCTATAACACCACAACAAAATGGTGTTGTAGAAAGAAAAATAGAACTCTTCAAGAATGTGCAAGAACTTTTCTTTGTAGTACTAATTTACCTCAAATTTTTTGGGCATAAGCTGTTGCTACTGTATGCTATGTTTTAAATCGTGTCTCTCTAAAGGCCCTTAACCAAAAATATTCCTTACGAACAATTTTTTGGAAGAAAACCAAAAGTTTATTTTAAAATATTCGGATCCAAATGTTTTATTTTAAACACTAGCGATCCTTTAGGAAAGTTTGATCCTAAAGTCGCTGAAGAGACCTTCGCTTCTGGGATATTCTCAGGAAGAAGGAATTCATTATGAAGAGACCTTCGCTTCTGTAGCATGCCTTGAAGTTATAAGAATTCTCTTAGCATTTGCTTGCCATCATAACTTCATATTATATCAAATGGATGTTAAAAGCGCCTTTTTAAACGGATACATTGAAGAAAATGTCTATGTTGAACAACCACCATTATTTGTACATGAACAATTTCCAAATCACGTATTTAAATTACGAAAAGCACTTTATGGTCTTAAACAAGCTCCTCGAGCTTGGTATGAAATATTAAAATTATATCTTTTAGAATTTGGTTTTCAAATTAGCAAAGTTGATTCTACTCTATTTATAAAAACAAATGAAAAAAATATTTTAGTAGTACAAATATATGTAGATGATATTATTTTTGGATCAACTAATAAAAACTTATGTGATGAATTTTCAAAAATTATGAAAAATGAATTTGAAATGTCACATATGGAAGAATTAAATTACTTTTTAGGATTACAAATTAAACAATTAAAAAGCAGAATTTTTTATCTATCAAGAAAAATATTGTAAAGATTTAATTAAACGTTTTGGAATGGATAATGCTAGCAGTAAAGCTACTTCTATGATACTAGTACTCACTTAGACAAAGATGAAAATGGTAAAGATGTCGAACAAAAATTATATAGAAGTATGATAGAATCTTTATTATATTTAACTGCCAGTAGACCTGACATTTTAATGAGTGTTTGCTTGGTTGCCCATTTTGAACTATCCCAAAGAAACACACTTACGAGCAGTTAAAAGAATTTTATGATATTTATCAAATACAAAAGATTATGGACGTTTTTATCCATACCCATTCGAACTCGTATCATATAGTGATGCTGACTTCGGTGGTTGCAGATCAGATCAAAATAGTACAAGTGGAACTTGCCACTTTATCAGTCAGTCTTTGGTATTAGGATTTAGTAAAAAAAATTGTTTTTCATTGTCTACATGTAAAGCAGAATATATATCTGCAGCACTAGCTTGTGCTCAGGTTTTATATATGCAACAAACATTACAGGACTTTGGAATATATCTAAACAAATATTCATTTTTTTGTGATAACATTAGTGCAATAATTTTATCAAAAAAACCCCATTAACCACTTGAGAACTAAACACATTGACATTAGACATCATTTCTTGCACGATAATGTTGAAAAAGAGAAAATATTGTTAGAATTTGTTACTTCAGACAAACAAATAGAAAATATATTTACTAAACCTCTTTATGAAACTACTTTTTCAAACCTTCTTCGAAATCACGAAATATGCTTGCTTAATGATTTAGATACATAAAGTTTTTTTTGTATATATATCACGTTAAACCAACATCAGAGATTTGAGAATAGAAACCATTGGACATCAGTTAATAACTAAATTTGGTAAGGAATACAATTGGTTACTAAAATTAACAAAAGAAAGAACTGAAACCACAAATTACAATTCCTATAATTAGTAAAAACCTAATATATATATATATGTGTGTGTGTGTGTGTGTATGTGTAAGAGCCTTTGTATATAAAAAACAAAGTAAAAAGGGAAGATAAGTTAAATACTATCATTTAAACAATGTTAGACAATTATGATTTTGCTCATTCATCTCTCGACTTTAGCTCTCCTTCTTCTTATAGTGAATATACATCTCCAAAACTTTCAACTCCTCATTTTTCAAAATCACCATTTGTTCATATTACCCCTTCTTCGCCTAGTCACACCGGATTCTCACCCAGAGGAAAGAAGATAAGAAGAGTTTTGGAGCTAGACACTCACACTAAAATCGATGAAATACATCATTACCAACAAGAAATGATGAATGTCCAAAAGGAGATGTACTACGAACAAAGGGATCAAGGTGCGTATCTGAATTTTTTGGAAAGATGCATACTTGCTATCTACGGTCATTCTCCGACCAGAAACAACATTCGTCAACGTAGTCCACGAATTACCGAGTCTCCGATTATTATCAATAACACTCCACCAAAAAATTCCTAGGAAGCTGGACCATCCACGTCAAATTGGAACAAAACTCCAGTTATATATAGCACATGGTCGCCACTTCGACCATTAATTGAAGATACCAAGGTGGAACAAATTCTTGGGATCGTTTTCCAGATAACAAGTTTGATGATTCAAAAGATAATCAATAAGTTATGAAAATATTTTATATTATATATGTATAATAAATAAAACCAAGCTATGTATATCAAAAATTGGTTGTAAATAATAAAGAATATCATATATAATATTAATTTAAGTTTGTTTCAAAAATCTGAAAAGAGTATCATTAAAAAACACAAGAAATAAACTTCACACAGGTTCAGTCGACTGAACCAGATTCCTAGTCAACTGAACCTGTATCAAAATTTATACGTACTCTCTGCCTCAAAATGGCACAGTTTCAGTCGACTGGGGATTTATCTCAGTCGACTGAACCTGTACGAAATTGACTACTTGCTCTCTGCCTAAAAAATATGTGTTTTTTGTCGATTAAATTTCTGCTTCAGTCGACTGAACTTCTCTAAATTGATAGCATAACTACCATTTTTCCATCGTGCCTATTCACCAATTCACTTTGCATCTTCAAAAAACCCCAACTCCAAACAGCTTTTTAATGGCTCCAAGATAGAAAATCCCTACTACTCGTCGCAAACAAAGCAAAGACAAAGCTCCGGCCTCCTCTTCCTCCAATTCAGATTTCGGATGCTCAAATCTTGGAATAGCTTAATGGAAGTGCCAAAAAACTTTGAATCTTCAATGAATTAAATGACAAATGAACCTTTCAAGAGACATTCTACAAGATGGAAGATTTCGCTGCTTTTGCCATAGAGGATTTAGCACAAAAATATTGATTCCTCTCCTTGATTGATGAAAGGATAAATAAGGTAAAAATTTATCCATTTTTAGTCAAATTGTTCTATGTAATCATTGTGGAGATTTTTATACACCTCCAAATGAAACCGGAGAGGGAATTTTATGGAGTAGGGTATTAGGAGTTGATATAGTACTCAATTATCAAGACCTAGGAGCTATTTTAGAGTGTAACGGTCATGGAACTTCTTTAGATAATGTGTACCATCGTGATTCTGCCTACGATTTGATTAGCTATAAATTCCGTATTCCAAACACGGAAAATACGTCAGTGAATTTACGACCTCAAGCTTGAATAATTAATAAAATGCTTCTTCATACTGTTTTTCCTCGCACCGGGAGCTATGAAAAAATGCACGACTACAACTATAAAGCTTTTTATGCTATTTATTCTAACACTCAACTAATCTGGGCAAAGATTATTCATGATGAAATAAAAAGCTTTAGTTCCCGTTCTCGAAAAACAACGTTTTCTAGCTCCTATCTCATAAAGATATTTCTCCATTTCGGAATTAATGTGGAGATTTTACAAGATTATATCACACCAAAGGTTATGGATCAAAATTATATTTCATTTATGAAATTACTCTCTACAATGGAACTTCTTCCTTCATATAATGTTTATTTGTCAACTTTGGTTAAAAATACCTTGGATCAATCATCTTTGCAACCACACCAAGCTCAAACCTCTCAAGCACAAACACGTGGTCAATCAAGTCATAAAATTTTCGAAGAAGTTAATTGGCCTTTCGATAGTGAAAATGAAGTATCGTTGGTCCAACCTTCAAGAAATATCAATGCCACAATAGCTACTCTCCGCAACCAAGAAATTCTTTTCAAACAAAAGTAGAAAATGATGAAACATCAAAAAACTTTTGGGAATTTTCTTGGTAAAAGGTCTCATCATGCTCTAGCTCATCATCTTCTGAAACTGAATCTTAGTTTCTTCAACTCCATCCAGGTTTGGTAAGACTATCGTATTTTTCTTATGCTTTCGTAGTAGTATCATTCAAAACACTTATATTCGTGATGTTGTTGGTATGTAATTTAATTTGTGATGTTATGCAACTCTATGTATGTGACAACTTCTATTTTGATGTTATGTAACTTTATGTGCAAACTTGGCTTTGATGTTATGTTGTTTACTTTATGTGATGTTATTTTTCTTCTATGACTTTATGTGATGTTGTTTACTTCTTTTTGTTAATACCAAAGGGGGAGAATCATATAGATAGGGGGAGCAAAATCAATATTTTTACATTTGAACTTTGATAGTTGTCATCATAAAAAAGGAGGATATTGTTAGAATATTAAGTCTATGTTTTAATGATGACAACTATATACTACACATATACACTATATCATGATATCAGGCTTTCATTCAAGAAGACAACAACACAAGGAAAAAAGCAAGAAGAATCATCTACAAGTCAAAGAAGTCAAAACTATGGAGCTTTCAGATCAATAGTATGTATATGGTCTTAGATCGAATTATAAAATCTCTTTGATAGTTCATATACACACATAAACACACACTAAAACACAGATGTCAAGACAACATTGAAGTTTGAAATTCGGTAAAGGTCAAAAAATTAATGCAAACTGAACTTACACAGTTCGGTCGACTGAGCCCATGTTCAATCGACTGAAACTGTGTAAATCAATGTTTTTATAATTCAAATTTTTGTCATGAAATTTTAAATGTTCATACTCAGTAGACTGAGATGCTGTAACGGCCATATTTTCTAAAAAGTCATCTTCAAGAGCTGCAACCATTTTGAACAGTTTTTTTAATTCTGAAAGGTTTTTCTTGAAGGTTGACAACTCTTGATTGCTTCTCTTGAGTATTTATAAATAGCACAACAAACCATACTTAGTTTACTAACTTTCTACTTTGATTTCTATTGTTTCTATTCTCTTGTGCTATTCTAAGCAATATTGTACTTTCAACTCCATTATTTCATTTTCTATTGTTCCAATAATCACGGTGCACTCACTTCGAATCATCAAGGAGATTGTAGGAACCATTGTACTATCAAGTCAAAATCAATGTTAGATGAACACAAGATTGTCAAGCAAGAATTGTATTTGTCAAAGGAAAGAATAAATCTAAGAGGTGCTCAGATCGGTTAAGTTGTAAACCTATTCCTCCGGGTCAAGCTAGGGATTTACTAAGGAAATACCTAAGAGGTGCTTAGGGACTGGACATAGGAGAGGTGCTCCGAACTAGTATAAATCTCGATGTGTACATTTACTTATTGCTTTAGTATTTCACAGTATAAATTAGTATATATACTTGCCTTTATTAGCCATACACGATCCACTAGTTCTTTCAGATCAGTCTGATAAACCAGCATGAGAAATCCAAATCAAATAGGTTGTTATATCTTATAAAAACCTTTCAAAAATAAAGGTATCTCGTTAGATCATGTCGCACATAAACACATATGGGTTTTTACCATACGATAACCAAACTATTTCAAATAGAAAATCCAATTATATTATAATAATTTCTAGGGTCTAAAATAATTATTGAATCATAGTTGAAATGCTTGCATCTCACATTCCAATATTTGGGTATAACTTGTCCATAAGGCACGTATTAGAAAATGGATTTCATTCGATGACAAGGCTACTGGATATCTCCTGTCATAGTACACTTCTAGAATAACGTACTGAGGGCCTCACATGGACCCCCTGCAAATTAGGACCGACCTGCTCATTCCTGGATAGTACTGAATATGTCATCATCCTGGTTGCAACTAATAACCGTAATGCATCCCGAGCATACATAAATCCATAAATATTGATCTAGATCGGGTTATGATCATACCTGAATGGTAGCAAACCACATAGCTCTGAAGCATATCCCTAGTTTTTTTCATTACCATGGGGCTTGAGGCTACGTTTTACCTCTTTAGAAAATCCTAATTAGAATGCTAATTTTTCCCTTTAAGCAACAATGAGTGCCAGCATTCATCCATACAAGTTTATCAGAATATTAGCAAACCAATGGCACTACTTCTACTACATCTTTAGGATTAGTAGCAAGTAGCCCTTGCACTTCAAAGAACTCCATCTTCAATTCGATCATCTTCAAGATGCCTCCAATTCGAACGCATATTCCAGTTCGATGTGGTTTTCGGATAACTCATGCTTAGCCACTCCCGGTCTCTCTAAACAACCAATCGATAGTTTTCGGTCGACTCGGCCTCGATTCTTTCAGAAGTAAGCAAACTACATAAGAGTCCAAAGGGGATCTCTAACATACTCCTTAAAGCGAAAGATGTTTCACCAGAATGAGTTCTCTCAAGGGAATCTCAAACCGTATGAAATCGCGAAGCTTTCATATACTTCCTAAGTCAAAATAGGTCAAGTTATCAACAGTGGCCAAACCACTATTAGGTGTAGGTATATAGTTTGCATATGAAAAATCGGACATCCTATACTCATCACCACTTTTCGATTTCAAATAGTACTATCCCTTGATTAACAATGAAATCAGACAAGTTAGAAAATTTTTCCATAACGGCATGCCTTTTCGATCCCCGTACGTCGATGTTAACCCTGAATTATCCACGACCTAAGAAGTATACGTCTCAAGACTTAACGAATTAAGGATTGCGAGACTCAACAAGTTGGCTTAGATGATCTACGACTCAGTAGACTCCGACCTAAGAATGGTCCTACTTAGCGACCTACGAGTCAAAAGGTTAGCGACCTGAGACATGGTGGGACTTAACAGTTTACGAGCTAACAAGTTTACGACTCAATGGATGTACGACTTGAGGGCTTGACGACTCAGCGAGTTAAACGACCTACGACTTAAGAAGGTTTCGACTTAACATGCTACGACTCATCAGGTTAACTCTTCTATGACTTAAGAGACTCAGTGACTTAACTTGCCTAGCGACCTAACTACCTGGAAGGCCTTAAGTCGTCTACGACTCATGGTTGCTATAAGTCGTCTCCGACTCATGGTTGCTATAAGTTGTCTACGATTCATGTTTTGCTATAAGTCGTCTACGACTCATGGTCTTACGAGATAAGAGGTGTACGACTCATAGTCCTGCGAGATAAGAAGTGAACAACTTAAGTTATGTGGCGACTTAGTGATTAAAAAGAATCAACGGCCTAACTGCTAAAGGCTCTACGACTCATGAGGCTCTACGACTCATGAGGTTCTACGACTCATGAGGTCTTACGACTCATGAGGTTTTACGACTCATGAGGTCTTACGACTCATCAGTCTTACGACTCATCAGGTTCAACGACTCAAGGTCCTAACGACTCAACGAGTTAAGCTATCTACAACTTAAAGAAAGGAGGTTCCGACTTAACGACTCAGCGAGTTAAGGTCTTACGAGTTAAGGTCTGATAAGTCGGCTACGACTTAATACTTGTCAAAGACAGCCACAGGATGGGCCCATAACAACTATTCCTTAACTCGTCACCGACCTAACCCTATTCCTTAACTCGTCACTGACTTAACCCTATTCCTTAACTCGTCACCGACCTAACCCTATTCCTTAACTCGTCACTGACTTAACCCTATTCCTTAACTCGTCACCGACCTAACCCTATTCCTTAACTCATCACCGATCTACCCTAAGTCGGCTACGACTTAAAAACTTAGAGAAATTTCCTGAGTCCAGATCAGCTCCTATAAATACCCCATCACTTCCAACATTGAAGGGACTTTTTGGCAATTCATTTCTCCAAGCACCGTTACGCTGCCGAAGCCTCCTCTCATTCAGCAATCAAAGATCCTCAAGCATTCGAGACACTACAACAGTCTTCGAGAAGAGCTCCTAACATCCTACATGGATTCGTCGAGTTTCATCATCAAAGATTGAGCTAGTAGTCAAGAGTGCTTTCATGATCAAGTTGTATTGTATTTTGAAGGATATTGTATCAAATTGTAACCGAATCAGCAATAAAAGACTATAAAGTGGACGTAGGCTCAATTACGGGCCGAACCACTATAAATCTGTTGTTCATTTACTGCTTTTTCTGCTATTTTCAGCTTATAATCTGTTTCGTACCAACGGGTGGTGCTTTCACAATCCTATTACACACACCGGGTGTTAGCGTTCACTTTTCACCGTTAACATTTTGGTGCTTTCATTGAGAGAAATGAACTCAAGGAATCATCCACCGTTGCTTCGCAAAGACTCAGAAAAAGAACCTCTCTTAAAAACCAGATCCGAAATAATGGCTTCTGGAAGAAGAGGTAGACCTATCAGATCCGGAAATGCTCACGAAGGGACTTCCGCTTCCCCAACAACAGACCAAGCAACTCCAACCGTTGGAGTCACCAGGGCTGAATTGAATGACGCAGTTTCTGGATTATACCAACAAATTGAAACTCAAAATGCTTTGATGATGGATAGAATAACTGCCCTGCTCGGGGCAAATCGTCAACCAGAAAACCATCAAACCACCCTTCCTGAAATGCCACCTTTCCAAGCTGATGGTTCTATGCCGCAACCAACTTATCATGAACATATGCCCGGGCAAACTTCCGAGGGAAGAATGGTGCTTGCCCGGAGGTGTCTTTGAACAATAAAGAGTACCTGTCTGAAATGGTTGGCCGCATCATGAAAGAGAGCATGCAAAGGGAAGAGGATGAGGCTGACTGGGGATTCGCGCCAAGTAGAACTCCATTTACTGAAAGGATCCTGAGAGCGGAATTTCCAAGGAAATTTGCACCTCCTACTATCCAAGCCTATAGGGGAACCACTGACCCTAATCATTTCCTATACAAATATGATTGGCATATGACCGGTGCAAGAGCATCAGACGAGATCAAGTGTCGATACTTTCCAGTATATCTGGAAGGTGTGGCTTTAGTTTGGTTTACAAAGCTTCCAGTTCGGTCTGTAGATAAGTTCTCCGACTTAACGCAAAAGTTTAAAGAACAGTTCAGATTGTATGCTTCAAAAGCTAAGGATATAATGTCACTGTCTAACCTTGAACAAGCGCCCGGAGAATCAATCAAATCTTTCTTGAGCCATTTCAATATAGCTTTAGCCGAAGTAGAAAATGCGGAACCACGCATGATCCTGACTTATTTGATGCGAGCCATTGATAAATCGAGTAAATTTGGAATATGGCTAAAGATGAAGGAACCGAACTCACTTGATAAATTTTATAAAAAGGCCGACGAGTTCATTCGCCTTGAAAGCCTTTCTACGACGTCGAAGGTGGTTGTTGCCCAGACTAATAATAACAGTGTCCCATCTAAGAAAAGAGAATCTGAAAGTCAGAAAAGGGAGAATGAAGGAGGAAAGAACCAGGGAAATGAAAAGAAACCTCGCCGCTTTAATTCTTCGGATTATACTCCTTTAACTGATACACCAAGAAATATCTATTTTGCAACAAAAGACGTTGTCCGGGATCCTAAGCCACCTGAGATGACGAAAGGTGCAAAGAGTAATGGAAAATTCTGCCAATTTCACAATCAACCTGGCCATGAGACTGACCAATGTCGCCAGTTAAAGAAAGTGATTGAAGAATTGCTGGAACAAGGTAAACTCCAACAATACGTTAAGAGAAGCGGAGTCGATCCAACCTCATCCACTCGGGATCAACAACACCCTATCCATCAATCCGATTCTCACAACAACACTGCAGTGCAAGATTCAGAAAAGCTTGTCATTAATGCTATCACAGGGGGACCGTACCCAGCAAGCAGAAGTTGGGATGACTATTAATTACCCACAAAACTGCGACTGGGGCATCTCTCACTTTCTCTGGCATAAAAATCCAAAAGCTATGAATCAAGCACAAATGGAAATCCAGCTTGGAGATTCTAAAACAACAATAACTAGCATTCATTTTTTACTTAACAGCATTGCTTGAATTTGTAAAGATAATGATGGATGTGTAACTTCTGCATTGTAAACCGCTGAGAAATCAGCGTGACTCAATAATGAAAAACTATGCATTCTGTGTTTTCTATTATAAAATGCCTGTTATATTTCGATGTGTAAATACTCTAAATGTATTGCTAAAATGTCGATATAATACTGCAGGTCATTAAAGCAAAGCCCACCCATTGCAAAGCTAAGCGAGCCTTACAAATCATTTATTAAAGCAAACTTCAAGCAACAAAAATTCCAAACTCAAATCCCATACAAGAGGAACTTCACATAAAAAGTTGACGGCTCCGCTGTGTCAAGCCCTCGTTAACTGGTTGCGATCGTTGATATAAAAAGGCATCCAACCAAATAACTTGCGTTTACTCTGTGGAGTCATTCAACAGTGAAGTCTACTTCTTCGGATAAAGCAACTTACTTGCAAAAGAAAGGAAGACGCGCTTGGAAACAATGATAAAGGGTCGCAGATTGGCGAATGATGATACAACATGAGCGGGCAAACGTGGAAACAGCCAAAGGGATGTATGCCTCTCAACAGGAAAGCAGGTAGATCCACTAAAGGGATACCTTCCCAAGCAGAAGGAATAAGACCCTCGTTAACTGATTGTGATGCATCCGATCAGGCAACTTGTGTCCATCCCATGGATCTACTTGCCCCTAAGACGCAACCTTCCTGGCACACCAACCAAAGCCCTCTAACGAGGTACGCCAATAAATGGGAGTGCTTTACTCAATCAAAAAGATTGGTAGGACCACCGAAGGGGCACCTCGTTAATTGATTGCGATCGTTTGTACAAACAAACATCCAATCAAGCAACTTGCGCCTGTCCCGTGGACCCCTCCGACCATGAGAAAGTAACTTCCAGGAAATCACAAGCCCTCTTCGGAGGCACAAGCCCTCTTCGGAGGCACAAGCCCTCTTCAGAGGCACAAGCCCTCTTCGGAGGCACAAGCCATCTTCGGAGGCAAAAGCCCTTTTCGGAGGCACATTTCACCCGTGTAGAAGTGCAAAATGCTTCTCTTCGGAGACCCACTTCACCAGTGATGAAATACTCAAAAGCCCTTTAACGAGGCACGCCAATAAATGGGAGTGCTTTACTCAATCAAAAAGATTGGTAGGACCACCGAAGGGGCACCTCGTTAATTGATTGCGATCGTTTGTACAAACAAACATCCAATCAAGCAACTTGCGCCTGTCCCGTGGACCCCTCCGACCATGAGAAAGTAACTTTCAGGCAATCACAAGCCCTCTTCGGAGGCACAAGCCCTCTTCGGAGGCACAAGCCATCTTCGGAGGCACATTTCACCCGTGTAGAAGTGCAAAATGCTTCTCTTCGGAGACCAAAAGACCTCTTCAGAGGCGTACTTCACCTTGTTTGAAGTACCAAAAATAAACCCTTTACTGGGGCATAAAATCAAAACCTTCTATAGAAGCTCATTTCACTGTGCAGGAAAATTCACCTTTAAACAAATAAAAGTGATCATTCCCAAAAAGTTGAAGTGTTTTTCAGGAAGAAAGAGAAAATAAAAATTTCTCCAAAGACGAGATATACTCTATTAAAAAGCAGAATAATTCTTCCCTGAAAAAGTGGAAAGTTATTCTCTAAAATAAGAGTATCGATCTTGTGAAAGCAAGAAGTATTACAGTATACTTGTGGTATGGGGGCAGTATTATACAATTCAGTTGCGGTAATAAAAGTAATATACAAGCAACATACCATAAGTTCATTGCAATATCACGTAATAAAGATGTGGAGTAAATGCGTTCTTGAAACACAGACAAAAAGTTTGTACAAATAGAAAGAATCGTTTACTCTACACTTCAAATGAAAAACAGATGTATTCCTACATACACAAGGATTTGTACAAGAAAAATATCTATTTATTTCAGCACTATGAGAAATTTTTTACATTGTACAGGTTACAAAAAGAAGCGGAGACCGGTATCCGCACAATCCCCGGTCAATACAAAAAGTAGAAAAGACAAAATCAAACTCATTTCCCCTTCTTCCCACCCTTGGAGCTTTTACCCGGCCTGGTAATTAGCTTCGTAGGCCGTATCGGAGAAGAAGGAGAAAGAGACTCAGCCGGATCAATCTCTGCTTCATCCCCAGCAGCAGAAGAACTCTTCTTTCCTTTCTTCGAAACCGCACGCTTTCCCTTCTTCTTGGAAGAAGACTCGCTCCCCGGAGCAAGAAATGTAGAAAGCTTTGTGTCATAGTCAAAAGACCGCTCCGGGGTCTTCTCGCTATCTTCCAGACCTTCTGCCTTCTGTTCTTCGGAAGCAGGTGGTTCGTCTAAACCTTGAAGGGCCGCTATTGGTTCTTCCTGTGAACCTGGTTGAGAAGCTGGAGGAGGTATAACTTGAGGAGGAGGAGGAACGACAGCTGAAGAAGGAAGAATTGGTGCAGTTTCGGGCACGACTGCTGCATAATAAAAGAAATCAAAATCAGTATTCTCCAAGAAAAAAGAAGACCGTGAATCGTCAAAGTTACCTGGAGAAGCCGGTTTAGCGAGATCAATCTCAAATTCCCGAGCTTGGAAGTCCTTCATTGCCTCTTCCTCTGTAGGGGTGGTTACAGTTTCTTTGTCAACCTTAGCGGGAGGCGTGGAATGAGAACTAGAGCCAGTAATATCCGCATGAGCTAAAGCCGAAGTATAAGCAGGAGCAATAGGAGGTGTTTCTTTCTCAGGAAGCTTCTCTCCCGTCGCCTCGGCCCGCACTCGGATAAGCTGCTCTTTCCTTTGGCAAGGGCAGCGCGATCGCTCTCACTTAAGTAGGTAGCTTGAAGATCTGTTTCAGAATATCCGGCACCACCAAATAAGTCAATAATTGCCTCCCATACTTCCGCTAAGGTGACTTCATATTCTGGTCCCAAAAATGAAAGGCTCCCACGCCCCAGGACACAATGCATATAAAAGTCGAACAGAGTCGCGTCAACGGTGGCTATGGTCGCCTTATGAGATTCTTCGGCTGCAGCTTTACCAGAAAGAACTTTATCACGTTCTCTTTCAGCCTTCAGTAGCTGAGATTGCAGTCTTATAATTTCTAAATCTTGAGAGCTGACTTTCTCTCGAAGTTGAACGACATCATCGCGGTATTTTCTTGTAACCTGCTGTTCTGCTTCGAGTTTCACCTCAATATCTCTCTGAGCAGCATGGGCGTCTCGAACTTGTTTTTGAAGCATTTCTTCTTTCTGAGAATAAGAAGTGGAAGAAGTAGCAAGCTCTTTTTTAAGTCTTTCAACTTCAGCTTCGAGCTTCACATAACCATCGCTAATGCTTTTCATCTCCGCGTCATGCTGCTTACGCCATTTGTCCCACTCAGATTTATCATTTTCCATGGTCATCATCGCCTCAAGGTTCATATGGTTGACCCTTTGAAGTTCATCAACCAGCTTCTGCCATCCAGACATTCTTTCGATGTCAAGTTTCACAGCATCGACATTTTTCAGCATCGCCTGCTTATCAATGGGGACCAAATCCAAATCAAAACGCACTCCTTTCAGACACCAATTCGGAAATCGGCTCTGGAGTGTGGGAGGACCATCTCCAGCTTGGTACTGTGGCCTATTAATGATTGTCTGGATGTCAGATTCCTTAAGGGCAGGGGAACCAGAAGATGTATTAGGAGGAATAGAAGCGGTAGTCTTTTCCGAGATATTAGATGTATCTTTCTCGTCAAGTCTGACCCATTTGCTGGAATCATCGGAAGTATGACTCTTCCCCTGTCATCGTAAGATTTCCACTTATAAGGATCGTCGCTTCTGCGGGAAGAGTCACGTCGCTCGTCCCTATTCCCATAGTATTCCTCGTCTTCTCTCCGGCGACGCTCTTCATGAGCTCGCCTCTCATGAGCCTTTCTGGCAGCCCTCTCCTCATCAGTTTCCTTCACAGCACCGATATAACTCCTAAAGTCATAAGCCTCACGGCTTCCGTAACGCTGGAATTTGTTGTAGTAAGAGCCGCTTCGCCCCATCAGAGAACCTGAAATTGAAGAAAAAGACCAGTTTTAGAAATCCTCAAATTGAGGAGGCTAAGTGCATATAAGTGCCAAAGTTCTAAGTGTGTGTGATGTGCAAACTACACGCGTCAGACTACAAACCACTTTTGGGTGTAGAAATGGCAATAAGTTGCGTGGAAGGCATTGTGGTTTGTTGCAAAGAAGAAGTTGCTTCGACAACAGGAGGGACCACTTTAGAAACATCATCTTTAAAGAGCTCCTGAGAGGTTATCATGATGTCGCTCAGACTGTCAAAAGTATCATCGCCATGGTGCATGGAAGAATTATCTTTTTCAACTTCCACCTCAGCCGTCTTTTCAAGAGTGTGAAAATTTTCCTCATCTTCAACAACCGGGGCAAGTGCTAACTTACTGGACGATCCAGCAATGTCGGTAGGAGTAGAACACTTTACCAATGAAGTCTCAGCGGTAAGTTCTTGTGGTAAAAGTTCCTTAGCAGGAACAGGGGCATCTGACTCCTCAGCAGGAGAATCAGGGACTTCATGTGGCTGAGTGGAACGGGAAGGATGTAAGAGTCCAAATTCGTGGAGGAACTCATCTCTCAATAGAATTTGAACACTCCTCTCCTCGACCGGCACGGCCATAAGCCTCTCAAAGGTAGTCTTGTGACGAGGTTCCCTAGAGGGGGAAGGAAGCGCTGAAACAGTAGAAAAAGAAGTTAACACTTGACAATTTGGACTTCAAAGAATTTAGAAAAACACAGGGAAAAGACAGATAATCGTACTTCCCACTCTCCAAATGGCGTAAAATCCCGGGGGACAACGAACAAAGAAAAACTGGCTCAGAAACCCAGGAACGCTTTCGGGAAGACCAATAATCAGTTTACGATTCCTGGCACTCCTTACAACTGTGATAGAGGGATGGTCTTTGATCTTTGTGAATGAGCATAGAAAGCAAATTTCTCCAAAACTGGGAAAACGGTCCAGCATTCTCCTAAAAAGCACACACAGTCCCAGCAGGATGGCGTAGCCATTAGGATGAAGTTGAAAAGGGGAGATAGATAATCGAAGGAGCAGTTCTCGGAGACAGTCATTAAACGGGGGAATCGCTCCACTCAAGCACATTTGGCGGTTCACTGCGATGAAGCCGTGGGGCGGCCTATCAGCAGTGTCATTTATTCCAGGGAGCAAAGCGTCAGATTCAGCGATGCCAAACTGGGTGCATAGTTGACGGAAAACTTTATGACTCAGAGTGGTAGGAATCCTTTCCGGGGGATCGTTCAGCGGGGTAGCAATTGGAAAAGCTTCTCCAGCTGATTCCAAATCTTCTTGATGGGATGCCATTCTACACAATCAGCCGAATGTTCAAAAGTGAAGGTGCACGTTTCCTAAAAGTGTAAAGTGCTGTGCAAAACTAATGAAAATAAGAAAAAGCAAGTATAACTGGAATTAAACTAACTGACAATCAGTCGATTACGAGATTTCAAAACTTGTTAATACTCAGGTGCAGTGTTAATGCAGACAAATCAGTTTTAGTTAACCATTACGATTCTGCTTTAATACTTCATTTGAGTTGGTTATTGTGTAGCATTTCACTCATACAGTTCATTTAATTTAATCTTTATCAACTAATCTGTCATCCGATATGGGCAGTCGGTGGCAGTATATTCGTCCCAGTTTTTTGTAAATGTTATAACAGGCAGTTAGAATTATTGACAAACTATAAAAGAGTGCAACAAAATTCAAGAGTCCAAAGTTCAAACAACTCAAGTCTTAGCATTCAAAGCAGTGAGAAATTTGCTCAAGTTCTAACTCGATCACAACTTAGCATGGGGCAGATTTTCCTAAGTCCTAGCTCGTTCACAGTCTAAAAGATATGCCATGAATCAAGTTGAGTCGTAACTCTCCAATCGTACCACACGTTCAAGCAAAGTGAACAAGTGCTAAGTCGTGAACGACTCAAATGTTTCCTACGAGCTAGGGTTAACTATTCTCTAAGTCATAAGTCGTGGGGATTAAAAGGGGACTTCAATTCTCTAAGTCGTAAGTCGTAACTCGGCTACGACTCAAAGCTTGGTTGCTGTAAGTGATAAGTCGATCCAGAATTTAGTCCGTCTGACTCCTGACTCGTTTAATCCCTAACTCGTTAACCATATATCCATCCAACTCCTAACCCTTAACTATCCAACCCGTTAACCCATTCACCGGTTAGCTTCTTCGTCAACCCTATTTCTAAAACCACCACAGATCACAAATCATTACAATCCATATCAAGCCACCTTAATTCCATGAATATCCTACACAGCAGTATTCGCAAGGACCGAGGGAAGAATTCATGGAGAAAGGTCGATAGCAATGGTCAGCGATTGGGAAAAGGGAGAAGACGCTTACGCGATGTAACTGGAAGTGGTTGGAGGTAAATCGAGTCGAAATCGCCTCTGGAAGCTTGAGGTCTTGTTAATGGCAGATACGACTTAAAGCACAAGTGATAGGAAGAAGAAGATAAGAGGTACGACCTAAGCGTTTTATACCTCAGGACGAAGGAATTGGAATCGACTCGCACGAACTAAAATGAATCGAAACACACGACCTACGACTTAGGCGTGTATTTCGAGGGGCAAATGTTAACCCTGAATTATCCACGACCTAAGAAGTATACGTCTCAAGACTTAACGAGTTAAGGATTGCGAGACTCAACAAGTTGGCTTAGATGATCTACGACTCAGTAGACTCCGACCTAAGGAATGGTCCTACTTAGCGACCTACGAGTCAAAAGGTTAGCGACCTGAGACATGGTGGGACTTAACAGTTTACGAGCTAACAAGTTTACGACTCAATGGATGTACGACTTGAGGGCTTGACGACTCAGCGAGTTAAACGACCTACGACTTAAGAAGGTTTCGACTTAACATGCTACGACTCATCAGGTTAACTCTTCTATGACTTAAGAGACTCAGTGACTTAACTTGCCTAGCGACCTAACTACCTGGAAGGCCTTAAGTCGTCTACGACTCATGGTTGCTATAAGTCGTCTCCGACTCATGGTTGCTATAAGTTGTCTACGATTCATGTTTTGCTATAAGTCGTCTACGACTCATGGTCTTACGAGATAAGAGGTGTACGACTCATAGTCCTGCGAGATAAGAAGTGAACAACTTAAGTTATGTGGCGACTTAGTGATTAAAAAGAATCAACGGCCTAACTGCTAAAGGCTCTACGACTCATGAGGCTCTATGACTCATGAGGTTCTACGACTCATGAGGTCTTACGACTCATGAGGTTTTACGACTCATGAGGTCTTACGACTCATCAGTCTTACGACTCATCAGGTTCAACGACTCAAGGTCCTAACGACTCAACGAGTTAAGCTATCTACAACTTAAAGAAAGGAGGTTCCGACTTAACGACTCAGCGAGTTAAGGTCTTACGAGTTAAGGTCTGATAAGTCGGCTACGACTTAATACTTGTCAAAGACAGCCACAGGATGGGCCCATAACAACTATTCCTTAACTCGTCACCGACCTAACCCTATTCCTTAACTCGTCACTGACTTAACCCTATTCCTTAACTCGTCACCGACCTAACCCTATTCCTTAACTCGTCACTGACTTAACCCTATTCCTTAACTCGTCATCGACCTAACCCTATTCCTTAACTCGTCACCGATCTACCCTAAGTCGGCTACGACTTAAAAACTTAGAGAAATTTCCTGAGTCCAGATCAGCTCCTATAAATACCCCATCACTTCCAACATTGAAGGGACTTTTTGGCAATTCATTTCTCCAAGCGCCGTTACGCTGCCGAAGCCTCCTCTCATTCAGCAATCAAAGATCCTCAAGCATTCGAGACACTACAACAGTCTTCGAGAAGAGCTCCTAACATCCTACATGGATTCGTCGAGTTTCATCATCAAAGATTGAGCTAGTAGTCAAGAGTGCTTTCATGATCAAGTTGTATTGTATTTTGAAGGATATTGTATCAAATTGTAACCGAATCAGCAATAAAAGACTATAAAGTGGACGTAGGCTCAATTACGGGCCGAACCACTATAAATCTGTTGTTCATTTACTGCTTTTTCTGCTATTTTCAGCTTATAATCTGTTCCCGTACCAACGGGTGGTGCTTTCACAATCCTATTACACACACTGGGTGTTAGCGTTCACTTTTCACCGTTAACAGTCGACACTAATACATCCACAGTATTCACATGCCTAACATCCAAGTGCTGGAAACACAAATTATTAGGGTAAAATAAAAGGAAGAAGAACAACAACAAGGAAGAGAGAACACAACATCAGAATCTCACTAACAGAATAGTACAAAAGGTTACTCCGATATAGAAATTTTAGAGTTACAAAACATAAGTGCTATTATCAGCCTAGATATTTATAACGATCTATCCTCACATATGCTGATATTTACAATATAGTAGTGCAGCGGAAATAAGATTACTATGGTAGCTGAAACATCCAGCTCATCTTTTTGAGATCCAAAGAACATCAAGGAAAACGTGCCTTTCTCAAACTACTCGAAAGAATATGCGAGGAATTTAAGGAAAACAAAAACCAAGCGTCAAACATAAGTCTGGTATGAGAACTCAAGAAATATGCGATCAACATATAACAATACTTTTGAGACCGCATGGACATGCCATAACGGTTATTCCCTCAAAAGAACCACAATCTAATAGGTACATAATATGATATAATAGATAATGTTTATGGTATAGAATATAAATATTATAACGTAGCTGGAACAGTTACATTTGTCACGTTCAATAGCATATTAGAGGGTACAATCAAACCGATAAGAAACATTCGCATAATGGATTTTCCACGGATATCTCTATGGTGTAGCCGGATTCAATCCCCTGCACATGGGTTAGAAAGTACCTTCCAAGTGCCGCATATCTTAAGAAAAAATATACCATTAAGGTAAACATAAGAGGTCCATTGTCCGAGCATAAACATGAACAACGGGAACCAAATATCACCAGCTCTCACCGGCCAACAATCGATGAGTATCTTTAGAAATGGAGTTGATAATATGCTAATGAGGGTTAGCTAAACCCCAGGGTATCCTACTCTATTTTCTATCATTTCCCATGTTGAGGTAACCTTCGACATCTTTCACATGAGTCTTCATTCCTCGAACAGAACACGGATCCCCAAGTGGATTCCTACATCACCAACAGATCTTGAAACCACACATGGATTTCATCATCTTGAGCAGATCCACTTCTAAGAGATAGAATATGTTTCTCAGTCTTGAAGTTGATAAGTAGAACACTTACCAATCCCAGTCTCTTCAAGACTGAATCGACGAACTTGGTCATTCAATGATAATAAGACCGATCATATATGGAAACAAAGTCTCATATAATCATGTTTTCGATATTTTAATCTCACACTATCCCTCGACTGAGAGTGAAGCCAATAGGTTAGAGCTCTATTGCTTATATCCTTACACGAACATCAATCTTAATTTCCACAAACAGACAAACCTACTTCATCGGCTTTTAGTATTAAGTATACGACTAAACACTTTCAATAAACAAACAAACATACAAAGCACGATCAAATCATACAAAGCACGATCAAATCATACAAAGTACGATCAAGTCACATAAGCGACTTCTAATCCCCTTTTTGTTTAATTAATCTTTTATTAATTAAAATCTCTTTTATCAGTAAAATTTCTTTTATCTAATAAAACTTCATTTATCAATCACTATTATTCATTTATTCTCTTTTCAATACTTCAAAAGTATTTATATACATATCTAAAATGGTATAAGTATATTCACAAATCATTAACAAGATTTCTTATTTTAAACATTTTCTTTTTCTATCTTTTTTGGAAAGATTCCTAACTTATAATTTCCTTCAAAATATCCAGTTTAAGGGTCTTAGTACTTTCACAAATCCATTCAAAAAGGTTTAAGACTAATGTTACTTAAACACTGTCATTATAAACCTAAAAGCATTTCAATTATGTTTACCTTTAAAACATTATTTTAGAGATCTAATTACTTTTATAAGTATAATAAAAAAAGGTTAAAGACAAATGTTATTAACACATTGTGTAATGACTCCACCACGATACCCATATTATTAAATAAAATTACAAGTAATGTCGTCTAATAAAATGGAAAATACGGCTGGTTAAGGATGATCAAATGTGATTATATCTTTATGCTTACGCTAACACGTCTTTATTACCATTTGAGGATCTGAACTGAATTTTTTTAATGTGTATAGTATTAATACAAAATAATAAACACACCGATTAAAATATTCAGAATAGTATACAATATAAATAAATTAGAATCAGCGTCACAGATCACAGCGGAATAATATACATCATATTCAAACTACTGTATCAGGTACAAAATGACTACTGAATAATATACATGACATATCATCCTAAATGTCAACATATAAAATAACGAAGCAAACTAAAATAGTCAAAATAGTCTACTCTAGCACTAGCACAAATCCAAAAGTCAACAAGTCCCTATACCTATAGAGTCTCAGTCTGACCTGAGTCTTATAAAATAAATGGGTCAGACTATGTCTAATAGAAAGATGAGATATTAATATCATAAATATGTGACTTAACAATAAATAAGCCATAATAAAAATATGTTAGAACAAATGATCATTATAAGGCATATCAAATAAATCACCATTTTGCAATTCCATTTATGACTTAACCATAAATAAGTCATCTTAAAATATGCCTAAAACCAATTAACCAAAATAAGGCATATCAAACCAAATCACCATTTCATAAATCCATATCAAGTCTCAAATGGACTATCATAAAAAATATGGTGATAAAAATTCAAAATTCCCTAGAGCTAAAAAGATACTAAATATCTATCCCAAAATCTCTGAAGAAAAAATCATCACTAATAAAATAATAAAGTATTCAACTATCAGTTTAAAAACAATGACATAGAGTCTAATGACCAAATAGACTGATATAGTCTAATAAACCAAAACGACCCGACCACATAGTGTAATAGTCAAACCAAATAGATTGATATCAGTCTAAAAGCCAAATAGACTACTTTGCGAATTTACTTAAACCAACAAAAGAGGTAAACATTGTCAAAATGTAAACCAAATAAACTTATAGGGCTGCATGTAACACCCATCCAAATAGCAAAAGAACAGCCACATTTGTAACGACCCAGAATTTGACCACTTTAAAATATACTATTTAAAGTGATTTTAAATATAAAATAGGTAATGTTATATGATTCAAACATAATTAGATAGGATTTGGAAAAAGAAGTATACACAAAAATAGCAACATTTGCCTATATCGACAAAAGTACAGAAAAGTAAGTTTCAATGGTTAAATAAATTATTTTAATTTATTTATGAGTATTTATATTTTTAAACAACATTATCAAAATTTATTTTTAAATTTGGTTTACATAAATAAACAGTTTAACTAAAACATCAAAATGTGACCGTAAAACATTTTGTCGAAAATCAACGTTTTGTCGATTAAAAGTTGTCGAACGTTGTCGCACCTTTATTTTCTTATATAGGAACATATATTTAAATAGTATAAGTATTAATTAATTCACTAATCAAGTTTACTTTTACTAAACAAGGTTAGAAACTTCTAGAAAACAATTAAGAAAAAGTAAGAACAAAAGGACAAAAACGGTTTACTTTTGTAAAATAAAGTTAGAAATCCTTTGATTTGATGTAATTAAGTAAGATTTGATTTGACTAATAAAAGATTTAAACTTAAAATTATATTTACTTAAACTTCTAATCACCATTAATGAATGTCACATCCATGCTTACTTTAAACATAATTATTACATAAACTTCACATCACATTTATACACTTCCTTTTATTATCAAATCTACATTTAATATATGTTTAGTCATGCATTGGAGAGAGTGTTTAATTGTACTTAAAGAAGACAAAATTGATTTAATATGAAAGGTATTTTGGTCTTTTTGGTTAAGGGTGATAAGGTAATTTGTGTAGTAAACTTCAACTATAAAAAGACAACCATCCATCCACTTTCTTTTACACATTTCTACATCTTCTTCTTCCTTTCTCAAGCTTTCTAAAAGCTTATCTAATGGGTTTCATGCCTTAGGAAAATAAAATAAAAATATTAGAAAAATAAAAAGTAAAGAGAAAATAAAGTATTCCACCTCAAAACCAATGCAAACTCCACCTTTTCACCTCCACAACCCACGGCCACACCCTCCTCACCTTCAAGCCATGAGCACCACCCCCCAAGAGCATGGTCGAGCCCTACATAGCCATGGCCGAGCACATCAAGAAGGAGGAGCAAGTTCAAGAAGCTCCGGAGCAAGAAAAAGAGAAGGAAGTGATGCTGGAATCGATTCGGGGATCTACATGAAAAAAATAGTGAAGTGTTGGATTAAAAGAATGTTGGTAGGAAGTTAATATTTTGGTAAAAGGTGAGTACTCATATTTAAAGTTACTAATTTCTAAAATTATTTCAAGTTAATAACATGAAAAGTTTGGTATATGTGATTAAATGTTTGATAACTTAGTTGATATTATGGTTGATTATATGTTTGTGATATGGATGATAACTTGGTGTCACATACCGAAATTTTCGACTTTCAAAAATTCGACATCGATACTCGCTTTATCGACTGCCGAGCAATCGAGTGCCGGAAACTCCAATAGTGAGGGTTTTAGAAAAAAAGAAAAGGTAGAAGAAGAAGAAAGCAGAAGAAGAGAAGAAGAAAATAGAGAAGAAGGACAACAACAGAACAAGAGCAGAACAGGAAACAGAAATAGAACAATATCAGAATCTCACATATCGCAGCGGAACAACATATAATAAATAAATGAATAATCTTTAAAACAAAGAACTATATCATTTTATATATACATCAATCATCAGAGTCAATATACAACAATGGACAGTTATATAAACTTGTCCTCATACAGAATACACAGCGGAATAAATATATCAGATACAAATACTACGTCTCGCCATCCAGCTACTTCCAAAGCTCCAGAATATCCAGAATATCCTGATGATCTAACTCTAGACTGCCCGTGTGGAAATTGGTGGGCACCCAGAGTTTAGAAGGGAAACAATAAACTCCGAGTCAGTCATGGTGACTGGTGTGAGATCGTAAAACAGTTATTCTTTAAAACAACAACAGAAAAATTTTAAAGTCAATTCGCAATGCTTTTGGAAAATGAAACTACCATAAGACCTCCCACCACACACACAATGCAAACGCAGACTTGGAGGAGATTTCTTCTTATGATAGTCAAAGATGCTTACTACGCAAAAATCAAATTCTTTTTGATATTATTATTAGTGCATAGTGTAGAAAACTTTTCAAAAGTATAATATTAATCTTAGCCAGCATAGGTACCATTATAGTATGCTTGCTATAGCTACCATATTAAATGGCAGGTTCTACAACTAAAACCTACAAGGCTCGTATTGTTTCTTTGGATTTCCAACAAATGGTCAGGCTAAGGAACTTCCTTTTTCCACGATGGGTACGTCCCTGGAATAGACGACCCGAGAAATAACCTAACATTACGGTTAGATCTCTGCCAACACAAGGCCGGGTTACCTCTGCAAAAATAGGTAACTACTGACACGCGTATGCCATCCCCCGATCGTAACCGATCTTCCCGAGGATCCCCGATTTCCAACAAACCACATAGATAATAATGCAGCAACCACATAGGTTAAGTATCTGGGCTCCATACCATGATACCACCTCTATCCAGAAGGAATGACATACACTAAGGGGCGCTACTCCCTAGAACCTTGCCGCATCCTTCCTGTTTCGACCATTTCCGGGGTGTGAGGCTCGACGAAGTCTCGTCCACAAAGCTACGCTTTCTCAAAAAGCCCTGCTTCGGGTCAAACAAAAATGATCAACCTATGATCACAAAGATATAAGATCAAACAAATGATCATATCACAAATGATCAAACACTGATCATTTCACAGCAACACTCAGTATGCCACGTTACCAAATTGGGATATATCGCTGATAAATTTCAACTACATAACCTCTGAGCTCGTACGTCTCAGAGAAGGGTGTTAAGCTAAGAGAATAAATTCTCCGCCACCAACAGAAATGTATTTGAAAGAAATCAACTTTATATCTCAAATTGTAACGTCAGACACACAATCCATACAAGTCTGTTCCGGGATCGAACAGAACCGAAGGCACTTCTCACGAAGCCCTTGCATATCCGGATAATTTTCTAATCACGTCCGGACTTCCCGTCACTAAGGGTGATAAAACCTCTAAATCGGAGATCAGCCGATGTAGAGTAACTCGACGGTAATCCTTCCGTTTTCAAAAATATCCGGTCTTCAACACCGGTCTTCGAATGCAGTTCATAATGACGTATCACATATTCGTAATGGGTTATACGACCCCATGGTCCTTTCCCGGCTAACCCGAATAGTGAGCGATTATTCAAAAATAAGTGTGGCATTCAAATTCATCCAATTCACAACAAATACCTACTCAAGATAATTATTGATAGTCGGTTATTTAACTATCAATAAAGATGCGCAACATCATCAGATTTCAAATAATTTTCCAAATTATTTATTCTTCAAAAATATCTTTACTAGATATAAAATTTCCACACTTAACCGTTTGAAAACAATTTCAAATCAATTCCCACATTTCTTTTTATCTTTGAAGATAAAATCTCAAAACAGTTCATTTCATATTGGAAAAGCATTTCCACACTTATTAAAAATAAGTGTTTCACAAATCATTTATTTTCAACGTTTGAAAATATTCGATATACTTAAATCAAATTAAGTATATATCCATTCTTTTAAGGAAAACATTCTCTTAAGCACATTTATTTGAGTCAAAACGAATGTTACGTAAAACATCGTTACGAACGACTCAAAATCACTAGTATAGGGATTCGAATTTTAAGATAGATATGTAAATCCCAATACTACATAAAACATTTTCTTTCGAAAATCATTTACTATAACAACAGTGTTATAGTCCATCATTTCCTTATTTCTCGAAAACGTCTATTTGAACAATGAATGTTGAAATCTATGATTTCGATTCACAATACATTTTAAAACATCTTTAAAATGTTTAACTTCATTTTTAATATTACTTCTTCAAAAATGAATCCATTTTATTCAATAATATATTCACTGTCCAAAATCGTGAATATACTTCACTTAACCAAATTTCAATCTTTCCTACACATTTATTTCAAAACTAATTCGCTATCCAAATTCGCGAATATATCTTCTTTAATAACCTTCTATATTTGATTTATCAAATTCAATTGATTTCGAATTTATAAACCAACGATTATAAATTCTATTTCCATTTTATAACAACTTCGACTTATACATTTCTTTTTATTAACTTTTATACTTTACTTATCAAGATAAGTGATTTCGGATCTATAACCAACTTTTATAAATTCCAATTCCATTCATAAAAAATACTTCAATACCAAATCAATTTCAATATTGATTTCTAAATTTATTTTCAACTTTAAAATAAAATTTCCATACTGATTTCTCAAAAATTCATTTCCAAATATTAAATCAATTACAGATTGATTTCTAATTTTATTTATCCCTACTAAAATAAATTCTTATTTTCCTTCAAATTTTTCAATATCCTGTTTTTAAATGGATTCTTTAAATTGAAGTCATTTTACATTTACTTCCCAAATCATTTCAATTTACCAAGTAAATTTCTAATCGGATTTCCAACTTATCTTCTTTTAATAAATTCCTTTTTAAGAAAATAAATTTCAATCATTTCTTTCAATCTATTTAAAAATCCAGATTCTTAAATTAAATTCTTCAATTTATAATCACTATTTTACGAAATCCATTTATTTAACATTTTCACTTGATTCTGGAATAAATTTGATAAGATTATAAAAATTAACTTTTTATACTTTAAAAATTCCTTTCTTCAAAATTTATTCAATTTCTAAAATTGATTCACTTAGAAAATTTCTACTTGAATTTCAAAAATTCAATTTCGTTAATCTTTGGAATCCGATGATGCCAAACATCCATTCAGCTAAATTTTAGCTTTTCAAACAATTTCCAGATATCAATATGATTAATAGCATCACTATAATCATTCACAGATTCATATCACAATAGAAATAAATTCAATCAATGTGAGGGGTCCAGTTGGATCCCTCCAACCTGTTTTCCTGCATCCAAAGATGTTAGCACAATACCAATTCCGCTCCAGTACGGAATTATCGCGGTATATGGGTTTTATAAAAATCCGCTTACTAACGGCGCAATAGGGTCTCATCCGCTATACGAGGCGGGAAATCATCAATCCAATATATACATATGCCAATATGTATATATTGCTATATATATAGATATATCCTACTATATCTAATATCACATTCAAACAGTCAAGCAAATCAAATTAATAACTGTAAAATCAAATTTCCTTCGAGTGAGAAAGATCTCACCTTTGATTTTAATTTGCAATCCATCTCTTTTTCGGCTCGACTTCCTTGATTTATACCTTGTATAAATATTTGTACACATCTATTAATATTCGAAAAAAATTAATTAACCAGTTTCCATTTTTAATTGTTTAATCCTGATAGTTCTGTTCCAAACCAATTTCTCAATTAATAATCTTATTTAACCAACATTTAAATTTCCTTAAACCCATTTTCTTTTTATAAATTCATCTAACAAAAATTCAACTTCGTTTGTAGTAATTTTAGTTATCCAATGATTTACTTTCAAACTAATTCTCTTTAACAAATTTTCTTATTTTTAAAATAACACCTTAAATTCTAAACAACTTCTATTTGATAATTTATACGAACCAATGATTTTATCTTAACAAATCTCTTATTTTAAAATAAATCTTTTTATCCAATAAATTAAATTCCTAACGAATCTTCTTTTACAGAATACTTTAAACAAATTTTTCTTTACTGAAATATATTTAAACTGAAAATGAAGAAAAGAATTAATTACTGCAGATATACCTCACTGCAAATTGAAGAACTCAGGCCCGAACCAAACCTCGACCACGCTACTGAACTCGGCCTCGAAGCTATCGACTACGCCCAGCACTTCGACTTCGTCCCCTCCCCGTGAACCCTAATACGCTACCACCTCCTGCCGCGAATCTTGCTCGCGGTTCCCTCTTCCATGAACACGAACGAATCCCAGCAACATCGAGTCCTAGTTCGCGTCGAGTTCCCCTTACTGCCTCGAGAACGAAGCCCTACAGCCATCATCCCACAAGAGTCGCCCTATCACGCAGCTAGGCGTCGTGACAATCGCTGTCGCCAACATCAATTCCATCGTGCTCGAGTTCGAGCTCGAAAACCCCAAAATCGCCGCCACGCTCCTCTTCACGACGGCAGATCCTCCCCCAAATTCCAGTCGCGAAATCCCACCTTGGCGCTTGCAAGCACGAGATTTCCATCGCAACTTCATTATCGCGAGTTGCCTCATCCACTTCGCCAGCGCACGCGCGAGCTGCTCGTACGAAATCGCGACACCCCATTGCGAAACGAACGCGAGAATTTTTGTTTTGATAATGAACTGAAATATCTTGGTTGCCATTGATTTTTATTTTGTTTCGTTCGTATGATTTTGAACTGAATGATTTTGTTTCTTCTTGCGTGATAAAAGGAAAAGAAAGGGAGACAAGGGTACGTGATATTGCAGAGAAAAAGTATCGATGTTGAAAGAAGGCAGACTGAAGAAGGAATCTCTGCTGCGTTGACAAAGTTTAAATTTTAAAATTAAATTGAATTTGATTTATTTTTAATGCGTTTATTCACCGTACGGTTACATAACAACTCCGATCAATACGAAATTTGAAATCCAGTAATAATTCAATATTACGGACCCAATGGAAGTGGTTTCGTCGAATTCCGAGACTGCGCCTCGGACGGCTATTTTTAAATATCGATTCGAACGACTTAATTTCAAAACTGAACAAATCGTTTTCAAATTCGTTTCTGAAGCTTATGTTATCTTCAGTAATATCAATATGAATTTTACAAGCTTTTGAAATATTTTTCTTCAACTAAAAGATTGAAGATTCAAATTTTTATTCAGCATTCAATCGATTAAATTTTAAAGTTTAATCGCAAATTTTCAAAGTTATATCGGGGATTCAAATTAAATTATCGTTCAAATATTTAAAATTAATTAAATATTCTCAATTTAATTTGTTCAAAATTCAGGGTCGTTACACTTGGTTTGATAAATGATAAGAGAAATGGTTAGTAAGTATAGTTATTTCAATGGAAATTAAATCCATATAAATGTGTGTATGGAAATTATTTAGCCTCTTAATGATTTCAAAATAATCTAAAAAGGTTAGAAATGATATTGTAATATTATAATATGAAATGAAATGAAAAAAATGAGTTTCTAATGATGAAAATATTATTTTAAATAAGTTAAAATAGTTTAAATATGGTTTAAAACAAATTTGAAGTGTTTCGGACAAGTTCCAAAGCAATTCACAAAATTAGTCAAAATAGAGCTCGTCGTGTTGCGGTAGTTCGTAAATTTCGACCCGTAACTTCAAATTAACGTAGAGAATGATTTATTAGTCGGATTTCTTCGAAATGAAATTTTTTTGGTCCATAATGATAATAATATTCCAACGAAGAAAGAAAATCAGGATTTCATCAAGTAGATTTTGAAATATGTCCAAAACAATTTTCTAAAAACATCACGGTTTTGCAGTTCGGAATCCAAAAAGGGATTTCTTTATAAATGATATTTTTAAATGACTAAAAATATGAAATAAATTTGATAAATATATTAAAATGGTTTAAAAGAGATTTAGAATGGAAAATATGAATTTTCAAATATTAAAAAGTTGTTTAAATCAAATAAGCTTATAAAGCACTCTCCGCAGCACTTTTCTACTGCCGTTTCTACGACTTTTTAAAAGAAGGTTTAAACTTAACGATTTTTCCTAGAATCAATTATGAATGTTTTTAAAAGGAAAATTAAGAGTTTAAAAGATAATTTGGAATCTTTGTAATCAATTCCAAAACAAAGCTAATAATTGAGTATGCGGAAACGACTAGTACATTTGTCCCGCCTGTGAGATCTGAGAAGATAAAACAAGGTGTTTAACTAAGGTTAGGGATGGAGCAACTAGTGCCTTGAACTTACCTGGCCTATGTTTTCTTTTCTTAGGCGAGGGGTGGAACAGATCGAAAGGAAAGCCCAGATGCTCTTAAAAGATTATATTAAGTTTTTTCAAAATAAAAGAAGATTGGTATTATCCAAAATTTAAGCAATCTCCAAAACGAATAAACTACAACTTGGATTGCATAGATATAATCTTCTTATACTTGGACGAGTTTGTTAAGATTGATTTAGGGTTTATCGTAAACGATGTCTTAAGTAACATTGTTTTTGACCCCCTAAAAGTTAAGGAATTTAGATCGAGTGTTAGATGAAGAAATTTGAAATATTATCCAAAGCAAAAGAACGAATAAACTTAGAATTACTTTAAGACAAAAGGAAATCTTTAATTAAGATTTAATAAATGATTTGGGAATATTTTCCTAAGTTAAAAGTTGTAACTTGAATATAAGAAATCTTTAATTAAGATTTAATAAATGATTTGGGAATATTTTTCCTAAGTTAAAAGTTATAAAGATTAAAAGAATGATTTGGAAAAGATTTTCTACGTAAAAGAGAAAATGATTTGGAATTATTCCAGGATTTAAGAAAGGGTTAAATAAATCAAATGATTTAATAAATGAGGCTTAATGATTCCATATACACTTGAAAAGGAAATGAAATAAATTGAAAAGAATATATCTAAGAAAGATATATGATTAAATGGAAAAATAAAGTAATTGATTGATGGTTGACATCCACTTATGAAGTTAACATCGTTTTATCGATAATTGGATTTCGAAGGAACCAGGGTCGGATTTGGTTGATTCCTATCCGAAAACCACTTCGAACCAATTTACGTGTTCGAAGATTGAAGATGTTTGAAGATGGAGATATTAAGACGAATAATAATGAGGGACTACTTGTTAATTAATTGAGGATAAACTCCCGATTTACTATATTGTAGCAGTGGTCTCTTTGTTATGAAAAATCTCAAAACTACAAGGACTTCTCGCCTAGTAATGGACGAGGAAAGTACTTTCGGTTTCGTTCGGTCCTAGAACGAACTTGTATGGATGACTGTCTGACCTTGCATTCTAAATCACAATGAGTGATCTTTATAAATGTATATCAGTCGGTGGTGGAGAAGACACCTTCTCTTAGCTTAACACCCTTTCCCGAGACATACGAGCTTAGGAAGTTATACGTTTGTATAAATCAGTCATGTGAATGTGGAATGGCAATGTGGCATTCAAAGTGAAAGGTTGTTTCATTGTTTTCTTTGAGGAATATCTTTCTCTTGGGAATTATGGGCATCTTCGACAAAGGTTGTTTCATTGTTTTCTGGTTGTCGATTTGCCCCTAGCAGAGCGTTTAATCTGTCCATCATCAAAGCGTTTTGAGCTTCGATTTGTTGGTATAATCCAGACACTACATCGTCTAATTCAGCCCTTGTGACTCCAACGGTAGGAGTTGCCTGGTTTGCTGCTGGGGAAGCAGAGGTTCCCTCATGAGCATTTCCGGATCTGGTAGATCTACTCTTTCTTCCAGGAGCCATGATTTCAGATAGACTTCTGGTCTTTAGAGAGATTCTTTCAGCAAACTTTTGCGAAGCAATGGTGAAAATATTCCTGAGTTGGGTTCTCAGTGAAAGCATCAAAAATGTTAACGTCAAAAATTGAACGCTAACATCCCGGTGTAAGTAATTCTCAGTAAAAGCATCGAAAATGTTAACGTCAAAAATTGAACGCTAACACCCCGGTGTAAGTAATTATAATGTGAAAGCACCACCCGTTGGTACGGGAACTAGAGATAAGCAGAAAATGATGTAAAAGTAGTAAAAATACAACAGTTTTATAGTGGTTCGGCTTAATATCAAGCATACATCCACTTTAAGCTTCTTTATTGCTGATTCGATTACAACTCTTTACAATGAACTTTGATTACAACACACTTAAGACGAGTAGCTAGAACTTGAATGGAGAAGATCTCTTCAAATCCATGTTGAATGTGTTAGGTCTCTTCCAAAAGTTCGTTGAAGCGTCTTCGGTGTTTGGAGTGCTTGAAGTGTTGGATGAGTTGAGAAAACAGCAGAGTATCGGCGTCTCAGAAATGATTCAGAAAAGTCCTCTCTCAGTTGGAGCAGGTGTAGTATTTATAGGAAAAACTAGGGTAAGCCATAGGTCATGAACGACCTAAGGTAGGTCGTAAGTCGCGAGCGACCTAAGTTAGGTCGTGGGTCGTTAGCGATCTAGAAGACATGGCTTGATAGGGTCGCACTAGATCTGTCTGAACGGGGTAGCAAGTTGTAGGTCGTGAGCGACCTTGGATAGGTCGTAGGTCGTGAGCGACCTAGGGAGCATGGGCTACAGCTTAACAGGTTTGCACTTGGTCACTTGAACAAGTTGGTAGGTTGTGGGTCATGAGAGACCCAGGAGAGTAGCAGCATAAGAAGTTGTCTCAACCTTGTTTTAGCTCGCGGGCGACCTAATGAAGGAGACAGAATGTATGTGGTCTCTCTCTACTTTTAGCACGCTAGGTTGCTAGGTCGCTCCCCTTCCACCTCGTTAGGTCGTTGGGTCCTTAGGTCACTTATCCTGCTGCTTTGTTAGCTCGCTGTAGAACTTCTTCCCTACTAGGTCACTTGCGTGTTAAATCGTTAGGTTGCTTGGGTTGTTAAGTTGTTAGGTCGTGAGGTCTTTAGGTCGCTGGGTCACTTCACACTTTAGGTCGCTAGGTCGTTTCCATTATTAGTTCGCTATGTCGCTTGACCTTATAACTCATTAGGTCGCTGAGTCTTCAAAAGAGGGGTTAACACTTGCCCCTCGAAGTATACGCCTAGGGTCTAGGTCGTGTGCTTCGATACTTGTTAACTCGCTCTTTACTGAGTTGCTAGGTCGTGAGCGACCTAATGGTGGAGTTAAGTCGTTCGCACCATATCAGATTCTACCGTACTTGCATATAAGTTGTCCATCTTCTTCCTCCTCCTCCTTACTTGCTCCACTATTCGAAACCACCATTGACGAATTCTTGAGCTTTCGAAGACAAATTTCATCCAACTAGTCAACAACCATCTTCATCATCACATCGTGTAAGTGGATCTGCTCATTATCCAATCCTTGATCACCATCAAATCGCGAATTCCCCCATTTGCCATCTCTAACCCAATTTCATATGCCGCGTTGCACCAAGAGTCACACTACGATTGATTTTTGATCGTCATCGGTTGCGCTACCATTGTAATTCTTGTAAACATAGCAATGCATCGGGTTTATAATGGATTTGAGGCGATTTGATTCGGTTTTTAAGGTGATTTTGGTAATGTGGAGAGATGACGATAAGAAATCGGGTTAACGGGTTTGCAAGTTAGATGGTTTGGTAAGTGGAGAGGAGCTGATAGGTTAAGGAGAGTTGGATCATTCCTGGCTTAGGATCTTCGAACGACTTATGGCTTAGGAGTTAGGACGCGAATTGCACGACCTAATCGGCTCAACGGCTTAACTGTTTTGCGACTTAACTGGTCAAAATATCACATGAATTTTAAACAGAATGACCTAAGGAAGTCCGACCTATGTTAGGTCGCTGGGGCATAATCTGGATGACCTAACTGTCCCGAGTTAACTTAACCCATTCCTGCGACTTAAACCACTTATGACTTAAGCTACTTGTGACTTAGGCTCTCTATGACTTAATTAATTTTTTTTAGGTCGTGCATGCATTCAAGCGACCTAGGACTTAATCAGATTTGCACTGCCCTGCCTTGAATTCTTTGACTTGAACAATGTGACTTAAGAAAGTTTGCCTTGGACATTTACAAAATTTTGGCAGGACTTGATTGAATTTCCAACTTGATCAACTAGAATGAACTGCTTGAACTAATTGTACTCTTTTACAGATTATATTAACTTTAATGCTAATAACCTGTTAAATACAACATTTGCAGAAAACTAGGGCGAATATACTGCCATTGATTGCCCACATCGAATGATAGATTAGTCGATAAAGAATAATCAACTTAAGTGAACTGTGTGAACGAAATGCTGTGAGTCAACAAGTTCAAGTGAAGTATTAAAGCAAAGCTAAAATAATCAACTAAAGCTGATTTGTTTGCATCAACACTGTACTTGGACTTAAAATAACACGCCCTGAAACTCTATAATTGACAAATGTCAACTAATTTGATTCTAGTTATATTTGCTTGTCATTTTACTAGTTTTGCACAACACTTCACACTTTTAGGAAACGTGCACCTTCATATTTGAATATCCAGTTCCTTGTGTAGAATGACTTCTCAACAAGAAGAAATAGGACAAGCTTGGGAAGTCTTTCCAATTACTAACCCGTTGAATGATCCTCCGGAAAGAACTCCGACCTCCTTGAATCATAGAGTTTTCAGTCAGTTGTGCATTCAGTTCGGCATTGCTGAAGCAGACGCTCAGCTTCTCGGGATAAATGATACTGCTGATAGGCCACCTCATAGCTTTATTGCAGTTAACCGATAGATGTGCTTGAATGGAGCTATTCCTCCTTTCAATGACTTTCTTCGAACGCTCCTTCTCCGATTAACCATCTCTCCTTTCCAACTACACCCCAATGGCTATGCCATCTTGATGGGGTTGTGTGTGCAATTCAGGAGGACACTTGACCATCTTCCGAGCTTCGAAGAAGTCTGCTACTTATGCACTTTCGCAAAGAACAAAGATCACCCTTCAATTATTCTCGTGAGAGGCGCGAGAAACCGTAAACTGATTTTAGACTTGCCCGAGAGTGCACACGGGTTTTTAAGCCAATTTTTCTTCGTTCGCTGCCCCCCGGGGTTCTATGCCATCTGGAGAATAGGAAGTAAGATTGCCTATTTCCGCTCACTTCATTTTTCTGAATTTCTTGGAACTCGAATTGCCAAGTACTTAACTTCAATCTTTACTTTTTGTAGCACTTCCTCCTCCGCTTAGAGATCCCAACCATAAGCCAACCTTCAAAACATTAAGTGTCATGGCGGCTGAGGAGAGAAGCATCAAGTTTTTGCTGAAAGTCAAGTTTCTACACCAATTTGGGCTTTTACATCCCTCTCGATCTACTCAGCTTCATGAAGCTTCTAGTTTCGAGACTGAAACATTAGCTGCCCCGGTGTCTACCGAAGAAGTCGCATCGAAGGAAACTGCTGCAGGAGTTTCGTTAGTGAAATGTTCCACCCCTGCCGATGTCGCGGGGTCATCCGGCAGGCTTACACTTTCCCTGGTGATTGAAGAAGGAGTTGAAAAAGAAAGCTCCGCTGGGCATGACGGTGACGATATTTATGGTGAACTGAGTGACCTGATGATAACTTCACAGGAGCTTTTTAAGGATGACCCTGTTACTACTAAAGTTATTTCTCCAGTAGTTGAGGCGACATCGGCCCTGCAACAAGCTCCGTCAGCTTAAGAGTTGACACCGGTTGCAAAAGTCGTCACCGCTCCTAAGCCAAAGAGTGGTTTGTAGTTTGACGCGCATAGTTTGCACATCACACACACACTTAGGATTTTTGGCACTTATACGCACTTAGCTTCTTTACTTCGAAGATTTTGAAGTTTCGTATCTTTTTCATTTTCAGATTCTCCGATGGGGCGCAGTAGCTCGTACTACGACGATTTCCAGCGCTATGGAAGGCATGGCACTTATGATCACAGGCGCTATCTCCCTGCCCCTAGGGAAACCAATGAAGAAAGAGCTGCTAGGAAGGCTCAAGAAAGAAGAGTTCATGAGCAGCGATACGGGAGAAGGGATGAACGATATGACTCTTCTCAAAGAGGTGATGATTCCCATAAAAGAAAATCACATGATGATAAAGGGAAGAGTCATGTCGTCGAAGATCCAAGCAAGCGGGCCAAGCATAGTGACGCGTCTGCATTTTCTGAAAGCCTGCTGCTTCTATTTCTATAGACATCCCTTCTGGTTCTCCCGCCCTTGAAAAAGCTAATATTCAGACGATCATTAGAAGGCCTCGATATCAAGTTGAAAAGGGCCCGGCAACTCTCCAAAGCCGATTTCCGCACTGGTTCTTAAAGGGAGTGCGTTTTGATCTCGATTTGGTCCCTATCGACAAACAAGCCATGCTACGAAATCTTGATGCTGTAAAGCTTGATATCGAAAGAATGTCTAGCTGGCAAAAACTGGTCGACGAACTCCAAAGAGTCAACCATGCCAATCTTGAGGCTATGCTGACTATGGAAAATGATAAGTCTGAATGGCAGAAAATTCTCGACCAACACGATGTAGAAATGAAGAGCATCGCCGATGACAACGAGAGACTTGAGGCCAAAGTTGAGAAACTAAAGAATGAGCTCGCCACCTCTTCCACTTCCTATACACAAAAGGAAGAGATGCTCCAGAAGCAAGTTCGGGATGCTCATGCTGCTCAGCGAGATGCTGAAGCCAAACTTGAAGTGGAGCAGCGTGTTGTTGAAAAATACCGCAATGACACCGTCCAGCTGCGGGAAAGAGTCAGCTCCCAAGATTTGGAAATTATAAGGTTGTGGGCTCAATTATTAAAGACTGAAAAAGAGCGCGATGAGGCTATCGCTGGAAAGGAAGCAGCTGAGAAATCGCACGAGGCGACGAAGGCCAATATTAGCTCTACTTTATTTGATTTCTACCTCCATAGTGTTTTGGGGCGCGGAAGCCTCTCATTCTTGGGCCCGAAGTATGAGATCACCTTTGCTGAAGTGTGGGAGGCCGCAATTGATATGCTCGAAGGTGCTGGCTATGATGAAGCAGACCTTGAGGCGCATTATTTTGATGATGAAACTCACGCCGCTCTTGCCAGAGGAAAGGAGCAACTTGCTAAAGTGCGAGCCGGATCGACGGAAGAGGAGCATCCAGGGAAGGAAACACCTTTAACTTCCCCTGCCCGTACTTCGATTTCGGCTGACGTTGATATCATAGGCTCCAGTCCTCATTCCCCGCCTCTTGCTAAAGTCAAAACCGGGAGTACAACTGCACAGGGCGGAGACGCAGGCAAAGAAAGCGCCGAAGCACAAGCTTATGAGGTTGACATCATAAAGCCAACTTCTCTAGGTAACTTAAACGTTGAACCAGGTCAAGCGGATTACTTGTTTGCTTCAACTGAGCTTGATGAATTTCTCGCTTATTACTTAAGTCTCGATGAGCCACTGTCTCCTCTCTTTACGAGGAATACTGATTTTAACTTTTCTTCTTCTATAGTGAGATCACAAAGTGCTGTACATACTTCTCCTCCTCCAACTGTTGTTCCTCCTTCTTCTCAAGTTATTCCTCCTTCTGCTTCTCAACCGAGATCGCAGGAAGAAAAAATAGAAGCGCTTCAAGACTTGGACGATCTGGCTGCTTCACAAGAACAGTAGGCGGAAGAACTTAAGGAGGGTGAGAAGACCCCGGAGCAACCTTATGATGATGACACAAAGCTTTCTGCATTGATTACTCTGGGAAGTGAGTCTTCTTCGAAGAAGAAAGGGAAACGCGCAGTTTCGAAGAAGAAGAAGAAAAGCGCTTCTGCTGGTGAAGAAAAAGTGGAAACAGATCCAGCTACACCTCCTTCTCCTTCTTCCCCGACCCGTCCACGCCTGCTTTAGAAATTAATCATCAAGCTGGGCAAGAGCTCTAAAGGTGGTGGGAAGAAGGAGTAATGAGCTTGACTTTACGCTTCTTGTTTTGCTTTTTGTTTGTATATAAAGGCTTGTACTGATCGGAGACTGTGCGAGTACCGGCCCTCGCTTTCTTAAACCTACACATGTATACAAATTTTATAGTATGGAATAAAATGATTCTTTTTGCTTGTACAAACTTCTGTCTGTATTTGAGAATGCATTTATTCCTTGTTTCTGCACAAGTTTCTTTGTATGATATTGTAGTGAGCTAGTGGTATGTTGTTTAAGTGTTGCTTTTATTAATGTAGCTATATTGCCCCCATACCACGGCTCACAGCGATCTTCTCTATTTTGAGGAGATTTGTACTCTTACTCTAGAGAATAATTCTTCCATTTTGAGGAAGTCATATTCTGCTTTAGTAGAGTTATGTTTTGTATTAGAGAAATTCTCTTTCTTTTCATTTTAGAAAAGGCTAATACACTTCAACTTTCGGAGATGACCACTTTAATCTTTGAGAAGTGGGTTTCTCCTACGCGGTGAAGCGAGCTTTCAAAGAAGGCTTTGATTTCTTGGACGTGCCTCGTTATAGGGCTTTTGCCTCCGAAGAGGGCTCCTACGAAGAGTTGTGCCTCCGAAGAGGGCTTGTGCCTCGTTAGAGGGCTTTGTTGGCCTCCAAAGAGGAGCATTTGGCCTCCGAAGAGGTCTTGTGCCTTCGGAGAGGTCTTGTGCCTCCGGAGAGGTCTTATGCCTCCGGAGAGGTCTTGCGCGCCTTGGGGAAGGTCTTTTGCTTCCGAAGAGGGCGGTATGTGCCTTTAGAGAAGGCTTGTGCCTCCGAAGAGGTCTTGTGGTGCCTCGGGAGAGGTCTTCTGCCTCTGAAGAGGTCTTGTGCCTCCGTAGAGGTCTTGGTTGGCCTCAAAAGAGGAGCATTTGGCCTCCGAAGAGTAGCATTTGGCCTCCGAAGAGTAGCATTTGGCCTCCGAAGAGGGCTTTGTTACTTGTGTCCTTCCACCATCTGCTTCTTAGCAATTCCTCGTTATCACTTCAAGTACATGTCCCATTCTTTTGCAAGTTGTTTGCTTTTTGCCAATGAAGTGTACTTTATCGTTGAGTGGATCCATGGGGCAGACGCAAGCTACTTTACCGGATGTTCGTTTGCACAAACGATCGTGATTGGTTAGTAAGGATCTGGAACCTTCTCGTCAGGAAGGTGCCCGCTTTGGTGGAACCATCAACTGTTTGTGAATAGCACTTCTTTTGTAGGAGTTGAATTTGGAATTTTATGGCTTGTCATTTATTTATTGAGTGATTTGTAGGAATCACTTGGCTTCGTGATGTGTTGAATAGGTAAACTTTGCTTTGATAGCCTGCAATATTAAATCGACATTTTAGCAATATTTTTAATATATCTGCATATCGAAATGAGACAGGCATCTTATAGCATTAAAGAACACAAGATTTATAGTTCTTTATTATTGATTCGCACTGATTTCTCAGTAGTTTACAATACAAGAGTTATACATCCATCGTCATTTTACAAATTTAAGCAATGCTTTTTAAGTAAAATATGGACGCAGTCAATGCTATTCCCAGGTCTCGGGACTAGACTCATATTTCCACTGGATTCATAGTTTTGGATCCATATGCTAGACAGAATGAAAGGTGCCCAGTTGCAGTTTTGTGGGTAGTTAGCAGCACTTTGATTAACTTCATCTCAAAGCGTAAGCATATCTCTCCAACTCGTCCCAACTTCTGCCTGCTGGGTGAGGACCCCCTGTGACAATGTAATGACCCTAAAATAAAATAAAAATAAAATTAAAAATATACATTTATATTAAGAAAATTCTGAAATTATATATATATATATATTGCATTAAAAAAAAATTGGAACTCAAAAATAAATATAGCTCTATGTCCAAAGAATTATGTAAATACATATATTTAATATATATGGGGTGTTTTCTGTTTTATATAAAGATAGAATAAAATGAAGTTTAATAAAAAGGTTTATATGTCTTATAATTGTGCCAAAAATAATTAGCATAATATATGTAATTTTTTATTTAAATATAGAAGGAGTTACTGATTTGACAAAGAGGCAGAAATATATATATATACATACAAAATCAAATAAAAATTTCCATATCTTATTTATTTCAAGCAAATAATATGAGTGAATGATTTTACATTATATAATAAGGTATGGTAGTATGCATGATTGAATGGAGATAATAGATAAGTAGAAAATACAAAGGAGATTTTCAGATTCCTTAAACTTATAAAAAAAAGAAATAATAAACCGAGGGTCACATGCATATGGCATGAGTAGAAAAGAGTCATGAAAATAGTATTGAGTGTTTAAAAATGCATGATCCCCGAAATAACTAATTAAAGTAACCTAATGTGTGCCTTTCCAATTTATGACCACACAGGAATATGATATGTACATGAACATCTAAGGGTATCAGGGGAATTACCCATTTTCTTAAACCCTAGAATGGATTTATAAATAACTGCACATAACCAAATCCATCATTCTCTGGGGATCAAAACAAAAATAAAATAAACTAGGAGAAACACTAGCTTGAGGCTTTGGGGGATTTGCTGTTCAAAGGATTAAGGCAGTGAAAGGAAAACATTAGGTGAGTATTTATCCTTTGTATGCAATGGCATTAAGCCCTATTGCAGGCAGCCTAAAATATTATGAGTCATTTAAATCTCTGAAATGATTTGTTATGGGTGATATGGATGTTTGTTTGTGCATTTTTGTTTGGAGCATTAATCTGTAAGTGGGCTTTTAGAGTTAACATGATTTGAGCATTCTTGTTCTATCTTATTATCATTAAACATGGATATAGATTAAATAGGGGAACATGGGGTTGAACCAGAAAATATACAAGCAGTTATATCTTTCTGAAATATGAATGAAAGAAAAACTAAATTGGTCACTTGGGAGTTAGTCAATGATCTGCTTACTTCAGGTGGGAGCAAGTATATGCATGGTGCAACTGCACCCTGAGGCCTTTGTGTGTTGGAATAATTTAAACAACCTGGGAGTTTCCTTCACAATGCATACATAGTGTTCATTTGACAAGGAGATGTAGACCATAAAATAAATAAGGAATGAGATTTATAAATTTGGGTTATGAATATCTAGACAGGGAGTTAAATTAATCAGGATTAATGTGATGTTCTGGTTAGTTGCTGGATAAAAATTTGGAGTATAAAGCCTGAGTTTACTCATCTAGAATTGGAGAGAATGAATCAAGAATTGTACATATGTTTATTTTAACTGTTTGCTGTGTATTTGTTTAAATAGATGAATGTGTTTTTGTATCACTTTGTATGAACCAAAACATGCTAAGTATAAACATCTGTTTAACTAGGAAGGCACTGCAAGATTACCAAAAATTATGAATATGTATACAAAATTGATAAATGCTCATACCAGTGAAAACTGACCCTTTTGGTTGCCCTTGTAATCATCTAGGTGTCTCAAAAATTCTTTGGGGCAGCTAAATGAATTGCTTGCAGGAAATTGAAGTTGGCTTGATGAGTAAAGAAGGCATTGGCTGCTAGTATAAATAAGAGAGACTTGTTTTAAAAATTTGCAGTTGCATTGTAATGAAATTACTAGTCAAGTTCTATTTCTGTAATTGAAGTTACTTGTAGGAAACTTTCTAAGTATTTGGGTTGAAAATATGTACTTAAGCAAAACCTGTTGTGAGTGATCATTGATGATGTTTGGTTAACTACTAATTTATTTTATGAATGTTTGATTTGGAGAAAATAAGGAGATAGTCATATCATATACATATGATATGTGCATATATATTTGATCTCTTATTTTTATTGCTTATAATTTGTCTTATGGAAATTAAACAGCTAAGGGGATTGATTTTCTTTTGAAATAAACTCTCAAGATTTTAGTAGAATATTCAAGTGAAATGAATTTGTGCATGGCAGGTAAATGATACTGGCATGTGCATGAATTCTGGAAATTTGTATGTATTTGAGTATTTAAATTTCAAATAGAACTATGAGAGCAGTAGACTTGGAAGATACTGAATTTTGAATAATTGAATGAATACATATAAGAATGCATTTCAGAAAACTAGACATAAACATGCTGGGGATTAGGAGTAGGACTTTGTAGAAGATTGTTAATATGAGGGACATGGGTTTGCAAGTGGTAAAGGAGGGCCGGCCTAGATGGCCATGGGTCAAGCCCTTGGAGCCTGGAACCACTTCATTTCAATCAATGAAGTGTAAAGTGCTTCCGGGACAAAACTAAAGAAAACACCAAGCAGCCCTCAAATAACACCAAGTATATCCCATAAATCACCAAGTATGTAAGTCTACACCATATTAAATTTAAAAATGCTAAAAGTCCTCATCTAATCAACCTGAAATGATAAATGGAAATTACTCCCAATATCCCGGCCTGCAAGTATAACTTGTAAGTAGTTTCATGCACATACCTGATAACATTGATAAGATCAAGTAAATACTATTTTAGTGTTAATAGAATTATTTAGGCAGAAAGCCTAGATGGCATAAAAAAAACTTACTATGCTCTGCAAGTCAAATAAATATATAAGTGTTATACTTTGCCAAAAGGTTCCTCTGGCAGTATAACAAGACTTAGAAAAGAAATAAATAGCTATGTCAACTACTTGTATGGTATTTTGATTTCTATTTGATTTAAATTCCCTCTGATAAAAAAAAATCATGAAGAAATAATTGTATATCACCAAATATATAATTGTCTTAATTTTTTGTACACTGATATGATTATATTGGTAAATCCAGGGTCTTGGGAAAAATATTTGGAAATTATATAAATATTCAAACATAAAAGAAATGGGGTTTAGTGGTGAATTCCTCTTGAATGTTAAAAAAAATCTATGTGTTTTAAGTGAGGATCACCACAGTTGGTACCAGAGCTATGTTTTAAATAACATAGTAAATGTTGTTGTACGCATATGGATGTTTGAATGCATTGTTTGAATTATTGGTGTTGAATGCTTTTGTTTTATGTAAAAAAATATATATGTGTACATGTGATACATGCACAGTGTGCACAGAAATAAAAATGAACCAAGTAAAGACACCAAAAATGATAGGGGTAAATAAACTAACATAAAAATCATATTCATAGCATTATGGTAGGACCAAGGCATCACACAGGTGTAGGATCATCACGTGAGCCACCTGTGATGAGCATGGAGGATTTTGTGAGAGCTTTAAGGGATGGAATGGCACCAAGGCAAGACAATCCTCATGAGGAACTCTCCAAACTGCTTAAGACATGTACCACTTTGGGAGGAAAGGATTTTGAAGGCACTGAAGGAGCTATAGGTGTTAAAACTTGGATAAGAGCTATGGAGAGGGTCTTCACAGATATGCAAATCAATGACCAGAGGAAGAGACAGATAGCTTTAAGGAAATTGAAGGGGGTTGCACTGGATTGGTGGGAAGTTGTGACAGCAGGAAGACAAGAGGATACTATCACTTGGAATAATTTCAAGGACATGCTTGAGGCCAAATTTGTCCCAGCATCTGCCAAGGTCACACTGCTAGAAGACTTTATTAGATTACGGCAAGGAAGCATGAGTGTGAATGAATACACTCAGAAGTTTGAAGCATTATCCAAATATGGAATGGTGTTAATAGGGAATGCAGAAGCAAAGAATGCAAGGTACATTCAAGGCTTGAACCCTAGTCTGTCAAGGGCAATGTTGCCATACAAGGACAAAACCTTTGATCAGGTAATTGATCTAACTCTCTCATTTGAGCAACATGACACTACAAGGGAGAAATTCAGGAATATGAAGCTCAATAAGAAGAAGGGTGGTCAGAACAAAGTGCAACCTTATGACAAGAGAAGTGCAAGTAAAGGAGTTAAGAAAGGGGAAGGAGCAATAGCACCTGAAAGCAAGAAATTCACTCATTGTTTTAATTGTGGAAAAGCTGGACATTATAGTAACCAATGCCCTGACCCTAAAATACCTAGAGGAGGCTGCTATAATTGTGGAAAGATGGGTCATCTCAAGAAGGATTGCCCAGAAACCAATAGAGGAATAGCAAGGGTAGGAGCTTTGGCAGCAGGTAACACTGGGAATGTTGGGCAACTTGAAGGTATAATTCTAATTAATACCCAACCAATATCAGTAATATATGACACTGGTGCCTCACATTCACTAATATCTTTGGAAATTGTAAAGAAGTTAACACTTGCTTGTGTTTCTATTGATTAACCCTTAATTGTACACAGTCCCATAGGGAGTCATTGTATGTTAGGGATGAAGTGTATGGGTCTGAAATTAATTATAGGGGGTTATGAATTTAATTCAGACTTATATACTTTAAATTATCCTGGTATTGGGATTATTTTGGGGATAGATTGGTTAATGAGAAATAAAGCAATTTTAAATTTAGAAAACCTTACTATTTCTTTGGAAACAAATGAAGGCAAAAGAATTACCATCTTAAGTGAAATAGCAAAGAATACATGTTTTAATAAAATCTGGAGTATTAATGAAGTTCAAAAGGAATTAAAAGTAGAGGAAATCCCAGTAGTAAATGGATATATAGATGTGTTTGGAGAAGTAAAGGGAATTCCTCAAAACAGACCAGTTGAATTTAAAATAAAATTAATGCCAGGAACTAGCCCAATCATTAAGAAGCCTTATAGAATGAGTCCAAAAGAGTTGGTAGAGTTAAAACATCAACTAGAAGAATTAGAAGAGAAAGGATTCATAAGATCAAGCAGTTCCAGTTGGGGTTCCCCAGTGCTTTTTGTCAAGAAACATGATGGAACAATGAGGTTGTGTATGGACTATAGGGATTTAAACAAGGTAACTATTAAAAATAAGTACCCACTACCTAGAATAGATGATCTATTTGATCAATTGCATGGAGCTAAAATATTTTCAAGGCTAGACTTAGCCTCTGGATTTCACCAAATGAAAGTTGCAGAGGAAAGCATTGAGTACACAGCCTTCAACACATGGTATGGCCTTTATGAATTTCTAGTAATGCCATTTGGTTTGACCAATGCTCCCTCCTATTTTGTAGACTTGATGAATAGAATTTTTAGAGACTTTTTGGATAAGTTTGTCTTGGTATTTGTAGATGACATATTAATTTATTCAAAGACAGAAAATGATCATGCCATGCACCTACATTTAGTATTATCCAGGCTTAGAGAACATGAATTAAAAGCCAAGTATTCAAAGTGTACATTTTGGCAAAATGAAGTGAAATTCTTAGGACACATAGTGTCACAGCAGGGAGTAAGTGTAGATCCAAGCAAGGTCATTGTAGTTCAATCATGGAGTAGACCCAAAACAGTGACTGAGGTGAGGTCATTCTTAGGGTTGGCAGGGTACTATAGGAGATTCATCAAGGATTTTTCAAAAATAGCCGCACCAATGACCAAACTAACCAAGAAGAACCAACCATATGTGTGGACTGAGCAGTGTGAACAAGCTTTTGAGAAATTGAAGCAAGCATTGGTGGAAGCTCCTGTCCTACAAATCCCAGAAGCAAATGAAGGAATGGTTGTATACACTGATGCTAGTGGGTCTGGGTTAGGTGTAGTGCTTATGCAACATGGCAAGGTAGTGGCATATGCATCAAGACAGCTTAAACCCAATGAAACCAAGTATGCAGCTCATGATCTAGAATTGGCTGTAATAGTGTTTGCACTAAAACTATGGAGGCATTATTTGCTTGGGGTAAAATTTGAATTATTCACAGATCATCAAGCATTGAAATATTTATTTTCTCAAAAAGATTTAAATATGAGGCAAGCAAGGTGGTTGGAGTTTCTAGCTGCATATGATTTAGATATTTTGTACACTCCTGGAAAAGCTAATAGAGTGGCAGATGCTTTGAGCAGAAATCATGTTAGATTAGCAAGTTTGATGATTGATGAATTTAAAAACCTTGCAGTGCTTGGGGAGGCAGATATATACAGCAAGGATGAAGTGAATTTTAAAGAACATGGTGATATGGTGGAGTATGGTACACTGGGAATAATCACAGTGAAGTCTAATCTGGTGGAGAAAATTGGTAGCATGCAAGATCAGGATCAAAGCCTAAAGGAGAAGAAAGAAATGTTATTAAATAACCTTGAGTCAGAGAATTTTAAAATAGATTCCAAGGGTTATTTGAGGAAAAATGATAAGCTTTGTGTACCAAACATTGCAGAGTTGAAGGAAGAAATCATGAATGAGCATCACAAGACCAAGTACACCATACACTCTGGTGGTACTAAAATGTATCATGATTTAAAAAGAAGCTACTGGTGGCTAGGAATGAAGCAAGCAGTGGCAAGATATGTGGCAAAGTGTTTCACATGTCAACAAACTAAAGCAGACTACCAAAAGCCTTCTGGCATGTTGCAACCTTTGGAGGTACCTCAGTGGAAATGGGAAAGTATTTCCATGGATTTTGTGGATGGTTTGCCTAGAACTAAGAAAGGCAATGATAGTATATGGGTAATTGTTGATAGACTAACCAAATCAGCTCACTTTGTCTCTGTCAGGTCAGATAGAAATGCATCTAAGCTTGCACAATTATTTATTAAGGAAGTGGTGAGGCTACATGGTATACCCAAGACCATTGTAAGTGATAGAGACACTTTGTTCACTTCAAGATTTTAGGAAAGCTTCCAAGAAGCAATGGGAACACAACTTTGTTTAAGCACTGCCTACCATCCTCAAAGTGATGGGCAAACAGAGATAGTGAATAAAATATTGGAAGATTTACTTAGAGCATGTGTGCTTGATTTTGGGGGTAATTGGGAGGATCATATTCATTTGGCAGAATTCACTTACAACAATAGCTATCAATCAACAATAGGAATGGCTCCCTTTGAAGCCTTGTATATGAGACCCTGCATGTCTCCTGCCTGTTGGTTGGAAGCAGGAGAGGGTGTAATATTGGGGCCAGATCATGTTAAAGAAACTTCCAACATGATTGAATTAGTTAGGCATAGAATGAAGGCAACACAATCAAGACAAAAGTCTTATGCAGATAGAAAGAAAAAGCCAATGGAGTTTGAAGTAGGAGAGCATGTTTTTCTGAAGGTATCACCAATGAAGAAGGTGTTCAGGTTTGGGAAATCTGGTAAGCTATCACCAAGGTTTGTAGGACCATATGAAATTATGTAGAGAATTGGTGCTATGGCCTACAGACTTAAGTTACATGAGGAGTTGAGTGGTGTGCATCCAGTATTTCATGTTTCTCAATTGAGAAAATGGGTGCATGATGAAGGGGCAATTCTGGAGTCACCTACTCAAATTCAAGTCCAGAAGAATTTGGTTTATACAAATGAACCAGAAGGGATAGTTGCCAAGGAAGAGAAAAAATTGAGGAACAAGGTGATCAAACTGGTGAAAATCCAATGGAGCTTGGACACTAATGATTGTACATGGGAGGTTGAAGATAAAATGAAGGCTAAATACCCCAATTTGTTTACTAATGGAGAGGTATGTTTAAGCAGCCTATGATGATATTTCTAAATATATTTATATATTGTTTGTTTTCATAAAATATGAGTATGAGGTTATGGAGTTAAAACAGACTATAGATTAGTGCTTTTAATTGGAGAAATTAGTTGAAATTATGGGGACATAATTCCTTTAAGGGGGAGGGTATGTAATGACCCTAAAATAAAATAAAAATAAAATGAAAAATATACATTTATATTAAGAAAATTCTGAAATTATATATATATTGCATTAAAAAAAAAATTGAACTCAAAAATAAATATAGCTCTATGTCCAAAGAATTATGAAAATACATACATTTAATATATATGGGGTGTTTTCTGTTTTATATAAAGATAGAATAAAATGAAGTTTAATAAAAAGGTTTATATGTCTTATAATTGTGCCAAAAATAATTAGCATAATATATGTGATTTTTTATTTAAATATAGAAGGAGTTACTGATTTGACAAAGAGGCAGAAATATATATATATATATATATATATACATACAGAATCAAATAAAATTTTCCATATCTTATTTATTTCAAGCAAATAATATGAGTGAATGATTTTACATTATATAATAAGGTATGATAGTATGCATGATTGAATGGAGATAATAGATAAGTAGAAAATACAAAGGAGATTTTCAGATTCCTTAAACTTATAAAAAAAAGAAATAATAAACCGAGGGTCACATGCATATGGCATGAGTAGAAAAGAGTCATGAAAATAGTATTGAGTGTTTAAAAATGCATGATCCCCGAAATAACTAATTAAAGTAACCTAATGTGTGCCTTTCCAATTTATGACCACAAAGGAATATGATATGTACATGAACATCTAAGGCTATCAGGGGAATTACCCATTTTCTTAAACCCTAGAATGGATTTATAAATAACTGCACATAACCAAATCCATCATTCTCTGGGATCAAAACAAAAATAAAATAAACTAGGAGAAACACTAGCTTGAGGCTTTGGGGGATTTGCTGTTCAAAGGATTAAGGCAGTGAAAGGAAAACATTAGGTGAGTATTTATCCTTTGTATGCAATGGCATTAAGCCCTATTGCAGGCAGCCTAAAATATTATGAGTCATTTAAATCTCTAAAATGATTTGTTATGGGTGATATGGATGTTTGTTTGTGCATTTTTGTTTGGAGCATTAATCTGTAAGTGGGCTTTTAGAGTTAACATGATTTGAGCATTCTTGTTCTATCTTATTATCATTAAACATGGATATAGATTAAATAGGGGAACATGGGGTTGAACCAGAAAATATACAAGCAGTTATATCTTTCTGCAATATGAATGAAAGAAAAACTAAATTGGTCACTTGGGAGTTAGTCAATGATCTGCTTACTTCAGGTGGGAGCAAGTATATGCATGGTGCAACTGCACCTAAGGCCTTTGTGTGTTGGAATAATTTAAACAACCTGGGAGTTTCCTTCACAATGCATACATAGTGTTCATTTGACAAGGAGATGTAGACCATAAAATAAATAAGGAATGGGATTTATAAATTTGGGTTATGAATATCTAGACAGGGAGTTAAATTAATCAGGATTAATGTGATGTTCTGGTTAGTTGCTGGATAAAAATTTGGAGTATAAAGCCTGAGTTTACTCATCTAGAATTGGAGAGAATGAATCAAGAATTGTACATATGTTTATTTTAACTGTTTGCTATGTATTTGTTTAAATAGATGAATGTGTTTTTGTATCACTTTGTATGAACCAAAACATGCTAAGTATAAACATCTGTTTAACTAGGAAGGCACTGCAAGATTACCAAAAATTATGAATATGTATACAAAATTGATAAATGCTCATACCAGTGAAAACTGACCCTTTTGGTTGCCCTTGCAATCATCTAGGTGTCTCAAAAATTCTTTGGGGCAGCTAAATGAATTGCTTGCAGGAAATTGAAGTTGGCTTGATGAGTAAAGAAGGCATTGGCTGCTAGTATAAATAAGAGAGACTTGTTTTAAAAATTTGCAGTTGCATTGTAATGAAATTACTAGTCAAGTTCTATTTCTGTAATTGAAGTTACTTGTAGGAAACTTTCTAAGTATTTGGGTTGAAAAATATGTACTTAAGCAAAACCTGTTGTGAGTGATCATTGATGATTTTTGGTTAACTACTAATTTATTTTATGAATGTCTGATTTGGAGAAAATAAGGAGACAGACATATCATATACATATGATATGTGCATATATATTTGATCTCTGATTTTTATTGCGTATAATTTGTCTTATGGAAATTAAACAGCTAAGGGGATTGATTTTCTTTTGAAATAAACTCTCAAGATTTTAGTAGAATATTCAAGTGAAATGAATTTGTGCATGGCAGGTAAATGATACTGGCATGTGCATGAATTCTGGAAATTTGTATGTATTTGAGTATTTAAATTTCAAATAGAACAATGAGAGCAGTAGACTTGGAAGATACTGAATTTTGAATAATTGAATGAATACATATAAGAATGCATTTCAGAAAACTAGACATAAACATGCTGGGGATTAGGAGTAGGACTTTGTAGAAGATTGTTAATATGAGGGACATGGGTTTGCAAGTGGTAAAGGAGGGCCGACCTAGATGGCTATGGGTCAAGCCCTTGGAGCCTGGAACCACTTCATTTCAATCAATGAAGTGTAAAGTGCTTCCGGGACAAAACTAAAGAAAACACCAAGCAGCCCTCAAATAACACCAAGTATATCCCATAAATCACCAAGTATGTAAGTCTGCACCATATTAAATTTAAAAATGCTAAAAGTCCTCATCTAATCAACCTGAAATGATAAATGGAAATTACTCCCAATATCCCGGCCTGCAAGTATAACTTGTAAGTAGTTTCGTGCACATACCTGATAACATTGATAAGATCAAGTAAATAATATTTTAGTGTTAATAGAATTATTTAGGCAGAAAGCCTAGATGGCATAAAAAAAAACTTACTATGCTCTGCAAGTCAAATAAATATATAAGTGTTATACTTTGCCAAAAGGTTCCTCTGGCAGTAGAACAAGACTTAGAAAAGAAATAAATAGCTATGTCAACAACTTGTATGGTATTTTGATTTCTATTTGATTTAAATTCCCTCTGATAAAAAAAATAATAATCATGAAGAAACAATTGTATATCACCAAATATATAATTGTCTTAATTTTTTGTACACTGATATGATTATATTGGTAAATCCAGGGTCTTGGGAAAAATATTTGGAAATTATATAAATATTCAAACATAAAAGAAATGGGGTTTAGTGGTGAATTCCTCTTGAATGTTAAAAAAAATCTATGTGTTTTAAGTGAGGATCACCACAGACAACATCAATGACAATCCTCTCGGATTCCTGCACTGTAGTTTTGTCGCTCTGAGCCGGATTGATGGGCAGGAAGTTGTTGCCCCTGAGTGGATGAGGTTGGGTCGACTCTGTTTTTCTTCACATATTGTTGCAGTTTATTCTGTTTCAGCAACTCTTCAATCACATTCTTTAACTGGCGACATTGGTTAGTGTCATGGCCAGGTTGATTGTGAAATCGACCGAATTTCCCATTATGCACTGCACCTCTCCTCATCTCAGGTGGTTTGGGATACTCGACCACATCCTTTGTTGCGAAGAAGATATTTTCCGGTGTATCAGTTAAGGGAGTAAAATCTGAAGGATTAAAGCGGCGAGATTTCTTCTCATTCCTCTGCTTCTTTCCTCCGTCAATTTCCCTTTTCTGGTTTTCAGATTCTCTTTTGTTAGAAGCAACCTCGTTATTCTCGACTTCAGCCACAACTACTTTTGCTAGCGCAGAAAGGCTTTCTAGACGCATGAATTCGTCGGCTTTTTTATAAAACTTCTCAAGTGAATTGGGTTCCTTCATTTTTAACCATCTTCCGAATTCACTTGATTTGTCGATGGCTCGCATCAAGTAAGTTAGGATCATACGGGGTTCTGCATTATCCACTTCGGCCAAGGCTATATTGAAACGGTTCAAGAAAGATTTGACAGATTCTTTGGGAGCTTGTTCAAGGCTGGACAGTGACATTATATCCTTAGCCTTTGAAACATACAACCTGAACTGATCCTTGAATTTTCGAGTTAAGTCGGAGAATTGATCTACGGACCGAACTGGTATCTTTGTGAACCAAAGTAGAGCCACTCCTTCCAAGTATACTGGAAAGTATCGGCATTTAATCTCATCTGATGCTCTTGCACCGGTCATATGCCAGTCATAATTATATAGGAAATGATTAGGGTCACTTGTCCCCCTATAGGCCGAGATAGTAGGAGGTGCAAATTTCCTTGGAAATTCTGCTTTCAGGATCCTTTCAGTAAATGGAGTTTTGCTTGGAGAAAATCCCCAGTCGCTCTCATTTTCTTCCCTCTGCATGCTCTCTTTCATGATTCGGCGAACCATCCCTGATAGGTACTCCTCATTGTTCAGAGGCATTGCCGGGCAGACGTCAGCTATTCTTTCGGAAGTTTTCCTGGGCAAATGTTCGCGAAAAGTTGGCTGCGGCCTTGAACCTTCAGCTTGGAAAGGTGGCGCTTCGGCGGTGCCAGTTGCTCTTTGAGGAATATCTTTCTCTTGGGAATTATGGGCATCTTCGGCAAAGGTTGTTTCATTGTTTTCTAGTTGTCGATTTGCCCCAAGCAGAGCGTTTAATCTGTCCATCATCAAAGCGTTTTGAGCTTCAATTTGTTAGTATAATCCAGACACTACATCATCTAATTCAGCCCTTGTGACTCCAACGGTAGGAGTTGCCTGGTTTGCTGCTGGGGAAGCGGAGGTTCCCTCATGAGCATTTCCGGATCTGGTAGATCTACTCTTTCTTCCAGGAGCCATGATTTCAGATAGACTTCTGGTCTTTAGAGAGATTCTTTCAGCAAACTTTTGTGAAGCAATGGTGAAAATATTCCTGAGTTGGGTTCTCAGTGAAAGCACCAAAAATGTTAACGTCAAAAATTGAACGCTAACACCCCGGTGTAAGTAATTCTCAGTGAAAGCACCAAAAATGTTAACGTCAAAAATTGAACGCTAACACCCCGGTGTAAGTAACTATAAAGTGAAAGCACCACCCATTGGTACGGGAATAGAGATTAGCAGAAAATGATGTAAAAGCAGTAAAAAGACAACAGTTTTATAGTGGTTTGGCTTAATGTCAAGCCTACGTCCACTTTAAGCTTCTTTATTGCTGATTCGATTACAACTCTTTACAATGAACTTTGATTAAAACACACTTAAGACGAGTAGCTAGAACTTGAATGGAGAAGAGCTCTTCAAATCCATGTTGAATGTGTTAGGTCTCTTCCAAAAGTTCGTTGAAGCATCTTCGGTGTTTGGAGTGCTTGAAGTGTTGGATGAGTCGAGAAAACAGCAGAGTATCGGCGTCTCAGAAATGATTCGGAAAAGTCCTCTCTCAGTTGGAGCAGGTGCAGTATTTATAGGAAAAATTGGGGTAAGCCATAGGTCGTGAACGACCTAAGGTAGGTCGTAAGTCGTGAGCGACCTAAGTTAGGTCGTGGGTCGTTAGCGATCTAGAAGACATGACTTTATGGCTTGATAGGGTCACACTTAATCTGTCTGAACGGGGTAGCAAGTTGTAGGTCGTGAGCGACCTTGGATAGGTCATAGGTCGTGAGCGACCTAGGGAGCATGGGCTACGGCTTAACAGGTTTGCACTTGGTCACTTGAACAAGTTGGTAGGTCGTTGGTCGTGAGCGACCCAGGAGAGTAGCAGCATAAGAAGTTGTCTCAGCCTTGTTTTAGCTCGCGGGCGACCTAATGAAGAAGACAGAATGTATGTGGTCTCTCTCTACTTTTAGCACGCTAGGTTGCTAGGTCGCTCCCTTTCTACCTCGTTAGGTCGTTGGGTCCTTAGGTCGCTTATCTTGCTGCTTTGTTAGCTCGCTGTAGAACTTCTTCCCCACTAGGTCGCTTGCGTGTTAAACCGTTAGGTCGCTTGGGTTGTTAAGTTGTTAGGTCGTGAGGTCTTTAGGTCACTGGGTCACTTCACACTTTAGGTCGCTAGGTCGTTTCCATTATTAGTTCGCTATGTCGCTTGACCTTATAACTCATTAGGTCGCTGAGTCTTCAAAAGAGAGGTTAACATGTCCCATACCAGATAGTTTATTCAAGTATTTACTAAAACCTAGTAAATTCCACTCAAACTCTATCTAACAAATTATAATGATAAGCGAAAGAATTGTGCGAAATGTCCCATACCAGTCCGACAATTCAATTGTTTATTAAAAAAATTTGTTTCATAGAAAAGCATAGAATAAAATTAAAATCTCAAATCCATAATAAATAAAATAAAATAAATGAGTTTTAAATTAATTTTATATATACAAAAATATAATTTTCCAAAATCACTTTCAATTCCATAAACTCGCTATAAAGAAGAGCGGCTTATTTACAAAAGCTTTTGGAACTCCTTCAAAATCATTTAAACTTCTTTTATAACAAAATCACTTGAAATTAAAATTTACTACTTTCATAATAGCTTTTATAAAATTATATTATATTTTGTTCTTTGCCTGTAAAACATTTTCAAAGTTATATGTTAACGATAAAAGGTGAACGCTAACACCCGGTATGTGTAATAGAATCGTGAAAGCACCACCCGTGTGACGGGAATAGAATTTAAGCAGTAAAAGACAGCAATTTATAGTGGTTCGGCTTGAGATTAAGCCTACGTCCACTTTGAATCTCTTTATTACTGAATTCGGTTACAAATCAATACAAATCTCTTATCACAACAGTACAACTTGATCAAAAGAAACAATCTTGACTACTAGCTCAATCTTCGTCGATGAAATTCGATGAATCCATGTTGGATGTAGGGAATTATCTCTTGAAGATTGTTGTAGCGTCTTGAATGTTTGAGAATCTTTGATTGCTGGAGGAATGGAGATTTGGACAGAGTAACGACGCTTGAAGAAATGATTTGGCCAAAGTCCTCTTCATGTTGGAAGTGGTGGGGTATTTATAGGAGCTGATTTGGACTCTGGAAATTTCCCTAAGTCCTAAGTCATCGTCGACATAGTATAAGTCGCGGCCGACTTATGATAGGTCGCAGCCGGCTCATCAACACTTCCCTAGTAGTTCGCCTCCTTTTCTGGTTTTATGCTTAAGTCCTAAGTCGTCGAAGATTTAAGGTAAGTCGGTGACGAGGTAAAGATGTAAGGTGTTCTGAGATTACATACGACCCAGTATAAGTCGTAGGTCGGCGACGACTTAAGAGATAGGTCGTAGGTCTTTAAGTCGAAGACCTTCTTAGATCGGAGCATAGTTGACTCGCAATCTTAAGTCGGCAATTTTTAACTCGGAAGCCCTTGCTAACTCGCAGTTTGTTGAATCGGTTGGCTTCTTTAAGTCGGTAGGCTCCTAGGTCGGCACACATCTTAAGTCGGCAGCTCTTCTCAGTAGTTAGATCGGCAACTGTTGGGTCAGAGCTTTCTTAGGTCGTAGCTTATTAAGCCGGAGACCTTTTTAACTCGGAGCCTTACTTAAGTCGGAGCGTATCTTAGCTCGAAGTCTTTCTTAGGTCGGAGCAGGCTTCTAAGTCGGCATATGTTTAGATCGGAGGCTATTTTAGCTCGTACATTGTTAGGTCAGACCGTTCCTTAAGTCATCTTCTGTTAAGTCGCGAATTAGAGGATTAACATTTGCCCCTCGAAGTGTGTGCCTAGGTCATAGGTCATATACTTCGATTTTCTTAACCTGCTCTTTGATTAGGTCGGAAGCGAGTTAACAGAGGTCTTAGGTCGGCAGCGTGCAAGTCGCCTTACCTTCCTGCGAATAAATAGTTGAGTCATCCTTCCTCTTCCTCACTCATTCTTCTTCTCGATTCAGCCATTGACGCAATTTAGAGCCCTCAGAGATAAATTCCATCCATCCAATCGTCGATCAAACTCCTGTTATACATCGTAAGTTACTCTGATCCGAGTTTACCCATGCCCACTGTCGAATCGATGACTCCCCAGTTTTCGACTTCCATTTGTTTGCCGCGGTTCATTATGAATACCCCTTCGACTGTTCCGCCATTGCTATCGATCACGTTGCAGTTGTGATAGGGCAACAATACGTCAGATTCGCAACAAACCCGAGGCTATTCGAATTAGCTTTTTTGGGCGATCCAATGGTGTGATGGAATTAGGATCGTCATTGATTGTGAGGTTATTGGGCTATCGAATTAAAAGTTATGGAAGAAAATGGGTTGATGTACTGACTCGGTCACGACTTAGTGATTTCACTGATTTAAGTCGGAACCGACTTAGCAATTTCACGCTTCCTAGGTTTTGAGTCACTTCCGAGTTAGGACTTAGAGGATTTCTTGTTGCTTCGAACTAGTTTTGCTTCTTAATCCGACCAAGACTCGGGAACTACTAGCTTTGACCCATAGGGAATTTCTCTTAAGTCGTCACCGAGTTAGTACTTAGGTTTTCGGCGACTAAGCAGATGACTTTTGAACTTTGCCTGGATCTTGAACTGTTGAACTTTGAACTGTGTTGCATGTATTTCTTTTTACAGATTGCTTCAATTTGCAAGTTAACAATCCTGTTTAACACAACATTCACAGAGTACTGGGACGAATATACTGTCACTGACTGCCCACATCGAATGACAGATTAGTTGGTAAAGAGAAAGTTAAATTGAATGAATATGAATGAGATGCTGTACAATAACCAATTCAAGTGAAGTATTAAAACAAAATCGTAATAGTCAAATGAAACTGATTTGTTAACACTGCACTTGAACATTGACAAGTTCTGAAATTATGTAATCGATTGATTGTCAACTAATTTAATTCTAGTTATGCTTGTCTTTTATTTTTATTAGTTTTGCACAACACTTCACACTTTTTAGGAAACGTGCACCTTCACATTTGAACACTCAGCTGATTGTGTAGAATGTCTTCTCCACAAGAAGGAACGGAGCAAGTTGAAGATGCATTTCCAGTTGCTGTCCCGCTAAATGATCCTCCAGAAAGGACTCCTACCACCCTGAGCCATAAAGCCTTTCGTCAATTATGCATCCAGTTTGGCATTGCCGAAGCTGACGCTTTGCTTCCTGAAATAAATGATACTGCTGATAGGCCGCCTCGTGGCTTTGTCGCAGTTAATCGCCAAATGCTCTCGAGCGGAGCTATTCCCCCATTCAATGACTGCCTTCGAGAACTTCTTCTCCGACTAACTATCTCCCCTTTTCAATTACACCCCAATGGCTACGCCATCCTGCTGGGACTATGCGTGCTTTTTAGGAGAACTCTAGACCGCTTTCCTAGTTTTGGAGAAATTCGCTATCTGTGTACTTTTGCCAAAAATAAAGATCACCCCTCTATCATAGTCGTGAGGAGTGCTAGAAATCGCAAATTGATCACCGGTCTCCCTGAAAGTGTTCATAGTTTCCTGAGCCCGTTTTTCTATATTCGTTGTCCCCCGGGGTTTTATGCTATTTGGAGAGTAGGAAGTAAGATCACTTGCCTATGTTTCTTATGTTCTTTCAAACTTACTGAAGTCCGAGTTATCAAGTGCTAACTTTGCCTTTTTTCCTTTTCAGCACTTCCTCTTCCCTCTAAAGATCCTGGTCACAAAGTGATTTTTGAAAGGCTTATGGCGGTGCCGATAGAGGAGAGGAGTATCCAGTTTTTATTAAATGATGAGCTTTTGCACCAATTTGGGCTTTTACATCCTTCCAGATCGACTCGAATTCATGAAATTTCTAGTTCTGATGCGGAAACGTTAGTTGCTTCGGGTTCTCAAGCAGAGGCCTCGAATGCCCCAACTTCTGTAGATGAAATCGCATCAAAAGCACCCATTGTAGAAGCTGCTTTGGTAAAATGTTCCACATACATCGATGTTGTAGGGTCAGTCAGCAAGTCGACGCTTGCCCCAATTATTTAGGAGGAAGAGAATCCTCGAGTTTCTGAGAAATCCATTGATATGGAAGTTGAAAAGGAGAAGCCTGCTGAGCTCCAGGGTGATGACACTTTTGATGGCTTGAGCGATATCATGATAACTTCTCAAGAGCTTTTCGGGGATAATAATCCAAAAGTGACTTCTCCCGTTGTTGAAGCGACTTCCACCCTAATACAAACCCTGACGCCTACTACGCCAGTCGTCTCTGTTTCCACACTAAAGCGTGGTCTGTAGTTTGACGCATGTAGTTTGCACGCCGCACACACTTAGGATTTTTCAGCACTTATAAGCATTTATCCTCTTTTTCTGGAAATTTCTAAACTTTACTTCTTTTCCGTTTTTCAGATTCTCCGATGGGACGTTCTGGCTCATACTACGACAACTTTCGGCGCTACGGAGGGCGTGATTCTTACGATTATGGACGTTATCTTCCCTCCCGCAAAGAATCTGACGAAGAGCGTGCAGCTAGAAAAGCTCAAGAAAGGCGTGCTTACGAAGAGCAGCAAAGAAGGAGAGACGATGACTCTCATAAAAGAAAATATCACGATGACAAAGGGAAGAAGCATGCTACTGATGACCCAAGTAAACGGGTTAAACTTGATGAGAAGAACGCGTCTGAAATTTCTGAAAAGGCTGACGCTCCTATCCCTTCTGATACTCCGGCCGGCTCTCCTCCTCTAAAGAAGTCTGATATTCAAACAATCATTAACAGGCCACAATATCAAGTTTAAGACGGCCCTCCAATGCTTCAGAGCCGATTTCCAAATTGGTGCCTAAAAGGAGTGCGCTTTGATTTGGATTTGGTTCCGATTGATAAGCAAGACATGCTTAAAGGTCTTGACGCAGTCAGGCTTAATATCGAGAGGATGTCGCAATGGCGGAAACTTGTCGACGAACTCCAAAGGGTTAATCACATGAATCTTGAGGCGATGATAACCATGGAGAATGATAAATCAGAATGGGACAAATGGCGCAAGCAGCATGATGCGGAGATGACGAGTATCGCAGACGACAACGCAAAGCTTGCATCTGAAGTCAAGCGACTTAAGGAAGATCTCGCCTCGTCTTCTGCATCGCATACCCAAAAGGAAGAAGTCTTTCAGAAGCAAGTGCGGGACGCACATGCAGCACAAAGAGACGCCGAAATGAAGCTTGCAGCTGAGCAGCACATTACTGAGAAATATCGCACAGAAAATACTGAGCTGCGGGGAACAATTGTGTCCCAAAATGCAGAGATTAAGATGCTGAAAGCTAAGCTTCTTAAAGTTGAGAAGGAGCGTGATGACGCGGTCGCTGGACAAGTTGCGGCCGAAGAGTCTCACGATGCCACTAAAGCTAGCATCGATTCTACTCTATTTGACTTCTATATGCACAGCGTTTTGGGCTGTGGCAGCCTTTCCTTCTTGGGTCCCAAATATGAGATTACACTTGCTGAAGTTTGGGAGACTATACTTGACACATTTGCCAGTTATGCGGAAGCAGACCTTGTAGCGCTTTATCTAGACGATGAAGCACGTGATGCGCTTATTAGAGGCAAAGAGCAACTTGCCGAAGCTAGAGCCGGGACAGCGGTAGAAGAATATCCAGAAAAGACAACATCACTACCTGCCCCTGTCCATACTTCAACTTTGACTGATGTTGATATCATCGGTTCTAGCTCTCAATCTCCACTTGCTGCAAAAGATGCTGAAGCTAAACTCGATACTTCCGAGACTCCTCTTTCCCAAATTGAAGAGAAGAGCCAGGAAGAAACTGAGGCTGATAAATATGAAATTGAACTTGCGAAGCCAACTCCTCTAGGTAACTTTGGCGAAGTTCCGGGTCTAATGAACCAGTTATTTGATTTAACCGAGTTTGATGACCTTCTTACTTGTTACTTGAACTTTGGTGAACCGATACCTTCTCTATTTTCGGAAGATGTTGATTTTAACTTCTTTTCTTCTACAGCGGAGGCACCAAACACTGCACAAGTTTCCACTCCTTCAGTTGTCGTCCCTTCATCTTTACAGGTTACTCCTCCTTCTGCTTCCCAGCCGGGATCACAGGCAGAGAAAATCGAAGCCCTTCAAGGCCTGGATGATCCGGCAGCTTCGCAGGAACAGAAGGCGGAGGACCTTGAAGACGTCGAGAAGACCCCGGAGCAGTCCCTTGATGATGACACGAAGCTTTCAACACTGCTTGCTACTCCGGGGAGCGAATCTTCTTCAAAGAGGAAGGGGAAGCGTGGCATAAGGAAGAAGAAGAGAAGTGCTTCAACTGGGGAGGAAGCAGAAGTCGATCCAGCCGCGCCTCTTTCTCCTTCTGCCCCGACCCGTCCACAACGGCTCCAAAAACTAATCATTAGGCCGGGGAAAGGATCCAAAGGTGGCGAGAAGAAGGGATAACAAGCTAGATTTTTTACTCCTTACTTTTGCTTTTTGCATGTATCGACCGGGGATTGTGCAGGTACCGGTCCCTGCTTTTGCTTTTTGAGATATCTGCACATGTAAAGAATTTTCATAGTACTAAATAAAACAATTATTTTACTTGTACAAACTCTTGTGTATGTGAGAATGATCTGTCTTTTATTTTTAGTGTAGAACAAACGATTCTTCTTACTTGTGCAAACTTTTTGTCTGCGTTTGAGAATGCATTTATTCCACATCATCTATTTTTCATGATATTGTGATGAACTCGCGGTATGTTGCTTGTATATTACTTTGTTCATGTAACTGATTCGTATAGTATTGCCCCCATACCGCAAGTGCATTGCAATATTCTTAGCTTTTTTTTAAGACGGATATTCTTATTCCAGAGAATAACAATTCCACTTTTAAGGGAAGAATCATTCTACTTTTAATAAAGTATATCTCGTCTTTCGAGAAGTTTTTACTTTTTCTTTCCTTCTGAAGAACACTTCAACTTTTAGGGATGATCACTCTTATTTGTTAAAAGCGAATTTTCCTACGCAGTGAAATGAGCTTCCGAAGAAGGTTTTGATTTTGTGCCCCAGCAAGGGGCTTATCTTTGGTACTTCAAGCAAGGTGAAGTGCGCCTCTGAAGAGGTTTTTGAAGAGAAGCGATTTTGGTCTCCGAAGAGAAGCAATTTTGATATTTCAACTCTGGTGAAGTAGGTCTCCGAAGAGAAGCATTTTGCACTTCTACCCTGGTGAAATGTGCCTCCGAAGAGGGCTTTTTATTTTATGCTTCAAGCATGGTGAAGCGTGCCTCCGAAGATGGCCTGTGCCTCCGAAGAGGGCTTGTGCCTCCGAAAAGGGCTTTTGATTTTGTGCTTCAAGCATGGTGAAGCATGCCTCCGAAGATGGCTTGTGCCTCCGAAGAGGGCTTGTGCCTCGAAGAGGGCTTGTGCCTCCGAAGAGGGCTTGTGCCTCCGAAAAGGGCTTGTGCCTCCGAAGAGGGCTTGTGCCTCCGAAAAGGGCTTTTGAGTGCCTGGAAGTTGCTTTCTCATGGTCGGATGGGTCCGCGGGGCAGGCGTAAGTTGCTTGATTGGATGTTTGTTTGTACAAACGACCGCAATCAATTAACAAGGTGCCCCTTCGGTGGTCCCACCGATCTTTTTGATTGAGGAAAATACTCCCATTTATTGGCGTGCCTCGTTAGAGGGCTTTGGTTGGTTGGTGTGCCAGGTAGGTTGCGTCTCAGGGGCGAGTGGATCCACGGGACGGACATAAGCTATCTGATCGGATGCATCACGACCAGTTAGCGAGGGTCCTGTTCCTTCCGCTTGGGAAGGTGTCCCTTTAGTAGATCTTCCGGCCTTCCTGTTGAGATGCATACCTCCCTTTGTCTGCCTCTTTATTTGCTTGGCAACTTTCTCTCATCATCTGCCCATTAGCGATCTCTTATTATTGTTCCCAAGCACATCTTCTTCTTTTCCTCTTACAAGTAAATTGCTTCATCCGGAGGAGTGGACTTCACTGTTGAATGACTTCACGAGACAAACGCAAGTTATCTAGTTGGATGTCTATTCATAACGACAATCTCAACTAGTGAACAAAGGTTTGTCACAGTGGAGTCGCCAACTTTTTATGTGAAGTTTTCCTTGCTTGGGATTTGAGTTTGGAAAAAAAAAAATTTGTTGCTTGGGTTTCGTGTAATAGCTGATTTATAGAGGCCGCTTAGCTTTGTGACGAGCAAGCATTGTTTTGATGTCCTGCAATTTTGAATCGACATTTTAGCAATACATTTTAAAGTATTTACATATCGAAATAAAACAGGCATTATGAAATAGTAAAGAACACAAGATTTATAGTGGTTCGGCCAAGAATCGGGCCTACATCCACTTTATAGCTTTCATTCATTCACACTGATTTACAATATTTTACAATACAACTGATACATTCATCATTATTTTACAATTTTGAACCAAGCTTTTTCTTCCAAGTAAAATAAGGACGTAAGTGGTTGCTGTTCCAGGCTCTTGGAATTGGATCTCCTTCAACAGTTACGAGTTTGAAAGTGCCATCAAGAAGTTTAGTGCCTATGACATATGGTCCTTCCCAATTTGGCCCAAACACACCAGTTGCTGTCATGATCCTTTTCAAAACCAAGTCTCCGATCTCAAAGCTACGTTGGCGAACCTTAGAGTTGAAATGCCTGGCAATTCTCTGCTGATGAGCTGAAACTCTGAGCCTAGCTTCTTCTCTTTTCTCATCAAGAAAATCAAGTGCTTTAAGTTGCAGTTTCTCATTTTCAGCTTCGTTGAAATGAACTCTTCTATGTGAAGGAACTTCTACTTCCACTGGAATCATTGCCTCTGATCCGTATGCCATTGAAAATGGAGTGTGCCCAGTCGCAGTTTTGTGAGTAGTTCTGTACGCCCATAGTGCTAATGGAAGCTTATTAACCCAACCACCTTTTGCTTTTTCGAGTTGTGAAATGACCCTCCTATTTCCACCCTAATTTCATAAGGATTTTTTTTTTAAGAAATGATATATAGATATATCATTCATTACAAATGTATTTCCCAGGGTCATTTTCTTTCTCCAATAAACAAAATATATCCAGGATCTTTCACAATATAGAAATATTGTTTAAATCTAAATCATCCCTAACATACATATATGAAGATATCTATGTTATATTCTACTAGAATCAGAGCATGTTATTATGTAAGTAGAATTCCTTTTAAATCTATTAAAATGTGATAATTCCTTGAAAAAAAGATTAATTATTGTAATCTGATTTTTTACCATAGAATCCACTGGAAACATGTACTTTAGTCTGTTATTCTAATTAAGGAATGATCAAGTAATAGTCAGTGGAAAGCAAGCTTTTAATATGAATGATTGTGTTAAAGTCTGTATAGTGTCAAACTCAGGCTAAAAGAAAGTGGATCCTAAGTGAACACAAGCAACATCTAGGCGTAATGGAAACGCGCCTAACTTACACATGAGAGGTCACGAGTTCGAGTGCTATGCTGGTCGGTTCAAACCCAATTTTTGTTTTTTTTTTCTTTTTATTTTTCTCCTGTGAACAAAATTATCTGAACCTATTATATACTTTGGCTATGAAACAGATCTGAAAACTTAATTTAAATCCTTGGTTGCTGGCTTGACCCAGGCTCAAGAGAAATGGCTATGTTAGCCCTGTTCTGGTTTGCACTACTTAGTTACAAACTACCTGCTATATTATTTTCTTTTCAAAGCAACTCAACTCTTTCTATCAGATTTTATTTTTGACTTGAACATGGATTTTCTTATGCCAGTTCTATAGATATACATATAAACCACAAATTCTTTCAATCTCAGATCTTCTACCATTATAGCCTAACTGTTCTTGAAGCTTAAAATTCATTTTTCTTAGCAAAGCATTTAACAAAACAAAGCACATAGTTCAGCTGAGACATATAAGTTCAACAACTACAAAACAACAATTAACCATACATTGGTTTCTCAAAGTAATTTTAAGCAATAGGTCTTAATCTAGTTCATCATGAAGGTGTAGTTTACTTCAACAAAGTCTTTAAAAAAACATAGCATCCAAATCTTAAGCAGTTTAACATCCAAGCCTGATCAAAGCAATTCCTATTTCCCTGCAAAATCACCATGAACTGCCCCATATGAATATGAGACACCCAATGGTGCATAAACACAAAAGGGTCAGACTATTTGTCTGGTATGAATAATCCAACTGAAAACATGATCTCATTCAATTTTCTTTATAAACAAACTTTACATGAAAAAGAAACTCAGTATCTTCCTTATGCTTGTTTTTCTTTTTGTGAAGCATGTTCCTTCATCTCAGTGTTAACAGCTTATTTACACATATAATCACCATGACTTGATTCATAGAAAACAATCATAAGATTCATCCATAAAAAGCACCAAAACAACCATATACAAACATCAATTCAGTTATCATCCCCTTTTTAACTTTACTGGCCATCAGGGATTTTGCCCAGGCCTCTCCTGAATCTATTCCTAGAATTCATTATCAAATATAACAGGGTCTTTAGCTACTTTCTTCTTTTTAAACACACACTGCCTGGGACATCTCTCTGTTAACCCAGCACACTCAGGCCCCTGGGTATAAACATACCATGTGTGAACTTGCAATATTCCTCTTGCCAAGCTATATTTTGGTAGCCCTAAGATCCCAAGTCCTTAGTTAAATTACTAAGTGTTATTATTATTTTTCATAGCAGTGCTAATCCCTTCTACATCTCACTTCTTAATCAGAGAAATATAAATAATGTAAGCAACATGTATTCATCCAGAGTTTGGTAAGTTATATTTTCAGAAGCAAACATTTTATCATGAAAGAGGGAGGTGACTTCTTAACACATTATTTTGCCTGTGGGTTTCACTGGATCAAGATGTAAGTATATGGTCCTGAGTAATTTACTAGACATAAATATTTTTTTTTTCTCTTACCTCTGGTTCAATCAGATTCATGATCTGGCTAAACCACAAGTGTATTTGATTTGGGTATTTCATAAAACATAGAAGCTCAGCACATGTACAACATTGCACTTCTACATTTTCTTTTGTTTTAATTAATATGAGACATAAGCAACAACACAATGTTACAGCCCATATTTCTTTCTACCTTCAGACCATATACCCACTACTTGAGTCCGGGGATTTTTATAAACAACTTATAAAGAAAACTTATAAAAGAAAACACTCAATCTCAAAGCTAACCCATATCTCAGACACACATTTTAGTTCAGGAATCCATGACTCTTATTTTTCTGGGTAAATCAGATAGAGGTTTTACCCTTAAACAAATCATTAACAAACCAAAGTCATCCAATCATAAAACATAACTTGTAAAAGAAAATTAGTTCAAACTGGCTGCCTCAATATTCAGGTCTTAATGCCAAAGTTTTCAGTGAGGTTACTCACCTTAATCCTTCTTCCTATGCCTTATGAACCCCTTTTTTTTAGTCTTTTGCCTTCTCCTATTTTCTCTGGTTTATGCCTTGTATATTTTTCTTTAGGTTAATGAAGAACAAAAATATATGGTCTTACTATACTAGACCTTTTATATAAATCTTGGCTGTTGCTAGGGTTTATGGACTTACCCAATGTCAGTTCTACCCCATCCCAAACATAGCCTGCCTCTGGTTTGATTCAAGAAAATAAAATGGTATGTGGTCCTTGTCTTCCTTTCCAGAAATTAGTCCCTCTCTTTAATTTTTCCCTGGTCATGTCATATGCATGACTTCTTATTACTATTATTATTATTATTTTCTTAATAAAAGAAATTACTGAGAATAGATAAAGTGCTTGTTTAGGGACTCATGCTATTTTCATGCAACTTCTGTTTCCTTCCAGAGATTGATTGACTGTATTCATGTATAACCTATGTATACCTAAGCCTTTTGTTTTTCTTTCTTTAAATAATTTTAAGTTTATTTTAGCCTAGCTCTTATTTTCTTTGTACTCTATTTTATTTAAAGACAAAATTCTATCTTTATGCATATGTATTTCTAGATCAGTTATTTTATTTTATCTATTAATTTCTGCCAAATTTTTGTTACACAGAAATCTGTGTGCATGTGTACACTGTCTTGTGCACATGTACATGTTTTATACTTTGTATCTGCAAATCAATTTCCTATTCCAATTTTTCCAATGCAATTTCAAACAAATACAAACTAAATTAAATCATGAAATTACTCACAAAAATTAGGGTTATCACATATACCCCTCCTTTTAGGAATTGTGTCCCACAATTCTTTCATACTTAACTTAAGTATCATCTCTTCAAAAAAAATGAATTTTTCTGATTTCAAAACCATTTTCAAACCAATCATCTATTAAGTACTATGCATATCAACACAAGATAAAAATCACAATGCATATTCAACCAACACATTCATTAGTATGTATATATATATATAGATTTACCTTTTCTTCAATCAAACAGCTGGGGATAATCATTTCTGATTTTATCCTCCACTTCCCATGTGCAATCATTTGGGTCTAGACTCCATTGTACTTTTACTAATTTAATTTCTTTGTTTCTCAATTTCTTGGTTTCTCTAGAAACTATGCCCACTGGTTCCTTTTCATAGATCATTCTAGGATCAATCTGCACATCCTTAGAGGATTCTAGTATTGCTTCCTTATCATGAACCCATCTTCTTAGTTGGGACACATGAAAGACATCATGCATTGCTCTCATTTCTTCTGGCAATTCTAATTTATAGGCTACTGTCCCTATTCTTTCTAGAATTTTATATGGTCCTATATATCTAGGAATCAATTTTCCTTGTTTCCCAAACCTTAGAACCTTTTTCATGGGTGATATCTTGATGAACACATAATCCCCAACATCATATTGTACTGCCTTCCTTCTTTGATCTGCATATTTCTTTTGCCTATCTTGGGCAGAGGCAATTCTTTTTCTGATCAAGGCTACCTTTTCAGAAGTCTCCTTCACATTTTCTGGTCCTAAGACCACTTTTTCTCCAGACTCATGCCAACTTGAAGGTGATAAACATGGCCTTCCATAGAGAGCTTCAAAGGGGGCCATGCCTATGCTACTGTGATGGGTGTTATTATATGCAAATTCAGCTAGATATATGTGATCTTCCCAGCTTCCTCCCCAATCCAATACACATGCTCTCAACATGTCTTCAAGCAATTTGTTCACAATTTCTGTTTGACCATCAGATTGAGGATGGTATGCTGTACTCAAACATAAATCAGTCCCCATTGCCTTGTGAAAACTCTGCCAAAATTTTGAAGTGAAGATGGTATCTCTATCACTTACTATAGTCTTTGGTATACCATGCAGTCTGACTACTTCTTTAATAAACAACTGGGCTAGGGTATTAGCATTTCTTTCTGATTTCACTGGTATAAAGTGGGCTGACTTGGTTAACCTATCAACCATTACCCAAATACTATCATTTCCCCTCCTAGTTCTAGGCAAACCATCAATAAAATCCATTGATATGTCTTCCCATTTCCATTGTGGTATTTGTAAAGGTTGAAGCATTCCTGAGGGTTTTTGATACTCAGCCTTCACCTGCTGGCAAACCATACATTTTGATACATAGGTTGCCACTGCACTCTTCATACCACTCCACCAATAATCTCTCTTGAGGTTGTGATACATTCTTGTGCTTCCTGGGTGTATAGTATATTTGCTTTTGTGGTAAGCATCCAAAATTTCTTGCTTCAACTCATCCATTGCTGGAACACATATTCTTTCTCCTTTCTTCAGATGGCCCTGATCATCCAACTGAAAACCTTCTACTGTCTCACCATTTAATATTTGTGTCTTCTTTCCAAATAAAAATGGATCTTGGTTTTGTAGCATTGCAACTTTATTTTTCAATTCTGATCCCAAAGTAATAAAACTTAATTTTCCCATTTCTACCTTCCCACTGCATAAGCTCATGTTTTCTATGTTATCACTTTTTATCTCTGAATCAATTAATAATGATAAAGTGTTAAACTCTTCTATCATTAATCTAGCCACTTTAGCATGTTGTCTACTTAGGGCATCTGCTACTTTATTAGCCTTACCTGGTGTGTATAATATTTCAAAATCATATGAGGCTAAGAGTTCAATCCATCTTTGCTGCCTCATATTTAATTCTTTTTGTGAAAACAAATATTTGAGTGATTTATGGTCTGTATATACTTCAAATTTTGCTCCCAACAAGTAGTGTCTCCATAGCTTAAGGGCATACACTACAGCAGCCAATTCAAGGTCATGAGTAGCATACCTTACTTCACTTGATTTCAACTGCCTAGAAGCATAAGCTATTACCTGATGTTGTTGCATCAACACTGCTCCAAGCCCTTGTCCACTTGCATCAGTATACACCACCAAGTTTTCATTTCCCTCAGGTACTTTAAGAATTGGAGCCTGTACCAGTGCTTCTTTTAATTTCCCAAAGGCATTTTCACATTCCTCAGTCCAAGTGAACACTTGATTTTTCCTAATCAATCTGGTTAATGGAATTGAGATTTTTGCAAAATCTTTTATAAATCTTCTATATTAACCAGCCATTCCCATAAATGATCTGACTTCAGTGACATTAGTAGGCCTTTTCCAAGCTTGCACTGCAATGACTTTATTGGAGTCCACAGCTATTCCTTTTTCTGATATAATATGGCCTAGAAAGTTCACTTCATTCTGCCAAAAAGTGCACTTTGAAAACTTTGCTTTCAAGTCTTCCTGTCTCAATTTCTCAAATACTATATGCAAATGGTTCTCATGCTCTCTAACTGACTTAGAATAAATTAGTATATCATCAATAAATATTAATACAAACTTATCCAAGTATTCTCTGAAAATCCTATTCATCAAATCAACAAAATAGGAAGGAGCATTTGTTAAGCCAAATGGCATCACCAAAAATTCATAAAGTCCATATCTGGTGTTAAAGGCTGTATACTTAATGCTTTCCTCTTCTACTTTCATCTGATGAAAGCCTGAAGCTAAATCAAGCCTGGAGAATATCTTTGCACCACTCAATTGATCAAAGAGATCATCAATTCTTGGTAAGGGGTATTTATTTTTAACTGTGACTTTATTTAATTCCCTATAGTCAATACATAATCTCAGGGATCCATCATGTTTCTTAACAAAGACCCCCATGATGAGCTACTGGGTCTAATAAAACCTTTTTCTTCTAGTTCAACTAATTGCTTTTTCAACTCCATCAATTCCTTAGGCCCCATTCTGGTTGGTCTTTTAACCACTGGGCTAGCTCCTGGAATTATTCTAATTGAAAATTCAACTGACCTGTGATTAGGAACTCCTCTTACTTCCCCAAACACATCATCATATTGATTAACTATGGGGATCTCTTCTAATGCAGGCATGGGTTTTTCATTTGACAATGCAGAAAGGTTGGCTATACTTCTATTTTTGTTTGCCTCACAAAGAACGATTATTCTTTGTCCATCAGAAACCTTCAATGATATGGTGGATGTCTCCATATTTATGATAGCCTTATATCTACTCAACCAATCAACTCCTAAAATAATTCCTATGTCTGGATATTGCAACTCATATAGGTTTGACTCAAACACATGTCCTCCTATATTTAATCCCAGTTGCATGCACATCATACCCATGACACATGAACTACCTATAGGACTTCTAATTAGCAGTGGTTTATCAACAATCATACAGTTCAATTTTAATTGTTGTGCAATATCATGAGAGATCAATGAGTGTGTAGCCCCAGTATCATATACTACTGTTAAAGGTATTGAATGGATAAGCAAAGTACCTTCAACTTGACCATGCTTTTCAACATTTCATCCCTCAGCTGCCTTGCCTTTCCCTTCCAAAGCCCCTAACCTTCCTTGCTTAAAATCTGGGCAGTTCCTCTTTATGTGACCTTCCTTCCCACAATGGTGACAATTGAAGGATGCTGGTCTAGGATTGGTGCACCTATTTTTCATGTGCCCCTCTTGTCCACAGTTGTAACAAGTGATCCTCTTCTTAACTTCAGCAGTTCTAGCTTCTTCTGGTTTCTTGGTGGAAGTTATGTCTGTTTTCTTTTTATCATAAGGGTGAAATTTACCCTTTCCCTTCTTGTTTTGATTATTTTTGAATGCCCTGAAATTCTCTCTAGCTTTATCATGTTGTTCAATGCTCAGAGTCAAATCCAAAACTTGATCAAAAGTTTTATCCTTATATGGTAGCATGGCTCTACTAAGGCTAGAGTTCAACCCTTGGATATATCTGCCATTCTTAGCTTCCTCAGTAGTGATGAGCACTGCACCATACTTTGCCAATGATTCAAACTTCTGAGTGTACTCAGTGACACTCATAGTCCCTTGCCTCAATTTGATGAATTCCTCCAGTAAAGATTCCTTAGCTGATGCAGGGATAAATCTGCCTTCCAACATTGCTTTAAACTGATCCCATGTTACTTCTCCTTCAGGTCTTCCAGCTATGATAACCTCCCACCAATCCAAAGCTGCTCCTCTCAATTGCCTGGATGCAATTTGCCTCTTCCTTTGGTCTTCAACTTGCATGTCTGCAAAGATTCTTTCCAAAATTCTAAGCCAATTTCGAACCCCCATAACTCCTTCTGTGCCATCAAATGTTTTGCCTCCAAGATTGGTAAAAGTCTTGAGTAGTTTGGAAAGTTCCTCATGTGGATTTTCCTGCCTGTTGCCTACTCCATCTCTTATGGCCCTCATGAATTCTTGCACATTCACCATGGGTGGTTCACTTGTTCCTACATTTTGATGTCTGGGTCCTACCATAGCTCTATGGATATAACACTTAGGTTAGTCTGTTTTGCCTAATGCTCTATAGATTAATTCATTTTAATTTATCACTTATTCTGTCATAATAGATATCAATAGTAAAAAAAAACAAAACATCCAAAGCAGTAAACACTTCTATACATCCAATGCAAACAAATTCATACAAAAAATTTTTTTGCTATGTTATTCAACAACATAGCTCTGATACCAACTGAAATGACCCTCCTATTTCCACCCTAATTTCATAAGGATTTTTTTTTAAGAAATGATATATAGATATATCATTCATTACAAATGTATTTCCCAGGGTCATTTTCTTTCTCCAATAAACAAAATATATCCAGGATCTTTCACAATATAGAAATATTGTTTAAATCTAAATCATCCCTAACATACATATATGAAGATATCTATGTTATATTCTACTAGAATCAGAGCATGTTATTATGTAAGTAGAATTCCTTTTAAATCTATTAAAATGTGATAATTCCTTGAAAAAAAGATTAATTATTGTAATCTGATTTTTGACCATAGAATCCACTGGAAACATGTACTTTAGTCTGTTATTCTAATTAAGGAATGATCAAGTAATAGTCAGTGGAAAGCAAGCTTTTAATATGAATGATGGTGTTAAAGTCTGTATAGTGTCAAACTCAGGCTAAAAGAAAGTGGATCCTAAGTGAACACAAGCAACATCTAGGCGTAATGGAAACGCGCCTAACTTACACATGAGAGGTCACGAGTTCGAGTGCTATGCTGGTCGGTTCAAACCCAATTTTTGTTTTTTTTTTCTTTTTATTTTTCTCCTGTGAACAAAATTGTCTGAACCTATTATATACTTTGGCTATGAAACAGATCTGAAAACTTAATTTAAATCCTTTGTTGCTGGCTTGACCCAGGCTCAAGAGAAATGGCTATGTTAGCCCTGTTCTGGTTTGCACTACTTAGTTACAAACTACCTGCTATATTATTTTCTTTTCAAAGCAACTCAACTCTTTCTATCAGATTTTATTTTTGACTTGAACATGGATTTTCTTATGCCAGTTCTATAGATATACATATAAACCACAAATTCTTTCAATCTCAGATCTTCTACCATTATAGCCTAACTGTTCTTGAAGCTTAAAATTCATTTTTCTTAGCAAAGTATTTAACAAAACAAAGCACATAGTTCAGCTGAGACATATAAGTTCAACAACTACAAAACAGCAATTAACCATACATTTGTTTCTCAAAGTAATTTTAAACAATAGGTCTTAGTCTAGTTCATCATGAAGGTGTAGTTTACTTCAGCAAAGTCTTTAAAAAAACATAGCATCCAAATCTTAAGCAGTTTAACATCCAAGCCTGATCAAAGCAATTCCTATTTCCCTGCAAAATCACCATGAACTGCCCCATATGAATATGAGACACCCAATGGTGCATAAACACAAAAGGGTCAGACTATTTGTCTGGTATGAATAATCCAACTGAAAACATGATCTCATTCAATTTTCTTTATAAACAAACTTTACATGAAAAAGAAACTCAGTATCTTCCTTATGCTTGTTTTTCTTTTTGTGAAGCATGTTCCTTCATCTCAGTGTTAACAGCTTATTTACACATATAATCACCATGACTTGATTCATAGAAAACAATCATAAGATTCATCCATAAAAAGCACCAAAACAACCATATACAAACATCAATTCAGTTATCATCCCCTTTTTAACTTTACTGGCCATCAGGGATTTTGCCCAGGCCTCTCCTGAATCTATTCCTAGAATTCATTATCAAATATAACAGGGTCTTTAGCTACTTTCTTCTTTTTAAACACACACTGCCTGGGACATCTCTCTGTTAACCCAGCACACTCAGGCCCCTGGGTATAAACATACCATGTGTGAACTTGCAATATTCCTCTTGCCAAGCTATATTTTGGTAGCCCTAAGATCCCAAGTCCTTAGTTAAATTACTAAGTGTTATTATTATTTTTCATAGCAGTGCTAATCCCTTCTGCATCTCACTTCTTAATCAGAGAAATATAAATAATGTAAGCAACATGTATTCATCCAGAGTTTGGTAAGTTATATTTTCAGAAGCAAACATTTTATCATGAAAGAGGGAGGTGACTTCTTAACACATTATTTTGCCTGTGGGTTTCACTGGATCAAGATGTAAGTATATGGTCCTGAGTAATTTACTAGACATAAATATTTTTTTTTTCTCTTACCTCTGGTTCAATCAGATTCATGATCTGGCTAAACCACAAGTGTATTTGATTTGGGTATTTCATAAAACATAGAAGCTCAGCACATGTACAACATTGCACTTCTACATTTTCTTTTGTTTTAATTAATATGAGACATAAGCAACAACACAATGTTACAGCCCATATTTCTTTCTACCTTCAGACCATATACCCACTACTTGAGTCCGGGGATTTTTATAAACAACTTATAAAGAAAACTTATAAAAGAAAACACTCAATCTCAAAGCTAACCCATATCTCAGACACACATTTTAGTTCAGGAATCCATGACTCTTATTTTTCTGGGTAAATTAGATAGAGGTTTTACCCTTAAACAAATCATTAACAAACCAAAGTCATCCAATCATAAAACATAACTTGTAAAAGAAAATTAGTTCAAACTGGCTGCCTCAATATTCAGGTCTTAATGCCAAAGTTTTCAGTGAGGTTACTCACCTTAATCCTTCTTCTTCCTATGCCTTATGAACCCCTTTTTTTTAGTCTTTTGCCTTCTCCTATTTTCTCTGGTTTATGCCTTGTATATTTTTCTTTAGGTTAATGAAGAACAAAAATATATGGTCTTACTATACTAGACCTTTTATATAAATCTTGGCTGTTGCTAGGGTTTATGGACTTACCCAATGTCAGTTCTACCCCATCCCAAACATAGCCTGCCTCTGGTTTGATTCAAGAAAATAAAAGGGTATGTGGTCCTTGTCTTCCTTTCCAGAAATTAGTCCCTCTCTTTAATTTTTCCCTGGTCATGTCATATGCATGACTTCTTATTACTATTATTATTATTATTATTTTCTTAATAAAAGAAATTACTGAGAATAGATAAAGTGCTTGTTTAGGGACTCATGCTATTTTCATGCAACTTCTGTTTCCTTCCAGAGATTGATTGACTGTATTCATGTATAACCTATGTATACCTAAGCCTTTTGTTTTTCTTTCTTTAAATAATTTTAAGTTTATTTCAGCCTAGCTCTTATTTTCTTTGTACTCTATTTTATTTAAAGACAAAATTCTATCTTTATGCATATGTATTTCTAGATCAGTTATTTTATTTTATCTATTAATTTCTGCCAAATTTTTGTTACACAGAAATCTGTGTGCATGTGTACACTGTCTTGTGCACATGTACATGTTTTATACTTTGTATCTGCAAATCAATTTCCTATTCCAATTTTTCCAATGCAATTTCAAACAAATACAAACTAAATTAAATCATGAAATTACTCACAAAAATTAGGGTTATCACAAGTTGCTTTTTGATAGTTGACTTGATGATCTTATTAACTGCTTCCACTTGCCCATTTGCCTGCGGATGAGCCACTGCTGAGAAGCTTTTTTGAATTCTGAACCGTTTGCAAAAATCCTGGAATTCTTCACTTTCAAACTGAGTACCGTTGTCTGTGATTATCTTCTATGGCACACCATATCTGCAAATGATATTCTTCGTTACAAAATTTATCATCTTTTTAGAAGTGAAGGTGGCCAAAGGTTCAGCTTCAGCCCATTTGGTGAAATAATCAACGGCAACAATAGCATATTTAATCCCTGATTTGGCGATCGGTAATGGTCCAATTAGGTCTATCCCCCAAATGGCAAATGGCCATGGGCTGACCATTTGTGTGAGTTCGGTGGAGGGTGCTCTTGGGATTTTTGCAAATCTTTGGCATTTGTCGCACTTTCTAGAGTAGATAGCAGCATCTCGGTTAATGTCAGGCCAGAAATACCCATACCGGAGAACTTTCTTGGCTAAAGTTTGACCAGCTGAATGATCTCCACATTCTCCTCCGTGTACCTCGGCAAGAATTGTCTTGGCTTCTTCCTTAGTTACACATCGGAGCAGAGGCATCGAAAATTCCCGTCTGTATAATCGGCCATCTTGAAGTATATATCTCGACGCTTTTCTCAATAATTGTCGATGTTCCTTAGAACTTTCTGGCAGGAAACCACTGAGTAAGTATTCTTTGATTGGAGTCATCCATGATTCATGCTCTTGAGACGTAGCCATAATCCAATCAATATCCATTTCATCAATGCTTGGAGCTGACAGAACTTCTACAGGAACTAATCCCAGTAATTGAGCTTCTCCGGAACTTGAGTACTTTGCTAAAGAATCTGCCTTCATATTTTCCTCTCGGGGTATGTGGCTTATTGAGTAGTGATCTAAATCACTGAGGAGTTCGGAAGCTTTTGTTAAATATGCAGGCAGATTTCCTCCTTTGGCTTGGAATTCTTTCTTCACCTGGCAAACAATAAGCTGAGAATTGCTGAAAATCTATATCGCTTTGATGTTTAGTTCCTTGGCGATTTTTAAACCGGCAATAAGGGCTTCATATTCTGCTTCATTGTTTGTCGAAGGGAATTCTAGCCTCAATGCATAACATAATGATCGTCCTTCGGGAGTTTCAAGCACAACTCCTGCCCCAGAACAATAATCATTTCTTGAGCCATCAACATACAACTTCCACTGTACCGGAATGCCGTCAGTTGTTTCTTCCTTGATGTCACCTTTGTCAGTGGACTCTGCAATGAAACCTGCTAAAGCTTGTCCATTAATTGCTCTTCGGGGATGGTAAGTGATGTCATATTGGCTGAGTTCTATGTTCCATTTCAAGAGACGACCCGAAGTTTCAGGACGATACAGGACTTGCTTTAGAGGTTGATCAGTCAGGACCTTGATAGGATGAGATTGAAAATAGGCCCTCAACTTCCTGGAAGCGATTAACAAACAAAAAGCAAGCTTTTCTATCTTTGAATAATTCATCTCTGCCCCAGTGAACCGTTTGCTGATGTAGTAGACTGGATGTTGTATTTTCATATCTTCTCGTACAAGTGCTGCACTTAGAGCATGGGATGAAATTGCTAAATAGATGAAGAGGTCTTCGCCATCACTAGGCTTGGAAAGGACCGGAGGAGTTCTCATATGATGAATCAGTTGATCGAAAGCATTCTGACATTCGGGAGTCCATTCAAAATTTTTCTTTCCTTTCTTTAAAGCATCAAAGAAGGGAATGCATTTGTCTGTGGCCTTGGAGATGAAGCGACTAAGAGCGGCAACTTTTCCATTGAGACTTTGCAGTTCTCTCTTTGTTCTAGGGGCTTTAACTTCTCTCAGAGCTGTGATTTGAGCAGGATTGGCCTCAATACCCCTAGCGCTTACGATGTAACCCAGGAATTTCCCAGACTCTACCCCGAACGAACATTTCAATGGGTTGAGCTTCATTCCATACTTTCGAAGAATTGTAAACATCTCCTCCAAGTGTCCCATGTGATCTACAGCTTTCTTTGATTTTACCAACATATCGTCGACATAAACTTCCATGGTTCTACCAATCTGAGGCTTGAACATTGCATTGACGAGTCTTTGGTAGGTTGCCCCAGCATTTTTCAATCCGAAAGGCATAACTTTGTAGCAGTAGAGACCCACATCTGTGATAAAGCTTGTGTCTTCCTGATCTGGTTCATTCATCATAATCTGATTGTATCCGGAGTAGGCATCCATAAAAGACAACAACTCATGTCCAGCCGTCCCATCTACCAGTTGATCGATTCTAGGCAACGGGAAGCAGTCTTTGGGGCAGGCTCTGTTTAGATCTGAGAAATCAATGCATACTCTCCACTTTCCATTTGCCTTCTTAACCAGTACTGGATTTGAAACCCAATTTGGATAAGTGGATTCTTTGATGAAATTATTCTCCATGAGACGATCTACTTCTTCCTTTAAAGCTGCTGACCTTTCCGGGCCTTGAGTTCTTCGTTTCTGTTTTACTGGTGTTAATTTCGGATCAACATTCAGAGTGTGGACAGCAATTGTCGGAGAGATTCCACACATATCAGCATGACACCAAGCGAACACATCCAGATTCGCTTTTAGAAATGATATCAGTGTGTTTTGAACTGTTGTACTTAGTTGCGAACCCACATTAAGTACTTTGTTTGGGTCTTTGGAGTCGACAGGTATTGGTATCATAACTTCCACGGGCATAACCATATTATCCTCTGCACTGGATTTTCTGGGGTCCATTTCTCGTCTTGCGCCACTATGCTCACCAGTGCAGGGACCACCCTGTATTTGCTACAAGGTTGGGTTTTTGATGCGGAGGGGAGCTGCCGCATCTTTACCCATTTCTCTCTTTCTGGCTTCTCGAAGCTCTATAAGATATCATTCGCGTCCAGCATTTTGATCTCCCTTGATGACACCAACACCATTTTCTGTAGGAAACTTCATAGTTAGGCACCACGGGGCCAAAATGGCCTTGAATGCAGCTAGAGTGGGCCTGCCTAGGAAAGCATTATAGGTAGAAAATCCATCGACAATTACAAAGGTTTGCTTGCGAACTACTCTTTTCTGCCCTTCTCCAAGTTCCACGAACAACTCGACAGTTCCGATTGATTGTTGTGGTTCCCCAGTGAAACCAACAATTTTTTGCGACGAAGCTTGAACGTCAGTCATTGGGATCTTCATCTGGTCAAATGTTTTCTTGAAGAGTATATTGCAGGAAGCACCGCAATCAATGAGCACTCGTCTTACTATTGCCGGTCCAATTCCTGCAGAGATAACCAAGGGATCTATGGTGGGAGCTTCAATACCAATAGAATCCCTAGCTTTGAACATAATATCATCGTCTGAAATCTTTTGCTGTTTCAGGGGTGCAGCATTTTCTACAGCAAAAACATCTTCCTCTGCTGGGATGTATTTTAAAGCATGAGCATATCGTTCCATTTCACCCCAGCTTCTGCCCGCTGGGTGTGGGCCCCCCGTAATCACATTGATAATGGGCCTCTCAGATTCTTGTGCCGCAGTGCCTTTACCTGAGCCTGATGGCTGAGTAGGGAGTTGCTGCCCCTGAGTTGACGAAGATGGGTCACTTCTGTTCTTCTTGACATACTATTGCAGCTTGTTTTCCCTCAACAATTCTTCAATTAAGCTCTTTAAGTGACGACAGTCATTAGTATCATGACCGGGTTGGTTGTGAAAACGGCAGAACTTTCCATTTCTCATAGCGCCCTTTCCCGATTTTATCTCAGCCGGTTTGGGATAATCCACAGCATCTTTGGTGGCGAAGAAGATATTTTCCAGAGTATCGGTCAATGGAGTGAAATCTGAGGGTTTGAAGAAGCGAGGTTTCTTTGTATCCTTTTGTTTCTTCCCCTCGTGATTTTCCCTTTTCTGACCTCCGGAATCTTTCTTCTCCGAAGCGGCAGTATTATTGTCCACCTTTGCTGCCACCACCTTCATCGATGCTGGAAGATTTTCCAAGCGTATGAATTCATCAGCTTTCTTGTAGAATTTCTCGAGAGAATTTGGCTCTTTCATCTTCAGCCATTTTCCAAATTCGCTCGATTTGTCGATAGCACGCATCAAATAGGTCAAGATCATCCGTGGCTCTGCGTTATCAACTTCTGCCAGAGCTATATTGAAACGGTTCAGGAATGATTTAATAGGTTCTCCCGGATTCTGTTCAAGACTGGATAATGACATTATGTCCTTTGCCTTTGAAGCGTATAGCCTGAATTGCTCTTTGAACTTTCGGGTCAGATTGGAAAACTGATCAACTGATCGGACATGAAGCTTGGTAAACCAGAGGAGTGCCACTCCTTCCAAATATACTGGGAAATACCGGCACTTAATTTCATCAGTTGCTCTTGCACCGGTCATGTGCCAGTCGTATTTATACAAGAACTGATTTGGATCACTTGTTCCCCGATAAGCAGGAATAGTGGGGGGAACAAACTTTCTAGGAAATTCAGCCTTTAGAATCTTCTCGGTAAACGGAGTTCTACTTGGTGCGAATCCCCATTCGCTCTCATCTTCATCCCTCTGCATGCTCTCCTTCATTATTTGCTTGATCATGCCAGAAAGATATTCCTCGTTGTTCAAAGATTTGGCGGAATAGACCTCGGCCATTTTCTCAGAAGTCTGTCCGGGCAGATGTTCGCGGAAAATCGGCGATGGCCTAGATCCTTCAGCTTGGAGGGGTGCCCCTTCAGCAGCACCTGATCCTCCTTGAGGAATATTTTTTCCTTCGGAGTTGCGAAGAGCATCAGCGATGTTTTCTTCATTACTCACTGGTCTTTGATTGGCGCCGAGCAGAGCGTTCAGTTTTTCCATCATCAGATTGTTTTGAGTTTCAATCTTTTGGTATAGTCCAGATACAGCAGCGTCTAGCTCCTCTTGCGTCACCCCGACACTTGGAGCCGCGTGACTCGGTGAAATATAAGTGGCGGTATTATCTTGAACATTTTTAGATCTGACAGCCTTTCGTTTCCTTCCAGGAGCCATTATGTCTGACAGATTTCTGGTTCTGTAGGAAACTTTTTCAACAAACTTGTGTGAAGCAATGGTGAATGGTAGCCTGAGTTGGGTTCTCAGTGAAAGCACCAAAATGTTAACGATAAAAGGTGAACGCTAACACCCGGTGTGTGTAATAGAATCGTGAAAGCACCACCCGTGTGACGGGAATAGAATTTAAGCAGTAAAAGATAGCAATTTATAGTGGTTCGGCTTGAGATTAAGCCTACGTCCACTTTGAATCTCTTTATTACTGAATTCGGTTACAAATCAATACAAATCTCTTATCACAATAGTACAACTTGATCAAAAGAAACAATCTTGACTACTAGCTCAATCTTCGTCGATGAAATTCGATGAATCCATGTTGGATGTAGGGAATTATCTCTTGAAGATTGTTGTAGCGTCTTGAATGTTTGAGAATCTTTGATTGCTGGAGGAATGGAGATTTCGACAGAGTAACGACGCTTGAAGAAATGATTTGGCCAAAGTCCTCTTCATGTTGGAAGTGGTGGGGTATTTATAGGAGCTGATTTGGACTCTGGAAATTTCCCTAAGTCCTAAGTCATCGCCGACTTAGTATAAGTCGCGGCCGACTTATGATAGGTCGCAGCCGGCTCATCAACACTTCCCTAGTAGTTCGCCTCCTTTTCTGGTTTTATGCTTAAGTCCTAAGTCGTCGAAGATTTAAGGTAAGTCGGTGACGAGGTAAAGATGTAAGGTGTTCTGAGATTACATACGACCCAGTATAAGTCGTAGGTCGGCGATGACTTAAGAGATAGGTCGTAGGTCTTTAAGTCGAAGACCTTCTTAGATCGGAGCATAGTTGACTCGCAATCTTAAGTCGGCAATTTTTAACTCGGAAGCCCTTGCTAACTCGCAGTTTGTTGAATCGGTTGGCTTCTTTAAGTCGGTAGGCTCCTAGGTCGGCACACATCTTAAGTCGGCAGCTCTTCTCAGTAGTTAGATCGGCAACTGTTGGGTCAGAGCTTTCTTAGGTCGTAGCTTGTTAAGCCGGAGACCTTTTTAACTCGGAGCCTTACTTAAGTCGGAGCGTATCTTAGCTCGAAGTCTTTCTTAGGTCGGAGCAGGCTTCTAAGTCGGCATATGTTTAGATCGGAGGCTATTTTAGCTCGTACATTGTTAGGTCAGACCATTCCTTAAGTCATCTTATGTTAAGTCGCGAATTAGAGGATTAACATTATATACTTAAACAACTAAATTTAAAAAGTTTTTATAATTAAATATTCCTCGTTTTTAAAAGCTTTAAATAGAAATTTTGAAATAAAAATTTAGCTAAGAATATAATATAATTTAATTATATTTTATAAACTAAATTCAGATAGAATCTCGTTTTTAGATACTTAAAAAAACTTTAAACAATTCAAACAATAAACCATCAAAAATTCAATATTTAGAGCCAACATCGCTCTAAAATATAATTCCATAATATGGAATTAGTTAGCGATCTAAGTTGCTTTTTGACAACTCCAATCACTCCAACAATTTGCAACCATCATTTAATCTAACTACAACAATCAAATATGTTTTGATGGTTCTAAACATACATGCTATTTCTTAATCAATCATCGATTCACATCCAATATTTCGAACACACAAATTAAATGAAACTATGGCATGCAACTGTATTTCAATCATGCCATTCAATCATTATCACATATCAACATAATTCATACTAAAGCAAGGTATATAGAAAGGGATATTACAAATTTAGATATAGGTGTGTGAGTTAATAGAATAACTCATCGAATCCATTGTGTGCTTGAATTTCCTATTAGCTTTAGTATACATCCACTGTGACCAACGTCCCGAACAACAACTCTGAAACGACGCATCTCCTTCCACCATGCAATAAAGCACACACACCTCCAAGTTCCTACACCGTCAGTTTCAAGATTGACTGGCAGCTCCTTGCCATCGCCAAAGCATCTCATCTAGAATTTCACCATCATCGCCGACCTCAGCGAGGACCGCATCAGACTGTCCTCCTCGAGACCTGCCTGCACCAAGTCACAATGCCACCTCCTCTTCCTTAACGTTGCGAACCATCCCGATCTCATCCTATAGGTCGCGGCTACTACAAATCAATCTAAAAGCAAACCCTCTTCCTTAGCGACTACAATAAGTCGCGACTTTTTTTTTTCAATCGCTGATTAAATTAGGGATTAGGGCATGGGTGAATTCGGGTTTGAGAAATAAGGGTTATCGACCCTGAAACGTGAAAAGAAGGAGTTTGTTTTGTTTTGTTTTTAATTGATTTGGGCTTTGTTTTGTTAAAGGAAATATTCTTTTATTTTAATTAAAAGGGTAACTTCGATTTGCGCATTTATTTATTTTTAATTATTTTTTGGTCTAATTGAAATTGATTTACACTTCATTGTACAAATTATATTCCAATATCTAGACAACTACAAAATTTTCATTCAATACAATAGTGTTTCATGCTATTTGATTATACATTGTATTGATTATAAAAATAAATTTATTCATCTTTGTGAATTTTTTGATTTTAGTGAATATCAAATAGAATTTCTTTTCATCTATTTCAATTATATAAAATTTATTTACACTTTAAAATATTCAATGTTTATTGAAACATTTCATTCGAATTTAATATATTATCTAAAAAGGAATTTATTAACTAATTCAGTTTTATTATAATAAAATCTTTTATTAAATAGACTTCCATCGAATAGTAATTTGATTCCAAAATAATACTTGTTAGACTCGAACTCAAATACTTAAATTTTAATTAAATTTATATACTATTACGAGTTCGAAAACAGGGTTGTTACACATTGTCACAACAAACCCAAAACCATTTCATACTTATATTATCTTAAGAACATTCTTTAAAAGATCTAAGATAATACTTGGCTAAGTTCGATGGTCGAGTAATCGACTATCAAGTTAGAACAATTGATTATACAAATCAATATTCATATACTTATCTCGTTTTCGATATTTCAACTTAACCATTCCTCATTCAGGAGTGAAGCTAGGTAAGTTATGGCACTGGTTGCATCAAATCTTGCCTAGACACTTCATTCTTGAACCTCACAAATAGACAAGTACACTCATCGGCTTTTAGTGTCAAGTATAATATGAATGATTTCCATAAACAAGTAACAAACAACATGATTAATATGCTTCTGATATTCCCGACTTAATTACTCCTCATTCAAGAGGGAAGCCCAATAGGTTAGAGCTCTATTGCTCCGTCCCTACTCGACATCAATCTTAATTCTCATAAATTGAGAAGCCTACTTCATCGGCTTTTAGCATTAAGCGAAGTTAATTACCTTCTAAACACGTAAATAAAAAACAAGATTAATATGTTTTCAACATTCCAACTTAACTATTGCTTGTTCAAGTGGGAAGCCCGGTAGGTTAGAGCTCTATTGCTCTTATCCCTACTCAACACCAATCTTAACTCTTAAAAATAGAGAAGTCTATCTCATCGGCTTTTAGTGTTAAGCCTAATAAATTACCTTTTTCAAGAATTTAAAAATACTTGTAAATTGGTTTTAAATAAGCATGTAAAATATTACTTGAAAATAACTAATTTACAATTTCATAAAAACATGTTTTATATTATAAAACCTCTTTACTTTGAAAATACGTATATAATTATCAAAATATATTTAAAATTCAAACCAACTTTAATATACTTCAAACCTTGTTTGAAAACAATCTCTAAAATGATTAGAGAAATATGCCAAATTTAAATGTCTTTTTGGATAATTTAAACCATAAGCGACTTACTACAATATTTATAAATGTTGTTAAAAGTCCTTGTTAAACAACATTGAAAAGCACGATCTTTATGGCTAGTATTAACCACTTTAACAAATGATTTAAGACTTGAAATTTTTATAGTAAGTACTACCATTATGGTAACTAAAACTATGGAAAGAAACACCTAAAAATATCATCCCATTTATTTGTAAAAATACCCGAAAACAAGGGATTCGAAAATGCACTTATAACGACTATTCTCTCTTCAAACACTTTCAAACTTACTTCAATTTAACACAAAAGTTAAACAGCCATTTAAACATCAAGTCAAGGCCAAGCCACAAGTTTAAGAGGGTAATAGAAGTGATGCTACATGGTATAAAGTTATCATTTGCTTTCAAAAGTAAGAGGGGTCCAAAGTTTATATCTTTACGTAGTTAATGTGATTTTAACTTTATATTTCAAGCACAACATATATATACAAAATATACACAAACAAGATAGTGAGAGAACTCATTTATATCCATGCTAAATCCAAGCACAAAGCCACAAGAATCAAAGAACCGCCTCCTTCCATCACTAAAAACCTAATGATCCAACTTTTAGCACTTTCAAACCAAGGCCACACCTCTCCTCCTCCAATTACCTACGGCCCCCCTCCAAGATCCCTCTCTTCCTCTCACCTTCTCCCACTTTTTACTTGCTAATCATGCTTCCATAATGTTTTAGTCCTATAGCCAAAGTTTATAAGAGATTGGAGATGATTTTGTTTTAGACATGAAAAAGTTAGAGAAGAATTAGTGGATTAGTGCTTAAGCACTTCCACTATTTTTATTCTCATATTTCATTCCAAGCTTTTGTAAATTAGTGATTGATTATCTATCATATGCCTCTCCTTATATAGGCTTCAAATTATGAAGCATAGCTTGTTCTCACCCCCCTTTCATGTCATGTAAGACTTACCTCCCATCACTTCTCCTTTATCTCTTCTATGGAGTTAAGACTTTCATTTAAGCTCATTTTCAAAATATCTATCATTGCATAATGTATGACATCGTTACAATTAGTTAGATATAAATATGAAAATATTTTTAGCTGGTAATTATCTCCATAATGATTAATTAGACATGCATAAAAAATTTGAACAACTTTTGTTAAGAAAAAAGCTGTTTATCGATAAAACGATTTTCGGTCACATTATCGATATTTTTTCAAAGTATTTATTTTGTATATATTTTTCCAAAATAAGTTTACCATCATTACTTATGATTCAAAAAGGATTTAAAAATCTTATTAAATCAATTTATTAACATTTTATCTAAGATTCAAATATTTAAAAATTTTAATTATTTAAATACAAAGTGTTTGAAATTCCAAGTCGTTGCATTCACCTCCACTTAGAATATTTCATCCTCGAAATTCCAACACGAGCAACCAAAGGAATAGTCATAAAGTAATACTAAGAAGTATTCAAAATCACTTAGCAAACAAAACTCAAGGTGTGCTCAAGTTCAAAATCCTCTCATCGCACAAGGATGATAAACAATCTACTAAGCATACCATTCGCTTAACAGCCATAGGTAATTGCTTAGTCGACGATTCATAATACCTTATAACAAATCAAAGATCCATTTTATAAATTCCCCATAAGTCAACAAAAAATAGTATGCAAACATACTAGCCTGTACGATGTACATGGACCATCCATACGCAATATCAAAATCCGATCACTTGCTCAATCACATAAATTTCACTTCCCAACTAGTGTAGATCACTTGACCTCTCTAGTTTGGACTTCGATCAGGTTCCTTGATTAGAAACCTTCGTTCTTCTTACCTAGCCATATACTATGATAGAAAACTTCAGGATCATATCAAAAATCCGTATGAAATGTTTGCCGTTAAGAATCGAGTAAAAAAGTTCTTGTTCGGATTGGTGCAAATCACCTCGAAATCATGTACTCAAATACTGGATCAAGAATAGCCGTGCAAATAAAACGGTCTATGCTCAACATACGTATTTATCCTATCGGTTTCTTAATTGTACCAATATCTTTTATCACATCGTTTATACAAATAGTATGTCATAATACTGAAATCATTTATGAAATATTCCATAAAACATAACTTCAAGTTTATAAACAGTGGTAACTTGAGTTCGTATTCGTATAATACTCTGATACATTCTAAGAGTATAAACAAAACATCAAATTAATTTTACTTAACAAGCATGTTCAACAAATTTAAAACTTGTTTTAACGTACTACCTTCTCAATTCAAGTGTTATATAAACTCAACTAGAAACTTTCCAAAATCATCGAAAAAAATTCCGTTTCATTTTAACAAATGAAAACTACCGAACATCATATCATACATGATATACATACCATACAATTCTAATGCATAGGCTACATGTGCCCAAAGAATATCTCAACATATTTCAATAATTTATTAAACACACTTTACCCAAAAATAGAAAACATGAAAAGGTTTCATTATTTATTCCGGGCTATGCCACTACCACTCAAGCACCTTACATAGCATACATATAAAACTTTTATAAAGTTCATATTAAATTTCTTTCCAAAGAAAACTTTAGAACTAAACACTTGGTTTTATTTCAAATCATTTTGAAATAATAATACATGCATATATCTTTTGTATAACAAATCATACTTTCAGAATCAAATCAGAATCTGTTTTTACTAAAACAACCCTATAGTATCCTCCACTTAGAAACTTGAAAATGAATGTTGATGATGCTGCGATCATCACCAGAAGTATTTTCAAGCTATAGGAGTGAGTTCAATACATCCAAATCATACCTTTTGGACTTAACCAAAATCATTTTCGAAACGGCATCCAATACTTAGTAAATATTACCAAGTATCATGACCATAATTTCATATACCAATTTCCCAAACTTACTTTCAAATAACACTACTAATACTCTTCTTCAAAATTTTAAAAAACATTCTCAAAGGCACCGAGATTTAAGTTCTCAAAATTCAATTAAAATCCTTCTTGTTTATAAATCACATTTCTTAAACTTTACTTATATAACATCATTTTCTTATATAAAATCTTTTCACAAATGTTTATTCCCAAAATATCTTATCTTTCCTTCAGATTTAAATGAACAACTTTTACTAAAGTTAACTTTTAACCCAACATTGCCACCAAATTCCTTATAGTCAAACCGTGAAATTAAATTCACAGGGTGTTCGTTTTAATGTATCTACAAATACTGTTTATGCAACCTATGCAGTGAAAAGGTAATACTGCTCATAAGCTGGTTGAGCACAAGTCAACAATCAACAAATGATGGTTAATGCCCATAAACTGGTCGAGCATAAGTAAACTAATTTTGAGGGATAGTAGATAAACATCATTAACCCCTACACTAATTAAACTATACTTTGACAATTCACTTACAAGTTATCTTATATAAGATCTTTAATTTCTGTTGTTATAATTACCTTTAAGGTATACATTTATAAAGAATAAAAATAGGCTCTCATATGTATAATACACTCAACTCATGCTAGGGTATTACATTACCCTATCTCTTAATGAGTCATACCCCATCAAAGCCAAGGTTCTTGCTTAACCTTCAGCTATGATATCATACATAACAACACATCTTTTCGACCCTCGAATGTCGATACTAATACATCCAAGGTATTCACGTGCCAAGCATCTAAGTGCCAAAAAAAGGAAGTGTTAGGGTAAACTAAAAGGAAGAAGAAACAAAACAAGGAAGAGAGAACACAACAACATAATCTCACTAACCGAACGGTAATATATAATGTCAAAGGGACAAAACAAAGGGTTACTCCAATACAAAAATTTCATAGTTATAAAACCTAAGTATTATCATCAACCTAGACAGTTATAACAACATGTCCTCACAAACGCTGATATGTACAATATAGTAATGCAATAGAAATAAGAATACTAAGGTATGTGAAACATCTAGCTTGTCTTCTCGAGCTCTAAAGAAAATCAACAAAAACCTAGCTTTCTCAAACTATTGGAAAACGTAAACGAGGAATTCGGGGAAAAAAATCCAAGCATCAGATATAAGTATGGTACGAGAATCTCAAGAAATATGCGATCAACATATAATAGTACTTTTGAGACCGCTTGGAAATGCCATAACGGTTATCCGCTCAAAAAAACTACCATAGGGTGTAGAATATAAATATTATAACATGGCTGGAATGGTTACATTGGTTACATTCAACAACTTATTAGAGGGTACAACCAAACCGATAACAAACATTCACATAATGGATTTTCCATGATATTTCTGGTAGAGTCGAATCCAATCCCCTTCACAAGGGTCAGGAAGTACCTTCCGAGTGTCATATATCTCTAGATAAAATATACCATTAATGTAAACACAAGATGCCCATCGTCCGAACATAAACATGGTGCTGTCCAACAATCGATAAGTATCTCTAGAAATGGAGTTAATAATATCCTAATGAGGGTCAGCTAAATCCCAGGTTATGTATCCTAATTTGTTTTCTGCCATTTTCGATGTTGAGGTCACGTTCGACATCTTTCACATGAGTCTTCATTACTCGAACAGAACACGAATCCCCAATGGGATTCCCACCTCTCAAACAGATCTTGAAACAACACATGGTGTAGCGATATGACTTTTCAACCCTTGAATGTCGACACTAATACATCCATGGTATTCACGTGTTGAGCATTAAAGTGCCGAAAAGATGAATTATTAGGGTAAAATAAAAGGAAAAAGAAATAGAACAAGAAAGAGGAGAATACAACATCAGAATCTCACTAGCAGAACGGTAATATATAATATCAAAAGAACAGTATAAAGGGTTACTCCATTACAAAAATTTCAAAATTACGAAACATAAATACTATCATCAGCTTGGACAGTTATAACTGCATGTCCTCACAAATGCTGATGTGTACAATATAGTAATGCAACGGAAATAAGAATACTACGATAGATGAAACATCCAGCTCGTCTTCTCGAGCTCCAAAGAATATCAATGAAAGCCTGCCTTTCTCAAACTACTCAAAAGAGTACGTGAGGAATTTAGGGAAAAAAACAAGCATCGAACATAAGTCGGGTATGAGAAACTCAAGAAATATGCGGCCAACATATAACAGTCCTTTTGAGACCGCATGGAATGCCATAATAGTTATCCCCTCAAAAGAACCACCATCTAATAAGTACATAAGGTGATATAATAGATAATGTTAGGGTGAAGAATATAAATATATGTCATATTCGGAATGGTTACCTTCATTACAGTCAACAACATATTAGAGGGTACAACCAAAACCGATAAGGAACGTTCACGTATTTTGTTTTTCCATGGAGATTCCTTCAATCGATGCTGAATCCAATCTCTTGCACAATGGTCAGAAACTACCTCTGAGGGTCATGTATCTCTAGAAAAAATATACCATTAAGGAAAACATAGCCATTCGACACCTAAATACGTGATCCCAAATACCATCACCTCCCGTGTGCAACGTTGATAAGTGTACTTTAGATATGTAATGATAATATACTATCGTGGGTCAGCCAAAACCCAAGCTATGCCCTTACTATGTTTTCTGTCATTTCCAATGTCGAGGTTATGTTCGGCATCTTCATCCCACGGGCAGAACATGAATCTCCAATTGGATTCCCACATCTCGAACAGATCTCGAAACCACACATGGATTCCAGCACCTCGAATAAATCCACTTCCAAGAGACAGAACACGTATCTCAGTTTTGAAGTGGTTTTTGATAAGTAACACACTTACCGATCCCGGTCTCTGCAAGACTAAATCGACGAATTTAGTCATCCAATGATAATGAGAATGATCACATATGGAAGCCAAGTTTCATATACTTATCATATTTTCGATATTGTCATCTCATACTATCCCTCGATCAAGAGTGAAGCCGATAGGTTTGAGAACTATTTCTCATATCCCTACACAAACATTAGTCTTAATTCCTACAGATAAACAAGCCTACTTCATCGGTTTTTAGTGCCAAGTATATGACAAAATGTTTTCCACAAATGAGTAAACATACAAAGCACAATCAAGTTACACACAGCACGATCAAGTCACATAAGCGACTTCTAATCCCTTTTTTGATTAATAAATCTTTTATCAAATAAAAATCTCTTTTATTAGTAAAACTTCTTTTATGTAATAAAACTTCATTGTTTTGTCAATTTCTACTATTCATTTGTACTTTTTTCAATACTTCAAAAAGTATTCATATACTTGTCTCAAATGGTATAAGTATATTCGCAAATCATTAACAAGATTTCTTACTTTAAACCTTTACTTTTTCTATCTTTTTCCAAAAGATTCCATATTTATAATTCCCTTCAAAATACCCATTTTAAGGATCTAAGTAATTTCACATATCCATTCAAAAAGGTTTAAGATTAATGTTACTTAAATATTGTCACTACGAACCCAAAGTCATTTCACTTATGTCCACAAGTAGTGGCGCAGTGGTAAGATACTCGCTTCCTGGTAAGCAGGTCGCAGGTTCGATTCCCGTCTGCCCTACTCCCATTTCAAGGCGCGGAGGTGGGTCCCCAGAAAACCTATAATCGGGTGGGGGCATCAAATCTTCTGTGCTGGGCTGGCTTAAAATCCTCCTGTCTGTGGTCGGACCAGGCTAGGGGGGAGCTTATCTTATCCCTTCGATTTCATCAGGGCTCTAGGTTAAGTTTTTAAAAAAACATCTTTTTATAGATCTATTTACATTCATAAGTATAATAAAAAAGGATTAAAGGCAACTGTTATTAACACATTATCATGACAAACCCAAAACCATTTCCGTTATGCTTATCTATAAAACATTCTTTTAAAGATCTATTTACATTCATAAGTATAATAAAAAAGGATTAATGACAAATTTTATTAAAACATTGTTATGACAAACACAAAACCATTTCATACTTATATCATCTTTAGAAACATTCTTATTAAAGATCTAAGAAAATATTCGATTAAGTTCGATAGTCAACTAATTGATTATCTCGTTAAAACAATTGCTTATACAAATCATTGTTTGTATGCTTAACTCGTTCCCGACATTTAGCTTAATCATATCTCATTCAAGAGTGAAGCCAAGTAAGTTAGAGCACCGGTTGCCTTAAAGCCTTGCCTAGACACTTCATTCTTGAATCTCACAAACATATAAGCCTACTCATTGGCTTTTAGTGTTAAGTATAGTATTAATGATTTCCATAAAAAAAGTAACAAACAATATGATTAACCCATTTCTGACATTCCTGACTTAACTATTCCTCGTTCAAGAGGGAAGCTTGGTACGTTACCATCCCTACACGTCATCAGTCTTAACTCTCACAAACAGATAAGCCCACTTCATCGGCTTTTAGTGTTAACCAAAGTTAATTACCTTTTAAACAACTAAGTAAACAACAAGATTAACATGTTTTCGACATTCCACATAACTATTCCTCATTCAAGAGGATGTTAGAGCTCTATTGCTCCGTCCCTACTCGACATCAGTCTTAACTCTCAGAAATAGAGAAGTCTACCTCGTTGGCTTTTAGTGTTAAGCTCAGTCAATTATCTTTTTCAAAACTTATATATGTATACATTAAAAATACTTGTGCATAAGTTTTTAATATCTATGTAAAATATTACTTCAAATTAACTAATTTATAATTTGATGAAAAATATTGTTTTATATTATAAAACCTCTTTAATTTGAAATACATATGTAATTACTAAAAATATATTTAAAATTCAAACCAAATACAATATACGTCAAAACATGTTTGAGAACGTATTTTAGAATATTAGAGAAAATATGAAATTTAATTATCGTTTTTTAACACTTAAAACCATAAGCGACTAACTATAGCATTTATAAATGCTGTTAAAAGTCCTTGTGAAAACAACATTGAAAAGCACGAACTTTGCAACTAGTTTTAACCACTTTAACAAATGATTGAAGACTTAAACTTTTTATAGTAAGTACTACCATTATGGTACGTAAAAACAGTGGAAAGAAATCTCTAAGAATATCTTCCCATTTATTTATAAAATTTTCCAAAAACAAGGGATTTGGAAGTGCACTTATAACGACTATTCTTGCTTTAAACACTTTCAAACGCACTACAATTTAGCACACAAGCTAAATAACCATCTCAACATAAAGTTAAGCCTATAACACATGTTTAAGAGGGAAAGTGATGTTATACAATATAAAGTTATCATTTTCTCTAAAAAACAAGAGGGTCCAAAGTTTATAACTTTACTTAGTTAATAACACTTTAACTTTATATTTCAAACACAACATATACATACAAAATATATACCGACAAGAAGTGATGTAACGACCCGTAAAATTTTAATAATTTTATTCGTTTTAAATATATATTTAATTGAATTTTTTTGAAATTTTAAATAATAAAATTTTGAAATATAAATTTGATATTTGGATTACACCTAATTTAACATAACAAATGGTAAATTTTCATCTGATAATATGGAAGTTTATTTTCTACTGTAATTTTATTTCAATTTATATCAGTTAAAATTGATGGTAATAAAATATTTTCCAAACCTAAATATTTTTACATAGAAAATTTGTAAATCATCTTCTGAGTGAGACGTCATATTTCGTTTCTCAAAATTTGGACCGTTATGGCTCCGTCGATCTTATTTTCGACGAAATAGCAGCATTTTCAGTACCGATTATTGACTTTTAATAGGATGGTCATGCCACTGATATCTGTATACCATTTTGATCATCTCATCGTGCTGATCTCTTCGGTATAATCAATTCTCTGTTTTGAAGTCTGGTATGCAGCGGAATGCGTAAAATGGATAACCGTATCGGTACGTTTCTAAAGCCTTTTGGTTTCCCTTTGGCTCTTCTTTTTCCCACTGTTGAAATCAATAGCCACTATTGTTTATATTTTTCCAGAAATTGTGGAAACTTTTCCTTTTTCATACCGGTTCTAATATCTATTAGCTAGCCCTTGGTTTCCTTTGCATGGTTACATTTGAAAATTTTTATTTGTTTATTTGAAATGTTCAGCTTCCATCTTCACTTTTTCTTTATTTTATTTTTCCTCCTCCATTCTTTTCGTTCGGCCACCACCCATCACCGTGCATCCGCCGCCTCCTCAAGTCAACGCCGACCACCAAGCAACCCCGCCATGCCGCAGCACTCGCTTGACCGTACTCTGTTAATCCACTTCCCATCAGCGGCCACTTCTTTCCTCTGCCTTCATCTTTCCATTCACTTTTCACGTGAACAAATACCCACAACCCATTCGAGCTCCACCCTACACCACGTGAGCACCACTGCTCCTCCGCAACCCACCCCGCAACACGTTTCCTGTTCCCCTGCAAGTCCGCGTCTTCTCTTCCTCTTTTGCATATATACAAGATTATAATATATCTATATATCTATAGTATAAGTAGATTTACATAAGCTATATGAGTTAAACATTTTATATGAGTTTATACAAAGCTTGTTGTTTGTGTATATATGGGTTTCAACTGGTTATATATAATCGGTTGTGTATGTTTTATATATTTTAATTGTTAGTTAGATATATATCTGTACATATAGATGAGCTGCAATCTTATATTTTTCTATATTGTTTTATATGTTACATATGTACGTATTATAATCTATATTTGATAATGATTTATCCTATACATACTACCTACGTATATTATACAGTTGTTATTTGTTGTAACATCTGGGTTTTGATTTTGTGTAATAGTGTGTTATGTGATTTAACATATATTATAAATATGGGTATTTCATTTAAACATCTGGGTTTTTATTTTGTGTAATAGCGTGTAATGTAATTTAAATATCTGGGGTTTTAAGCTCTGCATATTGATTTTTGGTTTATATTATATAGTTGATATACATATATCTTAGTTTATATCTATATTCCACCTACTTTTATATATATAAGTTTATATAAGTTATATATGTTGACCGTATATATATATATACACTTCTACACGTGCGTTGATTTCAATATGTATATAGATATTATATGTTCTAAATATATATACATCTGGAAGTTTATCATGTGATCTATGCTAAATATAATAATTTAATAAGTATAGTATGATAGAGATAGTACTTACATGCCGTAGCCTAGGTCGGTTATCTTACTTTTGTACTTTGTGTAGGATCTAGATTAACCCTAGAGGGGGAGGTGAATAGGGTTATAGCAAATTTTATCGAGTTTAAAAACGAAATCAAACTGCAGATAAGTAAGTATGCTGAAAAGTAAATCACACACAAAATTTACCCAGCTTCGGCAACCCCTGCCTACTGCTGCATTCCCAGATTTCTATTAGAATTAAACAGTATCCCACTTACAAATACTCTAACAGACTCGCACACCCTGCTACCGCCTATAGAGTTTTGCAAACTCGCAAACCCTGCTCACTGAACTAATTCTAACTAGACAATCTGACACTACCTAAACCTAGGTAGTGATTTACCCTGAATTTATTCGAAGAGTACAAACTTTAAAACAGAAAATAAGAGCAAAAATTAATTTGAAAACTTTAAAACAATTTTGCTCTAAAAATAACCCGGCCCAAAATTAAAACAAATTAAAACTAAAAAACCCCTTTATAATTTAACAAGCCCGGCCCCTTTGTAATTTCGTCGGCCCGCTTTCTTTTATCTGATGGAATTGAGAAATGGCGGCTTCGATTCTTATTTCCTCTGAAATTAGGCCTTTGGCTCTTGTTGTTTCTTTGTAGTTTGGGGCTTCTGATTGATGTTCAAAGATGTCGCTCGAATTCGTTGCTCTGTTGACTGCTTTCCTCGAGATGATTGATTTGTTCGATCGATTCTCTTACAGCTTGGCTTCGGTATGTGATTTCTGCTCTGTGCTTTTCTTTAATTGCTTGAACTTGAATGTTCTTTCTTTTGCGCTCTGCTCTGTTCTATTTGCTCTACACACAGTCGATGATGATTTGGGTTCTGTATATATAGGGTTTTCGAAACCCTAACACTCGTCTGATTTTGATTGCTTGGCTTTTACGTTGTTGAAACTTTCTATTATTATGTTTGCTATTTTGGGAAGGTACTTCGTACCCACGGCTTTGATTTTGTGACATTCGATCATTTCTTTGATTGATATGCCAGAATCTTTCCTAATTTATACTTCTGACTTTTTCAACTTGATTTAATTTGATTTTTGAAATTGCTTTCTGACTACGTCTCTGACTTGTTCACTGTTGATCACGGCTTTGACTTGTTTGTGGCCATGTTGACTTCGATGGTGAGCATCGACCTTGACTTTTCTGGCCCCTGTGAACTTCATCTCTGATCATCTTCTCTGGCCAATTGTTTTTGTGATTTTCTGTTGTTCATCACTTGACTTCGGTCATTTCAATGTTGTATACTGTATGAACTCACTTTGATCTTTTTGTCTCTGACCATCTGGCCATCTATGTTTATCCTGACTTGATCAGCTAGTTGCTGTGCATTGTTTTCCTGTTGCATTTGTACTTGATACCATTCATGTAGATATCCAGTGTGTCATGTTGCATCTCTGGTTCATGTGCATATTCTTGACCTGTAGCTTTTGTGTAGTCTGGTATCACCTGACAGCTTTGAATTCCTTGAATGTTTTAGAGTTGTGCATTTCACTTGAGTTTGCAGTGCTTCTGTGTTTGTTCATTTGTTTATTGTTGTTTGGATTGGCATTGAACTTTTTGTCTTCATTGAATACTTGAGTTTGCATTGACCATTTTATCCAAATGCACTTGCAGTGTACCATGCTGGAGTGTTTTTACATTCCATATGTGTGCCTTTTTGGTCTGGATACTTTGTGTTGGTCTGGTCATCATGTACTTGGTCTGGTTTGATGTTTTGATGCACTTGATCATGGTTGTTTTGGTCATTGAGTTCATTGTGATAGCTTCACTGTTATATGTGCATTGTGCTTCATGTAGTAGTTTGTAACTTGCTTTGTGGTCTTCTTATTCATGTGTGTCTTATGTTGATGTTGTTCACTTTTCACCTCTGGCCTATTCTCTGACCATTTGTGTCTCATGATCTTGGTTGAGTTGCTTTGTCTTACTTGAACCTGTTTCACTAATGTTTCTCACTTCACTATTTCCTGTGTACATGCACAGTTCTAATCTATGTACATGCACAGTTCTAATCTGTGTACATGCACAGTTTCATTATTGCAGTGATACTTTGAGTTGTTGAATGAGTTGTATTGTTATATTGTTCAAGTGTACATTTGGATTTTGGTCGAGGCCATTTGCACTTGTGTTGAATATGATTTGGATTTGACCTTGTTTTTGTTGACTATGCGCACGAGTTGGCGAGGCAGTGCACACGTGTATGAATGTACACGTGTGTATTGCAGCCACTCATGACTACCTATCCCTGATATGAATACTGATATGCACAGATATTACACAATCAAAGATGATGACAATAACCCATATATCTGAGACAACGACAAAAACAAATTTTATATTTTTGCAAATTCAAATTTGTTTATTTTCAGATTACTGCTGTAGTTGCTAATTATACAGGTACACAGAAGACATGACAAGAACTGAAGCTGGACAATGCAGATAGTTATAGTTGAGTGTTGAGTGATGTAGTGAGGAAAACATTGTAAATATGAAATGTATGAAATCAGTGTATGAGTGTGAAATATATGAAATTAGTGTATGAGTGTGAAATGTATGAAATCAGTGTATGAGCTGAAAACTTTGTACTGCATAAAATATGATATTGAATAAAAAATACTGATTGAATTTGTTAAATTCTGTGCAATAGTATTATTATTCAATTATGAATATTTATTCCTGTATAGTACGATCTACAAACACATCTATAAATTGATATATATTTTGTTATCATCAAACAATAAACACACATCAAACAATCTCCCCCTTTTGATCATGACAAACATATATATTAACGATTTTGAAATTCTAGTAAATGTGTTTGAGCATGAAATATTTAGCTCCCCCTATATCAAAGCTCCCCCTACGCGAATACTCCCCCACAACTGAGACCGCTCCCTATTTAGAAGATTTAGGAAATTACAGAAGAATAAAAGAACTATAGAAAATTAACTAACAACATTTAACAAATTTGGTGAAGTATTCCAAAATATTTACTTCCTTATCAAAATCTCGTTCTTCTCCCCCTTTTTTTATCATCAAAAGACTGACAAACTAATGGAACAGCAGGGGGGAAACAAATGTTAAACAAAAAAAAATCATAATATATCATAACAAGGTAACAATTTCCACATTGTAGAGAGTGGATCGATGATTTAGTTTTTACACAATGAGAAGAGAGATGTTTTTAAAAATAATTTTGACATTTAAGCACAAAAATAAAATAAGCACTTACTAACCACATATAACCATAAGGACTTTTAAATGGGATTAGCAGTTACTCATTAGCTATCAAGCTCCATCCATGCATAACCATAAGGAATTTTAAATGAGAATGGAGTGATGATAAACTAAAATTCACTCACATGATCCATCCATGCATAACCATAAGGACTTTTAAATGAGAATGGATGCATGCGAAATATTTATAAAATTTTTAATTTTCTTTTTAATTTAAAAATAATGCACTCTTCTCATTTTTCAAAACCATTTTGAATGATAGAAAGATGGTAGAAATAGAAATGGTCGTGGAATAAGTTACCAAATTAATCATATTATGAAATTTATTAAAATAAAACAACCATATTTCCACTACTGAATACCATATTCGAATCAATCTTTGAATAATATCCAAAACTGGTTTGAATCCTAGAAATTGAAGTTGAAAATAAATATCCAAGAATATTTCAACCAAAAAATTGAAAAATGATTAGTCAATTTCTATAATCCCCAAATCCAAACGTAATTTGGAAAATCTGTCTTCGGGGAGGGGTTTTGTGAAAATATCAGCAAGTTGAGCCTCAGTTGAAATGAATTCAATGCAAATGTCTTCCTTAGCAACGTGATCTCTAAGAAAGTGGTGTCTCACATCAATGTGTTTTGTGCGTGAATGATGAACAGAATTATTTGACAAGTCTATTGCACTTTTACTATCACATTTTAATGGAACTTGTTTATAAACTAAGCCAAAATCAGAAAGAGTTTGCATCATCCATAGAATTTGAGCACACTAACTTCCTAAAGCAATATATTCTGCTTCAGTAGTGGATAATGCAACACAATTCTGTTTTCGACTTGACCATGAAACTAATGAATGTCCTAGCATGAAACATGTCCCACTAGTGCTTTTCCTGTCAACCAATGAACCAGCATAATTAGCATCAGAATAACCAACTAAACCAAAATTTTCACAAGAAGGGTACCATAGTCCAAATTTGTGTGTGTGTGAAAGATATCTCAAAATTCGTTTAGTGGCTTTCAAATGAGATTCTTTGGGGTAAGATTGAAAATGTGCACATAAACACACAGAAAACATAATATCAGGTCTAGAAGCAGTAAGATAGAGAAGTGAACCAATTATCCCTCGATATTTCTTCTGATCAACAGCAACTCCTTTCTCGTCTTTGTCCAACTTTGTTGATGGGCTCATAGGAGTTTTCATTGGTTTGAAGTTCTCAACTCCAAATTTCTTCAATAGTTCCAACACATACTTGGATTGTGAAATAAAAATACCATCACTGCTTTGCTTGATTTGAAATCCAAGAAAATATTTCAATTCTCCAACCAAGCTCATCTCGAATTTAGCCTGCCTGACTTGTTCAAATTTCTCACACAAGAGTTCATTAGTAGCACCATAAATGATATCATCCACATAAATCTGAACAATCAAAAAATCACTTTCTTTATGTAATAAAAACAGTGTCGTGTTAGCACTTAACTTTTTAAAGCCATTTTCCAAAAGATATGTACAAAGACAGTCATACCAAGCTCTAGGAGCTTGCTTAAGACCATATAATGCTTTTTCTAGCTTATACACATGATTTGGAAAATCGTGATTTTCAAAACCAGGGGGTTGTTCAACAAAAACTTCTTCTTTCAAATCACCATTTAGAAAGGCACTCTTCACATCCATTTGCTTAAGTTTGAAACCTTTATAACATGCAAAACTTAGCAAAATCCTAATGGCTTCTAACCTAGCAACTGGAGCAAATGTTTCATCAAAATCTATGCCTTCTATCTGGTTATAACCTTTTCTGACCAACCTAGCTTTGTTTCTAATTACGTTTCCGGGTTCATCAAGTTTATTTTTAAACACCCATTTAGTTCCAACAACTGGATAATCATTAGGCCTAGGAACTAATTTCCAAACTTTATTTCTCTCAAATTGATTAAGTTCATCTTGTATTGCTAAAATCCAACTTTCATCATTAAGAGCCATTTCAACAGAATCAGGTTCAATCTCAGAAATAAAACCACTGTGACAACAAAACGCACATAAATTTTTATCAAATGAAGAGCGAGTACGTATACCTTCCGTAGGATCACCTATAACCAATTCAGGAGGATGATTGGATTTGAACTTCAGTCTATCAGCATCAATAGTTCTATTTTCTACTTTCTCACTAGATGTTCCTTCTTCAATGCCTTCTTGATCTACCGCATCATCAATCGCCTTTTCAGTCGTCCTTTCCAGATCAGATTCATCGAATTTCACATTGATTGGTCCAACAATTGTCTTTGTTCGTTTTTTGTATATCCTGTAAGCCTTGCTCCTTGTTGAATAGCCCATAAAAATTCCCTCATCAGCCTTTGATTCAAATTTTCCAAGTTGATCACCTGTGTTAAGAATAAAACAAGGACATCGAAATACACGAAAATAAGAAATGTTAGGTTTCCTTTCATGCCACAATTCATAAGATGTTTTGTTAAGTATTGGTCTAATCACCACTCTATTCATTACATAGCATGAAGTATTCACTGCCTCTGCCCAAAAAGTTAGATGTAGTTTATACTCACTCAACATGGATCTAGCCAATTCTTACAGAGTACGATTTTTCCTTTCAACCACCCCATTTTGTTGAGGTGTTCGTGGAGCAGAAAATTCATGTTTTAAACCATTTTCTTCACAAAAACTTTCAAATTCCAAATTTTCAAATTCGCCTCCATGATCACTTCTCAAAGTTTTAATTGAAACTCCTTTTTCATTTTGAACAAGTTTTGCAAACTTTGAAAAATAATCAAAAGATTCAGACTTTTTGGCTAAGAAATAAACCCATGTAAATCTAGAATAATCATCAACCAATACATAACAATAACGTTTTCCATTCAAGCTTGCAATTTCATTTGGTCCAAATAAATCCATGTGAATTAATTCAAGGACCCTTGATGTGCTAACAATGTTTTTAGGGCGAAATGATGATCGACTAAGCTTGCCTAAGGAACATGCTTTACACACTTTATTGTTTTTAAATTTCTGATGTGGTAACCCTCTGGCTAATTCTTTTGTTTCAAGTTTTTCTAAGAGGCTCATGCTAGCATGTCCAAGTCTCCTATGCCATAAAGATGCTTCTTCGTCAGTGGCTACCAAACATCTAGAAATATTTAGATTATCAAACGAAAGCGAGTAAACATTTCCTTTTCTTTTGCCTGTAAAAACAATGTTATTAGAAGATTTATCAAAAACCACATTCATACCTTTGTCACATAGTTGGCTAATAGAAATGAGATTGTGACGCAGATTATCAACGTATAAAACATTAGTCAAAGAAAACGTACTGTTACCTACTTCAACTTTACCAATAATCTTACACTTGCTATTGTCTCCCATGATCACATTTCCACCTTTAAAATTCTCTAGGCTAAGGAACTTCGATTTATCACCTGTCATATGTCTAGAACAACCTGAATTTAGAAACCATTCTTGTTGTTCCTTAGCCCGCCAACAGACCTACAGAAAGAGAGAGAAGGATGACCTAGAGAAACTCTTAGGTCCAATGACGTTAGTACTGAAGCATTGTGAATAAACAATCCCTTTGGAACCCAAACTTGTTTTGTCTTTTCATTCTTGTTCCAATAGACATGAAATTTGTTTGTAGAATTCTTAGGAACCCAAACTTTTATAAATTTCGTGTTCTTGTTCCTATGACTACAATTTTCAACATGTTGTTCAATTATTTCACTTCTAGTAAAGACACTCTTACCTTTTGCATTATCCTCAACTTGTATTTTTCCAAAGCCTAGTCCTTTTCTGTTGTTAGCAAAAAGTTGATTTCCCAATAACATGTTGAATGATTTTTCTCCTCTTGAAAAGTTATTCAGTGATTTCTCAAGATTTTGGACTTTGGTTTTTAGTGTTGTGTTTTCAGTCACAAGTGGGGTGCATCTATTTATGAAATCCTTTTTCCTAGTGTCAATAGTTTCCCTAAGATTCAAGTTTTCTTTTTCAAGATTCTCAAAGCTATTCTTCAGTTTTGATAATTCTGAATCTAAAATTATACATTTTTTACAGTCTAGGTTTTGAATATTTTCAAGTTCAGTTTCTAACCTAAAATTTTCATGAGCAAGTACTCTTCTATCAGATTTCAGTTTTTCAATTTTAGATTCAAGAGCATCAACTGTTTTAGTAAGATCAAGGCACATTAAAACAAGATCTTTATAAGAATAGTCACCTACCTCACTAGATTCCTCTGAGCTTGCTTATGAATCTGATTTTGCCATAAGACCCAAGTTAGCCTCCTCTGAGCTATCATTCAAAACTTCCTCTCCTTCTTCATCATCCCAAGTTGCTGCAAAGGCCTTCTTCTTCATTTTCTTTCCTTTGTTGTTTTTGAGAAGTGGGCAATTTTGTTGGAAGTGGCCAGGCTTCTTGCAGTTAAAGCAGGTCAATTCATTATTGGAATTGTCAGAATCTTTTGACCTATTACCACTCGTTTTCTTCTTGCGTGGCCTGAATCTCGACAATTTTCTAAGATTATTGACAGCCATTGCAAGTTCCTCAATTGGATCTTCTTCTTCTTCATCGCTCTCTTCTTTGCTCTTTAAGGCAATCGTCTTCTTCTTTGATTCGGAGTTGTTGCGTTCCTCCTTTGCTTTTAGCTCAAGCTCATATATCATCAAGTTGCCGATCAAATCCTCCATGCTTAGTTTACTCAGATCTTTGGATTCTTGTATTGCCGTGACTTTTGCCTCAAAGTTCATCGGTAAGACTCGTAGTATCTTCCTTACTAGTTCTACCTCAGTGAATACCTTCCCAAACGCTCTAGCATTGTACACCAAGGTTGAGAAGTGTCCAAACATGTCCTTTATGCTATCGCCTTTGTCCATCACAAAGTTCTCATATTCATTGCTGAACAGGGCTAGACGAGACTCCTTGACTTAAGAAGTTCCTTCGTGTGTCACCTCCAAGGTATGCCAAATTTCCTGTGCTGTTTTACAATGAGAAATTCTATTAAATTCAGTCTTATCAAGAGCACAGATCAAAGCATTCATAGCTTTAGCATTTGTAGTTTTTAACTTCTTATCGTTAGCATCCCACCTATCCTTTGGTTTAGGAATCTCAGTATCACCAACAGTTATAATGGGAGATTTATAGCCAGATTCAATAATGTCCCAAACATCATAATCAACAGAACCAAGATAAATACCAATCCTAACCTTCCAATACGCATAATCATTCCCATTAAACATGGGTGGCCTAGCAATAGATTGCCCCTCAGAAAAAGCATTATTTGGTGGATTCATGACTCTAGAGTTAAAAAATATTACCAGGCTCTGATACCACTTGTAGGATCTAGATTAACCCTAGAGGGGGGGGGGGTGAATAGGGTTATAGAAAATTTTATCGAATTTAAAAACGAAATCAAACTGCAGATAAGTAAGTATGCTGAAAAGTAAATCACACACAAAATTTATCTAGCTTCGGCAACCCCTGCCTACTGCTGCATTCCCAGATTTCTATTAGAATTAAACAGTATCCCGCTTACAAACACTCTAACAGACTCACACACCCTGCTACCGCCTATAGAGTTTTGCAAACTCGCAAACCCTGCTCACTGAACTAATTCTAACTAGACAATCTGACACTACCTAAACCTAGGTGGTGATTTACCCTAAATATATTCGAAGAGTACAAACTTTAAAACAGAAAATAAGAGCAAAAATTAATTTGAAAACTTTAAAACAATTTTGCTCTAAAAATAACCCGGCCCAAAATTAAAACAAATTAAAACTAAAAAACCCCTTTATAACTTAACAAGCCCGGCCCCTTTGTAATTTCATCGGCCCGCTTTCTTTTATCTGATGGAATTGAGAAATGGCAGCTTCGATTCTTATTTCCTCTGAAATTAGGCCTTTGGCTCTTGTTGTTTCTTTGTAGTTTGGGGCTTCTGATTGATGTTTGAAGATGTCGCTCGAATTCGTTGCTCTGTTGACTGCTTTCCTCGAGATGATTGATTTGTTCGATCGATTCTCTTACAGCTTGGCTTCGGTATGTGATTTCTGCTCTGTGCTTTTCTTTAATTGCTTGAACTTGAATGTTCTTGCTTTTGCGCTCTGCTCTGTTCTATTTTCTCTGCACACAGTCGATGATGATTTGGGTTCTGTATATATAGGGTTTTCGAAACCCTAACACTCGTCTGATTTTGATTGCTTGGCTTTTACGTTGTTGAAACTTTCCATTATTATGTTTGCTATTTTGGGAAGGTACTTCGTACCCACGGCTTTGATTTTGTGACATTCGATCATTTCTTTGATTGATATGCCAGAATCTTTCCTAATTTATACTTATGACTTTTTCAACTTGATTTAATTTGAATTTTGAAATTGCTTTCTGACTACGTCTTTGACTTGTTTGTGGCCATGTTGACTTCGATGGTGAGCATCGGCCTTGACTTTTCTGGCCCCTGTGAACTTCATCTCTGATCATCTTCTCTGGCCAATTGTTTTTGTGATTTTTTGTTGTTCATCACTTGACTTCGGTCATTTCAATGCTGTATACTGTATGAACTCACTTTGATCTTTTTGTCTCTGACCATCTGGCCATCTATGTTTATCCTGACTTGATCAGCTAGTTGATATAATATGTTTAAGTATTTATTATATATATCTATTTTCAAATATAGAGTTTATAATGATTCAGGTTGGAAAGATAAATTTGAAATTGATTTGAAATTATATTTATTTAAGAATTATACTTAAATAAGTTTGATTTGAAATTTATAAAAATTTGAAATTTAAAGATATGTTTTATAACTTGAATTTGATTAAAAGTGACTAAAATAAATATTTCAAACTTATATAAATTTAAATGGGATATTTTATTTATTTAATTTGAAAATTTGAAGTTGTATTTAGATGCTATTGAAATGATTAAGAAAATATTTCAAAACTAAATAATAGTAAAGTGAATTTGATATATATATATATGAAATTTTCGAATTTAGTTTTGAAATGTTGAATATTTAAAGCTTTGAAATATATTGAAATTGAAATGGCTTATTTTATGGTTCAAATATGTATTTGAAATCAATAATTTGAAATGGTTTACTGAGAAACTGAATCGAATTGAAATTGATGATTTGAGATTTGATTAAATTTGAATTTTTGGAATTCGAGTTGATTTTGAATCGATTTGTGAAATTGAGGAAACAATTTTATTATATAAAGTAATTTTAAATTATATTTTAAAACTATTTATATATTTTAACTTAATAAATTATTTTTAATATAAACTATTTTATTTTATAAACTATTTTAAATATACTAATTATTTTAATATAAATTGTTTTAACTTATAACTATTTTATATAAATTATTTTATTTTATAAACTATTTTATTTTATATACTATTATTAATATCTAAACTGTTTGAAGGAAAGTGTTATGAATTTCAAAGTATTATGATTCCAAAGTATTATTATTTCAAATTGTTGGTTTCGAAAGTATTATAACTTCGGAAAGTGATATGATTTTGGAAATGGATATATTTGAAGTCAAAATGATATTGTATTAATATGGTTTTGAAGTGAAAATGATATCGTATTGATATGGTTTTGAAATGGAAATGATATTTTGGTATTTGAAGTATAAACTATTTTGAAATGACCGCGGTGTTATAATAACGATTGGTTGTTAAAGAGACCGGGATCGGATATGAGCATACTCTCTTTCGATGCCGAAAACCACTTTAACAACTGTGTACGTGGTGGAGATTCCAGAATGAAGTAGGACAGTGGCGACGATCCTATATGAGGTATATACGTGGACCCAACTCCCGTGAGTTGGCATAAGGTGGCTAAAACAGGAGCAATCGACGGGCTAATGTGGTAGCTCCTCTTATCAGACACATTCCATTGTATGCCATTCTATTACTTTGTGATTGATTTTGTGTGCACCCTTGATTCGGGAGTGTGGCTCGAGGTGGGCGATTGATGCGGCTCTGCGTTACCACCGTCCCGGAAGTGTAATTGGTATATCTACCCTAGGATTGCCTAGTTGTGCCATGTCACCTACTATAGCATGTTTTACTACGAGTTTGATTTGTGTCTTACCTATGGAGTATCCTCTGGTAGCCCCAGTTTACGGGGTATTACGGTACTGTATAGACTATTGGCACACCTAAAAATGTGTTAAGGTGGAAAATGTAAAGCCTTAACGCTATTTTTAAGTAGTATACTTTACTGTAGACATTATAATAATAACGTATATTACTACATAGTAGATAGTTTAACTGATCCTTAGAGGATGGTTATCCCAAACATCCTTTAAGTTACTTGTATTTCAGTTGATATTTCACTTAAGTTGGATTTATTGATATAAGAATGTTAATCCTGGCTCGAGTGTTTTGTGTTTTGCTTTACGCTCGGGTTAGACCGAGTGGCTCAGTGTTCGAGACTCATCTCTAAAGTTTGAGCTTTGCTTGGAGATCCAGCTATATATCCAGCTTTCAGTTATTCAGTTGATTCCAGTGATGTATTCAGATCTCGTATTTGACTTTTGTATTGAGACATCTATGTATTCGTGACTTCTATTGTATCTTGTTTAACTCTGTTATATATATAGTAGCTTCATGAACTACTATTATTTTGTTTCCGCTGCATTATTGTTATATTACTCCGTGTCTGTGATTCTATGATTATTTATTTACTGTATATGCTGAGTTTTGCCAAATTTAAATTAACAATATGATATTTTGAGCAATTCAAATCCAACATGTATGGATGCAAATGGTTGAAAATTTCAGGATGTTACATGTGGTATTAGAGCTCTGGTTTAGGCAAAACTTAGCATATAGAGTAAATTTAATTATGGGATCACTTTCGTTCGTGCTTAAATCTCTTCCTCTTTGATTCGGTTTCCTTTGAATTTTGGAACTCTCCCACTTGTTCTTAAATCCGTCCTTATCTTTCTTATTCGGGTTCTTTTGGATTCTGGAGCATCCCATAACTCCACTTCGATTTATTTCTATAAAAATCGACGGTTCTGCCAATCTCTGAATGATTTGTAAAGGGGTGAAACTCCTTTACAACCAGCATTGATTTACCGGAGATTTCTGAACCCTCGGTTTAGATGCTGCTATCTCTTGTTATACCCGAATTCTATCTCTGGCAATCGAATGTCGATTTGCCTCCGAATTCTACCTCGATCTTATTTTGAAGTCACGGTTGACCTGGTTAAGGTTTCCTGTGATCTATATAAGGCTATCCATTCTTTTCTCTCTTTGAAATCTTTTATCTCTCTATCGAGCCTAACTTCTAGTTGAATTCCTTTGGTTAGGATCCCGTTATATTTGGGTCTCTATCCTTGTTTTAGAGTCCATTTTGGAATCATCGAGTGAGGGAGTGTATTTGTATTAATATTAAAATGTTTTATATAGTGTGTTGTTTGAGTTGTGGATGTTGATTTGGATTTTCAATCGATTCGTCTGATCAACGCTATCGATAGGATTTCCAAAACACTTGAATAGAACAAACTCACACAATATTATTCTAAATGGTAAATGAAATAAAATTTTGTATATTATGTTATATAAGTAAATTTTCTGTAAGTTAATTAAATTGGTCGTTTGAATGATAATATTTGATTATCATTTATTGTCCTATAAATGAATTTATAAACATGGTTTATAAATTGATTAGGAATTTGAAATGAATTTAAGTCAAGAATTTGAGAATTTAAATTTCTGATGATTTCCAACATTGGTTTTAAAGTTTTAAAATGCATATTATTTAAAGTAATTTAAAATTGAAATCATTTCAAAGAACTTTAAAAGGTTTTAAATCGGTACTCTTCACTTTGTCGCTGGAAAATAATTTCGGTGATGACTGCAGCATCATCGATATTCATTTTCGAGTTTCGAAGACGAGAGGCACTCAGTAGCTTTGCTACACTTTTGTTTTGGAATTTGAATTTGATTTGAAATTCTGGGGTATGATTTGATTTAAAATGTATATATAGGTATATGTTATAAATTTGATTTGAAAATATAATATATTTATCTCTGAATTGTTTGAAGTTAATCGGAAATTTAATTCTTAAAATTTGGTTAAAAGATGATTTCAATTTTAAATGAAACCAAAAATTTTAAATAAATATATATAATTGAATTGGGAAAATTTTATTTGTATAATACCCAATTTCATTCTAATATAACTTACCTAAATTATTCAGAAGTTGAATATGTAATTGGATGATATACAATATAAAATGATTTTATAAATAAAATTTGAGTGATCATAATAAATGTTATACACTTAAATTTTGATTTTTAAAATATTGATAAAGCTAAATTGAATAATATGTTAATTGAATAATAGATGAGATAAATAAAATAAATTTTGTTTTGAAGGTTAATAAATTGGAATAAAATCAACTTAATGAAATACCTTGAATTTAAAATCAATTGTTGAATATAAATTAATTTAAATTGGAAGTTATATGGTTTAAATTAATTGTTTTATTTTGTTTTTCAATCTATTTTCTTTTTGGTTGTTTCCATACTCCTACTTCCTTCCTTTTTGGGGACGAAAAGTTTTGAGTGGGGGAGAGTGTAATGACCCATAAAATTTTAATAATTTTATTTGTTTTAAATATATATTTAATTGAATTTTTGTGAAATTTTAAATAATAAAATTTTGAAATATAAATTTGATATTTGGATTACGCCTAATTTAACATAATAAATGGTAAATTTTCATCTGATAATATGGAAGTTTATTTTTTAGTGTAATTTTATTTCAATTTATATTAGTTAAAATTGATGGTAATAAAATGTTTTCCAAACCTAAATATTTTTGCATAGAAAATTTGTAAATCATCTTCTGAGTGAGATGTCATATTTCGTTTCTCAAAATTTGGACTGTTATGGCTCCGTCGATCTTATTTTCGATGAAATAGCAACGGTACCGATTATTGACTTTTAATAGGATGGTCGTGCCACTGATATTTGTATACCGTTTTGATCATCTCGTCGTGCTGATCTCTTCGGTATATTCAACTCTATGTTTTGAAGTCCGGTATGTAGCAGAATCGATAAAACGGATAACCGTATCGGTACGTTTCTAAAGCCTTTTGGTTTCCTTTCGGCTCTTGTAACAACCCATATTTTAACAAATATTTTTAAATTAATTTATTTGAAAACTTTGATTGTTTAATCATTTTAATTGAATTTTGGAATTTTTCCAATGTATTTTAGATTTTTGTAATAATTTATTTTCCAAATATAATAAAATAATGATTTTCTGGAAATATTATATTTTGTTCAACTTTTGTCAAATTTAGATTTCCAGTTGAAATTTGTAAATTTAAATTTTATTCTAACCTTTTTCTATAAAACAGCATTTGTTCCTGATATTCGTTCTACTTTTTGTTTTGTTAAATTCTGTTTTATACTTTGTAAATCTGATATAATTCAGCGTTTTACACACAATTATTTTCTGTATTTCTAATATCTATTTTCCTATTTTCATTTCCTATTTTTTTGTTTGGCCTTTGAATTTTAATTATGTGTTGAAATCGTTTTGATTTGGGCTTGTGATATTGGGCTTGGAAATTCAAGAGACTTAAGTTATTTTCTATGGTTGCCTTTTCATTTTCTAGCCTCTTCATTTCCTAGTCGTGCATTTACTTCCCACTAGCTAGCCGTTCATTTTACATCTAAATCACGTACAAAAGTTTCTTACCTTATCTCACTTCTCATTTTATTTCCTAAAAGAATATTTTACAGTAAGTTTCTATGGCTCCCTCTTCTCTTCTTTTATTCTTTTTCAATTTGTTTTCTCCTTTTTCTCAAGGCTATGCTTGGCCACACCTCTTCTAGCCGACCACAACTCCTTACCACCACCACCATGATCGGCCTTCACCCCTCCTCATCACCACCAAGCCCTTGCCGTGACCCATAGATGCAAAAACACCATCACCAAATTGTTACTAACCCTAGCCGAGCCTTATTCCTTCACCAATTCCTATTTGTTTGCCTTGGCCACCACCCACACCATCACCTCCTTGCCTTGTCGTGACTGACATGACCACTGGCCGCACCTTCAGATGATGACCAGACCACCTGCCCCTTGCCTTGAACCAGACCGAGCCATATAGCCATAGGGCCAAGCCAATAACTCATGACCATTCACCTACCTTGTCCTCTTGCCTTCCTATTGTTTTAACTTGCCATCTCTTCGTATTTCCTGACCAAGGCCGAGCCTAGTTGCTTCAGATCTGACCATGGCCGAGCACAAACCAAAGTGGTCAAGCCTATTTGCAAAGTGGCCGAGCCCACTTGTTTGGTTAAACCCATTTTTACTTCATTTTGATTTATATTTGGGTATTGTTTTGATGTATTGTTATGTGTTGAATTATATACTTGTATATGTGTATATTTTGTTGTTGCAAGATCTGAATATTGGCTCATCATCTTCTCCTCGAATCTAGTCGTGCTTTTCGTAGTTTGGATTTGTGTTTTGAATTTGATCTCTAGCTTTAAAAAGGTGAGTTCATCACTCTCGACCAATCGTACTTTTATAAATGTGAAACAATGTCACTTGAATTGTAGTGGTTGATATGCTATGTTATATGCTCACATCTATCTGTTATCTGACATTATATAATGTTATAACCTGTTTATATACATGTTACATCACCTGACATCATATGATATGTTTTACTGTTTATTTATTTTCTGTTTCTCACACTACAAGTTCCCTGTTAGTATAGAATCACTATGGGTTGAAATGATACATACCCGAATGGATTTTAGAATAAGGGAAGATCGTTATGAGCTGAAATGATAGGCTCAAGCGATTTTCATTTGTATTTGACTTAGGATTGCGTGTTCGAAATGATAAAACCCGGGATTTTAATTCATTACGGATTGAAATGATATATTATTCGTATCACTTGACCTAGGTTAGAAAATATTATACAGACCCGTGGTTAATTTTAAATATAAATATTTTCTGAAAATTGTAAGTATTTGGAATTTAAAGTATATGAGATTTTAACTTAAACAGGATTTAAATGATTTAAATAAATTTTATAATGATTTTCTGTAAGTTGAAATTGTATTAATTAATAAATGATTGGAAATGTAAATAAAAATGTGAATTAATTTAATATTTGAATATTTGATTTAAATGGAATTGTGGCTTAACTTGGTGGTAAAATATTTTATTTATGAAATGGATATTTTAAAAGTAAATAAAATATCTAGTTGTTGGTTAAATTAAAAGTTAAGCAAATTTAATGTAATTTTGACTTAATAAATGAATTATGGTTTAATTTGGATATTTTATTTATAAATGTTATTTTATTTAAATCATAAGTGAAATGATATCCAAATAAATAATTTTGAATAGTGATATATGTTTGATAAGTTAATAATGAGAAAGGTTGAAAATATATTATTTTAAATTGTTAGAATAAACTTATAACAGTAATTGTAGCGTTTCAGAAATGCTGTGGTTTTAATGTAGTGTTTTTCAAATTACCACTATACTTACAGTAATGTTCTACAAGTGCTACTGTTTCTGAAATGTATTGGTTTTTCAAATTAACATTGCTTCTACTATAGCAGTTTATAAGTGCTGTTGTTCCTGTAAATGTACTGTTTTGAAATAATACTACTACCTACTGTAACAGTTTGTAAGTGCTACTGTTTCTGAAATGTATTGGTTTTTCAAATTATCACTGTTTCTACTATAGCAGTTTATAAGTGCTGTTATTTCTGTAAATGTACTGTTTTGAAATAATACTACTACCTACTGTAACAGTTCCTAAGTGCTGCTGTTTCTGGAAAAACAATACTTCTGAAATACTATTATATCTGTGGTAACGTTTCCTAAGTGCTGCTGTTTCTGAAATGCTACTATAAGAATTATAACATTTCTAAGCGTTGCGAATGCTAAATTACAATGTTTTGAAATTGTTGTAATTGAATGAATGAACTTAGAAAAGGCTACAATTTTTGGGAATTGAATATTTGATTTGAAAGGATATTGACTTCACATTTAAATGGTTTAAATGGATTATTTTGATTTGGAATATAAACCATTTTTGAAATTTATAACCACAGGTTATAATAACGATTAGTTGTTAAAGAGACCGGGATCGGATATGGACATACTTTCTGTCGATACCGAAAACCACTTTAACAACTGTGTACGCGGTGGAGATTCCAGAATGAAGTAGGATGGCAGCGACGATTCTATTTTGAGGTATAAACGTGGAACCGACTCCCGTGATTTGGTATAAGATGGCTAAAACAGGAGCAATTGACGGGCTAATGAGGTAGCACCTCATATCGGACACATTCCATCGTATACCATTCTATTACTTTGTGATTGATTGGATGCACCCCTTGATTTGGGAGTGTGGCTCGAGGTTGGCGATTGTTGTGGCTCTGCGTTACCACTGGGCCGGAAGTGTAATTGGTATATCTACCCTAGCATTGCCTAGTTGTGTCGTGTCTCCTACCCTAGCATGCTTTACTACGAGTATGTTTTGTACCATACCTATGGAGTGCCCTCTGACGACGCCCATTACAGGAGAGATTACGGTACTGTATAGACTATGGGAATATATAAAATGTGTTATGGGGGATATGGGTAACGCCTTAACGGTATTTTGATAGTTTACTTTACTTTTGACATTATTATAATAGCGTATTTTACTACATAGTAGATAGTTTAACGGATCCTTAAAGGATGGGCGATCCCAAGCATCCTTTGATTTATTGATGCATTTCTATTACAGTTCACTTGAGTTGATTTACATTGTATAAGTATGTATGTCTTGACTCGAGTGTTTTGCTTTACACTTAGGTCAGCCTGCGTATTACAGCTTTGGATTCACCTTCTGGAGCTAGAGATTTCTTGAGTTTATCTGTTTATCGAGTTGTCTTTCCATTTCGGTGATTTCATTTAGCTTTTCTTATGTATTTGTGAACTTATGTATTCAGACTTCTGTTGTATCTGTTTTTCAGACTATGGTATTTTGTATCTGTTTTGAGACTATGTATTGTAGTGGCTTCATGAACCACTATGTATTTTTATTTCCGCTGCGAGTTATTCTGATATTCTGTGTCTGTGATTCTGTGATTGGTTTGATTTGCTCCAAATTTATTTACAATCTATTGTTTTGAATTATTCAAGTATGACATGTGTGGTTTTATTGTCGATTTGAATGGTCCAAAATAGTGGGTCGTTACATTTGGTATTAGAGCTTTGGTTTTAGGCAAACCTTAGCCTATGGAGCACAAACTCATTAGAGATAGGGTAGAAATACCCAAGAATGAGTGAAATCAATCTTAGAATCATTTCTTTGTGAGAGAACATATTTTTGAGTACAAAATGATTTTCAAAAGATTTAAAGGATTTTAAAAGATTATTTTTGATATAAAATTTTCTTGTTTAAAATCTCATTTTCTTAACTTCATTCCTTTCGAATCCATCTTGTTTATTTGAATTTGTTGATTAGGATTTCCATTCTAGTTGAATCTTATCTTTGTCTTTATGTTTTACCTTTGTCCTAAAATTCATTCTTGATTTTTCAGGATGAATCGTAGGAATGCCAGAGGTAGGGGTCGTGGTATTGCCCCAGTTCCCGAGCCTGTTGCACCCATCAGGTTCACTACTCTTTGCAAGGAATTCACTCAGCTTGGTGGTACCAAGTTTTCTGGATCTGAGAGCATCGTAGAAGCTCAGCAATGGTTGAGGAGTCTAGAGAGGATTTTTATTGGTTTGGAGATTACTGATGCTCAGAAGCGTCGGTTAGCAGCTTGGCAGCTTCAGGAGGCAGCTCAAGATTGGTGGGAATCTATCACAGCTCAGACTATGGAGGCATATATTTCTTGGGATCAGTTTAGGTATCTTCTTGTGTTGTCTTGTTTTGTTCAGCTTTTTCTCTTTGGAATCTATCTTAAGCTTATCTATCTTTTTCCAGGGAGGCTTTTGTGGCAAAGTGGATGCCCGAAGTTGGGAATTCCCAACTATACATGGAGTTTATGGATCTTAAGCAAGGGAGCATGTCATTTTCTGAATATGAGCGGAAGTTCAATGAACTTTCCAAGTTTGGTCCTGGCCTGATTGACACCTCTCTTAAGAAGAATGAGAAATTTATAGCTAGAGCTCTCCCAGAGTTTTATGATCGTCTCATTTCTCATGTCCATGGTACCTTCACAGATTTGATGGACATGGCTATTAGATATGAGAATCCTACTTCTAAGGAAGTTTATGTTTCTCGTGCTTCTCCATCTCAGCCTGGTTCTGGCAATTCTAAGAAGAGGAAGCCTAATTTCCATCAGTAGAAGCAGAATTGGCTGAAGAATCCTGGTTTAGGATCTACTCCTCGGAAGCATCCTATCAACCTATCTTCCATCACTTGCTTCAAGTGTGATCAGAGGGGACACTATGCCAATAGTTGCCCTACTTCAGTTGGTGCTGCTGTTTCTCCACCTCAAGATACCAGGAACAATCTCTGTCATGTCTGTCTGTAGCCTGGTCATTTCAAGAAAGAGTTCCCCTTGTATCAGAAAGGCAAGACATCTAGAGTCTTTGCCATGACTTCTTCCACTCATGTTCCGCCTACTCCACCCGCTCCTAGTGATTCCCAAGGTACTCTTCAGGGCACTTTTTCTCTATTTAATTTTCATGTTCGTGTTTTATTTGATACCGGAGTTCGCATAGTTTTATTTCTGTGGATCTTTGTGATAAGTTTGAGCGTCTCCTTTCTCATGTGTTTGCATCTGTGCCTTTGTGTGTTACTAATCCTATTGGGGGTCCCGCGAACCTTAGTAGGATATGTAATCAAGTGAAACTCTTCTATTCTAGTGATAAATTTTCTGGTGATTTCTATGTTCTTGGTTTCGATGCTTTTGATTTGTTGCTTGGAGGTGATTGGCTTAAGAGGCATGACGCCGTTATCTCTTGTAAAACCCGAACTGTTTCTCTTATTGATGATCGGGGTAATTCTTTGGTGATTCAGTGCCGTATGCCTCAGGATTTTGCTGGCATTTTTATTTTCTCTTTGGATTCTTCTCTTGGAGATCTTGATTCAACTCCTGTGGTTAAGCTCTATCCCGATGTATTTGTTGAAGTTTCTTCTTTACCTCCTAAGCGGGAAATTGATTTCCGTATTGATCTTATTCCTGGATCTCGACCTATAGTTCTTCCTCCCAGAATAATGGCACCCCGTGAGAAGGTTGAGTTAAGGAAGAAAATTGAGGACTTGTTCTCCAAGGGTCTGATCAGACCTAGTAATTCCAAATTGGGAGCAGCTGTGATTTTCATCACTAAGTCCGATGGTTCTCTGAGGATGTGTGTTGATTATAGAGAGCTGAACAAGCTCACTATGAGGAACAGATATCCTATGCCTCGTATCAATGATATGTTCGATCAGCTTTATGGTGCTACTATTTTCTCTCAACTTGATCTTGCCACAGGTTTTCACCAGCTCAGAGTTGTTGAGGAAAGTATTCCCAAGACTGCTTTCTGTACTGAGAACGGTTTCTATGAGTGGTTGGTTACGCCTTTTGGTTTGACTAATGCCCATGCTTTCTTTGTTGATCTGATGAATCGTGTTTTCGTGATGTTCTTAATAAGTTTGTTCGGGTCTTTGTTGATGATATTCTGGTCTTTCTAAGACCGAGGAAGAGCATGAATCTCATTTGAGCTTTGTTCTGAGGACTCTTAGGAGTCATCAGTTGAAAGCTAAATTCTCTAAATGCCATTTCTGGAAGGATGAAGTCCGATTTCTTGGACATATTGTTTCTAGTAATGGAGTTTCTGTTGATCCAGTCAAGATCGCTGCGATCAATGTAAGTCTACATTTTCTCATCTTTCTTTTGTAATCCAGTTATTCTATCTTTCTTTGTATTTCTTATTTTTCCCTATTCTATTTCAGGATTGGGAAAATCCTAGGACTCCATCTGATATCCGTAGCTTTTTGGGCCTTGCCGGTTATTATCGAAGATTCATTGAGAATTTTGCTCGGATTGCTGCACCTCTCACTGCTTTGACTTGTAAGAATGCTAAGTTTATATGGGATGATAAGTGTAAAGTTGCATTCAATGAGTTAAAGCACAAGCTTACTTCCACACAAGTTCTTTCCATTCCAAATGGAAATGAGGGATTAACGGTATACACTGATGCTAGTCGTGAAGGTTTGGGAGCTGTTCTGATGTAAGATGGGAAGGTCATTGCTTATGCCAGTCGTCACTTGAAGACCCATGAAGCCAATTATGCTGCTCATGATTTGGAATTGCTTGTTGTGGTTTTTGCTTTGAAGCTTTGGAGGCATCATCTTTTGGGAACTAAGTTTGAGCTTTTTACGGATCATCAGTCTTTGAGGTATATTTTCACCCAGAAGGATTTGAATCAGAGACAAGTTAGGTGGTTAGAGTTCCTTGCTTGTTATGACCTCGACATCAACTATACCCCTGGGAAAGCTAATGTTGTGGCCGATACTTTGAGTTGGAAGAAGGCGATGTTGTGTCAGCCTGTTGTTTCTTCTCCTCTTTTGGATCATATCATTGCTAAGTAGGATGAGGATCAAATGCTTAGGCTTATGAAGGAGAGAGTCCATAGCATGGTTGGTGGTAGTAGTCTTTATGGTAGTGGAGCTCAAAGCGATGATAGAGGTATTTTGAGGTTAATAATCGGATTTGTGTCCCAAATGTTGATGGATTGAGACAGGAGTTTCTTCGGGAAAATCATCGATCCAGACTTTCTATTCATCCAGGTGTGACCAAGATGTATCAGGATATGAAGAAGTTGTATTGGTGGAGAGGTATGAGGCATGATATCTCCATTTTTGTTAGTAGGTGTGTGATTTGTCAACAAGTCAAGGCCGATCATCGGAAGTGCCATGGTTTGTTGCAGCCCCTTGAGGTTCCCAATTGGAAATGGGAACAAGTTTCTATGGATTTTATTGATGGATTACCGAGGACTAGGAGGGGTAATGAGAGTATTTGGGTTATTGTGGATAGATTGACCAAGTCAGCTCATTTCATTCCGGTGAAGTCTACATGTTCTGCTTCTAGTTTGGCTAAGATCTATATGGGGGAGATTGTTCGTCTCCATGGTGTTCCTGTCAGTATTATTTGTGATCGTGATCCTATCTTTACCAGTCAATTTTGGAAAGCTTTTCAGGAATCTTTGGGTACTCATCTGAATCTGAGCACTGCTTACCATCCATAGACCAACGGTCAAATGGAAAGAGTGAATCAGATTCTAGAGGATCTTCTTCGTGCTTGTGTTCTTGATTATGGAGGATCTTGAGAAGATCATCTCCATCTTGTCAAATTTACCTATAACAATAGTTATCAGGTATAATCTCAATCTTTTATTTGAATCTTGTCTTAATCTTTTATCTATCTCATTTCATCTTTTGAATTCAGGCTAGTATTGAAATGTCTCCGTTTGCTGCTCTTTACGGACGACCTTGCAGATTCCCACCTTGCTGGACTGAATTCGGTAATCGTTTGGTTCTTGGTCCTGATATGATTCTTGAGGCATCTGAGAGAGTTGAGGAGATTAAGAGGAAGATGAGGAGTGCTCAGGATAGGCAGAAGAAGTACGTAGATAGGCGTAGGAGGAGTTTGGAGTTTTCTGTTGGTGATCTGGTTTTCCTTAAGGTCTCTCCCTTAAGGAATGCGATTCGTTTTGGTCGTAGAGGGAAGCTTGCTCCTAGGTTCATTGGTCCTTTCCGCATCTTGGAGAGGATTGGTTCTTTTGCTTATCGTTTGGATTTGCCTGAGAAGTTTTCTGGAGTGCATAATGTATTCCATGTTTTGCATCTTCGCCAGTATCTTCATGATCCATCTCTTATTGTTCAGCCTTCTACTCTCGAGAGTTTGGATATTCAGCCTAATCTGACTGTCGAGAGGAAGCCACTTCGTATTGTCGATAGAGGTACGAAGCAGATAAGAAAGAAATCTATCAATCTGGTCAAAGTGCAGTGGAGTACCGATGATCGGGATTGTACCCGGGAGACGGAGGAGAGCATGCATGCTTCGAATCCGGAATTGTTTGTTTTAGATACTATTCGCTGTTCTATCTTATCTTTCTTTGTTTTCCTTGTCTCGTTCCTTTTCGAGGACGAAAAGTTTTGAGTGGGGGAGAGTGTAACAACCCATATTTTAACAAATATTTATAAATTAATTTATTTGAAAACTTTGATTTTTTAAATCATTTTAATTGAATTTTGGAATTTTTCCGATGTATTTTGGATTTTTGTAATAATTTATTTTCCAAATATAATAAAATAATGATTTTCTAAAAATATTATATTTTGTTCAACTTTTGTCAAACTTTGATTTCCAGTTGAAATTTGTAAATTTAAATTTTATTCTAACCTTTTTCTTTGAAACAGCATTTGTTTCTGATATTCGTTCTACTTTTTGTTTTGTAAAATTCTGTTTTATACTTTGTAAATCTAATATAATTCAGCGTTTTACACGCAATTATTTTCTGTATTTCTATTATCTATTTTCCTATTTTAATTTCCTATTTTTTTGTTTGGACTTTGAATTTTAATTGTGTGTTGAAATTGTTTTGATTTGGGCTTGTGATATTGGGCTTGGAAATTCAAGAGACTTAAGTTATTTTCTATGGTTGCGTTTTCATTTTCTAGCCTCTTCATTTCCTAGCCGTGCAATTACTTCCCACTAGCCGTTCATTTTACATCTAAATCACGTAAAAAAGTTTCTCACCTAATCTCTCTTCTCATTTTATTTCCTGAAAGAATATTTTACAGTAAGTTTCTATGGCTCCCTCTTCTCTTCTTTTATTCTTTTTCAATTTTTTTTCTCCTTTATTCTCAAGGCTATGCTCAGCCACACCTCTTCTAGCCGACCACAACTCCTTACCACCACCACCATTATCGGCCTTCACCCCTCCTCATCACCACCAAGCCCTTGTCGTGACCCATAGATGCAAAAACACCATCACCAAATTGTTACTAACCCTAGCCGAGCCTTATTCCTTCACTAATTCCAATTTGTTTGCCTCGGCCACCACCCACACAATCACCTCCTTGCCTTGCCGTGACTGACATGACCACTGGCCGCACCTTCAGATGATGACCAGACCACCTGCCCCTTGCCTTGAACCAGACCGAGCCATGTAGCCATAGGGCCGAGCCAATAACTCATGACCATTCACCTACCTTGCCCTCTTGCCTTCCTATTGTTTTAACTTGCCATCTCTTCGTATTTCCTGACCAAGGCCAAGCCTAGTTGCTTCAGATCTGACCATGGCCGAGCACAAACCAAAGTGGTCAAGCCTATTTGCAAAGTGGTCGAGCCTACTTGTTTGGTTAAACCCATTTTTACTTCATTTTGATTTATATTTGGGTATTGTTTTGATGTATTGTTATGTGTTGAATTATATACTTATATATGTGTATATTTTGTTGTTGCAAGATCTGAATATTGGCTCATCATCTTCTCCTTGAATCTAGTCGTGCTTTGTGTAGTTTGGATTTGTGTTTTGAATTTAATCTCTAGCTTTAAAAAGGTGATGTTATCACTCTCGACCAACCATACTTATATAAATGTGAAACAATGTCACTTGAATTGTAGTTGTTGATATGCTATGTTATATGCTCACATCTACTTGTTATCTGACATTATATAATGATATAACCTGTTTATATACCTGTTACATCACCTGACATCATATGATATGTTTTACTGTTTATTTATTTTCTGTTTCTCACACTACAAGTTCCCTGTTAGTATAGAATCACTATGGGTTTAAATGATACATACCCGAACGGATTTTAGAATAAGGGAAGATCGTTATGAGCTGAAATGATAGGCTCAAGCGATTTTCATTTGTATTTGACTTGGGATTGCGGGTTTAAAATGATAAAACCCAGGATTTTAATTATTACGGATTGAAATGATATATTATCCGTATCACTTGACCTAGGTTAGAAAATATTATACAGACCCGTGGTTAATTTTAAATATAAATATTTTCTGAAAATTGTAAGTATTTGAAATTTAAAGTATATGAGATTTTAACTTAAACTGGATTTAAATTATTTAAATAAATTTTATAGTAATTTTCTGTAAGTTGAAATTGTATTAATTAATAAATGATTGGAAATGTAAATAAAAATGTGAATTAATTTAATATTTGAAAATTTGACTTAAATGGAAATTTTGGCTTAACTTGGTGATAAAATATTTTATTTATGAAATGGATATTTTAAAAGTAAATAAAATATCTAGTTGTTGGTTAAATTAAAAGTTAAGCAAATTTAGTGTAATTTTGACTTAATAAATGAATTATGGTTTAATTTGGATATTTTATTTAGAAATGTTATTTTATTTAAATCATAAGTGAAATGATATCCAAATAAATAATTTTGAATAGTGATATATGTTTGATAAGTTAAAAACGAGAAAGGTTGAAAATATATTGTTTTAAATTGTTAAAATAAACTTATAACAGTAATTGTAGCGTTTCAGAAATGCTGTGGTTTTAATGTAGTGTTTTTCAAATTACCACTATACTTACAGTAACGTTCTATAAGTACTATTATTTTTGAAATGTATTGGTTTTTCAAATTAACACTGTTTCTACTATAGTAGTTTATAAGTGCTGCTGTTCCTGTAAATGTACTGTTTTGAAATAATACTACTACCTACTGTAATAGTTTGTAAGTGCTACTGTTTCTGAAATGTATTGGTTTTTCAAATTAACATTGCTTCTACTATAGCAGTTTATAAGTGCTGTTGTTCCTGTAAATGTACTGTTTTGAAATAATACTACTACCTACTGTAACAGTTCCTAAGTGCTGCTGTTTTTGGAAAAACAATACTTCTGAAATACTATTATATCTATGGTAACGTTTCCTAAGTGGTGCTGTTTCTGAAAGATAACTTTTCTGAAATGCTACTATAAGAATTATAACATTTCTAAGTGTTACGAATTCTAAATTACAATGTTTTAAAATTGTTATAACTGAATGAATGAACTTAGAAAATGCTACAATTTTTGGGAACTGAATATTTGATTTGAAAGGATATTGACTTCACATTTAAATGGTTTAAATGGATTATTTTGATTTGGAATATAAACCATTTTTGAAATTTATAACCACGGGTTATAATAACGATTAGTTGTTAAAGAGACCGGGATCGAATATGGGCATACTCTCTATCGATACCAAAAACCACTTTAACAATTGTGTACGTGGTGGAGATTCTAGAATGAAGTAGGATGGTGGCGAAAATTCTATTTTGGGGTATAAACGTGGACCCGACTCCCGTGAGTTGGCATATGGAGGCTAAAACAGGAGCAATTGATGGGCTAATGAGGTAGCACCTCTTATTGGACACATTCCATCGTATACCATTCTATTACTTTGTTATTTAATGGTTGCACCGCTTGATTCGGGAGTGTGGCTCGAGGTGGGCGATTGCTGCGGCTCTGCGTTACCACCGGCCCAGAAGTGTAATTGGTATATCTACCCTGGCATTGCATAGTTGTGTTGTGTCACCTACCCTAGCGTGCTTTACTACGAGTTTGTTTTGTACCATACCTATGGAGTGCTCTCTGATGACGCCCATTGTGACACCCCACCTCTATACTCACGCTAGACAAGAACACTACTGGGTAATGCTGTCGGCTAGCGCAAAGAATAAGGCTGTTGAGGAGCAACCATCTGTGCAATTGCCTTGTGCGAGCTCTGATATGTCAGATAGTATAACATGCATTTCATTTCAAGAGGAAATTTGACATACCGATACAAACTCAAAGCTACCACACAGTGGTTATGAGGCCTTCGGGAACAAATATAGAAATAAGCAAAACACAAATCAGTCACAGACATTCATATCACAAAGGTGGAAATAGATATGAATATATAACACAAAAAGGTGTACATCAGAGTAGTGGTCATATAAGATCCACAATATCACAAAAGAATAGATACAAGTGCTAGACAAAAGAATAAGTATACATCATAGAGTCTATATCTCGAATGTATAACAACAAAAACTACAAATGTAATGTAGTTTGGCAAAAATCAGAGGATGAACCCAGATAAAGAGTCAAGCAGAAGCACCTGTAACGTCACGGTCTGATCCGAGTATTATTTAATAAGAAAATAATAAACGGATCAGTCTAGCTATAAATATCAGATAAAAGAATATAGGATGAGAGATTTAACCAAAAATGTATGATAACAAAGAAATGCCATACTATGTCAAGTATACATCAAATAACAACAAAAATCATACAATATTTTCAAGAATCCCAAAGCACCAAAAAGAATATCATATTCTTTATTTTATTCACCAAACTACAAATATTGACAAACATATAAATGCCAAACGCATAAGATGGTGAAATACAAATTCTAGAAATCACAACGAGAAATCCAGAAATCACAAGGGGGAGGCCTATTACAAACGGGAGCATGAAAACTCCCAACACGTGTATCACAAACGAGACGCTATCCCATAAACTGAACATCGACGCACCTAGAAAGATAGCCCCATGCACAGTCGAACATCGACGCACCTAGAAAGATACGCCCCATGCATAAATAAACATCGACGCACCTAGAAAGATACGCCCCATGTAAAGTCTAACATCGACGCACCTAGAAAGATACGCCCTATGAAAAGTCGAACATTGACGCACCTAGATAGATACGCCTCATGCATAGACGAACATCGACGCACCTAGAAAGATACGCCCCATGCTCTGACTTATTGAGCCGATTGCTCCACGAACGGTCCAAAGACCAAGGGCCACTAGCCCATAAAAAATGAGACGAAGCTCATTAGGACGAAGTACTGTCCCCACGTGGACAAAGAGACATCGCGCATTGCTAGTCTAAACCATAAAATGATCATCATCGATCATCAAGAAGTGTCGATTACACTAAGCAAGTAAATATAAGAGTTTAGCTTCATGTCCCATAACCACTAGCTTAACTTAAATATTTACAAACAAATTGTAGATTTCCACTCAAAAATTGCCACAAGAGTTTCAATCGAACAAGTCCATAAATTAACCGACGAAGTAAACGCAAGCGTTTCATACCACTTGTTTTGCTAAGTCGTTTAATTAGATTTTCTCATACGAATGAGGTAAAGGTTTGTATATGCTAATAGATTAGAAAACGATTTTAGAAACGAGCTTTGTATTTAAAAGTGGTGTTGAAATCGTTTTGATGAAAGAGTTCGGGTATTTACTGCTAGTATAGAAACCTTTGTATTTTTAAAGTGACAAGTCATAGAAATGATTATAGAAACAATCAATCATCAAAAATTCACATATGAAGACGTGAATCAAATCCATGGAAATCGATGCCGAATCCATCAAAACGGATATACCCAAAAATCCCGAAATAGAAGTCACCAAAATCGATAATAAATGATAACAACAAATCGGATAATCACAAACCGATTAACATCGGAATCTCAAGCAAAATAATCAAATAGAGCTGAAGCAAATAGTATATAGAATTATTGTACAATCTCCAATAAAGTGACACGCACAACACAGTATTAATTTTGGAAATAACATACTCCAGACATCTGCAGTATATACTCAGACATCTGCAGTAAGTTTCAGGAAGTTCTCTGAAACAAACTCCAGACGTTTGAGCTTTCCTGCAGACGTCTGGTGACGAACATTTTTCATGTTCTAGGTCAGTCTAGCCCCCTTTGGGGCAAGTTCGATACACGACGGAAGCGACGAATTGAGCAACTTCGACTGAGGATTTACGCCTTTCGACAACCCAGCCTTGTATGGCCCTCCGAAACGCTCCACTAACGTGTTCAAACATCAAAGGTTGGATTTTTAGCAAATTGGTTTCCAAAAACCAAAAATTTAACAATTTACCAATTCAATCCAAATCGAAAGCAAATGAACATGAATTAGTGTTAGGAATTCATACCTAACAACAAAGATAGCTATAGTCTTAGATATGAGATAAAAATCTCACCTTTAATCCCAAAAACAATAAATGAGAAGCTTGAAAGCAAAGGAAGATCAACCAATCAACCACTTCAACTCTAGAAGCTTGAATCTAATCTCAAAAGAAGAACATTTCCTAAGTTAGGTTTAGGAAATTTCTGAAATCAAAGAGAGAATGAGTTGCAGAAGAAGGAGGAGATACTTACCAAATCTTTGCCTTGATTTTGGAGCAAGAATTGAAGCTTGCAAAAGGAAACTAGGGTTTTGAATTTCTATTTCCAATATTTTTCCCCCATTATCAGTTGAGCTTGAGGGTGTTAGGAAAAATGAGAGTGAATGGAGAGGAGGGAGCTGAGTTAGCGTAATAGAATGAGTTGGGTGAAACCCAAACCCAAAAGCCCACTAAGAAAATAGCAAAATTCAACTTACTCCAAACATATCGAAGCTTATACTCAAAAAAGTCGCAAACGCCATTTTGGACTCAATGGTAGTGATCTCGAGTCCCAATTCGACTGTTTGCAAAAAATAGCTTTTCGGACTTTAATCCGACTAACGACGCTGTATTTAAATAAAATATTTAAATATACAAAACGTAAAATATGCGGGTTGTTACAGACTCCCCTCCTTAAAGAAATTGCATCCTCGCAATAATTAAGAGGAAAATAAAAGTAACAACCATAAAAGCATATCAACACAATAGAAAATTTGAAATAAGAAGTTCACCATAAAAAGCACGAAAGAGTAAGTTCGGATGTGTTTGCTCGATGAATCCTCAAGATTCCCAAGAGAAATTCTTAGGATTTGAGGACCATTGAACTTTCACAAGAAGAATATCTTTATTTTGAAGGAGTTTAATCTCCGAAGTAATGATATGAATAATGTTGCTCATAAGTCAAATTTGGTGAAACTTGAATTTCTTCAACAACACTGGGCTCAAGAATAAAAATCAGAATTCCGAGGTATTTCCGCAGTAAAGAGACGTGGAAAACGTCATAAATAGCAAAAGATTGAGCCAGTAATAAAAAGCGATACGCCACGGAACAAATACGTTAGGTGATGGGAAAGGGACCAACATATCGAGGTGCTAACTTTCCCGATCGACTGAAACGCACAACACCCATCATAGGTGAAACATGAATGATCACCAATAAGGTCTGGACCTAAAACCAGCTCTCACTGGCTTTAAGCCAACACGAAGGAAATCGGCATAGCCTTCCGTAGAGTGCCTCGAAAGGTGCCATACCAATACAACGTTGGAAGTTATTATTGGAAGAAAACTCAACAAGAGAAATATAATTTTCCCAACTTCCACCAAAATCAAGAATACATGAATGAAAGAGATCTTCAAGAGTTGATTTACATGCTCTATTTGTCCATCGGATTGAGGACGATAAGCGGTGCTAAAAATTAAGCTTTGTCCCCAAAGCTTTTGAAGACCTTACCAAAGTCCACTAGTAAAATAATGGATCACGATTGCTAACAATAGAAGTAGGAACTCCAGGATATTTTATTTGACATAGAGTTTAGCCAAAAGTGGTATGGTCTGATTGGACAGAATAGGAATAAAATGGGCGGATTTTGTAAGTCTATCTATAATTACCCATAAACTGTCATGACCCAAATGAGAACGGGGAAGACTATCAATGAAGTCCATGGAAATTTGATCCCACTTCCAAATTGGAATGTCTAAAGGTTGCAATAACTTACCGGGCCTTTGATGCTTGGCCTTTATGAGTTGGTAAGTCATGCAACGCTTAATGAAGTTAGCAATATCAGATTTCATTCCATCCCAATAATAAAGTCGCTACTATTACCGGGATGAATGATAAATTTAGAATGATGAGAACCTTCTAAAATGTCTTTACGAAGATCATAAATGTTCGGCACAATAAGTCTACCAAACACTCTAATGCTACCACGAGCATCGATTTCAAAATCTTTTAAACCATCAACCTTATTTTGACCCCTACAACTTTGGCTAAGAAAAGCCAATTCGGGATTTTACTTTAGAGCTTCATGGATGCGGTTCAAAAGAGAAGGACGAGCCTCAAGGCTTACACAAAATAAGAGATGAACATGAATTGAATTCACGATCTCGAATCTCACAAGTGGATAAAGTCTCGAGATCATTCCATTCAGATATCATCAAAGAAACAACTGCTTGTTGCATACAACTAAGGGCATCGGTCAACACGATTACCCTTTTCTGGGAGTATAAGGAATATCAAGATCATAAGATGCAAGGAACTCGAGCCAACGTTGTTGACGTAAATTGAGTTCCTTTTTAGAAAATAAATACTTCAAAAATTTATGACCGGGGTAGAGAACAATTTCTCTCCCAAAAGATAATGAGCCAAATACTAGGAGTGAAAACATTAGCCGCGAGCAGCAGATCATGAATGACATATCTAGTCTCGACAAGCTTTAATTGTCAAGAAGCAAATGCGATAACACATTCCCCTTTGCAAGAGAATGACACCAAAACCAATACGATTAGTATCGGTACAAACAATGAAGTCTTGGTTCCCTTCGGGAACCGCAAGGATAAAAGCATCGAAAAAGAGTCCCTTTAATCGATTCTCTTTCCCGAAAAGCTAAGATTTCAAAATTATAGTTAACTTTATGTAACAATCTTTTCAGAAAAATTTACATTTTACAAGTCAATTTACTATGTCTGATTGTCTCATCATAGCGTTTAGGAGATTCCTATCGATAACGTTGATCAAGCGCATCGACCAGAATTCTTAAAGCACTCAATGGGAAATACAATCACAAAATCATCTTCTATATGATATGTCTCTTAAAGTTTTTAAGAATATTCCTTGCTCGTTTTAAGAACAAAATCCAATCATACTTATAAATAAATCTTAAGAAAAAGATTTGCAAAATTTTAAATTTCTGTTTTCATCCAAAATCAATAAATACAAGAATGGAGTCATCGAGATATTCGTAGAATACTTGATTCATAAAATGGATGAAATAAGCTGGACAAACTGAATGACATAATAAGTCATTTATAAGAATCATGACGAGTGCGGAATGCGGTAAGTGGAATGCTAACTTCCGTAACTCGTAGCAAATGAAAACCAGTGGCAAGGTCGAGCTGAAAAGACCTTAACACCACTCAAAAGACTGCTTAGGTGATAATCCTAAGACAAGCTCAAAAATACCGGAAAATTCCACAAACTACCCGAATGATAAAAATAACACTTTCCTCATCAAGTGAGTTTAAAGAACTAAAATGATATCACCGAATTTGGAAATCAAATCATTAAGAACAAAAGAAATCTGCTTAACAGATTGAAAATGTCGAAGATAAATAGTCCACTCGAGACATAGGATATGGCTTCATAATGATTAAGCCAACCCTTTTAAAATAAAAATTAATTCTGAAGCCTAAGTAACGCATGACATGCAAATCGGCTCGAAAAGAAAAATCACAAAAATAATCTCGACATTTTCACAAAGTAAATTGAGTGTTGCGGATCCATCAATCGTATTCGCAATTCTCAATGAAGACATCAAGCCCAAAATGTTTTAAAGAAAATGAATCAACAAGTTCTTTTGATATGAAATAGCGAGATGAACTCATATCAACAAGAACCCAAATGAGAAGATCACGAAATAAAACAATGCCATCAAGGATTAAATAAAAAATACCTTGATTAAGAGAAGTGTTACTAGGCGTTTACACAATATCTAGCTTTCTCATGCCCTTGCTCAAAAGTTTGGGACATGCAGATAAAAGATGACCCGGTTTTTTGCAATAGCGACAAGAAAGGGGTTTCGGACACATATTTGCATAGTGGTCCGTAGAATTACAATTGTAGCATCCTCAATGATTAGGGATTGGAGTCTTTGCTACCAAAGTAGTTTGCTTCACTTTCTTATTGGGATTAGGGCTTTTGAACTTAATACGCCTCTTCTTGGAAATCCCAATATCACTATCACTTCCTTTACAAACCTCTTTATGTCGAAGAGTGATATCCAAAAGCTAATTGAAAGGAACTTCAAGTTTCAAAGGTAAAATCTTTTCGGGGTTCTTACTCAAAGCACAGATAAACCTTTGATTCTTTACAAGATCCAAAAGTTGTTGGGTAGACATGAATACGCCATCCAGAGAAGGACTACTGGATTGACCAGTGCTGGGACTGCCAGGTCTAACCATTTCTCATCTCTAAGAAAGAATGAAAGAAGAGGAAAAAGGTTATTCTCAAAATGAATATCAAGCAACCTTGATTGATAAAACAAGGCATCACAAAAGAAAGTAGGATAGAATGGTACGAAGACTCGAATTAAATCCTATGGCACGATTCCTAAGAAAGACTTAGGAAAATGATCCTTGCTAGATTATTCTACATTGTTCCGAAGTTTGGTTCTGATACCATGCTGTGACGCCCCACCTCTATACTCACACTAGACAAGAACACTACTAGGTAATGCTGTCGACTGGCGCGAAGAATAAGGCTATTGAGGAGCGACCATCTGTGCAATTGCCTTGTGCGAGCACCGATATGTCAGATAGTATAACATGCATTTCATTTCAAGAGGAAATTCGACATACCGATAAAAACTCAAAGCTACCACACAGTGGCTATGAGACCTTCAGAAACAAATATAGAAATAAGCATAACACAAATCAGTCACAGACATTCATATCACAAAGGCGGAAATAGATATGAATATATAACACAAAAAGGTGCACATCAGAGTAGTGGTCATATAAGATCCACAATATCACAAAAGAATAGATACAAGTGCTAGACAAAAGAATAAGTATACATCATGGAGTCTATATCTTGAATGTATAACAACAAAAACTACAAATGTAATGTAGTTTTGCAAAAGTCAGAGGATGATCCCAGATAAGGAGTCAAGCAGAAGCACCTGTAGCATCTCGGTCTGACCCGAGTATTATTTAATAAGAAAATAATAAATGGATCAGTCTAGCTATAAATATCAGATAAAAGGATATAGGTTGAGAGATATAACCAAAAATGTATGATAACAAAGAAATGCCATACTATGTCAAGTATACATCAAATAACAACAAAAATCATACAATATTTTCAAGAATCTCAAAGCACCAAAAAGAATATCATATTCTTTATTTTATTCACCAAACTACAAATATTCACAAACATATAAATGCCAAACGCATAAGTTGGTGAAATACAAATTCTAGAAATCACAACGAGAAATCCAGAAATCACAAGGGGGAGGCCTATTACAAACGGGAGCATGAAAACTCCCAACACGTGTATCACAAACGAGACGCTATCCCATAAACTAAACATCGACGCACCTAGAAAGATACGCCCCATGCACAGTCGAACATCGACGCACCTAGAAAATACGCCCCATGTAAAGTCTAACATCGACGCACCTAGAAATATACGCCCTATGAAAAGTCGAACATTGACGCACCTAGATAGATACGCCCCATGCATAGACGAACATTGACGCACCTAGAAAGATACACCCCATGCTCCGACCTATTGAGCCGATTGCTCCACGAACGGTCCAAAGACCACGGGTCGCTAGCCCATAAAAAATGAGACGAAGCTCATTAGGACGAAGTACTGTCCCCACGTGGACAAAGAGACATCGCACATTGCTAGTCTAAACCATAAAATGATCATCATCGATCATCAAGAAGTGTCGATTACACTAAGCTAGTAAATATAAGAGTTTATCTTCATGTCCCATAACCACTAGCTTAACTTAAATATTTACGAACAAATTGTAGATTTCCACTCAAAAATTGCCACAAGAGTTCCAATCGAACAAGTCCATAAATTAACCGACGAAGTAAATGCAAGCGTTTCATACCACTTGTTTTGATATGTCGTTTAATTAGATTTTCTCATACGAATGAGGTAAAGGTTTGTATATGCTAATAGATTAGAAATGGTTTTAGAAACGAGCTTTGTATTTAAAAGTAGTGTTGAAATCATTTTGATGAAAGAGTTTGAGTATTTACTACTAGTATAGAAACCTTTGTATTTTTAAAGTGACAAGTCATAGAAATGATTGTAGAAACAATCAATCATCAAAAATTCACATATGAAGACGTGAATCAAATCCATGAAAATCGATGTCGAATCCATTAAAATGGATATACCCAAAAATCCCGAAATTGAAGTCAACAAAATCGATAATAAATGATAACAACAAATCGGATAATCACAAACCGATTAACATCGGAATCTCAAGCAAAATAATCAAATAGAGCTTGAGCAAGTAGTATACAGAATTATTGTACAATCTCCACTGAAGTGACATGCACAACACAGTATTAATTATGGAAATAACATACTCCAGACGTCTACAGTATATACTCAGACGTCTGCAGTAAGTTTCAGGAAGTTCTCTGAAACAAACTCCAGACGTCTGAGCTTTCCTGCAGACGTCTGGTGACGAACATTTTTCATGTTCTGGGTCAGTCTAGCCTCCTTTGGGTCAAGTTTGATACACGACAGAAGCGACGAATTGAGCAACTTCGACTGAGGATTTACGCCTTTCGACAACCCAGCTTTGTATGGCCCTCCGAAACGCTCCACTAACGTGTTCAAACATCAAAGGTTGGATTTTTAGCAAATTGGATTCCAAAAACCAAAAATTTAACAATTCACCAAATCAATCCAAATCGAAAGCAAATGAACATGAATTAGTGTTAGGAATTCATACCTAACAACAAAGATAGCTATAGTCATAAATATGAGATAAAAACCTCACCTTTAATCCCAAAAACAATTAATGAGAAGCTTGAAAGCAAAGGAAGATCAACCAATCAACCACTTCAACTCTAGAAGCTTGAATCTAAGCTCAAAAGAAGAACATTTCCTAAGTTAGGTTTAGGAAATTTCTGAAATCAAAGAGAGAATGAGTTGGAGAAGAAGAAGAAGGAGATACTTACCAAAGCTTTGCCTTGATTTTGGAGCAAGAATTGAAGCTTGCAAAAGGAAACTAGGGTTTTGAATTTCTATTTCCAATCTTTTTCCCCCATTATCAGTTGAGCTTGAGAGTGTTAGGAAAAATGAGAGTGAATGGAGAGGAGGGGGCTGAGTTAGGGTAATAGAATGAGTTGGGTGAAACCCAAACCCAAAAGCCCACTAGGAAAATAGCAAAATTCAACTTACTCCAAACATATCGAAGCTTATACTCAAAAAAGTCGCAATGTCATTTTGGACTCAATGGAAGTGGTCTCGAGTCCCAATTCGACTGTTTACAAAAAGTAGCTTTTCAGATTTAATCCGACTAACGACGCTATATTTAAATAAAATATTTAAATATACAATCGTAAAATATGCGGGTTGTTACACCCATTACGGTGGAGATTACGGTACTGTATAGACTATGGGAATATATAAAATGTGTTAAGGGGGATATGGGTAACTCCTTTACAGTATTTTGATAGTTTACTTTACTTTAAACATTATTATAATAGCGTATCTTACTACATAGTAGATAGTTTAACGGATCCTTAAAGGTTGGGCGATCCCAAGCATCCTTTGAGTTATTGATGCATTTCTATTACAAATCACTTGAGTTGCTTTACATTGTATAAGTATGTATGTCCTGACTCGAGTGTTTTGCTTTATGCTCGGGTCAGCCTAAGTATTACAGCTTTGGATTCACCTTCTGGAGTTAGAAAATTATAGAGTTTATCCGTCTATCGAGTTGTCTTTCCATTTCGGTGATTTCATTCAGCTTTGCTTATGTATTTGTGAACTTATGTATTCAGACTTCTGTTGTATCTGTTTTTCAGACTATGGTATTTTGTATCTGTTTTGAGACTATGTATTGTAGTGGCTTCATGAACCACTATGTATTTTTATTTCCGCTGCGAGTTATTCTGATATTCTGTATCTTTGATTCTGTGATTGGTTTGATTTGATCCAAATTTATTTACAATCTACTGTTTTGAATTATTCAAGTCTGACATGTGTGGTTTTATTGTCGATTTGAATGGTCCAAAATAGTGGGTCGTTACAGCTCTTATTTTTCCCACTGTTGAAATCAATAGCCACTATTGTTTATATTTTTTCGGAAATTATGGTGACTTTTCCTTTTTCATACCGGTTCCAATGTCTATTAGCTGGCCCTTGGTTTCCTTTGCACGGTTACATTTGAAAATTTTTATTTGTTTATATTACTTTGAACTGTTCATCTTCCATCTGCACTTTTTCTTTATTTTATTTTTCCTCCTCTATTCTTTTCGTTCGGCCACCACCCATCATCGTGCATCCGCCACCTCCACAAGTCAACGCCGACCACCAAGCAACCCCGCTATGCCGCAGCCCTCGCCTGACCGTACTCTATTAATCCACTTCCCATCAGCGACCACTTCTTTCCTCCGCCTTCATCTTTCCATTCACTTTTCACGTGAGCAAATACCCACAACCCATCCGAGCTCAACCCTACACCACGTGAGAACCACTGCTCCTCCGCAACCCACCCCGCAACACGTTTCCTGTTCGCATGCAGGTCCGCATCTTCTCTTCCTCTTTTGCATACATACAAGATTATAATATGTCTATATGTCTGTAGTATAAGTAGATTTACATAAGCTATATGAGTTATACATTTTATATGAGTTTATACAAAGCTTGTTGTTTGTGTATATATGGGTTTCAACTGGTTATATATAATCGGTTGTGTGTTTTTATATATTTTAATTGTTATTTAGATATATATCCGTACATATAGATGAGCTGCAATCTTATATTTTTCTATATTGTTTTATATGTTACATATGTACGTATTATAGTCTATACTTGATAATGATTTATCCTATACATACTACCTACGTATATTATACAGTCGTTATGTGTTGTAACATCTGGGTTTTGATTTTGTGTAATAGCGTGTTATGTGATTTAACATATATTATAAATATGGGTATTTCATTTAAACATCTGGGTTTTTATTTTGTGTAATAGCGTGTTATGTAATTTAAATAACTAGGGTTTTAAGCTCTGCATATTGATTTTTGGTTTATATTATATAGTTGATATACATATATCTTAGTTTATATCTATATTCTACCTACTTTTATATATATAAGTTTATATAAGTTATATATGTTGATCGTATATATATATATACTTCTACACGTGCGTTGATTTCAATAAGTATATAGATATTATATGTTCTAAGTATATATATAGCTGGAAGCTTTATCATGTGATCTATGCTAAATATAATAATTTAATAAGTATAGTATGATAGAGATAGTACTTACATGTTGTAGCCTAGAGTCGGTTATCATACTTTTGTACTTTGTTTAGCTTGCTTTGTTATTTCCTATTTTATATTATAAAGTTACTTCTCTTATTCGGTTTATATATATATATATTATATGTATGGGCTTTTAAGTAATATATATATATATATAAAGAATGTATTTTACATGTGTTTAAAATATATATAAGTCGTGTTATATATATGATATGTTATGTCAATATTTTGGGGAATAATATATATTATATATAAGTATTTTGCAATATAATATGTATATATAAGTATTGTTTTAAATATGTATATTGTTCCATCAATCTCTAACTATTAATTGTTTTGTTTTGTCGCTGTTCAGATTTACAACAGCAGTTCCAACCTTGACACTGTCCTACTCGTTCGATCTGTGTACTTGTTCGTGTCCATTCACTCCCATTCTCGTTCATCTCTAACCTCGAAAGGTGAGCAATCACTCAAGATTAACGTTCTTATATTTATTAAATTTGATTTCAATTGAAACGACAATTGAAATATGCTGCTATTAGTTATTTACAGTGCTATATATATGTTATTATCTGTATCTGTTCACTTGTGACATCTGACACCATTATCTATTATTTATCATTGATGATATATGCCTGTTACTGGTTGTATTGTTATAATCATATTTGTTATCACTCTGCAAGTTCCCTGTAGTATAGAATTCACTATGGGTTGAAATGATACATACCCAACGATCTGTAGAATAGGAGAAAAATCGTTATGGGTTGAAATGATAAACCCAAGCGATTTTCAATTGAATTGAATTTGGGATTGCGTGTTGAAAAGATATATACCCGTATATATTTAAATTGTGGATTGAAATGATAAATATTTGTATCACTTGACCATAGGATAGAAAATTTTATACAAACACCGTTGGTCTATATATATATATATTGTAAATGATTTCTATGGTTTTGAAAAGAAATATATGGTTTTAATAAATATTGATTTTTAAAGATTTATTAAAGTTGATTTATTAAAGTTGATATAATATGTTTAAGTATTTATTATATATATCTATTTTCAAATATAGAGTTTATAATGATTCAGGTTGGAAAGATAAATTTGAAATTGATTTGAAATTATATTTATGTAAGAATTATACTAAAATAAGTTTGATTTGAAATTTATAAAAATTTGAAATTTAAAGATATGTTATATAACTTGAATTTGATTAAAAGTGACTAAAATAAATATTTCAAACTTATATAAATTTAAATGGGATATTTTGTTTATTTAAATTTGAAAAATTGAAGTTGCATTTAGATGCTATTGAAATGATTAAGCAAATATTTCAAAACTAAATAATAGTAAAGTGAATTTGATATATCTATGAAATTTTCGAATTTAGTTTTGAAATGTTTAATATTTAAAGCTTTGAAATATATTGAAATTGAAATGGCTTATTTTATGGTTCAAATTTGTATTTGAAATCGATAATTTGAAATGGTTTACTGAGAAACTGAATTGAATTGAAATTGATGATTTGAGATTCGATTAAATTTGAATTTTTAGAATTCGAGTTGATTTTGAATCGATTTGTGAAATTTAGGAAACAATTTTATTATATAAAGTAATTTTAAGGGGTTTTTAGGCTCAAGGAAGAAGTTAAAAAAAAATTAGTCTCAGGGACAACAAGTTTGCTTTTTAAGCTGGAGGACACTTTCTAGTGCAAATCACAGAATGATAGTTGTAACTATTATTTTCTGTTTACACTAAAAAGTGTCCTTTAGATTAAAAAACAAACTTGTTGTCTCTGAGACTAATTTTTTCAAAACTTCTTTCCTATGCCCATTTTCCTGTAATTTTAAATTATATTTTAAAACTATTTATATATTTTAACTTAATAAATTATTTTTAATATAAACTATTTTATTTTATAAACTATTTTAAATATACTAATTATTTTAATATAAATTGTTTTAACTTATAACTATTTTATATAAATTATTTTATTTTATCAACTATTTTATTTTATATACTATTATTAATATTTAAACTGTTTGAAGGAAAGTGTTATGAATTTCAAAGTATTATGATTTCCAAAGTATTATTATTTCAAACTGTTGGTTTCGAAATTATTATGACTTCGGAAAGTGATATGATTTTGGAAATGGATATATTTGAAGTGAAAATGATATTGTATTAATATGATTTTGATTTGAAGATGATATTGTACTAATATGGTTTTGAAGTGAAAATGATATCGTATTGATATGGTTTTGAAATGGAAATGATATTTTGGTTTTTGAAGTATAAACTATTTTGAAATGACCATCGTGTTATAATAACGATTGGTTGTTAAAGAGACTGGGATCGGATATGGGCATACTCTCTGTCGATACCGAAAACCTCTTTAACAACTGTGTACGTGGTGGAGATTCCAAAATGAAGTAGGATGGTGGCGACGATCCTATATAAGGTATATACGTGGACCCAACTCCCGTGAGTTGGCATAAGGTGGCTAAAACAGGAGCAATCGATGGGCTAATGAGGTAGCTCCTCTTATCGGACGCATTCCATCGTATGCCATTCTATTACTTTGTGATTGATTTGGTGCGCACCCTTGATTCGGGAGTGTGGCTCGAGGTGGGCGATTGATGCGGGTCTACGTTACCACCGTCCTGGAAGTGTAATTGGTATATCTACCCTGGCATTGCCTAGTTGTACCTTGTCACCTACCATAGCATGCTTTACTACGAGTTTGATTTGTGTCGTACCTATGGAGTATCCTCTGGTAGCCCCAGTTTACGGGGTATTACGGTATTGTATAGACTATTGGCACACCTAAAAATGTGTTAAGGTGGAAAATGTAAAGCCTTAACGCTATTTTTAAATAGTATACTTTACTGTAGACATTATAATAATAGTGTATATTACTACATAGTAGATAGTTTAACAGATCCTTAGAGGATGGTTATCCCAAACATCCTTTAAGTTACTTGTATTTCAGTTGATATTTCACTTGAGTTGGATTTATTGATATAAGAATGTTAATCCTGACTCGAGTGTTTTGTGTTTTGTGTTTTGCTTTACGCTCGGATCAGACCGAGTGGCTCAGTGTTCGAGACTCACCTTTGAAGTTGGAGCTTTGCTTGGAGATCCAGCTTTCAGTTATTCAGTTGATTCCAGCGATGTGTTCAGATCTCGTATTGGACTATTGTATTGAGACATCTATATATTCGTGACTTCTATTGTATCTTGTTTAACTCTGTTATATATATATAGTAGCTTCATGAACTACTATTCTTTTGTTTCCGCTGCATTATTGTTATATTACTCTGGGTCTGTGATTATTTATTTACTGTATATGCTGAGTTTTGCCAAATTTAAATTAACAATCTGATATTTTAAGCAATTCAAATCCGACATATATGGATGCGAATGGTTGAAAATTTCAGGATGTTAAAAGTGATATAACTCACTTAGATCCATGCCAAACTCAAGCACAAAGACACAAGAATCAAAGATCCACCTCCTTCCATCACCAAAAGCCTAATGATCCAACCTTTAGCACTTCCAAAACAAGGCCACACATTTCCTCCTCCTCCCATTACTCACGGCCCCCTCCAAGATCCCTATCTTCCTCTCACCTTCTCCCACTTTTTACTTGCTCATCATTCTTCCTATGATATTTTAGGCATATAGCCAAAGTTTAGAACAGATTGGATATGATTTGGTTAAGACATGAAGAAGTTTGAGAAGAATTAGTGGATTAGTGCTTAAGCACTTCCACCATTTTTATTCTCATAATTCATTCCAAGCATTTGTGAATTAGTGATTTATTATCTATGGTATGCCTCTCCTTATATAGGCTTAAAATGGTGAAGCATAAGCTTGTTCTCACCCCATTTTCATGTCATGTAAGGCTTACCTCCCATCACTTCTCCTTTATCACTTCCTAACTCTGAAGTATTTCCATTTAATCTCATTTCCTAAATATCTTCCATTACATCATGTATGACATCATCACATTTAGTTAGCCGTATACATGAAAATATTTTTAGTTGCTAAATTATCTCCATAATGATTAATTAGACAAGCACAAAAAGTTTGAAAAACTTTCATTGAGAAAATGTTGTTTATCAATAAAATGATTTTCGGTCACATTATCAATATTTTTTCAAAGCATTTGTTTTCGTAAACGTTTTTCCAAAACAAGTTTACCATCATTAATTATGATTTAAAAGGGGCTTAAAAAGGTTATTAAATTATTTTAATAACATTAAATAAAAGATTCAAATATTTGAATAATTTAGATATTTAAATATGAAGTGTCCGAAATTTCGGGTCGTTACACATGGATTCTAGCATCCTAAATAGATCCACTTCCAAGAGACAGAACATGTATCTCAGTCGTAAAGTGGTTTTCGATAAGTAAAATACTTACTGATCCCGGTCTCTTCAAGATTGAATCAATGAACTTGGCCATTCAATGTTAATAAGAGCAATCGCATATGGAAACTAAGTCTCGTATACTTATCATGTTTTCGATATTTTCATCTCACACTATCCTACGATTAAGAGTGAAGCCGGTAGGTTAGTGCACTATTACTTATATCCCTACATGAACATCTATCTTAATTCCCACAGATAGACAAGCCTACTTCATTGGCTTTACTGCTAAGTACATGACTAAATACTTTCCATAAACGAATAAACATACAAAGCATGATCAAGTCATACAACGCGCAATCAAGTCACATAAGTGATTTTTAATCTCATTTACGTTTAATTAATTTTTTATTAATTAATACCTCTTTTATTAGTAAAACTTCTTTTGTCTAATAAAACTTCATTTATCAATCACTACTATTCATTTGTGCTCTTTCTAATACTTCAAAAAATATGCATACATTTATCTCAAATGGTATAAGTATATTCACAAATCATTAACAAGATTTCTTGTTTTTAACTTTGCATTTTCTATCTTTTTCCATAAGATTCCATACTTATAATTTCCTTCAAAGTTTCCATTTTTAGGATCTAAGTACTTTAACAAATCCATTTAGAAAGGCTTAAGACTAATGTTAAACACTGTCACTACAAACCGAAAATCATTTCATCTATTCTTGTCTTTAAAATAACCTTTTAAAGATCTAATTACTTCCATAAGTATAATCAAAAATGGTTAAAGATGAATGTTATTAACACATTGTCACAACAAACCCAAACCATTTCATACTTAAATTATCTTTAAAACATTCTTTTAAATATCTAAGATAATACTTGGTTAAGTTCGATGGTCGACAAATCGACTATAAAGTTAAAATAATTGCTTATACAAATCATGTTCGTATACTTAACTCATTTCCAAAATTTCAACTTAAACATTCCTCGTTCAAGAGTGAAGCTAATTACATTAGTGCATTGGTTGCATCAAAGCCTTGCCTAGACACTTCATTCTTGAATCTCACAAATAAACAAGTTTAATCGTCGGCATTTAGTGTTAAGTATAGTATTAATGATTTCCATAAACAAGTAACAAATAACCTGATTAACATGTTTCCGACATTCCCGACTTAACTATTCCTTGTTTAAGAGGAGCCCGGTAGGTTAGAGCTCTATTGCTCCATCCCTACTTGACATCAATCTTAACTCCCATAAATAGGTATGCCTACTGTTAGTCCATGAGTTGATGGTTTTGATGACAACAACCTTAGAATAAGATTATAAAATATAAATACTAACAATATAGTTTAGATATATATGTATATGCAGGATTTAACCATGCAGGTACCAAGAATGAGGACTGTACAGTATAGAGATTCAAGATATTAAGATTGAAGACTCGTGAGTATCAAGAATATCAAGAGTTCAAGATTTCAAGATAAGTATTAAGTCTAGAATTATGTTAAAACTTCATAATAGCACTGAAATCTTCAGTCCATATTTCTTTTGGGATAGAACCCATTTGTAACGACCTTGAATTTTTGACATTGGAAATCAGGATATTTAATTGATTTTAAATATCTGGAAGTTAGTTTAATTTGAAATTCAAATATCAGAATGCATTTGGCAATTAAATTATTGAATTTAATATATTAGAATTGGGTTAAATATTGAATCTTGATTTTTAAGCTTGTTAAAAATATTTTCAAGGCTTAGAAAATCTATATTGATAATTCTGAAGGTATTGGAACTTTCAGAATTGAATTTGAAACTGTTTTGTTCAGCTTTGAATTTTATCGTTTAAATCGATATTTAAATAATAGCATTCCGAGGCACAGTCTCAGAATTCGACGAAACCAGTTTCATTGGATCCGTAATATAGTATTATTATTGGATTTCAATTTTCATAATGTTTGGAGTGATCGTTTGGCCGTACGATATATAAACGCGCTGAAAATATATTGAAATTCAATTTAATAACTGGTCCAAAAAGCTATCTTCTCCATACGATCGAATTTGGACTCAAAACCTTTTCCATTGCATTTGGAATAGGCGTATAACATTATAAACGCCTAGCGGCACGCCTCGATAGGAAGTCAAAATTTTTAGTTGACTTTATCGGAACGATTTGAATTTGAATTTTAAATTGAATATATGTTAGTCAACTTCAGCTGTATTTCTTTCACCTCACAACTTTTTGCCTTCAAATCACTGTCCCCCACTCGTACGTGCAACAATTCCATCGTGTCTCCCGTTCCCCTTCCTTCATAATTCACGTAGTAGATCGAAGAAAACTAAACCCTTTTCTCGTTTAAAATTAATCAGTTCATTCTCTTCTTCAATCGAGATGGCGTCGATCCCTCGCATTAAAAAAACAAATTCTCGCTTCAGTAAAATAAAAACAAATCATGGTCTCCCCTTGAAACGAAATCGCTGAAATTATTCTTTCGTTCGTTCAACTCAAATTGAAATGGTAGAGCAATTTCTTTTCAATTGAAACCATGAGCGAGTTCGACTTCAATGGGGGCGTGATTTAAATTGCCATGGCGTGGAGGTTGATGTCGTACCAGAGGGGTTCGAGGTCGTCGCACTTTCATGAAGATGGGTGTCGCGATTAGGCGCGCGCTTGGAGGGTTCGACGTCGACGAGGCCTGGGATGATGCGACAAATCTCGCGACTGCTTTTGAGGAGATCTTCGCGAGCTCGAGCAGGTAGACGTCGAGATATTTGGTGATGTTAGGGCTCGACTGCGTGATGAGATGACGGCGTTCTGGATAGCTCGTTGACCATCGAGGTAGTAAGGTATTTGATTACTAGTTTTCAATTGAATATTAATATATACACATACATGTTTTAATATACATATATAGTCAAAACTCGATTTAAAACACATCTATATACAGTTAAAATTATATGTAAAGTTTAAAACAGAAAGGAAAAAATGTGTACTGTAACTTACTATTAAATTTTAAAACAGAGGATAATTTTCTATAGCTAAAGTTAAGGGAAATATAATACAAATATAAGATATATGTATTCCTGCCTATTTTAATTTAAATATATATAAAGATAAAACAGGAATTATGTATATAGATCAGATTTTTGAAATATATATATATATATATATGTATATATGGATTTTAAAATGTTTAAAAATTTAAAATCAATTGCTAAGCAAATTTTTTAAATGAGATTAAATTGTTCGATTTATTCGAATATTAATAAAACCTTATAATGTTTATACAAGGTCAGAACCGTGAAGAAATGGTCAAAATGGAAATGGACTACAAAATAAAAAGCAAAGGTGAGATCTTTTCACTCAAATTAAAATTTGAATTGCAGTTATTGATTGATTGCCTGATTGTGATAGTATATATAGTAGTATAGTAGTGTATAGCAATATATATATATATTGGAATATATATATATATATATATTGGAGTTGTTGATTTCCCGCTTTATATAGCGGATGAGACCCTATGCACCGCATAATAGCGGATGATGTTTTATAAATCCCATATACCACGATATTCCACCTCGAAGTGGAATGGGTATTTAATTGTTGTGCTAACGTCTATGGATGTAGGGAAACAGGTTGGAGGGATCCAACTGGATTCCTCAAATAATATGAATTTGTTTCATATGTTGTATGAATTTGTTTCATATGTTGTGTGATGAATTATTTATAATCTATGAATGATTATATTTGTGATTGAATTTGTCGAAGGCTATAATTTAGCCGAGTGTATTTTTGGTATCGTTGGATACCAGAAATAAATAAAATTGGATTTTTGAAATTAAAGTTGGAATTTTTAGTAAATTCCTTTTGAAAGAATTGAGTGAATTTAAAAGAAGGAATTTGAAGGCATAAAATTGATTTTTGAAACCTCATCGAATTATTTCCAAAATAGGGAAAAAGATATTAATAAATGAGTTTTGAATAATGTTGTTTAAAAGTTGAAGAATTTATTGAAAATGGAATTTTAAATAGGTTGGAAGAGATAAAAGAATTTTTTTTCTTAAAAAGGAATTTATTTTAAAAGGGAAATAAATCTAGAAATCCATTTGGAAATTTATTTGGTGTTTTGAAATGAATTTGGGAAAAAATCAATTTGGGATTTGAAATAAATTTGGAAATCAATTTGAAAGTCGATTTGGAGTTGAAAGTGAATATTTGAGAAATCGATTTGAAAATCGTATAAAAAGTGAATATTTGGGAATGTAGATTCAAAATGGAATTTATAAAGGAAAGGGAAATTTGTTGTAAAAATAAACACTGATTTATTTTTAAAGTGTGGAAATAAATTTACAGATTTAGTATGTAAATTTGAAATAAATCGATAAGGATTTATTTAATTGGTTTAAATGGACCATTTTGAAATGGAAGTGTATTTTCCTTGAAAAGCCGAATATATTTCCAAAGTAGTTTTAAATTATAAATAAAAAAAAATTGAAATTGGATTTTAAGAAATATTTTGGAGATAAAGTATTTGAACTCGGTAGATTTCCAGTGGAAATGAATAAATATTTGGAAATATATCCCGTATAGGGAAATTGATTTGAAATTTGTTTTCAAAGTGATGAAGTGTGAAATATGATTTGAAATTTGTTTTCAAAGTGATGAAGTATGGAAAAATATATATCTTGTGAAGATATTTTGAAAATAAATAATTTGGGAAAATTATTTAAATCTGATGACTGTTGTGAATGTTGTTTGATAGTTAAATAACCGACTATCGATGTTCGCCTTTGAAATGGCACTTGAATTTGTTTTTAAAACAAGCGTTCATTCTCGGTTTAGCCGGGAGAGGACTTTGTGTCATATAACTCATTCCGAATAATGATACGACGTTGTGGATCGCAATTGAAGACCGGTGTTAAAGACCGGGTATTTGCGAGAACGATAGGACAACCTATCGATTGTCTCTGCACTGAGTTGCTCCAGTATAGAGATTCCCTATGTGATGGGAAGTTTGATCAGGATTGTGGATACACGGATTGCAAGGGCTTCTTTGGAAGTGCCTTCGGTTCTGTTCGAACCCGGAATAGACTTGTATGGTTGTATGTTTGACATCACACTTTGAGATATAAAGCTGATTTCTTTCAAATACATTTTTTTTGGTGGCGGAGAACTTATTCTCTTAGCTTAACACCCTTCTCTGAGACGTACGAGCTCAGAGGTTATGTATTTGAAGGTTATCAGTGATATACTCCCAATTTGGTAGTATGGCATGCTAAGAGTTGCTGTGTGTTGCTGATCATTTGTTGATCATTTGTGATCAAAGCATGGCTTTGTGAAAAAGCGTAGCTTTGTGGACGAGACCTCATCGGACCTCACAACCCAGAAATGGTCGAAACAGGAAAGATGTGGCAAGGTTATGAGGGTCGTGCCCTTTAGGGTATGTCATTTCCTTTTGGAAAAAGGTGATATTATGGTATGGAGCCCAGATATTTACCTGTGTGGTTGCTTCAATCTCATTTACTATGTGATTGTTGCTGTGTGATCGAGGCGCCTCGGATAAAGGTCCCAAAGGACCGGGGGTGGCATATTCGTGTAGTAGTTACCTAGTGTAAGGGGTAACCTGGCCTTGTGTTGGCAGAGAGCTAGTTAGTTCTCGGGACGTCCATCCAGAGGCGTACCCATGTGGCAGTAGGAAGTTCCTTAGCCTGACCATTTGTTGAAAATACAATTCCCAATACGAACCTTGTACGGTTTTAGTTGTAGAACCTGCCATTTACTTATGGTGGTCACCACTGTTTAGATGGTAGCTATAGTAGGCATAGTTCGAAATGTCTATGCTGGCTAAGATTAATATTATACTTTCGAAATGTTTTCCACACTAGACATTAATAATAATATCAACTGATTTTTTATAGTAAGCACCTTTGACTATCATAAGGAGAAATCTCCTCCAATTCTGCATTTGCATTGTGTGTGTGGCGGGAGGCCTTATGGTAGTTTCATTTTCCAAAAGCATTGTGAATTTCTTTTATTTTCTTTGTGAAAATAAATGTTTTACGATCTCACACCAGTCACCATGACTGACTCGGAGTTTATTGTTCCCTTTCTAAACAATGGGTGCCTATAATTTTCCACACGGGCAGCCTAGAGTTATGTTATCAGGATATTCTGGATATTCTGGAGCATTGGAGACGAGCTGGATGGCGAGATGTACACTTGTACTTATTTATTTATTCCACTGTGTATTATGTATGTGGACAAGTTTATATAACTGTCCATTATTGTTGTTGTAAACTCTGATGATGTATTGTATAAACTGATATAGTTCTTTGTGATAAAGATTATTCATTTATCTATTATATGTTGTTCCGCTGTGAATGTGAGATTCTGTTGTTGTTTCTTTTTCTTTTTCTTCTGTCTTCTTCTACCTCTTCATTTCAACCCTAACGATTCTGTTTTCCGGCATTCGATTGTGCGGCATTTGATACAGTGGACGTATTAATGTCGACTTTCGAGCGTCGAAAGATCTCAATCGTTACACCATTTCTACCTTTTTAGTGGCTTACAAACCCAAGACAGGTAGCTTACAAACCTACGATAAGTGGCTTACAAACCCACGAACATCCTGGTTTTGTACAAGTTCTCGAGTCCTGATATGATGAGATATTCTGCACGAAGAAGCTTGCAAAACTACTTATAAACACTATTCACCCCCTCTCTAGTGTTCATTATAGCCTTAAGATCCGTATTCCGCATTCCTCACATTTGGTATCAGAGCAAGGTTTTCAAAAGTTTCATAATCTGATTATTGAAAAAGTTTTTTAAAATGGCTATGTTTAAGAAATTTGTTAATGCATGTTTAGAAATATTCAGATCATCATTGTCTCTTGAGTCTGCATATAATCAATATTCAAATACAAGTTGTCTACTAAGATTGTTTGATGTGCAGGAATCATGCTTTATGGGAGTTGAGGAATTAATCCAGAACAAACAAATTGTGCAAATCAAAAATAACAAATGGATACGTGATAGTGGATGTTCTAGACACATGACTGGGAATCCAGATATGCTGAATGATATAATATACAAAGACGGAGGGCTGGTTAACTTTGGAGACAATTCAAAAGGTTATGTGATTGACATTGGCAAAGTCGGTAACTCTGAAACTCCTATTATTACTAATGTTTTGCTAGTTAAGAATCTAAAACACAATCTGTTAAGTATAAGTCAACTATGTGATGAAGGATATAAAATTAAATTTGAAAAAGATAAGTGTCACATTGAAGATAATAATTCAACCATAATATTTGAGGGAATTAGGAAAAAGAATATTTATATTCTTAGTATGAAATTTTCAAATGATAACTTGTGTCTTTTGGCAAATGCAAGTGACCCTTGGATTTGGCATAAGAGATTTGGGCATTTGAATTTCAAACTCTTATCTATACTGTCAAAACATGATCTAGTAAGAGGCCTCCCTAAAATGAATTTTAAAGTAGATAGTCTCTGTGATGCATGTCAACTAGGAAAACCTAGAAAAAGCTCTTTTAAATTAAAAAATATAATTTCTACTTCAAAACCTCTTGAATTACTTCATATTGATCTATTTGGTCCATCTCAAATTCTATCAATAAATAATTGTAAATATGTTTTTTTCATTGTAGAAGATTATTCTAGATTACATGGACAATATTTTTAAAACATAAAAGTGATACTTTTGAATATTTTAAGAATTTTTCAAAAAGGGTTCAAAATCAAATTTCTCAAAAAATTATAACCATCCGTAGTGATCACGGTGGTGAATTTGAAAATGAAAAGTTTGAAGAATTCTGCAATAAAAGGGAATAATTCACAATTTTTCATTTCCAAGAACTCCACAACAAAACGGAGTAGTAGAACGTAAAAATAAGACGATTCAAGAGTGTGCGAGAACTATGATTTCTGATAGTAATTTACCAAAGTACTTTTGGGCAGAAGCAGTTGCTACCGCCAGTTATATTTTAAATAAAATTTTAATTAGACCTTTAACTGATAAGACATCTTATGAACTTATTTACTCAAAGAAACCTATGGTATCTTATTTTAGAATTTTTGGAAGTAAATGATTTATTTTAATACAAAAGATAACTTAGACAAATTTGATCCTAAATCCGACCAAGGTATCTTTATCGGATACTCTAATAGAAGTAAAGCATTCAGAGTATTTAATTTTTGAAATAATACCATTGAAGAAAAAATGCATGTTTCATTTGAAGAAAATTTCAAAAATTTTGAAGAAATAAATGATGAAGAGGATTTAATCACTCAAAACCAAGAGTCAACTGAAACTAATAATGAATTAAATCATCCTAATAAAAGGATTAAACTTTTAAAAGATCACCCTATAGAAAATAAACTTGGAGATATGCAATATGTTGTTAAAACTAGAAACCAACTAAGTCAAATGAGTAATGTAGCTTTTATATCAACTATTGAACCCAAAAATCCAGAAGAAGCATCAACTGTTGATTTATGGATTTTGGCTATGCAAGAAGAATTAAATCAATTCACTAGAAATAATGTTTGGGAAGTTGTTCCTAGACCTGAAAATAAAACAATAATTGGAACTAAATGGGTTTATAAAAATAAAATGAATGAACAAGGAGAGGTTGTTAGAAATAAAGCTCGGTTATTCGCTCAAGGTTATTGTCAAGAAGAAGGAATAGATTTTGATGAAACCTTTGCCCCCGTAGCAAGATTAGAAGCCATTAGGATTCTACTTGCTTTCGCAAATCATAATAATTTCAAATTATTTCAAATGGATGTTAAAAGTGCATTTTTAAATGGTTTTGTAAAAGAAGAAGTATTTGTTGAACAACCACCACTTTTTGAAAATGATAAATTTCCAAATCATGTTTACAAACTTAAGAAAGCTCTATATGGTCTAAAGCAAGCTCCTAGAGCCTGGTATGATAGACTAAGATCTTACTTGTTACAATCAAATTTTGAAATAGGTAAAGTACATAATACTCTTTTTATTAAAATAAATAAAAATGATATTCAACTAGTACAAGTCTACGTAGATGATATCATTTTTGGATCAACTAATTTTGAAATGAATATAGAATTTTCTGAAATAATGACAAAAGAGTTTGAGATGAGTCATATGGGTGAATTAAATTTCTTTTTAGGATTACAAATAAAATAATTAGATAATGATATCTTTATTGGTCAAGAAAATATGCTAAAGACCTAGTTAGTAAATTTGGTTTGACTACTGCGAGTGGAAAACCCACTCCCATGGCAACCAATGAGTACCTTAGTAAAGAAGATCTCTCGAAAGATGTAGATCAAAAATTATATAGAGGAATGATTGGATCACCACTCTATATCACTGCGAGTAGACCTGATATCATGCATAGTGTCTGTCTTTGTGCAAGGTATCAATCCCAACTTAAAGAAACTCACTTAAAAGCTGTAAAACGTATTATAAGATATGTTAAACACACCTTTGAATATGGCTTATTTTATCCTAAAAATGATTCGTTTGACTTAATATCTTACTGTGATGCTGATTATGCTGGTTGTAAATCAGATCGAAAAAGTACAAGTTGAACTTGTCACTTTTTAGGGCATTCTCTGATTTCCTGGTTTAGTAAAAAGCAAAACACAGTACTGAAGCAGAGTATATTTCTGCTTCTTTGGCTTGTTCTCAAGTAATATATATGCAACAAACTTTAAAAGATTTTGGTTTAAATATCTCAAAATCACCAATTATTGTGATAATACTAGTGCAATAAATTTATCCAAAAATACTACTCAACATGCTCGAACTAAACATATTAATATCAAACACCATTTTCTCAGAGACAATATAAGTAGAGAAGTAATTATTCTTGACTATATCAATTCTGAAAATTAAATTGCTGATATCTTAACAAAACCCTTAAATGAATCTACATTTACTAAATTAAGAAGAGAATTAGGTATTTATTCATTAACTGAAATATAAAATATAAATAACAAAGTATAATTAAAAATTAAATCAAAATAAATCAAATAGTAAAAATATTGAGAACCATGTCGACATCCCCCTATACCCATATCGACATATAACGTTTTTAAAATTTTAAAATTTTTCCCACCAAAATTCAAATAATTGGTTATATATTCTTCTTATTTTCGAAATTTTCTTCATTCTCTCTGTTCTCTTTCTGTTCTATCTTCTGAAATCAATTTATCAATGGCCTCCTCTTTCAAATCAAACTTTTCGTTCCCTTCTCTTGCTTCTGGTCCGTTCCAACGTACTACGCTTGCCCGAGTGACAAAAATGGAGGATTCTCTGAAGGATGCAATTAAGTTAATGACTGAAATTCAAATGGTGCAACTCCGAATGGAAAAAGAACAGGAAAGGCAAGGGAAAATCCTTAGAAATTTGCAAAAATTTCTAATGGACAATCATGCTAATCCAATCTTGATTGACGAGGACTCTTCAGGAGATCATGAACAAGAGGAAAGTGAAAAAGAAGAAGAAGAAGAACCATTGGAAGAAGAGCATGCGAAAGACAACGATAAAGTCATTTGTGTTGGCGAAGTATGCTTTGACAAGGACGGAAACTTGGTTGAACAACGTGGAAATTTTTGTTTCCATTATCCAAATTGTTCGATCCATAGATCTCCAACTGTCAAAGATACTTAGTAGTTTCTTCTTTTTCGTTTTTCATCGTTATGTGTATATTTGTCACGTTGTACGAAAATGTAAATATAAACATAAATATATAAAAATAAATATTATGTGTTCTTATATATGATTCCTATATATATATAAGTATTATATAGGTACTTGGTTAGGAATGTTAGTAGTTTAGGACTAAGTTTTAGGTTTACAAGTAAGTATTGATTATGTATGATAACACTATCATTATAATCATATAGGATATTAGACTAAGAGTTATATAGTTTGGAATTAGTTTGTTTTTGTTGATGACAAAGGGGGAGAAATATAAAATAGGAGAGTTAGGCATAGTTTAATGGGGAGTTATTAGATTTAGGGGGAGTTATTAGGATAGAAGTAATATTTTATAAACAAAGGTTGTCATCATCAAAAAGGGGGAGATTGTTAGTCCATGAGTTGATGGTTTTGATGACAACAACCTTAGAATAAGATTATAAAATATAAATACTAACAATATAGTTTAGATATATATGTATATGCAGGATTTAACCATGCAGGTACCAAGAATGAAGACTGTACAGTATAGAGATTCAAGATATCAAGATTGAAGACTCATGAGTATCAAGAATATCAAGATTATCAAGAGTTCAAGATTTCAAGATAAGTATTAAGTCCAGAATTATGTTAAAACTTCATAATAGCACTGAAATCTTCACTCCATTTTTCTTTTGGGATGGAACCCATTTCTACCTTTTTAGTGGCTTACAAACCCACGACAAGTAGCTTACAAACCTACGACAAGTGGCTTACAAACCCACGAATATCCTGGTTTTGTACAAGTTTTCGAGTCCTGATATGATGAGATATTCTGCACGAAGAAGCTTGCAAAACTACTTCAAAATGATTTTCAAAACTACTACAGAATGATTTTCAAAACTGCTTTTCAAAATGTTTTAGCCTTAAAAATTATCTTTTCAAATGATTATCAAAAAGATGTTTTAGCCTTAAAATATTCTTGTTTTTAAACTTCGTTTGTTTTAAACTATCTTTTAATTATGATATATTTATACTTAGATTTAAATATAAAATTATAGTAAAATTATATATATATATATATTATTCTCTATATTTATCTATGTATTTTATCTATAGTCAAGTATATTTATAAAGTTTAAATAGTTCTTAATATAAGATAAAGGATATTTTCAAAGAAAATCAAATCTTCAAAAATTGCTTTGGGATGTTGACATGCCCTAGTACCCCATGTCGACATAGTGTCAGTTAGGACCAAAAATTTGAATTTCAAAAGAAGTGTCTATTCGCCATAACTTTTTACGAATGGACATGGCTGTTGTTATTCTATAAATAGGGGTTAGTTTCAACGAATTATATATTAGATTTTCTGGTTTTTCACTTCTCTTCTTCTTCCACATTTTCTTATTCAAAATCCTATCATCACTCTTCCGAAATCAACATTGAATCTAACTAGATTATCTCTGGTTTGATTCTCCATCACTATCTCAACAAGATCCTAGTGCTATTCAGAGTTATAGGCTTCTTTGTAATCTATCTAGCGAGAAAAGGTGTGATTGTAGCCTTGGAAATCAATCAAGCGAGAAAAGGTGTGATTGTAGCCTTGGAAATCAATTGGGTGAACTTGTTGCCCCGAAAATCAAGTATCTCTACCCAGAGGATTGTGATTCTGGAGGGTGTACCTCGTAGCCTTGAAACTGAGGGTTGTAATTGTTGAATTGCTTTTGAAAGGAAATCCATACTTAGTTGTGCGGGACTGGATCTAGAGTAACTCCGAACTAGTATAAAATCCAGTGTGTTCTTTCCTTTACTGCATTTACTTTATTTCTGCATCTGTGTTTGATTCTGTGATTATATCTGTGTTTGAATATTTATACATCTGTGTACAAATCAACAGTAACTCAAAAATATTTAGTAATTTCTTATAAACACTATTCACCCCCCTCCCTCTAGTGTTCATTCTAGCCTTAAGATCTGTATTCTGCATTCCTTACACCTACTTCATCGGCTTTTACCTTTTAAACAAGTAAACAACAAGATTAACATGTTTCTGACATTTCAACTTAACAATTCCTTGTTCAAGTGTGAAGCCAGGTAGGTTAGAGCTCTATTGCACATATCCATATTCGACATCAATCTTATCTCTCAAAAATAGAGAAGTCTACCTCGCCGGCTTATGTTGTTAATCCTAATCAGTTACCTTTTTCAAAACTTTAAAAATACTTGTAAATAGGTTTTAAATAACTTAATAAAATATTACTTGAAAATAACTAATTTATAATTTGATAAAAACATGTTTTATATTATAAAACCTCTTTATTATGAAAATACATATATAATTATTAAAAATATATTTAAACTTCAAACCAACTTTAATATACTTCAAAACATGTTTGAAAACATATCTTCAAAGATTATAGAAAAATACCAAATTTAATTATCTTTTTAAACACTTCAAACCATAAGCGACTTACTATAGTATTTATAAATGCTATTAAAAATCCTTGTTAAAACAATATTGAAAAGCACGATCTTTATGACAAGTTTTGTGATATCCCAGAACTTCAAGCAATTTAAAATGTGATAATTTCCTTTATAAATTATTTAAAATTGGTAAATTTGTTGTTTTCAAACAAGAATAATAATAATGATGGTTTATATACACATAGAGATAAGTAGATATAAATAGAAAAATTATTATATTCAAACAAATTGAATTTGTGTTTGTTTAAGTAAATATATTTGTGTGAGTTAATTTCAATTTGATTTTAAATTGTATTTGAATTTGAATTTAAAATTCAAAGGGTAGATATATATATATATATCTTAAATATATTTTGAATTTAAAAATATGTATATATGATTTTTGTAGAAATATAGTTTGTTTTATTCTATTTTCTTTTAAAGGATTTCATTTATATAAATTAAAAGATGTATTTTGTTATTAGGAATTTATTTTAAAAACCCTTATTAACATTTAAGAATATATATTCTTGCATATAGTATTACAAGTGTAAACTAATAATGTTATCTAAGCATATGTGTTAACAAAATAGATAGGGAGAATGACAAGTGTCTTTAACCTCCTTTTATTTTCAAAATAATTAGTAAATGAGAAAATTAAGTTAAATAAACATCTTCCTATCTATCTCACATTTTCTTTTATCTATTAAATTTCTAAAGCAAAGAAAACAAAATCGAATCCTAAAAAGCAAACCTCAGATCAAAAACTTAAAACCCTGTAATTCTTTTCCAAACCTGAAACTAAAAACCAAAACTAAAACCCTGTTCTAAAGCAAATGCCACAACTTCATCTATATTCATCTTCAACCTGAATTAAAGCATGCAATAACTAAGACCAACCCAATATTACATCAACAATCAAGTAATTCAAATCATAGGAAGTTTCAGATCAATTATTTCCAGATCAAAGTTGAGCCTGCTTCTTTGTTCTTTATAACTGGGAATTTGTTCTCTGTTCAACATCATAACAGGTGAGTAGACTATCCTTTAACATCTTAAATCTGTCTGTATCTTGATCTGCATGTGATAATCATTGATGAATGGATGTAAATTATGTTTGCATGTGTGTATATATGTATGAATCTCTGGATATATATATATATATATGTGTATCTGGTCTGTGCATGTTGATTTAATCTGATCTTCCCTGTTTTCAGACTGTAGAGTTAAAAACAAAGCAAAATTTCCAATAAACTCTTTATCTATGTGGTATTAGACTTTAAATTCTAAACAAAAATAAGTTGTGAAGATGAAATGTTAGTTTTAAAAATAAGTTTAAGTAATATATGTTTAAATCTCTCCTGGAATCAGTAAAAACCAGTAAGAGTTTTAAAAATTAATAAAAATTAAACAATTTAATTTGTAGATTCAAGCATGCAACTTGAATCAACTCTGGAAAACTCGATTTTTAAAACTAAATTCATGAGTTTTAGTTTGGAATTGAGTTTTCATTTTGAGGATGACCAGATTTTGGTTTTCGACGAAGTTCTGGTGACTGGGGTGATTCTGGATGTCGAAGTTTTGGCTGGAGCTAGTTTGGTGATCGTTGAAGCTGGGAAAAATGATAGGGAGATGGGAAGATCGCCGTGGAGTCGGCAATAGTTCAATTGGATTTTAAACGCTAGTTCTGTCGAGGCCAGAAAATTTGTCACCGTGGCTTCATTGGTGAATCAAACTGCAAGTGCTTCTGGGAATAGATGGCGTGAAGGCTAGTGAGTCCATGACCGGAGTTTGGGATGGTTCGGTTGTAACATCCCGTATTTTTGAGCCATTGAATTTTGAACATTTAATTCATTTTAAATGTTCACTGTGGATTTCTAATTAATTTTGGAACAAAGAGAATCGAGTTCAATTTATAAAACGAGTTATAGATTTTAAAATATGATAATTCGATTCAAATTTGGAATAGTAATTAAATATTCAGAATTTGGATAAAAGGTGAATTTGGGGTAAATGATTATAAAAATGATGTTTAAATGTATTTTTAGGTTCGATTGGTTATAAACAATAATGTTGGATTTTTAGATGAATTTTAAAGTGAATAAATTAATATTTCGGATTTTTTATTAATTTTAAAATGAAATTAATATTATTAAAATGCAACTTAATCAGATTTTGGTCCGGAATGAGCCAGAATGATTTTTAATGTGTTTATAAATTTTATATGATTTATTTTTAAGTTAATAAAATTTTAAAAGTAAAATTTTAAGCGTTTCTGATAATTTCAGAAAATCGCCTGATTTAATAGACGAGTTAAAATAGCCTTCCGGGGCACAGTCTCAGAATTCGACGAAACCAGTTCCATTGGATCCGTAATAGATAGTTATTATCGGATTTCAATTTTCGTAGCAATCGGAGTTGTCGTTTGACCGTGGCAGCTCGAAACGCATCGAAATCGATTTAACCGATTTAATTTTAAATTGATCGTTTAATTCCGTATCTCGCGCATACGATCAAATTAGCTTACGAAACCTGTTCCATCGTGTTCGGAACGCGGAAAAACCCTAGAAACGCCTGTCGGAACGTGAGAATTGGATGTCGTGTGCTTTAACTGTTAAATTGAGATATTTTATTAATTTAATAATATTAAAACAATTATATATATTCATTTATTCTCTTAAACCCTAGCATATACGTTAGCCGCCGTTTCCTTTCATTTCAATGGCCGGGAGTAAACGATCTTCTTCTCCAATTTCCATTCAATCTAATTGCTTTCGCTCAAAACTTTCTACTAGAGAATCAAAGTACTCGACGAGGGCTTCACATCCGTACGGTGGAGTGGCTCGAAACTCGCCGTGGAGGTCAGGATCGGCTCGAGTAGGTCTTACGTTTGGACGCATTTTTCGAGAGAAGCTCTCAGCCGAGCTCGTGCGCGCTTAGGGTGTAGGTTGAGGCCGAGTCGAGCTTCTGGGTGGTGGTATTGGATCTGGTTCTTGGCGAGGATGGCAGGTGCGGCATCTAACCCTAGTACGTGATTTGGGTTCGAGCATGCCTGTAGCAACGTTTGGAGAAGGAGATGGCTTCGGCCGTGATTGCTTATGGTATAATAAATTAAATAAAAAGAAATTGTTTTTAAATCGTTATAAAAACTTTGTAAATTCATATCGAACTCATACGATCTTAGATTCGAACGAAACTGGAAGCGATGGAATCGCAGAGACGAACACTACGAGATGGTGCAGATCCGGAGTCATTCCGGGCAAGTAGGAATTTGGGTTAAATCGGACACCGTCCAGTTTAATTTAAATTTCGAACGCTCGCCGAAACTCAAGGTGAGTTTTTCTCACTCACATCTGGATGCTAGACATTATAAATAATTGATATTTAAATATCTGTGTGGTTGATTGTCTATATTTGTGTTTATTTGTCTGGATTGATATTTATATTGTGATGTGCTAACATTTGTGATGCAGGAAGAAAACAGGTTGAGGGATCCAACTGGATTCCTCAAAATGTAGCAATTATTTATAGTTGATAGTCATACCTGTTTATATGTTGTGATTGATAAATCTGGAATTTTAAATTGTTCTGTGAAATTGTGGTATAAATTATAATTCCAGAATTAAATTATAAATGAAGAAATTGGGGATTTAAAAGAAATTAAAGAAATTGTTAAATAAGGAATTTAAAGGAATATAAAAATTGGATTCTGTTTGAAATGGAAAATGTAAATTGGAAAAATTGGGATTTTAAATATTGTGGGAAATTTATCAATCGTTGAATGTGAAATATAAGTTTTCTGGAAATTAAATTTATGAAGTTATAAATTGTTAAAATAACGATGTTTATTTTAATAATGGCTAATGTTATCCGGAAATTAAAAATATGTTAAAATGGAGTTTCCGACTATAAATTAACAAGTTCAAATGAAAAATAGAATGTTTTGAAATGCCGTATTTCATTGGAATTTAATTAAGTGAATTGGAAATTTGGCTTCCATTGAGAATTCACCAAAATGTTTAAACTATATTTAAAAATGAATTTCCGGAAAGGGAAAATTGTGATTTAACTTCGGAGGAAGTTATAGTTAAGTATGGAATTGGAAATTTATGTTGAAATCATAAATTGACTTGAAATAAATCAGTGGATTTATATGAAAGAGTACTTGGAAATGTTTGTAACGGGAAGGTGTTTCCCTGGGAAAAACCAAGTAAATGTTTATAAAAAGATTTTATTTAACTAAGGTTAAGTTTTTAATCGTTTAAAAAAATATTTTTAAGAAATCGTTATTTTTAAAGAAATAAATTAATAATTTTAATACCGTAAATAATTTGGAAGTATATTAGCAATTATTTTTACAAATGGATTTATTTAAAAGTTGGTTTTAGCTTAAGCTGTTAAAATTAGTATTTTTCTTCTTATAACGCTATTTTGAATTTAGTTAAACTAAACCCTTATCTTTAAATCAAGTTTATGTGTTAATAACTAGTTTTCTTCACATATTTTAAATTTATATTTTTGAGTAAATAAATAGAAGTAATTTTCATATTTTAAAGTATATTTCAGTATAAAGTATTTTTAACTGTTTTAAATGCAAATTGTTTTATACTTGGTTATTCCCGATGGGAATAAAGGGTAAAGGATTTACCTTGTAAAGGAAGAGTTTTGGAAAATTGTTTTCAAACGAGTTTTGAAAATGTGAAATATATATCTTTGAAAGATATTAGAAGAAAATAAATAATATGGAGATTATTTATTGTGTGATGGATGTGTATGGATGTTTGTGAACATTAATTGATAGTTAAATCACCGACTATCAATATTGGCCAAATGCGCTGATCGTTTCGAAGAGACCGGGATCGAGTTTCCGTATACCGGGATTCTAGGTCTGGAGACTCGAAAACCACTTCGATCTGGTTTGTACGTTTCGTGTAACGATTTCGGAGTCGAAGATGGAGCAGTGAAGTGCAAGGGCTAGTCGCTACTAATCCTGAGGATATTTCCAAAATGGATGTAGTAGGAGTAGTGCCTTCGGTTCCGTTCGGACCCGGGACGGACTTATATGGACGAATGCTTTCGTGACGTCGTCAGGTGGACGATGGGCATTCTAAGGGATATGTTCTGAAAGGTAACGTTTAGCCTCAAGCCTCATCAACCGGGAATGACTGAAAATCAGGGGTTATGCAGCAAGGCTTCGTGGGTAGCCCCCACTTGAGAGTAAGGTCATCCCTGTCTAGATGTCCCTTTTATTTCGGCTTAGTGGTGCGGTTGCTGATCACAACCGTGGGGTGATTTTACTTGGAATTATCCAGTAAGGGATGATTCCGGTCTTGTGTTGCAGGGGAGTGGGCGTACTCCTCGGTACTGTGATCTAGGCCACGTACTGTGATAGGTGGTACCCCAGTGCCTAGTCATTCGTTGGAAATCCATTCTCCCTACGTGCCTTGTACGAGTTTTGTTTGTATTACCCACGTTGTGGCTAGTATGCCAGAATTTAATAGATGTAACAATTTCGGCTATTTTATAAGTATTTGTAAATAGACACTATTATAATATCAGAGGATTTTTATAAAAAGTGTTTTAGCTATCGTAAGGTAAAAACCCGACATGTTTATTTGTGGCGTGGTCTTACGAGATGCTTTTGTTTCCAAAGGATTTTTGAAACTTTAATAATCAATTGGGTGTATTTATGATGCGCTGGTATTCCAGACTGACTCGGGTGTTATTTTATTATAATGCTCGGGTCAGACCGAGTATTTTACAGGATAGGTTGCTATGGAGCTCAGGAGAGGAGCTGGAGTTCGAGACGTATTTCTCGTACTTGTATTATTCCGCTGCTGTGATTGTTGTATTGACTGATTGACTGGATATTGATGATTGTATTGATATACTCTGATGATGATGTATTGTATATAAACAGATATAGTTTTGATTTGTGTAAAGATCTGTTCTATATATTATATTTTATCCGCTGCGACTGTGAGGTTCTGATTTTGTTTAGTTCTTTCTTCTTCTATCTACTTTCTTATTCTTCTACAATCTGTCTTTTCCGGCATTCGATCGTCGGCATATTATACTGTTGAGTATTTTGTGTCGATTTTCGAGGGTCGAGAAGGGCGGGTCGTGACAGTTGGTATCAGAGCCAGGTTGGCGACAACCTAGGCTTTGGTGGGAAAATTACTCATTTTAAATAGAGTCGGAAGTACTCTATAATGAGTTGAGTGTAATAATAGCTATGAGAGCGTACTTGTTAGTGGATATAAAATTGTTTTTGTACTGTGTTGACTTATCGGTTGAGTGTTTATGAATTCTGGTCGGTGCGGGAAGTACAACCGTATCGATAGGGATTTCTAAACTCTTAAACAAGATAAACCGACATAGTATTGTTTTAAGTGGGTAAATGAAATAATTTCACCCAAAATTGTATTTTGATATAAAGAAATAGTTTTCTAAATTATATATATAGGATGTTTGTTTGATTGTTTCTTCTATAATCAAATAAGAAATTAAGACATGATCTAAAATTTGAAATGTTATATATAAGAAAATAAGAAGTTAAAATATTAAAATGGTTTATAACCAAATGAAATTGATTGAATGTGTTTTAAATAAGAAAAGTAAAAAAAAAATTAAAATTTGATTTAAACTAGAATTTTGACCCCGGAAATTTTGAAAGGAATTTCAAATGGAATTAAACAAAGTTTTGGGAGTTTGACTTTGTGGAAATGTTAGAAATGTTTTCAAAAGCATTTGTAAGAATGGAGTATATTTTGGGGAAATATTTTTGAATGGAAATTGTTTTGAGGTAGATTTTGGAAGTGGAAAGCATTGAACTCACTTCAGTCGTTGGAAAATAATCCTGATGATGCTGGCCACATCATTAGAATTCATTTTCGAGTTTCTAAAGTGATGGATTGCTACCAAAATAGTTGGTTATGACATTGTTTGGACTTGTTTGAGAAACAAGTGATTTTGGAATTTTCAAAGGAAAATTGTTTGGTAAAAGAAGTTTGTTTTGGAATTTGGTATTTGATTTGAATATCAAAAGAGAAATGTGTTGATTTTTATTTCAAATTGGTTTTGAAATAAATCCGGGTAAACTGAATTCTGGGAATTCTATTAAATAAAAATGTAAAAAAAAATTGAAATAAATCAACTATAATGTTGAAAATAAAGTTGATTTAAGTGAGAAAGGAAGGATGGAAATTTTAATCCTGAAGTTTAAAATTTACTTTGAATAAATGAAGGTGAAGGGAATATATCTAGATTTAACTTATGATAAGTTAAATAAAATTAAGAATTTGAATTTGAATTAAATCTAAATGAATTGGAATTAAATGGAAGTTGAGATAACGGTGAAATGTAAATGCTTATGATTGTGCAAATGAATTCATATTCTTAAGCTATTAAGTGTTAAAATTTGACATTGTGATTATAAAAATGTGGATTGATTTGAAATGAGCAATATAAACTTACAAGTAAATAAGTTGGAGAACTTGAGAATGGAAGATTTGATTTTAACTCAAGTAAAATGGGATTATAATCACAAATGGAAATAATAAATGGAATGGTGAATTCGAACTTAATTTTAAATGGAATGCAAAGTAAGGTGAAACAATTATAAAATATAAAAGGGGTAAGTGAACTGAAGTTAGTAAATAAGTGAACTTGGATATGGAGAATTAAGATTAAATTGAATTTGGTTTAACTTCGACTAAGATGGAATTAAGTTGAATATTAAAATTTCTGTTATGTTATGAATAAGAATGAATGTAATTAAATTCTTATTTAAAGTAGTAAAGGAAATGGTTTAAATTCAGGTGGGCTAAATAAAATTTAGATGAACTTGAATTAATTCTGGAAAGGAATTAAATTGAAAATGCATATATAATTTAGTTAACCTTGAATTAAAATGGGATAAGAATTTAGTTTAATGGAAATTTAATTTAGTTGAAGTGATGTTGAATGAAGTAAATGTTTACTCAATTAAATCCAAAATAATTGTTTGGAAATAAATCTTGTGTAAGCTAAATTAAATGGAATTTGTATTGCAATAAATAGGATTTTGATAGTTGGTCAAAGTTTGAAAGGTAAATAAAATCCAGTTGGGATGGAATTTAAGTTTGGCAATAAATGTTGGAAGTGAGAATGAATAAAGTAATTAACTTATAATAATGATGGTTTGAATTGCAAGTAAATTCAAATGAGAGAAATAATTTAAATGGTCTCTTTGTTAATAAAATAAATTTGTACATGGATTGGATAAATAAACAAAGAGCATTTAAGTTGTAAAGGAATTGAAATTTGATTTGAATGAGAATCAAATGAAAATAAAATAAAATTGATATAAGAAGATGATGGAAATTTTGTGAAAGAACTTGAATAACTTGGAAGTAATTCCGAGTGAAATTTGTTAGGAAATAAACTGAAATGCAAGTGAAGTAAGTTTTGAATTAATTAATGTGATGAGTTAAAAATATAAGAGTTGTAAATAACTCAGGAATGAATGATATTAATATAAACTTGAATTTGGTTAATGGAAATAAAGATGTAAGGAAAATGTAATTTAACAATTACATTGGAAAGAGAAAATATTTGGTTTGTGAACCTTGTAATGGAATAAAATTTATATGAATCCAAGTTGGAAATAATTTTAAATGGTGATAAGCTTAAGTGACAATTGTTTTGTTTGAATGACATGGAAATTTGCATGTATTTGCAATTGAGTGTTTAAAAGCAATTGAAATTGATTTTTGAATAAGTTAATATGGATTGAAATCTAATTTAAAGAATTAGTATATGAATGCAAGTATATTGGTTTAAAATGGTAAATGGAATTGATTTTGAATTAATTGGAAATGGATTGAAATATTATTAAGTAATTTTGCATATGGATAGAAATGGATCATAAAAGAAATGCAAATGTTTCAAGTTTAAAATAAAATTTGATTGTAAATCAAATTGGGAATGTAAGTTAAATTAAAGAAAATGTAAGTATATCAAATTTAAGAATAAGAATTTGATTGTTAATCAATTTGTAATTGAATTGAAGTAAGTTGATGCAAGTGATATGCATGTAATCAAATTGATGTAAATATGGATTGAGAATATTAGACTTGAATGCAAGTCATTCAAGCGAAATAAAAATGAAGTTGGATTTGAATAAGAAATTTAAAAAGTGATTGAAACTTTTGAATTGTTGATAAATTATGGTTAACATTGTTAAATGATGAAGTTTGCTTGGTTTGGTTATGAAATGGATATGTTTGGCTTGCATTTACATTGGAAATGTTATTAAAATGCTCACATCTTTGAAACTGATGAGTTTGTTGAGTTTAGTACAGGTACGGGAGGCGTTCGAGAGAGTTGGAGCGCGTATATGCGTTATATTAGCCGCTTGCTATTTAAAAATTTGCTAAAAGGTACGCCTACGCAAATATAATTGGGAAAATGATATATATATTGTGATATATTTTGGTTTCCGGCCATGTGAGCCGATGTATATATATTTGTGTATCCTGCGATATCGCAGAAGCTCCTCCGTACAAAGGAGACTCTGCCAAAATTTTCCAGAAATTTTGGGAGTTAGAAAATTTTTGGGGTTTTGAGAAAATTTTGTTAACTTAGAAAGTTATTTTGAAAAACGTTAAAGTTCAAAGGCTTTGAATGTAAACGAAGCAAATGAATGTTAAATTGTGCTAAAGGAATTTTGGAAAGTGAATATAAGCTTTTAACTAAGCAAATGGGATAAGTGAGTTGAGTTGGAGAATATTTTCTACCTTAGCAAATTTCGGGGACGAAATTTTTATAAGGGGGAAGGAATGTAACATCCCGTATTTTTGAGCCATTGAATTTTGAACATTTAATTCATTTTAAATGTTCACTGTGGATTTCTAATTAATTTTGGAACAAAGAGAATCGAGTTCAATTTATAAAACGAGTTATAGATTTTAAAATATGATAATTCGATTCAAATTTGGAATAGTAATTAAATATTCAGAATTTGGATAAAAGGTGAATTTGGGGTAAATGATTATAAAAATGATGTTTAAATGTATTTTTAGGTTCGATTGGTTATAAACAATAATGTTGGATTTTTAGATGAATTTTAAAGTGAATAAATTAATATTTCGGATTTTTTATTAATTTTAAAATGAAATTAATATTATTAAAATGCAACTTAATCAGATTTTGGTCCGGAATGAGCCAGAATGATTTTTAATGTGTTTATAAATTTTATATGATTTATTTTTAAGTTAATAAAATTTTAAAAGTAAAATTTTAAGCGTTTTTGATAATTTCAGAAAATCGCCTGATTTAATAGACGAGTTAAAATAGCCTTCCGGGGCACAGTCTCAGAATTCGACGAAACCAGTTCCATTGGATCCGTAATAGATAGTTATTATCGGATTTCAATTTTCGTAGCAATCGGAGTTGTCGTTTGACCGTGGCAGCTCGAAACGCATCGAAATCGATTTAACCGATTTAATTTTAAATTGATCGTTTAATTCCGTATCTCGCGCATACGATCAAATTAGCTTACGAAACCTGTTCCATCGTGTTCGGAACGCGGAAAAACCCTAGAAACGCCTGTCGGAACGTGAGAATTGGATGTCGTGTGCTTTAACTGTTAAATTGAGATATTTTATTAATTTAATAATATTAAAACAATTATATATATTCATTTATTCTCTTAAACCCTAGCATATACGTTAGCCGCCGTTTCCTTTCATTTCAATGGCCGGGAGTAAACGATCTTCTCCTCCAATTTCCATTCAATCTAATTACTTTCGCTCAAAACTTTCTACTAGAGAATCAAAGTACTCGACGAGGGCTTCACATCCGTACGGTGGAGTGGCTCGAAACTCGCCGTGGAGGTCAGGATCGGCTCGAGTAGGTCTTACGTTTGGACGCATTTTTCGAGAGAAGCTCTCAGCCGAGCTCGTGCGCGCTTAGGGTGTAGGTTGAGGCCGAGTCGAGCTTCTGGGTGGTGGTATTGGATCTGGTTCTTGGCGAGGATGGCAGGTGCGGCATCTAACCCTAGTACGTGATTTGGGTTCGAGCATGCCTGTAGCAACGTTTGGAGAAGGAGATGGCTTCGGCCGTGATTGCTTATGGTATAATAAATTAAATAAAAAGAAATTGTTTTTAAATCGTTATAAAAACTTTGTAAATTCATATCGAACTCATACGATCTTAGATTCGAACGAAACTGGAAGCGATGGAATCGCAGAGACGAACACTACGAGATGGTGCAGATCCGGAGTCATTCCGGGCAAGTAGGAATTTGGGTTAAATCGGACACCGTCCAGTTTAATTTAAATTTCGAACGCTCGCCGAAACTCAAGGTGAGTTTTTCTCACTCACATCTGGATGCTAGACATTATAAATAATTGATATTTAAATATCTGTGTGGTTGATTGTCTATATTTGTGTTTATTTGTCTGGATTGATATTTATATTGTGATGTGCTAACATTTGTGATGCAGGAAGAAAACAGGTTGAGGGATCCAACTGGATTCCTCAAAATGTAGCAATTATTTATAGTTGATAGTCATACCTGTTTATATGTTGTGATTGATAAATCTGGAATTTTAAATTGTTCTGTGAAATTGTGGTATAAATTATAATTCCAGAATTAAATTATAAATGAAGAAATTGGGGATTTAAAAGAAATTAAAGAAATTGTTAAATAAGGAATTTAAAGGAATATAAAAATTGGATTCTGTTTGAAATGGAAAATGTAAATTGGTAAAATTGGGATTTTAAATATTGTGGGAAATTTATCAATCGTTGAATGTGAAATATAAGTTTTCTGGAAATTAAATTTATGAAGTTATAAATTGTTAAAATAACGATGTTTATTTTAATAATGGCTAATGTTATCCGGAAATTAAAAATATGTTAAAATGGAGTTTCCGACTATAAATTAACAAGTTCAAATGAAAAATAGAATGTTTTGAAATGCCGTATTTCATTGGAATTTAATTAAGTGAATTGGAAATTTGGCTTCCATTGAGAATTCACCAAAATGTTTAAACTATATTTAAAAATGAATTTCCGGAAAGGGAAAATTGTGATTTAACTTCGGAGGAAGTTATAGTTAAGTATGGAATTGGAAATTTATGTTGAAATCATAAATTGACTTGAAATAAATCAGTGGATTTATATGAAAGAGTACTTGGAAATGTTTGTAACGGGAAGGTGTTTCCCTGGGAAAAACCAAGTAAATGTTTATAAAAAGATTTTATTTAACTAAGGTTAAGTTTTTAATCGTTTAAAAAAATATTTTTAAGAAATCGTTATTTTTAAAGAAATAAATTAATAATTTTAATACCGTAAATAATTTGGAAGTATATTAGCAATTATTTTTACAAATGGATTTATTTAAAAGTTGGTTTTAGCTTAAGCTGTTAAAATTAGTATTTTTCTTCTTATAACGCTATTTTGAATTTAGTTAAACTAAACCCTTATCTTTAAATCAAGTTTATGTGTTAATAACTAGTTTTCTTCACATATTTTAAATTTATATTTTTGAGTAAATAAATAGAAGTAATTTTCATATTTTAAAGTATATTTCAGTATAAAGTATTTTTAACTGTTTTAAATGCAAATTGTTTTATACTTGGTTATTCCCGATGGGAATAAAGGGTAAAGGATTTACCTTGTAAAGGAAGAGTTTTGGAAAATTGTTTTCAAACGAGTTTTGAAAATGTGAAATATATATCTTTGAAAGATATTAGAAGAAAATAAATAATATGGAGATTATTTATTGTGTGATGGATGTGTATGGATGTTTGTGAACATTAATTGATAGTTAAATCACCGACTATCAATATTGGCCAAATGCGCTGATCGTTTCGAAGAGACCGGGATCGAGTTTCCGTATACCGGGATTCTAGGTCTGGAGACTCGAAAACCACTTCGATCTGGTTTGTACGTTTCGTGTAACGATTTCGGAGTCGAAGATGGAGCAGTGAAGTGCAAGGGCTAGTCGCTACTAATCCTGAGGATATTTCCAAAATGGATGTAGTAGGAGTAGTGCCTTCGGTTCCGTTCGGACCCGGGACGGACTTATATGGACGAATGCTTTCGTGACGTCGTCAGGTGGACGATGGGCATTCTAAGGGATATGTTCTGAAAGGTAACGTTTAGCCTCAAGCCTCATCAACCGGGAATGACTGAAAATCAGGGGTTATGCAGCAAGGCTTCGTGGGTAGCCCCCACTTGAGAGTAAGGTCATCCCTGTCTAGATGTCCCTTTTATTTCGGCTTAGTGGTGCGGTTGCTGATCACAACCGTGGGGTGATTTTACTTGGAATTATCCAGTAAGGGATGATTCCGGTCTTGTGTTGCAGGGGAGTGGGCGTACTCCTCGGTACTGTGATCTAGGCCACGTACTGTGATAGGTGGTACCCCAGTGCCTAGTCATTCGTTGGAAATCCATTCTCCCTACGTGCCTTGTACGAGTTTTGTTTGTATTACCCACGTTGTGGCTAGTATGCCGGAATTTAATAGATGTAACAATTTCGGCTATTTTATAAGTATTTGTAAATAGACACTATTATAATATCAGAGGATTTTTATAAAAAGTGTTTTAGCTATCGTAAGGTAAAAACCCGACATGTTTATTTGTGGCGTGGTCTTACGAGATGCTTTTGTTTCCAAAGGATTTTTGAAACTTTAATAATCAATTGGGTGTATTTATGATGCGCTGGTATTCCAGACTGACTCGGGTGTTATTTTATTATAATGCTCGGGTCAGACCGAGTATTTTACAGGATAGGTTGCTATGGAGCTCAGGAGAGGAGCTGGAGTTCGAGACGTATTTCTCGTACTTGTATTATTCCGCTGCTGTGATTGTTGTATTGACTGATTGACTGGATATTGATGATTGTATTGATATACTCTGATGATGATGTATTGTATATAAACAGATATAGTTTTGATTTGTGTAAAGATCTGTTCTATATATTATATTTTATCCGCTGCGACTGTGAGGTTCTGATTTTGTTTAGTTCTTTCTTCTTCTATCTACTTTCTTATTCTTCTACAATCTGTCTTTTCCGGCATTCGATCGTCGGCATATTATACTGTTGAGTATTTTGTGTCGATTTTCGAGGGTCGAGAAGGGCGGGTCGTGACATCGGTGATCGGCGATGGTGGTTCGAGGGTTTTCTGATGATGATAGGTTTCCAGTTTTTCGACTGGGAAGCTCGATTTTGACTTTTACTTCGTGGCGAATGATTGAGGGTCGAATTTGATCGCGAGGTTGAACGTCGACATGTGGGGCAAGACGTTGGAGGTAGCTGCGGCGTAGTTGAACTGTGCACATGCACGGTGACCGATCTGTGCATATGGAAGTTTTATGTTGGGAGAAGACGAGAGTGTCTTGAGTTGTTGCCGAAGCATACGCGTGTGCGACTCGAAGCAGACATGCGTGGGGAAAGACTCGAGGAAGGCTAGTGTTTTTGTGGAGTCTACTCGGGTTGTTCTGGGTTTTAATCTGAGAGCATGTTTTTTTTTTCTAAATGTTTTCAATTTTTAAAAGTTAAGTAAATAATTTTGTTTTCAGAAATGAATGTTTAACAAGTTTAAAATAAAATTAAGTAAATAAGTTTTGAAGGATATGATAATCAAGTTCAAAGATGAATATTCGTTTAATTTAAATTAAACCATGTTTAAAAAGGATTTTTAAAGATTTAAGTGTATTAAAGAAATTAAGGGTTTAAATTGTTTTGTTTAAAAGTAAAATTTTATTCAAACATATAATTATTTCTAAATGGTCTAAATGAAGTTTAATGATAGAAATTAATATGTAATTTAAATGAAAAGTCTATTTTTGAAGGTTGAATTTAATTAAGGATAATTACTAAATGAAGTAATTAGTGGAAATGAATGTAATTAAGAAATAAATTAATTAGAGATTAAGTGATGGTTAATTGATTTATTAAATTAATTTTAGGTTAATTAATTAGTATAATTAATTAAAGATAAATCACTTATTGATTAATTGAATAAAATTTCTTAGTCAAGTAATTAATGGATAATTACTAATGTAATTAAGAAAAGAGAAATTACTTATGGAAGTAATAAAATAGAAGTGATTAAGGGTTAATCACTTGATGTTATTAATTAAAGAATTAATTAATATAATTGATTTGAAGTTAATTAATTAAGAGAGTAATTAATTAATTAGAGAGTTAAGATTAATTAATAATGTGATTAATTATTTGCTAAAGAAATTAATTAAAAGAGTAATTAATTAATGAAATAATTAGAATATCCTTTATTAATTTATGAAAGTAATTTAGTTAATTATTGAGAATGGTTGAGAATAATAAATCTATAATTAAGGTTTAATTACTTAATGTAATTAAAAATAATTAATCAAGGATGATTAATTAAAATAGAAATTTTTGGATGATAAATTAATTGGGTTGTAATTAATAAGCAAGGTTTAAAAATAATTGAAGTAATTAATTTAATTCATTTGTGGTTAATTAAATTAATTATAGATGGTATGGTTGATTAATCTTGCTATGAATGATTGAATGATATTGTATGCTTAGATTAGTTGATATCTCTGGTATGTGATATGGAATGCTATGTGATACAATATATTTGGATTAAAATAGTGACACCCTATATTTAAAGTTTGAATTGTATTTCATTTGAATAACTTGGGTTAAGATGACATTGGATTCGAAGAGACAGGAGTCGGGTATTAGTTAATACCCGAAACCACTTCGATTGGGAATCTTCTAAAATTCTTTATAGATTGATATGTGAAATCAATAGGCTGGATTGGGATAATATGGACCATTTAAACTAAGTAGGATACTTAGGTATTGTTTTGTGAAAATAAGTGATGACTATATAAGTTGTTTACGTGTAGCAAGTACGAGTTACCCTGGGTTTAAATAAGTTCTATGGATTGGAATTTCTTGTTAGATGAGTTTACTCACGCTGGTTTCCAGCCTGACCCGGGTGTTACTTTGATGTAATGCTCGGGTCAGACCGAGTATTACAGATTTTCAGGTAAGGACGTTCGAAAGCTCAGGAGGCGAGCTGGATGACAGGAACGTATGGAGTATTCCGCTGTATATATGAGACTGTGTAGTCTGTATAGATTGTAGTCTGGAACAAGTTGTATAACTGTCCAGTTCATGTATAAATGGTTGTAACTCTGATATATTAAAATGTAATTGACTGATACAGTTTTCTTTGTGTAAAGAATATTATTTGATATTATATTTTATCCGCTGCGAATGTGAGAAACTGTGTTTTAGTATTTCTTCTTCTTCTCCTTCTATCTCTTTCTTCTTTTTCATAACTATCTGGAAATTTCAAGGTCGAAATTTCCGGGTCGTTACAAGTTTTAACCATTTTAACATATTAAAACAATAGTAAGTATTAACATTAGGGTATTTAAAAACCATTGAAAGAAACCCCAAAGAATATCTTCCTATTTATTTATAAAAATTCCCAAAACAAGGAATTCGAAAGTGCACTTATAACGACTATTCTCGCTTCAAATACTTTCAAACTTACTTCAATTTAACATACAAGTTAAATAACCATTTAAACATCACATAAATGCCATGTCACATGTTGAAGAGGTAATAAAAATGATGTTATACAATATAAAGTTATCATTTACTTTCAAAAGCACAAGTGGCCCAAAATTTATAACTTTACTTAGTTAATGTCACTTTTGCTTTATATTTCAAACACAACATATATATACATAATATATACAAACTAGATAGTGAGATAATTCACTTAGATCCATGCCAAAACAAAGCACAAAGCCACAACAATCAAAGAACCACCTCCTTCCATCAACAAAAGTCTAATGATCCAACCTTTAACACTTACAAACCAAGATCACACCTCTCCTTCTCCTCCCATTGCTTACGGCCACCATCAAGATCTTCCTCTCACCTTCTCCCACTTTTTACTTGCTAATCATGGTTTCCATAATTTTTTAGGCCCATAGCGAAAGTTTAGAAGAGATTAGAGATGATTTGGTTAAGACATGAAAAAGTTAGAGAAGAATTAGTGGATTAGTGCTTAAGCACTTCCACCATTTTTATTCTCATACTTCATTCCAAGCTTTTGTGAATTAGTGATTTATTATATATGGATGTCTCTCCTTATATAGGCTTCAAATGGTGAAACATAATATTGTTCTCACCTCCCTTTCATGTCATGTAAGGCTTGCCTCCCATCACTTCTCCTTTATCACTTCTTAAGAGTTAAGACTTTCCATTTATGCTCATTTTCAAAATATCTTCCATTACATAATGTATGACGTATACACATTTAGCTAGCCATAAACATGAAAATATTTTTAGTTGCTAATTATCTTTATAAAGATTAACTAGACATGCACAAAAAGTTTAAACAACTTTCGTTGAGAATAAAAGTTGTTTATCGATAAAACGATTTTTGGTCATATTATCAATATTTTTTCAAAGTATTTATTTTTTCAATCATTTTTCAAAAAAAAGTTTACCGTCATTACTTATGATTTAAAAGAGGGTTAAAAAGCTTGTTAATTCAATTTAATAACATTTAATCCAAGTTTCAAATATTTAAATAATTCAAATATTTAAATACGAAATGTTTGAAATTGCGGATGGTTACACTATCCTTGCCCCCAAAATACATTTTTAACTCTCAAGATAGAGGCGAGTTTCCATAACTTGGAATTTGGTGTCAATTATAAGATAAAGTACCATCCATATACTTAATTAATATTAAACTATTTATTAAATTAACCCTGTAACAACCCACCTTTTCGATCATCAGAAGTCGGCATAAATACATCCACGGTATTCACGTGCCGAACATCCAAATTTCGAAAAGACAGATTGTTGGGATGAAAGAAAGGAAAGAGGAACAGAATCTCACAACATGATGAGTAATATATAATATGCTAATGATCTCTACAAAAGAAACTGTGATATACATACATAAATCAGAGTAACTAACATATCATCGGCCTGCACAGTTATAATAACCCATCCTCACAATTACTAATAAATAAAAACAAGGAACTATAGCAAAAATAAAAGAAAAAATGGGAATACATCTTGGAAGCATCGAGCTCATCTCTAGAAGCTTCAAAGTGTCAAGCTAAATTTGAAAAATATGCTCAGGCTGATCCAAGCATTATAAGAAAATAACGCTCAGATCAGTCTGGTAAAACAGCATGAGAACACTCAAATCAAATCATATGGATTTCTATATTTATAAAACCCTTTGAAAATAAAGGTATCCCGTAAGACTAAGCCGCACATAAACACGGATAGGATTTTACCTTATGATAATCAAACCATTTTTATTAGAAAATCTAGTGATATTATAATAATATCAATGGGTGGAAAATAAATATATAACATATCTGGATTGGTTACCCATAATTACATTCAACGGTACTAGGTTCTACAATTAAAACTGTAGGGCACGTATTGGAGATTGGATTCCAATGATGGCAAGGTAAGGGACTGCCTTTCGTCCAATACACCTCTAGGTAAAATGTACCTGAGGGCCACACATAGACCCCTTGCCAAGATAGTCAACTGCCATTCAACATGACATACCGAATTACGTCATCACTTGGGCACTGAGGCTGTAAATATTGCACCACGGCGCCCCGTGCACACACCAAAATTCATAAAACTGAATCTAGATCGAGGAATGATGCTCCTAATGGTAGCTCACCACATAGCTCTAAGGGCATCCCTTGTTTTAGCTATTACCGACTTATGAGGCTTGTGAGGTTATGCTTTTACCATTTCGTTTTTAGACATTTCGACTTGCAATGCTATAACTGCCCTATAAGAAACAATGCAATCCTAGCATTCATCCATACAAGTTGTTCAGGATATGAACAAACCGAAGGCACTATTTCTACTACATCCATATTAGAATCACCCTTAGCAAGTAGCCCTTGCACTTCAAAGAACTCTGTCTTCAATTCTATTATCTTGAACCTGTCTCGAACCTTTTCCAAAGTATAGAATGCGCATATGGCTTTGGAAATGTTACATTTTCGAGTCATCTCATATAAGTACCCTCTCCCACTTACCGGTCGCTCAAAAACCATTCGATAGATTTCAGTAAACTCAACCCGGGTTCTTTGGAAATAATCAAACAATACATAAAAGCGGAGATCACTTCCTAACTATTTAAGCATATGGATTTCCTTATCATTTGTCCTAGGGGAACAAAACAAGATTTATTCGCACAATATAGCCTCATCGGAGATAACTGTGTCATATAACCCTCTTGTTTCTCATAGATATTTCCATAGTCATATTCTGGCCAAGATTTAATAGTCGGTTATTTAACTATCAAATAAACAAACAATCAAATATAGATTTAATTCCATGTGCGATCCACTAAGCCTTAGTTAATCTATCATATATTTAAATCTCTTTTCAATTATTTGATTCAAAATACCTTCACAAAAGATATTTTCACAACCCCTTATACAACTTCCAATACGTGGAAAAACATATATATACTTATCTCACCGGTGCGGTATTATACTTTCAATACAAAGAAAATATATCTATATACTTATCTCAATGGTATAAGTAAATTAATACAAGTTAAGGAAGATTTCCTCTTTTTCAAATTCATACTTAAATAGGCCAAAAACAAATATCATTTAAAACATTACTTACTCTAAACCCAAACCACTTTTCCTTCGGTTTTAAGTATGGAAAGAATGCTTCCATACCACCATAATTAAGAAGGACTATTTATCAAAATTAAATCTCATTCCCTCTATAAAATTCATTTTTATTATAAACCCATTCCATATTATACAAATTATTTTATAAATCTCCAAATTAATTTATAAAACTTTCTATATGAATCTCTAAAATTATTTATAATGCTCCTTTTATAAATCTCCTCTAAAACCTATTTATAAGACTTCTTTACTTGATATGTTTCTGATATTTCTACTTACCATATCCCTCGCCTAGAAACTCTGGTTCTAAATCTTATAGGTAGAGGATTGGTCTACTCATCGGCTTTAAACACCAAGTATTGGACTACTAAATTTCCATATACTATTCATTTAAAGCAAAGCTTTATATACCAAACTTCTTTTGCCATTTTCCAAAATCTGTTACTATAATTAGAATATTATAGTCTCTTTAAAATTCCACTTTAAAATGCTTAAAATATTCTTTTAAAATTTCCAAGATCTCTTTCCAAATTTATAGACTCCTTTAATAAATTCTTTTTGTTAAGTAAAAATTCCTTTTATAAAGAAATTTATTATTTAGAAATACTTGTTAAATTAATTAATAACCTTTAAACATCATAAGTAAATTATTAATTAACTTTAAACATCACTAATAAATAATTAATTAACTTTAAACATCGTTAATGAAATAGCTTTAAATATCATTATTAAAATAATTGATACCTTAGACAACATTAATAAAATAATTATTTAAATTTAACATCATTAATAAAATAATTATATACCTTTAAATAACATTAATGATACAATTAAATGTATTTAAACAACACTAATAATATAATTAAATCTTTAAACAAATACTATATTTAAATATCTTAAAGTATCATTAAATAAAATAATTAATTACCTTAAACATCATTAATCTCTATATTTTAAATCATTTATAATTACATAAACACTTAACCTCAGATAGTTATAAAATAAAAGTTAATTTATATCCATAGCTTTTCAAATTTGGCAAGAGGCTTAGTGATCACAATGGTACTTGAACAAGCAACCATTTACTTAAATTTAACTTTCCTAGCCAACATTACTATTTACATAAGTGACATATATGTAAATCAAATCCACAATTAACAACAACTAGATAATCCATTATTAATTAATCCAAATATTAATTAACTGGCATATGAATAAATGTACAAATTAATATAATAGCAGAACGTAGATTTATTCTTCTAAATAGATGTCATTATTAATTTATGTACTTTTATTATAACATAGCGTTGTTTATTTCTACTAAATAAATGTCCAAAATAATTTATTCAGCCCAAGTGGTGTTTTATTTGACCAAATAGATATCACCCATGAAGTATAATTAACTAACTACGCAATTACTGAAAGCAACGTCATTGTATTCAATCAACATTATTTTACCATTGAATTATACGAAATTAAATCTAACAATTATTTATACCATAGTGTTCGACTAGTTCATATGAATCTAGTGCAAAAATCCGCGGGTCAAACAGATTTAAAATGAAGAAGATAAAGCAATTTAACTTTAACACATTTAATTAATAAAATAAAACTAAACAAATTTCATTTTTCTCACCATCACCAATTGAGCCCAGCCTAATAACACTTAAACCTACCCGCAAATGCACAGTGCTCTTCTTTCCTGCCCATATACCCAAATCGACATTTCCCAAATTGATTTCAGTAACCAAACGTGCACACGGTCGTGCACATGCACGCCTACTCTCCACCAACACTCTCCTCGCCCAAGCTACTAGCAAACCCCACTTTATGAGGTCATCCTAACCACCACCTCACCATCACCTCTGGCGCCCCCTACCATAATCCGTTCATGCCTCCCTATTCGAATTCGCGTACAGGAAATACACGAGCGCGGACATCACTCTAATGCCGTTGCTACACCCCACCTGAACCCACGCCACGACCGTCGTTTGAAAGCCCCTTAACCACCTTACCTTCAGCCGCCACCACGTTGAACTTGGTGGCCTCTATCGCTGTTGACAACTAAAAACCCAAACCCAACAAAAACATGGTCAAAACCCTAACTTGAGCTCGACTGGGCAAATCCGACCTCCAGAGCACTCACCACCACCTTCAACATCTCCGCCATCACCCAACGCTACTTCAAGACATCACCGCACTTGCCTTCGACGCCTACGACGTTGGAATTTTAATGATGAATGGAAACCATTCGTCTAACTGCCATGACTACCTAGGCCACTAAAAAACATGAAACCACCTCCAAAAATCTCCATTTGACGATACGAACATGTCCCTACCCTCCAATCTCCATTTCGTGCTCGTTGAATTTCCATCACTATTTGTCATCGACTATAATCAGTTGATTCCAACCACATAACTCATCGAAACGACGAGCTAATATTTTTATAAAATACTAGGGGTCTTAACGCACAACTTTCATGTTGGATGGTTTGGCTAATTATCTATGGTTTCATGTTGGATGGTTTGGCAAATTATCTATGGATTGGAAGATATGGGTTTTTGAAGGGAGGAGGAGCTTTGTTTTTTTATAGTAAGAAGAAAATGAAAGAAGAAGAAATAAAATGGAGGAAGAACAAAGAAAATGAAAGAAGAAGAAATAAAATGGAGGAAGAACAAAGAAAATGAAAAATGATGAAATGAAGTGTAGAGTTAGAAATGCACATTTATAACCAAACCAAATCCAACTCATTTCTTCAACCTTAAGTAAACCAAAAACTAAAATATAACCCAAATCCACACATCAGGATAACCCATCAAGTCAATAAATCAACATCAATGGTAGTTGAAATTTTGAATTTTAATTTGATTTGATTTGGGAAAATTTTTGCGGTACACCGCTACATAATTTCCCGTTCGCGTATGAACCGCAAATGACGAAAATAAAATACGATCGTGCACAACAATGCGACACGATCATAAATTAGTTATAAAATACATTGGTTATCAAATTCTATTAAATTTCAAAAATACCAATGTCTGCCGTAAAATATGACAAACGATAGTTTAAACAATTTCTAAATTAAAATTATGGAAAAATCATATAAATTCCTTTTATTACAAAAAATGATTTTTTTATTTAAAACCATTAATTGAATATTTAAAATAAATTAAATATTCCCAAAATCAAAGTGATAAAATTTTAGCTCGTTACATTTTTCCTCCCTAAAAGAATTTCGACGCCGAAGTATCATCTCAGTTAAAACAAAGAAGGAAACCAGCCAACCCAGAAACTTAACCATTTTACTTCTTATAACTATTTATGAAAACATTTCATAAAACCCAACTTAAGTTCATAAACTTGTATAATACCCACTACATCCTGAGGTATATACAACCAATTTGATTCAAACCTTTTTATTTTGAACTTATCTTACTTCAGTAGATTTAAGATTTAAATACCCAGTTTTTATTATAAAACCCTATTTTGAAATGATAATATATATTTTAACCGTAGAAAATATACATCCGTAGCCCGAATAACCCTAAAATTATACCAACCAACTGGGTATTACCAAAGAGTATCATATATTCTCTTACTAGAAGGATAATATTTAAGCGAAGTGCTTACCATCTGAACATATCTCTTTTCCATTTTTAGTAATTTTCAAGACACTCGAACTCATAAAAATACTTCTTCTTTTCCAAAATTCACTTTTTGAAACAATATTGCATATATTTCCAAACAAATACTTTTAACCAGATATCAATAACAAACTTGTTTTAGGTTCATTCGGATTCAAACTCCTTTTGATCATACAATGATAAAGAGAATAATTTACTAAGTGCACTACAATGTTTGCCTAGGCAAACATCTGATTGCCACTTTGAAGATTATTCAGACCATCACAAAACAAATCAAGACTCATTCCCCAAACCAATCCAAAGAAAATACTACTTACTTAAAATTTTCTTTCTCAAAATATTTTCAAGTAAAACTATTACCACCTTTTCCATAAAACATTTGAAATCTTGTTCAAGAATCTGAGATTTGAATCCTCAAAAATGATTTTATTTATAAAACACATTTTTATAAATCCAAATTACACAAAATTGTTTTCTATAAAATCATTCCCAAATATTTATTTCAAAATATTCTAGCTTTCTTTTAATAGACACCTTTTATCAAAACCCAATTTTAACCCTACATTATCGTCGAATGCATTATGGTAAGACTATGAAACTTAATTCACAATATGTTTGTTTAAATGTCCCCATAAGTTCTATCTAACCACAATAGGTTTTAAAAAGGAAAATTACTGATAAATCAACAAACCATGGTCAATGCCCCAAAATAGACGCGCATGACTAATCAAATCGTAAATGATAATAATTGAATATTATTATTTCCTAGCAAACAAGCACATCAAAAATAACTATATTAATTTTGAAAATTATTATTTTATATATAAAATATAATCCTAGGTAAAATTATTTCATTTGTCGATTTAAAGATAATACCATGTCGGTTGGCCTTGTTCAAGTGTTTAGAGATTCCCTATCAATAATTTTAGCTACTCGTATTGGCCAGAATCCATTAACCATTCATCAGATCAATCAACACAATATAAAATATTTTTATACAAATATGCGTGCTTATATATATACACTCCAACTCATTCTAGGGTTTTACTAACCCTATCTCTAATGAGTTTACCCAACAAAGGCTAAGGTTCTCGCTTAACCTTCAACTCTGATACCAACTGTAACAGCCATCTTTTTCAATCCTCAAAAGTTGACATTAATACGTCCACGGTATTCATGTGCTGAACATTCAAGTGCCATAAAGACAGGTGTTTTGGTAAAAGAAAGGAAAGACAGAACAAAATCTCACAATGTGATGACTAATATATAATATGCCAATGATCTTTACAAAAGAAACTATTATATATATACATAAATCAGAGCAACTAACTTATCATTAGCATGAACAGTTATAACAACCCATCCTCATAATTACCTATAAATAAGAACAAGGAAGTACAATGGAAATAAAAGAAAATACAGGAATACGTCTTGGAAGCATCTAGCTCATCTCTAGAAGCTCCAAAGTGTCCAGCTAAATTTGGAAAATATGCTAAGGCTGACTCGAGAATTATAAGAAAATAACGCTCGGATCATTCTGGTAAACCAGCGTGAGAAAACTCAAGTCAAATCATATTGATTTCTATATTCATAAAACTCTTTAAAAATAAAGGTAACTCGTAAGACCACGCTGCACATAAACACAGATGGGTTTTTACCTTACAATAACCAAACCATTTTTATTAGAAAATCCAATCATATTATAATAATGTCTAGGGGTGGAAAATAAATGTTTAACATATCTGGAATGGTTACCCATAATTACATTTAATAGTACTAGGTTATATAACTAAAACAGTAGGGCATGTATTGGATATTGGATTCTAACGATGACAAGGTAAGGGAATACCTTCCGTACAGTACACCTCTAGATAAAATATACCCGAGGGCCACGCATAGACCCCTTACCAAGATAGAACTAGCTGCCCTTTAACATGACATACTGGATTACATCGCTCCTCGAGCACCGAGGCTGCAAACATTGCCCCATGGTCACCCTGCCCGCATACCAAATCCCATATAACTGAGTCTAGATCGAGGAATGATGCTACTAATTGTAGCTCACCACATAGCTCTATGGGCATTCCCTGTTTTAGCTATTGTCGGGTTGTGAGGCTTGTGAGGTTACGCTTGTACCTTTTCCTCCTAGAAATTTCCACTTAGAATACTAACACTGCTCTCTTGGCAACAATGCAATGCTAGCATTCATCCATACAAGTTATTCAGGATATGAACAAACCGAAGGCAATACTTCAACTACATCCATTTTGGAATCACTCTCAGGATTAGTAGCAAGTAGCTCTTGCACTTCAAAGAACTCCATCTTCTATTCCATTACCTTGAACCACTCTCGAACCTCTTCCAAAGCGTAGAACATGCATATGGTTTTGGAGTGGTTACGGTTTCGTGTCATCTCATATAAGTACACTCCCCAGCTTATCGGTCACTCCGAAACCATCTGATAGATTTCGGTAAATTCAACCCCGGTTATTTTGGAAATAATAAGACAATACATAAGAGAGAGGACCCCTCCTAACTTTTTAAGTGGACGAATTTTCTTATCATTTATCCCAGGAGAACAAAACAAAATTTATGCGTATAGTATAGCCTCATCGAAGATAACCGTGTCATATAAACCTTGGGTTTCTCCTAAATATTTCCAGAGATATATTATGGCCAATATTTCATAGTTGGTTATTTAACTTCACATTAACAAACATCAAACATAGCTTTAATTCCATGTGGGATCCACTTAACCTCCATAAATTAATCTTTCATATATTTAAATCTCTTTTAAATTATTTGATTCAAAATACCTTCACAAAAGATATTTTCACAAACCCCTTATACTTCTTTTAATACTTGGAAAAACATTCATATACTTATCTTTTCGGTATTAGTATATAAACAAAACATTATACTTTCACCACTTAGAAAATATATCCATATATTTATCTCAATGGTATAAGTATATTAACACAACATAAGGCAGATTTCATCTTTTCCAAATTCATACTTAAATTGGCCAAAAACAAATATCATTTAAAACATTACTTACTCTAAACCCAAACCACTTTTTCTTCGGTGTTAAGTATCGAAAGAATGCTTCCACACAACCATAATTAAGAAAGATTAATTTATCAAAATCAATTCTCATTTCTTTTGTAAAATTCCTTTTTTTCATAAACCCATTCCATACTTTACAAATTCTTTTATAAATCTCCAAATTAATTTATAAAATATCTAAAATTATTTATAAAGCTCCTTTTATAAAACTCCTCGAAAATCTATTTATAAAACTTCTTTACTTGACATGTTTTCGATATTTCGGCTTACATTATTCCTTGCCTAGAAACCGTGGTTCTAGATCTCACAAATAGAAGATCAATCTACTCATCGGCTTTTAGTATCAAGTATTGGACTACTAAATTTTCATATACTAACATTCAAAGAAAAGCGTTATATGCCATACTTCTTTTACCATTTTCCAAAATATTTTACTATAATTCGAATATTATAGTCTCTAAAATTCCACTTTAAAAGCCATAAAATATTCTTTTAAATTTTAAAATATCTCTTTCCAAAATTTATAGACTCCTTTAATAAATCATTTTTATTAAGTAAAAATCCTTTTATGAGCAATTTATTATTTAGAAACACCTTTATTAAATTAATTAATAACCTTTAAACATCATAAGTAAATAATTAGTTAACTTTAAACATCAATAATAAAATACTAAATTAACTTTAAACATCGTTAATGAAATAATTATTTAACTTTAAACATCATTAATAAAATAATTAATTAACTTTAAACATCATTAATAAAATAATTATTTTACTTTATACATCATTAATAAAATAATTGTATATCTTTAAACAAATATAATTAAATATCTTTAAATAACACTAATACTATAATTAAATATCTTTAAACAACACTAATACTATAATTAAATATCTTGAAATATCATTAACTAAAATAATTAATTACCTTAAACATAATAAATCTCTATATTTTAACTCATTTATAATTATATAAACACTTAACCTCAAATTGTTATAAAATGAAAGTTAATTTAAATCCATAGCTTTTCAATTTTAGTAAGAGGCTTACTGATCACAATGGTACTTGAACAAGCTACCATTCACTTAAATTTAACTTTTTGTAACGATCTGCCTTTTCGATCCTTAGAAATCAACACTAATACATCCATGGTATTCACATGCTAAATATCTAAGTGCTGGAACAAGATAGTTATAACAACCTGTCCTTATAATTACTGATGAATACATATAGAAATCAAGAACAACAAAATAGAAGAAAATATAAGATACATAAATACGTCTTAGAAAATCTAGCTTGTCACCTGAAAGCTCCAAAGTATCCAGCTAAATCTGGAAAATATGCTGGGGTTGACCCGAGCATTATAGAAAACAACGCCCGAGTCAATTTAGTAAAACTAGCGTGAGAAACTCAAATCACAAGGAATTTTATTAATTATAACTTGTAAAATCCTTTAAATTCAAAGGTACCTCGTATTATCCCATCTTTTGGCAAGGCCGTGACCACCAAGAACATGACTAGCAACCAAGGACAGTTCGTCCCGAAGATTGGTTATACACAGGTTCACTATGATACTGGCGAATTTGGTCTGAGGCCGGATCGAGCTACAATTGATATGGCACAACAAGAAAAGCTATGAAAGTCAACGTTCCAAATTTCAAGTCAATCGGAGTTCATATACTCGAGATATGGATCGATCAAAATCAAGGGAGAAAGCATCATTTCGTACCCATCATGTTTGCTATACTTCGTATCCATTGTGCCTACTCCACTTCGTATCCATCGTGTCTACTTCGTTTCGTATCCATTAACCGAAGATGTTTCGTATTGGTTCCATTTATACATAATGCGTATCGATCTATCATTTACACGGTTCGTATCGATCGATCAATGATCGATACGAAATGCACCACCAACGAACGATACGAAACAACACTTAAAAACATCGATACGAAGTCGGAATGTTCAATCAATACGAAGAACATAAGTTCATATCAATACGAATTGAAGTGGAAGCTATCGATACGAAGAGGCCTTAGGCATCAATACAAATGAAGTAAGTTGGAACGATACGAAAAGGGTCATCTCAGATCGATACGAAGAACATGGGCAAGCATCGATAAGAAATACATGAGTTCGTATCGACATGAAGCAGTTACAAACCATCGATACAAAAGGAATACTCTAGATCAATACGAACAAGGCACGAAAAGTGGAAGACTTGGTAACTCGGCATGAAAAGTGGATCGATCCTAGAATATAGCGCCACATCACCTGATCGATACGAGCTAGCATGGATACGAACATATCGATACGAACCAGATCGATAGGAAGACGCCAGCTCATTGAAATGTCAAACTTGGATCGATCATAACTCAAAATCTACAAGTCCAAATGCTACCAAATTTTCACAGAAGCTTGCGTACCACCTCTACTTGGTCTCTGATCGATCTCAGCCCAAATGAAGTCATTTTTGATCGATACGAATTGTATGCGTATCAATCATGGATCGATCCCAAATGTCTAGGGATTGATCTGGTGGGCCTACCCACATAAGAGATGGGGTCTTCCGAGATCTAAGCCAGATATTTTCAGCCTACACCTATAAATAGCGGTCCTAGGCCTTCAAAAAAGGGACTTTTGACTCTTCTACGTTGATACTCTGCCGGAAACTCCATTGTATCTTGAGTGCTTGAGTGTATACTGTTGTAATCAGTTGTAATCAGTTAGCAAAGTCAATAAAATAGTAGACTTTCCATAGTGGACATAGGCTACAAGGTCGAACCACTCTAAATTCTCATGTTTTTACATTTCTGTTTGTCTGTTTTGGCGTGTTTGTTAGATTAACCTCATTTTTCATTTATATTCTTCACTTTAATCTCTTCAAATACATCCGAAGAGTGTTGTGCCCAATTTAGGCACAAACACTTTGGTGCTTTCATTGAGAAAACTAATCTTTTCTCCTACTCATTGGATCTACTACCGTCGTTGGATTGCAAGAATTAAGGAGAAGATCCAGATCTCATATCCATTAGTTATTCCATCCTATTCAGATTGCATCAAATCTAGGAATGAGCTACATCATTCACCATGGTTACTACAAGGACCGCTTCAACTACTGCAGATCCGAAAGGACGAGATAGACAGAACCCCACGCAGCTGCCCACTACAGGTCAAAACTTAGCTGGACCTTGAAATCCACAAGGCCATGTCACCAGGGAGGAATTCCAGATGCTAGTGCAAGAACTGACTCAAAGCCGCCAACAACTTATCCAGCAGATCTGTGTCAACATGGAGCTAACCAACCGACTGAATGAGGAGTGACGAAGGAGATCCAGAAGGGATCGTGCTTCCTATTCATCCACCGAAAGCACAGCTTCCTCTGATTACAATCACAAATCTACACGCCCACGGCTGGGTGGAAATTACGTGCAAGCCCTTGGACATCAGTGCACTATGAACCTTGGACAAGTTGGAGCCAGACCTTCCACAGGACACCAAGCTGGATCCTCCTCCCGAGGAGGGGCACTACCCTATCACACCACTGATAGCCATGTAGTTGCCGCTGCCGTAGACTTGGAAGCTGACCGTTGAAACTGAGCAGATCCGACCCTTCGCTAACACAATCATGCTCCTGAACACTATGTGCCCGAAGATCTGGAGCCAAGGAGGTGAGGCACGGACCATTGACTACACCCGGACCGTCCTCGCAATATGGAACCCCACCATGCCTTGGCCTAGAACGTCCAAATGCCAAACATTCCAACCATAATCCATCGAAAGATCCACGAAAGTCAAGGCCTCACCAATGATGATTGGGGAATCTCCCGAAGTCATACTCCGATCATTGATGACATCCTCTATGCTGAACCACCTCGCTAATTCAGGATGCCAACTTTACCTGTTTATGAAGGGAGCTCAGATCTTAATCAGCACATCCTAAAGTATGAATGGCTCATGAATGCCGCTCGAGCTGATGATGCGGTTAAATGTAGAAGCTTTCCTATTTCCCTAGGGGGCATCGCAACCATGCAGTTTACTCGTTTACCACCTCAATCCATTACATGTTTTGATCAGTTGGCAACCAAATTCGTTGAACAGTTTTGTATGCATGTCACGAGGCCGAAGGATGTTAACACATTATCCAGAATCACTCAAGCTCCAGGAGAGACACTCAGACATTATCTGGAAAGGTTTCATGCTGCCTGTGCTGAGGTTAGCAATCCAAATGACAATTCAATCTTGATGGCGCTAACTAAGGGAATCGACCCCGATTCCTAATTTGGCAATTGGTTGGCTGGGAAGCCACCCGCATCGTTGGATCGTTTCTATGCTAAGGCAGCCCAATTCTTGAGTGGAGAAGATGCTAGACGATCTAGGAAGCAGGATGATGTGAATCCCAATGTCGAAGGCATTCAAAGTAACGTTGCTATGAAACAAACCGGTGAGAGTTTCGGTAAAGTGCAGTTGAATTTACAGAATAAGCAGAATCAACAAAAAGGCGATGGAGGCCAAGGTAAGAAGCGAGATCAAAATCGTGGATCGTGATGCAGAGCTCCCATGTTTGACCAATATACCCCATTGAATACATCCTCAGAGAATGTTTATTTGCAGACATGTAACACTGGACAATATAAAAAGCCTGCTCCGAAACAGTCGTTTGAGAAGCAGATTCAAACTGGAAAATTCTGTAGATTCCACGATTCCTATGGTCACAATACTAATGAATGTTGCCATCTACAAGACATCATTGAGAAGTTACTCCGAGAGAGAAAGTTGGAGCAATTTGTTCGGGCACCGCAAGTTGGAGGTGTGGGCCCATCAAACCTGAATTAAGGTCAAAATCAGGCTAAACCGGAGGAACCCGCGCGTATTGGGGGAAATTGGTTATTAATACAGTTAGTGATGGTCCTCATCCAGCTGATCGGAGCTGGAGGGAAATGGAGTCGTATGCCAGTTCGGTTAGGCATGCAGACTTCAAATGTTGTAGCAATCTTGATGATGGAGCTCTGGCGAAACAACTGAAATGATGACAGATGACATCGTTTTCTGAAACAGAGATGCTAATAGAGTCGAAACCCCCACTATCGATCCACTAGTCATATTGGCTCAAGTAGGTCCTTCTTGGATGAAGAGGATCTTGGTAGATGGTGGAAGCTCCATGAATATTCTGTTTAAACGAGCTTATGACCAGATGAAAATGGAAGCGAAGGACTTAAAGCCATGCCAGTCTCGCATACATGGCTTTAATGGGAGTGCAACGATACCTTCTGGGATGGTGGAATTGCCAATCGAATTAGGAATCAAAGATCGTCGGAGAGTTCGGATGTTGCAATTTGTTGTGTTGGATATTAATTCGTCGTATAATGCTTTCATGGCCCGACCGACCCTAGCTGAATTCAGGGCAGCCATTGCCCCACGGTGCTAAACTCTTAAGTTCCCCACAGACAATGGGGTTGGAGTTGTTCAAGGAGATCAGGTGGCTAGACGCGCCTGTTATGTTGCTGAGCTAAGGGAGGCACAGCGGAAGGAGAAGGACAAGGACGTAGAGGAATCTCTCTACGTCCGTTTTACTGATAATTGACAACTAACACCTGGGCCTAGGCCCGGGTGCCACAACCAATTCCTAAAAGATCTTGATCCAAGAGATGATGATAATGAAGAGGAAGTCAAAGACAGTCAGCCTTCCCCGGCAGAGTTGACGATCGATGTTCCGATCGATGATGATGATGACTCTAGAACGATAAAGATCGGATCCCAGCTAAGCCAACAGATGAGAGAGGAATTGGTTGAATTTCTCTAGGAAAACCTCGACATGTTTGCCTGGATGCACTCAAATATGTGTGGGATCTCGCCAAACATCGCAAGCCATACATTGAATATTGACCCGCGGCATGTCCCAGTCAAGCAGAAAAGGCACGGTATGGATCCAGATAGATCTTCCACCCTAAAAGAAGAGGTGGATAAACTCAAGTCGAACCGGTTTATTCGAGATGCATTATATCCAAAATGGGTGTCCAACCCAGTACTTGTCAGGAACCCAACGGGAAATGGTGTATGGACTACTCAGATTTGAATAAAGCTTACCCTAAAGACAGTTTCCCACTTTCCAGAATTGACCAGCCTGTAGACTCAATGGTCGGACACAAGCTCTTATCATTCATGGACGCATATTCCGGCTACAATCAGATACTGATGCATCTATCTGATCAGGAGCATACCAACTTTATCACCGATCTGGGACTCTATTACTATAACGTAATGTCGTTCGGACTTAAGAATACTGGGGCGGCCTATCAAAGACTTGTCAACCGAATGTTTGCTAACCAGATTGGGAAAACTATGGAGGTGTACGTGGACAATATGCTTGTAAAGTCATGGCTCTCCATCAATCATGTCAAAGATTTGGAAACAATGTTCAACATTCTCTGAGAGTACCAAATGAAGCTCAACCCGTTGAAGTGTCACTTCAGAGTCGCATCCGGAAAGTTCCTTGGATTCATCGTCAACGCTCAAGGAATTAAGGCCAATCCTAAAAAGATCTGGGCGATTCGGAATCTTGAGACTCCTAGAACCATAAAGCAAGTACATAGCCTCAACGGGAAGGTAGTAGCTTTAAGCAGATTCATCTCCAAATCCACCGACAAGTGCATTCCCTTCTTCGATCTGATCAGGAAAGGCAAGCGGAACTTCGAATGGACTGAAGAGTGTGAAGGCGCATTCCGAGCACTGGTTTAGCATCTGGAAACGCCACCTATTCTGTCAAAGCCGATTGATCATGAAAGACTGTACATCTATCTTCCGATTTCAGCAAATACAATCAGTGCTACGTTGATTCGAGAGGAGGATCGGATACAATGATCGGTCTATTACATTAGCAAGCGATTTTTTGGGGCGGAAGGAACTATCCAAAGTTGGAAAAGCTAGCTTACTACCTCATCATTACCTCAAGAAAGCTCTATCCTTACTTCTAGGCCCATTCGATCACAGTCTACACCGACCAGCCATTACGATAGGTCCTCACGCGGCCGGAGACGTCTGGTAGGTTACTCAAATGGAACATCGAGCTGAGTCAGTTTGACATTACTTATACGCCGAGGCGAGCCATCCAAGTACAAGTTCTAGCAGACTTCATTACTGAATTTACTATCCCAAAGGACTTGCCCGAGACCAGTGAATCTCCCAAATACATATGGAAGCTATACACAGATGGCGCATCAAACGACCGCTGCTCAGGCGTTGAAGTTGTACTCGAAACCCTAGAAGGTCGATCTATATGTTATGCTTTGAAGTTTGATTTTCACGTGACTAATAATGAGGCCAGAGATTTGAGAATTGTTGATGTGGAGATTTACTGTGATTCACAATTGGTCGTATGCCAAGTTCGAGGAGAATACCAAGCGAGAGACTGGAGGCTGGCTACTTATCTCGCTCAGGTCCAAGAGATGCTGAATCAGTTCGATTATTATGCCATCTACTGCATACCCCAAGATCGCAATCAAAAGGCCGATTCTCTGGCAAATTGGCCAGCACCAGTAAAGCATAGGAAATGGGACTCGTCCCTATTGAAACACTTACCTCTCCGATTATCGATCAGATGGAGACAGACTGGGTGCATAAAGCCACACCTGAGAAGGAGTTATGGATGATCCTATTCAGAAATTATCTCGAGCATGGAGCTTTGCCTAAGCGCAGAAGTGAGAAAAGACAAGTCCTCCGGAAAGCTTCACGATTCATTATCCAGAATGGAGTCATGTACAAAAGAGGATACTCTGTTCCTTTACTCTGGTGTATCGCCCACGACGAAATCAAATGAGTGTTACATGATGTACACGAGGGAGAATGCGGAAATCACACTGGGTGGGCAAGCCCTCACTAAGAAGATACTCCAGTGCGGATATTATTGGCCAACTGTGAATCGGGATGCATTAGACTATGCTAAGATATGAGATAAGTGCCAGAAGCATGCTCAGATTTCAAGAGCCCCTCCTACCGAAATCACTCAAATGGTCAGAGTAATGGGCATTTTCCATATGAGGCATCGATATAATTTGGTCTTTACCTCTGGCTAAAGGTGGCACGAAGTACGCCATTGTTGCAGTTGACTACTTTACCAAATGGGTGGAAGCCGAGCCCCTTGCCACAATCACGACGAAAAACGTAATCGACTTTGTAGTACGTAACATTATCTATCGTTTTGGCCTCCCACAAACAATTATCACTGACAACGGAGCCCAATTCGATAGTGTCGAGTTCAAGGATTTCTATCAAAGTTTTCACATCCAGAAGAAATTCTCGACGGTTGCTTACCTCAAGCGAATGGACAGGTCGAAGCTGCTAATAAAGTTATTAAGTCCATTCTGAAGAAATGACTGGAGAAGGCTGGAGGCAGATGGGTCGATGAACTTCCCATGACCCTATGGGCATATCGAACTACCCACAAGTCCAAGACCGGCCGCACTCCATTTTCACTTTCCTACGGCTCTGAGGCCATTATTCCAGTTGAATTGGAAGTATCTTCTCATCGTGAGACATATTATTACCCAAAGACGAACGCCATATTACTCACTGAATCTCTGGATTTAATCGATGAGAAGCGTAAAGAGGCTGATTTGAGGGCAGCCACGCACCGAAGTCGAGTTGCCCGATTATACAATGCTAAGGTCTGACCTCGAACCTTTGAACTTGGCGATCTTGTACTCAAAAGAATCTATCCGGTCCCTTTGCACATGAAGCTGACATGGGAAAGATCATATGTTATTGAACGGAGACTTGGAGACGGCACATTCAAATATCAACCGTTGATGGTCTAACTTTGTCGAGAGCTTGGAATAGCGAGATTATCCTTCGCTACTACACATAGCAGGCTTTATTTATTCATTTAGCCTGCTTTTCATTTGAAATTTATTTACGCATTTCGAAATTTGAACTGGTAATAAGGCAACTAAATTTTCCATACTTTCTTATTTCAGCAATAAAATGCAATCTCTTTGAGCCAGAGTAGTGACTTGAATGCGTCATGCGACCATCACAATGCACGGAGAGCTAAGTTCCATCCTACGGTGGGACTTATTCAAATAGGGAGTAACTGTGATACGACTGGTCACTCGCTAAATGAAACCCCGAGCTCGGGGGCAAGCTGCTACACCAAATCCAAAAAGGATTGATACATGAAAATCCTCTAACTAACTCCGGTTCCCAGAGTGTGAGCCGGAGTATAAACTTAAACTCCAAAACATGGGCTCGAGGAGGGTGGATCTATCCGCCCATGACTTTGCCCATATGCAATCCAAGCTTGAGGAGGACGGATCTGTACATCTACGATGTAACGATACGAATTTTGCCTGCTCGAAAATTGACATCCACACTTTACATCGTACTCGAATGCCATAGATTCGACCGTTCAAATCCGAGTCGCCGGAGCTTATAACAACAGTTAAGTAAATAACACAGTGGAAGAAACAGAACAATACATTGATATACAACACTGATACAATATCTGATACAATAGAGTGATACAATGAATATCAATATACATCAGAGATACAAGAAATGGAAACGGAAAGAAAATGATAACATCAGCAGCGGATAATCTCCATCTTCAGAACACTAATCCAGATATAGTTCGAACTCCCAATAACGATGCACCAAGATGAGCAAGACTGGTGCGAGCCCAAAGACTGAACTAACTCCAGATAATCTACTAAATCTGAATATCTGAAAAACCCAACTCTAGACTGCTCGTGTAGAAAAATTTTGAGCATCCAGAGATTAGGAAAGAAACAATAAACTCCGGATCAGTCATGGGACTGGTGTGAGCAACAAAAACAGTTTATCTTTAAAAAAACAACAAAAGAATTTTAAAACTTATTCGCAATGCTTTTGGAAAATGAGACTACCATAAGGCCTCCCGCACGCACACACAATGCAAACGCAGAATCGGAGGAGATTTCTCCTTATGATAGTCAAAGATGCTTACTACGCAAAACAAATCATTGGATATTATTATTAGTGCATAGTGGAAAACATTTCGAAAGTATAATATTAATCTTAGCCAACATAGACATTTCGAACTATGCCTACTATAGCTACCATTTAAACAGTGGTGACCACCATAAGTAAATGGCAGGTTCTACAACTAATACCATACAAGGTTCGTATTGGATGAATGGATTTTCCAACAAATGGTCAGGACAAGGAACTTCCCATTGCCACATGGAAATGCCTTTGGAAGGACGTCCCGAGAACCAAACTGTTCTCTGCCAAACAAGGCCGGCTACCCCCCTTCCCGGGGAATATACAAAACCTCAGATATGCCACCCCCGGTCCTTTGGGACCTTTAAGCGAGGTACCTCTAATCCTACAACCACAAAGTAATAAATTTGCAGCAACAACATAGGTTAAATATCAGGGCTCCATACCTGACACAACCTTTTTCCAGAAGGAATGGCCATACCCTAGGGGAGCTACCCCTGAAACCTTGCCGCACAATTCCTGTTTCGACCATTACCGGTCTGTGAGGTTCAACGAAGTCTCGTCCACAAAGCTACGTTTTGGCATAAAGCCATGCTTTGGGTCAACAGATGATCAACCAATGATCACAAAGATAAATGATCAAACAAATGATCATATCACAAATGATCAAACAATGATCATCACACAGCAACACTCTGCATGTCACATTACCAAATTGGGAATATATCGCTGATAAATTTCAACTACATATCCTCTGAGCTTGTACGTCTCAGAGAAGGGTGTTAAGCTAAGAGAATAAATTCTCCGCCACCAACAGAAATGTATTTGAAAGAAATCAGCTTTATATCTCAATTTGTAATGTCAGACACACAATCCATACAAGTCTGTTCCGGGCTCGAACAGAATCGAAGGCACTTCCAAAGAAGTCCTTGCAATCCGGATAATCCCTAATCACGTTCGGATTTCCCATCACATATGGAGTCTCTATACCGGGGACCAGTCGATGCAAAGACATTCGACGAGTTATCCGTTCGTTTTCGAAAATATCCGGTCTTCAACACCTGTCTTCAAATGCTATCCATAACTGTGACATCCCGGAAATTTTGACAATATCAATTTAATAATTTGCGATAGGAATTAAATTGATATGATAATAACTGTTAATAAAATTCGAGTTTGATTTAATAATCTTCTTCTGAAAAGATGTTTAACTAATAATTTATATTTTTAAAGGCTAATAAATTGTTTTCTGTTTATAATCTATATATAAATCTGTATATACTGTAAACATATAGGATCTGTTTTGAAAGTTAATAAATGAAGATATATTTTCTTATTTTGATATTTTGGTAATTTTGGTTTGATTTAATATATATATATCTTTTTAAAAGTTATTAAATAAATAGTTAGTTGATTTTGATATATATACAGGATAAGTTAAATTGTTTAAAATTGATTTTTACTTAAATTTAATTTTAGCGAAGGTTGTTTTGTCTTTTTAAAATATAATTGATATAATAAGTAATTTATTTATATAGTGATAATTTCTTTTATAAATCATTTAATCTGATAATGAGTTTTATTTATAATATAATATAATATCTTTATGAATGGATTTTTAATAAATAGAAATTGTTATATATATGTATATAATTGGAAGAGCTATGGTTTAAAGTTTAAAATAAATTCTTTCAAAATGTTTAAAATTTAAAATAAACCTTGTAATTGTTTATATAGTGTAAAATAATAATAGTAAATGCATATGATATTGGATAGTTAAGCTTTAAAATAAACTTTATAAATATTTAACTTAATGTAAATCTAATATACGGTATTAACGCGAGTATGAAATAAAGTAAATAACAAATAAATTGAGTGTTAAATTTGTTTAAATATTAAAGCGACAACCCTTTTTATAAAACAACATATTAAAACAATATCCATTTACATTTCATTGTCAAACAAGTTAACAATACAAAAATACAAGTATGCAAGCTAAAGTAAAACTTAAACAAATGGAAAGCTGAAACAAGGCAAATAACAAAAGCAAACAGACCAACACTTAGAAAATATGATATGCAGGCAAACTAAAATATTCAAAGCAAAGTATAAAAACAAGTGTCGAATGGGTTTATGATATAGACCTGATAGTAAAGTAGAAAGATAACATGATATGGCTTATAAAACAAGGCTCAAAGATAAAAAAATCTATGACATAAATATAAAATTATCAAAATGGAGACACAAGTACTAATGACATTTAATGCTCCATTCTCAATAGCATACCAAAGTCTACTCGAACTGGCTTCTAAATCACTTCAGCCTCCATCCTTACAAAATATCCCTGAACACTTAAAAGAAAGAAGAAAAGAAATATAAACCATATAGCCTACTTCAGTCTTCAGCCTGTACACCATTCTTTCCATCACCTTTCCATTTTCATTCGAGATAAGTAATAGTGAGATAAAACTTCATTTTTAAAATCTAAACAAGCATGCAACAATATTCAACAAGTACTACAAAACAGTGGGCAGAATGATCAAAATGGGAAGCATGTTTCCAGTTTCAAATTCAAGACAGGTTTCAAAAATAACAGTGCTCTGTTCTTCTTCTTCTATGCAAGCTTTTGGTGAGTAACATTAATTTTAAAATTTTACTTAAGTGTGTTTGCAATGTTCTTATGTTTGAAAAGAAAAATATGTTTGCATGAACATATTTATGAAATTCTTTATATGTGTTGATACCTGTCTGGTTTTATAGTCTGAAAAACATCTCTGTGATAAAAACTTGAAGCTCAGGTTCAAACAAAATCAACTTGCTAAATCTATTGATTATTTGTACATTGTATTTAAAACAAAACGTATCTGTTTGATCACAAAACAAATTTTTAAAAATTGGAATTCGAGTTCACCAGGTAGGGTTGCTCTGTAAAACTTGAAGAACAGGAAATAATCATTATAAGCAAATTCTCAAACATTTTAAAATTATCAATTCAAGCTTATATCTTGAATTCTTGCCTGAAGTTAGGATTTTTAAAGCTATGATCACATTTTTGTGATTGGTATTTAAAGTGCTTTCCTGTATTTAGTGTTTTGGAGTTTTAGGAGATCTCGGGTGATCCCAGTATTTTGGAAGGCCGGATTTGTGGTTGGAGATAGTGGAGTGAATAGGGCGTCCAGCAAATTTGGGTGGTGGATGATCAGAAAACGGTGGGGGCGGTGGTCGTGAATTTTAGTTGTTAAACCTAATTTTGGAAAGCTCTGAAATTTTGATCGACTCGGTTTCTCTCGTTAATCGAGTGTGGTAGAACTTTGGGTGATGGAAGTTGGAGAGCTATCGAAGCTATGGCCGGAGTTGCGACCGTTCTGGTGGTCGGAAGTTGGAGTACGACGCGAGTTTCCAGGAGGGAGATGAGGGAGTTCTGGTTCCAGTTTTTCGAATTCATACTCGAATTCGAATATGAGTCAGATCGAGTTGCTGGGGATCGGAGGTGGGGTCGTATGGAGATTTTCGACTTGCCTCGATGATCGGCAGGTGGCAGGAGGTGGTGACGGCACTGTGCATGTGCACGCGAAAAATTGGTGATGGCTGTCGATATTCCTTGAGTGCTCGAGATATTTGCGTGAATGACTCGGGAGGAACTCGAGTTATTCGAGAAATTTACCCGAAGCAGTTCGCTAGCGTGGAAATGTTTTGAGTGCTTCAGTTCAAAATGTTAAGTGTTTGTATAAAATGCTCTCGGGGAAACTTGAATAATTCGCGTGCGAGGCTCGAAGCAAAGGGGTTCAGGATGCGGAGCAGGCTGAGTTGAGTTTTGAACAGAGAAATGTTTCCAGTTTAATAACTTAATCTTCCAGGTTTAAAGTTTTAGTTCAAAAATTTAGGACAGGATTTTAACAGTAGTTTAAAATCCAAATCTGAAATTTAAATTTATTTTTAATTTGAATGTTTAAAGTAAATATAGTTTAAATAAACAGTTTTATAAAAAGTAAATTTGTTTAAACAAATGTTAACGGAATTTGAGAAATTCTTTTTGAATGGAAGAAATGAAATTGCGAGTTAAAAATATGTTTTTAAAAGAATTGATTGTTCATAATAATTTAAATTTAAAAGCTCTTTCTTTATATAAATTTTATTTTAAGTAATAAATGATATGTACATTTATTTAAAGAAATTTTAAAGTGAATTTACACTAGATTAATGTTTAAATCATTAATCACTTTAAATCTTAAATTTAGAAAGGAATTGGAATTTAAATGTGGAATGTTAATTAAGTCATTTATTAAGGAATTAATTATCTTAGAAATGAATTAAATATTGAAGTAATTAATAAGATAATTAGAAAATGACTTATTTATATTAAGTAATAATCAATTAAAATTAAAGAGGAAATTACAAAGGAAGAAATCAAGCAATTGTTTAGTTAATAAATCAGTTAACTAAGGATTTTAAATTGATTTATAAATGTGATAAATATTGATAATAATTAGATGAATTAATAATTCATTGAAGCTGTTAAATGAATATTTAACAAAAGTAATTGAAGGGTTATTATCTATTGGAACTAAATTGGATGATATGATCAAATGAATGAATCTATTTAACTTAATCAAATTTATAAATCATTTAATAATCCGATGAGTGGAATTACTCGGTGTAATTAATGGAGCAGAGTTACTTAGAGAAGTAATTAGATAATAATCACCGGATGTGATTAATACAAGTTAATGAGTAGATAAAGTAATATGGGAAATTACTTTTGAAATTAATCAAGGGATTAATAAATGAAGATAATTAATTATGGGATAATTAATTTATTTAGGAGTGTTAATTACTGATGTTATTAATCCAGGATGGTTAATAATTGTTCAATTTAAAGATTAAACTACTTAAAGTAATAAAGTAGTTTAATTTACAATAAATTAGAGGTCGTTAATTTATATAGTTAATGATATAATTATGAATTGTCAAAATAAGTAATAATTAATAATGAGGTGATTAATTTATGTAATTAATTAAGAATAAATGAAGTTAATTATATTTAATTAATAAATGAAGTAATTAAATATTAATTACTATAAATGATTTACATTAATTAATCTGTGGAATTAAATTAAGACTAATTACTTATTGTAATTAGAAAATGGTTGTATAAGCAGGATTTATAGATAAGTAATTAATTTAATTTACTTTAAATTAATCAGAGAAAGAAGTAATTAATTTAATTCATTTTAAATTAATTATAGTTGTGAATAATAAATCATTGCTTATGAATGATATTGATATTCCATTGATTGATTGTGATCTCAGATATGAGACGAGTGATATCTGTTGTGATTTGGATGCTTGATTGAGATGATATTGATTATCTGTTTATGATGATGTTGTGAATATCCATTGTTATATTGTGATTTATCTATCTGTGTTGATATAGATAATTGAATTGAATTGGATTGTTTTTAACTTTAAAACAACTTGGCCTTAAAAGACACGTTTTGGATTTCGATGAGACCGGGATCGGGTTTCCGTATACCGGGATTCCAGGTCTGGAGACCCGAATACCACATCGATCCAAAATAACGTTAGGTCGTGAATTTCAAATGGAGCAAGTGAAGACTCGAGGTATAAGAACTATTCGTCAGTATAGCTCTGTGGGTGATTCCGTAATGAGTTTGACGGAGATAGTACTTATAGATTCGAGATGGTGATTCAGAATGCAAGGGTTATTGTCGTTAACTCTAAGGGTGATTCCAATATGAGTGTAACGAGATAATGCCTTCGGTTTCGTTCGAACCCGGAACGAACTTGTATGGATTGAATGCTTTCAGCACATCGTCAGGTGGACGATGAGCATTCTAAGTGATGAGTTCTGTTAAGGTAATCGTGACCTCAAGCCTCATCAACCGGGAATGGCTAAAACAGGGGAGGTGCAGCAAGGCTTCGTGGGTAGCCCCCACTTGAGAGCGAGATTTTCCCCTGTCCAGATGTCCCTTTTTATTTCGTTGTGTGGGCAGTTGTTGACGTCCTACTGCCGGGGTTGTCTCGTTTGGAACTGTTCAGTAAGGAACGGGTCCGGCTTTGTGTTGCAGGGGAGCGGGCGTACTCCTCGGTACGGTGATCTAGGCCACGTACTGTGACGGGCGGTACCCCAGTAGCCCAGCCATTGTATGGAATCCAATCTCCATAAGCGCCGTACGTTTTGATTGTGCCCAACTATGTTGAAATGTGAGATGTAAGCATTTCAGCTATTTTCTAGCTTTACTTGGAAACCCTAGACACTATTATAATATCACTGGATTTCCTATCAAATGTTTTGGTTAGCGTAAGGTAAAAACTTTTCCATGTTTATGTGTGGGAAGTCTTACGTGATACCTTTGTTTCAAATGATTTTCAAAGTTAAACAACTTTACCCTGTTACTTATACCAGACCCATGTCTGACCCGAAGTTTATTTCTGTTTTTCATAAACTCTCGGGTACCCAAATTTTTACGGGTAGCCAAGGGATTCAGGTTAGCTTTGACGAATACTGGAGGAGCAATGGAGCAGGAGGCTTCAGCGTGTAGATATATATTGGTTCCGCTGTGTTAGTGTTCATGTGTATTTCCGCTGTGTTGTATCTCTGTGTTGTTTGTGTTGTATCGAGTTGTATTAACTAGACAGGTGTTTATAAATGTCTAGTATGTGATGTATTATCTGTGTACTCTGATGTATATGATTCTATGTAATATTTATGTGATATATTATATTTTATTCGTTCCGCTGTTGAGATTCTGATGTTGTTTCTTCTTCTTCTTTTTCTTTTCTACTTTCTCACCTCTTTCTTTTCTTCAAAACGATACGATTTCCTGGGCATAGGAAGTCGGGTCGTGACAATAACGACGTATCACTTATTCGGAATGGGCTATATGACACAAAGGTCCTCTCCCGGTTAAACCGAATAGTGAGCGCAATATTTAAATCATATGAATATTGGGATTTCAATTAAGCCACAACTTAAAACACAAAATTTTCTTTTCAAATGGATTAAACAAATTACCTTTTCTAATCTTTTAAATGAAAAGATTCATTTCACAAGGTTTACCCTGTTTCATAAAGATCTATTCATAGATTTCAAAACAATTTCCATTTCAATTGGATTAATTCATTTAAATCTTTGAATCAAGGATTTAACTTATAGCTTTCAAATCGTTTCCATAAATTGGAAATTATCTTCCTTTTCAAACTTGAAATTCGTTTTAACACAAATTGAACGTTCATTTCTTATGTGAAAGCTTTTATTATTTGAAAACAAACAGTTTTCGTTTCAGAAAAATCCAATTATATTTACACGAGTTAAAGCCTTTGAATTTAAGTTCAAATTCCCAAATCAATACCTTTAAAATAGTTTCACACATATAAACTCATTTATAAGTTGAATAGCCTTTCTAAACCCTAGTTTCCAAATCTTAGAATTCAATTTCAAATATTGAATTCAAATTTAAATCAAAAGTATTTAAATTCTAAAACTCAATCAAGAAATTTAAAATAAATTTCATCTTTGAAATCCTATTTCAAAAGCTTTTCACTTTAAACCCAATCCATTTCAAAACATTTGAATTTAACTATTCAGCTTTTAAAATCGTTTCAAAAATCTGTGACTCAATTGATTTCCTCGTGGAATCCATATTTGTGTGTGTATGGTGTGGTCCACGGGGTTTAACACAATAGTGCACACCATTCAATCATCACAGGTTAACACACAGAAATATAGTTGATAAGCGATAGAAACTATAACGCTTATCACTCATTCACAGATCATAGATATATACAGATGTATCATAAGTAAATGAATAAATTATATATAGTACAATCCATAGACCAAATATCACAGATCCGATAGGATAATCAATTTAAGGCATTCTATACAATACACTCATTCATAAGTAAAGTCAAGCATTCAATAATCATTTATAAACAGGATTAATTAATTGTTTAGTCCTAATTGATTCAATTTATTTCCCAGTAAATTAATTACTTATGAATTAATTATCAAATTCTGATTAATTAATTACAAATCATTTGATATAAATTAATTTATTAATCACCTTAATTAATTAAATTATTCTAAATTGCTTGTTAAATAAATTAATTATCCCAAAATTAATTATCTCCATTTATTAATCCCTTGATTTATCACAAAAGTAATTACCCAAATTCTTCATTTATAAATCATCTTTAATGACCTTCATTTACATTCATTTAAATATATTTTTCAAAAAAAAATTAAATTACGTTAATCATTATTTAATTATAAGTTTGATTTAACCATTAATAATTCATAAATTAATTAAAATTTAATCTATGGTTCTTAATTACATAATTATTACTTAATTCATTATTTAAACTTTAATAAATACATTTAAACTTATAATTACTAATTAATTTACCAATACAAATCATCAATTATCCATTCTAATTTACTTAATAACTTATGAATTTCAAATCATTAGATCTTCATTAAATTTAAGATAAAATTCATTCTTGTTAATGATTTAGTTATCACTCACAATTATGCTTGAAACATTTATTTCATATTTACTTTTGAAATTCATATTGAATTCCAAGTTTTTTTAGTGAATTCCAATTATCTCATATAAAGTTTTAAATCGGATTCTTAAACTTTTACATTCTCATGTTAAGGTAATATTTTATTATAAAAGAAATTTAAAGAGTTAAATTAATTTTTTTTTCACTATTATTTGCCAAACTAATTTTTTTTTCAAATCTGAACTTGAACTTAGGTTTATACTTTGACTTAAAAATCATTTTAACCCTTGATTTATAAATTCAAATTCAAATTTGAAACCCAGAAAAACAGAACAAGTTAGAGAAACCTGGAACAAAACTATCCCCCGAGCTACAACGCTTCCAGCTTCGAGCCCTACCCCTCAAAATCTCGATTAATGCTTCGAGTCAACAAACACGAGTTCACCTTGCTTCTTCCCTCTCTTCCTCCCCCTTTTCACATTACTCCCTCATCATTTCCAGGCAACAACCGTGCACGCGAATGCACGTATACGTGCACAGAGGACCGGAGCTCCTTCGATCATCGCCTCGACCTCCCACGAGTCACCACTGACCCTCTCGACCTAAACCACCACCCAGATTGCTTCAACTCGCTGGAATTCAAAATTTGATCAACTCAAAACCCTGTGAACCCAAACTGTATCAACAAAACTCCCCACGCCGCCAATCGCAACCACCTGCAACCCCACTACCTTGACCGGAGAAGCTTCGTTCACCAACGCTTCGATTCCCCTCGGTGCGACAACACTCGATCCACCCACGGCAGCAAACGCGTCACAGTTCCATCCTCAACCAAATTAAGCTGTTAAACCCTAAATCTAACTCGCCCCCTTAACTCACGTAATAGAAAATTCTTTTAACATTTTTCCCATCTTCGTAGATCATCAAGCTTGCTTCGAAACAAATCTCAATGTTTATTTTTGATTCGATCGTCAGATATTCGAAAAAATGAAATTTTTGTTCATATGCGAATTGCTCTAAGAATACTAAACTAAAAATCCTCGTTTTTGTTTTAAAAATCATATATTACAGTAAGCATTCAATCTATACTCCTGAATTTACAAATCGTTGGAGTTGATTTTTACTTGTTCTTCAATCTCCCCTGTTCCTTTCATCTTCCAGACAGATTTTCAAACCTATACTTATTAAATAAATTTTTAAGCTTTAATTCATGATACAATAACCATACTCTGTTTGAATCTTAAACAATAATGTTTATTTTATCAAGTGATAATGGATTTTGATAAATTCTTGAGTCTGGAAACTAAAGACAGTAAAATACTGAAACAACACATATATTCACTTTTATATTTATATATATATATATATATAAAAGATCTACTGATGTGTTTAAACATAGTGTATACCGAACACATAACTTAACATGCAAAAATTCAATACTTAAACTTATTTAAAAGTAATGTTACTCACATGAAACCCAGTTTGAACAGAGAGCTACTTTGTTTTCCAGGAACTAAAAATTTTCTTTGCTGATGAAGTTAAATTCTTTTCATGCTTGATACTTGTTACAACTTTGAAAATGTTTGAAGAATTTTGATAAAATGTTTACGAGTGTGCTTAGCCTTGTAAACAAAGGCTGTACATATAGAAAGAAAGAGGTGCAGGTACAGGATTATTTTGTTTACATTATATATACATACACTTTTATAGGTCAGAGCTTATGCTTCCTTATGGGGCTGAGATGATCTTTGGCTTGTACAGGCTAGTTATAATTATGTACAAAGGGATGTTATTTGTTTAGTACTATAGGGTATGGCTGAGGATGTTATATGTACTTAGAGATGTTTTGTTTGTACTTGTTGGCTTTTTCTTTATGTATATAACATAATTTACTTATACTTGAATATATCATATCTTTTTCTTGCCTGGTTTGTGTTTTCTTACTTGTTTTGTTGCTGCATACCTGGTTACTTTCCAAACTTGATATATACATATAAATAAAGTTGTCTTATTTCTTGCTTACATATATACACACTTATTTGCTTTTAACTTGTCTTTAAATTCTAATGTATATCTCTTTTGTTTTTTGTAAATAGTTGTACTTGTTTGTATTCATACATTTGTTTCTAGTATTGTATAAATCTGTTTAAATTTGTTAAAATTTTAGCTATGATATTATTTTATATAATTTATTAACATATTGTTTGAATTTGAACTATGTGTATTTATTTAATTTATTCCTTATTATTTTGTTTGTTTGTATTTCTTCTTTTTGTTTTGTGGCTTTGTGATGTAAATAAAGTTCTATATATTATTTTGTATATTTTGTTAAAATTTTATCTAATTTATTTAATGTGTTTATTTTGTATCTTTTATTTCTAGCTTAAATTATCTATTATTAATTTATTTCTATTTTCTAACATAACCCATCAAATTTTAAATTTAAAGTTATTCATTTTTAAACTTGTATCAATTATCTATATTTTTATATTTATTTTTAAACCATTTATCTATGATTAAATTCAAATCTAATATATATATATATATACACGTTATTTTAAATTTACTCATCTATGCTCAAATACAGGTATATTCACATATATACATATATATATATACACAATATTTCTAAATTTAAAATGATCTAATATATTTTTATTTGGATTCGGAGAAACTCGTATCACTTTAATCCCTTTAATTTACTATTTTAATTCAAAAATTCATTTAAATTATCAATTTAAATTCATAAAAATCTAGGATCGTTACAAATTTCCCCCCTTAAAAGAATTTCGTCCTCGAAATTCGCAGGTACGGAAACAAAGACAGAGATAGACAGATTCGATCTCCTATAATTCCTCAAACTTAAGATATGAATTCCAAACTCAAGTCGGAATATTCCAAAATATACATAACTTGTCCCTCTTCGGACTTCGATCAACCCGAGAAATTATACTAGAATTTCAAATTTGGTTTTAAATAAAATCGTTTTATCGATACAATTCAAATTTATCCTTCATATTCTATTAATCAAGTTAACTCTATTTAAATTTCCCAATTTATTTGAAATTTCAATTTCAAATTTTCAATTCATATTCAAAAAGCTGATAAGAAATCGATGAAGATACTAAGTAAAGATTTCCTACAACGATTCGTAGAACCATCATCATATTGAAACTACTTCTTGTAGCTGATACAAAGAAATCAAAAGAATTTGAAATCGAATCAAAGAAGATTGATAAGAAAGTTGTTTCCACTGTTGCAGGGTATTGACCATTTATAGTCATACTCCCCTGTCCCCTATCTCGTCCTCTTCTTGTACTCATACTCACTATCAGTGGATAGTAAGAGAATTTACTGAGACGTTTAGACGGATATCTTAGAGATTACTCATTCTAGAGTTTACTTCACTCTATCTCTAATGAGCTACTTAACGTGTTATACTCCTGAGCTAAAGTTTCAACCTTAGCTCTGATACCAAATGTAACGATACGAATTTTGCCCGCTCGAAAATCGACATCCATACTTTACATCGTACTCGAATGCCATAGATTCGACCGTTCAAATCCGAGTCGCCGGAGCTTATAACAACAGTTAAGTAAATAACACAGTGGAAGAAACAGAACAGTACATTGATATACAACACTGATACAATATCTGATACAACAGAGTGATACAATGAATATCAATATACATCAGAGAAACAAGAAATGGCAGCGGAAAGAAAATGATAACATCAGCAGTGGATAATCTCCATCTTCAGAACACTAATCCAGATATAGTTCGAACTCCCAATAACGATGCACCAAGATGAGCAAGACTGGTGCGAGCCCAAAGACTGAACTAAATCCAGATAATCTACTAAATCTGAATATCTGAAAAACCCAACTCTAGACTGCTCGTGTAGAAAAATTTTGAGCATCCAGAGTTTAGGAAAGAAACAATAAACTCTGGATCAGTCATGGGACTGGTGTGAGCAACAAAAACAGTTTATCTTTAAAAACAAACAACAAAAGAATTTTAAAACTTATTCGCAATGCTTTTGGAAAATGAGACAACCATAAGGCCTCCCGCACGCACACACAATGCAAACGCAGAATCGGAGAAGATTTCTCCTTATGATAGTCAAAGATGCTTACTACGCAAAACAAATCATTGGATATTATTATTAGTGCATAGTGGAAAACATTTCGAAAGTATAATATTAATCTTAGCCAACATAGACATTTCGAACTATGCCTACTATAGCTACCATTTAAACAGTGGTGACCACCATAAGTAAATGGCAGGTTCTACAACTAATACCATACAAGGTTCGTATTGGATGAATGGATTTTCCAACAAATGGTCAGGCCAAGGAACTTCCCATTGTCACATGAAAACGCCTCTGGAAGGACGTCCCGAGAACCAAACTGTTCTCCGCCAAACAAGGCCGGCTACCCCCCTTCCCGGGGAATATACAAAACCTCAGATATGCCACCCCCGGTCCTTTGGGACCTTTAAGCGAGGTACCTCTAATCCAACAATCACAAAGTAATAAATTTGCAGCAACAACATAGGTTAAATATCAGGGCTTCATACCTGACACAACCTTTTTCCAGAAGGAATGGCCATACCCTAGGGGAGCTACCCCTGAAACCTTGCCGCACAATTCCTGTTTCGACCATTACCGGTCTGTGAGGTTCGACGAAGTCTCGTCCAAAAAGCTACGCTTTGGCACAAAGCCATGCTTTGGGTCAACAGATGATCAACCAATGACCACAAAGATAAATGATCAAACAAATGATCATATCACAAATGATCAAACAATGATCATCACACAGCAACACTCCGCATGTCACATTACCAAATTGGGAATATATCGCTGATAAATTTCAACTACATATCCTCTGAGCTCGTACGTCTCAGAGAAGGGTGTTAAGCTAAGAGAATAAATTCTCCGCCACCAACAAAAATATATTTGAAAGAAATCAGCTTTATATCTCAATTTGTAATGTCAGACACACAATCCATACAAGTCTGTTCCGGGCTCGAACAGAACCGAAGGCACTTCCAAAGAAGTCCTTGCAATCCGGATAATCCCTAATCACGTTCGGATTTCCCATCACATATGGAGTCTCTATACCGGGGACCAGTCGATGCAAAGACATTCGACGAGTTATCCGTTCGTTTTCGAAAATATCCGGTCTTCAACACCTGTCTTCAAATGCTATCCATAACGACGTATCACTTATTCGGAATGGGCTATATGACACAAAGGTCCTCTCCCGGTTAAACCGAATAGTGAGCGCAATATTTAAATCATATGGATATTGGGATTTCAATTAAGCAACAACTTAAAACACAAAACTTTCTTTTCAAATGGATTAAACAAATTACCTTTTCTAATCTTTTAAACGAAAAGATTCATTTCACAAGGTTTACCCTGTTTCATAAAGATCTATTCATAGATTTCAAAACAATTTCCATTTCAATTGGATTAATTCATTTAAATCTTTGAATCAAGGATTTAACTTATAGCTTTCAAATCGTTTCCATAACTTGGAAATTATCTTCCTTTTCAAACTTGAAATTCGTTTTAACACAAATTGAACGTTCATTTCTTATGTGAAAGCTTTTATTATTTGAAAACAAACAGTTTTCGTTTCAGAAAAATTCAATTATATTTACACGAGTTAAAGCCTTTGAATTTAAGTTCAAATTCCCAAATCAATACCTTTAAAATAGTTTCACACATATAAACTCATTTATAAGTTGAATAGCCTTTCTAAACCCTAGTTTCCAAATCTTAGAATTCAATTTCAAATATTGAATTCAAATTTAAATCAAAAGTATTTAAATTCTAAAACTCAATCAAGAAATTTAAAATAAATTTCATCTTTGAAATCCTATTTCAAAAGCTTTTCACTTTTAACCCAATCCATTTCAAAACATTTGAATTTAACTATTCAGCTTTTAAAATCGTTTCAAAAATCTGTGACTCAATCGATTTCCTCATGGAATCCATATTTGTGTGTGTATGGTGTGGTCTAGGGATTTAACACAATAGTGCACACCATTCAATCATCACAGGTTAACACACAGAAATATAGTTGATAAGCGATAGAAACTATAACGCTTATCACTCATTCACAGATCATAGATATATACAGATGTATCATAAGTAAATGAATAAATTATATATAGTACAATCCATAGACCAAATATCACAGATCCGATAGGACAATCAATTTAAGGCATTCTATACAATACACTCATTCATAAGTAAAGTCAAGCATTCAATAATCATTTATAAACAGGATTAATTAATTGTTTAGTCCTAATTGATTCAATTTATTTCCCAGTAAATTAATTACTTATGAATTAATTATCAAATTCTGATTAATTAATTACAAATCATTTGATATAAATTAATTTATTAATCACCTTAATTAATTAAATTATTCTAAATTGCTTGTTAAATAAATTAATTATCCCAAAATTAATTATCTCCATTTATTAATCCCTTGATTTATCACAAAAGTAATTACCCAAATTACTTCATTTATAAATCATCTTTAATGACCTTCATTTACATTCATTTAAATATATTTTTCAAAAAAAATTAAATTACGTTAATCATTATTTAATTATAAGTTTGATTTAACCATTAATAATTCATAAATTAATTAAAATTTAATCTATGGTTCTTAATTACATAATTATTACCTAATTCATTATTTAAACTTTAATAAATACATTTAAACTTATAATTACTAATTAATTTACCAATACAAATCATCAATTATCCATTCTAATTTACTTAATAACTTATGAATTTCAAATCATTAGATCTTCATTAAATTTAAGATAAATTTCATTCTTGTTAATGATTTAGTTATCACTCACAATTATGCTTGAAACATTTATTTCATATTTACTTTTGAAATTCATATTGAATTCCAATTTTTTTTAGTGAATTCCAATTATCCCATATAAAGTTTTAAATCAGATTCTTAAACTTTTACATTCTCATGTTAAGGTAATATTTTATTATAAAAGAAATTTAAAGAGTTAAATTAATTTTTTTTCACTATTATTTGCCAAACTAATTTTTTTTCAAATCTGAACTTGAACTTAGGTTTATACTTTGACTTAAAAATCATTTTAACCCTTGATTTATAAATTCAAATTCAAATTTGAAACCCAGAAAAACAGAACAAGTTAGAGAAACCTGGAACAAAACTATCCCCCGAGCTACAACGCTTCCAGCTTCGAGCCCTACCCCTCAAAATCTCGAGTAATGCTTCGAGTCAACAAATGCGAGTTCACCTTGCTTCTTCCCTCTCTTCCTCCCCCTTTTCACATTACTCCCTCATCATTTCCAGGCAACAACCGTGCACGCGAATGCACGTATACGTGCACAGAGGACCGGAGCTCCTTCGATCATCGCCTCGACCTCCCACGAGTCACCACTGACCCTCTCGACCTAAACCACCACCCAGATTGCTTCAACTCGCTGGAATTCAAAATTTGATCAACTCAAAACCCTGTGAACCCAAACTGTATCAACAAAACTCCCCACGCCACCAATCACAACCACCTGCAACCCCACTACCTTGACCGGAGAAGCTTCGTTCACCAACGCTTCGATTCCCCTCGGTGCGATAACACTCGATCCACCCACGACAGCAAACGCGTCACAGTTCCATCCTCAACCAAATTAAGCTGTTAAACCCTAAATCTAACTCGCCCCCTTAACTCACGCAATAGAAAATTCTTTTAACATTTTTCCCATCTTCGTAGATCATCAAGCTTGCTTTAGAACAAATCTCAATGTTTATTTTTGATTCGATCGTCAGATATTCGAAAAAATGAAATTTTGTTCATATGCGAATTGCTCTAAGAATACTAAACTAAAAATCCTCGTTTTTGTTTTAAAAATCATATATTACAGTAAGCATTCAATCTATACTCCTGAATTTACAAATCGTTGGAGTTGATTTTTACTTGTTCTTCAATCTCCCCTGTTCCTTTCATCTTCCAGACAGATTTTCAAACCTATACTTATTAAATAAATTTTTAAGCTTTAATTCATGATACAATAACCATACTCTGTTTGAATCTTAAACAATAATGTTTATTTTATCAAGTGATAATGGATTTTGATAAATTCTTGAGTCTGGAAACTAAAGACAGTAAAATACTGAAACAACACATATATTCACTTATATATATATATAAAAGATCTACTGATGTGTATAAACATAGTGTATACCGAACACATAACTTAACATGCAAAAATTCAATACTTAAACTTATTTAAAAGTGATGTTACTCACATGAAACCCAGTTTGAATAGAGATCTACTTTGTTTTCCAGGAACTAAAAATTTTCTTTGCTGATGAAGTTAAATTCTTTTCATGCTTGATACTTGTTACAGCTTTGAAAATGTTTGAAGAATTTTGATAAAATGTTTACGAGTGTGCTTAGCCTTATAAACAAAGGCTGTACATATAGAAAGAAAGAGGTGCATGTATAGGATTATTTTGTTTACATTATATATACATACACTTTTATAGGTCAGAGCTTATGCTTCCTTATGGGGCTGAGATGATCTTTGGCTTGTACAGGCTAGTTATAATTATGTACAAAGGGATGTTATTTGTTTAGTACTATAGGGTATGGCTGAGGATGTTATATGTACTTAGAGATGTTTTGTTTGTACTTGTTGGCTTTTACTTTATGTATATAACATAATTTACTTATACTTGAATATATCATATCTTTTGCTTGCCTGGTTTGTGTTTTCTTACTTGTTTTGTTGCTGCATACCTGGTTACTTTCCAAACTTGATATATACATATAAATAAAGTTGTCTTATTTCTTGCTTACATATATACACACTTATTTGCTTTTAACTTGTCTTTAAATTCTAATGTATATCTCTTTTGTTTTTTGTAAATAGTTGTACTTGTTTGTATTCATACATTTGTTTCTAGTATTGTATAAATCTGTTAAAATTTTAGCTATGATATTAGTTTATATAATTTATTAACATATTGTTTGAATTTGAACTATGTGTATTTATTTAATTTATTCCTTATTATTTTGTTTGTTTGTATTTCTTCTTTTTGTTTTGTGGCTTTGTGATGTAAATAAAGTTCTATATATTATTTTGTATATTTTGTTAAAATTTTATCTAATTTATTTAATGTGTTTATTTTATATCTTTTATTTCTAGCTTAAATTATCTATTTTTAATTTATTTCTATTTTCTAACATAACCCATCAAATTTTAAATTTAAAGTTATTCATTTTTAAACTTGTATCAATTATCTATATTTTTATATTTATTTTTAAACCATTTATTTATGATTAAATTCAAATCTAATATATATATATACGTTATTTTAAATTTACTCATCTATGCTCAAATACAGGTATATTCACATATATACATATATATATATACAATATTTCTAAATTTAAAATGATCTAGTATATTTTTATTTGGATTCGGGGAAACTCGTATCACTTTAATCCCTTTAATTTACTATTTTAATTCAAAAATTCATTTAAATTATCAATTTAAATTCATAAAAATCTAGGATCGTTACATACGACTTCGCTTGTCTACTCAGAGTGGATGTGACCCGACCATCCACGATCCTGATTAATTTATCGTTCCCAGAGTGCGAACGAAATCTCAAAACTTATAATAGATGTGATTGACCGTCTGTTAACTAACTCCAAATTCCTAGAGTGTGAACTGGAGTATAAACATTAAGATGGGTGTAATTGACCACCCATCACTAACTCTAAGTCCCCAGAGCGCGGATTGGATTATAAACATCAATCGAGTGTGAACCGATCGCTCGCGAGACAACTCTAAGTCCCCAGAGCGTGGACTGGAGTATAAACACAAAACGGGTGTGACTAACCACCGATAAATCAACCTAAGTCCTCAGGTGGACGTGGTTCTAACTATTAAAGCAGGCATGACCAACCGCCAACATACAAGTTCAATCCCCAGAGTGTGGACGCGATTACTAATAGATGAGCGAGTGTGATCCGACTACTCGAACTCATCTCACTATAACTTAATTCCAATTAAATTGAATTAAAATTGTCGACGATGGAAAGCAACTATTGTCCGACCACTTCAATTCTCACCAGGGCTGGGAGCATAACTCAAGCACGAGCCGCTAACTGAGATAGTGCAACATTGGGACTTGACTTGACGTTTGGTTACGACCCGAAGCCATGATTCTGGGATTTAACAACCGAACTCATGTCCGATCCAGAGAGTAAAGCTTCACAAGTACAATGAATGGAAATTCAAGCGCAAAAACACTTAAGCAAGTAAACTCGGAGTTATGCCGAAAAACAAAAGGAGATATTATTTCATTTATTCTTTGGAAACAAAACAAGTACAAAAAACTTATTCCAAGAATTCCTGTAAGCAAGGGCTAAACCTGCATCTATACCTGGCCTACAGAAAGCAAAATAAAGTCATATTCTACCTATCTACCAAAAATAGGGAAACGAATAGACATGTCTACTACTTATGTTTCTTCTTCGGTGTTGATCCACTGGAACTACCACTCGGATGTCTCTTCGAGCTCTTGCCTTTCCCTGGTTGATACCCGGCTGGGGGAATTATGGTAGTCTCTTCCTCCGAACTCACGAATATTGGGTTACTTTCTAAATGCGGAGTTGGAGGAACAAGGGAACTTTCAATATGAGAGGATACAGGAGGTACGCCGGTGACAATGATTGTACCATCGGGAGAAATCATACGCAAATGGGCAAGGCCAGGACCCGCCATGCCACCTCCAATGCTGCTACCCAGCGCGGCACTTTCCATTTTGGCGCTGATCTCCGCCATTATTGCCTCTTCTCGAGCTGCTTGGGTGCCCACTGGGATGCTACCAGTTGGGCCCATGGAGCTAGCTATAAACACATCATCACCTATGACCAAGGGCAAGTCGGTAAGTGGGTTAATTTGGTGACCAAGGAGTTCTTCCATTGTTTGTTCATCAAGTATGAAGCTACTTTCATGCATATCCTCGGTTGATGTCGCGGCAGTCGTCGTCGTCGCTTCTGTCATAATAGCCTCCTGCTTATGATGAAACTCTTAGGTTGTAGGAGGCTCGGTTGGTGCAGATCCTATAACTGAATGGAGATAAGAAAAGATATTAGTGACATCCACTAATAATGCTCCAGACTTTGAGTGAATACAAGAAGTGTTCAGAATACCTTCCTCAGATTAGCTCGCGGGTGGAGCCAGAGCGCCTTCAGAAACATGCTCGCGAAACAGAGTCAAGTTTAGCTGATCGAGGTCATAAGCTGGAACAACTGGAGGGTCTACTATAGAAATAAGTTCGGGTTGAGTTAATGCAGGCATTTCAGAATTTTCTTTGTGATGTTCAACTCCATACCCCTCTCGATCTTCCAAGTGCTGAGCGGCAAGCTTCTCCTTTTCGTATGTAACAATGGCATCGTGGAGAACTATTCTCTCATCCTCAGTCAATACCCGATTCTCCATCTCAAACTCATCAGTAGACGTTGTGTGATGGTTTGCCTTTTTATCTTCAACCAAGCGGCACCAAGCATTATATAGATGAAGCGGATAATCATCAAGGCAGCTTAGGTTGCGGTGCTTCAGAACATTGACGTTATATGTGATCAAGAGATCCTCAATGTCACCTTCCAACCTGGACTCCACTGGTCTCACTTCACCCTCAACCCTGGCCTCGGCTTCCTGAACCTTTAGCGTTGCCGCATCCCTCTCATCCCTGAGCACCACATCCTGAAGCATGCTTCCTGAGCGGCTTTATTGGCATCGTCTTTTTCTTTGGCGACTTCAGCAAATTTGGCTTTGACTTCCTCAAGCTCTTTAAGCGCGACATCTCTTTCCGCCATGATGGTGGCGGTTCTGTGGCCCATCTCCTCGACCAAGGTCAGGTGCTCCTGTCGCATCTGTTCTATCTTCTTGCTTGTCTCGTCGACTTTATTAAGGGCCTCCGTTTCTGAGTTCCTCAAAGTGTCATTCTCGGTAATAAGCACTTGCACTATGCGAACTTTTTGGGCGAGTTCTTTCTCTAGATTTTCAATTTTCTTCGCCCGATCAAAAGCCACCACTGAAGCCTTCTCTGGGGCCTTCATCCACTCTCGATACTGGTTGTAGATGTCATATACATAATCGTGCACAGTTTGTTTAGCCCCATCAGGAATTTGTTTTAAGTTCGGGGGTGAGTGAAAGACATCAAAGCAAATATTAGGGAAATCCATTTTCAATTGAGCTATCCAGATGGCTCCCTCTCCCATGGGCTTCATAGCCACTAATGTAGTGATGGTAGGAGCATCTGTCCTAGTTCTACGGCGCTGCTTGTCAGATCTTGAAGTTTGTGGAGGCATTGGTTGACGTGAGGTTTCAGTAGCTTGTTTTCCAGAGCCAGAGGGTTGCGTTGGACCTCTAGGTGGCGGAGAGCGTGACCTGGAACGGCACCTATACTGCCTCTCCCTATCTCTTTCCCTCTCGTAATGCTTCCTCTCTTGGCTGGAGTAACCGCGATCGCGTTCTCTTTCGGCCTCATGCCTGCGAGACTCGGAGCATGAGTTAGATGAATGGCATGCAGAATGAAAACTACCAAGCATGGATCCTCGTTTCGACATCGTATCTATAAAATGAAAAGAGAAACGGAGTTAGATATCTTCAGAGTTTTGAAAAACATGTGATTAGAGATTGTGTGGTGCCGTGAAGTATGTGCATGCATGTGCAGACCCTCGAACCAACCGGTTGTAGCAGCCATACTCGACGGAGTTGGCTCTCCTATATCTAAGGCGCTTTGAAGCCCCTCTAGTCCGATATCTTGATGTAAAGGCATGTCATCTGGAATAGGGATGTTTGCCGGTCCCTCAAAAGAACTCTCCATCTACGAAGGAGGAATCTCTTGACTAGTAGCAGGCAAAGGTACTACGACAGTTTTGCGCCTTACAGATTTTTGAGCAGTAGACTTGCCTCTTCTCTTCCACTCTAAAGGTTGAGGACTTTGTGAAGGCCTAGCTGCGGGCTTAACTCTAGCAGGCATTTTCTCATCATCTCCTTGTTCAATAATCACTATCTTGAGAGCTCTTCTTTGAACTTGCCTCACTGGAGCCATCTTGAGAACTCCTACAAGTCCAATGCTTTGATCTCTGTCAATTAGCCTAATGGCAATCAGATTTTCGTCCGTAAGGACTTCATCAATCTCTCTATACTTGGCGAACACCCTCTTGAAGAACTCTTACAATCTCCTTAAATTGAGCACCTTCAGGTCGTGGAATCAAGGCTGTGAAAGAAAGAAAGTATTAGATTTGGCACCAACTACTATTATCCAGTTAACTAGCAAAAAGGCTAGAGCACTTATGTCTTGCTAGCCACCGTCTGGCGAACCCCGGTGGACACCGAGTGAAGAACCATTCGATCTTGAAATAGCTCAGCTTGCTCCAAGCCCGACCATGATTTGACAGTTCCTAACCGCCTCTAAGAAAGTGAAGGAAGGGTTGTCCCCGTGACTCTTTACATTGAATAAGAATCTGATCTCTTCTACCATTGGAGGGCGGAAAAGATGCTCCATGAAGATGAGAAAAAGACTGTTCAGCAAGGCATGCCCATTCGGATGCAATTGGGATAGAGCAATCCTCAAGAAAAGTAGAATTTCTCAGATGAATTGGTTAAAAGAAGGAAGTGTCTCGACAACACACATAAATCTTTTGCAGGTTGTGTACCCTTCCAGAGGATTATGGGCTCTATCTTCTAGCCCCGACAATAAGACATCGTTCCTTGACAATCCATGCCTTAAGCAAATCCTTCCCAGCATGTCTTCAGAGATATTGGAGGGAACATAATCTTGTGGATGCACGATGAAAACTGCTCCTGGTAGATCATCCGGAGCAGGGCTAACATCTTCGACCGTGATAGCCGACATCTCGATTACAGGAAGAGGTGGACTCTGAAATTTCTGCGACTGCGAACTTCCGGGTTCCATAGCTATTGAACTCAGTAAAAATCATTGTTAGATGATAATAAACCAATGTCTCCTCTAGTGTGAAGTGCGTGAGTGTGTTGTGCAGTGCAGTGCTGCATAATAGTTAGAGATTCTACAGGAATTGTGAGATGTTCAAACGACAAAACTTCGAGGTTTAACCGGAGTGACCGTCACCGCTGACCGTCACAACCATGCCATCAAGACTTCGGGGATCGATCCAAGTTAAAGTTAGTCAAATCGGTCAAGTTATAGTTCCATCGACGAGCTTGGAAGGGCAGTCAAATATGCAGTGAAACAGCTAAGTTCAATTATGCAAGACAAAAGCTCGTCGGAGTCAAATATTCAAGTGTGCAAAAAATTCGTATCTATCAAAGTCCATACTCGGGTCGATCCGCTAAAAGATTCAATTTCGTATCGATCGAAACTCATTAACTTCGTATCGATCGAAACTCAGCAACTTCGTATCAATCGGGTTATATATGGCTTCGTATCGATCAAGGATTGTTGGCTTCATATCGATCCCCAACCGTGATTTGTATCGATCACCTACCATGAGTTTCGTATCGGTCGTTGGCTCTTCGATTTCATATCGACTGCCTCGAATCGATACGAATTGTCACCTCTCCGGATCGATACGAAACTCACCATTTCAACAATCAACTCCTCATCGATACGAATCCCACACTCTGGGTCGATACGAAGTCAAACCTTCTCCTTCATTTTATCAATACGAAATTGAAGTTGTACGTCCCTCCACACTTCACCTTCCCTAATCAACTCATATTCCATTTCCACCTTCTCCGGAACTCCAACCTCAACACGACCGGAATCAACCACGATTGTGAATGAGATGGCATTAGATCTCGAGTCTCATCATTTGAGTGTGGATTAGCAGTTCGATTACCTAAATCTAAGCAGTTAAATGGATTGGATAACTCGAAAGCAAAGGCAGTTCTAATTTTCCTTTAACTCGGGGCGATACAAAAGTGAGAGCAAATATGAAAATGATGGAATTGAATGCTCACCTGATGACAATTACAATAGTGAACAAAAAATTTCTAACACTCGACACTCAGTTACAAAAATGCACTGTAGAATCATTGGCCGTCAACAATTCATTATTTATATTATCGACAAACAATCGAAAGTTACATATTTTGATGAAAAGACAACTATTCAATGAATCGGACAGAACTTTTCAGACTGAAGGTTGTAGCTTTTCAAAGCACGTCATGTTCACACAAGACATACTCTGGGCGCAAATGTTATCCCACCTTTTGGCAAAGCCATGACACCAAGAACTTGACTGGCAGCTAAGGACAGTCCGTCCCGAAGATTGGTTATACACAGGTTCACTATGGACACTAGCGAATGTGGTTCGAGCCCGGATCGAGCTACAATTGATATGGCCCGACAAGCAAAGCAATAAAAGTCAAAGTTCAAAATTTCAAGTCAATCGGAGTTCATATGCTCGAGATATGGATCGATCAAAATCAAAGGAGAAAGCATCATTTCGTACCCATCATGTTTGCTATACTTCGTATCCATCGTGACTATTCCACTTCGTATTCATTGTAACAACCCAAAATTTAATCCATAATAATTAATTCCTTAATTAATTAGATAATAAAATAACTTTGTGAAATTATCAGAATTAAGCCACAGAAGTTGCACCATTATATCAGTGGTAATTTTCTAGTCAATTTTCATATATAAAACATCAAAATCTGAGCTAACAGGACCAAGTTATAAAATAAACAAAATAAGCAGAAAATGAAAAACAAATATATATATATATAGGCAGGTCGACCGCCCAGTCGACCCGCTTCTGCTATTTACGAACGAACGTTCGTTCATTCGAACGTTCTATAGCCTCAAACTGACGTGTTTTGCATTCTTTATTTTAATCCGATCCTTTTATTTTTGCATCTGATGGCTCCTATTCAGCCTATGACGTGGTTGCATCATATTCAATCCCCAAATCCAACGGTCTAAGATCCACTTCTACCCTATAAATAGACCCCTAGACCTAACACTTTTTTCCCATTCTAGGTTTTCTCAAATTGGGTTCACCTTTCTAGGAAGGACCCTAAACAGAATAATTTTTCCAAACGAGAAAATCGTTATAAATTAAATTATTTTACAACTCAAAGTGGATCCGGGAAGACCAAAGGAAGAGCTTAGGACCGGAGGTGAGTGATTGTAATTATTTTAAGATTCCTTTAAGTAATTTAAAATAATAGGGTTTCCAATAGTTGTAGTTTTACTACGATTTTAGAATAGCCCTTTTATCAGTTTTAGATCTATTTTTCAATCTATTCCCTTTTAATTATTCTTTTTCAGTTAATTATAATTTATTACTATTAAGCAGAGTTTTTTTATTTATTTACAGTATTTAAGTTCATTTACTGTTATTTATTTCTTATTACATCTTTTTCGACGTTTTGGATCTTATGCAGTGTCTATTCTCTTCTTCCTCATTTTCTTCGCTTATGGATTAGAATAAATTAAACGCGAATATGGATTATATAATTAAGAATATTGAATGAAGAAAATAAGAAATAGATTATGAAGACTGTAATAAATAATGGAATTGGACTGTAATATAAATGAAATTGGACTGAAATTATGCCTAATTATGATTAGAATTGGACTAATTAATTGGCTTAGTTATAACTTAGAATTATAACTAAAAAGAGTATAAGATGAAAGAAGCTTATTTTCACACTTAGACCTTGGGTTAAGTAATAAGCATGATTATAACGTAGGTTATAATAAGAAATAGAACAGGATGAGGCTTATTTTAAGACTTAGGATAAATTAATAAGCAAAGATAGTAGGGATAAATTGGAAAGGCTTATTTAAAATAATTTATCTAAGTTAATAAGCAAAGATGAATGTAGAACCTGTATCATATAACATTCCCTATTAGACAAAATGGTGTCTCACATTAGCCTGAAGTGAGATGAGGGCACGGTTATGCTAAGAATGGTAGTAATTGGTCAAATAGAAGTCCAAATCACGGGGGATTTGGATAAGGGGCGCAACTAAATATTGTTTGGATGACGGGCTAGTACCAACAGCATTTCCCCTATAGATTCTATGGACACACGGTGATCTCACGTTAGCCTGAAGTGGGATGAGGGGCACGCTTATGCTAGAGTTTGATGTAATAAGAAGACCCAATAGGTGGAGCAAAAGGTACCATGGGCATGGTGGCAGTTACGCGTTTGACTTCCATTCTGGTGCTCAGTAATTGCTATGAGTTCCAAGCGCTTAGTATGGGTGTCTTTCATAGACACTATTGCCTTCTGTGTAGGGAGCTATATATGTCGTCTGAATCCACAGTGAGTGCTTTGTGCATCTTTCGTAGATACTATTGGCCACTGTGTAGGGAGTTATATAGCGTCTGGACCGCGGTAAGGTCTATGGAGTAGGAGGCCGATCAAAATGGGTAGAATTAGGTTTACATCATAGTTACAGGATTAGGATTTCAGCCTAATCAAAGCAGAAATCAAGGACAAGTGCAAGCAATCAAAATTAACCTATCTTATAGTTAATCGTATTTATTTCTAGTTTATCTCTTTCCTATTTCCTTTGTTTCCTCTTTATATACTAGAGCTGTTGTAGAGTATATTACCTTACTTTGCTTAAAGACTCTAGTAATTACTATTATTCACCAGACTTTTTGTCTGACCCACTCCTCTATTTTTCCCCTTCCCCTCCCCCATAGGCAATCAAGGGAGAGGGCAGTAGATTGTAGTTGCTTGGTGGTTCCTGAGGAGTTCTCTACTATGTATTTCTTTTATTTCAGCTTTAGTTCTTTCTATGTACTGGCTTATTATGAGGGATATTATATACTCTAATTTTTTAGACTATGAGTTTTTGTTTGATGAGACATATTGGATTTATATACATGTATGTGGTATTTGGTATTTGACTTATTTATGAAGCAATTATGAAGTTTTATTTTAATTAAGTTATTATTTTAAGTTTTCGCTGTTTTTATCTATTTTGGTCATGTGAATCTTAGTCACTGTTAGCTTTAGTTATACCTACAATGCACCACACCTTTTAATGTGTCCCTTTTGGTATATTAAGGGGTGTGGGGTGTTTCATCCATCGTGTCTACTCCGTTTCGTATCCATCAACCAAAAATGTTTCATATCGGTTCCAATTATACACAATGCGTATCAATCTATCATTTACACAGTTCGTATAGATCGGTCAACGATCGATACTAAATGCGTCACCAACGAACGATATGAAACAGCATTTAAAAACATCGATACGAAGTCGGAATCTTCAATTATTACGAAGAACATAAGTTCATATCGATACGAATTAAAGTGGAAGCTACTGATATAAAGTGGCCTCAGGCATCGATATGAATGAAATAAGTTGGAACGATACGAAAAGGGTCGTCTCAGATCGATACGAAGAACATGGGCAAGCATCGATATGAAATACATGAGTTCGTATCGATACGAAGCGGTTACAAACCATCGATACGAATGTAATACTCTAGATCGATATGAACAAGGCATGAAAAGTGGAAGACTTGGTAACTCGGCATGAAAAGTGGATCAAACCTAGAATATAGCGCCACATCACCTGATCGATACGAGCTAGCATGGATATGAACATATCGATACGAACTAGATCGATACGAAGACGCTAGCTCATTGAAATGTCAAACTTGGATCGATCATAACTCAAAATCTACAAGTCCAAATGCTAAAAAAATTTCACAGAAGCATGCGTACCACCTCTACTTGGTCTCTAATCGATCTCATCCCAAGTGGAGTCATTTTTTATTGATACAAATTGTATACGTATCGATCATGGATCGATCCCAAATGTCCAGGGATCGATCTGGTGGGCCCACCCACGTAAGAGAAGAGGTGTTCCAAGATCTGAACCAGATATTTTCAACCTACACCTATAAATGGCAGTCCTAGGCCTTCAGAAAAGGGACTTTTGACTCTTCTAGGCTGATACTCCGTCGGAAACTCCATTGTATCTCGAGTGCTTGAGTTTGTACTGTTGTAATCAGTTAACAAAGTCAATAAAACAGCAAACTTTCCATAGTGGACGTAGGCTACAACGCCGAACCACTCTAAATTCTCGTGTTTTTACATTTTTGTTTGTCTGTTTTGGCGTGTTTGTTAGATTAACCTCATTTTTCATTTATATTCTTCACTTTAATCTCTTCAAATACGTCCGAAGAGTGTTGTGCCCAATTTTGGTTCAAACATCTCGTAAGACCACGCCGCACATAAACACGGACGGGTTTTTACCTTATGATAACTAAAATATTTATATAAGAAAATCCAGTGATATTATAATAATGTCTAAGGATGAAAAAAATAATAATCAAGTAGTTGTGATGCTTGTGAGTCTATATCACAACAATATTAGGTATATAATCAAAAGCTGATAAAACACGTTCGCTAATTATGTAGGATTCCACGGAGGTGCTCTCGGTACTTTTAGAAAATGGTACTCCTACACAAGAATCAAAGATATCCTTCCGAAGCAGCATACATCCCTTGTGATGTACAATAGGAAAAACATAGCAGGTCTTGTTAAAACTGAGTGCATCTCTCCATACATGCATGACAACTGAAAGTAACATCTAGGTGGAGACGACTGCACCATATGGGTTTGCCAAACCCTGCTGGCCATGCCTCTTATCTTTGGTTTTAGTCATTACCACTGATAAGGCTAGGTCCAGCGTTCCAATTCACGCACCACCATCAAAACAGATCAGGGAATCCCATATGGATTCCAATACCCCAACGGGTGTCACAATCTACATGGATTCCCATATCTTAAATAGATCTTGGAGTCACACATGGATTCTCATACCCCAATGGGTTTCGGAACCACACATGGATCCCAACATCTCAATATATCACGAAACTCCTCCATAGAATCGTATATGGTTTTTGGAGTGGTTACGGTATGAGTCATCTCTTATGAGTACACTCCCTCGCTTACCGAGTGCTCCAAAAACCAATCGCTGATTTCCAAAGTGCTCAATACCATTCCTTTGGAAATAATTAGGCAATACATAAGAGCGGGGATCATCCCCTAACCGTTTAAGTGGATGGATCTCTCTATCATTTGTCCTAGAAGAACAAAACGAGTTTATGCGTACAGTATAGCACCACTGATGGTAACTGTACCATATAATCCACGTGTTTCTCCTAGATATTTCTAGAGTTAAAATCCTTCAATGTTAAATAGAGAATATTTCCATACCACCAAAATTAAGAATGATTACATATTTAGGCCAAGATTTGATGGTCGGTTATTTAACTATCAAATAACAAACATTCTAAACAGATATTATATTCCCCATGGAAATCACTAAGCATCATAAATTAACCTTTCTTTAATTTAAAATCACATTTCAAGTATTTATAAACATATACTTATCTCATCAGAATAAGTATATTAACAAACCATTCCTTTCAAAACTTAGAAAAGGCTTTTCCACATACTTATAAAATAGTACAAGTATATTTATCAAAATTTAGAGAGATTTTTCTATTTCAAAATCATTTTAAAATGATCAAAACCAAATGTCAATAAAACGGAGATAACCCAAAACACCAATCCTTTCCATGAATAAATACCTCCTTTATAAATTTCCAAATTTATTTATAAATTTCTTTATAAATCTCCAACCTATTTAAAAAAAATCTTTATAAATCTCAAATCTCATTAATAAACTTTCCCTTTTCAGTTCTCTAAAACTCATTTATAAATCTCATTTTAGAAATCATTAAAACCCAAACTCCTTTTTCCAATTCTAAAATCAGTAAAAACCAACTTTTTTCCAACTTCCAAAATCCATTCCCACATTTATAAATATTTCTTTAATGAATTCTTTTATTAAATAAAACCCTTTTATATAAACCTTTAATGAACAATTTATTATTTCTAAACAACTTTTGTAAAGCAATTTATTATTTAAAAATACCTTTAAACAATATTAGTATATTAATAAATTTGTTTTTAAACAATATTAACTTAATAATAAATTAAATTAAAAAAATATATTAATATAATAATAATAAATATAAATATACTTTAAAGCAATATTATTATAATAATAAACTTTTTAAACAATATTATTTTAATAGTAAATAAAATATTAAAATATTAATAATATAACAAATAACTTTGAAATAAAATAATCAACTTAAAAAAATTAATAATTAATCTTAAATAATTAACTTTAAATAATAATTTAACTTTTAATATAATAAATAATTTTAAAATAATAATTAATTTTAAAAAAAATTATTATAATTAACTTTAAATAATACTAAAGCATAAAATAACTTTAAACCGTATTTGGAATTTAATTTAATAATTTTAAACAATATTTATAATATGAATAAGTTAGCTTTAAAACATTGTTAATAAATTAATTGTTGTGTAAACACTTTACAAAAATAATAAATAAATAAATAATTATAATTATTTAAAATTGAAGTTGATTTAAATCCATAGCTTTCTGAATTCGAAGAGAGGCTTAATAATCACAATGGTACTTTAACAAGCTACCATGTCATTCAATTTAACTATCCTAAGTTAATAACTGATATTTACATAATCAATGATTATGAAAATAAATTCAACACTTAACTGTCATTGTTTAACATTTCACTTATTCAAAGTGGCATATCAATTAATGATATATAATAAGATGTCCAAACCTATGAAATAACAAAATGGAGATTTATTCTGCTAATTAAATATCAAATTAATTTAAATAGCGAAACGTGCTTTATTCCCTAAACAGGTGTCCAATTAAATTAAGTAGCGGAATGTGTTTATTCCGCTAAATTATTATCCAGATTTCCCTATTCAATTTACTTTAACAGAATGGTGTTTATTTGGCCAAATAAATATCATCAATTAAAGTATAATAATTTGACGACGTTACTATTTAAAATAAAGTGATTAAATTATGTCTGTTTTAATATATCATAATTTTATGCATTGCCAAAGCTATCAATAGTTTACACTAAAATATTGTACTCGTCAATACGAGTACAATGCAAAATTTCGCGTGTAAAATAGATGTCATATGAGCAAGTTATGATGGTTTGAATCTAACACATACATTTAACAATTAAATTAACATGTATTTATAAATTTCTCACCAAAATTAAATGGGCCGAAGCCCATTAACCTCTTACCCAAACCCACATGCTACACCCCTTTCTTCTTCTCCAAAGCCATTTCCTGTTTCGCGCAACCAATGTGCATAGAGTGCACGCAGACCACAGCTCAAAGTTCGGTCCACTAACATTAAATCCAACATCTTTCATGAGTTTGCCAAATCGAGCTTGTCACTTTGCACCACCCCGCTTCCCCTCTGGCCAACCGCTTCGAGTTCCGATCGAAAGTTGATGCTGCCGCTTCCCATTGACGCATTTTTCTTCAAGCCATCATACTCCTCCAAACTCGCATACCCAATGCCCCACACGACAAGAAACACAATCGCAACCTTCGATTTTCCTGGCTACACTTCTAGCTCTAATTATCCCTAACCCTAGGTGCTGACCATCTTCGATCATCGTCATGGAAAGCCACTGAAACTTCACTAAAAATCCTACGACTCCATACGAACCCAATGATGCCTACGGCGTCGAGTAATTCTATGTGGATTGACGGAATTTAATTTAAGTTTTGAACAATATTTTCCCTCTTGCTATTTTGTTGCAATTTCTCTCTCGACACTTGGCGAAATCGGGTGCTGTCAATTTTTAAAAAAATAGAGATCTAATCACATGGCTTTCATATAGGAACATTTTGCTAATACTCAACAGTTTAGGATGTATTGATTTTTGAATGATGAAAGTTGCACATTTTCACTCCCTGTAACTAAAAAGAAGAAGAAGCAAGTGATTTCATGGCTTTATAAATGTTTAAAGATGGCGCCATCTTGATCAAGGCAGTGGACAAGGGTATGGGCATGAAGAAGATAGGTGGACAATTTCAGGTAGGGAAACAAGGGAGGAAAATGAGGACAATGGCGGCTGGTAGGGCGAAAAAGAAACAAACATGCTTGTTGAGTACTGTTTTGGTTTGAAGGGAAAGGGACTGTCTACATTTTAGGGTTTGATTTTGAATAGATTCTGGTACCTGCCACATAATATCGCGCCCACATACGAGCTATGAACGATAGAAAATAAAATACGATTGCATACAAAAATATGACGCGATCACAAAATCAAAAAAAAATAGATTGGTTATCAAGTTCTGTGAAGTTTTCAAAATTGCCAATGTTTGTCGTAAAATACGTCAAACGAAAATTCAATTATTTTCCAAATTAAAAATCATGAAAAAATTCTATAAATTAAATTAAAAGTTCATCATCAAAAATCGAATAATTATTTGAAACATAGATTTTATTATAAAAACTCCAAATTGGATATTTAAAACTAATTAAATATTCAAAAAATCAAAGTGATAAAATTCTGGGTCGTTACACTCTCCCTCTTGAAAAGAATTCCATCCCTGAATTTTCACCAGCCTTGTATTTTCTACAAAATATCTAATTCCAATTTGCTTTGGATTTGTTCGGTTTTAAACTCGTTTCGGCCGTATAATCACAAAGAGAATAACATACTCTGTGCACTACAATGTTCACGAAGGCAAACATCCGACCGTCACCTTAAAAGTTATTCTGATTATTACAATACAATGGGGCTCATTTCCCTAACCGACCAAAAGAAAACACACCGCTTCTAAAAAAATTCCTTTCGAAAATATTTATACTTAAAAATACTTTTAAATAAACTATTTCTACTATTTCCTAAAATATTTATACTTTAAACTATTTCAAGTAAAATTAATACTTCTTTTCCCCCAAATCATTTGAAATAATAATATACATCTTTCCTTTAGTATACCAAATCATTCTTTTTGAATTTAATCAAAATCTATTTTTACCCAAATAAATCTATAACAAAATTCCTTTTAAAACACTTATATTTGTAAAATATTTTCAAATAATACTATTATTACTTCATAAAACTTTGAAAACCATTTTCAAAAGCACTAGGATTTAAGTTCTCAAATTCCTTTTGTTTATAAAATACATATTTATAAAATACATATTTATAAATCAAATTTATAAAATCACTCCTTTTAAAGGAAATTATTTCTCAAATATTTATTTTCAAAAATATTCTAGCTTCAATTTTAAGAAAACAACATTTATTAAAACCTAATTTTTAACCCAATATCATCAACGAATGCCTTAAAGTCAATTTGTGAAACTTACTTCACAAGGTATCTATTTTCAATATTCCCAAATTTCCTACCTACCCAAACCAAGTTTCAAAAAGGAAGATTCCAGACATATCAACAAACAATAGTTAATGCTCAGAACTGGGCGAGCATGACTAATCAAATCCTATATGATAATGATAAAATATTATCATTTCCTAACAAACAAACACAACCAAGAATAACTATATTGAATTTTTGAAAAAATATCCTTTTATATATAAAAAATATATTGTGTCCACGTCGCTAGCGCGTTCGATCACCTTGTCCCTTTCATCTCGAGCAGTAAGCAGCTCTTCACAATAGTCCTGAACTTGTTAGAGAGTGTCATTCTTCTCTTTTGTCTCGCTCTTAAGTTTGGCCGTCAACTCAATCACCTTTTCGTTTGAGATGACTCTTTCCATCATTAAGGCATGATTCCAATGATGCGCAGTATTAATCTCATCACGATGCTTGTTTCTCTCATCTTCGAGCGCCTTGATAGTGTCCTCGGCTTTCTTCTCAGCTTCAGCTTGTGATTTCATTAAGTTTCCAACCTTAGCATCGAGATGGGCAATGATTCTTTTGTCTTGCGCTGCCGTTAGATTCAAATTATCAATCTCAAGTTGCCTTTCTCTCAAGAACTTGGATATTCTCTTAGCTACCCATGCCCATACGCTATATTTGTTATAAGCGTCAATTACATAAGAGATGGTTGTATCCTTGATCTCAGGTGAAATTCTCTTCAATTTAAGGGAGAACATGAGTCCGTCAAAGTAAACATCTGGAAATTGTTTCCTCGGTTCGACCATTCGAGCATCAATGGCAAGTTGTTGCTCCACAGCGACGACCGGAGCTTCAATCGATTGTTTTTCAGCTCTATGATGGGAAGTCTCAGAACTACTTTGATAGCGCCTATGGTCGAAGGATCGACTGGAGGAGAGGGTGCCAAGTGCTGCATAGGAATGGAAGTTAGGGGAGGTACACGAGAAATATCGCCTGGTGGCCAGTCATCGTGATAGTCAGAATGCCTATCTCTATCATGCAGAGGTGACCTGGACCTGGAATGATGTTTGGAAGTGGAGTCATGCATCAGATAATCTCTATCGTGACTGCCTCTGTCGCGACTGCCTCTATCTCGACTAGATCGATGTTAACCCCTTTTCGACTCACGACCTAGCACTATGCCGAGTTAAGGTGTTTGACGACTTAAGAAGGTATGCCGAGTTAAGGTGCTTGCCGACCTAAGAAAGAGGACGACCTAACAATCTAAAGGCGTAACCGACTTAAGGAAAGTTCCGAGTTAACAAGATCTCCGACTTAACAGGCTACGACCTAAGGAGAGATCTGACCCAACAGTTGCCGATCTAACTACTGAGAAGAGCTGCCGACTTAAGAGGTGTGCCGAGTTAGGAGCCTGCCGACTTAAGGTAATCTGTGACTCAAGAGCTACGACCTAAGGAAGATTCCGAGTTATGAAAGGCTCCGACTTAAGAAGGTTCCGACCTAACGGGTTACGACTTAGTGGGTTTACGACTTAAAGGCTGCAAGTTAAGGTCTTACGAGTTAAGGTCTGATAAGTCGGCAACGACTTAATACTTGTCAAAGACAGCCACAGGATGGGTCAGCAACAACCATCCCTTAACTCGCCACCGACCTAACCCTATTCCTTAACTCGCCACCGACCTAACCCTATTCCTTAACTCATCACCGATCTACCATAAGTCGGCTACGACTTAAATACTTAGAGAAAATTCCTGAGTCCAGATCAGCTCCTATAAATACCCCACCACTTCCAACATGAAGGGGACTTTTGGCAATTCATTTCTAAAGCGCCGTTACTCTGTCGAACTCTCCAATCATTCAGCAAAGAAGGATCCTTCAAGCATTCAAGACACTACAACAAACTTCGAGAGAAATTCTTAACATCCGACATGGATTCATCGAGTTTCATCGCCGAAGATTGAGCTAGTAGTCAAGATTGTTTCTTGTGATCGAGTTGTACTGTTTTCATAGGAGATTTGTATCAATTTGTAACCAGATTCAGTAATAAAGAGATTCAAAGTGGACGTAGGCTAAATCTCAAGCCGAACCACTATAAATTGCTGTCTTTTACTGCATTTCTGCTATTTTCCTGCTTGATTTCTGTTCCCGTTACACGGGTGGTGCTTTCACAATCTTACTACACACACCGGGTGTTGGCGTTCACATTTTAACGTTAACATTTTGGTGCTTTCAATGAGAACTGAACTCAGGCTGCAACTCACCATTGCTTCTCAGAAGTTTGCTGAAAAAATTTCCCACAAAGTCAGAAGTTTATCAGACATAATGGCTCCCGGAAGGAAACGAAAGTCTGTCAGAACTGATGATGACCGTGACAATACTGCCACTTCTCTCTCTCCAAATCAAGCAGCTCCGAGCATCGGTGTTACGCGACAGGAGTTAGATGCTGCTGTATCCGGACTGTACCAGCAGATTGAAACTCAGAATAACCTGATGATGGAAAGGCTGAATGCTCTATTTGGTACGAGTCAAAGACCAGTAAATAATGAGGGAAACTTTGCTAATGCTGCTCCCAATTCCGAGGGAAGAAATATTCCTCACGGGGGATCAGGTGCTGCCGAAGGGGCACCCCTCCAGGCCGAAGGATCTAGGCCGTCACCAGTTCTTCATGAGCATTTACCTGGACAAACTCCTGAAAAGATGGCTGAGGCCTACTCTGCGAAATCTCTGAACAATGAGGAATATCTCTCTGGTATGATCAAGCAAATAATGAAAGAGAGCATGCAAAGAGATGAAGACGAAAGCGAATGGGGATTCGCACCAAGTAGAACTCCGTTTACCGAGAAGATTCTGAAAGCTGAATTTCCTAGAAAGTTTGTTCCCCCCACTATTCCTGCTTATCGGGGGACAAGTGATCCAAATCAGTTCTTGTATAAATACGACTGGCATATGACCGGCGCAAGGGCGACCGACGAGATAAAGTGCCGATATTTCCCAGTTTATTTAGAAGGAGTGGCGCTTCTCTGGTTTACCAAGCTTCCAGTCCGATCTGTAGATCAGTTTTCCGATCTCACCCGAAAATTCAAAGAGCAATTCAGGCTATACGCTTCAAAGGCAAAAGATATAATGTCACTGTCCAGTCTTGAACAGAATCCGGGAGAGCCTATTAAGTCATTCTTGAACCGCTTCAACTTAGCTCTGGCAGAAGTCGATAATGCAGAGCCACGAATGATCTTGACCTATTTGATGCGTGCCGTTGACAAATCGAGCGAATTTGGGAAATGGCTGAAGATGAAAGAGCCAAATTCGCTCGAGAAATTCTACAAAAAGGCTGACGAATTTATACGCCTAGAGAATCTTTCCGCACCAGCTAAAGTTGTGACAACGGTGGCAGAAAATAATGCTACTACTCAAAGCAAGAAAGAACCGGCAGATCAGAAAAGGGAAAGTAATGGTGGGAAAAGGCAGAAAGACTTCAAAAAGCCAAGTTTTCTTAAACCATCAGACTTTACTCCTCTGACCGATACCCCGGAAAATATATTCATCGCCACTAAAGATGCTGTTGAATTTCCGAAACCACCGGCCGTGAAAGTTGGGAAGAATGCTGTTCAGAGCGGAAGATTTTGCAAGTTTCACAACCAACCAGGGCATGATACCAATGAGTGTCGCCATTTGAAAAGTCTGATTGAAGAATTGCTAAGAGAGAATAAATTGCAGCAATACGTCAAGAGGAATAGAAAGGACCCATCTTCATCCAGCCAAGGGCAGTTACCTCCAACTAATTCATCTGATTCAGGAGAGAGGCCAGCTGGAAAGGAAAGACCTGTTATTAATGTGATCACAGGGGGGCCTCACCCGGCTGGCAGGAGTTGGGGTGAAATGGAAAGGTATGCAAAAGCTTTGAAGTATGCACCAACCGAAGAAAGTGTCTTAATCCTGGAAGATGTTTCACCTCTAAAGCAGCAAAAAACTTTCCATGATGATATTATGTTCAGAGCCAGGGATTCTGTTAATGTGGAAGCTCCTACTGAGGACCCTATGGTTGTCTCTGTTGGTATTGGGCCGGCTATTGTCAGAAGAGTGTTAGTTGATAGTGGTGCCTCATGCAACATCCTCTTTAAAAGGACATTTGACCAAATGAAAATTCCGATGACTGATGTACATGCTTCTTCACACAAGATCGCCGGATTTACAGGAGAGCTGAAACAGCCGATCGGAACAGTGGACTTGTTTGTTGAAATGGGTGAAGGACCCAAGAAATTGGTTCGGAAGCAAACCTTTGTAATTGTGGACGGATTCTCCGCCTATAACGCTTTCTTGGGCCGGCCTACTCTTGCAGCTTTCAGGGCCGTCCTCGCTCCTTGGTGCTTAACAATGAAATTTCCTACTGATAATGGGATTGCTGTTATCAAAGGAGATCAAAACGCAGGACGAGAATGTTATCTTGTAGAACTCCGAGAGGCTAGGAGAAAAGAAATGGGGAAAGATGCGGCAGCTCCGCTCCGCATCAAGGAACCAACCCTGTAGCAACTACGGAGCGGCCCCTGTACTGGCGAACACAGCAATGCAAGAAAAGAAATGGATCCCAGAAAAGCCAGTACAGGGGAGAATAGGGTGGTACCCGTGGAGGTAACGGTACCAGTATCTGTAGACCCGAAAGACCCGAATAAAGTGCTCAATGTGGGTTCACAGCTAAGTATAACAGTTCAAAACACACTGATATCGTTCTTGAAAGCCAATCTAGATGTGTTCGCTTGGTGTCATGCTGATATGTGCGGAATCTCTCCAACAATTGCTGTTCACACCCTGAATGTCGATCCGAAATTCACTCCAGTAAAACAGAAAAGGAGAACTCAAGGTCCAGAAAGGTCAGCAGCTTTAAAAGAAGAGGTAGATCGTCTCCTAGAGAATAATTTCATCAAGGAATCCACTTATCCAAATTGGGTTTCAAATCCAGTGCTGGTTAAGAAGGCAAATGGAAAGTGGAGAGTATGCATTGATTTCTCAGATCTGAACAAGGCTTGCCCCAAAGACTGCTTCCCGTTGCCTAGAATCGATCAACTAGTAGATGGGACGGCTGGACATGAGTTGTTATCTTTTATGGATGCCTATTCCGGATACAATCAGATTATGATGAATGAACCAGATAAGGAGGACACAAGCTTTATTACAGATGTGGGACTCTACTGTTACAAAGTCATGCCATTCGGGTTAAAGAATGCAGGGGCAACATACCAAAGACTTGTCAACGCTATGTTCAAGCCACAGATCGGCAAAACAATGGAAGTCTATGTTGATGATATGTTAGTAAAGTCAAAGAAGGCAGTAGACCACATGGATCACTTGGCAGAGATGTTCTCAATTCTTCGGAAGTACGGAATGAAGCTCAATCCATTGAAATGTTCATTCGGAGTAGAGTCTGGGAAATTCCTGGGTTTCATTGTGAGCGCTAGGGGCATCGAGGCAAATCCTGCTCAAATCACAGCTCTAAGAGAAGTTAAAGCCCCTAGAACAAAGAAAGAACTGCAAAGTCTCAATGGAAAGGTTGCCGCTCTTAGTCGCTTCATTTCCAAGGCCACAGACAAATGCATTCCCTTCTTTGATGCTCTAAAGAAAGGAAAGAAAAATTTCGAATGGACTCCTGAATGTCAGAATGCTTTCGATCAACTGATTCATCATATGAGAACTCCTCCGGTCCTTTCCAAGCCTAGTGATGGTGAAGACCTCTTCATCTACCTGGCAATTTCATCCCATTCTTTAAGTGCAGCACTCGTACGAGAAGATATGAAAATACAACGTCCGGTTTACTACATCAGCAAACGGTTCGCTGGGGCTGAAATGAATTATTCAAAGATAGAAAAACTTGCTTATTGTCTGCTAATCGCTTCCAGAAAGTTGAGGCCTTATTTTCAATCTCATCCTATCAAGGTCCTGACTAATCAGCCTTTGAAGCAAGTTCTGTATCGTCCTGAAACCTCGGGTCGTCTCTTGAAGTGGAACATAGAACTCAGCCAATATGACATCACTTACCATCCCCGAAGAGCAATTAACGGACAAGCTTTAGCAGATTTCATTGCAGAATCCACTGACAAAGGTGACAGTAAGGAAGAAACCACTGACTGCATTCCGATACAGTGGAAGTTGTATGTTGATGGCTCAAGAAACGATTATTGTTCTGGGGCAGGAATTGTGCTCGAAACTCCCGAAGGACGATCACTATGTTATGCATTGAGGCTGGAGTTTCCTTCGACAAACAATGAAGCAGAATATGAAGCCCTTATTGCCGGATTAAAAATCGCCAAGGAATTAAATATCAAAGTGATACAGATTTTCAGTGATTCTCAGCTCATTGTTTGCCAGGTGAAGAAAGAATTTCAAGCCAAAGGAGGGAATTTGCCTGCATATTTGACAAAAACTTCCGAACTCCTCAATGATTTAGATCACTACTCAATAAGCCACATACCCCGAGAGGAAAATATGAAGGCGGATTCTTTAGCAAAGTATTCAAGTTCCGGAGAAGCTCAATTACTAGGATTAGTTCCTGTAGAAGTTCTGTCAGCTCCAAGCATTGATGAAATGGATGTTGATTGGCTTATGACTACGTCTCAAGAGCATGAATCATGGATGACTCCAATCAAAGAATACTTACTCAGTGGTTCCCTGCCAGAGAATTCTAAGGAACGTCGAAAGTTATTAAGAAAAGCATCGAGGTATATAATTCAAGATGGCCGATTATACAGGCGGGGATTTTCAACCCCACTACTCCGATGTGTAACTAAAGAAGAAGCCAAGACAATCTTAACAGAGGTGCACGGAGGAGAATGTGGAGACCATTCAGGTGGTCAAACACGTGCAAAGAAAATTCTCCGATATGGATACTTCTGGCCAGATATCAATCGAGATGCTGCAACTTTTTCCAGGAAATGTGACAGATGCCAACGATTTGCAAAAATCCCAAGAGCACCCTCCACTGAACTCACACAAATGGTCAGTCCATGGCCATTTGCCATTTGGGGGATAGACCTAATTGGACCATTACCGATCGCCAAATCAGGAATTAAATATGCTATTGTTGCCGTTGATTATTTCACCAAGTGGGCTGAAGCTGAACCTTTGGCCACCATCACTTCTAAAAAGATGATAAATTTCGTAACGAAGAATATCATTTGCAGATATGGTGTGCCATAGAAGATAATCACCGACAATGGCACTCAATTTGAAAGTGAAGAATTCCAGGATTTTTGCAAACGGTTCAGAATTCGAAAAAGCTTCTCAGCAGTGGCTCATCCGTAGGCAAATGGGCAAGTGGAAGCAGTTAACAAGATCATCAAGTCAACTATCAAAAAGCAACTTGAAAAAGCAAAAGGTGGTTGGGTTGATAAGCTTCCATTAGCACTATGGGCGTACAGAACGACTCACAAAACTGCGACTGGGCACACTCCATTTTCACTGGCATACGGATCTGAGGCAATGATTCCAGTAGAAGTAGAGGTTCCTTCACATAGAAGAGTTCATTTCAATGAAATCGAAAATGAAAAACTGCAACTTGAAGCGCTTGATTTTCTTGATGAGAAAAGAGAAGAAGCTAGGCTCAGAGTTTCAGCTCATCAGCAGAGAATAGCCAGGTATTTTAATTCCAAAGTTCGCCAACGCAGCTTTGAAGTCGGAGACTTGGTTTTGAAAAGGATCATGACAGCAACTGGTGTGTTTGGGCCAAACTGGGAAGGACCATATGTCATAGGCACTAAACTTCTCGATGGCACTTTCAAACTCATAACTGTTGAAGGAGATCCGATTCCAAGGGCCTGGAACAGCAACCATTTGCGTCCTTACTTTACCTGAAAAGAGCTCAGCTCAAAATTGTAAAATGATGATGAATGTATCAGTTGTATTGTGAAACATTGTAAATCAGTGTAAATGAATGAAAGCTATAAAGTGGACGTAGGCCCGATTTTTGGCCGAACCACTATAAATCTTGTGTTCTTTACTATTTCTTGATGCCTGTTTTATTTTGATATGTAAATACTTTAAATGTATCGCTAAAATATCAATTCAAAATTGCAGGACATTATAACAAGGCTTGCTCATCACAAAGCTAAGCAACTTTCATAAATCAGCTATTACACGAAAACCAAGCCGCAAAAATTTTGTCCAAATTCAAATCCCAAGCAAGGAAAACTTCACATAAAAAGTTGGCGACTCCACTGTGACAAACCTTTGTTCACTAGTTGAGATTGCCGTTATGAATAGACATCCGACTAGATAACTTGCGTTTGTCTCGTGAAGTCGTTCAACAGTGAAGTCCACTTCTTCGGATAAAGCAATTTACTTGTAAGAGGAAAAGAAGAAGATGTGCTTGGAAACGATAATAAGAGAGCGCTAACAGGCAGATGATGAGGGAAACTCGCCAACCAACCAAAGCCCTCTAACGAGGCACACCAATAAATGGGAGTGCTTTCCTCAACCAAAAAGATCGGTGGGACTACCGAAGGGGCATCTTGTTAATTGATTGCGGTCGTTTGTACAAACAAACATCCAATCAAGCAACTTACACCTGCCCCGCGAACCCATCCGACCATGAGAAAGTAACTCCCAGGCACTCAAAAGCCCTCTTCGGAGGCACAAGCCCTCTTCGGAGGCACATGACCTCTTCGGAGGCAAAAGCCCTTTCCCAAGGCACTGCAAGCCCTCTTCGGAGGCACATGACCTCTTCGGAGGCAAAAGCCCTTTCCCAAGGCACTGCAAGCCCTCTTCGGAGGCACATGACCTCTTCGGAGGCAAAAGCCCTTTCCCAAGGCACCACAAGCCCTCTTCGGAGGCACAAGCCCTCCTCGGAGGCACAAGCCCTTTTCGAAGGCACAAGACCTCTTCGGAGGCACAACTCTTTAAGAGGAGCCCTCTCCGGAGGCATGTCCCAAAATAAAATGCTTAAACAAAAAGCATCATCCAGAAGCACAGTTCAACTCCCAAAGGAAGGAAGGACTAACTTGTTCATCTAGAAAGGTTCCTCCATAAAAAAAAAGGGGTTGAAAAAGGCTACAAAATTCTTTCAGAAAAGGTTCATTTCACTTCATAGGGAAATTCACTTCTTAATAAATAAAAGTGGTTATCCCCGAAAGTTGAAGCGTTCTTCAGAAAGAGGAAATAAAAATTCTTCTAAAGACTGGATATACTCTATTAAAAGCGGAATAATTGTCCTCTGAAGTAAGAGTATTAGTCTTTAAAAAAAACTAGGAATATTGCAATGCACTTACGGCATGGGGGCAATACTGTACAATTCAATTACATTAATGAAAGCAACATGCCACAAGTTCGTTGCAATACCACGGAAAACAGATGTGGAATAAATGCATTCTCAAACGCAGACAGAAAGTTTGCACAAATAAGAAGAATCGTTTGTTCTACACTTAAAATAAAAGATAGATCATTCTCACATACACAAGAGTTTGTACAAGTAAAATAATTGTTTTATTTAGTACTATGAAAATTCTTTACATGTGCAGATATCTCAAAAAGCAAAAGCGAGGACCGGTACCCGCACAATCCCCGGTCAATACATGCAAAGAGCAAAAATAAAAAGTAGAAAATCCAGCTTGATTATTCCTTCTTCTCACCACCCTTGGAACTCTTTCCCGGTCTGATGATTAGCTTTTGAAGTCGTTGAGAACGGGCAGGGGCAGAAGGAAAAAGCGGTACAGCCGGATCAACTACTGCTTCCTCTTCAGTGGAAGTCTTCTTCTTTTTCCTTACAACACGCTTCCCCTTCCTCTTTGAAGAAGACTCACTCCCCGGAGTAGTCAGCAATGTTGAAAGCTTTGTATCGTCGTCAAGAGACCACTCCGGGGTCTTCTCGATGTCTTCAAAATCCTCCGCCTTCGTTTCCTGAGAAGCAGCCGGATCATCCAAGCCTTGAAGAGCTTCGATTTTCTCTGCCTGTGATCCCGGTTGGGAAGCAGAGGGAGGAGTAATTTGGGAAGACAGAGGAACGGCAATCGAAGGAGTGAAAGCTTGTGTAGTGCTTGGTGCCTCCGCTGTAGAAGAAAATAAGTTAAAATCAGCATCCCCCAAAAATAAAGAAGGCATCGGTTCATCAAAGTTTAAGTAACAAGTAAGAAGGTCATCGAATTCGGCTAAGTCAAATGACTGGTTCATTAGACCCGAGATGACACCAAGAGTACCTGGAGGAGTTGGCTTTACAAGATCCACCTCGAACTTCTCGGCTTCAATATCATCCAGTGCCTCATCTTCAGTAGGAGTAGTTGCAGTCTCTTGGGCAACTTTGGCTAAATGTAGAGAATGAGGGCTGGAATCTATAATATTAACGTCGGCTGAAGTGGAAGTCTGAACGGGGGCAGTTAAAGGAGCTTCTTCTTTTGGAGGCTCTTCTCCCGCTGTTTCAGCTCGTACTTTGGCAAGTAGCTCCTTCCCCTTAACAAGAGCGGCGCGATCCTCATCATTGAGATAGCGCTCCTCAAGTTCCAGCTCATTATAGCCAGCCCCGCCAAGCATATCCATCGCGACTTCCCACACTTCAGCCAATGTAATTTCATAATCGGGACCAAGAAAAGAGAGGCTCCCACGACCCAGAACGCTGTGTAAATAAAAGTCAAATAAGGTAGAGCTGACGTCTGCTTTCGTCGCCTCATGTGATTGCTCAGCCGCTTCCTTTTCGGCAACGGCGGCGATCCGGCCAGCGGTAGCCTCATCACGCTCTGCCTCAACTTTAGCAAGTCGAGACTTTAGTAACTCAATCTCCATGTTCTGGGAGGTGACCTTTTCCCGCAGTTCGGCGTTTTCTGTGCGGTACTTCTCATTAACGTGCTGTTCGGCGGCAAGCTTCATTTCTACATCTCTTTGTGCAGCATGTGCGTCCCGCACTTGCTTCTGAAAGACTTCTTCTTTTTGAGTATATGATGCAGAAGAAGAAGCGAGATTTTCCTTAAGCTGCTTAACTTCAGACGCAAGCTTTGCATTGTCATCTGCAATACTCGTCATTTCTGCGTCATGCTGCTTACTCCATTTGTCCCATTCTGCTTTATCATTCTCCATCGTCATCATCGCCTCAAGGTTAAGATGGTTGACCCTTTGAAGTTCATCAACCAACTTCTGCCATCCAGACATTCTTTCAATATCAAGCTTGACAGCGTCGACATTTCTCAGCATTGCCTGCTTATCAATCGGAACTATGTCCAAGTCAAAGCGCACCCCTTTTAGGCACCAATTCGGAAAACGGCTCTGAAGTGTTGGGGGGCCGTCCTTGACTTGATATTGCGGTCTGCTAATGATAGTCTGAATGTCAGATTTCTTCAAAGGAGGAGAGCTAGCCAGAATATCAGAAGGAATGGGAGCGTCAGTCTTTTCAGAAATTTCAGACGCGTCAGTCGGTTTAGATCGTTTGCTCGGTTCATCGGCAATCTGAGTTTTTCCCTTATCATCGTAAGACTTCCGCTTATGAGAGTAGTCACTCCTATGCGAAGAGTCATATCGCTCGGCATCTTTCCTTCTTTGCCACTAATCGTAATCCCGCTTCTCCTGGGCTTTCCTTCGAGCCCTCTCTTCATCTGTTTCTTTTGGGGTATCAAGGTACTTCCTAAAGTCATAGGTGCCGCGGCCTCCACGGTACTTGAATGAGTCATAATATGAACCTGTACGTCCCATTGGAGAACCTGAAAGCAGAAGAAGGGTAGAATTTAGAAATTTCCAGGAAAAAGAGGATAAATGCTTATAAGTGCTGAAAAGTCCTAAGTGTGTGTGGCGTGCAAACTACATGCGTCAAATTACAGACCACGCTTTAGTGTGGAAACAGGGACGATTGGCGTAGTAGGCATTTGGGTTTGTTTAAGGATAGAAGTCGCCTCGACAACGGGAGAAGTCGCTTTTTGATTGCTATCCCCGAAAAGCTCTTGGGAAGTTATCATAATGTCACTCAAGCCATCAAAGGTGTCGTTGCCCAAGTGTTCAGCAGATTTCTCCTTCTCAACTTCCACATCAATTGATTTTTCAGAAGCTCGAGGATTCTCTTCTTCCTCAATAATTGGGGGAAGTGCCGACTTGCCAGCCAACCCTACAACATCAGTGGATCCGGAGCACTTTATCAAAGCAGTATCCATGACAAGTGTTTTTGATGCAGCTTCTTCCGCAGAAACTGGGGCATTTGACGCCTCTGCTTGAGAACCCGAAGCAGCCGATGTTTCTGCATCAGAGCTATGAATTTCATGAATTCGAGTCGACCTGGAAGGGTGCAGAAGCCCAAATTGGTGCAAAAGCTCATCATCTAATAGAAATTGGATACTCCTCTCCTCTACAGGCACCGCCATAAGCCTCTCGAAAGTCACTTTGTGACTGAGATTTTTGGAAGGAGGAGGAAGTGCTGAAAAGGAAAAAAGAGCGAAGTTAGCACTTGATAATCCGAACTTCGGTAAGTTTGAAAGAACATAAGAAACAAATGCAAGTGATCTTACTCCCTATTCTCCAAATAGCATAAAACCCAGGAGGGCAGCGAACATAGAAGAACGGGCTCAGGAAACTGTGAACACTTTCAGGGAGACCGGTGATCAACTTACGATTTCTCGCACTCCTTACAACTATGATGGAGGGATGATCTTTATTTTTGGCAAAAGTACAAAGATAGCGAATTTCTCCGAAGGTAGGGAAGCGGCCCAGTGTTCTCCTAAAAAGCACGCATAGTCCCAGCAAGATGGCGTAGCAATTGGGATGTAACTGAAAAGGGGAAATAGATAGTTGGAGAAGAAGTTCTCGAATGCAGTCATTGAATGGGGGGATAGCTCCGCTCAAGCACATTTGGCGGTTAACTGCGACAAAGCCACGGGGCGGTCTGTCAGCAGTATCATTTATTTCGGGAAGCAAAGCGTCAGCCTCAGCAATGCCAAACTGGATGCATAGTTGACGAAAGGCTTTATGGCTCAAAGTAGTAGGAGTCCTCTACGGAGGATCGTTCAGCGGGATAGCAACTGGAAATACATCTTCAGCTTGCTCTGTTCCTTCTTGTGGAGAAGACATTCTACACAATCAGCTGAATGTTCAAATGTGAAGGTGCACGTTCCCTAAAAGTGTGAAGTGTTGTGCAAAAAACTAATGAAAATAAACGACAAGCATAACTGGAATTAAATTAGTTGACAATCAATCGATTACAGAATTTCAGAACTTGTCAATGATCAAGTGCAGTGTTAATACAGACAAGTCAGTTTCACTTGACTATTATGATTTTGTTTTAATACTTCACTTGAATTGGTTATTGTACAGCATCTCGTTCATATTCATTTAATTTAACTTTCTCGTTATCAACTAATCCGTCACTCGATGTGGGCAGTCGGTGATAGTATATTCGTCCCAGTATTCTGTGAATGTTGTATTAAGTAGGATTGTTAGTTTGCAAAATTGAAGCAATGTGTAAAATGCATGCAACACAGTTCATAGTTCAACAGTTCGAAGTTCAGGCACAGTTCAAAAATCATCTGTTGGGTGGCCGAAAGCTTAAGTACTAACTCGGTGACGACCTAAGGAAGATTCCCTATGGGTCAAAGCCAGAAATCCTCTAAGTCCTAACTAGGTGACGACCTAAGGAAGATTCCCTATGGGTCAAAGCCAGAAATCCTCTAAGTCCTAACTCGGAAGCGACTCAAAACCTAGGTCGCATGGAACTGCTAAGTCGGCTCCGACTTAAGTCAGGAAAGTCACTGGATCGCGTGAAATCCCTAGGTCGTGACCGAGCCAATACCTCAACCAATTTTCTTCCCTAACTCTTAACCCGTTAACCCAATAGCCTCACAGACAACAACGATCCTCGTTCCATCACACCATTGGACCACCCAAGGAGCCAATTCAAATCGAATCAAATTTGCTGCGAATCCAATGTATTACTGCCCTATTACAATTACAACACGGTCGATGGCGATTGACGAACAATCAAAAAGTTATGCACAATGAATCGCAGCATCTAAACACAAATGGAAGTCAAAAACTGGGGAGTTATCGATTCGACAGTGAGCATGGGTGAACGATGACCAGATCGACTTACGAAGTATAACAAGAAGATGATCGGCGATTGGATGGTTGGAGTTTATCTCTGAAAGCTCTAAAGTGCGTCAATGGCAGATTCGAGAAAAGGAACAGATGAGGAAGAGGAAGAAGGATGCAACTATTTATATGCTGGAAGGCGAGTCGACTTGCACGGTGTACGACCTAAGGCATTTGTTAAATCGTTACCGACCTAACCAAAGAATTAAGAGAATCGAAGCATACGACCTATGGCTTAGGCATATACTTCGAGGGGCAAATGTTAACCCCTTTTCGACTCACGACCTAGCAGTATGCCGAGTTAAGGTGTTTGGCGACTTAAGAAGGTATGCCGAGTTAAGGTGCTTGCCGACCTAAGAAAGAGGACGACCTAACAATCTAAAGGCGTAACCGACTTAAGGAAAGTTCCGAGTTAACAAGATCTCCGACTTAACAGGCTACGACCTAAGGAGAGATCTGACCCAACAGTTGCCGATCTAACTACTGAGAAGAGCTGCCGACTTAAGAGGTGTGCCGAGTTAGGAGCCTGCCGACTTAAGGTAATCTGTGACTCAAGAGCTACGACCTAAGGAAGATTCCGAGTTATGAAAGGCTCCGACTTAAGAAGGTTCCGACCTAACGGGTTACGACTTAGTGGGTTTACGACTTAAAGGCTGCAAGTTAAGGTCTTACGAGTTAAGGTCTGATAAGTCGGCAACGACTTAATACTTGTCAAAGACAGCCACAGGATGGGTCAGCAACAACCATCCCTTAACTCGCCACCGACCTAACCCTATTCCTTAACTCGCCACCGACCTAACCCTATTCCTTAACTCATCACCGATCTACCATAAGTCGGCTACGACTTAAATACTTAGAGAAAATTCCTGAGTCCAGATCAGCTCCTATAAATACCCCACCACTTCCAACATGAAGGGGACTTTTGGCAATTCATTTCTAAAGCGCCGTTACTCTGTCGAACTCTCCAATCATTCAGCAAACAAGGATCCTTCAAGCATTCAAGACACTACAACAAACTTCGAGAGAAATTCTTAACATCCGACATGGATTCATCGAGTTTCATCGCCGAAGATTGAGCTAGTAGTCAAGATTGTTTCTTGTGATCGAGTTGTACTGTTTTCATAGGAGATTTGTATCAATTTGTAACCAGATTCAGTAATAAAGAGATTCAAAGTGGACGTAGGCTAAATCTCAAGCCGAACCACTATAAATTGCTGTCTTTTACTGCATTTCTGCTATTTTCCTGCTTGATTTCTGTTCCCGTTACACGGGTGGTGCTTTCACAATCTTACTACACACACCGGGTGTTGGCGTTCACATTTTAACGTTAACAATCGATAACAGGACTCTGAATCTTGACCACTTCCTTAATGGTATGTGCTTGGACGGTGCCAATGTGGTTGAGATACTTTTTCTCTAATGATGGATATATATACTTCTTCCTCTCCATGGATCATGTAAAACAAATGGGAACAAGTTATATTCGATGACTAATGATGCAGTGCAGAAAGTTAAAGGCTTAGGTCGCTCACGACCTAAGGAGAGTGTAGGTCGTTCACGACCTAAGGAGTTAGAGGGGGGAGCAAGTGATGCTGAGGAAAGTGGTTGCACAGCCCAATTTGGTGAAGTATTAGGTCGCATACGTCCTAACAAGGCCTTTAGGTCGCTCCAACGACCTAACAAGATACTGGAACGACCTAACTTGTTTTTAGGTCGCATACGAGCTAACGAGCTAAGGCATAAGTCGTGGGAACGACCTACCGTGCCACCAGGGAAAGAGCTACGACCTAACTGGTTTGAGGATAGCAAGCTAAAACTAAGAGATAGGTCGCTGGTACGACCTAACATACTTTTAGGTCGCGTACGACCTAGCGAGATAGGAAAGAAGGTGCTGGAACGAGCTAGCGAGGTGCTCCGACCTAACAGTCTGAAGGGAAAGGTGATACGACCTAACGAGTTACGACCTATGTTAGGTCGTAAGGAAACGGAACAAGTTAAGTTAGGTCGCGAAGGCTTAGGTCGCAAAGTCTTAGGTCGTGGAGACTTAGGTCGCGAAGAATTTCTGAAGCCGCTTCTGTTAGGTCGCAAACGAAGGGATGCCGTTGATTCTTATGCCGCATTGATCTCTGCCGTTGATTCTTAAGTCGCGGAAGGTTGTAACGTGTTGTAACTGTTTGTGTTAGGTCGCTGCCGACCTATGCTAAGTCGCCTGTACTAGGTCGCAACATTTTAGGTCGTAGGTCGTTTCCGACCTAAGTACTTGTATTTTTTTTGAAGTTTTTGCGTGTTGAGTTGTAAAAGCTATAAATAACGGGGTTGAGTCATTTGTAAGGGTTGTTGAATATTGAATAAAATTCTCTTTTGATTGCTTTGTGCTTTCATTCCAAATTGGTAGTTGAGTGTAATCTCCTATCTCCTCTTTCGGATAATCGAGTGTGCTCGATTCAACGATTGTAGAAGCCGATTCGCGGAATCAAGTGCGCTTGATCAACGCTTGAAGAATTGAAGATCTTCGAACCCGGTATCGTGCGCGATCAACGAGTTCAGGATAGCTAGAATTCGGTATCTTCGGATCAACGAATTTGGGCATTTCAGCATCTTCCATTCCACCGATTGCTACATTCAACGATCTACATCATTTTTGTAATATCCGCTGCGTCAGTTTTGGTATCAGAGCTTGTTCTAGCCAATCATAGCTAGATCGAGACTTGGAGCCTAATCATTTGAAGAGATTTGAAGTTTGAAGAGAAGACGAGTGCTTGAAGTGTTAAACCGTGGCCGAGAGGAAGAAGAATCATCATTATCAAAGATTGAAGTTCGGATTTGCATTGGAGGCCGAAACTTTGTCCATCGTGTTCATCGCGATTTGCTACAAAGTGGAAGTTTTCGATCCGTTTCATTTTGGATCAAAATCCGGAAAGTGTTGAAGAATTTGTGAAGTTTTCAAGTATGCCGCCAAGAAGAGCTAATCGCCACCAAAACGTAGAAGCTTTATATCGAAGAGAAGAGGCTGATGAGATGGAGCAAAGAATCAATGAGAATTTTAGTGAGAAGCTTAATGAAGGAATTGGCCGGTTAGAGAGGCTTATGACGGAGATGAATCAAAATCGGAGGAGGGTTTCACCAGAATCTAATCATGGAGGTAGTAGAGTCTCGCCACATTCCAATCGAGACCGAAGTGTTGAAAACGATCAAGGGCGTGGGAGGAACGTGAATGATCGTGAACGGAGGAATGTCGATAGAAGGGATGATGGTGGAAGGCGTAATGGTAGTAGAGATGTTGGTGGTCAGAATCGACATCGTTATGCATCTGATTTTGAAGAGGAGTATGATGGTGGTAGTATTCAAGGAAGAGGTCAAGGAAGAAACTATTCTGAGTATGATCACAAATGGGAGTCGGGGATGAAGACAGAAATTCCTGAATTCAAGGGTGGTATGCAAGCAGAGGAGTTTCTAGATTGGGTAGCTAATGTTGAGGAGATTTTTGACTTCAAAGAAGTTCCAGAACATCGTAGAGTAAAGTTGGTTGCTACAAGGCTGAGGGATAGAGCTTTGGCATGGTGGCAGCAGACCAAGCTTACACGTGAACGAATGGGGAAGTCAAAAGTTGAATCTTGGGAGAAGATGAAGAAGTTGATGAAAGCAACGTTCTTACCTTACAATTATCAATCTTTGATGTATCAACGTTTGCAGAACTTGAGGCAGGGCACAAAGACAGTTAATGACTATGCTGATGAATTCTATCAACTTATTGCAAGGAATGATATTATGGAAACAGAAGAGCAGCTGACATCTAGGTTCATTGGAGGATTGAGAATGCAGATTCAGGATATGGTTAATATGTTCGATCCAAGATCTGTGGCAGAAGCACATCAGAAAGCGTTGGCTTGGGAAAAACAAGGGAGACGAGGAAGTGGTGTGTTTACTAATCCTAACAATCAAGCGAAGGGTGTTGGAGGAAGTTCTAATGTTTCTAAACCTATCAGTAGACCTATGGTGAAGGAGGTTGAGAAGGCGAAAGTTAACAATGGGTTTAAATGTTACAATTGTCAAGAATTGGGTCATAAAAGCAGTGAGTGTCCAAAGCCAAAGAAGAGAGCCATGATTGCAGAAGTTGACGATGAGGATGTTGATGGAGGTTGTTCTAGTCCAGTTGAGGAAGATGAGCAGGATATTGCGTCAGGAGATGAAGGTTGTAACCTAATGCTGAGGAGATCGTGTTTAACACCAAAGCAGGAAGAAGCTAGTTGGTTGAGGAGTAACATCTTTCAGTCAACGTGTACTATTCTGGGGAAGGTGTGTAAGTTTGTGATTGACGCAGGAAGCTGTGATAATATTATTTCGACCGAGGCTGTGACGAAGTTGAAATTTAAGACAGAGAAACATCCGAGTCCATACAAGTTAGCATGGTTGAGAAAAGGAGGAGAAGTGAAAGTGGATAAACGAGTTCGTGTACCATTCTCTATTGGGAAGAAATACAAGGATGAAATATGGTGTGATGTAGTAGAGATGGATGTTTGCCACTTATTATTGGGAAGACCATGGCAATATGATCGAGCAGTACTACATGACGGTCGGACCAATAGCTACAGTTTTATGTTTAAAGGCACGAAGATTATCTTAGTTCCAAAGAAGAGATCATAAGAAGAAAGTAAATCAGAAGAAATTGAAGAGCTGAAAACTTTATTGACTTTAAAAGAGTTTGTTAAAGAGGTTGAGGAAGAACCGGAAGTATTCTTGTTGATTGGGCGTGAGAGCAGTGAAGAGGTTGAAATTCCAGAAGAAGTTAAACCAGTCTTGAAAGAATTTGACGATGTATTTCCAGAAGAGTTACCAACGGAGTTGCCACCGTTGAGGGATATACAACATCAGATAGATCTTGTTCCAGGTGCTGTGTTGCCACACAGACCACATTATCGAATGAGTCCTAAGGAACATGAAGAGTTGCGGAGGCAGGTAGAGGAATTGCTTGAGCAGGGGCGTGTGCAGGAGAGTCTGAGTCCTTGTGCTGTACCAGCTTTATTGGTACCCAAGAAGGATGGGACGTGGAGGATGTGCACTGACAGTCGAGCATTGAATAAGATCACTGTGAGATATAGATTTCCAATGCCGAGGTTGGATGACTTGTTAGATCAAATAAGTGGAGCTACTATCTTTTCGAAGATTGATTTGAAGAGTGGATATCATCAAATTCGTATCAGACCAGGAGATGAGTGGAAGACTGCTTTTAAAACCAGGGAGGGTCTATACGAATGGTTGGTCATGCCATTTGGTTTATCCAATGCACCAAGTACTTTCATGAGGGTGATGAATCAGATTTTTCGACCGTTTATTGGGAAATTCGTGGTGGTATATTTCGACGATATTCTTATCTACAGTGGAAGTCCAGAGGAACATTTGAATCATCTTAGAGAAGTGCTGATGGTATTGCGACAAGAACAATTCTATGCTGCAACGAAGAAATGCATGTTCATGACGCATAGTGTTTTATTTCTGGGGTATGTTGTTTCAGAGAAAGGAATACAGGTTGACCAAAGTAAAGTTGAGGCGATCAGAAATTGGCCGCAGCCCAAGACGATAACGGAAGTTCGTAGTTTTCATGGGTTGGCTTCATTTTATCGACGGTTTATTCCACACTTTAGTAGTGTGATGGCGCCTGTTACAGATTGCATGAAAGGTAAACAGTTTGCATGGACGGAGGAAGCCGAGGTTGCTTTTGAACGAATCAAAGATCTTTTGACCTCTGCACCAATTCTAGTGCTGCCTGATTTTCAGTTGGTGTTTGAACTACATACTGATGCATCCAAGGTTGGGATTGGAGGGGTGTTGAGTCAGAAGGGACGTCCAATTGCCTATTTCAGTGAAAAGTTGTCAGGAGCAAAGATGCGATACAGTACATATGATGTCGAGTTTTATGCTGTTGTGCAATCTATTAAACACTGGAGACACTATCTATTTCAGAAGGAGTTCGTTCTTTACACTGATCATGAAGCATTGAAGCATTTGCAAGGGCAAGACAAGATTTCAGCGAGACATGCATCGTGGATTGCATATCTGCAACAGTTTACTTTTGTTGTTAAACACAAGTCGGGGGTGACAAATCGAGTGGCTGATGCTTTAAGTAGGAGGAGTCATTTGTTGACGACAATGAAAGTTGAGGTGACTGGGTTTGAACTATTGCCGGAACAGATTACCGAAGACTCTTATTTTAAGAAGTTTGTTGAAAGGGACAATGACGGGAAGACTGATGAGTTTATGATGGTTGATGGTTTTCTTTTTAAAGGAAATCGATTGTGCATACCAGAGGGTAGTTTGAGAATGAAAATTATCAAGGAATTACATGAAGAAGGGCATGTTGGAAGAGACCGTACCTTACAGTTAATTTCACAATCCTACTTTTGGCCATCGATGAGGAAAGAAGTGGAGAGGTTTGTTGAGAGATGCCATATCTGTCAAGTTTCGAAAGGAACTGCGACTAATGCGGGTTTATATATGCCGTTACCCGTGCCTGTAAAACCATGGGTGGATATCAGTATGGACTTTGTGTTGGGGTTGCCGAGAACGCAGCGTGGTAATGATTCCATTTATGTGGTGGTTGATCGATTTTCGAAAATGGCACATTTTATTGCTTGTAAGAAGACGGCAGATGCTGTTCATGTTGCTCAGTTGTTTTTCAGAGAGATCTATCGACTTCATGGATTGCCAGAATCGATTGTGTCGGACAGGGATACCCGATTTCTAAGCCATTTTTGGTTGAGTTTGTGGAAAATGGTGGGAACAAAGCTGAAGTTTAGTAGTGCTTATCACCCGCAAACTGATGGACAAACGGAGGTGGTTAATCGATCGTTGGGAAACCTGTTGAGGTGTCTTGTTCAAGATAATCTGAAGAGTTGGGATGTGAAGTTATGCCAGGCAGAGTTTGCCCATAATCATGTTGTGAATCGAAGTACTGGGTTCAGTCCATTCCAGATAGTTTATTCGAGCTTACCGAAGGGACCGTTGGATTTAACGGTAGTGCCACAAGCAAAGAAGACAGTTAAGAAAGCTGCTGATTTTGTTGAAGGGTTGACCGAATGTCATAAAGTCGTTCAGGAACGATTAGAGAAAGCAAATGAGAAGTATAAACAATCCGCAGATTTGAAACGAAGAAATGTTGAGTTTAACGAAGGAGATATGGTTTATGCAGTGTTAACAAAAGATCGTTTTCCAGTAGGCGCGTACAATAAATTGAAAGCACGAAAAATTGGTCCGGTGGAAGTTGTGAAACGAATCAATGAAAATGCTTATAAATTGAAGCTGTCAGATGATGTGCATACGTCTGACGTGTTCAATGTTAAACATCTCGTACCATATCATGGGGATGAACGAGCTGAGGTGGAAGAATTTACAAATTCGAGGACGAATTTTTCTCAACCTGGGGAGGATGATGCAGTGCAGAAAGTTAAAGGCTTAGGTCGCTCACGACCTAAGGAGAGTGTAGGTCGTTCACGACCTAAGGAGTTAGAGGGGGGAGCAAGTGATGCTGAGGAAAGTGGTTGCACAGCCCAATTTGGTGAAGTATTAGGTCGCATACGACCTAACAAGGCCTTTAGGTCGCTCCAACGACCTAACAAGATACTGGAACGACCTAACTTGTTTTTAGGTCGCATACGAGCTAACGAGCTAAGGCATAAGTCGTGGGAACGACCTACCGTGTCACCAGGGAAAGAGCTACGACCTAACTGGTTTGAGGATAGCAAGCTAAAACTAAGAGATAGGTCGCTGGTACGACCTAACATACTTTTAGGTCGCGTACGACCTAGCGAGATAGGAAAGAAGGTGCTGGAATGAGCTAGCGAGGTGCTCCGACCTAACAGTCTGAAGGGAAAGGTGATACGACCTAACGAGTTACGACCTATGTTAGGTCGTAAGGAAACGGAACAAGTTAAGTTAGGTCGCGAAGGCTTAGGTCGCAAAGTCTTAGGTCGTGGAGACTTAGGTCGCGAAGAATTTCTGAAGCCGCTTCTGTTAGGTCGCAAACGAAGGGATGTCGTTGATTCTTATGCCGCATTGATCTCTGCCGTTGATTCTTAAGTCGCGGAAGGTTGTAACGTGTTGTAACTGTTTGTGTTAGGTCGCTGCCGACCTATGCTAAGTCGCCTGTACTAGGTCGCAACATTTTAGGTCGTAGGTCGTTTCCGACCTAAGTACTTGTATTTTTTTTGAAGTTTTTGCGTGTTGAGTTGTAAAAGCTATAAATAGCGGGGTTGAGTCATTTGTAAGGGTTGTTGAATATTGAATAAAATTCTCTTTTGATTGCTTTGTGCTTTCATTCCAAATTGGTAGTTGAGTGTAATCTCCTATCTCCTCTTTCGGATAATCGAGTGCGCTCGATTCAACGATTGTAGAAGGCGATTCGCGGAATCAAGTGCGCTTGATCAACGCTTGAAGAATTGAAGATCTTCGAACCCGGTATCGTGCGCGATCAACGAGTTCAGGATAGCTAGAATTCGGTATCTTCGGATCAACGAATTTGGGCATTTCAGCATCTTCCATTCCACCGATTGCTACATTCAACGATCTACATCATTTTTGTAATATCCGCTGAGTCAACTAAGGACACGAGTCAAGTGTAATGTAGTACTGTGAAGTGCACGTGTGCGTGAATGTCCTAGTGTCCCCTCGACGGACCATGTTCTGGAGCTTTGATTATAGAAGTGATCTCCCCCCATGCTGATGGGAGGAATGTCATTGTTAAAGAGGATGGGGAAGTCAATACCCTCAAGGCTCATGTCATCGATGCCAAAGGAGCCGAATTCGGTAGGAATCAGACCCAACTTAGTGAATGTATCTATGGAAGGAAGAGGAGTTTTCTCAGCAGTCATAATGGGTGGAGGCTGTGTAGAAAACTGCACCTTCGAAATTTTCATGACTAATCTCTTCTTCGGAGCAGACTATTGGCCATCTTTGGGTTGTTCAGCCAAGAACACATGGCCTACATTAATGTCGTCATGGCCAACCTCATCATTGCCACCTACAATTTCGCCTTCCTCGGCATGTTATTCCCTTTCTTAAACATTTTTTTCAACTTCTACCCTTGGCTCAGGACTAGGGGCACATCTGGATTAGCTTCACCTCCTCTGGGCTAGTTATTACCATTGTCATCGTCATCATCACTAGCGGCTACTTAAACTAGACTAGTGCTATGGCCCGCTTCTAGCAAAATAATGGGCTAGGAGATTCTCATCCGAGGGAAGAACTCCAATGTCTCTATCCCCCTACCAAAGTTCCATGAGAACTCTGACAGTGTCCGCAAAAGCCGTGCTGCTAGGCCTCGTCGGAACATCTGAATGACAAAAAGTATATGAGTTAAGCTTGGTAATTGACAAGGAGAATTCGTAGGAAACAAATAAGGTAGAACTTACGTCCAGATATCCATCTTCGTGCAAACCCAGGTGGACACCATACATAAAACCATTCGCTTTTGAAATAGCTCCACTTGTTCCATGTGCCAGTGACAACTCTACAATTCTTTGTTGGTTCTAAGTAAGTCAAGGTAGGACTTCTCTTTCGGCTCTTAAAACTTTATATGTGCTGGATTTCCTTGTCGTTGGGACCCCGGTGCAAATGTTGAACGAAGACAATGTATGTACCAAGAAGGAAGGCATAGCTATTCGGGTGTAACTGCATCAGAGCTAATCTTATGAGGTTTAGAACTCGACAAATAAATGGATTGAATGGTGGAACACATCCCGCCAGATACATATATATATGTTGCAAGCAGTGTTGCCGTCTAGGGGATTATGATCTCTCTGATGGCGAGAAAGGACTAGTACATCATCAAATGGAATTCCATGCCTGTCACAAATTCTACAAAGGGATCCCTCGTTAATCTTTAAAGAGATGGAATCGATGGGATCATCTAAGAGAAAAGCATCTTCGAGAGTATTAGAAGCAGGTTCAACCTATGGTCGTTCCAGGGTTATATAGGATTTCCAAGAACTTGATGTTCAACATGTGGATTTTCTTGTTGATATGCCTGTTGTATTGGAGCTTGTTGTGCAAGTGGAACCGTAGTCGAGCTAGACTCGATGTCGGATTCAATATATCTGGATGTAGACGGACCTATGGCTCGGTGGCAAGACGCTCGAAACGTCTATGCTTCATTTCTATAAATACTCAATAGACAGTCAACGTCAGATTAGTTATAAGCTGTACGCCCCATGCTAAAGTGAAAACTAGTGCGGTGTCGGAAGTGGTGTGCGGTTCAGGTTTTCAATATTATATAACAGTTCATTTTTAGGGTCTGGATATTACCTGAAGTGATTGTCATAGCTGATCGTCCCTACGAGCTTTGCATCAACAACTATGCATTGGATATGCATCGAGACTCAAGATAAAACGTTTGGCAAATTGGAGTGTTTATCGACAATGCTCAAACACAAGTAAGTTTGGAAACAAAAACCACCCAAGCGTAGGATTTATACCGATCCAAACCTTAGGAAGATTTATTTTGAACAACTTCTAAAACACCGTCTGTCCACCTCGGCTCCATGGCATGGCCATTGTTGCTAATCCTCATCCATATCCACATTCTTTTCTGTTCATATATGGTTCCAAGCAATCACCTACCTAATTCTATACAACTTAGGGCCCAAGTGTTAGATCGGGTCCAAGGAGGCTGAATCTTGGATCGATGAACGGCGTTCAACCACGACAAGGCAAGCGAGCCTGACCTCAGCGATGAAGGGCGGCGGTAGTCCAAGGTTCGAATGGAGGCAGAGTTTAATTGGGAAGACAAGGTTTGTTAACGGTAGAAACACGAAAATTTGGATCGGTGGGCAAGACAAAGTGAGAAGGAAGATGAAAAGAAGTGGGTTATATAACCCAAGACCCTATTTTCCAAGAACCGAAATAGGACTCCTCTAAGTCCTAGATCAGTACCGATTCGAGGACATGGATCGATACTGATCCACGATTCTCAAAAAAACCATATATATATGTATGTATGTATGTATGTATGTATGTATGTATGTATGTAAATATATGCATGCTTGTGTGATAATGATACCCCAAGTACATAATGTGCATGCCAGAAGTTGTCTAAGAAAGTGCACATGTATACGCATACGTGTACATATCCAATACCCGATAGCTAGAGTCAAAGGGAATCAAATTCTAACGTGGAAAATCCATGAAGGGAACCAGTTCAAGATTACAGAGTTTGGAATGATGAATCACGATAACATATTCTAGACTTATAATGCCAAACACTAATGAAATGTTATGATGAATAGCTATAGACGTAACTCTTCACATAAGCGATTCACAAGAAGGATAATGACCATTCAGAATATAGAGTGGAGCCTTTATAGCAATCCCGACTTGTCTCAATTCAAAGTACATCATGTTTGAAACATGATGTACTTTGGTGGGCAAGTGTTATCCAACCTTTTGACCAGGCAGTATGCGGACAGATTGGACGAATTGAACTTGGAATTATCAAGGCAGAAAGCCTATAGAAATGGCCTAAGAGTCTAGAACCAAGCACAAACAGAGTCGTTGGACAAACGCAAACCATCCAAAGGAAATAAAAGAGGGGATCCACCAAAGTGGACGATCGATACCAATCCAACATCATGGATCGATACCGATCCAAGTTTCTCCAACCAATGGAGCTAAATTTTTGCCTACACACTCTACTTGATGTTAGAAGCCTATTCCAAGTGTTATTTTGTTTTTTCCATGTGATCCTCTATCGATCTCCACGAGCACTCAAAGCCGACAACTCTACTTCTCCATAGATCCATCATTTGTGCTCAGAAACATGAAAATAATAGTGCAAACGAGTTTGGAATCACGAAGCTAACCACAGTACGCGCCAATACAAAGAGTTCAAGACAACATTCCTGACCATCTCACAGATCGACATCAATCCAAGCCCTTCGATTGGCACCGATCGACAAACTTTGCTGACCTGCCCTTCTATTTCTTTGGAGAAATGGTCCATGGCATGGAAAATGATGTAGAGATCTTATGGGCGAGAATTTAGGCTTCTTACGTCTATAAATAGAGGGCTGGGGCTCATTTTTAAGGATCTTTTGGCTCTTACTTCCCCTAACTCTAATTTTCACTATCGGATTTATAACGATCTGTAAGAACTCCAACTTGTAATCAACAAGATAATCAATAAAATCACTAAGTGGACGTAGGCCAAGATTAGCTGAACCACTGTCAATTGTTGTGTATTCTTTTATACTTGTTTTCATTTAAATCTCTTCACTTTTTATTCTCTACTTAATCTTCTGGGTGTTTGTATCATTTTTGGTTCAAACATATATCGAATCATACATTCGGAATCTAAAACAAACTTTCTTTTACCAAAAAAACTTGATAACCAATTACTATGGTAGCAATCCGTTACTTAGCAACTCAAAAATGAACACCGACGATGCTGCAGTGTTCACCATAATTAATTTCCAAAGATAGAAGTGAGTTCAGTGCTTTCTTTCTCTTTTTAAAATCCAATTTTAAATATTCCTATTAATAAATACTTCTCAAATAATACTATTATTATTTTTCTCAAAACTTTGAAAAGCAACTTTCTAAAAACAGTGGGATTTTAATACTGAAATTCTCAGTTTTTAAATCATTATTATTTATAAACCATATTTATAAATCATACCTACACCGATTTTCTTTTATATAAACACATTTCAAAAAAAATTATGTCTGTTTGAATTACAATAAACATTTTTATTAAAAATATACTTGAACCCAACATTATCACGGAATGTCTTATAGCAATATCGTGAAACTAAATTCATAAGTCGTTCGTATTTAATTTAATCAAATAATAGATGCTCATAAACTATCTGAGTAGAAACAATAAATCAACAAACGATAGTCAATGCTCCTAAACTGGACGAGCACGACTATTCAACAATAAATGATAATAATTAAATATTATCATTTCCTAACAAACAAACACATCATAAATTACTATATCTTTTCCTGAAAATTATTCTTTTATATATAAAATATAAAATCTAGGTAAAATTATTTCATTTACCTAATTTCAAAACAATATTGTGTCGGTTTGCCTTGTTCAAGAGTTTAGAAACTCCTATCGATTCAGTTGTTCCTTCTATATCAACCAGAATTCATAAACCATCCAACTGAAAAATCAAGACGATATAAAATACTTTTATAGCACTAACAAATATGTTCTCATATATACACATTCAAACTCATCCTAGGGTATCACTTACACTATCCCAAATGAGTCTACCCCACCAAAGCCTAGGTGTTTGCTCAACCTAAGTTCTGATACCGCGTGTAACGACCCGCCTTTTCGACCCTTAAGAGTCAACACTAATACATCCATGGTATTCATGTGTTGATGCATCCAAGTGATGTAAAGATGGATTGTTTGGGGAAAAAATAGAAAAGACATAACATAATCTCACATCGTGAGGAGTAATATATAATATACAATAGATCTTTACAAAAGAAAACTGTAATATACATAGATCAAATCAGAGTTAACTAAGCAATCATCAGCGTAGACAGTTATAACAACATGTCCTCACAATTACTAATAAAAACAACTAAAAAATGTAGAGGACAATAAAAATATACGTAACTACATCTTGGAGGCATCCAACTCGTCTTCTGAAGCTCCCAAGCATCCAAACTAAATACGAAAATATGCTCGGTCTGATCCAAGCATTATAAGAAAATAACGCCCGGATCAGTCTTGTAAACTAGTGTGAGAAACACACTTCAAATAGATTTTAATGTTATAAATTTTTTCAAAATAAAGGTATCTCATAAGATCCCGCCATATATAAATACGGACTAGTTTTTACCTTACGATAACCAAATCATTTATATGAAATCTTCTGATATTATAATAATGTCTAATGTTTAAAATAAATATTGAATCTTAGTCGAAATTGTTACATTAATTTAATTCCAACATAATAGGCATACAACTAAGTCAGAAAGCACTTATTGAAGAATTGATTCCATAGATGAAAAGGTAAGGGTCTACCTTCTGTATAGTGCACCTCTAGAAAAATGTACCGAGGCTGCCTTAATTTGTACCTTTGCTACTTAAGACCGGCCTACCCCTTATTGGATAGTACCGAATATGATCACCCCTTGGTTGCGATCATGACCATACCAGGCCCGAAGCATACATAAGTTCATAAATACCGATCTTGATCGGGTGATGATCATACCCTAGTGGGAGCGACCCACATAGCTCTACTGCACATCCATGCTTTAGTCATTTACAATTTGTGAGGCCTGAGGCTACGTTTACCTTTGATAGCAAATCCCACTTGGAATGCTAACACTACCCTCCAGGCAACAATGCAATGCCAGCATTCGTCCATATAAGTTTGTTCTAGAACCGAAGGCACTACCTCTACTACATCTATTTTGGAATCACCCTCGGGATTTGCAGCAAGTAGCCCTTGTACTTCAAATATTTCTGTCTTCGATTTCATCATGTTCAGGGTATCTACAATTCAAATGCTTATGCCGGTTCGAAGTAGTTTTCGAATAATATATCTGATCTCGGTCTCTCCGAACCGACAACGATAGTTTTAAAACTGGTCAAATTTGATAGTTGGTTATTCAATTATTAAATAACTAAAATTCAACCAAAGATTTAACTAAGCACGGTTAAGCACAAAGCAAACCTAAGCCTCCTTAATTGATCTTTTCGTTAACTAAAAGCCCGTTGTAAACACTCGTACCAAAATACTTTTACAAAGATATATTTACAAGTCTCCTCTACTCTTTCAATATTTAGAAAATATCACATACTTATCTCGACGGTATAAGTATATTCACAAACCATTAGAAAGATTTCACTTCCAAAACATACTTATTTGGGTTAAACAAATGTAACTTAAACATTTATAAAAATAAACTCAAAACACTTTTGGTGTAAGTAAACGGGTCATATGGAAACTAAACAAAGTATATTTAACATCACTTTCCCATTTTAAACAGTACTATCCCTCGATAAACAATGAGATCAAACAAGTTAAAAAACTATCATTGCCTCGACACACGTTCTTAATTCTCAAGATAGAGACGAGTTTCCATACGACGGAATTTGGTGTTAAGTATGAAAATAACACTTTCCATCCATCGTAATTTAAAATGATCATTTATGAAAATGGGTATCGGCATTTTTATAAATCCCTTCTTTATAAAATGTCTTTATAAAACAACTTATATTTTACAAATTCCTTCTATAAAAATATTATTTATAAGTTATAAAATTCCCTTTATAAATATCTAAACATAATTTACCTCCTTTTACAAATCTTCAAGTTTATTTAATAAACTCCTTTATAAACATCCTTTATAGAGTTTACAAATCTCTTTTATAAACTTCTTTTATAAAGTATCGTTTATAAAACTCATTTTATAAATCCACAAATTTGTTTGCAACTCTTTTTATAAAACTCCAAATTCATTTATCTTCCTTAAAAACAAAAATCACTTTAAAAAGGATAAACCCTTTTTACTTCTTTCAAGATAAACCTTCATTATTATAATAACTTTTAATGAAAATAAACATTTTCTGAAATAATATTAAAACATTTACATATATATACATAAATTAGAAAAGAAAAATAAAAGAAATTAAAAGTAAAATAGAGAAGTACAAAAACTAATTTTAAATAAAATATCATAGAAATTCCAAAAGGTCAGATTCAAAATAAATTTTCAAAATCGGAAACCATTACCAAATCAAACAGCAATTAGTAGTATTTTTCAAAATACTATATCGAGGCCAATAGTTTATATCACTTAACCAATGTTATTACTACCCTTTTCACTAAAAATGGTCAACTTTAACATATATCGATGTCATACCCAATATGGCAAAACCATCAATTTTTAACATCTATCAACCTATATAACTTGCATATGGCTGTAATAATATCAACAAATATATAACTGAAATTAAAAATTCACAATGTTGAGAAATACGGATTTTTCAACAAAATTCCTTGTATTTCAAATTAGGTGACATTTGCTTTTGCAAGTGGATTTTTAACCAAATCACCCAAACATTCATTGAAAAATAAAGAGTTTTATTTACTGTATATCATACTAATTATCCAAAATGGTGAGTTTAACACATCGAAATTCCGGCGGACGCTTAGGCCTTCCAGTCAGAAATAAAATCGAACGACGTCAATTTTTGCCCAAATTTTCACTTGTTTCAAGTTTAACCAAACCAACTCAATCGCGTAGCTATCACCATTACGAGCAAAATGCAAAATGTCTCGCCTCGATTTGACCTCGTATGAGAGAATTATGGTATTTTATAATCAACACGCATTTAGTTAATTAATTAAAGACTTAAATAATAATATGTCTCACCCCCCCCAAACAGTCCCAGCTCGGCCCAATAGCTACAGACCCAAACCCACTTCCCCCTTCTTCATCCATCTCTATCAAAATCAGATGCACATGAAACAGTACATGGCCGTGCACTCCTTCCATCACCCCGATCAACGAAACCAAGATCTGACTCCACCAAAGTGCTTCGCTTCCTGAGCTCTTCGATCTATACCCCATTACCTCCCTCTTGAACCCCTCCCTCAAAACGCTTCAATGGCTGCTTCATCCTAGACCAGGAAGTGACGCGACAACCAATCAAGCACCAAGCTCCACCACAAAGCACCCAAAGGCATGCCTCTCCTTGAAAAACACCTTGCAGTTGACGTCGCGGCCTCTCGTTGCTTACAACCCACAAAAACTGAAACCCTAGAATTGGCCATCTACTATTACAAGTGTCGATCATCCGTAATCATATTCGAACAACACGAAATGCCTATGGGGTTGAAAATATAGCCATAACAAACTCAACATAATTTATTTCATGATTTTTAGTTGAGTAGAATGCTAGATTTTAATTTTTGAAGTTGGACTCCATTTTTGTTAACTGGGAATGTAAAAGGAGAAAGGAAAGGAGGGAAAGATTGGGAGTGATGAAAATGAATAATGTAAGAGTTGGATGCCCTTAAATCCAAATTAAATACATTACTTTACCCATAAGATAAACGAGCTTTCTCAAGTTAGCCACTTTTCCCAAGCAACATATCACATCAACAAAAAGTATATATTTTGAAATTTTAAAATTTCATTTTTTTTCTAAATATTTTGAAAATAGATTTTTTGTGGTACTCCACTGCACAAAATCTCTTTCTTGAACGAACCGCGAATGACATAAATAAAAATATGATCGTGCACCAAAATGCTATACAATCACAAATCAACAATAAAATACACTAATTATTTTATTATATAAAATCACAAAAATACCGTCGTTTGCCGAAAATCATCAAACGATAATATAAATATTTTCTAAATTAAAAATTATGGGAAAATCAAATAAATTAAAATAAAATCACATCATTAGAAGTCAAGTCGTAATATTAATGATTGATTTTCTAATTATTTATTAAATTTGAATCAAATCTGAACATTTAAACAAGTAAATATTCCTATTTAAACGTTAAAAAAATTTGGGTCGTTACAGGTGGTGTAAGGCCCGTGTGGCAACCATTTGTCTAAAGTATGACATTATAAATGAAGGGAAAATGGTGTAAGGCCTTTGTAACATCCCGGAAATTTTGGCAATATCAATTTAATAATCTGTGTTAAAAATTAAATTAATATGATAATAATTGTTAATAAGATTTGAATTGATTTAATAATTTTCTTTTAAATAAATATTTAACTGATAATTTATCTTTTAAAAGCTAATAAATTGTTTTCTATTTATTTATATATATATTTGTATATATTGTAAATAGACAAGGTCTGTTTTTAAATTTTGATAAACAAGGATATGTTTTCAAATCCTAATCTTTTTGGTAATTACAATTTGGAAACTTGATTAAATTTAATATTAAATAAATAACCATTAGCTTTAAAATATATACTCAAGGTAAAGTCAAAATTTGTTTAGAATGATTTTCGCTTAAAATTTGATAAAAAGGTTTGTTTTGTTTTAAACATAGCTTGATAGTATAAGTAATTTATTAAATAAGAGACTAATCTCATTTATAAATTATTTTAATTTAATAATGAGCTTTATTAATAATATAATGTCTTTACAAGTAGATTTTTAATATAAATAGAAATTGTTATATATATTTTAGAAGAAATTATGGTTTTAAAATTTAAATAAATCTTTCAAAAAAATATATATAATAAAATATACCTTAAAAATATTTAAAATAAGTATAAAATAAAATAATAATAGGTAATTAAATATTTGATAGTTTAAGTTTTAAAATAAAAATAAACACACTCATGATAGAAATAGAATTAAATACTTAGGTTAAATTTTATAACAAATAACTATAGCAACTTTATATTTATATACATAAAGTATATATATGCATAAAATAGGATATAACATACCCAGGCAAGTAAAAATAAAATAAGCTAAGTAGGGAACACAAAGTACTCCAACATTTAATGCAAGCAAGTAAAGTCATTTAAATTTGTTTTAAAGATCAACTCAGCCCCCATTAGTAAAGCAATCACTGATAAAAAAATGAATACTTGTACCTGAATTTGTTTAACTCAGAACATCACTCCCTGTACAACTCCTCTATATCTATATTTATTCTCATTCGTTCAGCATAACAAACCTAAAGTAATAACAAATACTTCCATCTCTACAAACTTAAATAATGTTTGCCTTACAACAACAAGCAAGAAGATGGAGGGAGAAAAATAAAAGAAACCATATTCTAGTTTTTAAGTTCAAGCTGTTTCAATACAAAAATGCTCTGTTCATTTTCAAAACAAGTGAGTAACTTCATATTTTAAATAACCTAAGTTTAAAATCTAGTTGTATGATGAATATCTGAGATTTGTTTGTGTGAAAATATATGCACTATACTGTATTTTGGTGAAATAATGCCTGCATATTGTTATCTGGATATACCTCTGTTTATAGATTTCAAAACTCTGGGTTAGTTCAAAAATCATTACAGCTTAATCTATTGATTGTTAGGAAAAAGTATATAAACAAAATATGTTTGTTCGATCATAAAGTAAATTTTAAAATTTGAATTCAAGTTAAACAAAGTAGGTCTGCTCTGAAAACCTTAAAGAACAGTTAAAGTTTAATATAAATGATATTTTTAAATATCTTGGATTATCAATTCAAGTTTATAAACTGAATAGCTATCCTGATTTTTAAAACTTGAATCACGTTTTTTAGTAATGATTTGAGTTTGCATTTCTGGTTTGATCGATTCGGGGATTTTGGGTTGCCTTGGGCAATACCGTTGATCGGAGTGGTTGAGGTTCATTCTGGAGGTAGATGAGTGATCGAAGAGGCCAGGAAAAATGGCCGATGGTGATGAAATTCATCGAGGAGGTTGCCGTAGTGGATTTTTATTTAGAACCCTAGTTTAACTAGGCTATGTTGTTCGATCAACCACGGGTTTTACAGTGGATCGAGTGCTACCATTTTTTGGGAAATGGAGGTAGAAGTGTTGACGAAGGTGTAGCCGGAGCTTCCGACCTTCAGGTGGTCGGAGCGGCGAGGTTGAAGCGTTGACAGGTTTCGAGGGGGAAACCTGGTTGTGTTTCCAGGTGAGGTTAGGAGCTCTATTTTGATTCAAGAAAAGGTGGTGGAATTGGAGTGCTGTGATGTTGTCAGGGGATGGTCGTTGATGGGGTGGAGTGCTGGTGGATGGCCGGAGATGGCCAGAGCCACAGTGCAAATGCACTGAGCAGTTGAAATTCTGGTGAACTTTGGGTGTGTGCAGAGGGGTTGAACTTGGGGAATACTCGAGTTATTCGAGTGGCTGACTCGAAGCAGAGGGAGGGATGACTCGAAGTAATTTTGGTCTGGCTCGAGTCTGTTATTTGTTCCAGGCTTTGTAGAACCTGATAGTAAAGTTTGTTTTGAGTTTTTAAAACAAATTTAAATGAAAACTTAGATTTGTATACCAGATTTAAATCAGAGTTTAAATCTAGTTGAAGTATGAATTCAAATTTATTTTTGAATTCAAAAATCTAAAATGAAGTAAAAGTTTTAATTCATTTAAATGTAGTTTCAGTTTTTTAATTAAATTAAAAATTTGAAACTAGAATTTAAACAGTGGTTTAAATTCAAAGATAAAGTATAGTTTCAAATGAAACTTCTAAATCTTAAAAGGAAATTTGGATTTTTTTTTAAAGCAAGATTTAAAATCAAGGCTTCAAAACAAAGTTTGAAATCAATGTTTAAAACTAATGGATTCAAGTTTACTTTGAATCCAAATCTGAAAATTTAAATCAATTTTAAATATGAATGTTTTAAAAATAAGTTTAAATAAAATAGTCTTAAAAAGTAAATTTGTTTAAAACAAATGTTTAACTTGATTTTGAGAAATTCTTTTATAAAAGGTTTTTGAATGGAAAGTAAATGAATTTGCAAGTTAAATAATTAATGTATTTTAAAGATTGATTTTGCATAGTAATTTAGTTTAAAAGCCTTTTCCTTATATAAATTTCATATGTAAGTAATAAATGTTATTTACATTTATTTAAAAGATTTTAAATTGAATTTAAATTGGGTTAATGTTTAAACACTAATCACTTTGAATCTTAAATTCAAAATGGAATTTGAATTTAAATTTAAAATTTAATGTTCTAATACACTTTAATATTGAGGGAGTCATTAATAAAGAAATAAATTATCTTAGAAATAATTAAGATATTAAAATGATTTAATGAATAAGTTAAATTAAGAATGACTTCTTTATTTAATTAATAATTTAGAATTAAAGATTAATTAAGGGAGTAATTAAGGAATTGTTTTTAATTAATTAAGAAAATTAACTAAGGATTATTTAAGATAATTAATTAATGTGATTAATTTTGATAATTAATTAGATTAATTAATTTAGATAATCTATTGTAAATTGTTAAATGTAATTACTTGATAAAAGTAATTAAGAGATTTATTACTTATTGTAATTAATTTAGATGATATGATTAATTTAAGTTAATTAATTTAGTTTAATTAATTTAAGATAGTCATTTGATAAATTGAAAGTGAAATTTACTTAGTGTAATTAATGGAGCATAATTACTTAGGGAAGTAATTAGATGATAATTACTTGATGTAATTAATACAAGATGATTTGTAAGTGAAGTAATTTGGGTAATTACTTTTGTCATTAATCAAAGGATTAATTAATGGAGATAATTAATTATGGGATAATTAATTTATTTAATAAGTAATTAAGGATAGTTAATTATTGGTTTGTTATTAATCAAGGGGGATTAATAATTGTGTTTAATTAAAGATTAAATTACTTAATGTAATTAACTTAAATGAAGTAATTTAATTTAAATATAAATTAGAGATCATTAATTAATATAATTAATGATGTAATTATGAATTGTTTAATTAAGGAATAATTAATAATGAGGTGATTAATTAATGTAATTAATTAAGGATAAATGTAATTAATTATATTTAATTAATAAATGAAGTAATTAAGTGTTAATCACTATAAATGATTTAGGATAATTAATTTGTGGAATTAATTTAGGACTAAATTACTTATTGTAATTAGAGAATGATTAATCAAGGGTGTTTAATCAAGATGAATACTTAGAGAATGATTAATTAATTTGATATATAATTAGTTAATGGTTGTACGAGCAGGATTTATGGAATGAGTAATTAATTTAATTTACTTTAAATTAATTAAAGATAGAAGTAATTAATTTAATTCATTTTAAATTAATTATAGATTGTGAATAATAAATCATTGCTTTTGGATGATGATATTGATATTTCATTGATTGATCGTGATCTCGGATATGAGATGAGTAATATCTATGTGATATGGATGCTTGGTTTAAGTATGATAATATTACCTATCTGTTTATGATGATATGGATTATCAGTTTATGGTGATAATGTGATTATTTGTTGTGATATTGTGAATTATCTATCCGTGTGTATATAGATAATAATTGAATTAAATTGTTTTAAACTTTAAAACAACTTGGCCTTAAAAGATACGTTTTTGGATTTCGATGAGACCGGGATCGGGTTTCCATATTTGGACATCCAAAAACCACATCGATCCAAATTAACGATAGGTCATGAATCTGAAGTGAAGATGAAGATTCAGAGTGCAAGGGTTATTGTCGTTAACTCTGATGGTAATTCCAAAATAAGTGTAACAAGATAATGCCTTCGATTTCGTTCGAACCCGGAACGAACTTGTATGGATTGAATGCTTTCAGAACATCGTCAGTTGGACGATGAGCATTCTAAGTGATGTGTTCTGATGAGGTAATCATAGCCTCAAGCTTCATCAACCGGGAATAGCTAAAACAGGGGAGGTGCAGCAAGGCTTCGTGGGTAGCACCTACTTGAGAGCGAGATATACCCCTGTCTAGATGTCCCTTTTTATTCGGCTGTGTGGGTAGTTGGTTGCAAACAACTACGAGGTTGTTTTGTTTGGGACTGTCCAGTAAGGGATGGTTCCGGCCTTGTGTTGCAGGGGATTGGGAGTGATCCTCGGTACGCTGATCTAGGCCAGGTACTGTGACGGGCGGTACCCCAATAGCCCTGCCATTGTATGGAATCCAATCTCCAATAAGTGTCGAACGTATTAGTTGTGCCCAACTATGTTGGAACGTGAGATGTAAGCATTCCAGCTATTTCTGTATTTTATTTTGAAAACCTTAGACCTATTATAATATCACTGGATTTCCTATCAAATGTTTGGTTAGCGTAAGGTAAAAACTTATCCATGTTTATGTGTGGGGAGTCTTACGTGATACCCTTGTTTTCAAAAGGTTTTTAAAGGTAAGCAACTTTAACCGTTACTCATACCAGACCCATGTCTGACCCGGAGTTTATTTTTGTTTTTCCTAAACTCTTGGGTACTCAAATTTTTACGAGTAGCCAAGGGATTCAGGTTAGCTTTGACAAATTCTGAAGGAGCAATGGAGCAGGAGGCTTCAGCGTTATTGATATATATTTTTCCACTGTGTTGGTATCTCTGTGTTGTATTTGAGTTGTATCGAATTGTATTAACTAGACAGGTGTTTATAACTGTCTAGTATGTGATGTATTATCTGTGTAACTCCGATGGATGTTGTATATTATGTAATACTTATGTGATTAATATAATTTATTCGTTCCGCTGTTGAGATTCTGATGTTGTTTTCTTCTTTCTTCTGTATCTTTTCTCTTTTCTATCCCTTTCTTTCTTAAAGATGATACGTCTTCCTGAGCGTAGGAAGTCGGGCTCTCACAGTTGTTATCAAAGCGCTAGGTTGAGTGAATACTTAGGCTCTGGAGTGGTATCTTTCTTGAGAGAGCGTATTTGTAATTTTGAATATATATATATATATATATATATATATATATATATATTTCTGCCTATATGTTGGGTTACCTGTGACATCTCGGAATTTCGAGGAATTTAAAATGCGATAATCTCTTATTTAAATTATTTAAAATTGATTAAATTTTTATTTTCAAATACAAATAACCAATAAATTAATAATGTGATGTTTTAAATTAAGATTTTAGATTGATATTAAATAAGAATAATTAGTTTTAAAATCTAATCTGTGTTATTTTATAAATAGATTTAAATAGTCCTATTATTTTTAATTAAATAAGTATTATATAAATGTGTATATTTATGTGGTTGGAAGAAAATTATAATTTGAGAATTTAAAATAAAAAGATTTCCTATTTAATTACAATAAAATATATCTTAAATTTTAATAAATCGCTACTTATTCACTTTTGATCTATAAAATAATTGGTTGTAATTTTAGTAATAATGTTCAAATTAAAATAAATCTTGTCAATATTAAATATTAAATATAAAACAAAAATATGGTTAAATGTAAAGTATTAATATATATATATATATACTTATAAACATAAGAAACTATCATATTTAACATAAGTAAAAATAGATAAATATAAATAAAGTGTTGGGTAAGTTTAGTTTAAAAATAGGAAGATATACATTAGTTAAATACATTAAGTTTAAAAATAGAAATACAAAATAGTAGTTATGTAAAAATAGAAATAAATTCACAAGCTAATATAATAGAAATAAATATAACAATTTGAAGTTAAACACTTAAGATAATTCTAACTTAAAAAAAACACAGGCAAGAAATATACATACTATAACCTTATGTATATGCAAAGGAATAAGTCTAAACACAAAATAAGATACATACAAGATGTACAAACTAAAATAAATATATGTACTATAGCAAGTTTAGATAGGCAAGGCTCATAGACACAAGAAAAGAAAAAAAATAAAATATCTTCATTTGTTTGCACAGGCATAAGTACATACGAATTTAATTAAAGGGATAAGTATGACATTGTTCATTAATGCTTGTGTACAAAATGTTTACTCATAGCCTCCATAACAAAAGATCTCTGATCAAAAATAGTAAATCTTGTACCAGCAAACAATGTAGCCTTTGCACTTGTTTTATTAAATATCAAGTTTTCTTCCCATTTTCGTTCATTTGTAAAACATGGCATACTCAAGTTCAAAGCTAAATTCATCTCTGTTCAAACCTTTTCAAAACCCTGTTATCATTTTTCAAAAGCCTGAGCAAGGCTATTCACAAATGCAAGCCTGGAAGCAATCCAAGCATTTCAGTTTCTAAAGAAAACAAAGCATTTCCAAAGTTTCATCTTCGAATAAAAGCCTGTAAGCATTTTCAACAATCCCTGTAACCATTCTTCAAATCAAGCCAAACCTTTTAAACTTTCAAGTTCCAGTTTTTAAAGTTTTTTGTCCAAGCAAGGCATTGTCTCTGGAATCAAAACAACAAAAGAAAGCAGTCAAGTTTTCAGTTTTAATCAAGTTTCAAATTTCGAAGCTCATTCCAGTTTCAAGTCTCTACCTTTTTCTATAACAGGTGAGTAAACACCTTTATTTAAAAATCTAAATATGTTAACAATGGCTGCTTGTGAGATATTTGTGGTAATTATAACTTGCATGAATATATATAAGTATAGAATTCTGGTATACGTTTGTATTCACGTGTACATGCTTCAGTTTGAATTTATTTTTGTGATACTCTGTGCTCCCCTGAGATTTGATACAGGGTGTATCTTTGTTTACAAATTCAAATTATTCTCAACAGAATATTGTTATGCTTTAATTTTTCGAACAAAACAAGAGAATTAAACTTAGATTGAGATTTTTAGAAGCTGTTTAAACCATTTTGAAGAAAATACTACTGCAACATTGTTTACAGGAGATCAAATGACCATTTGATAAAATTCGTTTGTTGTAAAATATTAATTCAAGCTTATAACTTGGATTCTTACAGCAAATTAGGATTTTTAAAACAAAAACGGAGATTTTTAGTTTTGAATTCACAGAGCAGTTTGAATTTGAATGAAAATTGTATTTTTCCCATTTTCTAACATTCGAACCCATTTAAAATCATGAAAATTTGTTCGAAGCTTGTTCGAACATCATTGATGTTGAGAAAATTGTCAAAGAATTTTTTCTATTTCGTAAATCAATTGAATTTCGAGGAATTTAAAATGCGATAATCTCTTATTTAAATTATTTAAAATTGATTAAGTTTTTATTTTCAAATATAAATAACCAATAAATTAATAATGTGATGTTTTAAATTAAGATTTTAGATTGATATTAAATAAGAATAATTAGCTTTAAAATCTAATCTTTGTTATTTTATAAATAGATAATAGTCCTATTATTTTTAATTTAATAAATATTATATAAATGTGTATATTTATGTGGTTGGAAGAAAAATATAATTTGAGAATTTAAAATAAAAAGAGTTCCAATTTAATTACAATAAAATATATCTTAAATTTTAATAAAACTCTACTTATTCACTTTTGATCTATAAAATAATTGGTTGTAATTTTAGTAATAATGTTCAAATTAAAATAAATCTTGTCAATATTAAATATTAAATATAAAACAAAAATATGGTTAAATGTAAAGTATTAATATATATACTTATAAACATAAGAAACTATCATATTTAACATAAGTAAAAATAGATAAATATAAATAAAGTGTTGGGTAAGTTTAGTTTAAAAATAGGAAGATATACATTAGTTAAATACATTAAGTTTAAAAATAGAAATACAAAATAGTAGTTATGTAAAAATAGAATAAATTCACAAGCTAATATAATAGAAATAAATATAACAATTTGAAGTTAAACACTTAAGATAATTCTAACTTTAAAAAAAACACAGGCAAGAAATATACATACTATAACCTTATGTATATGCAAAGGAATAAGTCTAAACACAAAATAAGATACATACAAGATGTACAAACTAAAATAAATATATGTACTATAGCAAGTTTAGATAGGCAAGGCTGATAGACACAAGAAAAGAAAAAAAATAAAATATCTTCATTTGTTTGCACAGGCATAAGTACATACGAATTTAATTAAAGGGATAAGTATGACATTGTTCATTAATGCTTGTGTACAAAATGTTTACTCATAGCCTCCATAACAAAAGATCTCTGATCAAAAATAGTAAATCTTGTACCAGCAAACAATGTAGCCTCTGCACTTGTTTTATTAAATATCAAGTTTTCTTCCCATTTTCGTTCATTTGTAAAACATGGCATACTCAAGTTCAAAGCTAAATTCATCTCTGTTTAAACCTTTTCAAAACCCTGTTATCATTTTTCAAAAGCCTGAGCAAGGCTATTCACAAATGCAAGCCTGGAAGCAATCCAAGCATTTCAGTTTCTAAAGAAAACAAAGCATTTTCAAAGTTTCATCTTCGAATAAAAGCCTGTAAGCATTTTCAACAATCCCTGTAACCATTCTTCAAATCAAGCCAAACCTTTTAAACTTTCAAGTTCCAGTTTTTAAAGTTTTTTGTCAAAGCAAGGCATTGTCTCTGGAATCAAAACAACAAAAGAAAGCAGTCAATTTTTCAGTTTTAATCAAGTTTCAAATTTCCAAGCTCATTCCAGTTTCAAGTCTCTGCCTTTTTCTATAACAGTTGAGTAAACACGTTTATTTAAAAATCTAAATATGTTAACAATGGCTGCTTGTGAGATATTTGTGGTAATGATAACTTGCATGAATATATATAAGTATAGAATTCTGGTATATGTTTGTATTCACGTGTACATGCTTCAGTTTGAATTTATTTTTGTGATACTTTGTGCTCCCCTAAGATTTGATACAGGGTGTATCTTTGTTTACAAATTCAAATTATTCTCAACAGAATATTGTTAAGCTTTAATTTTTCAAACAAAACAAGAGAATTAAACTTAGATTGAGATTTTTAGAAGCTATTTAAACCATTTTGAAGAAAATACTACTGCAACATTGTTTACAGGAGATCAAATGACCATTTGATAAAATTCGTTTGTTGTAAAATATTAATTCAAGCTTATAACTTGGATTCTTACTACAAATTAGGATTTTTAAAACAAAAACGGAGATTTTTAGTTTTGAATTCACAGAGCAGATTGAATTTGAATGAAAATTGTATGTTTCCCATTTTCTAACATTCGAACCCATTTAAAATCATGAAAATTTGTTCGAAGCTTGTTCGAACATCATTGATGTTGAGAAAATTGTCAAAGAATTTTTTCTATTTCGTAAATCAAAGGAATGGGAACGAAGTAGGGTTTTGTTTAAGCTTTTGGACATGTCTGTGGGTGTGACGAGAGCGACTTCTATTCGTGATCGAGCTTCACGATACTTCGGGAAACGAGTGCTTGGAGTGTTGTCGAGGTGTGGTCAAAACGTGGTTGACTCCGGTGGTCTGAGCAGCGGTGACGAGGCGATTCTCCAAGCGATAGTGGCAATTCCTTTTGATCGAGGCAGCTCGATTTCGTTTTCGACGTTGGATGGCATTTCTGGGTGGTCGAATGACATGTAGGGGTAGAAGGCGACTTGTCGTAGGTGAGCTTGGGGGCTGTATGGTCGGCGGTTGCCGGTGCATGTGCATGAGATGGCTCGTGTGTTAGAGGATTTCTGTTGTGGTGGTCGACTCGAAGTAGGCTCGGGTTTTCGAGTATTAGGCTCGAGATCATACTCGAGTTTTATAAGTGAAAGGCCTGTATTTTTAAGCTCTAAGAATTAACTAAGTTTAATGGAATGAAAGAGGAGAACGTACGTGAGGGAAGAAAGCAACTCGGGAAATCTGGGGAAAAACTCGAGTGACTACTCGAGTACATATAGGGGTATTCTCGGGTTTTGCTGATGTTTGGCGAAACGTTTGCAAACTTTAAAAAAAAAATTGAAAGGAGGTAAGGGCCCAGCCTAACAATACAACAATCCAGCAAAATACAAACGGGTATCTCTACCAAAACCTGAAACAAACCAACAAACCCTAGAAAGCATTAGGTTTGCCGTCACAATATCATAACCAACAAAACAAAGCAAGAAAAAGGCGACAGAAAAACTCGAGATCAACATCTCAGATCTCTTGCATCTTCTCTTTCCCACTGCTTTCGCCTCTCTCCCAATATGAAAGGCATTGATTGAACTTGCTTCTCATACCACAGTCTTTGTTGATGCTGATGTGGTTCCTCGGGTTTGAGATGAAGCTCTGATTTACAGATCTGATGTCAAGGCGACTCAGATCTGTAGATCTGTAGTTTCCGTTGCCATCAGTATGCTGATTTGTGTTTGGGAGCTCTTTGTTACCATGATTAAGCTGCTGATGACTACTATTATCAGTATGATAGGCCTTCGGATTGAGGAGATAATGCTTGATGTACTTGCAACCAGCTTCCTTGCTCCACAAATCCGCAGGGAAATCATAATTGGTTTGGTCTTTAACCTTATTCTTAGATTTTTGAAGAATAATTCTACTGTCATTCTCTATAATAAGCCATCTTTGCTCTTTGGAAAGCTTTGACTTGTTGTGAGTACGATTATTTCTTTCCTTCCATATGTGATAAACAGCAGTAGTCAGTAAAATGTGAGCTAGATCCCTTTCGATAGACTTCTGTCTAAATTGCTTGTAAATATCCATGATGATTTGATTAAGGTCCATGCTGCTATTGTTGAACATGTTCAGCTTAGTTTTAATTTGGCTCCAAATGAAATAACTGTAATTGCATTCAAAGAATAAATGAGTAACAGTTTCATTAGCTAAGTTGCATAAGGAGCAGAGTGAATGAGAATTTCTTCCCCATTTATTAATTAAATCCAGAGTTGGCAATCTATTTTTGATAGCAAAATATGTACAGATAGCCATCTTAGGATTATTCACCTTGTTCCATATGCATTTATGCCATTCAACATTGGGCTGCTTTTTTCTAATATGCTCCCAAGTTTTCTTAAAAGAGAACTTACCTTTGCTGCTTGCTAACCATTCCCAATAATCACACTCTGCATTAGGGTCTAAAGGGATATTAGTAATCAAATTTTTATGAGGATTAGTAATTGGATGGAGATGTGGCTGCCATTGATAATTATTAATTATAACATTTACATTAGCATTAGCTTCCCCACAAATAACAAGATTGTCCCAACCAACCCTATTAATAAAGGAATCATTTTGAAACCAAGGATCAAACCAAAGACTAGTTTCACAACCAGATTTGAAATTTCTTTGAATTAAAGATTTTCCTAATTCTCTGCATTTTAAAATTTGATTCCAAGTATTGGATTGGTTATTCTTTGTTAAAGTTGTCCAAAAATTACCACTCTTAAGATATTTACCAGTCATCCATTTGGCCCATAAAGAATCACCATTGATAAATCTCCAAAAAAGCTTTAATTGGCAAGTTAAACTTAGATCATTAAGATTTCTTATACCAAGCCCACCTTCATTTTTGGGTTTACAAACTTTGTCCCAACTGATTTTATGGTATTTACCACCACAAAGGAATTCAGCACATCTATTTTCAATTTTTTTAATAGTAGCAGCAGGGATGTGGTGAGTTTGAAACCAGTATAAAATAATGGCATAAACAACAGTTTTAATTAACTCAATTCTGCCAGCAATGGATAGAAGCTTGCATGACCAAGTTTCCATCTTGTTTTGAATTTTATCAATAAGGCAGGAACAATCACTGTCTTTTATTTGATTAGCAGATAAAGGAAGCCCTAGATATTTAATAGGAAGATTACCTTCATTAACTTTAAGAACTTCTAGCACTTCATTTTTGTACCTGCAGTATTTACTAAAATATGCCTTAGTTTTAAATTCATTAATCTTGCGGCCAGCATATTTATACATATTTTCAAAGACCTCACTAATTGCCTCTGCATTATTTTTGTTAGCTTTAGAGAACAACATAAGATCATCCGCATAAATCAGGTGAGTAATGGATGGTTGAACTCTGTTTATTGGAGAAATATTGTTTTTGATAGTTTCAATATCAATTAGGATAGAAAAATATTCCATGGCTAAGGTAAAAAGATAGGGAGAAAGAGGGTCTCCCTGTCTGATTCCTCTGTTACTTTTAATGAAACCCTCTGGTTTACCATTAAAAAGAATAGAGAAGGTGGGTGTACTAATGCATTCAAAAATTAACTTACAAAACTTAGTAGGAAAATTCATACATTTCATAATATGCATAATAAAGTTTCTGTTAACTTTGTCATAAGCTTTTTGAAGATCTACTTTTAGACACATATTATCCCCTTTTTTATGGTTAAAATTCCTGACCATTTCATGAGCAAGTAAAGAATTTTCATAAATTAATCTGCCAGGAATATAAGCACATTGGTTTTCAGAGATTAAAAAGGGGAGAAACATCTTAATTCTATTACTTAAAATAGTAGCAATGATTTTGTAGACAAAGTTGCAACAAGAAATAGGTCTGTAATCTTCAATACAAGTAGGATTTTTGTTTTTAGGAATTAAGGTAATGAAAGTATGATTAAAACTTTTGAGCAGTTTACCTTCATTCATAAATTCATTTACTACTTTAGAAATAAGATCTTTGATGTTATCCCAATGGGTTTTGAAAAATTTGGCATTGAAACCATCAGGTCCAGGACTTTTATTGTCTCCTGCATTGAAAATAATTGCTTTGATATCATCAGTACTAACAGGAGCTAGTAAGATGTCAGTAGCATTATTGTTTAACACATTCTTACAAACAATATTAGGAAAATTGATTTCATCTGAGTCAGAGAGATATAACTGAGAATAGTAATTGATAGCTTCATTGACAATTTTTTCAAAATTATTAATGCACTCACCTTTATTGTCAATAATTTTACCTATGTTGTTGATATGCTTTCTACAGCTCATTTTAGCATGAAAAAATTTGGTGCACTCATCACCTTTAGTAAGCCAGTCAATTTTAGCTTTTTGCTTGTGATTGATAGAGTTAATATAAAGCTCTTGAGAAAGCTTAGCTTGATTAGAAAAGAATTTATCAATGATATCAGTGTTGTCAGGATTATCATCAGCAAGCTTTTGCAAAAATTTTCCTTCCTCCCTTAAATTATTTAAACAGTTATTATTACTAAAATTAGCCTTATTACAGTTTTTGATAGTGTTTTTAGTATTTTTAAGAAACTTGCTAAACTGGACTTGATAAGAACCATTATTAGAGAAGGAAAAACAATCTTTAACAATATCATTATAATCATTGTTTAAAACCCAACCATTTTTAAATCTAAAAGGAGCAGCTTTAGGTTTATTATTATTATTAGAATGGTTTTGGAAAAAATTAATCAGTAAAGGAGTATGGTCGCTAGTATTTTGCTCAATAGAGTAACAACAGAGATTAGGAAAAGAATTACAAAAATTATTATTAATTAACACTCTGTCTAACTTGCAATGAATATTTTTCTCCTTACCAGATTTCCAAGTGTATTTATTACCAATCATATTAGGCTCAATAAGCCCAGTTTCAAGCAAAAATTTATTAATTTTATCAAGCTTACTGTGAGGGATTTTATTACCACCAAATTTTTCATTAACATGAAAAACAGTATTGAAGTCACCTAAAATAATCCATGGTAAATCATAGCTTTGACTAAGAGCTTTTAATCTATACCAAAGACTGTTTCTTTCATTTTCGAAATTACTACCATAAATACAGGTTATTTGAAGGGAAAACCCACCAACATTTTTGAAATTGCAGTCAATAAATTGAATATCTTTATTAACATTAACTAAATTCCAAATATTAGAATCCCAAATGACAAGGATTCTACCTTTACTACCACAGTCATTATTGTTAATAGATTTCCAGTTATTAGACAGTTTAAAACAAAATTTCTCAGTGTTGTTATCATCCATTTTGTTTTCAATGAGGGCAACAACAGATGGTTTGTAAATTCTAACCATATTTAAAATATCAGTTTGTTTAGCAGGGGAATTCATACCCCTAACATTCCAGGCCATGATAGTCAGAAAAATTAATTAAAGGATAAACAAAAAAGAAAAAGAAAAAGACACAGAGTTTCAAATCGAACCTGAAACACTGCTACCCTTACCTTTCCTCTTTTTGTCTGATCTCTTAGCTTTTAGCCTAGTGGTCATTTCATTCCAGTCTGGATTGATTGATATGTATTTCTGCCCAAAAGCTTTCTTCTCTTTTCCCATGTTTTTGTATTTACCAATAGCTTTAGTCTTATGAATATGAAGTTCTGAAATATCAAATTGCTTTTCAGGTTCCTCCATAACATTATCAGATGTAGAAGCGATGTAACTTTCTGGGATTATAATTCGAGAGATGTCAAACTCCTCAGTATTGCGAGGCAAGGTTGAGTAGATGCCACCATTGTCCTCAACTTCTGCAGCTATATCTGGTGGTGGTTCGCTCTCCATAGAAAATTCAGGACTTTGGTTGGTGCACAAAGGCTGAATATTGTTTGTGATAGTCTCATGATTGTTTGTAATTAAACATAACTCTGAAATTGGGGGGATTTCAGAGTTAAAGACCTCTTTACTAAATATTCCCTCCTCAGATCTGCATTGGGTACTGTCTTTTGAATTTTCTATTATTTTCCCTATATGATGAACTTCCTCAGCAAGGATCTGGTCACCTTGATCAGTGAGCAAAGGAGATGTTGTTTTTTGATCGAGTATGATACCATTCTGGTTGATTCGATCTTTATTCTTTTGAGTATTTGAATCTTTTGGTATCTCTTTGTTGAGATTCGAAATTGTATCTGCATCATTTTCACAATCGATGACTATTTCCTTATTTTGATTGAGAGCTTTGGGTATCCATCTTTGTTCAGTGACACATTGCTCTCTGATGTGTCCAAAACATTTACAGATGCTACACTTCGGTGGAACCCATTCGTACTCAATCTTTTGGGTGATGTTTTCTCCATTGTATAACGTAAGATTTATTTCTTGAGGAAGTTCATCATTTGCAGATACCTCCACCAGAAGACGAGCATAATTCAATCTCGTTTTCAAGGTTGTAGCTGCATCCATCTTAATGGGTTTTCCAATAATGCTGGCCATCACGCTGAAGGCTTCGCGATCCCAAAGTTTAAGATTAACATTGGGTAGCTTAACCCATATCGGCATCGTACTAAGGAGATCCCTATCCATATTAAGGGACTCAAACCATCTTCTCATTATGATGAGCTTTCCATTATAAAAGTATGGGCCATTCTGAATGATCGAATCGCAATCTTGAACTTCTTTGAATTTAACAATAAAAAACCCATTTTCTCTGGTAAAAATTTCAAAATCTCCAACAGGTTTCCAAACACGTTGAATGTAAGCTTTGAAATATGAATAATGCGGTTTGGTACCAACAACATAAACCAAAATCGAATTACTCCAACAATCAATTGCTCTTTTGCAAACAGATTCTTTTATCAAACCGAATTTCTTACTATTGATTTTGATCGGAGCAATAGTTTCAAGATTGCATTCATCATTGTTGGGTTCTTTAGATTGCTCAGAAACGATTTCAGCCCAAGATCTTTTCCCTTGCGTCTTGTTCAGAGAAAAATTTGTGGGTTTCTTTGGTTGATACGATTGATTTCTTGTATATGGAGGAGGGATGGTCGGATTCTGATCATCTGTCTTCTTTGTTTGAGCGAAACCGCCCCGCGAATTTTTCTGATATTCATTTATCAAGGGTTGTCGTTTCTTCTGTGATCTTGATTGAACCAATTGAAACTCATCCTTATCAATGATGATACCATTGCTTGATTCTCTGAATTGAGATTCAGGTGGTCTGTTTAGAAGATTTGAGGAAGAAAGATGAGGGAGATTTCTGTGAGGGGAGATATTTTCCCCCATGGCTGAGGAAAACCCTAAATGTAATAATGAAGTCTACTAATTATTGCAACTTCTGTTTATATAAACTGCATTGCAAACTTTAAAAATAAACCAATTGAAGTTATATCACTTAAACAATTTTAAGTGACCATTATTATTTAATTGTTCAAACAGGAGTAGTTAAGAAAGGTTGACAAATTTATATTTGTAATGAATTAACTAATTAAAGATTTATATGGTAATTAAAGAATGTTTTAATAATTGATTAATTAACTTTTAAAGTCTAAGTTAATTTAATTAAAGGTTAGTTAATTAATATAAAGAAAGTTTTAAGAAAAATTAGTTAATTAAATTGTAATTACAATTTACTTAATTAAGAAATTAGAGGTTGATTAATGAGTAATTAAGTTTGATTTATTTATAAATAAGCCTTATTAATTAATAATTAAGAGATATTTAATCTATAATTAAAGTTAATTAGGAATTAATTAACTATTATTAAGGGTTGGTTAATTTTAACTAAGGATTGATTAACTGGTAATTAAGGGTAAATTAATTTGTTATTAAGTCTTATTAATTGATAATTAAGGTTTATTAATTGATAATTAAAAAAAGTAGTTAATTTGTAATTAAAGAATTAATTAATTTGTTTAAATGTAGTTAAGGAATGAATTACCCCATTTTTATTAATCAAATGGATGTGATTGATTCAAGATAATTAATTGTTAATTAATTAAAGATATTCATGTGATGGTTTATTAAGTATAAATACTTAATGAAATTTGGGAGTATAATTACTTAGCAAAGTAATTAACGTATAATTACAGGACGTAATTAATTAAAGGAAATTACTTAATGGGAAGTAATTAAAGTAGAATTACTTTGTAGGAGTAATTAAAGATTTATTACTTAGTGTAATAAATCAAAAGGGATTTATATAATTAATTAAAAAGTTAATTAATTTAGATAAGTAATTTCAAGATGAAAATTCCTGTATATGATGTAGGTTGATAAATGGAAGTGAATAATTTAAGTTAATTAATTAAGGTTTAATGTAATTAATTATAGTTAATTAATTGATGAAAATAATTTATTAAGGATTATTAATGTAATTAATGAAATAATTAATAGTTAATTACTGTGAATGGTTAAAGATAATTAATTTGTGAAATAAATTAAAGGGAAATTACTGGAATGTAATTAAAGATTAGTTAATCAAGAGTGATTAACTAAGATGGAAATTTGGAGAATGATTAATTAATTGGTTTGAAATTAATTAATGATTATGTAAGCAGGATTTATAAGATGGAGTAATTAATTTAATTTACTTTAAATTAATTAGGGATGAAGTAGTTAAATTTAATTCATTTTAAATTAATTAGAAATGAGATAATTAATTTAATTCATTTTAAATTAATTATAAATGGTGTGATTATTTATCCTTGCTTATGTATGGATGGATGACATTGGTTGCCTTAAATGGTTTGAAATCTCAGATATGAGATAAATAGTACTGTATGATATGGATTATCTATTTATGATGATATTGTGAATTATCTATTGTGATGATATGAATTATCTATCTCTGTGTATATAGATAAGGAAATGAATTGTTTTAACTTTTAAAACAACTTGGCCTTAAAAGACACGGTTTGGATTTGATGAGACCGGGATCGGGTTTCCAGATTTGGATATCCGAAAACCACATCGATCCAAATTAACGATAGGTCGTGAATCTCAAGTGAAGATGAAGATTCAGAGTGCAAGGGTTATTGTCGTTAACTCTGAGGGTGATTCCAAAATGAGTGTAACGAGATAATGCCTTCGATTTCGTTCGAACCCGGAACGAACTTGTATGGATTGAATGTTTTCAGAACATCGTCAGGTGGACGATGAGCATTCTAAGTGATGAGATCTGATAAAGGTAATTGTGACCTCAAGCCTCATCAACCGGGAATGGCTAAAACAGGGGAGGTGCAGCAAGGCTCCGTGGGTCGCACCCACTGGGGAGTAAGGTCATCCCTGTCTAGATGTCCCTTTTTATTTCGGCTTAGTGGTGCGGTTGATGATCACAACCGTGGGGTGATTTTATTCGGAACTATCCAGTAAGGGATGGGTCCGGCCTTGTGTTGCAGGGGAGCGGGCGTACTCCTCGGTACGTTGATCTAGGCCAGGTACTGTGACGGGCGGTACCCCAGTAGCCCTGCCATTGTATGGAATCCAAAATCCAATAAGTGTTATTGATTTTGATTGTAAACCTAGTATGCTGGAATTTAATGAATGTAACAATTTCGGCTATTTCATATTTACTTGAAAACTCTAGACCTATTATAATATCACTGGATTTCCTATCAAATGTTTGGTTAGCGTAAGGTAAAAACTTACCCATGTTTATGTGTGGGAAGTCTTACGGGATACTTTTGTTTCCAAATGATTTTTAAAGTTAAGCAACCTTAACCGTTTACTCATACCAGACCCATGTCTGACCCGGAGTTTATTCCTGTTTTTTCCTAAACTCTTGAGTACCCAAATTTTTACGGGTAGCCAAGGGATTCAGGTTAGCTTTGACGAATTCTGGAGGAGCAATGGAGCAGGAGGATTCAGCGTATATATATATATATATATATATATATATATATATATATTGGTTCCGCTGTGTTACTGTTTATGTGTATTTCCGTTGTGTTGTATCTCTGTGTTGTATTTGTGTTGTATCGAGTTGTATTAACTAGACAGGTGTTTATAACTGTCTAGTATGTGGTGTATAAGTTGTGTATCTCTGATGTATACGATACTATGTAATCTTTGATGTGATATTTTATATTTTATTCGTTCCGCTGTTGAGATTCTGATGTTGTTTCTTCTTTCTTCTCTATCTTTTCTACTTTCTCACCTCTTTCTTTCTTAAAAACGATACGTCTTCCTGGGCGTAGGAAGTCGGGTTGTCACATTACCTGTTCGGGTTTTCCAATATAAGTTATAAAGGTAGATAGGGTAGTGTTGTGTGTAACACGACTACCGATGGTTGGAGTTTGTTGAGGTTGGAAGTGTATCTGTCGAGACTATAGACCCAATATCGTCACGAGTGATCTTTGCTGTGGTGTAAGGATTTTATTGATCTCTGAAGGAAACCTGTAAAGGTTCGGAGTCCATCTTTGAGTAGAGTTTGGATCTGTCGGTTGAACAGAAGCAAGTTATGGTATCTTGATACCTCAGGAAGTAGTAGCTATGTGTTTGAGACGTAGTGACTATGGATGTTTCCGAAGATGTTTCTTTGGAACAAGTTAAGGAAGTGTGTCTGGTTCGGTGTTGTGGCTGTGTTCAGCAGGATGTTTCTGTTTGGTTTGAGGTCTGAGTTTCTCGAAGAGCTTTGGATTAGGAAGTCTTCTGGCTTAGCAGTTTTTCTTGAGGTAATTTCAGGAGCAGCAGAGTAGATCCATTTCTTCGATGGATTGGCTACATAAGCGTAAGCTGTTCTGTTTGGTAAAGAGAGAACAGTTTTTCTTTGGAATTAGGCTGGATTAATCGCAAAAGTGACTTGCGATAGTTTGAGCGTTCTCTTATGTTTCGGATATTTTTTCTGGATGTCTTCAGGAAGTCAGAGTTTTGTTAGCATCTGGAGATTGAGTTTGGTATCGATTTTGAGTTTGGTGAAGCGGCTCAGGTTTTGGAGGAACTTCTGAGTTTTATTTTTGGATCTGTTGAACCATATTTTTGGAATGTGTTGTCCAGTCTGTGCTTGTGTTCATCATCAGCATTCTCATCTATTTCAGATCAGAGTTGCGCAGTGGAAGCATGGTGGTAGCTGTTTTAGTGTGGAACCATTTGGATGTTGCAATGTTTGGATTAGAGAGTTTTCTACAGGAAAATTTTCAGGATCTTAAGTTCAGATTGGGGTGCATCTGTTTTATCTCTCCCAAATAAGAGTAGTGAGACAGTTTCCTGATTTAGGAGTAGAGTGGAGTTCTGAGTTTTGGTTGATCTTGGAAAGACCATTTTGTTAGATTGTTTTGGTTCAGTATTATTCTAAGGGCATCAGCAAGGGTCGAGCTGATCAGTAAGGATGTAGGAGACCCAGGATCGTCCGAAGAATTTTGTGGATAAGAATCGGAGATTTGATTTTGGATAAGTGTTTGATCTTCAGGAGTGAATTGTCAGTTTGGATAACTGGGATTCGTTGTTTTCACGTATCTCGGAGAGAGTACGTGTGAGATCTATCTCTGGTTGTAGAACCAGCAGTTCAGGGAGTTTTGGTTGTTGAGTCAGACTTGTCTGTAGTCTGATATCCTATCTTCTTTTGTAGATCTAGATGTGTGTAGCTTAGTAATATTCATTTTTTTGGATTCTATAGAGCGAGTAACCCGATATTTATACTCGGGGAAACTCAAGAAAATTCTATCCAGTATTTTGTCTGGATAGTTGGATTTGTTATTTGGATGATTGATTGCTATGGTTGTTAGCATATATTGATGATATATGCTTGTGTTTAAAATTAAATTTTTAATTAGATTATTTAGTTACCTTTGTTTTAAATTTCGGGGACGAAATTCTTTTAAGGGGGGAGGAATGTAACATCCCGGAAATTTTGGCAATATCAATTTAATAATTTGTGTTAAAAATTAAACTGATATGATAATAATTGTTAATAAGATTTGAATTAATTTAATAATTTTCTTTTAAATAAATATTTAACTGATAATTTATCTTTTAAAAGCTAATAAATTTTTTTCAATTTATTTATATATATATATTTGTTTATATTGTAAATAGACAAGGTCTGTTTTTAAATTTTGATAAATAAGGATATGTTTTCAAATCCTAATCTTTTTGGTAATTACAATTTGGAAACTTGATTAAATTTAATATTAAATAAATAACCATTAGCTTTAAAATATATACTCAAGGTAAAGTCAAAATTTGTTTAGAATGATTTTCGCTTAAAATTTGATAAAAAGGTTTGTTTTGTTTTAAACATAGCTTGATAGTATAAGTAATTTATTAAACAAGAGACTAATCTCTTTTATAAATTATTTTAATTTAATAATGAGCTTTATTAATAATATAATGTCTTTACAAGTAGATTTTTAATATAAATAGAAATTGTTATATATATTTTAGAAGAAATTATGGTTTTAAAATTTAAATAAATCTTTCAAAAAAAATATATAATAAAATATACCTTATAAATATTTAAAATAAGTATAAAATAAAATAATAATAGGTAATTAAATATTTGATAGTTTAAGTTTTAAAATAAAAATAAACACACTCATGTTAGAAATATAATTAAATACTTAGGTTAAAATTTATAACAAATAACTATAGCAACTTTATATTTATATACATAAAATATATATGTGCATAAAATAGGATATAACATACCCAGGCAAGTAAAAATAAAATAAGCTAAGTAGGGAACACAAAGTACTCCAATATTTAATGCAAGCAAGTAAAGTCATTTAAATTTGTTTTAAAGATCAACTCAGCCCTCATTAGTAAAGTAATCACTGATAAAAAAATGAATACTTGTACCTGAATTTGCTTAACTCAGAACATCACTCCCTGTACAACACCTCTATATCTATACTTATTCTCATTCGTTCAGCATAACAAACCTAAAGTAATAACAAATACTTCCATCTCTACAAACTTAAATATTGTTTACCTTACAACAACAAGCAAGAAGATGGTGGGAGGAAAGTCAAAGAAACCATATTCCAGTTTTTAAGTTCAAGTTGTTTCAATACAAAAATGCTCTGTTCATTTTCAAAACAAGTGAGTAACTTCATATTTTAAATAACCTAAGTTTTAAATCTAGTTGTATGATGAATATCTGAGATTTTGTTTGTGTGAAAATATATGCACTGTACTGTATTTTGGTGAAATAATGCCTGCATATTGTTATCTGGATATACCTCTGTTTATAGATTTCAAAACTCTGGGTTAGTTCAAAAATCATTACTACTTAATCTATTGATTGTTAGGACAAAGTATATAAACAAAATATGTTTGTTCGATCATAAAGTAAATTTTAAAATTTGAATTCAAGTTAAACAAAGTAGGTCTGCTCTGAAAACCTTAAAGAACAGTTAAAGTTTAATATAAATGATATTTTTAAATATCTTGGATTATCAATTCAAGTTTATAAACTGAATCCCTAAGCAAAACTTGAATCACATTTTTAGTAATGATTTGAGTTTGCATTTCTGGTTTGATCAATTCGGGGATTTTGGGTTGCCTCGGGCAATACCGTTGATCGGAGTGGTTGAGGTTCGTTCTGGAGGTAGATGAGTGATCGGAGAGGTCAGAAAAAATGGCCGATGGTGATGAAATTCATCGAGGAGGTTGCCGTAGTGGATTTTTGTTTAGAACCCTAGTTTAACTAGGCTATGTTGTTCGATCAACCATGGGTTTTACAGTGGATCGAGTGCTACCATTTTTTGTGAAATGGAGGTGGAAGTTTTGACGAAGGTGTAGCCGAAGCTTCCGACCTTCAGGTGGTCGGAGCGGCGAGGTTGAAGCGTTGATAGGTTTCTAGGGGGAAACCTGGTTGTGTTTCCAAGTGAGGTTAGGAGCTCGATTTTGATTCGAGCAAAGGTGGTAGAATTGGAGTGTTGTGATGTTGTCAGGGGATTGTCGCTGATGGGGTGGAGTGCTGGTGGATGGCCGGAGATGGCTAGAGCCACGGTGCACGTGCACTGAGCAGTTGAAGTTCTGGTGAACTTTGGGTGTGTGCAGAGGGGTTGAACTCGGGGAATACTCGAGTTATTCGAGTGGCTGACTCGAAGCAGAGGTAGGGATGACTCGAAGTAATTTTGGTCTGGCTCGAGTCTGTTGTTTGTTCCAGGCTTTGTAGAACCTGATAGCAAAGTTTGTTTTGAGTTTTTAAAACAAATTTAAATGAAAACTTAGATTTTTATACCAGATTTAAATCAGAGTTTAAATCTAGTTGAAGTATGAATTCAAATTTATTTTTGAATTCAAAAATCTGAAATGAAGTAAAAGTTTTAATTCATTTAAATGTAGTTTCAGTTTTTTAATTAAATTAAAATTTTGAAACCGAAATTTAAACAGTGGTTTAAATTCAAAGATAAAGTATAGTTTCAAATGAAACTTCTGAATCTTAAAAGGAAATTTGGATTTTTTTTAAAGCAAGATTTAAAATCAAGGCTTCAAAACAAAGTTTGAAATCAATGTTTAAAACTAATGGATTCAAGTTTACTTTGAATCCAAATCTGAAAATTTAAACCAATTTTAAATATGAATGTTTTAAAAATAAGTTTAAATAAAATAGTCTTAAAAAGTAAATTTGTTTCAAACAAATGTTTAACTTGATTTTGAGAAATTCTTTTATAAAAGGTTTTTGAATGGAAAGTAAATGAATTTGCAAGTTAAATAATTAATGTATTTTAAAGATTGATTTTGCATAGTAATTTAGTTTAAAAGCCTTTTCCTTATATAAATTTCATATGTAAGTAATAAATGTTATTTACATTTATTTAAAAGATTTTAAATTGAATTTAAATTAGGTTAATGTTTAAACACTAATCATTTTGAATCTTAAATTCAAAATGGAATTTGAATTTAAATTTAAAATGTAATGTTCTAATACACTTTAATATTAAGGGAGTCATTAATAAAGAAATAAATTATCTTAGAAATAATTAAGATATTAAAATGATTTAATGAATAAGTTAAATTAAGAATGGCTTCTTTATTTAATTAATAATTTAGAATTAAAGATTAATTAAGGGAGTAATTAAGGAATTGTTTTTAATTAATTAAGAAAATTAACTAAGGATTATTTAAGATAATTAATTAATGTGATTAATTTTGATAATTAATTAGATTAATTAATTTAGATAATCTATTGTAAATTGTTAAATGTAATTACTTGATAAAAGTAATTAAGAGATTTATTACTTATTGTAATTAATTTAGATGATATGATTAATTTAAGTTAATTAATTTAGTATAATTAATTTAAGATAGTCATTTGATAAATTGAAAGTGAAATTACTTAGTGTAATTAATGGAGCATAATTACTTAGGGAAGTAATTAGATGATAATTACTTGATGTAATTAATACAAGATGATTTGTAAGTGAAGTAGTTTGGGTAATTACTTTTGTCATTAATCAAAGGATTAATTAATGGAGATAATTAATTATGGGATAATTAATTTATTTAATAAGTAATTAAGGATAGTTAATTATTGGTTTGTTATTAATCAAGGGGGATTAATAATTGTGTTTAATTAAAGATTAAATTACTTAATGTAATTAACTTAAATGAAGTAATTTAATTTAAATATAAATTAGAGATCATTAATTAATATAATTAATGATGTAATTATGAATTGTTTAATTAAGGAATAATTAATAATGAGGTGATTAATTAATGTAATTAATTAAGGATAAATGTAATTATTTATATTTAATTAATAAATGAAGTAATTAAATGTTAATTACTATAAATGATTTAGGATAATAAATTTGTGGAATTAATTTAGGACTAAATTACTTATTGTAATTAGAGAATGATTAATCAAGGGTGTTTAATCAAGATGAATACTTAGAGAATGATTAATTAATTTGATATATAATTAGTTAATGGTTGTACGAGCAGGATTTACGGAATGAGTAATTAATTTAATTTACTTTAAATTAATTAAAGATAGAAGTAATTAATTTAATTCATTTTAAATTAATTATAGATTGTGAATAATAAATCATTGCTTTTGGATGATGATATTGATATTTCATTGATTGATCGTGATCTCAGATATGAGATGAGTAATATCTATATGATATGGATGCTTGGTTTTAGTATGATAATATTAACTATCTGTTTATGATGATATGGATTATCAGTTTATGGTGATAATGTGATTATCTGTTGTGATATTGTGAATTATCTATCCGTGTGTGTATAGATAATAATTGAATTAAATTGTTTTAAACTTTAAAACAACTTGGCCTTAAAAGATAAGTTTTTGGATTTCGATGAGACCAGGATCGGGTTTCCATATTTGGACATCCGAAAACCACATCGAACCAAATTAACGATAGGTCGCGAATCTGAAGTGAAGATGAAGATTCAGAGTGCAAGGGTTATTGTCGTTAACTCTGATGGTAATTCCAAAATAAGTGTAACGAGATAATGCCTTCGGTTTCGTTCGAACCCGGAACGAACTTGTATTGATTGAATGCTTTCAGAACATCGTCAGGTGGACGATGAGCATTCTAAGTGATGTGTTCTGATGAGGTAATCGTAGCCTCAAGCCTCATCAACCGGGAATGGCTAAAACAGGGGAGGTGTAGCAAGGCTTCGTGGGTAGCACCCTAATGCAGCGCAGACCATATTTGTCGAAGGCATAAGTCGTGACCGACTTAACATGATGGAAGATTTAAGTCGTGACCGACTTAACGGAAGTAAAGGCATAAGTCATGACCGACTTAACAGAGTGGAAGACCTAACTCGTGAAGATGTGCGGGTTATCAATTATCTTAAGTCGCCAGGACGACCTACCGAGTTATGCAGTGAGAAGGCAGAGCAAACTGATGGAGTGTTAGGTCGTGAACGACTTAACGAGTCAAGTGGTAAGTCGGTATCGAGTTACGACTTAGTTAAGTCGTACCATCTTAAGTCGCTGAAACCGGAAACCGTGGATTTCCCTTGCCACTTTAATCTGGGCCGTTGATTCTGCAAGCATAGCATCTGTTAAGTCGCTGAATAGTTATGTCGTCTGTTTGTAAACAAGTTGAGTCGCGTGAAGTTGTTAAGTCGGCAAAGACTTAAATGATGTATGTTCTGTTGTGTTTTGCTTGTTAAGTCGCTAGGCTTTATAAGTCGTAAGTCGTTCTGTACGTAAGTCTTGAGTCGTATGATTTTTGGGTCGTGCATTTATAAGTCGTAAGTCGTTGATATGGTGTTGTAATGTAACTGCTTGTGTTAGGTCGTTACTCTTAAGTCGTAAGTCGGAAAGGGGTCTAAGTCGGAGCCGACTTATGAGTTTGCACAATTGTGTTGTTCGAGTCAAGTGCCTATAAATAGGCCGAGAGTCTCATTTGTAAAGGTTGTTGATTGTTGAATAAATTCTCTTTTGTTAGCTTTGTGCTTTCAATTAAAATCGGTAGTTGAGTGTAATCTCCTATCTCCTCTTTCGGTTAATCGAGTGCGCTCGATTCAACGATTGTAGAAGCCGATTCACGGAATCTAGTGCGCTAGATCAACGTGTGAAGAATCGTAGATCTTCAAACTCGGTATAGTGCGCTATCAACGAGTTTGAGATAGCTAGAGTTCGGTATCTTCGGATCAACGAATTCGGGCATTCCGGTATCATTCAATCCATCGACCGCTACTCTTCATCGTTCCATACAATTTCAGAATATCCGCTGCGTCAGTTTGGTATCAGAGCTTGTTCTAGCCAATCATAGCTAGATCGAGACTTGGAGCCTAATCATTTTGAAGAGTTGGATGAGATCAAGTTGAGCCGAACTTCTCCAATCAAGACGGCCGAGTTAGTAGAGCTTGTTCGAAGTTGTTTTGATCGGATTTGTGTTAGAGGCCGAGAATTTGTTCATCATGTTCATCGCGATTCGCAACACAAGTGGAAGTTTAGATCCATTTCGTTTTGGATCAAAAGACGAAAAGTGTTTGAAATTGGGCGGGAAGAAGTTTGCGCGCCGAAGTCATTTGAATTGTTGCCGAGCCAACTACCTTAAGTCGGCCAGCCGAGTTAAGTCACACACGAGACAAGTTAATGCGTTGACTTGATCCGGGCCATTTGAGACGAAGATTTGAAATTTTTGAATTTTGAAGTGTGAATTTGTTTGAAGTGTTTGGAAATTTTGACAATGCCACCGAGAAGAGCTAATCGACATCAAAATGTTGAAGCATTGTATAGAAGAGAAGAAGCAGAGCAGATGGAACAACGTATCAATGAAAAGTTTGATGAAGGAATTGAGAAGTTAGAGAAGCTGATGAATGATTTGAATCAGAATCAGAGGAGGAGATCGCCAGTCTCGAACCATGGAGGAAACCGAGTTTCGCCATCGGTCACGGAAGCGAGAAGGGTATCACCGCAATCTTATCGAGGTAGAAGAGAATCGTCAGTTTCAATGAGAAGAGAGCATCACGAGTATCGAGATGAAGAGAGGAGAACTCCACGGGAGTTTGATTATGAACCATACCGTGACGAAGAAAGACAGAGTAGAAGAGATATGCGAGATCATAGAGATGTGGGTGGTCGAGATCGTTATAGAAGTACGTCTGTTTATGATGAAGATGGTGATAGAGGAAGTTTTCACTTTCGAGATCGAGACCCAGTACGAAATGCATATCGGGATGCTGAAGATGATAGATGTTGGGAGTCGGGGATGAAGATGGAAATTCCAGAATTTAAAGGAGGAATGGTAGCAGAAGAATTTCTTGATTAGTTATCTAATGTGGAGGAAATTTTGGACTTTAAAGAAGTTCCAGAGCATCGTAGAGTGAAGTTGGTTGCTACAAGGCTGAGGGGTAGAGCATTAGCATGGTGGCAGCAAACTAAACTTACTCATGAACGGATGGGGAAGTCGAAGATTGAATCTTGGGAGAAAATGAAGAAACTGATGAGGGCTACATTCTTACCTTATAATTATCAATCACTTATGTATCAAAGGCTACAGAATTTGAGGCAAGGAACAAAGACCGTTAATGAATATGCTGATGAATTTTACCAACTGATTGCTCGAAATGATATTATGGAGACGGAGGAACAGCTGACAGCTAGGTTTGTTGGAGGGTTACGAATGCAGATACAGGATATGGTGAATATGTTCGATCCAAGATCTGTGGCAGAAGCACATCAAAAAGCGTTGGCTTGGGAGAAGCAAGGACGACGAGGAGGTGGTGTGTTTACTAATTCCAACAACCAAGTGAAGGGTGTTAGTGGAAGTTCTAATGTTTCTAAACCTGTCAGTAAACCAGTGGTGAAAGAGGCTGAGAAGGCGAAGGTTAACAATAGTTTCAAATGTTATAATTGTCAAGAAGTTGGTCATAAAAGCAATGAGTGTACAAAACCTAAGAAGAGAACCATGATTGCAGAAGTTGAGGATGAGGATGTTGAGGGAGATTGTTCTAGTCCAGTTGAGGAGGATGAGCAGGATATTGCATCAGGGGATGAAGGTTGTAATCTAATGCTGAGGAGATCGTGTTTGACACCGAAGCAAGAGGAAGCTAGTTGGTTGAGGAGTAATATCTTTCAGTCGACATGCACTATACTGGGGAAGGTATGTAAGTTTGTGATTGACGCAGGAAGTTGTGACAATATCATTTCAACTGAGGCTGTGACAAAGTTGAAGTTGAAGATATAGAAGCATCCGAATCCATACAAATTAGCATGGTTGAGAAAAGGAGGAGAGGTGAAAGTGGATAGACGAGTTCGAGTTCCATTCTCTATTGGGAAGAAATACAAAGATGAAATCTGGTGTGATGTAGTAGAGATGGATGTCTGTCACTTACTTTTGGGAAGACCATGGCAGTATGATCGAGCAGTACAACATGACGGTCGGACCAATAGCTACAGTTTTATGTTTGAAGGTACGAAGATTATTCTAGTTCCAAAGAAGAGACAACAAGGAGAAAGCAAGTCAGAAGAGATTGAAGAGTTGAAAACTTTGTTATCTTTGAAAGAGTTTGTTAAAGAAGTTGAAGAGGAGCCGGAAGTGTTCTTGTTGATCAGGCGAGAGAGTCAAGAAGAGGTTGAGGTTCCAGAGGAAGTGAAGCCAGTATTGAAAGAATTTGAGGATGTCTTTCCAAAGGAGTTACCAAAGGAGTTACCGCCACTGAGAGACATTCAACATCAAATTGATCTTGTTCCGGGAGCAATGTTGCCACACGGACCACATTATCGGATGAGTCCAAAAAAACATGAAGAATTGAGGAGGCAAGTGGCAGAGTTGCTTGAACAAGGGCGTGTGCAGGAAAGCTTGAGTCCATGTGATGTACCAGCATTACTTGTACCGAAGAAGGACGGGACGTGGAGGATGTGCACATACAGTAGAGCATTGAATAAGATTACTGTGAGATATAGATTCCCAATGCCAAGGTTGGCTGACTTGCTAGATCAATTGAGCGGAGCTACTATCTTTTCAAAGATTGATTTGAAGAGCGGATATCATCAAATTCGTATCAGACCAGGTGATGAGTGGAAGACTGCTTTTAAAACCAGGGAAGGTCTATACGAATGGTTGGTAATGCCATTTGGCTTATCAAATGCACCGAGTACATTTATGCGAGTAATGAATCAGATTTTTAGACCATTCATTGGGAAGTTTGTGGTGGTGTACTTTGATGATATTCTGATATATAGTGGAAGTCCAGAGGAACATTTGAATCATCTGAGAAAGGTGTTGATGGTACTGAGACAAGAACAATTTTATGCTGCTACAAAGAAATGCGTGTTCATGACGCATAGTGTTTTATTTCTGGGGTATGTTGTTTCGAAGGAAGGGATACAGGTAGACAAGAGTAAAATTGAAGCTATCAGAGATTGGCCGTAACCCAAGACGGTAACAGAAGTGAGGAGTTTTCACGGGTTGGCTTCATTCTATCGGAGGTTTATTCCACACTTTAGTAGTGTGATGGCACCTGTGACTGATTGTATGAAGGGTAAACAGTTTGCGTGGACAAAGGAAGCAGGGAATGCTTTTGGGAAAATCAAGGAGTTGCTGACATCTGCACCGATTCTAGTATTGCCAGATTTTTAGTTATTGTTTGAATTACATACTGATGCATCGAAGGTTGGGATTGGAGGAGTGCTGAGTCAGAAGGGACGTCCGATTGCATATTTTAGTGAGAAGTTGTCGGGAGCGAAGATAAGATATAGCACATATGATGTTGAATTTTATGCTGTTGTGCAAGCTATTAAGCACTAGAGACATTATCTATTTCAAAAAGAGTTTGTTCTTTACACTGATCACGAAGCGTTGAAGCATTTGCAAGGGCAAGACAAGATTTCAGCGAGACACGCATCACGGATTGCATATCTGCAACAGTTTACTTTTGTTGTCAAACACAAGTCAGGGGTGACGAATCGCGTAGCCGATGCTTTGAGTAGGAGGAGTCATTTGTTGACTACACTAAAAGTCGAGGTGATATGGTTCGATGTGTTGCCAGAATTATTTGTTGAAGATCCTTATTTTATGAAGTTTGTAGATAAAGTCAAGAATGGGGAGACAGATGAGTTCGTGATGGAGGATGGGTTTCTGTTCAAAGGAAATCGATTGTGCATACCTGATTGTAGTTTGAGAATGAAGATTGTGAAGGAGTTACATGAGGAAGGTCATGTAGGGAGAGACCGTACATTGCAGTTGATTTCGCGGTCTTATTTTTGGCCATCGATGAGGAAAGAAGTGGAGAGGCTTGTGGAGCGATGTCATATCTGTCAGGTTTCGAAAGGAACTACTACAAATGCTGGATTATATATGCCGTTACCTGTACTAACCAAACCTTGGGTTGATGTGAGTATGGACTTTGTGTTGGGGTTGCCGAGAACGCAGCGTGGTAACGATTCCATCTATGTGGTGGTTGACCGATTTTCAAAAATGGCACATTTTATTGCTTGCAAAAAGACGGCGGATGCTGTTCATGTTGCTCAGTTATTCTTCAAGGAGGTATATCGATTACATGGACTACCTGACTCGATTGTGTCAGATCGAGATACTAGATTTTTGAGTCATTTTTGGCTAAGTCTGTGGAAGATGATCGGAACGAAGCTGAACTTTAGTAGTGCGTACCATCCACAGACAGATGGACAGACTGAGGTGGTAAACAGATCATTGGGAAATTTGTTACGATGTCTTGTACAGGACAATCTGAAGAGTTGGGATCTGAAGCTATGTCAAGCAGAATTTGCACACAATCATGTAGTGAACCGGAGTACTGGATTAAGTCCATTTCAGATTGTGTATTCTAACCTACCAAAAGGACCGATGGATTTAGTAATGATTCCGCAGCCGAAGGGGACGGTAAAGCGAGCTGTAGATTTTGTTAATGGATTGACGGAATGTCATCAAGTCGTTCAAGAATGATTGGAGAAAGCAAATGAAAAGTATAAACGATCTGCAAATTTGAAGCGAAGGAGTGTTGAATTTAATGAAGGTGATTTGGTTTATGCAGAGTTAACGAAAGATCGTTTTCCAGTGGGCGCTTACAACAAGTTGAAAGCAAGAAAAATTGGCCCTGTAGAGATCGTGAAACGGATTAATGAAAACGCTTATAAATTGAAACTACCGGAAGATGTGTACACGTCTGATGTATTCAATGTTAAGCATCTCATACCGTATCATGAAGATGATTGTGTCGCGGAGGAGGAAAGTGCAAATTCGAGGACGAATTTCTCTCAACCAAGGGAGGATGATGCAGCGCAGACCATATTTGTCGAAGGCATAAGTCGTGACCGACTTAACATGATGGAAGATTTAAGTCGTGACCGACTTAACGGAAGTAAAGGCATAAGTCGTGACCGACTTAACAGAGTGGAAGACCTAACTTGTGAAGATGTGCAGGTTATCAATTATCTTAAGTCGCCAGGACGACCTACCGAGTTATGCAGTGAGAAGGCAGAGACAACTGATGGAGTGTTAGGTCGTGAACGACTTAACGAGTCAAGTGGTAAGTCGGTATCGAGTTACGACTTAGTTAAGTCGTACCATCTTAAGTCGCTGAAACCGGAAACCGTGGATTTCCCTTGCCGCTTTAATCTGGGCCGTTGATTCTGCAAGCATAGCATCTGTTAAGTCGCTGAATAGTTATGTCGTCTGTTTGTAAACAAGTTGAGTCGCGTGAAGTTGTTAAGTCGGCAAAGACTTAAATGATGTATGTTCTGTTGTGTTTTGCTTGTTAAGTCGCTAGGCTTTATAAGTCGTAAGTCGTTCTGTACGTAAGTCTTGAGTCGTATGATTTTTGGGTCGTGCATTTATAAGTCGTAAGTCGTTGATATGGTGTTGTAATGTAACTGCTTGTGTTAGGTCGTTACTCTTAAGTCGTAAGTCGGAAAGGGGTCTAAGTCGGAGCCGACTTATGAGTTTGCACAATTGTGTTGTTCGAGTCAAGTGCCTATAATTAGGCTGAGTGTCTCATTTGTAAAGGTTGTTGATTGTTGAATAAATTCTCTTTTGTTAGCTTTGTGCTTTCAATTAATATCGGTAGTTGAGTGTAATCTCCTATCTCCTCTTTTGGTTAATCGAGTGCGCTCGATTCAACGATTGTAGAAGCCGATTCACGGAATCTAGTGCGCTAGATCAACGTGTGAAGAATCGTAGATCTTTAAACTCGGTATAGTGCGCTATCAACGAGTTTGAGATAGCTAGAGTTCGGTATCTTCAGATCAATGAATTCGGGCATTCCGGTATCATTCAATCCATCGACCGCTACTCTTCATCGTTCCATACAATTTCAGGATATCCGCTACGTCACACCCACTTGAGAGCGAGATATACCCCTGTCTAGATGTCCCTTTTTATTCGGCTGTGTGGGCAGGTGGTTGCAAACAACTGCGGGGTTGTTTTGTTCGGGACTGTCCAGTAAGGGATGGTTCCGGCCTTATGTTGCAGGGGATTGGGAGTGATCCTCGGTACGCTGATCTAGGCCAGGTACTGTGACGGGCGGTACCCCAGTAGCCCTACCATTATATGGAATCTAATCTCCAATAAGTGCCGTACGTATTAGTTGTGCCCAACTATGTTGGAACGTGAGATGTAAGCATTCCAGCTATTTCTGTATTTTATTTTGAAAACCCTAGACCTATTATAATATCACTGGATTTCCTATCAAATGTTTGGTTAGCGTAAGGTAAAAACTTACCCATGTTTATGTGTGGGGAGTCTTACGTGATACCCTTGTTTTCAAAAGGTTTTTATAGGTAAGCAACTTTAACCGTTACTCATACCAGACCCATGTCTGACCCGGAGTTTATTTCTGTTTTTCTTAAACTCTCGGGTACTCAAATTTTTACGAGTAGCCAAGGGATTCAGGTTAGCTTTGATGAATTCCGAAGGAGCAATGGAGCAGGAGGCTTCAGCGTTATTGATATATAGTTTTCCGCTGTGTTGGTATCTCTGTGTTGTATTTGAGTTGTATCGAATTGTATTAACTAGATAGGTGTTTATAACTGTCTAGTATGTGATGTATTATCTGTGTAACTCTAATGGATGTTTTATATTATGTAATACTTATATGATTAATATAATTTATTCGTTCCGCTGTTGAGATTCTGATGTTGTTTTCTTCTTTCTTCTGTATCTTTTCTCTTTTCTATCCCTTTCTTTCTTAAAGATGATACGTCTTCCTGGGCGTAGGAAGTCGGGTCGTCACAGCCTTAGTGGCATCTAATTATCTATTCATGATAAGATTGGGAAGAAGTAAGACAAAACATCTACGTGGAAATATTAAGTGTCAAGTACAGTTATTGAACTGGTGGAAGTAAGGCCTAAGTGGCAACTAAGAATGAATGACTACAGAAACTAGCCTAAATTATGGGATGAATCGATGATTTATGTTTGTTTACAAAATAATGTTATTACATGATATAATATAACTGATGATGATTGGAATAGTGAGTGGAAAACATGTTCTGTGCTTTAGCAACATGCTTTAAATTTCTGATTATTTGCTTAAGGTAAAGGTTTTACTCAGGCTTTATGTCATGATTTTATTATTTCCCATAAACTCAGGAGTACTCATTCAAGAATGTTGAGTTTATGTATTAGGCGGGTATCTTTGGATAGGACGAATAAAGACTTCGGAGACGAAGCATGGGCTTGCCAATAAATAAAAGTTACTTTGAAATTCCACTATGTAAAACCATGAATTATAACTAGTTAAGTGTTGTGTTTGCATCTTCATATCTCGAACACAACATTACTATTATTTTATTATTGTATTTACCCCTGCATGGAAAACGATTTTGGTTAAAATGATGTAATGAATTATGTAAATAATTTAGTGTAATGGAAAAATTATTTAGCTACTCTATTAACTTATGTTATGGATATAATACTGAACTCACTTTATCACTGGGAACTGATTCTAATGATGATTCTAATGATGACTGCAGAATCATCGGCGTCTACTTTCGGGTCTCGTAGTGAGGGATGCTAAACTTGGTATGAGAGCTTAAGTTAGGAGAACACCTATGTAAAACAGAGCTATGTAAAATATAGAACACGAATGCCTTAGGAAGGGTGTACGTTGTATATAACGTATTTTCATTTTGGCATAGATATATAGGAGGATATATCTACCACTCTCTTATTGTTTTTGCTCTCTTACTTTCATTTCTTACGAACCCTTGCAAATGCAAGTAAGAATGGATATACGAAATAGAAGTTTGACCATAGGAAGTACAAGAGCAAATTTCTAGTAGGGAGTAGGTAGTACATAAACTAATGTCCAAGGAGAGGAAGCTGCCCTAGAAGTTCATGCAAAAGTCGGTAACGAGATGCATTCCCCAGTGGTAGGAAATTTGGATATGAATGCACTATTCCAGCACTTTCTAGCAAATTTAGCACAGCAACAAGCACCATCGCAGGCCCAGAATGTACCAAGGGGCTAGGTGCAGCTAGTTAGGGAGGATTTTTCTAAGATGAATAAGGATTTTCGGAGCTTGGGAGGAGAGGTTTTAGATGGAATGAAGTTGGTGCGGGAGGCAAGTGATTGGCTGGTGATGTGTGAGAGGATTTGTGAAGACTTAGAGCTCGGAAATGCTCAAAAGGTGAAGCTTGTATCTAGACGCTCAAGGGACTAACGTGTGTCTAATGGGGAACCGTGATGGCTGAGATTCCTGAGCAAGAGATCACTTGGGAATGTTTCAAGGAGATGTTTGAGGAGCAGTACGTACCTGGCTCGAAGTTATCGGCATTGTTCTGAGAGTTTGTTGAGAAACAACAGGGAAGTATTCCAGTGCTAGAGTATGTGTAGAGGGTAACGCTTTGTCTAAGTTTGGGGCAGATCTGATTAGGACTCCAAGAAGAAGGTGGAGAAGTTTATCCTAGCATTGAGGCCAGGATTGAGTGATCTAACAATGTCTCTCCTAGCATTCTATTTAATGAAGTGATAGTATGGCAAGGAGTTATGAGTTGATGTCGAAAGGCGGGGTATGGTCTAGAAGGCTCAAGTTGATAAGAAAAAGTTTACCCCTTATTAGAAAGCAAGAAGGGCCAACAACAGAAGGCAAAGGCTCGGGGTGGTAGAGAACGAAAAGTGGTAGTTAAAGTAACTTGCTATAATTATGGGAAGAAGAGGCATTATGCCAATAAGTGTCCGAAGCCAGTTGGAGTAGTGAAGATCAAGTGCTTTATCTATGATAAACTCGAACACAAAAGGAGAGATTGTTCGAAGTTGAAGTAGCCTAAGGTTTTTGCTTTGTAGGGTCATCAATCGGGCCAACAACTAAGGAGAAATGGAAGAAAGCGGTGCTAGGAGGTATGATTTTGATCTTTAGTACTTCTGTTAGAGTTTATTTTGATATGGGGGCTACCCATTCTTTTATTTTGAAATATGTAATGGATAAATTAGGGTTAGACACTACCTATTTAGCTACTTCTCTACGTGTGGTTAATACGATCAGTGGGTATGCTACTCTCAGACTAAGGTGCACTTACCTTGTGTTTGATTTGTATGACCAATTAATTGTTTGCAACCCATATGTGTTTGACTTTGTGGTGTATGGGGTAATTTTGGGTATGGATTAGTTAGTGTGCAATGACGCTAGAATCTTTTACATTGATCTAGTAATCACTTTACAAAACCTAAGGGACGAGGAAAGGATTATGGTGGCATTAGATTCTATTGATGAGAAGTCAAGGTTAACGTTATGTGCGATGGAGGAATAAGAGGATGAGATATGTAGAGTTCGAGTAGTTCGGGAGTTTGCAGATGTTTTTAAACCATTAATGGGATTACTGTCAAAAAGAGCGATTGAATTCTGAATAGACTTGATATTGGGGGTACAACCTAACCACCTAGAGAAATGTTACCCAAAGAAATAGAAGAATTGAAGAAGCGACTAGTAGAACTTGAAGATATGAGTTTCATTAGGCCGAGCAGTTCACTGTGGGGGGCAACCATAGTATTCGTAAATAAGTTGGATGGATCTTTGCGGGTTTTTATTGATTATCGAAATCTGAATGAATTAACAGCAAAGCATCGTTATCCATTACCCGGGATATATGACTTATCTGATCAGTTGAGCGAAGCTAGGGTGTTCACATAACTAGATTTGGCAATGGGATTCCATCAACTGAGGGTATATGAGAATAATGATCCATTGACCGTGTTTCGAACATGGTATGGTTTGTATGAATGGTTAGTAATGTCATTTGAACTAACAATGTCCTTCTTTATTGATCTTAGAAACTAGATCTTTCATGACCAGTTGGATATATTTTTGTTGGTCTTCATTGATAATATTTTGGTGTATTCTAAGATGAAGGGAGACCATGAATTCCATCATAGATTGGTGTTGGGGATATTGAGACAACACAAGTTGAAAGCAAAGTATTCGAAGTGCCATTTTTGAAAACAAGAAGTTAAGTTTCTAGGGCATGTGGTTTCAGAGAATGGATTGGCAGTGGATCCGTCGAAAATGGAAACCTTTCATGGTTGGACGAGGCAAAAGGCGATCATAGAGATGAGAAGTTTCCTAGGATTGACTGGCTATTATCGCAGGTTCATTAAGGATTTCTCACGTATAGTAGCACCCTTGACTAGGTTGACCAGAAAGAACAAGAAGTTCGCATGGACCGATAAGTGTGAAGAGTCATTTTAGGACTTGAAGTAGTATTGATGAACTCTCCTATGTTGATCGTGCCAGAAGGGAATCTGGGCTTAGTGGTGTATACTGATGCCTATGGAATAGGGTTAGGAGCGGTGCTGATGCAAAAAGGGTGAGCAATAGCTTAGGAATCAAGACAGTTAAGACCATATGAGGTTAGATATCCAACTCATGATTTAGAGTTGGCATCAGTTGTTTTTGTATTTAAGATATGGAGACATTATCTTTTGGGAGAGTGGTTCGACTTGTATACTGGCCATAAATCGCTAAAGTATTTATTTTCTCAAAAGGAGTTGAGTATGAGGTAGTAGTAGTGGTTGGAACTCTTGATGGCATATGACTTTGGTATAGAGTATACATCGGGAAAGGGGAACTAGGTTGCAGACGCTTTAAGTAGGAAGCATTAAAATGGAGTGTAGCCATGATTGAGGAATGGAATACAACGGAGATATTAGCGTCTTGCAGAGTGCCTTGCAGGACAAATGCAGAATCGAGTCGAGATCCGGTAGTGATAGCAAGTTTGGAAGTACATCCAACCCTTGTAGATAGAATTGTTGCAGGTAAAGGGAAGACCCATTATTAGCTAAGAGGATTAGGCAATTGGACATGGGTGCAAATGGTAAAGATTTGAAAGGATTCGATATAGACTCAAAAGGATGGCTTAGAAAGAAGAGAAGACTGTGTGTTCCGAAAGTAGGAGACCTACAAAAAGAAGTCTTGGAAGAAAGCCACTAGTCTAAGTTTACTATTCATCCTAGTGGGACGAAGATGTATCATGACATGAAGAGAGTCTTCTATTGGGAATGAATGAAGTGGGATGTCGGTGAATGCATGAAGAAATGCTTCACCTGTCGGCAAGTGAAAGCTGAACTTTAGAAGCTAAGAGGTTTGCTTCAACCCTTAGATGTACCGACTTGGAAGTGGGACTTGGTGTCCATGGATTTTATTGATGGATTGCCTAGGTAAAGATTGGAAATTGAAAGCATTTGGATGATAGTCGATAGATTAACTAAGAGTGCCCACTTTATCTCGGTGAGGTCGATAAGGACGACAACTAGTTTGGTAAGACCATATATGAAAAACATAGTAAGACTGCATGGGTTCCCGAGCAATATTGTAAGCGATATAGACCCTCTATTTACCACTAAGTTCTGGAAAAGTTTGCAAAGTGCATTGGGTACAGAGTTGAGCATGAGTATGGCTTACCACTCATAGACCGATTGTCAAACGGAAAGGGTAAATCGTATGCTCAAGGATTTGCTGAGGGCATATGTTTTAGATTTTGAAGGATCTTTGGAAGATCATTCACATCTGGTAGAGTTTGCATATCAACAGTTACTATTCGAGTATCAAGATGGCCACTTTTGAGGCCCTTTATGGTAGACCATGTAAGTCACATAGTTGTAGGTTGGACACCGGAGATATACTAGTGTTGAGATCCGATTTTGTAAGAGAGGCTACTGATAAGGTAGAATTTATTTGCATTAGGATGAAGGCAACCCAATCGCGGCACAAGAGTTATGTTGTTAAGAGGAGGAAAGGGCATGAGTTCGCAGTAGGCGATCGTGTGTTCGTGAAGGTTTCTCCAATGCGGGGAGTTATATGCTTTGGGAAGGCGAGGAAATTTGCACTAGATACGTAGGACCAAGGTTGTAAAAATCGCTAGGTGAACGCTAGGTGGGTAGTAGGGATTAGGGATTAATCGTTTAGGCGGAGATTAATCGAGGATAAATAAAAGCCAGGAATTTTGGATAACTCCTGTATTTTGGATAAAATTTTAGTGTTTTTTTTACTGTCGATTGATATAAATTAGAATTTTGATATTTTGAATGTTCTTAGGAGTAGTCAAGGAGGTAAGACCGTCTAAAACTAACACATTGATTTTATATGTGACATTGAACCTTAAATAATGTCCAACTAGTGCATAAATACATGTTATTATTCTTACATAAGGCGGTATTTTATTCTTACAAAAGGCAGTAAAACTTGTTTAGGTGAACCTAGGCAAATCGTTGGTGGTAGTCTTGCCTAGCGCCTAGGCGGAGGCCTAGAAGGATTTTTATAAAGTGTGTGGGACCATTTCCAATGACAGAGAGGACTGGAAAAATTTCTTATCGAGTCGAGTTGCAAGGTATTTTAGCGGGCGTGCATAATTTTTTCCATATATCACATTTAAGGAAATGTATGCACGACCCGAATTTGATAGTGAAACCAGGTAGTTAAAGGTTTATTTGTAGAGCTAGACTTGACATATATTAAACGACCAAAGGGAATAATAGGTCGAGATATGAAAGAGTTAAGGAACAAAGTTATTAAACTTTTTCGCATCCAGTAGAGTGACAATGCTGATGATTGTACCTGGGAGGTAGAGGATAGAATTAGGAATATCAATCCAGATAGGTTTTGACATGTATGATTAGACATGTATGTTTGTCGCTTAGACTAATGGAGACACTAGTATAGTTATGTGATGTGATGTTTGTAAGTGTTAGCGATGATGCTAATACATAATGATTAATGAATGATGATGATTTACATTAGTGGGGAACTAGTATAATTGTTGTACTGTACGTACATTGATTAATAACGATGATTTTTGTCCTACCTTGTTTGAATTTCATGGACAAAATTCTTTTAAGGAGGGGAGAGCGTAACGCCCTATATTTTTGAGTCCTATGATATGAGGAAATTAATTAAATAAATGGTAAATTAAATTAACATGGGATGAATTGAATATAAGAAGAAAAAGGCCAACCAATAAAGAGTGAATGAATATAAGATGAGGGATTAGGGATGTAATAAGAATAGGCTAAAGTGGGATATTAGCCCAAAGCCGAAATTACTAAACCCCTATACTATCCTTCCCATTCATTCCCTCATTTCCCACAAAACTAAAGAAAGAAACTCAAGAGTTGAGTCCAGCCACACATTCAAGAGAGAGGAGAGAGGAAACTAAGATAAAAGGAGTTTTCATCACTAAAGGGACTTTTAACCCATTTATGTTCAGATTTGATTGAGATCGAATGTTCTTGATAAAGATTAATATGTTTGGATGATTAAAAAAAATTGCTTATGATTTGGAATTTAAATAAAATGACTTTGTTCGTATCTTAGGGTAAAACATGATTTAATCATAACCAAATGATTTGAAATTGAGATATGATGCTTATAATGATGAAATAAAGATGGGTTTTTTATTTCACAATTTTTGGAATTAAATTGGAATTTTTATGAATTCCAAGTTGAGAAAATGGTTAATTTCTGGTAAATTAATTATTAAAATAATAAAAATAATTATTTTGTCCTGAAATTTCGGTATAAGGTAAAACATTATAAATTTGGTTTATGGGATTTTTTTCCCATTAATATTTGATTTTATATGGATTAATTGGCTAAGCAAACGAGTAATTAATTAAAGACAATTAATTGATAAATGAAGAAGGTAATTAGCCAATTCTGACAAGATAACTATAAAAGAAAAGTTAACCAATAACAATTCAACACCAAATGGGGTGTAAATAACTACTTAATAAGGAAACAAAACAGTTTTAATGTTAATTACAAGTATGTCATCTCAACATGCAATAACTACCCAAATAATCAATATGCGATAGCTGTTTCTGCTATCAATATGCGATGGCATATAAGCTATCAACCTACGATGGCTCTTGGGGAGAGCCAACATACGATAATTTAGCATTGTTCAACATGCAAAGGTTTGGATTTAACTTGTAATTGCTCAAGGGTAGAATCAACACGCCATAGCTTGGGAAGCTATCAACATGCGATAGCCACTTGGAGTCAACAAGCGATAGCTTGGGAAGCTATCAACCCAGGATGGCTAAAAGAGGTTACCAACTTGTGACAACCTAGGGAACTTGGCTTACGTAGCTATGGTAATATCAATGTGTGATGGCCCTAGGAGGCTTAACATGTGATAGCCATTTTAAAGTTGATTGAAGATGATGAACCAAGTTAAGAAAAAGGCTAAGTGCAAGAGATTATGGACCCTAAGGGTGAAATGACTTTGGGGAATAATAAATTGACTAATAACTTAATTAAATAATGGAAATGGGATTTAGCTTGCTTATCTACATGATGAAGAATTGTACAATTTGAAATAATGGGAAATAGGTATATAAGGCCTTAATTGCAATAATATGTCTGAACACGACAATATATTTAGTAACATTGACGGTAGGTCTTAGTGGCATCCGTTTGTCTATTCACAACATTATATTCGATGGTTGATGGTATAAGACCTGTATGGCATCCATTTTTCTATTCATGACATTGTATTCGATGATCGATGGCGCCGTTTGTCTATTCACAACATTATATTCAATTATCGGTGGTGAAAGGCCTAAATGGCAGCCATTTGTCTATTCATGACATTATAATAGATGAGTGGCGATGTAAGGCCCGTGTGGCAACCGTCTGTCGATTCATGACATTATATTCAATGATCGATGGTATAAAGCCTATGTGGCACCCATTTGTTTATTCACAACATTATATTTGAGGGTTCGTGGTGTAAGGTCTGTGTGGTAGCTGTTTGCCTATTCATGATATTATATTCAATGGTTGGTAGTGTAAGGCTTGCGTGGCAGATGTTTGTCTAAAACACGACATTATAAATGATAGGAAAATGGTTCAAGGCTTTAGTGGCAACCTAATTATCCGTTCATGATAAAATTGGAAAGAAATGAGATAAAACACCTAAGTGGAAATCATAAGTGTCGAGTACAGTTATTGAACTGGTGAGAGTGAGGCCTGAATGGCAGCTAAGAATGAATGACTATAGAAACTAGTTGAAATTGTGGGATGAAATGATGATTTATGTTTGTTCACAACATAATGTTATTACATAGTATAACATAATTAATGATGATAGGAGTAGTGATGGGGAAAAACCCATTTCGTGCTTTAGTGGTGTGGTCTCATTTTATGATTGTTTGCTTAGGGTAAAGGTATTACTCATACCACACTTTATGTCTAACCGGTTGTTTTATTATTTCCTACAAACTCATGGCCACTAGTTCAAGTAGACTGGGTTTATGAATTACGCAGGTATCTTAAGATAAGACAAATAAAGACTTTGGAGATGAAGCAGGGGGCTTGCTAACAAATAAAAGTTATTCCGAAATTTTGTTGTGTAAAACCTGGAATTACAACTGGTTATGTATTGTGTTGGCATCTTCATATGTCGCACCCAACACTACTCTTATTTTCTTATTGTATTTACCTCTACTTGGGAAACAATTTAGGTTAAAAATGATGTAATGAATTATGTAAACAATTTGGTGTGATGGAAAAGTTATTAGTTGCTCTATTTACTTATGTTGTGCAATAATACCGAACTCACTTTATCGTTGAAAAATGATTCTAGTGATGATTACAACATCATCAACGTCTATGTTCGAGTCTCGAAGTGAGGGATGCTGCAAAAGTCATTGACAAAGTGATTATATCTGGATTCTATATTATTTTATTTATATGTTGATGTTAGTATGCGTACACACCGCACTTATCTGCCCGATGCTCATCATTTTTTACCTCTGTTGTGATTTTATTGAAGTAATTTATGTGTATGATGCTTAGTTGAACCCATCCCCGATGTCACCCGATGTCACCCGAAGTCACGCCATCGATCACCAACAAACAACGACCGGAACTATGAAGTTCTGGACATTATTGCCCAGAAATTCATCACCATCGGTCTACTGCACATTTTCCAAGCGATCGATCGGTTAGGTCAAAAATTTAGGCAATAATACCCAAAACTTGGCCAGACTGTTTATTTTTCCTTTTTCTTCCTTCTCTGGAATGTTTGGCACTGTTATAAGGATCTTAAGCTTTAATTACACTACATAGACAAAGTATAACACCTTCATTTCATGATCTAATGCATTAGGAGGATAATTGAAGAAGATTTAAGTTAACATAAACAAGATTTTAAATTTATAGAATTTTTTTATTATTTCTTTGCTTCCTTAGAACTATTATGTGATGATTTGAAGTTGATATACACTACATACACAAAGTATAAACTATTAATATCATGGTTTATTGCATCAAAAGCATGTGGAAAGGATTTTTGAACTCATTGTATACTGAAAGGAACAATTTTCAGAAATATACAATATATTTAAATTCTTTTAAAAATCAAAGTTTCAAAATTTTGGATTACTAAAAATTTTTAAAATGACTTTGACATATATATAATGTTTTGAAAATCTTGAACTTGAAGATTTCAAAGTATTTTTGGCAAATTTGAAATTAAATTCAAAAGGAAGGATTTTTCACGATTTGAATATTTCTAAATAACGGGAAAATGGATAAAATTCAAGTTTATTATTTTGAAAAATCCAAATAATATATTTGAAGTATCTTGAGATGAAATTTATAATTTTAAAGTTTAAATTTGAATTATTTAATTATATTTTGAAATTTAAATTAGAATTAATGGAATAAATATTATTTAAATAATTCAAATTAACCTTGGCTTGAATAATATAAACTTGTATGGATTCATGCTTGAGATTATGATGCTTACCAGTTTATTTATATTTGAATTACCCCATTATAAGTTTTAACTTTAAATTGTCTCATATATCAATGTTTGATAAATTTTCTATGTCGTGTTTCATCGGTCTTTATATCAACAATGTTAGTAGTAATTGCAAGTTAATACTATGTTGCATAAACACGACATGTATATGTGATATAAAATGGGATACGATGTCATTTCATGAATAAACGGTATTTTAGGAGGTTAAATACTAATGATTTTGAATAAATTTAACCTTTGAAGCAAACAAAATGAGATGAGACTACTAGACGCTCCATCCTAATAGACAGACTTGGGGTCCGCATCTTAAATCGTGATGACCTGGTCCCTCGTCACTTATTGTCTGAACGATCTATTACACAAATGCAACCACATTGATAGGCGCAATGCAAATGAAAAATGAGAAAGAGTTAAGAGTAATCTCATTGGTGGATGCGTGGTGGAACGAAGATGAAGATTACAGCACAATGGGGTGAGCGCCAACGATGAACGGGAGAAGATCGTGCAACTAGTATATCGTGTGGTGGCACCCAAACATCCAATCGAAAGGTATATAGATGAAAAAGGTCGTGATATCGGTTCGAAACAAAGTCTAGTAAGAATGAATAATGAGTAAGATTCACTAGTGATTACTGACCTCGTACATGAATAACTTAAGTAGTGAAAAATTTATCGAAAGACTACTACAACTTATAAATGTGAATAGGATGTGATATCCTAATTGATTAGAGTTGCAGGTGTGGGTTACTTTAAATAGTGTCGTGATGTGTGTTATCACTAATATAGTTTGAATTGATGGGATGTGGGTAGGTTTATATTATGGAGTATGTGACATATTTATTCCTTTGAATATCACATATATAACCTGCTACCACATGATTATATATCTGTGTTGCACTATTATTCCCATAGCTAGTTTCTAGCCTAACTAAAGGTACTATTTTGTGACATCTCTTTGGGTCAGACTAAAGTTTTGTACAAGGATGATTTCATTTTCCCACTTCGAATTTATTTCCTATGATATAGAGATAGATCGAGATTTGAACATTGTATATAAGTTTAGAGTTATAGTTGACTTGGAGCTGCATGGTTGTGCCCTTTCTACCAGGATTAGAGGAACGGTTAGAGTCATCTGGACTGATAATAACCGTGATACCCATCTCGAGTCTGTTGAGTTTTTTAGTTTGTATGTTGGTTCTATTGTATGTAGTTGACTTTGGTTGTGTTTATATGCCATGATTTTGAGGCAATTGTCCGTATATAGTCTTCCTAGTTGATGTTGTTATACATATATTTTGCTTTGATTCGACTTCCATATGTATATAAATTTGATGTGTAAATATTACCAATTCCATCATGATGTTTTCTCTGTCATTTACTTATGATCTATTATATAAAATTCTCAAATCTCTGATCCGCTCCTTCTCAGCCTTTGACACGAGTTATCGGACGATAAGCTTCCTATGATAATTTGGTCATTGGAGCCGAGGCGTTGAACATCTCCTTGAAGAGGTTGTCTATCAATACAAATTAATTTGTTGGCTCTTCCATGATGTCCTGTTGCGTTGCCTCCATCTTTTGATTCACAATAGTCTTCATTCCATCTAATTCCTCTCTAGTCACCGGATCTAGTGGAGGTTGATTTGATCTATCACTCCTATTAGCATCTCTAATGTTCTCTTCATCGGATTTTTCAATGAGATGCCTTCCTTAGTTCTTTTTCGCGCTCATCCTACTAGATTCATTTAGAGTTTTTTTTTCAAATCCTAGCAGCAATAAAGATCTTGGTTAATCTTTTAGTTCTTAGTGAAAATACGATAAAATGTTGTCGAAAAAATTAGTCTAATACCCCCAAATTGTAGATCTCGAAGAGATAATAATCTCAAATTGTAGAAATGTATCTTTGAATAAAAAATCGATTAAATAAATGTAAAAGTAAAAGAAACGATAAGAAAGACAAGAAAACATCATTTTTATAGTGGTTCGAGGATCCCTACATCTATTTTGTTAGTGCTTTATTGCTTGATTCACACTAGATCTGCTTTTTTTACAAGTAGAACTCGAATATCTATTATAGAGTTTGTAATGAAAGAGTTTCCGTAGGTATAAGTAAGAAAAGTGTCAAGATCCTATTTTTGTTGGAGACAGCTTCCAGTTGTAGTAGGCAGTAATTGGGATTCTGAACTGTCAGGTCGTACTAGAATTCTTCAACAAGTCAGATTTAGTATGTTAGGAAAGATGTGGACCAAATCTCAAGATCTTGGTGGTTCGATGCCGATCCATGCCTTTTCGTCAAACCTCTGTGCTTTTTTCTTTGCAATGAAAATATTACCATTACTAAGTATTCGGGGCAAAATATGCAATTGGATGGATCGTTATCGATCCATGAACTTAGCCAAATTTTGTCCACTCTACTTTGCTTGCTCTCCATACTCGATCATCTTTGAATCTAACATTAATTCGTTCATCATTTCGTAGTTCAATTCTATTAAAATGTCACTTGGGGAAAATACTGAATCACACTCTTTTGTTTGTTGTCGATTAAGTAAATCCAAATATAGTCGTTTAATGTTGAAATATTTCTCGTACATCCATAAAAACTGTGCAAAGTCATATGAACTCTTAGAAAGCTATCATCGGAAAAGAAAGCCAAGAATCAGCACTTGAATCACTAATTATCTCTCACATTTTCCTCTATAATTTCGTTCAACCAATGAATAGAAAACATAAAAGTAGATAACTTTTTTGACGAGGCTTTAAACTTCACCATACCTCTATGGAGACAACCTACTTTTTTCTTTCATGAAATAAATACCTAAAGTCATGGAAAAGCAAAAGAAATTCAATTAAATCCTCACCTGCCGTAGATGCGACGCAATGAAATATGGATGTTTAGACCGGCAACAGATCCAAGTTCTAGTTTTGCCTTACGCACACTTCTCGCAAAAAATAAAACCAAAGAGTTATATATGTCATGAGCTGAAACAGACATACGCAACTTAATTCCCCTCATATTTTACCGAATCACCGGGTCCTTCTAGGTATATTCAAAAAAAATTCCCCACCTGCAATTTAATGGTTGAGCTCAATTTCCTATACCATAGATCTTCCACTCCTACTATTCTCCTAATAAATTTATGAATGTTCTTTTGTGATCGCTACTGCATACTATAGTTTTGATGATCAATTTCATTTTATTCAGAAAGTCCAAAATATATATGGTATGAACAGTTTGCTTTGCTTGACTACGTGTGTTGGCCATGGAGTTATAAGGTGTTGTGGTTGTGAGGTAGTAGATATCTATGTTGTTCAGCAGGAAGATTAAGGAGGAATTATGGAAGGATTTGATGGAGAAGACGCAGTGCAGTAAGAACATGAAATAACAAGAATATCAAGAGCAGAAAATATAAGAAGAAGATAAAATGAATTTTATTTGGGCAATCATGCATATTACATAACGCTAACTTGTTCACATATATATACACATAACATTGCACCAATAACCCGAGTACATCCCGAGTAACACACACATATGACCCGAGTTAATTCCACCTCTTCCAACAATCCTCTTCTTTAACCACACCATGTGCGCACGTGCACACATGTGCACCATGCACACAACCTCCCTGAACTTCGCCTTGCGCAATTGCCTTCAATCCTTCTTGCTGCATCTCTTCCTGCATCTGATCACCAACCAGCGCCTCCAGATCAACTCTGGTGATCTCTGTTGATGAACTTGCCGAGACTAGTTTTTCCACTGGTTTAAAATGAGAAAACTACTCAAGGTCATAACATCTCCATCTCCCTTGAAAAAGGAACCTTGCCTCAAGGTCCAAGGTGGGGAACTTGCCAACTATCTCCCAATAGTCCTCCCACATGGCTTCATCTTCTGATTGGCCCTTCGATTTCACCAAGATTTGAACCACTGGTCTGTTATTTTTAGGCACATATCCAAAATCTTTTCTGGTTCTTTCACCATTTCTTTAACAAATGTAGGAAAATCTTCCTGAATGACCACTCCTTGCCCTACCTTTCTTTTCAACTGTGACACATGAAAAATGGGATGTAATTTAGCTTGGGCAGGCAGCTTCAACTTGTATGCAACTCCCTCAATCCAATCCTCAACTTCATATGGGCCATAATACTTTGGTGAAAGTTTGTGTGTTTTATAATTTCTGACAGTAATTTGCCTATAAGGCTGCAACCTCGGATACATCCAATCCTCTACATTGAAGCTCATATCAGTCCTTTTGAGATTAGAGAATTTCTTCATTCTGTCTCTAGCAAGTTTCAAGCTATCTTTCAACATCTGGATGACCACATCTCGAGAGAACAATTCTTCTTCAACCTGCTGCACCTTTGCAGTGTTAGGAATGTAAGTCATCAACGTAGGTGGAGGAATTCCATACATTGCCTAAATTAGGTGGTATTTGTGGAGGTCTTCCATGTGGTATTATACCAATACTCAGCCAGGGTGAGCCATTTAGTCCACTCATGAGGCCTATGGAAAATGAAACATCTCAAATACCCTTCTAGAATCTTATTAACCACCTAAGTTTGCCCATCTGTTTGAGGATGATAGGCAGAACTGAGCTTTAGTGAACATCCTTGCAATTTGAACAGCTCCTGCCAAAATGCACTTGTAAACAAGGCATCTCTATCACTAATGATTGAAGTAGGAAGGCCATGCAATTTAAAAACTCCATTAAAAAATACTTGTGCCACATCCTTGGCTGTATAAGGGTGAGACAGTGGGAAAAAATGTGCATATTTAGACAATCTATCCACCACAACATAGATAACATATACTTCTGACTTCTTGGCAACCCTGTAATGAAATCCATGCTTATATCTACCCAAATTCTTTCTGGTATAGGAAAGGGCTGTAGCAATCCGAGAATGTTAATATTTTCTGCCTTATTCCTTTGACATGCTTCACACTCCTTCACATACTCTTCCACATGCCTTTTCATTCTTTTCCAAAAAAACTGGCTTAATTCTTTTCAATGTCCCCCTTATCCCAAAGTGTCCTCCCAAAGGTGTGGAGTGAAATTCATTCAATAAGATTCGAGTGAGAGTGTTGTTGTGATGGTAAATTAATATCTTCCTTTTTTAAAATACCAACCCATCCACTATCTTGTACTTATTAGCTGGTTTGTTGCCATCCTTGATATGCTTGATAACCACTTCATAGAAAGAAGATCGAGCCAAGGTACCCTTCAATTCTAGCAGCCAATCAGGCTGTACTTAAGAAATTGCTAAACAGTCAGAGTTGATGGCCTTAACTTATTCATCTCTTCTAGACAATGCATCAGCCACCACATTCTCTCTACCACTTCTGAATTCGATTTGATAGTCAAATCCATGTAACTTAGCCAACCACTTAACTTGTATTCCTGTATGTAATTTCTAGGTTAATAGTTATTTGAGACTTTGGTGATCAGTTATGATGATGAACTGCCTTTCTAGTAGGTATTGTGACCACTTTCTTGTAGCCAAAACTGAGGCTAGCAACTCCTTCTTATATGTGGACCAATTGAATGCCCTACCTTGTAGTGCTTTTCTTAAAAATGCTAGGGGTTTGTTGTCTTGAAGAAGGACAGCACCAATTCCAACACCACTGGTATCACATTCAACTATGAATCTTTTTGTTAAAATATGGCATTGATAACACTAATGGATTGCTGAGATATTGTTTCAACTGTTCCATAGCTTGTGTAGCTTTTTCATTCCATTTGAATGCATCCTTCTTAAGGAGGTCAGTAAGGGTTTGGCAATCACACCATGGTTTCTTATGAATTTTCTGTAATACCCTGCCAGACCCAAGAACCCCCTTAATGCCCTCAAATTTGTAGGTTGTGGCCAAGTCTTGATTGTCTCAACCTTGCCAGGATCTACTGCTACTCCTTCCCTTGATATAATATGGCCCAAGTATTCAAGTGATTCTTTAGCAAATGTGCACTTGGACAATTTGATGACTAGTGAATTGTCCTTCAGCACCTGCAAGGTCAATTTAATATGCTCCATATGCTCAGGCATTGCCTGGCTATAAATTAATATGTCATCAAAAAATACTAGCAAAAACTTCCTTAAATAAGGTTTAAATATAGAATTCATCAAGGATTGGAAGGTGGATGGTGCATTAGTCAAGCCAAAAGGCATGGCAGTGAACTCAAGTGACCTTCATGAGTTTTCAAGGCAGTTTTATTTATATCCTCTTCACTCATTCTAATCTGGTAGTATCCTGGCTTTAAGTCCAACTTAGTAAAGTATTTGGAACCATGCAATTCATCAAACAAGTCATCCACCAATGGTATAGGAAAACTGTCCTTAATAGTGATGTTATTCAAACTCCTATAATCAACATACAGTCTCCAGGTACCATCTTTCTTTCTGACCATAACTACTAGATATAAATAAGCACTGCAACTTGCCTTGATTACTCCAGTGTCTAGCATCTCTTGTATAGTTTTATCCAGTTCATTCTTTATAAGGTAGGAATATCTATAGGGTTTGAGGCAAACTGGTTTGGAACCATGTAATAGGGGTATCTGTGATCTTGAGGTCGTTTTGGAGGTAATTTGGATAAGGTGTTGATGACCTTTATATATTGATGAAGGATTGTGGCAATTTCCTCTGGTATTATAATTGATGCTTGAGTTTCTGGTTTCGGTTCTTTGGTACATAGTAACATGGTCAACTGCCCTCTGGTACAGTCCTTATTGATCTCTCTCTGGTTGACAACTTAAACAGGAGTTGGTTGTATTCCTTGCCACACATATTCCTTGGCTATGTAGTTAAATTTAACTTGTAATTTATTCAGATTTAATGTAATATCACTGAATGTTCTCATCCATTGTGCTCCCAATACTACCTGACAGCCTTCTAATGGTAATAGCAAAAGGTCTATTGGCATGCTACACCCTTGACATTTAAGTATAACTTGCTTACAAATACCAGCTCCTTGAAGCCTTTCCCCATTAGCCACCATTACTTCCTACAATCTTGAATCATCAATGGGTAATTTTAAACTTCTGGTCAATGATCCATCAATAAAACTATGAGTGGAGCCTGAGTCTATTAGAATCTGAACTTGTCTTCCTTGTATAACTCCAGTAATTATAATTGTATGCAATGAGGGTATTCCACACATAGCATGAAATGTAATGGCTGGATTCTCCTCTTTTTCATTAGTTCCAAAAGTTTCTTCATTATGGACATCCACATTTTATGTATCTAATTCTTCACTTTCCAAATCCATAATTCCTTCAAGAATATAAACTTGTTTATTTTTACACTGGTGACCAACATGTCATCTTTCGTTACAACCATAGCATAAACTTTTTCTTCTTTTATCAATTATTTCTTCAGGAGTTAACCCTTTGCTCTTGGCAAGATTCTCTAATGGATTTCTGGTGGGATTGGAATTGTTAAGGGGAATAGGGTTGGAAGATTTAGGAGGTAAGGCTCGAGTGTAAGGGTTGGACTGAGTGTAATGGCCTGGCCTATTGGATTTCTTGGTACTGTTATACTTGTTCTCAAAAATGTTGGCCATGGCTACTGCTTCTTTGAAATTTGTTGGCTAAGAGGCCTCAACAACATATCTAATTTTCTCCTTGAGCCCATCCATAAACTTGTCAAATACATAATTTGGATGTAAGTGATCAAGAAGGCCTTGCAGTTTCTCGAATTTAGTGAGGTAGGCTTGCATAGTAGTTAATTGTTTTAAATTTGCAAAAGCACCGAAAGGTTTCTTTAAATTGGGGGGAGCAAACCTGATAATAATATCCTCTCTAAATACCTTCTATTATATGTAATTATTGACATTTCTTTTCAACCATTTATACCATTTTTTGGCATCTTGCTTGAGGTGAAAGCAGCATGTTTGAACCCATTCATTTTCTGGTGCCTGGTGATACCTGTAGAGCTCTTCCACTTGTTCTAACCATTCGATGACTGTGTGATCTCCAGAGTATGTAGGAAAATCTAATTTTATGGTGGTATGCTGTAGTAATTTATGGGTAGACAATATGCCAGGGGAAGAGTCTGGGGATAGAGTAAGATGAAATGGGTTTCTTTGAGGATTTCTTTGATAAGGCGGCACGTATGGTAAGGTTCTTGACCGGTGAGGAGAGGAACTTTGATTGCCTTTAAGTCCTTGCAATACCGTGTTTAAAGTTTCAGATAGTTGATCAATCTTGAGATTTATCTCCTTTGATTTTTCTTTCAGGTTTTGATGCAATTCTTGGTGGGAATTATGTAATTCTTGTTGTGCCTCTTGCAACTGATTCAAGGTTGTGTTGGTTCGATCATTAATATGTTCTTGCCTTTGCCAGAGTTCATCTTCTTCATCCAGGGTTCGCATGGAAAGAAGGCTGTCATTTTGGTTATCATTTTCTGGATCTATGGAATGATGAGGAGAAGCTTCTTGATCATCATTCTGCTCTGATACCACTTTGGTATGAACAGTTTGTTGTGCTTGACTACGTGTGTTGACCATGGAGTTATAAGGTGTTGTGGTTGTGAGGCAGCAGAGGTCTATGGTGTTAAGCAGGAAGATTAAGGAGGAATTAATGGAAGGATTTGATGGAGAAGACGTAGAGCAGTAAAAACATGAAATAACAAGAATATCAAGAGCAGAAAATATAAGAAGATAAAATGAATTTTATTTGATCAATCATGCATATTACAGAACACTGACTTGTTCACACACACACACATGCACACACACACATATATATATATATATATATATATATATATAGACACACACATATAACATTGCACCAATAACCCGAGTACATCCCGAGTAACACATACATATGAACCGAGTTAATTCCACCTCTTCCAGCAATCCTCTTCTTTAACTTGCAGCATGTGTGCACGTGCACACATGTGCACCATGCAGACAACCTCCCTAAACTTCACCTTGCAAAATTGCCTTCGGTCATTCTCGTTGCATCTCTTCCTGCATCTGATCACCAACCAGCGCATCTAGATCAACTCTGGTGATCTCTGCTGATGAACTTGCCCAGACCAGTTCTTCCACTGGCTTAATATGAGAAAACAACTCAAGGTCATAACAATATAGCAATGAAAAATATTCGTAGAATTTAATGCATATAGAGATCGCGGAGTGCGACGATTAAAGCTCGATCCTAAAACTCCATGTCTAATTAAGAAGCTAGGCTATATAATTTAAATAATACAAACGATATTAGGGTTTGGATATGAAGAAGAAGTTTGACAACAAAACGTTTGAAACAAAGAAGAGTAACTTAGGAAGGCAGGAGGTTGGGGCGTACATGGCTAAGTCGCAATTTCTGGAAACATGAGAACATGTGGAACACAACAACAAAATTAACCGTTCAATACAGTAAAACTTATAAGATGTATTTTTGACAATTCAAAGGTTTAATTTGAAGGTATTTCCATTAAACATAGATAAAATAAAGTAAGTACCAAAATACGAGTTATAAGGCAATGTATTATATTTTATTAAGGACTTCTTATTGACAATCCAGTTGAAGGTGAAAGGGCCAAATTTTACAAGCACTCCATATAAAATTAAATTGTTACAATGAGTACACATCCTACTAATAAAACATATATTTTTATTTTTTTATCCTTAGTTAAAACATCAAAACCTTGAACACTTTCATTTACTCTCTCCTTCTCCTTTCTTTTTCAGAAAATAATGGCGAAAACAAAATATTCATCCCGAATTTCACAACCAGATCCAAACGCTGCTGAAAAGCTAATGGAAATGTAATTTCTTAACACATTTTTTATCGTACGTTTTTTAACTGCGGTAAAAGTTAAGGTTTAAAATTGCAGCATTGAATGCTTTTTTAAGTAAGAATCAACCTTATATATTTCTCGTTTACAATTCCATCTGAATGTGAGTTTGAATTTTTTAATATTTGATTGGATGATTTTGGATTAAAGGTCAGTGATGATTAGAAAAAAATGAGCAATTAAGTCGGTTTGATTGTAATCTTATGAGGAGCTGGTTTGATTAGTATGCCTCATAGTAAAAAGAAGTTATTTAAAAGAAATAACTTCCTCGTATTCAAACTTGGAGTGCCAATAAGAACACCCTTTGGTAATTATACTAATTAATTATTCGCTACAACGGTTAGAAACACAACGCAATGTAAAACTCTTTTATAAAATAAACATACAAATGAATACGATACAATCACCAGCTGCTGATATGCTAAAAAAATAACAAATTCAAAATGGTGGGATTCTAATTTCTTCTACAAAAATTAGATGAATAAATTTCAAACGAAGTAAAACGTTAGTGGAAGTTAAATAAAAGACAGAGATCAACGAAGCATTAAAGCGCCAGTCATACACTTTACGTCGCTAATACATACGTAACTGAACGGGGTATGGACACATTTCAGAAAAAATTAAATCCAAGGACAACTAACTTTAATAATTAAATAAAGGACCAAAACCCATTAGATTATGTAAATCTCAAATTCATTTTAATTACTCATCTTCGTTAAATTAATATAAAAAACCACAAAAGAAACTCGGAATTGCTAGAAAAAAGTGATTTCAATAATGTTTTAATCGATTATTGTTATAATAAAAATATAGAAGTAAACTTTATAATTTTTAAATAGCGTTATATTATATCACTGAAAATATACAACTAAACAATTTGAATACTAGTCTCATTTAGCATTTGAAAAATGTTAGCAAAAGCTACATACATTTAGCTTTCCGTCATGTTTTTCCTATATTCTTTTCTTCCACATTCACAAGAAAAAAAATGTTTCTGCAATTAATTTTTATTATCATATATTATTTTTTCTCAAATTCACATGATAAAATTTTCCATGATTTATTTTTATTATTTGTGAAATGTTAATGTGTACCCTCGATTTAAAATATTTGATTTTATCGAATTAAAACTTTAAAGTTGTTTTTGATGTGAATAACAAAAGTTTATTGTCCTTTGAAATAAAAAGAAAAACAATTTCGTTCTTTAAAACAAATATCCACCAACTAATATATGTTTTAATAATTAATGCACAAGAAATAAGTTGGTTTAACCAATGCAACGATTAAAGCTGAGTCCTGAAACTCCATGTCTAATTAAGAAGGTAGGCTATATAATTTAAATAATTTAAACGATATTAGGGTTTGGATATGAAGAAGAAGTTTGACAACATAATGTTTGACACAAAGAAGAGTTACTTAGGAAGGCAGGATGTTGGGGCGTATATGCCTAAGTCGCAATTTCTGGAAGTGACATGAGAACATCTGAAATATAATGACAAAAAAACCGTTCTGTGAAATAAAACTTGTAAGCGGTATTTTGGACAATTCAAAAGCTTAGGTGTATTTGGTTTACCCTTTTTAGTTTTGAGTTTTGGTTCATAAAAAATGCGCACGACACATGTATATTGTGGAAAACGGTCAATTTAGAAAACAAAGTTAATATACAAAATAAAAAACAACTTTTTTTTATTTTTTTTATTTTGTGTTGGGCGCATTCTCACCCAAAAGACCTTGAGACCAAGGAGAGTGACTCATCCATCCAGGCTCGCCTAAGCCCATCCGGTGTTCTCGTCCTCCAAGGCCCATTCGGCAGGAACCCATTCGGCAGGAACCCGTTCGGCAGTCTTAGGCAAACACCGAACCAATATTCTTCCATCCCACCGGACCAACTGCCACCGGTCCAATCTCCTTCCATCCCACCGGACCAACTGCCACCGAACCAATATTCTTCCATCCCACCGGACCAACTGCCACCGGTCCAATCTCCTTCCATCCCACCGGACCAATTGCCACCGGTCCAATATACTTCCATCCCACCGGACCAACTGCCACCGGTCCAATATTCTTCCATCCCACCGGACCAACTGCCACCGGTCCAATATTCTTCCATCCCACCGGACCAACTGCCGCCGGTCCAACCTACTTCCAAACAACTACCGGTCCACTCTACGCTCCAACCAAGCAATGCCGAACCAAGATATACCAGGCCAGATCACATCAGCCCAGGCCCATCAGCGACTATACATATCCTGGACCCCTACCCCTAGCCTCACTCTATAAATAGAGGGGTAGGGGTACAGCAATGGGGACAAGTTTGAGAGCTCAAGCACGGAAGGAACTTTCAAACAACTTTCTTTTACTTGTATCAAAGCTTTGTACTTGTAATCAAAAGAAGAGAAGAGAAATAACATATAAAGTGGACGTAGGCACATTCTGGCTGAACCACTATAAATTTGTGTGTCTTTTTACAGTTTAGCCCCTGTTTTTCATATATTTGCATAAATCGCTCAAATAACTAAGAACAACATAAGATCTACTAAATCATACAACTTTGAGGTGTTTGTCCATTTTTTGTGCAAACATTTTTGGTGCTTTCATTGAGAGATAGAAGCTCGAAGCTTCAGCTTCATCCGCTTAACAGTTTTCCTAACAGCATCGTCCGCCACTTGGAAAACATGCCTCCCAAATAGAGAAAAGATGTTAGCAAAGGAAAAAACATCGCATCCAGCAGTCTTCCAGATCCAGCTGTCACGAATCAAGTAAATCGTCCTCCTCCAGCAACAGTAACAAATGAAGAACAGGCTGCAGCAATTACTAGAGCAGATCTGGACAGAGTTGTGGTTGAAGTAACTAACCGCTTCACGTCCCAGCAGGAAGCCTTGGTGGACCATCTCATGTCACGCTTAAGGGATGCTGAAGAATCCAACCGCAACACTGAATCATGGGGCGAATCCCAGTCTGGAGGATCTCAGAGACAACAAAGATCTTCCTTCTTCGAAGGAGCTAACGGCAGAAGTAGCCGTGGTAGGAGCCGAGACCGAGCACAGCCCGAAGTTAGGCCTGAGGAAGCGTTTGGTACCGAACCCAACGGGGAAGGTACCGGGCGAAGGTCAACTGTAGCTGAGCCTGTCATGCCGCCTAACCACAGAAACGCCAGTGAACGGGGCCGAGCTAGAGTCCAGCCCGAAGTTGGACCCGAGGAAGTGCTTAGATCAGAACCCAACAGGGGGAGATCAAGGCAAGGGCCAACTGTAGCTGACCCAAGCATGCTCCCAGAAGATCAAAGGCAGCCACTGGAAAATATGAGGAATGATAGACAATACCATCCCTACAGGTCATCTGGACGGAATCAATCCCACAGAACAGAACCAAACTCATTTCTATCTGCTCCAAATTCTGATGAAAGGATGGCACGCTTATTCAGAGAGTGTGTCCAACGGGAGCAAAGAGATCGAGGGATAGACGCTAGGGTAACCAGCCCTTTCGCCCGCAATATCGAAATTGCTATCACCCCCCGGGAATGGAAGATGCCAACAATGGAACCCTACAAAGGAACCTCCGATCCCGTTGTACACTTACAGAGGTACACGCAACATATGCTCATGAGTGGAGCAACAGAGGGGGTACTATGCAAATGCTTTCCGCTCTTCTTGGCTGATCTTGCTACCTCCTGGTTCTGTCATCTACCCCAAGGATCCATCAGCTCGTGGGAAATGTTGAAAGAAAAATTTATCAGTCAGTTCCGCATTCATGTGGAGCAACCTAAGGACGCTTATTCCTTATCCAGCGTCAAACAGAAACCTGGAGCAACCTAAGGACGCTAGAAGATTGACAAAAGAAAAACCAGCTACTTTACCCGATTTCTTCCATGAAGCCGGAAAATACATGAGGCTTGAGGATGTTGCCGTTGAGGGGCAATCCGGACAGCAAAATAAGACGACCCATGGCAATGCCCCTGCTGTGGCAAGGGACGTTCGAAGAAATGATTCCAGAGACAATGCTGGGGGCAAGAAGGTAGAAAAGCGCCTATATCGGCCAGGACCAAGATTCGACACTTACACCCCTTTGAACGAGACCGTCGAAAATATCTTCCTTGCCACCCAAGGCGAAGTTAGGTACAAACGCCCACTATACAAGAAAGAATCAGATAACGCACAGAAGTCTGGAAAATTCTGCCGCTTCCACGAATCTCACGGACATGATACCAACGAATGCCATCATCTCCGAGATCTGATTGAGGAACACATCAGAAGGAAGAAACTGGAACGTTATGTAAAAAGTCAAGACAGGACTCCAGCTCCTGCCAATGAAAACCCAAGGCTACCCTCACCAGGGACCGACAGAGGAAACCGCAACGCTAGCAGCTCTAGTCAAGAGAAGATAGTGGTCCATACCATCTCAGGAGGTCCGCACATCGCAGACAGAAGTTGGAGAGAGATGGAAAGATATGGGAAGTCGCTTAGAGACAGTAAAGACTGTGTCAATACGGTTATAGAAGAGCGCCACCCAAAGCGGAAAGAAAGTGATGACATCACATTCAGTAAGCGTGACGTAGAAGGAAGACAGTACCCTCACATGGATCCCATGGTTATCTCTGCCCGACTCGGTCCCGCCGAAGTTTACCGAATCCTGGTAGACACTGGAAGCTCTGTAAATATCTTGTTCAAACACGCATTCGACAAGATGAAGCTATCAATGAAGGATGTATCTCCCTACGATAAACCACTACACGGTTTCACTGGAGATGCGAAGATGCCCCTCGGGCAGCTGGACCTCTTTGTTGAGATTGGAAGCCATCCCCGCTCCGTTGTAAGGAAACAGACGTTTGTGCTGATAGAAAACCATTCGGCCTACAACGCCTTCTTAGGAAGACCAGCCTTGTCTGACTTCCAAATTGTCCTAGCCCCATGGTGCCTGAAAATGAAATTTCCAACAGACAATGGGGTAGGGGAAGTGGAAGGAGACCAGGATATTGCACGAGACTGCTATGTAACCGAACTTCGCAACAACCACAGGAAGGATAAAGGGAAAGGTGTAGAGATTGCCCTCTGCACAAAAAGCCTTGAAGCATAGCAACTAAAGAAAGCCCCTCCTCTTCGATACACCAGCGACCCTTTCAATGAATTAGACCCTAGGGACAAAGAGGAGGAGGCCACCGCCGAGCCTGCAGAGGCTATGGAGTTTATATCTGTAGACAAGCACGACTCAAGTAGGCTACTGAAAATTGGGTCTCAGCTGAAAGCTGAATTAAAGGAACAACTCATTGATTTTCTCCGCCACAACTTGGATGTATTCGCTTGGTCACACGCTGACATGACCGGAATCTCCCCCGACATAGCATGCCACGTATTAAACATTGATCCTACCAAGGCGCCTGTAAAACAAAAAAAGAGAAGTATGGGGGCAGAGCGATCAGCAGCCCTCGATGAAGAAGTAAAGAATCTACTCGCCAATGACTTCATACGAGAAGCTGTTTACCCGGAATGGATCGCCAACCCGGTACTGGTAAAGAAGGCTAATGGGAAGTGGCGGACCTGCATCGACTTCTCCAACCTAAACGACGCCTGCCCAAAGGATTGCTTCCCGCTTCCCAGAATCGACCAACTTGTAGACAGCACAGCCGGGCACGAGCTCCTATCTTTTATGGACGCATACTCAGGATATAACCAAATTCCTATGCATGCTCCCGACCAAGACCACACTAGTTTCATCACCGACCGGGGTTTATACTGCTATAAGGTAATGCCTTTCGGACTTAAAAATGCAGGAGCCACCTACCAACGCCTCGTCAACAAGATGTTTGCAGGGCTAATAGGACAAACTATGGAAGTATATGTGGACGACATGTTGGTGAAATCACGAAAATCCAAAAATCACGTAAGTCACCTAGACGAAATGTTCCAGGTACTTCGACAGTATGGAATGAAGTTGAATCCACTAAAGTGCTCCTTTGGAGTATCATTGGGAAAGTTCTTAGGATTCATCGTTCATGCCAGAGGGATAGAAGCAAACCCTGAACAAGTCCGAGCGCTAAGGGATATCAAGACACCGTCCACCCGAAAGGAAATGCAAAGCCTAAATGGAAAAGTGGCCGCCCTAAGCCGATTCATCTCCAAGGCAACGGACAAGTGCGTCCCCTTTTTCAAAGCTCTAAAGAAAGACAAAGGAAAGTTCGAATGGACTGACGAATGCTTAACCGCGTTCCTTAACCTGATCGAACACCTCCAGAAACCACCGGTACTCTCGACTCCAAGTGAAGGCGAAGAATTATACCTATACCTTGCTGTGTCATCTCACGCTAAGCGCTGCCTTGGTAAGGGAAGACAACCGCACGCATCGACCAGTTTACTTCGTCAGCAAAAGGTTTACTGGGGCAGAAGTCAGATATCCTAAACTTGAGAAGCTAGCATACTGTTTACTTATCACATCACGGAAACTGCGTCACTACTTCCAGTCCCATTCCATCAAGGTTCTGACCGATCTACCACTGAGGCAGGTACTCCATCGTCCTGACACTTCTGGGCGACTACTTAAATGGTGCATTGAACTAAGTCAGTATGATATCACCTATCACCCCCGCACCGCCATCAAGGGACAAGCCATGGCTGATTTCATTGCAGAATTCACTACCAACGAAGATAAGGAGCAATTGGACATAGCAGAAGATATCAAGTGGAATCTCTTTGTGGATGGTGCATCAAACGAACAGGGCTCGGGGGCAGGTGTTGTAATAATCACTCCCAGGGGAAATAAACTGCACTATGCTATAAGGTTGGATTTCGCTGCCACCAACAACGATGCAGAATATGAAGCAGTAATAGCCGGATTAGAAATTGCCATCGAGATCGGAGCCAATTCTTTGTGTCTTCACAGCGATTCTCAGCTTATTGTTAATCAAATACTATGGGAATTCCAAGCTCGAGAAGAACGACTCGTAGCATATCTAAAGAAGACCAAGTTACTTCTCAGCCGATTGGACCACTACTTAGTCAAACACATCCCTCGGGAAGAGAACCAAGAGGCCGACGAATTGGCAAAGCAAGCAAGTATGAGAGACATCGCCATCTTCGGGGCAGTAACTGTCTCAAAGCAAGCGGTCCCAAGTTTTGAGCAAGTGAATCTGATAGCTGCAACCGAAGAAGCGACTTGGATGACTCCCATCCGAGACTACCTACAAAATGGCACACTACCCGACGGGCGTAACGAAGTCAAGAAAATCTTGAGGAAAGCGTCCCGCTACACAATACAAGGAGACATCCTCTATCGGCGCGGGTTCTCTAACCCATTGTTAAGGTGTGTCGCCGGAAGGGAAGCCAAGGAAATCTTATCCAACATCCATCAAGGAAGCTGCGGAGATCACACCGGAGGGCAAACGTTAGCAAAAAGGATACTCCGATACGGATATTTCTGGCCCACCTTAAGCAAGGACGCCTTAGATTTCGTCAAGAAGTGTGACAGATGCCAAAAATTTGCTAAGATCCCTCGGCTACCAACAACCGAGATTACTCAGATGACCAGCCCTTGGCCCTTTGCAGTATGGGGAATTGACTTAATCGGTGAACTGCCAATGGGTCGAGGCGGCGCCAAATATGCTATAGTAGCAGTCGACTATTTCACCAAATGGGTGGAAGCAGAACCTCTAAATAAAGTATCTTCAGCGAAAGTTATCAACTTCTTAATCAAAAATGTTCTATGCAGGTACGGAGTCCCACTAAAAATCATATCAGACAATGGACTTCAGTTTGACAGCGAGGAATTCGCCAACTGGTGCCAAGAACACGGAATTCACAAAAGCTTCTCATCCGTAGCATATCCCCAAGCAAACGGACAAGTCGAAGCAGTCAACAAAATTCTGAAAACTCTGATCAAAAAGAGGCTCGAAAAGTCAAAGGGCGCTTGGGTGGATGAACTCCCTACGGCACTATGGGCCTACCGCACATCTTTCAGAATATCAACAGGGCACACTCCTTTCTCTTTGGCATACGGATCGGAGGCTATGCTCCCAGTTGAAACCATTGTGCCTTCCCACCGTAGGATCCACTATAACCCAGAAGAGAATGAAGAGCTCCTCAACATGTCTTTGGATCTAGTCGAGGAGAGAAGGAATGATGTAGTCCTTAAAACAGCAACCCACAAGCAAAAGGTGGCAGCACAATACAACTCCAAAGTCAAGCATCGTACCTTGCGAGAAGGGGATCTTGTCCTCAAGCGAATCTTCCCTCGCCCCGGAGCACTAGACCCAATCTGGGATGGACCATATGTAATTCATAAAGATCTCCACAACGGAGCCTATATTTTGTCAACAGTGGACGGAGAGATGTTCCAGAGGGCATGGAACATCCAACACCTCCGTCGATACTTTTCTTAACTTGTATTGCCCATATGAAGTGAATTAACAAAGAGAGTCAGTGGACGTAGGCATTTTTCGTGCCGAACCACTTTAAAAAACCTTGTCTCTTTTTTAACTTGTTCCTTTGTATCTTGGCTGCTTGTTAACTTTATCCTTTTCTGTTGAACAAAATCCTGAGCATATAGCATTTCTATTCAAAGCACTCCACAATGCAGCTTCACGTGGACAAGACCCAACAGGTACTATGCGAATCTATGCCCTCACCAATGAGACACTTTTGCTCCAGCATCCCCCTGTTGCGGGTTAACTCATTGCTCGCGACGGCCCTTAAAGCCAACTGTAATGAGCCGATTATAAGCCACCGAGAAGGCCGACTATAGCCGAGGCAGCTCATTACGGCGTTAGGCTCGCCGGCAACTGTGAACCGACTATAAGCCCCAACATAAGGTGTGGCCAGCCAGGGACAGTTCACAGTTGACGATCGGCACCCACGCTAGCCGGCCACAGTAAGTCGAATAATACCCATGAGTACGGGCCATAATGGCCCGGGTAGTTACTGTGCGCGATCTCGGCTCCGATGTGTCTTAAGTGCGGCTATGGTGAAAAAGAATTAACTCCCCGCGGAGGCGTAAGATGGGTGACAAGTGTCTCCAAGACCCACAGCTAGGGAAAGTGACTACAAAACCCGTTTGCCACGAACTTAAGCACATCGAAGGCCTTCCGTGATTGGAAGTTTTACTATTTCACATATTTCAATTTTACTTAAAAAACTTTCCTCCTATCCTCTATAACAAACCGTAAAGTACAGGGTACAAGGTAAGAGATACCCGCCAATGGATGCAGAGATTCACAATCAGATGGCAGGGCATTCAACTGCTTTCCATGCTTGGTCATACAAGATATTCGAAACTGCCATTTACAAACAGAACATGAAAGGCGGTATTTTCTTCCTTTATGTGCAGATGCATGACTATAATTTAATTTTTTCACACCACACGCTAACATTGCAAGTCATGAGATTATGATTTAAAACCAGAATCCGACATCAAACACAATTCAATTACGAGAATATACACAGCTATATTTCTCATACGACATGTCGAAATAGCAACAAATATTCAAGAAACGACAAAATCAGCTTAAGTTAAAAAATTACATGTCAAGAATAATGTTGATTATTACAAGTAGCAAGAATTACAACTTAGAAGTTACTCTACTGTTTTAAGACTAACGTATACAACCATGTCAAGTCTACAAAAAGAATTTTCCAGGTCTAATCAGGGAGCCGGTTGCGTCGGAGTCTTGTCCTTGCTCTGTTGCCCACCTGTCCGGTCATAAAAAGAATTCATTAGTGATAAGCAACCAAGTTAACGGAAAGACTAGAAAGGAAGACTTACCAGCACTTGCTTCTTGACCATCCTGGTCGTCATCCTCTACCTGCACACCTGCCTCCTCAGCAGCAAGCAACCGCATACCCTCCTTTGCCGCCACTTTCTCCTCCTTGGTAAACTGGGCAGTGACCACATCCATACTGAAGACCGTTCCACCCTCTTTATCTGCATCAGCCTTAGCCTCCTCCAGAGCCCGGAGATAAATCTTAGCCATGACCCTGGGATAATCATCCATCCAGGACAGGTTGCCCTGCTTCCAGGTACGGAAGTACATATCCTGGAGCATTTCGTCCATCATCCCCTCATTCTCCTCAAACTCCCTCATCCGGGCCTCGGAAGCCGACAACCTCCCAATGGCGGCATCTCTCTCCGATCGGTATCTCGAGCAGTCAACCAGAAGGGATCCCCGCATTGCCTCCATCTCCTCCCTCAACTTGGCTTGAGCAAGCTCTGCAGCCTCAAGTTTCCCGGACAATTCCTCCACCTGCTCGAGATCCGCTTTCCGAACCTCGTCCACCGTGGCAATAGCCATGTCAATCCGTTCTTTGCAAGTAGCTTCCATTTTCCGCAATTCGGCCCGACTGGCCTCTTCCATGATTTTCCTTAGTCGCCCAGTAGCAGCCTCATGCTGAGAAATCTGAATAGCCTGATCCGCAAGCTGTTTGGCCTGATCCGAAACCACCAATCGAAGTCGGATATTGGCGCTCCCAATCTCCTCTCCGGCCTTAACCAACCGGGCATGATGCCCCATCAGCTTTTTAGTCTCCTCCGCCACCCGATCAATATTAGCCTTGGCCTCATCTCCCATGGTAACTATCCGAGTGGTAAGTAGATCAAGATCTAAGGACTTAGCTTCATCAAGCACCCGTACCATGGGATTGCGGGGAAGAAGGTGCTCACCAGTAACCTCATCAAAGGTAATGTCGTGGAAACTTGGATCCAGATCAGGATGACCCGCAAATGGATTACGAGCCAAGTCAGGACGGTCGATATGAGTAACGGAAGGGTTTCTGGACGGGTGCGGAGAGGGTGCAAACTCGCTACCCTCTTCAGTGATATCATGAAGAGGCTGAGCCGGAAGCTGAGGACCGGGCGAAGTTTCGGATAAAGGATGACTCCTCTTCCTCTGCTGAATACCCTCTTCGATGACCCCAAGAAGAGGACGGTAGCCGACTACATCCCCGGAGCGTTGGGTCGAGGGCTTCGGCTTAGCAGAAGTTTTGGAAAGCTTATATTGCTCAAGCCTGTGTCGAAGGTCTGAGGCTTTGGACGTCTTGCCTGCTCCTGATATAAAGAACAAGTGTCACAAACTTACATCACTATATGATTCGAGAAACGCGGTAGATTACAAGTTAAAAAAAAGGAAAAGAAACACAGCTGTGGTTGTACAAACCCTGGGGAGGAGTGGGATACTGCAATAAGTCCTGGATTTCATTCCAGGACGGGAGCGGGTCATAAAATATTCCTAAGTCCCTATCATTAATGAAGCATGCAGGAGTCAAGAGTTCACCTTGAGTCGTCGGAGCCACCTTGGCTGGAATGGTCGGAGAAGACTCACTTGCACCAGTCCCGGCTTTGTCCGCCTTCCCGGTTTTCTCTACCAAAGCCGGATCTTCATCCAGCCCCTCAAAAGCCTGGTGGAACGCATCATCCGTCCACTCCTGAATCTCGCCCGCTTGCCCAGGAAGTAGGGCCCCGATGCCATCGCCACCTTTGTCACCATCCCGACCATCTCCACCCTCGCCTCTTTCCTTCTCTATGTCTTCCTCCTCCCGGGTAAGTGGACAATTGCTGGGGGAGGGACCATCCGACTTCTTGAGTTTCTTACCTCCGACAGCTGGAGGTTTTGTGAAAGGTTTCCTCTTGCTACTCTCCACCGAAACACCTTCTTTGGTCTGAGCAGCCGCCCTCTCCTCCGCCGTCTCCCTCAGCTTAACTACTGACTGCTGTGGGAGGATTAAGTTGTACTCCAGAAGGATCGCATTTCTGATCAGGAAGGCAGATGATCTATATTTCCCAAGAATAGCTTCTATCTCGGTCGCCGTCTGAACCAGGCGGTCAGTCTCCACAATCGCAAAGCCACCTGTCGCTAGCAAAAATGAGAGAGTATGAGAAGAAGCATCGCAATCAGAATGGAAATTATAAGTAAAAGCATCAACTTACATCCAGAAGTAAAGCGCCGAATTGAAACGGAGTCGTCCCTGACAAAGAACCACACTTTCTTGAACATGCTGAATTTAGAATACAAATCCAAGACCGGTTTGAAGGTCACGGCTGACTCCAAGCTAATGTATGGAGACCCCTTCTTATAGCCCCTCAGATTATACAAGTACCGGATCTCCCGGTTGGAAGGGGCACGACCATACTTCCTCTGGAAAATAACGAAGAGGCTCACTAGTATAGCATAGGAGTTGGGTTGAAGCTGGAATGGGGCCACCTTGAGATATGTGAGGAAGCTGGTTACCCAAGCGTTAAGAGGCGGAATGGCACCACACATGCAGTGGTATCTGCTGTAAGCAAAGAACCCTTCAGGAGGGTCGTATGGCATAACATCTTTCCCTGGCAACAGCATTCGCGCCCTGTCAATTCCGAAAGAGCGAGAGATGGCATCAAGCTGCTCTTCCTTAAGGGAGCTGGGATAGCAGTCCGGGGGAGAATTCAGAAGCTCCTGCGGACCGTACCCGTCCACTAACGATCTCGGGGTTGGTCCGTGGCGTTCTGGATTCGGCTGAGCTGGGGGCACGATAGAGGAACCTCCTTCACCCCCGGATTTCCTTTTGTCTGATCGAGTTTCCGCTTTACGGGACATTATCTACAACACCGGAAAAGCATAGTGTTAGAACAAAGGATGTAAACAAGTAAGTATATAATATGGAATTTCACTCAGAAAGTCAAAATGCTTAAAAATCCCATTATCATTCGGTAAAACTGAATATAAGATTCCATTCGGCATTCTCATTCGGCATTCTCATCTGGAAAATTTCATTCGGCACGTATGGCATATGCACTTCATTCGGTGGACACAGACAAAAAACCATTCGGCTAAGGGAAATTGAGTACCTGGTTCGGCAAGCGAAATGGTTCGGCAAGCCGGGACGATTCGGCAGAGGATCAGAATTTGGTTCGGCTATGTGACTAACTTGGCTTGGCTGTTCGTTCGGTAGAAGGTAATAGAGACCCTGGGCCCTTACTTATAGGCAACTGTAGACGACCAGACCATCTGATTCGGCGAAAGCATCCAAGACTGACGTCATCATCTTCTAAACAAAGCGCGGTACATTCCGGCATATGCCCCACTTTGGGGGGCAAATGTTGGGCGCATTCTCACCCAGAAGACCTTGAGACCAAGGAGAGTGACTCATCCATCCAGGCTCGCCTAAGCCCATCCGGTGTTCTCGTCCTCCAAGGCCCATTCGGCAGGAACCCATTCGGCAGGAACCCATTCGGCAGGAACCCGTTCGGCAGTCTTAGGCAAACACCGAACCAATATTCTTCCATCCCACCGGACCAACTGCCACCGGTCCAATCTCCTTCCATCCCACCGGACCAACTGCCACCGAACCAATATTCTTCCATCCCACCGGACCAACTGCCACCGGTCCAATCTCCTTCCATCCCACCGGACCAACTGCCACCGGTCCAATATACTTCCATCCCACCGGACCAACTGCCACCGGTCCAATATTCTTCCATCCCACCGGACCAACTGCCGCCGGTCCAACCTACTTCCAAACAACTACCGGTCCACTCTACGCTCCAACCAAGCAATGCCGAACCAAGATATACCAGGCCAGATCACATCAGCCCAGGCCCATCAGCGACTATACATATCCTGGACCCCTACCCCTAGCCTCACTCTATAAATAGAGGGGTAGGGGTACAGCAATGGGGACAAGTTTGAGAGCTCAAGCACGGAAGGAACTTTCAAACAACTTTCTTTTACTTGTATCAAAGCTTTGTACTTGTAATCAAAAGAAGAGAAGAGAAATAACATATAAAGTGGACGTAGGCACATTCTGGCTGAACCACTATAAATTTGTGTGTCTTTTTACAGTTTAGCCCCTGTTTTTCATATATTTGCATAAATCGCTCAAATAACTAAGAACAACATAAGATCTACTAAATCATACAACTTTGAGGTGTTTGTCCATTTTTTGTGCAAACATTTTGAAAAATAAGAGAAGTTTTTCCATCGTTTCTCCGGCCCCTCCGTAGTCCCCTCCATCGTTCATTTATCATATTCATCGTAGCTTCGCACCTTTCGTATTTTGTAGTTAATGTAAAAACTCAAAACACAAAACCGATTTTAAACTAAACACCACCTTAGATTATGTTTGGTTTCATTTTGTGTTTTGTGTTTTCCATTTTCAACACACGAAGCTAATGAAAGAGAAATATAAAATTTTAGATCATTGAGACGATGATGGAGGAACGATGGATGAAATGAATGGATGACGGAGGGGATGAATTGTTTTACATTCTTTTGTTATTTCTCAAAACATGAAAAACTAAATAAATTTGTTTTTTATTTTACATGTTAGCTTCATTTTTCAAATCAGTACATGCATCATGTGCACGTTTTTTTAGTGAAAAAAAAACCAAACGGGGCCTTAATTTGAATTTGAAGGTGTTTCCACTATGTATAGGTGAAATAAAATAAGTACCAAAATAGGAGTTATAAGACAATATATCATGTTTTATTAAGTATACTAATTAATTGTTCGATCCAACTGTAGAAACACAACGCAATATAAAACTCTTTTATAAAAACCATTAACAAATGAATACAATCACAAGCTGCTGATAGGGAAAATTAATTTAAAGGACAAAAATTTATATATTTTTAGCCTCAAGAACACAACCTCAATATTTTTATCACAAGGACAAACATTCTTCTAAAATTTATTCATAAGGAAAAACATTCTTCCAAAATTATTCATAAGGACAAACATTCTTCCAAAACTGCTACCGAACTAAAAACTGATACCTAAAAACTGCTACCGATAACTACAACCTTATACCTAAAAACTACTATAAATAACTAAAAACTGATACCTAAAAAAAGTTATCCTTCAGGCTAAAATATTGAAGGTCTGTCCTTGAAGCTAAAACGCTAAGAAATTTTGTCCTTGACAATAATTTCCTGCTGCTAATATACTAAAAAAATTTAACGAATCTAAAATGGTGGGATTCTAATTTCTTCTGCAAAAATCAGATGAATAACTTTCAAACAAAGTAAAACATCGGTGAAAGTGAAGTTAAATAGATGACAGAGACCAATGAAGAACTAAAGCGCTAGTCATACACTTTACGTAACTAATATATACATAAGTATTAGGGGTACTCAGTTCCCTGGACAAATTTTAGAAAAAAATTAGATTCAAGGACACCTAATTCTATTAATTAAATCAAGAACAAAGACCCTATTAGATTATGTAAACCTCAAATTCACTTTAATTACTCATCTTCATTAAATTAATCAATAAAAAGAATGATACTCAAAATTGCAAAAAGAAAAAATGATTTCAAAAATGTTTTAGACGATTAACGTTATCATAAAATAAAAATATAGAAGTAAATGCTCAAAAAACTAAATGAATATAGCTTTATAATTTAAAAATAACGTTATATTATATAACTGAAAATATGAAACTAAGCAATTTGAAAGTTAGTCTCATTTAGCATTTGAAAAATGTTAGCTGTAAATGACGAAGCTACATACGTTTAGCTTTCCGTCATGTTTTTTCCTATATTCTTTTCTTCCACATTCACAAGAAAAAAATGTAATTTTTTTTCTTTTCAAATTCATAGAAAAATATTTCCGTAATTAATTTTTATTATTTATAAAATGTCAACGTGTGTTCTTGATTTAAAATATTTGGATTTTATCGAATTAAAACTGGAAAATCATCCTTGATGTGAATAACAAAAATTGGTTGTCCTTTGAAATAAAAATAAAAACAATTTCGTCCTTAAAACAAAAACAGATATCCAACGACAAATATATGTTTTAATAATTTACGATATCAACAGCTACTCCCTCAACAATTGATCATCATACACATGTCTCAGAACACCATGTGCTCAACAACCATTGTCAACACAAATATATACAAAGAAAACAAAACCTATATATGTACACTGAACATGGTCTGATTTAGTGATATTACGGTCTGGTTTCGGTTCGGTTAAATCCATATTACATTTGTTTGAAGATAATTATTGAATAAATACTAAGAATATTAGTGAAAAACTCTAACAAATTCAAATAAAAACCACATTCGTTCCTAAATAATGTATATCTTTATACGTATCGAATACTAAAATGGTTCATTACCTAATCGTATAAAGTTCAAACGCTCACAGCCTTAATATTTTAGCAATAAGAAGAATAAATACAAAATCCCATCAAAATATTTGAATTCTACCAAGCGGTCCAGTCCGATTTGATGTGATTGGTCCAATCATTCACACCACAACCGCACCAAATTAACCAGATCAGTACAGTTTTAAATATTTGATCTAATTAGAAAATACGATACGGTTTACCGAAACATTTTAGTGGCTCGGTGCGATCCGTTTTCATATGTCGGTATGGTTTATGGCCACCCCTAACCATCATCATTATTATCTACTTCTTTCCTCATCTAACAATGTGTCATATGCATTAAAATATGGACGGTTCACACACACCTACTACTGACATAAAATGGAAGTATTTGAAGAACTTCTATATGTCAACCTGACAGGCGTCCGCAGGTGCAACGCAGTGGAAAGAAGGCTTGGGTTCTGGTAAAAAGACCCAGATTCGATTCCTACCATGTGTTTCCCTATCCTATATAAATTTACCCGGAGGTATAGGGGGCTTTACTATACCCTTCTCAGGAGTTTACCGGCCCGTCGGGTTCTCCTAGGTTTCCAAAAAACAAAAAATCCTGACAGGGAAAATAACCAAAATGGTGAAAAAGTGTATTGAACAGATGTGAATAAATTAATAGACTTTTTGAGTAAAAAATTTATGGTCCAACTAATTCAACGTTGCTTTATTCTTTGACCGTTATGTACATCCCCAGGCTTTAAAATTTCAAGTTCATTGGATATGTTATTTCATAACCAACATTGAATAGCAAATTCACAATGCCAGTAGATTCTACAAGCGTGTGTTGAAACATGTGAAGGATTTATATATCAACGCAGTTAAGTACATCAAAATATGGATTTTTGTATACTAAACACACAAACCCATGGCCAATCCTGGTTATCAGGTCATATTTCTGATGTTGTTATAAGAAAAGTCCATTTACGTAAATTAGATCTCTGTTTTTCTAAATCAGAAAGTGCAAAATAACTTGCAGTTTCCTACTAGAAAATGCAAGTTAACTTGCGCATTTTAAAAAGCTTTTCAAAAATTAAAAAAATCAAACTTCTTTATTTGTAAATAATAATAATAATTGTTATTTAAGTACAATTTTAATAAATAACTACAATTTTTCACAATTATCGAATTTCATAAAATTTCATTTTTTTTTTTCAAAAACTACAAACTCCCTTGCGTTTTTCGAAAACAGAGACTTAATTTACATATTCATTTTAGTAAGGACTTTTCTTATAACAATATCAAAAACAGAAACCATGGCTTTTTTCTTGATTTCACAACTAACAATCCACGGCACAGCTTTAAATCATGGAAGGGTGCCCGTCTGTAGCAACCAATGTTTTGTAAATTTATTGACTGCCATATTTATATGGGATTGATAGGTTCAGACATTGTAGGATTTTGAGAATAGCATGAGCTTATTCAATTCCTTCTTGGCACATGAATCTGGACATCACATGACAGGCTTTAAAGCTACATTCTCTTCTCCTCTGTGCACAGAAGTACTAATCATAAGTATGCCTATATTTAGCACAATCAAGTTTTCTATAAAGTAGATCACCAATTATATGATCAAATACACAATTTATATTAACTCATGATTGTTTTTGTAGTTTCTTGAAAATTTAAAACCAGGTAATGAACATGCAAATACAAAAGATGCATGTTCTTCAATGAAGGCAGAAGTTTACTATTAAGGTAGGTGAATCGATTACAGAAGCTACCATATCACACATGGGCAAAGAAACAAATGATACTTCACAAGATAACCAACTTAATTGGGCATAACGGCCTATCTACATGGTCATGAACTATAACCTTCCACACAGTTCTATTTTTGCCCTTCAATACATAGATTGAATTTTGTTTGGAATGTGTTATACCTTAAGTCCGACCCTAATAAGAAAATCGGATTGGAATGAGATCCAGAATTACCAATATCCTATTCAAATTTCTCCAATCAATACTGAAACGGCTCGAACATCCATGAAACAAACTTTCGTCGTCAATACAGTTGAAAAATTGGTTGAAGTGAGACCTAGAGTTATCATCCTCCCATTCAACTTCTCCACCATTTTGGAGTGACTTCAACAAAGGACAGCCCATGATACGCAACTGTTTGAGTTGGGGAAAAGCCGGGGAACGGTTAGGTACTTTTTCCAATCTATCCACCTTGGCCAAATAGAATACCTAGAGCAAAGGAAAAGCCAAAACTTGTGGGTCACACCCGAGAAGAAGACATGCAACTATCAATTATATACATCTACTATTAACAAAGAGAATTCAATGAATAGTATTTCCATGGTGCCTTTTTGAAATTCTGAAAATACCTCATTCATCAACGGAATCTTATCACCGGTTTGCAATCTCCCTCATATCTTCTTCACAACTACCTATCAACGGAATTTTACTATCAATTTGTCATCAACTCTACTAACAAAACAACTTGAAATAAAAGTTTTGTTACTACCAAAACATTTACTATTACAACGCACGTCCGTCCGCTCATTTTTTATTAAATTAAATGTAAATTATCTACCTATTAGATACACATACATGCGGTTTATACTAGTATCTATAATTTTACTTTACTGTGAATGAGTGATGTACATCATTTTCCCTTGGCTCCACTTGAGAGTTTTTAGCACTGATTATGATGGATTTTGAGAGTATCGATTTTGAACGTTATTGACGATTTTGATTTAAATTATACTAACCATTATAACCGACCAACATATGCTTGAAAGTCTAATATAAACCAGTATTGAAAGTTTAATACCTGACCAACACATGCTTCCTAAGGCAACGCTTTGCTGGTAGTTTTTAATTTCGTAAACTATTCTGTATTGTTCACTTTGTCATTTGTGTAATTTTTTTGTTTTGTTTTAACTTGTTTTACGATATATGAAATTAGAAGTTTTCCTAAAAAGAACTTACAATGTACCGGCAAAGGTTACCTTCGGAAGCGATATATTAACAAGAAGATGATTGGCCTTGGCAATGCATTTTTGGCCATACGTTCCATTTTCTAAGTGTAATTGACATTCACTTTAAAGGTTCAACTGTTGAAATTGACTTCAGATTTGATCGACGTTGCTTTGGGCAGCAGGGGCATCGTCCCATTGGATATCATCATAAAGTTGTGGGACCGTTCCTTTATGATACTGAGTAGAAGGGCGTTCTCTTTAGTAGTAATTGTCAGGTCAACCTCTTCCTATTCTCCGCCTACCACCTTGTGGATATCGAAGAGAGTTTCTAACCCTATATCGCATTACTCATCCTATGTCGTCGTCTTGTAAGTATGGATCAGAGCTTCTAGCTTCAGGGCCCTTTCTCCACTGCATCTGGCTCTTCCTCTATTGAGACCCCTCCCTCCCTTCCCTGTAGAACGTTGGGGTGTTCCATTATCTCAACCTCTAGTGGAACTCGAGCTCTGACCTGGAAAATACATGTTTTAACCTGTATGTCTAAAGTGTAAACGCAAAGTAGGAATGAGAATGAAGATTCGGGGTAAGAAAAATAAGAAACCAATTGTAAAGAAACTACGAACGACCTAACTAGAGTAGTACGCAATTAAAACAAGTTCAAAGCATACTCGTTAGCTTATTAGGAGAATACCTAGGGCTGTCAATGGATACCCGAAAAATCCGAAATCCGTCCGCATCCACATCGAAAAGCGGATAAATATCCGATATCCGGAAAAACGGATGCGGATGCAGATATAAAGACATCCGCATCCGAAAATTATCCGTCCGGTATATTAGTTTAAATTATGTGTATTTTAGTACAGTGAAAGGTATTTATTTATGATTTTATTAAGTTAGAAGTTTATATTATATGCATTAAATGCATATTAACTGCTCAAAACTATTTATTATCATTATATTTGTTTATTTTTAACACTTTTATATTCGAGGGGATTGAAAAAAGTTTATGTTAAACTAAAATTTTCCATTTGTATTTCATTCGATATCCGTCCGAATCAGCAGATGCGGATATCCGATATCCGAAAATGATTTCGGATGCGGATGCGGATATGGCACTATCCGCATCCGAAAGTATCCGTTGACAAGCCTAAATACCACTCTACAATCAATTAAAGTGTTAACAGACCGTTTAGTACAAAAAGAATTACAAGGCTTTAATCATGGTTTATAAAAGATGCACATTCCAAACAAATCCACTTTCTCAATGAAATTATCATCAAACTGTCGAAAAAAACCAAGCAAAACAAAAGTAATACCAACTCTCTAACAGCAATAAATCAGTAACTATTACCAAATAGTAATGGTAATAAACTAGTTTATATGTTAATCAAAGTTCTAATAATTGTTGTCGAAAGTCTTGAAATTTTACATATTAAATCACAGTTTCAAATGAAAGTTCTCCCTTAACGATTCGGACAGCATTAGTATACAAATGAAATTTTCACAGTTTTTTTTTTCCTATGTTTCAGTTGTTTAAGCTTTACCGATATAAGTATAGTTTGTACACTTTTAAATAGGAGAAACATTACCATTTGGTATCTTGTTAGTAAATAAATGGTGCGAAGTACATCAATATAAGGTCTGTATACTGAATACACAAACCCACGGCCAATCCTGGCAATCCATTCACTACTGCCAATCCATGGTACTTGGTAACCTCTAACAACCATCATTTTATTCGTCTCTATTATAAGTCCATCAATGCTGACCTTAGCACATAACTCTCAACTATGAGCCTCCAGTTTTTTAAGTGGGGTCGAGATATGCCTAGTATGAGAGTTCATCGAGCGGTTCAAGAAAACACTCATCTTGGTGTATCTGTTATAAGATTCTTTTAATGTCAAATATTTTGCATTTTTAGATTTCTTAGCTTCATAGGAAAGTTTGTAATTTTATTTGATGACAAATTCAAGTATCGAAGCTCTGTTCTTCAGGGAAGCTATCCAAGGAATTCATAAGCAAATCCTATGTGGGTTAAAGAGTGAAACTTACCGAAACAATTAATTTAGATTTACCTGTTAGATCGTTACCTTTGAGTACTAAAGTTAATGTCCGAGGGCAGCTTTTTAATATTAGCATGCATAAGTGGTATGCATTCAGCCTTTCCATTTTGCTTGCATGTTAGGAGCCTTTTGCAATTGAATTCCAGCTTTGACCATCCACTAGTTTTTATTTTTTCCACAATCAGAAGCTAACCATAATGCCAAGTCCTTAAAAACATCATGCACTTTTACCAATTATCAGTATACGGATATTCATCATATTTGACATCCTCCAACAAACACGCGGCTTGATGGCTTCCAATCAAAGAATGACCAAACCGATAAACCTCATGTTTACTTTAAAAGAGTTCTCTATCAAATCAATGCCCATCCAAAACTCTATTAGTTCTTTTGTATCAATCATTTGACCTTCGGGCCACATTGAAATGGTGAGGAAATACTTTCTCAACTGTTCAGTAGCTAAGTAGTTGTAACTAATTTTCATAACGGGTAGCGGTTGTTCATCTACACCCAAAACATGATGACCTTGTGAAGTTACCATTTTTTTCTAGCATTCAATGCCTCTCTTTGCTTTTGGAGAATCCCCACGTAACTGGAAGTAGAAACTGTATATTTTATGCATTGTGCCATGTCCTTGAATCTATTGAAAACAGAGCAATAAATGTACCTCGATTCATGGCTAGATTGATTTTGATGATAAGAAAGAAGAAGAAATATGGAAGCAATGAAAATTTTCTCTATCAACTGTGTGGTATATTACACATGATCTTAAATGATTCTGAAGTAGGAAAGCAAAATGATTGTATTACTGTGGAGAAATGTAGAACTCATTTGCATAGGGAAGAAGACGTGCAAACTAGAGTGCATTCAACCTCATATAATTGCATCCAATCTCTGCCAGTAGAACATGAATGAACTGATATCATGCAGCCACAAATTATCTCACAAATACAGAGTGAGTATTACATATGAGATCTCTAACACTGTCAATAACACAGAATTTTCCATGTTATTGCACTGAAATACCAAACTATCCATTCTAGGAACAAATTCCAGCTCCATAAATGGTTGTTAGGTCTTTTTAAGTTTCAGCAACACAGAAAGCTTTCTATGCAATAGACATGAAGTCATTTAGCTGTTTACAAGTTCACATATTTTGAGGACTTAGATGCAATATACTCTGCAATAGCTAAGGCTGAAGTTAGACCTGGAGATTCTATGCCGAATAAATTAATCAGTCCTGGTACACCATGGACATCCTCATCCTACATGATTGAAACAAGCAGGATGTTATATTTTATGGTCATTTATGCATACATTGATGCTTCCGTGTAAAGAATTTTCAACTGACAATTTTATTTTATTAAAAAAAACCATATTAAAGTCTTAAATAGATCATAAGTTACCATCAAATAACCAGGAAAACGATAATGCACAAAGTACCAGTTTATTTCTAAATATTCAGGAGTCTACGATCAAAACCAAGCCAAACTTGAAACATGTATAATTTGTAAACAGATGAAAATCTGGTAATAATTTGAATTCAGGTGTCTTGTGGAGTTAAATATGTAAATCTGCACTGTATGGTTCAGTTAACACAGAGATGTAACCTAAATTTCTTTGCAACAAAATTTGTTTCAGATGAAAACTCCAAACATATGAAAACTCCAATGCATAAAAATACAAAGGAAGCTTCTCAAAAATCAAATGCAAATAAATTCAATCTCAATAACTGAGCTGATTAATTCTTCAATCATAATTGTGCATGCATTCAAAATCATAGAAGTTCAATGGTCAATTATTGTGTGCCATTCCATTTTTTTAATTTTATGTTAATCTGTGTCAAACATACTGATGTTTAATACTTAGATGATGACAAGAGGAAATATTAAATGAATAGAACAGACATCGAAAAGGAGAGGCACCTGAATTACGAAATCTTGAATTGGCTGATTAGGGCCACAAAGCTTGGGTCGGATTCCAGAGTATCCTGGTTCTAGAGATCCATCTTTTAGATTTGGGTAATATTTTCTTATTTCAGGATAAAATCTAGCAGATCGGTCAGCATTGACATGATAGTCATACCTGAATCATATCAAGTTAATATTCTTCATTAAGTTTCAACAATGGTTGCTAAACTGTAGCTGCTGATTTAACATCAATGAAAAAGCATAACTCGGATTATAATAAATCATACTGGCTCCAATATATCATATACAAGAACAGAAGTAGTAATTTGAAATTGAAGATACTAATAGAATTAAAATCTATTGAAAAATGAAGATGAAATGATAAAGCAGACAATAAGGCGAGATGATAACTGGAGGACTGACTGAACATGGGGAAATTCATGAAACTGGTCTCAATTTACCTGGACGAACAGTAGAGCTACACAATCCTAAACCGAATGGAAATTTATATATAAGTTTTACATGTCTAAAGATCGTATTTCTAAAATTATGGTTAATTTGAATAATCCTAACTTATTTGAAAAAATACTTCAAGCTAATGGTTAAAATAAAGAGATGCTTTTTCAAACACATTGCATAAGTTTTAAAATTCACTTCCGCCTCTTCCCAAAAATGGGTTCATGAAAAACCCTATAAATATTTTTAATGGAAATGTACAGCCTATATTGCAAATATTTGCAGCCTACACCGTAAATATTTATTTTATAAATATTTGCAGTCTACACTGCAAATATTTACTGCTTTAACCGTAAATATTTGTTGTTTTAATCACAAATATTTGCAGTATATATTACACATTTCCACTAAAATAATCACAGTGGTATTTCATGGAACACGTTTTTTAAAATAGTTTTCTAGTATAAAGTTTGAAACAAAGAGCAGATTCTAATTACCACTAAAATAAATGTTTTAACGGTTAATATTGACTTGTAATTTTGAACAGGTTGGAAATTTCGAAATGATATCGCTTCTTGTGAATATGGTGTTCATAGCGTAGATCGAAAATCCTTGAGATTCAACTTGATTTTGAAAAATGTAGTACAAACCGTAAAATGTATTGTAGCAAAAGAGGAAGGTGGCAAATTCATAACGTGTGTGTGGGGGGGGGGGGTTGGGTGTGTGTGTTTGTGTGCATGATAGAGAGAGAGGGGGTGAAGGGATCCATAAACCCTCTATTTTTAGCTCTTTTGTAACTCTTCCACAACAGCCATTGGATTTAGTTAGTGTAAGAGAGAGAGAAATGATAAAGAGGGAAGTTTAGTAAATATTTACATGAAATCCATCCACTGATTTATTAGATACAGTGGCTGTTATGGAGGAGCTGGACAAAAAAATAGAGGGACTATGCATCCATCCCAGTATCTATAAGTATAAATGTGTGTGTATAGACCTTTTTATCATTTATGTAAATTAGAGACTTCAACAAAGGAAAGAAAAGGAATATATTGGAGACCTGACCTACAACTTAATAGAAGGTGAAATTTAAAGCAAGCAAAATGAGTTATGTTTGGTGTGTTACAAGTACAAAGTTAATGATGTGAAAGTCCTAATCTACACTAAACTTTATTTTAGCAAAATTACTACTTACATCAGAACTCATTACCTCTTAATTGATTTTATTTGAAAATCAAAAGTTGCTAAACATAAACCTGCAAAATTCATATAATTAACATACAACAAACTTTACTTATCTTACACCAAATATTTACAGTTTTAATCGTGTTTTTATCTCTTTCTTCTTTCAAGCATATTCTCACAACCTCAAGATTTACCAACACCTAATCAAGCACAAACTCGCCTAAATCAATACAAAATTCAAATAACCATTTAATCACTTCATCGAAAGCATATAAAATCGATTTATAAAGCCCTAGTTTGTGGAAAAATGATTGAAATCATCTTAAATTCGACATAACATATGGGGAAGCCATTTATAGCTATCATGCAGACCTTCAATGCCGTTTGTGCAGTACAATTTCATGCTCATCCACACAATCCATTGTCAAAGTTGATAAAAAAAGTTGGTGTTTTAAATGTTTATGGTTTTAATTATAGGAGTTCAGGAGAAAAAAAAGGTGTTCCTAACATGATTAAAAAGAGGGTGATTTTCATCTAGAATAAATTTTCAAAACAAACGGGTAGGTTTAGTTATTTTCCTGCCTTCAGATAAATTACCTTATCAAATCTATGACTCAAGGAATAGGGCTATGCTAAGGAATATTTGAAAGCAGGTTTTAGATCTTATTTTGATAGAAATATCAATTTCATCATTGTTCTTTTGTGTTTTAGATTTTAAAGGCCCGACCACTTTACTATTATGAATACATCCCAGCTTTTTACTTTATGACGTCATAGGATCAACAATTATTGAACGGTACCTTTTTTTCCCTCAATTTGATGACCATGGACTTATATTACATTCTAACAACCGGGTGGTAACATGAAGCGTGCCATACTGTTTTGGTCTCTTAAATAAAATATTAGGAATGTAATTCAAAAATCCGCATTATTTTTGTACCTGTTAAGGAAACTTTGTACATCACCAGGGCCGTTTATCCACTCTACATCAGGACCAAATTTGACAGCACCATTTAAATCAAGGGTGACATGAACTCCAATGCCTCCATCTTCTGGAATCGGATATATTAAATGGCTAAAAGGAGGAGATTTAGTCTTCGATAAAGTGAAGTAGCAACCACGTGCATAATATGGTGTGGGAACAACTTCATGTTTAATGCCAATAAATTTTTTAGCAAGAGGAATGGCACTTAGACCAGCCGAGTTAATAACTAGTCTTGGGATTAGTTTAAGTTGAGGTGGTGGAAGAGGAGATAATTCTTTGTGATTTTCGATGATTTTGCTATCAGTGATATGAAGATGTAGGCGGTTGTTTTTAATATGGCCTCCTATAACAGTAGTGTTGTAAGACATGGTAGCACCAGAGTTTTCAGCTTCACCCTGTAGGTAGATAGAAATGATCGGCATAAGATTCTTCACCATTTAGAAGCATGAAGAATAGAAATGACTGTGTGCTAACTACTAAGCAATAATTTTCAATGGCACACACACGTGTGTGTGTGTGTGTTGTGTTGAGTGTTCAATGCATATTCACTCACAGTTTACAAGTGTAAATTTAATTATCTGAAATTTCAATACATACATGTGTGTAAGAATCACATCAAAGTCAACATACTTCAAGCTATTAGCAAAAAGGTTAATTTTTTCGTTAAAATTCAACATTTGCACCTCGCATTTGCATTTCATTGCTTTGGCCAGATACTTTTAAAACGCCTAGAATTATGAGTGACATTGTGCTAAGCAATGTAATCCCAAGATATATGAAATGGTTGACACTATACATGTAATGACATAAAAATTGAAAGGCTGACACAATACATTTCAAATTGGATCATATTGTGTTGTTATTTGTGTTTGAGATCTAACCATGATTTTAAATCTCGGAGTTCGATCACTTTTCATTTCAAAATTTACATACAAGTTATCTCGTATTGGAGGAGATCTCGAACGAGATGAGTGTATCTCGAGTGTATATCTCAGGTCTTAAAGTACATCTCAAGAGAATCGTGGAGTAACTTACGTGTTTAAAATTGATGTTTGAATGATTTAACAATTATAATTTTCAAAGAAAACATAAAAACGGTAACATGCTTGATTTGAACGAGTATAAATTTCAAAGAAAACATAAAAACGGTAACATGCTTGATTTGAACGAGTATAAATTTCAAAGAAAAATAAATTGTAGAAAAAAGGACCGAAAGTAATGTTTTGAAGAAGATTGATAGTATGATTAGCTTAATTGATTTGTTAATGATTGAATAACATCAATAACATCCTAAAAAAGAAATGAATTATTTCGCTGTAACTCATCAAGATAAAAAGAAAATTAAAAAAAAAGTTCAGATAGTTGGTAAATAGTAATTGGACCGAGTAACTTTTTAGAACCTATATGAAAATGGAAAAAATATTATTTAGAAGAAGAAAAAAGTTATAATTTCATATGAGATCTTCGATTGAAATTTAGAACTATATTTCGGGTGAGATTTGAATATTTCGGACGATATGAGTGTCGGACGAGATATGAATGAGATTTGATATCTCGTCTCGTCTTAGTGTGAAAAGGTGACCTCGGATGAGATTTTAGGCAAGATAAAGGAGATTTAAACCATGGATCTAATAGATATATAATGATTAAAAGTATAACATCACCTATTGTATTTTTTATTCGTATATCTCAATACCGCTGTATCTACAATTCTGTATATATGTGTCTCCATACACACACATGTATATATACATATACACACACACATGTATATATACATATACACACACATGTATATATACATATATACACACACATGTATGTATATGTACATGTGTGTGTGTATTTGAGGAGAGATCCATGACTCCTTTATTTTTAACCCCTTTGTATATTGTGCACTATCCAAGTTTGGTTTCCTAAACAACCAGTTGCTCTTGTGGGGACTAGTGTTCCTAAATAACCAATCAATCTGGGAATGATGCAATGTCAAATAGTTATAACTAGATGTCTTCTTCATGTCCCTAATTGGTAATACAAATAAAAAGCCTACCCCTAACACCTCTACCATCGTAACAGTAGTTGTAAAGCTGATCCATAATTCGTTAATTTCATTTATCTGACTTCAGCCATACATTTTACCCACTTATTTTAACTTTATTAAACGTGATAAGTTTTTATATAGAAGTTAGATCAAAGACCCTTTTTCACCATAAAATTGCAAAATTTGTATGTTTAATGATTGCAGCCATCGTGAATAGATAATAATCAATTTCATAAAAAATCACATTTTTAAATTTGAAACAATATTTCATCATTACTTTTGGTTGATAATATTAACACTCTCCTAAACACTTGCTAATGTCACTTAAACAATTAATAAAATTAAATCATAAAAATTACTTCAAAAACCCACCTTACACATTTATAATATTAAATCATAAAAAATTCATATTAGAAGTTGATGGGTTAAAGTATTTAATATTATTTAAAATATGCATGTAAATCGATATTTTTGTGCCCCCCTTAATGTTCTAGAGAAAATAACGATAATTTACCGTGTTCGACTATATCATACTTCTTTCTATTACAATTTGTTTCGTCTTTTTTTCTTTTCTTATTGAAATAGTAACAAAAATTATAATGATTGGATATTTTTGATTGAAGTGGTAATGAATGTTTTTTTACTATATTCTACAATAGCATTGGATTTGAGCTGCAAATCATTCTCTATTATTTTAGTATTAGTTAGGGTTAAATAATTTACAAACAAATGAAAATCTATGTACAATTAATGTAACAAACCATAGTCACAACCAAATTAGTTGAATTCATATGGACTGATGAAACATTAGATGAAAATAAAAAATTATATATGGAGAAATTGAATAAAGAAATTATAATTTTCGTTTAAAGAAATTTTGATTTCATTATTTCAAGGGAGAGGAGTAACTGAATTATGATTATGAGAAATTTAAAAAATATATATAAGAAAATGTGAATGTGGATGGGTGAATGAAGTATTTGATTGGGTGGGAGGATAAATGGATGAAAGAAGTGTTTAAGTAGGTATAGATAGTATCACCTTTACTTTTAAAAACAAAACAATATTTGCTCGAAAAACAGTAAATTGCCTTCTCGGCATCTGAAGGCAAGTTAACAGCATTTGGGTGATCGAGACAGTCGTTTAATTGACAATCTAAGGTTTAGACGACAGTTGAATAACCTTCTTAGCAAATTACATTTTTTGAATGAGAACGCAATTAAATTGAACTGTGAGCCTCAAAAAACAATTTAATTGTCTTCTCAATGCGTTTGGAGACCGATCAGGCAATTAAGCTGCCTTTGAGGTTGACAAGGCAGTTAAATTACATGCGCCTTCAAAGAGAATTAAATTGCAATTTGTGTCTCAAAGAGTAGTTAAACCATCTTTTGTTCGATTTTTCTTTTAACTGTGAAAACGGATAATCGATTAATATTCAAGTACCAATTTTAAATTTACGATTTTAAAGAACTGACCCTATGCACAATGATTTCAACTGTAAATGTGATCTAATGGTGAAATCGGATTTTCAATCAGACGTGTCTACAAAAGTTCTTGTATTTTATAGATTCTATTTTTTGAATGTGTGAGAATAACATGTGCTAGAAGAATCACAAAGAGGGCTGACTAATTTTGATATAAACAAAAGACAGATCAATGTATATTTAGTTAATTTACAGGTTTAATTTCAACTTTGTTCAGTTAACTTATTCTCCATATATAAAACCATATATCATCCATGATGGTATATACAAATAATATAATTTTCAATATTCTCGTACTTAATATCTGGGTTGCCTACTTACATTAAATACTGACATAATAATAACCAGATGAATATCATTTGCTGAGAGGTTAAGAACCATAAACATATAAGCTAAATAGAACAAAGATGTATTGAAATAAATATTAAATAAACTGAAATGTGTACCAACAATGAGAGCATGAACAAGTGTGAATCAACAATTCCAGTACTTGGAGACAGCAAAGCTTTGACACATTGAAGCTCAGGCTCCATTTTCATAGCTTCGGAGGATTCTAACATTTTCAAATCTTCTACTCCATTTGTAATCCCATAACTCATCAAACTTTCTAACTTTGGTATCTCTGAATCACTAGTAGCAACAATGAGTTTGCCAATTTGTTTGTATGGAATTCCTCTATTGATACAGTATTTGTACAATAAATCCTTCCCTCGGATGCAGAATCTCGCCTACGTAGAAAATAGTTTTTTTCTAGAAATGTGAATGGAGAAATATGTAATTAACTGAAAGTTCCTACTAACAAGCCAAAAAAATTAGGAACATGAAATCAGACAACTAGCGTATCTCACAAAGATAGAAATTTTAAAGACTGACTTATGGTATCTCCATTTACCAAAAACATTGCCTTAGAGCATAAACACTTATAAGCATCAAAATTGATATGCCATGAAATCAAACATTGTTTTAGCATAATAAGCAATGAATTTGATGTACCTCTAAACATCAAATAATTGATTCTTTTGCAATTAATACACACACGCGCGCGCACATTGAGGTTTTGTAGAATAATATGATATAATATATTGAGTGTTCAAATCATCAAGAAATAATAAAAATAGTTTTAGTGACTATGGAACAAAGTTCCTTGAGGTCGTGGGTTCGAGTCCTGGTAAATTGAGCTGTGTTTCCCAAATGGTTTGGGGTGGTTATTCCCTTAAATACCGAATAAAAATGGTGGGGAATTGAAGCTCTAAAGTTGGGCTAGCTAAAAAGAGGGACCGGTGTGGCGGGCAGTCGAGTTCCCTATCTCTACTCTCCGGAGTAGGGTATTTTTAAAAATAAAAAATAAAATAAGATATGTAAAATCTGTTTTTTTTCATTTTTTTATGTTTCTATTTCCAGATGTTAATGTTATAATTTTTTGTTAATTTTATTATCGATTACAATTTTGATGCCTTGAGGTAAAGCATGAAAAACAAATGCTCATTTGATGCTTTGAAGTGACCCTTAACAATATACACCACAATCTCTCTTCTTTTTCCTCGGTCTTTTATTTATCCAAATATATAATCAAATAATACATTATCATTTCAAATATTCCGCATACCCTAAATAATAATTCTTCAAATACCAACTAATCCAGATAGTACTAGGTGTAGGATGTAAATGATTTTGATTAATATGGCTGGACAAAAGGAACGAGATATTAGGATTTAGGATGCAGGCTGCAAAGCATTTTACCAAATATATTACAAATAACTGAAAATCTAACATGTACACGCTATTTTATAAAAGGATGAATCATAATATTTAACCATCACTGGTCTTGAATACCAATCATACATAAGTTCCTCTAACATATGATTGTTAAACCAACTCCAAATCTGGTGAAAGGGCTAAGTTTTAGGAGGTCTTCACACAAAGTATATTTATTATGTAGCACTTATGTAAGGTAAATCACATTCAATTATATCTTCTGCTGGTAAAATAACCTCTTTTCAACTTCCTTACATCACAGCATCTACTCATTTTTCAAATTACAAATCAAATCACACCACCTTAAAAAGAAAAAAAACCTCATAATAAAAAATTAAAAATAAATATATAATCCAAATTCAAACATATTTACTCGACCAAGGGCTTAGTGAAACAGGAAAGGATATTAGTGTAATTAGAATTAAGTTAGTAAAGGGAATCAAATGCATGGTAACTTTTCGTGATAATAATTAAATTGATGAAAGTAAACATTAACCAAATTTGAAGCCCGTTTAACATACTCCTACCATCCATTGAACAGAAAGTAACTTCACCAACCCATAATTTTTGAACTGAAGTGCAAACATACCTTGAATGAATTAAAAGGGTAGTAAATCCCAGCATGAATAACCTCGCTATTACGAGAACTTGTACCGCTACCAAACGTACTTCCCGCATCAACAATCAAGACATCTCTTCCTTTCAGAGCCAACTCCCTTGCAATTGACAAACCAACAACTCCAGCACCAATCACCACCGTATCAGCTGCCTCAACCGGGATATCAGCAACACAATTGGCACTTAAATGTTTCCTACCCGATCTTAAAATTCGTGATGCAAAATATGAGGTAACTTTTTGAGAGGGCTTCATGATTTGCATTTTATTTGTAACTGGAATAGAGAGAAGGAAGCATAAATTTATTTTAATAGTATTTCTGTTTTTATTTTATTTTTAGTTTTTTTTATTTCCTAAGTTCAAATGTATAACAAAATGTTCTTAGCATGCATAACATATAAAAACAAAAGAGTAAACATGTCTTTAACATATCAATCTATTTCAAAGGAAACAAGTTCCCGAATTTCAGGAAGCAAACTGTTCAACTATGTCATCGCCTTTTAAAATATCAAGATATTCATTTTTAGTTGAAATCATTGCTACAACAGACTCTTTCTAATGACATTACAAGCTTTTACTAACTTCAACTACAATAAACTTTACAACTCACATATTTAACAATCCTCTCCCATCATGAGAAGACCAATACTAATGGGTTTTGTTACTTCGTATGGCAGGATTATTTCCAATTGTAATTTGTCATATTGTCTACACAAGCTCAAACCAATGACATAAGAGAAGTTCAAAAACAACAATTATGTGTATGTTCAATTTTGTCTCACTTGATCATAACAATAAATTTACTATCAAATTAAAGCACGTCAAATTCAGCAAGCACTAATAAACCAATTGTATTACTAAGCATTTAAAAAATAAGTATTGAATAGTCAACTGTTTAGTGAATAAGAATAGATACACTCCTTGTTCGTGCGTTTCAATAAACTGTCAAATAAATAATTGTTAGCTAAACAGCTGAAAATTAACTAGCAGATTTTTATGCTACATACCCAATCATTTGAAAATCAACTTTTTAATTCTGCCTGAAAAATGGAAATTTTGCAGGCGGCAACAAATGAGCATATATTCAGATACCTTTCTTGCAACACAGATCTAGAGATTCGGCGTCGATGGAGAACAGGAGGAGGAGTAGTGCGGTCGTCTTGTAGATAAAAATAACGAGGATATATTCAGATACCTTTTTAGCATTTTGTTTTTACTTTTTTTTTTTTTTTTTAAACCTGTCGTTTTGTTTGGAGTTCATAAAGAGACGGTTATCACGAGGATTAAAAACGATTCAATGTTTTTTTCATCGAAAAGGTTTTGCCAAGCGAGGATCAAACAAGTGATTCTTGTATGATTTTTGTAGCTAGCTCCCGTTAGCACCTAGTTTTTCATTTTTTTTTCTTTTTTTGTTCCATTTTAGGGTATGGTTAAAAAGAACTTAAAAACAAAGAAGGTGATTTTTAAAACAGGAAATTATTACCAAGGACAAAATTTCTCAGGATTTTAGACATTGCGTAATTTAGTCTGAAGAACAACTTTCTTTAGGTATCAGTTTTTAAGTTTTTAGGTATCAGTTTGTAGTTATCGGTATCAGTTTTTAGTTCGGTAGCAGTTTTGGAAAAATGTTTGTCCTTATGAATAATTTTGAAAGAATTTTTGTTCTTATAAATAATTTTTAGGAGAATGTTTGTCCTTGTGGATAAAATATTGAGGTCGTGTCATTGAGGCTAAAAATATACAAATTTTTGTCCTTTAAATTAATTTCACCTTTTTAAAATTTTCAAAAAAAGTACAAGATGACGTGCAAAAAAGTTTGTCCCTCTTCAAAAAAATAACATATTTGCACCTACCTTCAATTTTTCGGTATTCAATCACCATTTTTTAATCTTTTTTTTGACAAAGCTCAACCGAAAATGGTTTTTGATGAACCACCATCCTTGTTTTCATATTTTTTATAATGGATTCTTATCGAATTTTGCTTTACAAAAGGGATAGTTGTAAACAATTTTATTCGAATGGAGTCCTTATAACACTCTTTTTCCTAGATGGAGCCTTCTTAAAATTTGCCCCTACAAAAATGGAGTTCCTTTAACAATATTTTTCGTGTATTTGATGTGACCATGTTATATTTTTTCACTCGGTCCTAAACAGCTGTACATCTCCATTTCTTCTCAGCAAATCTCACATATTTTCAAAAATTCTAAAAAAAAAAACCTATTTTGTCTAAAAAATAATGGTAAGTGAAGATTTATGGATAATCCTAATTGTGATTATCACAAAGAGATTAGCTTACTTTTCATTTGTTAAACTCTATTTTTCTTATACAAATCAACCGTAGATATGTTGGTTGGAGTTTTGATTGTTTTTATAGGATATGTTATTGATCTCATGGCCAATACAAATTTAGAGGATATAAAATTTGATGATGTTATAACAAAAAATTTCAAAATAAGTTATTGAATTGGATTTTTTTTATCATAGATGTATGTCTTCTTTTCCTTCTTTTTTTTTGTTCTTGCATGGACATACCAACGACAATAACATTGAGAATCCACTTATTGTTTCAGATGATAAATTTGTTGGTAGCGAAAATATAGTATAAGATGATCAATCAAATGCTTCAAAAGACATGAAAGTTGATTTGACAAATAATTTTCTAACCGATCAAGTAAGTATTTATTTAAAATTTACAACCACGAATAAAGTTGAATTTTTTTTTTTTGTGTTTTGTGATATCGGGTATTTGAGTCATAGAATGCTTTGATTTGACGGTGTACCGTTGTTGAAATTGTGAAGTTTGATAAATTAGGATCTAGAAAAAAAGCACGATTGCAATTAGGATGTAAAAGGGGAGTGTACCGTAGTTGATAGTCAGATTTGTTGAAAAAAGAAAGTATTGTAAATTAACATAGACTTAGTGTCACTAGAAAATGTGATTGTCTGTTTGTATTGAAGGATGTGTATCTAGAGGAAGATAAATGGAAAATATCTATAATAAACGACGTACATAATCACAAACGTCCTTATTCTTTAGAATGATATGCAGCAAGGCTGTTTGACGAGAAGAGAGAAAAAATTAGAAGACATGAGTGTTACAGGCATTCCTCCAAAAGAAGTGTTCGTTACCATTAAAAAGTCATTTTCAGAAAATACCTCAACTTTGAAGCCTATTTACAACGCTAAATATAAAATGCAATTTTCGCCAATGGAGTGTAGATCCGCTATTCAACATTTAATTAAAGGCAAACTCTATTCCAACCCATATTTTCACTTAGTAGCCACCTTTCAAAAAATAAAATTCTGAAGACAAAAATACCTTTAAGAAGCTTTCTTCTCAATTCTTACGTAAGTTTTCACTGTCTTCTAAACCATCGAAGCTCCAAAACCCTAATTTTTAAATCATCGAAGAAAAAAATCATTTTTAAACTAGTAGATGATGGATTTTGAAAAGGAGGATGAATTTTTGTCGCAATCACAACAAGTAATTGGAAAAAAAATTGATAAGTTTTTAAATTTTTGCAAATACAGTCTATGATTGTCGACCGGTGGGATTTGTGATAATCCACGTATGGGCTCTACTAGGTCATAGGCTTAACGGCGCAGAACTGCTGCGTGATTATGTATACAACCACGCATAGATGTTGCGTGGTATTGACACTAACCACGCAGTTCCCCTGCATGGTGGTTCAATTTTTTTTTATGTTTAAGTTTTTAGTGTTTAATACTTGTTTTCTGCAGATTGTACCATTTTCCAGTGATGAAGAAACGTGCGACGAAATGGTGTTGGATTAGTCAAATGAGTTAACGACTTATGATCTAAGTAAACTGTAATGACCCATAAATTTTCGACAATTAAATTTAGTTAATTTATTAAGTTAGTGATTTAATATTGGGAGAAATAAAAATTTGTGATATATAAATGAGATAATAACTAAAATGAAATGACAAATAGAATGAAATGTAACAGTGATAATTTAAGTTAATTACTGACAAGTTTAATGGAATTCCAACTAACTGAAGTGATTGAAAGGTTATACTTGGTTATAAGTTAAATATAAGAAAACAAATCTAAATATTGAATTAATTTATGAAATAATATATAATTAATGGTAATTGAATAAAATTAGTGTTATAGTAGTAATTATAATACTTGTTGTGGATAATAAGCTTACAAACATTATTAAATATAGAAATGGTGACAATTGTTATTTGTTACCAATTTTGTAACAACCCAAGTTTTTGTAAATTTTAATTATCGATAAAATGACGATTTAATCTAGTTGACAATTGATATTGAGTTTTAAATCGTATTTAAAATTCTTTAATAAAATTGTTAATCGTTGTTTGGGATTTTAAATCAAATTTGAAATTTCTTTTATAAAAATGTCGACCGGGCTTTACAATTTGAATCTTGGCCCATGTTTCTTGGCTTTGCCGAGATGATATCAGGGGCAAACCCGATCCCCTCTCATTCATTCGTATAACCCTAAACAAATCAATCGAGAGAAAATAATGGCGACTAACTAAATTAGGGCTTCGGCGATCTCGATCCTCTAGCGAATTAAAGGCTTCGATTTCCTTCGCCTCACTCGCTCGCGGCTGCCTCTTCGACAAAAGTCGACTCTCTATCTCTGATATGCTTTCGGCTACTTCAATTTGAGTCGAGTTTACCTGTTGCGTGAATTGCTCCTTTGTGATGACTCTGGCTTCGGCTGCTGGTTGCTTTTGGCGATTCTTAATTGAAGCTACAGCTTCGTCTTCACTTCCGTGGCAAAGGTGAGACTTACTCACATCTAATTCTTTCCTCGTTTCGTACTGAGGTAGTTCGTTTTTGTTTCGAGTTGGCTTTTTGACATGGTTCGATTTTTTTGTTTCGTGTTGACTTCGGGCATTCAATTTTTTGTTCTGACTATTGCCTTTATGTCGACTTCGGCATTGTTTTGATTTTGGCCTTGGTGATTTGAGATGATTGAGTCGCTGTCACTTTTGTTGGCACTGACTTCGTCACGTTGGTATTCTTTTATCTGGTGGTTGTTGATCCTATGTACTTCGGCCTCTGGTCATTCGACTTTAGCTGTTATTGCATTTATTCCTGCTGTCACCTCTGTTCATCATTGTAGTAGCATGCACTGTTTTCTGTTGTTGTCTGGACACTTGCATTTTTGCAGTGCTTCATCCTGCACACCGCTACCTGTTTGTAACCTTTGTGAGTATGATTGCATTTGAAACTATACTTGTCCTGTTACTCAAGTTTGTTAATCGAGTATGCATTCCCACATGTAGTCTTCACACATGTGCAACCAGTATTTACTTTGAGATTTTATTTCCTGTGGTTCATTTCTGTAGCTCGACAGTTTGGAGCATGTACATGCTGCAGTGTTATTTTTGTATGAAGTTTTGAACTTAGTTGATGTTCTAGCATCCCTTATTCGTTTTAAGTGCAGTTCTGCATTACTAAGGTGCATTCATATTTGCATTGGGGTTTCATGCATTTTGTTTGCATATTTCTTCTAGTATACTTCATATGCACAATTCAGAGTTTATCTTGCAGTCTATTTGACAGACTTCAAGTGGTCTTCATACATATGTATGCAGTCACGTATGTATATACATCATCTGATATGTATATATGTATGTTTGAATTGCATTTTTTACTTTTGAAGTTATTGACTTGGTTTGGTTTCTTCCTCACTTCGTCCTAGGCTACTATGTTGCACTGTAACATATGCCTATATGTTGAGTGTCACTGCATTTATACTTACAGTAGTTGTAATTGAGTCTTTTGTGCTTTGCATTCCATTGACTTATATACTTCCGGTTTCAATGTGGTCCATTATACCACTGTTGTCGTCCTCTCTTAACCATTTTGGCATTTCTCTGCCTTGTTCGAACTTGTTTGGTTTCCGTTGCTTGAGATAGCCAATCACTTCAATTCACTTGGTTGAAACTCTTCTCTACTGTCATTGCTTCGAGCTCTTCACTTACAGTTCGAAACAGTTGCAGTTATCTGTAAATAGTTCCTCACTGTCTTCTTCAATTATACCTTACTTGAGTTTTCATTTGATAATTGGATTTTTGCTTCTAGTATAGTCCCGGTTGATATGCACTGTCCCTTGAACATGACTTTGCCTTCTCATCTTCACTATTTCTATTGCATAGCTTCTGGACTTAATCCTTTTGTGACTTTGGTCACTGTCATTGCTTCGAGCTCTTGTATATGTATGTATGAAGTTTAAAGCAGTAGCCTTTTTGGGTTGTGTTCACTGGTCACTTGATTCTGTTGCCTTTGAGTATCTGGACTTGATTTTATTCATTCCTATATTGTGTAGTAGTGTTGTAGTTGCATGTTTGATCTTTGATCCCTGACTTCATGCATCCCTGACCTGTGACTTCTCGTGTGTTCACCCTTGACCTGTTTTGCTTCACTGCATAGCATATTCTCTTTTGTATATAGTTTGTACAGTCATGCTGCTTCATGTGTATCTCACTTCACTGTGTACATGCATAATTTTTAATATTAGTTGCAGCCAATCATTGGTAATTTTGTGGTTTACTAAATTATCTTCATCGATGATCTTTTTACTTATCTTTGTTGATATTTCAAATCTACTGATTTGTGGTTTAACACTGATATGTGCTATATTTATCGATATCCAACTCCCTTATTGAAGAGTTGGATATACGAGATTTCTGAGTCTACCATCTAATTGATGTTTGATTATTATTGCTTCTGTGCATTAATAACTGAGTTTGAATTAGACTGACCCGTGTATTATTTTCTTTTGAATTTAATACTCGGGTCAGACCGAGTATTTACAGGTTGTAGATTTTTAGCTTTGGGTTGCTGCTAGAGCTATGAAGACTTTTTATATCACTTGAAGTGGTCTTCGTCTTGTTGTAGTAGTCAGTGTGTCTGTTTTAAGATGATAATGTATTCATGTATATTAGCCGATAATGTACTTGTATATATAACTTCTTGAGTCGACAGTTGTAGTTGTATCATTTGTATTATGTCAAATGTATTGTAACTGATATCAGTTATTATATATATGAGACTTTTCGTTCCATCTGTATTCCGCATTTATGTTATCTGTGTTATTTTTATATCTATTGTCCTAAACTATTATAGCCACTGTGTAGTAGCTTTGAGTTTGTATCGGTATGTCGGGTTTCCTCTAAAAATGAAATGCAATGTTTTATTATCTGACATATCGGTGCTCGCACAAGGCAATTACATAGATGGTCGCTCCTCAACAGCCTTATTCTCCGTGCTAGTTGACAGCACTACACCATAGTGTTCTTGGCTAGCGTGGGTATAGAGGTGGGGCGTCACAGCTTGGTATCAGAGCCTGGGGTTTAGGACAATTATAAAACATAACTTAGATGGAGCATGTGTTACAACTATTTGTCGATGGTTTTATCTCTCATCTTTACATATGATTATTTTTGACTGTTAGGTATGAATTCCTAATGCTTATTCTTGTGTTTTCGGCTTTGAATTGATTTAGACGATGTTGATTTTGTTTTAATTTGGCAAATTAAAGCCATTTTGACTTTTGGACTTTGTTCCACTTTTGTTCTATGCTATGAGTGTCATTGTGTACCTGTTACACTGTGATGAAAAATAGCTGGACCAGTTGCAAATTGAGTGATTTTGATTTCTCATTCACATCTAGTTTGAATCTCAGCGATTTTGAACTTGATATTTTGTGTTTTCCTCATCTTGAATTCCATTCGACTTCGGTCATTTTGTTTTTTGAGAAATTGATAATTTCATGATTTTCAAGACTCTGATTTTGTTTACCGTTGGATTATTGATGATAATGATTGATTCATTTTGTGTTCGACAGTGACTTGATTCTTACTTTTGTTGAAGTCATTTATGCATTTCTGCTCGTTTTGCCTTGTTTTTCCAGTTGATAATCGATTCTTCTTTTCTAATTAGTTGTTATCACCTTTGTCGATTTTGATAACTTCTATTTCTGGAATTTTTGGGTATTCCTACTTTGATGAATTTGGAATCGAATTCTTTGGATTTTATTCACGTCTTCGAATGTGAAATTTTAGTGAATTGACTTGGTTTCCAAATTTAATCGATTCTTGATTATTTCCCCGATTTGTTGCTATCATTTATTAGCAACTTTGATGACATTTTCTTCGGGATTTTTGTGAACATACTTTCTGATGGATTCAGTATCGATTTCTTTGGATTCCATTCACATCTTCGTATGTGAATTCTTGCGATTGATTGTTTCTACAATCATTTTTGTGATTTGTCACTTTAAAAATATAAAGGTTTTCTATACTAGTAGTAAATATTAAAATCCTTTTCTCCAAACGATTTCAAAACTATTTTACTATAAAGCTCTTTTTCTTAAACCATTTTCCAATCTATTAGTATATACAAGCCTTTATTTCACTCATATGAGAAATTGAATTAAACGGCCTAGTAAAACAAGTGGTATGAAAAGCTTGCGTTTACTTCGTCGGTTAACTCCTGGACTTGTTCGATTGAACCTTTTGTGACAATTTTCTAGTGAAGATCTACAGTTTGTTCGTAAATATTTGAGTGAAGCAAGTGGTTATGGGACATGAAGCTAAACTTTTATATTTACTAGCTTAGTGTAATTGACACTTCTCGTTGATCATGACGATCATTTTGTGATTTAGACTAGCGATTGAGCAATGTCTCTTTATCTGCGAGGGAGACTAGACCCCGCTTGGGTGATGTTTCTACTCACATATATGGGGTTGTACCCCATGGTCTTTGGACCGTTTGTGTGTCAAAGGCCTTCGGGCCATTCGTGTGTTCAGAAAATTAAATGGATAGCTTCCCATCCGTGTGTTCGGAAAATTAAATGGATAGCTTCCCATCCGTGTGTTCGGAAAATTAAATGAATAGCTTCCCATCCGTGTGTTCGGAAAATTAAATGAATAGCTTCTCATCCGTGTGTTCGGAAAATTAAATGAATAGCTTCCCATCCGTGTGTTCGGAAAATTAAATGAATAGCTTCCCATCCGTGTGTTCGGAAAATTAAATGAATAGCTTCCCATCCGTGTGTTCGGAAAATTAAATGGATAGCTTCCCATCCGTGTGTTCGGAAAATTAAATGGATAGCTTCCATGAGATAGCTTCTCGTCCGTATGCTCGGACTTCCCCCTTCTTTGTGTTTTCTGGATTTCGTGTGTAGATTTCTAGAATTTATGTTTTCTGGATTTCGTGTGTAGATTTCTAGAATTTGTGTTTTCTGGATTTCGTGTGTAGATTTCTAGAACTTGTGTTTTCTGGATTTCGTGTGTAGATTTCTAGAATTTGTGTTCTCTGGATTTCTTGTGATGAAATCTGGAATTTATGCTTCACCAATTTTAATGATTTCTATTGATATGTTTATCAATTTTTGTGCATTGGTGAATTCATGTGTTATTGACTTGTTATGAATACAAGTTTAGGGTATGACATCCCTTTCTATCTTTGAGAAGATTCTTGTGATATTTTTATGAATGAAAATTCATTGGTATTATATTTTGATGCCAGTTATTTTGATGAGATTTTGACGTGTTAACTTCAGTAACCGTCAATTTTGAAATGGATTTACAAGCGGTTCTCCCGCAATACTGATATTGCTAATTTAATCACGTATTTTCAAAATTCTTATTTTTAAAAAGTTGTTTCAAAATATAAATTAAAATTGTTTTCAAAATTATTACAATTTGCATTTTCAATAGAATGAGGAAGCGATTTAAACGTTTCAGCAAAATCGAGGACTATGACCCCTTTCTTTTACTGGTTCGCTTAATTCCGGACTTGTCCGTTTGAGAATGTGAAATGTTATTTAAAAAAAAAACACACAATTCTGCACTTTCAAGGAAACAATAAAGAGATTTAAACGATTTAGAAAAAGTAAGGAGTATGGAACCATACTTTTACTACTTCGGTTAATTCCGGACTCATTAATTGAATATTTACGACTTCTGATTATCGTTTTTGATAATCGGATGTTTATGTTTCTGATTATCGTTTTTGGTAATCAGATATTTGTGAAATTTGATTATCGTTTGAGATAATTAAATATTTTTCGATTTGATTAATCGAATATCTGTGTTTCTGATTATCGTTTTCGATAATCAGATATTTGTGAAATTTGATTATCATTTGTGATAATTAAATATTTTCCAATTTGATTATCGTTTGAGATAATTAAATATTTTTCGATTTGATTAATCGAATATTTGTGTTTCTGATTATCGTTTTTGATAATCAGATATTTGTGAAATTTGATTATCATTTGTGATAATTAAATATTTTCCAATTTGATTATCATTTGAGATAATTAAATATTTTTCGATTTGATTAATCGAATATTTGTGTTTCTGACTATCGTTTTTGATAATCAGATATTTGTGAAATTTGATTATCATTTTTGATAGTTAAACCTATTTGCGATTTGAAAATTCAATTATTGTTTTGATGATTGAATATTTGCGATTTTGAGATTTGAGCTTCGTCTTTTTCTCTGGCGATTCAGGTGAGTAATTTGATTTACTCACATTCAATTCGTGCAGTACGTGAATTCTGCTCTGTTTTTCCTTTTCTATTAAATGCTGGAACTCGATTGATTCTTGCTTTTGATAGTCGTCTGATTTTGATTCCTTGATCCGCACGATTGTTGATTCTTTTGACTTGAAGCAATCGAACCTTTTGATTTCCTATCTAATACTTCCCCTGCTGACATTTGCTTTGCTTATGCATTCGACATTGCCATGCTCTTATGGTTGTTAACTTTTGTCCATTTATTCCTTATGATTGTGAGGACGCAATTTCTTTAAGGAGGGAAGTCTGTAACAACCCAAGTTTTTGTAAATTTTAATTATCGATAAAATGACGATTTAATCTAGTTGACAATTGATATTGAGTTTTAAATCGTATTTAAAATTCTTTAATAAAATTGTTAATCGTTGTTTGGGATTTTAAATCAAATTTGAAATTTCTTTTATAAAAATGTCGACCGGGCTTTACAATTTGAATCTTGGCCCATGTTTCTTGGCTTTGCCGAGATGATATCAGGGGCAAACCCGATCCCCTCTCATTCATTCGTATAACCATAAACAAATCAATCGAGAGAAAATAATGGCGACTAACTAAATTAGGGCTTCGGCGATCTCGATCCTCTAGCGAATTAAAGGCTTCGATTTCCTTCGCCTCACTCGCTCGTGGCTGCCTCTTCGACAAAAGTCGACTCTCTATCTCTGATATGCTTTCGGCTACTTCAATTTGAGTCGAGTTTACCTGTTGCGTGAATTGCTCCTTTGTGATGACTCTGGCTTCGGCTGCTGGTTGCTTTTGGCGATTCTTAATTGAAGCTACAGCTTCGTCTTCACTTCCGTGGCAAAGGTGAGACTTACTCACATCTAATTCTTTCCTCGTTTCGTACTGAGGTAGTTCGTTTTTGTTTCGAGTTGGCTTTTTGACATGGTTCGATTTTTTTGTTTCGTGTTGACTTCGGGCATTCGATTTTTTGTTCTGGCTATTGCCTTTATGTCGACTTCGGCATTGTTTTGATTTTGGCCTTGGTGATTTGAGATGATTGAGTCGCTGTCACTTTTGTTGGCACTGACTTCGTCACGTTGGTATTCTTTTATCTGTGGTTGTTGACCCTATGTACTTTGGCCTCTGGTCATTCGACTTTAGCTGTTATTGCATTTATTCCTGCTGTCACCTCTGTTCATCATTGTAGTAGCATGCACTGTTTTCTGTTGTTGTCTGGACACTTGCATTTTTGCAGTGCTTCATCCTGCACACCGCTACCTGTTTGTAACCTTTGTGAGTATGATTGCATTTGAAACTATACTTGTCCTGTTACTCAAGTTTGTTAATCGAGTATGCATTCCCACATGTAGTCTTCACACATGTGCAACCAGTATTTACTTTGAGATTTTATTTCCTGTGGTTCATTTCTGTAGCTCGACAGTTTGGAGCATGTACATGCTGCAGTGTTATTTTTGTATGAAGTTTTGAACTTAGTTGATGTTCTAGCATCCCTTATTCGTTTTAAGTGCAGTTCTGCATTACTAAGGTGCATTCATATTTGCATTGGGGTTTCATGCATTTTGTTTGCATATTTCTTCTAGTATACTTCATATGCACAATTCATAGTTTATCTTGCAGTCTATTTGACAGACTTCAAGTGGTCTTCATACATATGTATGCAGTCACGTATGTATATACATCATCTGATATGTATATATGTATGTTTGAATTGCATTTTTTACTTTTGAAGTTATTGACTTGGTTTGGTTTCTTCCTCACTTCGTCCTAGGCTACTATGTTGCACTGTAACATATGCCTATATGTTGAGTGTCACTGCATTTATACTTACAGTAGTTGTAATTGAGTCTTTTGTGCTTTGCATTCCATTGACTTATATACTTCCGGTTTCAATGTGGTCCATTATACCACTGTTGTCGTCCTCTCTTAACCATTTTGGCATTTCTCTGCCTTGTTCGAACTTGTTTGGTTTCCGTTGCTTGAGATAGCCAATCACTTCAATTCACTTGGTTGAAACTCTTCTCTACTGTCATTGCTTCGAGCTCTTCACTTACAGTTCGAAACAGTTGCAGTTATCTGTAAATAGTTCCTCACTGTCTTCTTCAATTATACCTTACTTGAGTTTTCATTTGATAATTGGATTTTTGCTTCTAGTATAGTCCCGGTTGATATGCACTGTCCCTTGAACATGACTTTGCCTTCTCATCTTCACTATTTCTGTTGCATAGCTTCTGGACTTAATCCTTTTGTGACTTTGGTCACTGTCATTGCTTCGAGCTCTTGTATATGTATGTATGAAGTTTAAAGCAGTAGCCTTTTTGGGTTGTGTTCACTGGTCACTTGATTCTGTTGCCTTTGAGTATCTGGACTTGATTTTATTCATTCCTATATTGTGTAGTAGTGTTGTAGTTGCATGTTTGATCTTTGATCCCTGACTTCATGCATCCCTGACCTGTGACTTCTCGTGTGTTCACCCTTGACCTGTTTTGCTTCACTGCATAGCATATTCTCTTTTGTATATAGTTTGTACAGTCATGCTGCTTCATGTGTATCTCACTTCACTGTGTACAGGCATAATTTTTAATATTAGTTGCAGCCAATCATTGGTAATTTTGTGGTTTACTAAATTATCTTCATCGATGATCTTTTTACTTATCTTTGTTGATATTTCAAATCTACTGATTTGTGGTTTAACACTGATATGTGCTATATTTATCGATATCCAACTCTCTTATTGAAGAGTTGGATATACGAGATTTCTGAGTCTACCATCTAATTGATGTTTGATTATTATTGCTTCTGTGCATTAATAACTGAGTTTGAATTAGACTGACCCGTGTATTATTTTCTTTTGAATTTAATACTCGGGTCAGACCGAGTATTTACAGGTTGTAGATTTTTAGCTTTGGGTTGCTGCTAGAGCCATAAAGACTTTTTATATCACTTGAAGTGGTCTTCGTCTTGTTGTAGTAGTCAGTGTGTCTGTTTTAAGATGATAATGTATTCATGTATATTAGCCGATAATGTACTTGTATATATAACTTCTTGAGTCGACAGTTGTAGTTGTATCATTTGTATTGTGTCAAATGTATTGTAACTGATATCAGTTATTATATATATGAGACTTTTCGTTCCATCTGTATTCCGCATTTATGTTATCTGTGTTATTTTTATATCTATTGTCCTAAACTATTATAGACACTGTGTAGTAGCTTTGAGTTTGTATCGGTATGTCGGGTTTCCTCTAAAAATGAAATGCAATGTTTTATTATCTGACATATCGGTGCTCGCACAAGGCAATTACATAGATGGTCGCTCCTCAACAGCCTTATTCTCCGTGCTAGTTGACAGCACTACACCGTAGTGTTCTTGGCTAGCGTGGGTATAGAGGTGGGGCGTCACAAATTTAAATTGGAAATCAATTACAAATAAATGTAAATAAATGTTACATTAATGTGAGTTAATACAATAACCGAAAGGTGTGAATGTAATAAATGAATAGAAATGTTAATTTTATTCATAAAGTAATAATTTATTTAATAAAAGAATGAAACCAAGATAAATAAATTAATTTGAATTTTAAATTATAATAATGTGTGAAATTGACAAAAATTCAATATTATGGAAATATAGTAGTTAAAACAAATAAAGATGGAAATTGGAGAATATTAATGTAATGAAAGATAAACAAATGTTAACTATGTTATTAGAGTAATAATTGATTAAATATAAAAATTGAAATCAAATTTAATCAAGTTATCGGAATTAAATTATAATTTATTGGATTTAATTACAGTGGAAATCGAACATTGTAATTAGTGTAATAACCAACGCTGAATTGTTATATAAACTTGTGTTAAGTCGTTATAAATGTCTAAGTGATTAAAAATGATGAAATTTGGTAACTACCAAATTTGAACTAAAAGTGATTTAATTAATTAATTATTAATTTATTTAATCAACGTGAAAATAGCCATTTTGGCCACTGACTTAGATTTTGACGAAACCAGTTTCATCGAATCCGTAGCGGTGAATTATTGTAGGATTTCAAGTTTCGTAGCGATCGCACTTGTCGTTTGATCGTACGGGCTCGAAATGCCTAGAAATCAATTCAATTAAATTCAATTGAAATCAATTTGAAATAAGCTGATTTTAGCATAACTTCTTCATACGATGGAACTTGGACTTGAAACCTGTTCTATTGAGTTTGGAAATATTGAAACATCTATTTTGATATTTGGGATGACCCATTTTCGTTTTGGGAACGAAACGGGCTTTTCGGGTCGTTTATCGTTCAAACCAAATCAATCTGGTCCATTCTTTCTATTTTCAGATTTGCCTATAAATAACCTGTTATAAACCCTAGCTACTTCTTATTTTCATTTGTCTGTATGTACATTTCTTTACCATCTCCTCTTTCCAATGGTAGATAAATAAAACCATAATTCCCAAATTACAAATTCAATCCCAAAATTAAAACTCCTCAAACCCTATCAAATTATATATCAATCTGAAGCTCTCGACGAGCGCAAGTCAAATCTACAGTTTGATTTTAATCTGAGTTGCTGTGTGGCTAGAATTGGATGATCAAGTCACGACCATTCATCAAGTCACGATCAACTCTGGCTGATCGTCGATCAGAGAGTACCGGGTTGTAGAGAACGTCGAGCGTAGTTTATCTTTGTCGTTCGTTTGGGTGATTGATGGTTGGATGTGGCGCATAATTCGATTAGGGTTTCCCCTTTTAGTGGCGGCGGTTGCCTGCTGTGCTGTCGATCGACGATGTTGTTGATGGCGTAGGCGAGGGAGGACGTGGGAAGGTCGTGGCCGAGCTCTGACGTGGACGATGGTGGCTCGATCGACGGCGGAGTAGACGCGTGCGTTGGCGGCTGTGGGTTTTCTGGGTCGCGTGATCGTGTTTTGCTTTAGGGTTTCGATGCAGAATCGTTCCAAGTGATGATGACATGGCGAGGCTTAGTTGGTCTTTGGTTTTCTTTTATTATTTATTTAAATTTAAACTTTAAACCTTCTAATTGTAATAACTTTTTCATACGAGGTTCGTTTTATGTATGGTTTGTTCCGTTGGGATCGTATTGTTAACACATACCCTTCCACACACCCCCCCCCCCCCCGCAGCAGCCCCAGCTTCAGACCTCGGTTCCAGCTCCCCCAGCTTCTATCCAGGAAGCTTCTCCAGCTCCGCCAGTGCCCCCACAGGGATTCCCCCGGATCACTCCAGCCACTGTTCGCAGAAGCTCCAGACTTGACAGAGCAGCTTCTCTCCCGGGTAGTTATTATAAAACTGTTGTTTTTTCTTCAACTAATAAATGTCTTAACAAAAAAATGGCACGTTGCATGGGTGTGGGTTTGCGTGATGAACACTACACTGCCATGCAAGAACTAGAATCGGAGCGTTTGTCTTTTTCTCAATGAAAGTAATTTCATGGAATGTAAGGGGTTTGGGGGACCCATCCAAAAGGCACGCAATCAGCCTTATTTTATCCCCTCATAAAGCAGACATTTTATTCCTACAAGAATCCAAATTGATCGACCCGCCACATTCTCTCATTTGCCATCTGGAGGGGCCCGCTCTAATGGGTTGGGCCCACATAAACGCTGAAGGTTCTAGAGGAGGAATTATTACTGCTTGGAATGAAGCATTATGGTCCCACTGTCAAACCGTTGCCCACTCATCTGCACTGCATGTAATCTTGCGCCACATACATACTGGTGTGATATATTTCTTCTTGAACATTTATGGCCCACAAAGCATCCCTGAGAGAAATGAGCTTTGGGCTAATTGTTTCACCTTTGTATCACATCTCAATGGCCCTTGGCTAGCAGAAGGTGAATTCAACACCACCAGATTGACCGCGGAGCGTAACTCTGGCTTCAACTCGCATGATTCTGACTCATTTAATTCCTTCATCAACTCTTGTTCCCTTATCGAACCTCCCATCAGCAACCGCCTCTTCACCTGGTCCAACCGCAGAGCTATCCCAGCCTTAGCAAAACTTGACAGATTCCTCTTCAATACAACGTGGGATGACCTTCACCCCCTTTCATCGGTCACCGGTCTCGCTTCATCCATCTCGGATCATTGCCCACTCATCATGGACACTGGTTCATTGCCTAATATCAGACGCCCTTTCAGATTTGAACATCTTTGGCTCCTGGAACCATCCTTTGACTCTTTCATCAAACATGTCTGGTCCCAACCCTCACAAATCCAATCCGCTTCAGCCAGGATTGTCTTTAAGCTCCGCTCCCTCAGGAAACTTATCCGTCCATGGGCCAGATCCGTTTGGGGGTCTCTTCGTTCGCGTATCTCTTCAACTCAAGACGAGATCCTGGATCTAAACATTCATGAAGAAGCGCGTCCTCTTTCTGATTTTGAACTGACTCGCCTGAGAGACCTTGAAACGGAATTGGATAGACTTTTGAAACAGGAGGAGATTGGTTGGAAACAACGCTCCAAGGCTAAATGGATTGAGGAGGGGGATAAAAACACCTCTTACTTCCACCGTCTAGCTAGCGGTCGTCGCAGATCCACTCTAATTTCCGAAATCTCCAACAATAACTTTTCCTATACTGACCCCTCTGACCACCTCCGTCTTTTTACCAACTACTACCGTAGCATCCTGGGTAAGCAATCCCCAGCTCTTCCCGACATTGATTGGTCCCTCCTTTACCCATCCCCTTCCCCCATCCCTATTGACCACCCTTTCACTGAAGACGAGGACTGGGCCGCGCTGAAAGATATGTCCGATGACAAGGCTCCCGGCCTAGACGGGTTCGGCCCACAATTTTTCAAGCATTTCTAGGGAACTGTTAAAGCCGATATCTTGGACCTATGTGCTGAATTTCAATCCGATCCGGCAGTTATTTCCAGACTGAACTATGCGAGTATCATCCTCCTCCCTAAATCACCTGGCGCCAACTCCCTCTCCTCCTTCCGGCCCATCAGCTTACTCAACACAACATTCAAAATCATCACCAAGGTCCTGGCCAGTCGCCTTCTGTAACGACCCGGTATTTTGGACCATTTGCATCCGCACATGTCGAACTTGAATAATTCAAAATACAGCGTTGTTAATTTAAATTTGGCAAAACTGAACATATACAGTAAATAAATAATCACAGATCACAGACACAGAGTAATAAATGCATCGGAAATAAAAGATAGTAGTTCATGAAGCTACTATATACATATCAGCGTTAAATAAGGTACAACAGATGTCTCGGATACAATAATCAAATACAAGAATCAAAATACAATCACTGGAATCAACTGGATATCTGAAAGCTGGATAGATAGCTGGATCTCCAAGCGAAGCTCCAACTCCAAAGGTGAGTCTCGAATACTGGTACACTCAGTCTGACCCGAGCGTAAAGCAAAACACAAAACACTCGAGTCATGATTAACATTCTTATATTTATAAATCCAACTCAAGTGAAATAGCAACTGAAATACAAGTAACTCAAAGGATGTTTGGAATAACCATCCTTTAAGGATCCGTTAAACTATCTACTATGTAGTAGTGTACGATAAGTAGATAATGCCTATCAGTAATATAAGATATCAAAATAGTGTTAAGGCGTTACCATTATCCCCCTTAACACATTTTATATAAGCGTCATAGTCTATACAGCACTGTAAACTCCACCGTAAACTAGTGGGATATCAGGGAGTACTCCATAGGTATAACACAAAACAAATCGTAGTGGTCGCGTATATAGGGATCCAAGTATGACAAGGCACATGAGGCAATACCCAAGGTAGTGAAACTACCGTTTGCCTGATCCGGACTGGTGAGAACGCATCGCCGCAGCGATCGCAACACCGCGAAACAACACTCCCAAATCAAGGGTGCACCAATCGACAACAAGTAATGAGTAGTTTTCGAAGAAGTGTGTTCGCTCGAGGTAGCTAGCCCCCATTTGGCCCGGCACGGCTCCTGTTTTAGTCATTTCCAATTTGACACAGGTGTCAAGGCTATCCATTATCGTTCTCTTTCTTCAGTCATCACGTACATCATTCCAACCACTTCATTCTGGATCACACTCCGTGTATAGTTATTAAAGTGGTTTTCGGTTTAGACAGAGAGTATGTCCATAACCGATTCCGGTCTCTTTAATAACTTTCGTAATTATTACACCAATTGGTCGTTTATTTATTTCAAAACCAGATCAATTACAATTTCAATTAGAATTTGTAAATCAACATTTCATTTGTTTCTCTAAAACAATTTCCATAATTTACGTTTCAAAACTTCCAAATTCATAATTTCAAAATCTTATAATTCAATTTCAATTTCTTTTAAAACAATTCCAATATTGATCCAAGTTCGTATATAAGTTTCATTCCGAAATCATTTAATTAACTTAATTTAACATTCAAATCAATTTAACTTCATTTATCGATTTCATTCAATATTCGTTAAGTAAATTTGTCGTTCAAAACAATTTCTATTAAAATTCCAATTCATTAAATCAATTACTTAAGCTCAACTTTATTATATCTAAACTTCAAACTGAATTAAATTAGATTCGTCAAATCAATTCTTTAAATTACAAGTCTTACATTAATTTCACTAAATCACATTTTTTTTCTTGTTAAAGAAATTCAATTTCACTTATTTATTTACTTAGTTACAAGTTTCAAAACTTAATTATTTCAAACTCAACTTTACTTATTAAAAAGGTTCAATTTCACTTATTACGAAGTTCAATTTCACATATCAAGAATTCAATTTCATTTAATTATTAAATAATTCAATCATATTTAATTATTAAATAATTTCAAAAAAAAAACTTAATTATTAAATAATTGCAAACTTAATAATTGAATTTAAAACAACATTCTTTCATCAACTACTATGTTAATAATTTGTTTCGGATTATTACAAATTAACATTTCCTTTCATAAAAATTCAAATTTCAACTATATTTCAAAACCTTATTATTTATTCAAATAAAATCTTTATTTTATTTTTTTAAAACAAATTATTGACCAATCGGGTTTTATTTAATTCTCTATCCTCGGTCAAAGTTAATTTGGGTATTTATCATTTCAACCCGATTCCAATTCAATTCAAAATCTAAGCATAGCAAAGGGAACTTGCAGTGTGATAACTGGGATGGTGTCAAATTAAATAAACAAGCAATAACAACAACCAATATCAATCCAATAATCAATTCAAATAATCCCGAAATAATTGTATTAATTTACATTGTTGTTTGTGCAAATTAATATAATTATTTCTAGAATCTACACTATCATTTCATGTAGATTAAAGATTATTACACTAATATTATTACGGTTCTTCATTTGATATCAATTATTCAATTTCATACAATATCAATTTTATACAACATACATTCAATGGTTCAAGGTGAAGTTAACCCTATTACTACGTGTCGAGTAATTAAACATTTAAAGGGGGTCATATTATACAAATTTAACAAATCAAATTCAACATATAGATCCAATTTAAATTGTTGCCTATCCTATATCAATTCGATTGCATATTATTTATCACTTTAACATTAACAATTTAACGTCCAATATAACATCATCAATCAATCAAATATCTACCAAACTAGATTATTATTGCATAAATAATTAACAGATAATGGTGTCAGATGTCACAGGTGAACTAATACAGGTAATAATATAAATAACAATATAAATAACTAACAGCAGCAATATTTCAATTGTCGTTTCAATTGAAATCAAATTTAATAAATAAAAGAACGTTAATCGTGAGTGATTGCTCACCTTTCGAGGCTAGAGAGAGATTTGACAAAGGAGTGAGCTACGAATTCCAAAGCAAAGCAAGATTGACACGAATTCGAGAATCAAAACAAGGCTGGAATCGAGGAGAACAAACAATCAGTTCGATAGAGACAGAAAATATATTATCATTATTATTCCCATGAAATCAATAATTAACTTAAAACAAAACAAAATAAAACAATATATATATATATATATAAATTTTAAAATCACCGTTTTAATTAAACACTAAAATAATAATTAAAATGAAATCTTTATATATTCCCATCCAATTTATCTTTAAACACATAGATCTAAGATTATAACTTACAAATCAGAAAACCAAACCCACCCATCATTATATAACTTACAAACCCACCTATCTTTACATGTTATATTTACAACCATATACATAGATATATATATATATATATATATATATATATATATTACTATAGGCAAGCTAGACTACATACAGATGCATGCTACCCAACATATATGCAGACACAGATAAGTGTAGACTGTATTTAGATATACCAACCAGTATATGAACCTATATACAAATTTTATTATGCAACCTGAACCTATTATACATACATATATATACTTTTTATACAAATATATATAACAAAGCTGAGGTAAACACTTATACAACAAATATATATTTGAAAGACTAAATTCACATGTACTTACTAATGTATATAATCCTATATATGTAGAAACTTACATACATTACTTTTAAAACTATAAATATCAGAAAGTCCACTGTCAACATACTATTTAACTATATATATTATACACATAACTTCTTTAAAATATTTTCTTTCTTCAAAATATACCTACTGTAAACATATATACAACTATTTACATGCGACCAACATAACGCATATAGGAATAACTCGTATCATCATCTATATTTATAAACGAACATCAATAAGACTTGTATAAACTTTAATCATATTATAAATATACTTTTCGAACATATATACATATATCTACAGATATATATTAAACAATGCAACTATAGTTATACTCAAATATATGAAATCCACTCTAACAAATTTATATGCAAAACTACAGTATCTATATAAGTCTGGATATTCAAAAGCTTGCATGATTTACTTTAAAACCGCAGGTATCTCCACCCACATATTTTGAAAAACTTGGGTTTGTACAAAACTTAAATGCTTGTATAACTAACATATATCCACATGTACAAATATATATCAAACTAATATATACATAGTCAATTATATAACTGTCAATTATATAACTAGTATATATTTAAGCCAACCGATTTTATACGTAACTACTAATACATGAATGAACAATGAAAGACAGAAAAGAAAAACAATATGAAACTTATATAGAATTCAAGGGTCAAAGTAAATAAACAATATATTCTCAGCTTACCAAACTCGCACAACATAAATGACAGGATATATACATCTGGCATACATATCGACTGTCCAGACTTCGGTAAGCACTAGAGGAAACTACAGCCGAGAGTATATATAATTTATACATGGGTAAGCAAGGGGATAGGCATGGAGATCTGGTGGCTTCGGGTCAGGGTTGGAAACGTGGTTAGGGCTATGGCCGATGGGGTTGGAGGCGGGAGCATGGCCAGGTGGCCAGAGCACGGGTAGGGCAGAGATGCTTGGCTGACCAGAACATTTGCCGATGGTTGCGTGTAAACGGCGGATGGATAAAATGATGGTGAGGAGGAGGCTGTCGGAGAACGGTCGAACTGGAGACGGAAAGTGGAAGGGGAACTCACGGCCATGGAGGCAAGGCAGGCAATGGATGATTTCTGGGTGGCCGTGGTTAGATCTGGGGAGAAGCTTCGACAAGTGAAGTGGAAGGCATGGCCGGTTGTAGAGAAAGAGGATGTTGCGTTGGGCTAGCTTGGTTGATGAGGAGGTCGAGCGTGAAGGTCAAGGGTTTGGCCTTCGGTTTCTAACGTGCCAAAAATGAAGAAAGGGAAAAAGCTTCTGGTGTTAAGCAGAGGAGAAAGAAAGCTATAGAAGAAATGAAATAGAATTTCAAATGAACCAACGAACCAAATATGATTGCAATGGGAGGAAAAATGAATGTACCAAAATATTAGTTATTGGGAATGGAGAGAACCACGCACATGAATTTAGAAAAATAAATGCAGATGGCTGTTGGGATTATATGGTGGAAAATTGAATAGTCGTGGGAAGCCAAAAGCCAAACCGCGGAACCGATACAGAAATCGTTTCCGTAGATTTCGCCGTCTCCCGAATCTTGAAATTAACAATTGAATATAGCATATAGATCAGCACGACGAGACGATCAAAATGGTTTACAGATATCAGTGGTATGATTGAATTATAAAAATTCGAATTTTCAACTAGCGGAAAATGCAGCAAAAACGCAGAAAAATAAGATCGACGGAGCTAAAGAAGCCCAAATTTGGAAAAACGAAAAATGACGTCTTGCTCAGAAGATGATTTAGAATTTTTCTATGTAAAAATATTTAGGTTTCGAAAAATTTTTATTTTCATCGCTTTTTAACTGATTAAATTGAAGTAAATTTACGCACGAAATAAACTTTCATATTTTCGGACGAAAATTTACCAGTTGTTATGTTTAACTAGACGCATTCCAAATATCAAATTTATATCTCAAAATTTTATCGTTTAAAATTTCACAAAAATTTCAATTAATTAAATAAATAAAACGACTAAAATTTACGGGTCGTTACACCTTCAATCTGTCATAGCCCCCCTGGTTGGGATCGAACAGTCAGCCTTCATCCTCGGTAGAAACATCATGGACTGTGTAGCAGCAACGCAAGAAATCATCTCCTTTTGCCATCATACGTTGACCCCAGGTGTCCTGCTGAAGCTTGATTTCTCAAAGGCTTTTGATTCGGTGAATTGGAATTTTATCATTGAACTCATGGAACATAGAGGTTTTCCTCTAAGATGGTGCAATTGGATCAAACATATTCTTAACTCTAGTCTGTCCTCGATTTCGATCAACGGTTTGACCGGGGGTCACATAAAATCGGCTCGGGGTCTGAGGCAAGGTGATCCTCTCTCGCCCCTCATTTTCGTCTTGGTAGCAGACGTTTTTAACAGGATGATCAAGTTAGCCACATCCAACAACCTCTTCTCCGGCATCAACCTACCAGATTCCTCCTTATCTATCTCTAACCTGCAGTTTGCTGACGATACAATTCTATTTGCCTCGCCCCAGACCGATTACATTCGTTGCTTAAAAGTGGCCCTCTACTCCTTTGAGCTTATTTCTGGCCTTTCCATCAACTTCAGTAAGAGCTCCATCATCATGTTAGGTAACTCTCACCACCTTGGCCCGCTTATAGCATCTCTTCTTAACTGTCGCCTTTCGGCCTTCCTCTTGTCCTATCTCGGTATTCCTCTGCGTCCCACCAAGCTTCTTCGATCTGACTAGTCCCCCCTTATCTCCAAAATTGAATCGAGACTCCTAAGTTGGAAGGCCCATTCCCTCTCAGCAGCCGGTCGCCTTGTCCTCGTCAAATCTGTCCTTTCTGCCATCCCATCCTACAGGATGTCTTTCCACAAACTTCCTTCCTGGGTGATCATCAAAATCGACTCTATCCGCAGTACCTTTCTCTGGAATGGTGGTGGCGTCAAAAGACTTGTCAACTGGAGAACTGCCTGTTTACATCAAAATCATGGTGGTCTTGGTATCACGAACCTCGCTGCCTTTAACTTCGCGCTCCTCACGAAATGGCTCTGGAGATTTCTTACCCCCGGTAACTCTCTCTGGAAAGATTGGATCCTCTCGCTTCATTATCATTCCAACAGCCATCTCGTCCTTCACTTCCCTCCGCGTAGTAAGCCTTCCCCGTTCTGGGCCGGTGTGCTCCAAACCCTACCCCGTGTCAGACTCCTTTTTCATGTGGCCATCGAAAATGGCGTCAATAGCGTTTTTTGGCATGATACTTGGCATAATCAGCTACCCCTTGCCAAATCCCTACCCCATCTATTCTCTCACTCGTGCTCCCCTTCCATCTCGGTCAGGGACTGTGTCAATTCCGGTCCTGACTTCCTTTGCCCCCCATCTCTATTCGACTCTGACACTTTTTCCGACCTTATCTATGCCTCAAATCTTCTTCAATCTATTCAGCTCTCCACCCTACCAGATCGTGTTGTTTGGGCCCCCGCTCCTGCCAAAGGCTTCTCGGTCACCTCCTGTTATTCCCTCCTCAATAACCCGGGTCGCTTCTTTGCCTTCCCTAGGCTTTGGAAATGTCCGCTCCCTCCTCGTATTGCCTTCTTCCAGTGGTGTTTGGCGCACGATCGAATCAACACCAAAGAGAGACTCCTCCGCTTGCATATTCCGGTTGACCCGCTCTGTGTCTTTTGCTCTAATCACATTGAAGATATTCCCCACTTGTTCCAAGAATGCGACTTTGCTTATGCTATCTAGGTTGCTTCCAGCGCCCATCTCCTGGGGTATATCCCTGTTCCACCTTCCATCTTCGATCATTGGCAATACAACCCTCCCAATCTCCACCTCAATGTTTTTATCGCCCTTTTCTGTTGGGGTATATGGAAAGAACGTAATGCAATCGTGTTTAATAAACCTAGAATCCGCTTTGAAGGTATATGTAGACGCATAACTTCCATGTTCACCTCCATTACAGATCAGAGCTTCCCCGCCCCCTTTAGGCTCCGCCTTCCTCAGAGGAGCTCTTCTTCGACCGAATCTCAAGGGAGCAGCTCGGCGTTTCCCACGGGTCAGCAGCCGTGGCCGTAGTTGGTAGATTCTAAAGCACTCGGGACCTTTTTGTTCTTGTTGGTTTTTTGGTTTGTTGTATTGTTGTCCTTACTTTTACTCTTGCTCTATCTTGCCTTTATTTGTGGTTAGTATGATTACTGTGCTAATGCTATGCGCCATCGATCAGGCCTGTTGATCGAAATATTATTATTATTATTATATATATATGCTTCTAATCGGCTGTGTAGTGACACGCTACACACCCGTCTTTCTCAAAAAGAAAAACTTCTAAATTTTTTTATGTTAGTTAAATTAAATTTGTGATGTCATTAGAAATTTATTGATTGTTGTTTGGTCGGTTAAATTGTCATTTCTGGTTAAATTTGACTTTTATCGCATTTATTTATCGTTTAATTTAATATTGAATTTTAAATTATCAATTTAATACCTGTATTGATTATTGGTTATCTATTGATGTTTATTGATTGATTTGGATGGTGATTACGATGTGTATTTGATTTGTGGATATTGGATGACTGGATGTTGTATTTTATATTGTTATAATATTGCAAGTTCCCTATTAGTTGAAATGATACATATCCGAATAATATATAGATTAGAGAAAATCGTCATGAGTTGAAACAACAGATTCGAGCGATTTTACGGATTTTTAATAAATTCGGAATTGCGGTTTGAAATGATATATAACCGTAAAATTATAAATTGCAGATTGAAATGATAGATATCTGTATCATTTGACCCTAGGGTAGAAAATTATATACGGATACCGGATTGGTTAAATTAAACGATTTTTTAGCCTTAGAAATTTTTAACTCCATTAACTTGTATTTTAAAATATAAATTAATTTATATAAACTGAATTTATTTAAAAATCCAAGTTTATGTGAAAATTGGAAATTGGTTTAAAGGAATTGGTTAAAAGAACTAAATTGGAATTTTAAAGTTGATTTTGAAGGATAATTTAAATTTACCGGAATTGAGTTTTTAAAAATCATTTGAAATATAACTTTGAAACGTATTGAAATTGGAGTAATTTTAATTGATATTTCAAACATGGATTGGATGCGATTTAGAATTAAATATTTTAGTGAAAATTTAAATTGAAAGATTTGAAATTGGGTTTATTGATTTGGAAATTAAAAATGGTCCAAAGGTGCTGAAATGAAATAAATAGTTTAAATTGATATAAATTTCAGAGTCATATTTTATATAACTATGTTAAAAATATATTATTTTGAAGATTCCAATTATTAAGATTTCCAAAATTTTAAACTATTTTAACCTATATTAACTATATAAATTATTTTAACCTATTTTAAAGCAATTTAATTTATTTTAACTAATTAAACCATTTTAATTTATTTCAAATCTAATTAATCTATTTTAAAGCTATTTAATCTATTTTAATTTATTTTAAATATTTTAAATTTATTTAAACTATTTCTACTATTTAAATTACTTTAAACCTATTAAACTATTCATGACTACCAAAACTATTTTCTAAAATTTCAAACCGTGTAAAGATGAAGTATTTATATTTAAAATCCTTAATAATGATACAACCTAAGTTGTAACTGGGAATTGATACATCTTCGAAAATTTACATATTGAGTAAATATGATTTTTGAAAGTGAAATATGATTTGAAAGTGAATATGATTTTCGAAAGGGAATATAGTTTGAAAGTGAATATGATTTCAAATTGATATGGTTTTGAAACTGAATATGATATTTTGATACAAATGGTGAACTGACTTTTTTGAAATGTAAAAGAATCATCCGGTGTGAAATAAGCGATTAGTTGTTAAAGAGACCGGGATCAGATATTGTCACACTCTCTGCCAATACCGAAAACCACTTTAACAACTTTGTACGTGGTGGAGATTCCAGAAATGAAGTAGGATGGTTTGGCGAACGATTTCTATATAAGGTATGACGTGACCCTGACTCCCGTGAGTCAGTTTAGATGTGACTGAAATAGGAGCTATACCTGGGCTAAGTGAGGTCATTCCTCCGATCGGACATGCTTCTTCGATACCATATTATGACATTGGTGGCCACCCCTTGATTTTCGATTATGGGAGTGTGTTCCGAGGTGGACTGTAGTAGCTACTATGCGTTACCACCAGCCCGGTTATGCAATCGATAAATCTACCCTGGCATTGCCTCGAGTGCCGTGTTCACATGCCCTAGAGCGCCTTCTACGAGTTTGTTTTGTACCATACCTATGGAGTGCACTCTGGGTAAACCTCACGGAGGAGCGTACGGTACCGTATAGACTATGGGAATATATAAAATGTGTTAAGGGGAGTATGGGTAACGCCTTAACGCTATTTTAATACTTTACTTTACTGTAGACACTACTATTATAGCGTATTGTACTACATAGTTGATAGTTTTAACGGATCCTTAGGAGATAGGAATCCCGAACATCTCTTAAGTTATTGCACTCACCTTAGACACTGGATAAGAGATGTTAAGCCCCGTAAACATCTCCGATGCCGTCACACTCATATTTACCATTGATTTAACTTACATAAGATCTTTTAATTCCGACTCGAGTGTTTTGTCTTTTCAATTCGCTAGGGTCAGCCTGAGCATTTCAGGGTTGAAGATCTTATTTCTGGAGGACGAAGACGAAGATTTGTATTATTATTATTTATTTATTCATTCCACTGCATCATGTTGTTCTGCTGCATTTATTTAGAAATTCCTGTTTATGTAATTCTGATGTTTGTGTTGTAAAGAATAATCAAATGTATTTTTTTAAACAGCTTCATGAACTGTTATTTGATTATTATATTTTGTCATTCCGCTGCGAGATTCTATATTTGTTTATTTCTTTCTCTTTTTCTTATTTACTCCATAATAATCTGCCCTTTTGAATGGGTTGAGTTCGACATGAGTGTCTGCTTAAAACGTCCAAAAAGGCAGGTCGTTACAGTTGGTATCAGTGCTTTGGTTTAGCGATAACCTTAGCTTTGTGGGGTCAGACTCATATTTAATAGGGTAGTAATACCCTAGAATGAGTCGTTGAGTGTATATATATGAGAGAGTATACTTATTAGTGTTATAAATGGTTTTTATATTGTGTTGATTTGTTTCATTTTGTATTTATAAATTCTGGTCGGTGCATAGGATGCTATGACATCGATTGGAATTTCTAAACACTTAGTAGGGCAAACCAACATACTATTTGTTTTGAAATATTAGTAAATGAAATAATTTTGCCTATTATATGTTTTGTATATAAAATAATAAATTTTATAATGATATGGTTGGATGTTATATTTGTTAGTTAGGTAGTGAATTTTTATAAATACTGATTGAAAAATAAGATTTACAAATAAAATTGATATAAACTAAAATTTGAGAACTTGATTTCCGGGATTTTTGAAAATTTCTTTTGAAAGATTTTGGAATATAATATTAGTATTATTTGGAAGTATATTTCGATATAAATATTACAATGTGATTTGAAAGAATGTTTTAAAAAGAAAATTTTAAAGGAAATAAATTCTGTACTGCCCTCTTTGTCGCTGGAAAATAATTTCGGTGATGAGTGCATGCATCATCGACGTTCATTTTCGAGTTTCAAAGTGAGAAGACCATTGTAGTAGTTTACTACACATTTGTTTGATAAATAAAACTTAATTTTAATTTCCAAATATGATTTGATATATATATATATAAAGATATGGTTATATATATATATATATATATTATTTTAAACGATTTGAAATGGAACCCGACATTTAGTTCTTAAATTCCTATAAATTAGGGATTTCAATTATTGTAATAAAAATGAAATTTGACTATTTAATAACTAGAACTTCTAAAATGAAAATAAGAAATTAAATGCTAGGTTATAAATGAAATATACAAGAAATATGAAATTGTAAACTGTAAATCAAAGGATATGAAAATCTGAAAGGTGTGATTATTGAACATTTTTGCTAAATTAAAATAAATAAGATAAACTTGTGTAACATTCAATTACATTCTATAAAACATATATATAACTTACCAAAAGATTAAAAGTTTAAATGTTTAATAAGAAAATGTAATGGAATATTATACAAGTAAAGCTTAAAGTAATGGAAGTGTTCAATGAAATTCTTTTAAAATAAGAACTTTGATATTATAGTTGTTATAAACTTAAGTTATAATTTAAATGCTACTAATTAAATGTAATAGAAAAGTGTGTATTATAAATAAATGATTATAAACTTAAGTAAATGTTTGAATTTATTTATAATTAAAATAAGTAGGAAGATGAATACTATATTAAATTAAATGGTTATAACTTTAGGAAAGTTGAAATGATTCAGAAAATGGATTTAATATTCAATGACCCTATATGAGGAAATGAATGTAAATTAAAAGGTAAGGACTTTAAGTTTGAACCTCTGCTCTAATGAATATTAATATCTAATGGTAGTCAATTATATATAATAATAAATGTGAATAAAACTACAATGAAAATATGTAATACTTAAATAATGAACTCATTAATTATCTTAAATAACTGAATAGGAAGAACATACGTAAGCAAATGAATATAGATTAATGAAAATTGGTAATGTAGGGAAAAAAATGAATGAATGAATCTTTTACGTAATAAATGAAAATAAATAAAAATAAGCACTAAATGAATGAGTGTGAATTTATTTACAAAGAAACCTATATAGTACTTTAAGAATTGATTTACATATGTCTAAATAATTATAAATGCGAAGCATATGTGAGAAAATGTAAATAACTTATATAAATAAATGAATGTGAATGAATGAAGTAGCCATTGTATGAATGAAACTAAAGAAAGGTAAATAATGTGAAAGGAAATTTATAAGAATAAACTTAAATAATGTTTGGAATTTGTTGTTTGTTGGGCTTATGGACTATTTGGGGAAAAGATACTTTTAATTATTTTGATGTATGGATAATCTATTGAGTTTTGCCTAAGACTATTGAGTATATGGTATACTTAGTAGCTATTTGTCATTGTATGCAATTTAAAATGTCTAAACCCGAACAAACCGTTTGTTTTGCTTGATATGGATGTATGATTTATTACATTGGTTTCATGTGATGATTGTATGATTTGATTGCAAATGACTATTGTTATGTGTGTTGTTTTGTTTGGTATAAATTGAAACAGCTTAAACATTTCTCTATTACATAATTATCAACTCCCTTGGATTTTATAAGTGAAATACAGGTTATGGAAGCAATAACTACTGCTTTTGGTTTCATAATTAAGCGTTGGTTGCCCGATAAATAGGTACGTTCTCAGATTACGGTTTTATAGCGATATTATATTATTTTCCCGTTGTTGGGACATATTATTTTGAAAATATATGATATATTGTTATTATTGATTTTTTTATCTTCCAGACCTCTCCCTACAAAGGAGACTCTGCCGAAATTTTTTGAAAATTTTGGACTTAGAAAATTTTGTGAAATGTTTCTAAACTTTTTTCAATTTGAATATAAAAGGATTCAATTATTTTTAATCGATATATTTTATTTAAACTATTTAATTATGTAAATTAATTGTTATAAATTTAATAATTTGAAAAATATATCCTAATTACTTAATTCCTTCTTTCCCTCCTTTTTTCTTTTCGAGGACGAAAAGTATTAAGTAGGAGAGAGTGTAACGACCCGTAAATTTTCGACAATTACATTTAGTCAATTTATTAAGTTAGTGATTTAATATTGGGAGAAATAAAAATTTGTGATATATAAATGAGATAATAACTAAAATGGAATGACAAATAGAATGAAATGTAACAGTGATAATTTAAGTTAATTACTAACAAGTTTAATGGAATTCTAATTAACTGAAGTGATTGAAAGGTTATACTTGGTTATAAGTTAAATATAAGAAAACAAATCTAAATATTGAATTAATTTATGAAATAATATATAATTAATGTTAATTGAATAAAATTAGTGTTATAGTAGTAATTATAATACTTGGTGTGGATAATAAACTTACAAATGTTATTAAATATAGAAATGGTGACAATTGTTATTTGTTACTAATTTAAACTGGAAATCAATTACAAATAAATGTAAATAAATGTTACATTAATGTGAGTTAATACAATAACTGAAAGTTGTGAATGTAATAAAATGAATAGAAATGTTAATTACACTCATAAAGTAATAATTTATTTAATAAAAGAATGAAACCAAGATAAATAAATTAATTTGGATTTTAAATTATAATAATGTGTGAAATTGACAAAAATTCAATATTATGGAAATATAGTAGTTAATACAAATAAAGATGGAAATTGGAGAATATTAATGTAATGAAAGATAAACAAATGTTAACCATGTTATTAGAGATATAAAAATTGAAATCAAATTTAATCAAGTTATCGGAATTAAATTATAATTTATTGGATTTAATTACAGTGGAAATCGAACACCGTAATTAGTGTAATAACCAACGCTGAATTGTTATATAAACTTGTGTTAAGTCATTATAAATGTCTAAGTGATTAAAAAAAGATTAAATTTGGTAACAATCAAATTTGTACTAAAAGTGATTTAATTAATCAATTATTAATTTATTAAATTTGAACTAAAAGTGATTAGAAATTTATTGGTTGCTTTTTGGTTTGTTAAATTGTCATTTCTGGACTTTTATCGCATTTATTTATCGTTTAATTTAATATTGAATTTTAAATTATCAATTTAACACCTGTATTGATTATCAGTTATCTATTGATGTTTATCGATTGATTTGGATGGTGATTGCGATGTGTGCTTGATTTGTGGATATTGGATGATTGGATATTGTATTTTATATTGTTATAATTTTGCAAGTTCCCTATCGGTTGAAATGATACATATCCGAACGATCTATAGATTAGGGAAAACGTTATGGGTTGAAATGATAGACTCAAGTGATTTTATGGATTTTTAATAAATTTGGCATTGCAGTTTGAAATGATATATAATCGTAAAATTGTAAATTGCGAATTGAAATGATAGATATCCGGGTCACTTGACCCTAGGGTAGAAAATTATATACGGACACCGGATTGGTTAAATTAAATGGTTTTTGAGCCTTAGAATTTTTGAACTCCATTAACTGGTATTTTGAAATAGAAATTGATTTATATAAACTGAATTTATTTAAAAATCCAAGTTTATGTTAAAATTGGAAATTGGTTTAAAGGAATTGGTTAAACGAATTAAATTGGAATTTTAAAGTTGATTTTGAAGTATAATTTAAATTTACCGGAATTGAGTTATTAAAAATCATTTGAAATATAACTTTAAACGTATTAAAATTGGAGTAATTTTAATTGATATTTCAAACATGGATTGGAAGCGATTTTGAATTAAATATTTTAGTGAGAATTTAAATTGAAAGATTTGAAATTGTGTTTGTTGATTTGGAAATTGAAAATGGTCCAAACATGTTGAAATGAAATAAATAGTTTAAATTGATATAAATTTCAGAGTCATACTTTATATAACTGTTTTTTAAAAAAATATTATTTTGAAAATTCCAATTATTAAGATTTCCAAAATTTTGAACTATTTTAACCTATATTAACTATATAAATTATTTTAACCTATTTTAAACCAATTTAATTTATTTTAACTAATTAAACCATTTTAATTTATTTTAAATCTAATTAATATATTTTAAAGCTATTTAATCTATTTTAATTTATTTAAACTATTTTAAATTTATTTAAACTATTTCTATTATTTAAATTATTTTAAACCTATTAAACTATTCATGACCACCGAAACTATTTTCTAAAATTTCAGATTGTGTAAAGATGAAGTACTTATATTTAAAATCCTTAATAATGATACAACCTAAGTTGTAATTGGGAATTGATACCTCTTCGAAAATTTACATATTGAGTAAATATGATTTTTGAAAGTGAAATATGATTTGAAAGTAAATATGATTTTTGAAAGTGAATATAGTTTGAAAGTGAATATGATTTCGATTTGATGTGGTTTTGAAATTGAATATAATATTTTGATATAAATGGTGAACTAACTTTTTTGAAATGTAAAAGAACCATCCGGTGTGAAATAAGCGATTGGTTGTTAAAGAGACCGGGATCGGATATTGTCACACTCTCTGCCAATACCGAAAACCACTTTAACAACTGTGTACGTGGTGGAGATTCCAGAAATGAAGTAGGATGGTTTGGCGAACGATTTCTGTATAAGGTGTGACGTGACCCTGACTCCCGTGAGTCAGCTTAGATGTGCTAAAACAGGAGCTATACCTGGGCCAAGTGAGGTCATTCCTCCGATTGGACATGCTTCTTCGATACCATATTATGACATTTGTGATGATTTGGTGTCCACCCATTGATTTTTGATTATGGGAGTGTGTTCCGAGGTGGGCGGTAGTAGCTACTATACGTTACCACCAGCCCGGTTCTGCAATTGGTAAATCTCCTCTGGCATTGCCTCGAGTGCCATGTTCACATGCTCTAGAGCGCCTTCTATGAGTTTGTATTGTACCATACCTATGGAGTGCCCTCTGGGTAAACCTAACGGAGGAGCGTACGGTACTGTATAAACTATGGGAATATATAAAATGTGTTAAGGGGGATATGGGTAACGCATTAACGCTATTTTAATACTTTACTTTACTGTAGACACTATTATTATAGCGTATTGTACTACATAGTAGATAGTTTAACGGATCCTTAGGAGATGAGAATCCCGAACATCTCTTATGTTATTACACTCATTTTAGACACTGGATAGGAGATGTCAAACCCCGTGAACATATCCGACGCCGTCACACTCATATTTACTGTTGATTTAACTTACATAAGATCTTTTAGTTTTTACTCGAGTGTTTTGTCTTTTTCAATTCACTCGGGTCAGCCTGAGCATTTCAGGGTTGAAGACCTTATGGAGGACGAAGACAAAGATTTGTATTATTATTTATTTATTTATTTATTCCGCTGCATCATGTTGTTCCGTTGCATTTATTTAGTTATTCTTGTTTATGTAACTCTGATGTTTGTGTTGTAAAGAATAATCAAATGTATTTTTTTAAACACCTTCATGAACTATTATTTAAGTATTATATTTTGTCATTCCGCTGCGAGATTCTATATTTGTTTATTTCTTTCTCTTTTTCTTATTTACCCCATAATAGTCTGCCCTTTTGAATGGGTTGAGTTCGACACGAGTGTCTGCTTAAAACGTCCAAAAAGGCAGGTCGTTACATTTACTTTGATTAACTTTCGAACAAATCCATATTACTTACACATTTTTAATGCAGATATTTCCTTTGAAAAAAAATTGGTTGATTGGGTTCATGATACGGAAAACTGTCTTTGTTTTGTTATCATAATAATGAAATCGGATACTGGTGCTTTAACCAAAAAAACAAGAATTATGTTTGCTTGTGAACGAAGTGGTGTGTACAAGAAGCGAAAAGACAAAATCCCGACGAACCTCCGAATGACCAGTAAAAAAAATTGCTATTGTCCATTTAGACTTAAAGGTGAGAAACTTCCTACTTTAGATGATTGGCGATTTCATGTTGTTAATAGTGTTCATAATCATTCGGAATAAAAAATAATGAAGAACATTCATATATTGGTCGACTAACTGAAGATGAGACCAAGTTAGTTATTGAGATGCATAGGAACATGGTAAAAGCAAAAGAAATTTTGCACACCATTAAAAGAAATGATCCTACAAATTGTACCACCCTCAAAACAATTTACAATGTTATACGAGCACAAAATGCTACTGAATGACCAGGGCGTTCTCAAGTTCAATATTTGCTTAGTAAATTGAAAGAGTTTGGTTACTTTGAATGGCACCGTAAAACATTAGACGGAACAGATATTATTAAAGATAATTTTTGGGTGCATCCTACCAGTTTGGATTTTCTACGTACATTTCCCCGAGTTATCATATTTGATTGCACATATAAAACTAATAGGTACATAATGCCTTTATTTGAGATTGCTGGCGTTACTTGCACAGATCTTACATTTTGAATCGCGATTGTGTACTTAGTTGCTGAAACTGAGAAAAATTATATATAGGCCTTAGAACAGTTGAAATTTGTTTTGGTTGACTATGAAGTGGAATTGCCATCAGTTTTCATTTCTGATAGGGAAACAACACTAGTTAATGCTATTGTATTTTTTTCCCAAACTCTGCACATATTTTATGCACATGGCACATTAAAAATAATGCTCTAATGTATATGCAAAAAAAAGTGAAAGGGATGGAAGTTGAAGAGAAGAATTTGTTTTTATATGATTGGAATGAACTTGTTTGTTCAAAATTTAGTTGTGTACAATGAGAATCTGCAAGTGTTACATAAAAAGTATGCGAAGCATACTTCACCCTTGAAGTATATTCACGAGTAATGGTTGGATACGTACAAAGACCGTTTTGTTCAAGCATGGACAGATGATTACAACCATTTCAAAAATTATGCTTCTAATCGGTAATTTTCTTTAATAATCATGTTAATATTTATTCCAACTAGTAATTATTGTTTTGGTAATCATATGTTTGTGTCATATACAGGGCCGAGTCCGCTCATTCAAAATTAAAGAGACATTTAGCTAGTTGTCAATGCAATTTCGAACAAGCTTGGACGAAGATACATTCACTATTGGAGCTCTCGTTTACCGAACTTAAAACATCATTTGAGCAAAGTTTAACAAAAGTAAAGCACATATTTCATATACGAGAGTTCAGAAATTTACAAGGCTTTGTTTCTATCAAGGCACTTAATTTGATTCATTTAGAAATATAGAGAATAAAAGATGTTGGTGAGGAAGAATTGTTATGTGGACGTGTTATTCATAGAACACATGGACTGCCTTGTGCGCATGAGTTAGCTCGTCTTGGGCCTGGTACCGCAATATCACTTGGTATGATTGATGTTCATTGGACAAGACTTCATCTTGTTTAAATAAGTGCAAAGAAAGATGTGGGGGTGGTAGAAAAATGGACCTACTATTAAATGATGTGAAAAAGTTGGATACTCGTTGCCAAATGCAAATTTATAAGAAGATGTTGGAAGTTGTTGAATCACGTACGTCATCTCTCGCATCTCCAAAAAGCAAAATAAAAACATGTGGAAAGAAAGCAAAAAAGTGCTAACACTACAACTAAAAGAATGCCTTCGTCATTTGAGCTTGTCGAAAGTTTTTACTCTCAAAATTCGTGTACTTCAAAAAAGGCTCGTACCGATAAACTTCCTATTTGTAAACCAAAAAAGGTATGTATAATAAATATTATTTGCATACACATATAAGTAATATATTAACTTACTATATCATATATTTTTTCTAGTTGGAAGAACTAACTATAGGCATGAGAACTTATTTGCATCAAATACCATTGGAGTTGAAAGCATTTGCTACCGATATTATTGACGTTCGATCAGATGGTAACTGTGGATATTGGTGTGTGGCGACTTTGCTTGGTTTGGGAGAATCAAGCTGGAGTCAAATTAGGAGGGAGTTATCTGAAGAATTATATGAAAATCAGGCTTTATACGATCGCGTTTTCATAGAGCACGATAGAAGTACTATTCTTCTCAAAAGCCTTATGCATGAAGATGAAGGGTTTGCGTCGAGGGAAAAGTGAATGTCAACGCCCGATGTTGGTTATATTATTGCCACTAGATATAACGTTGTAGTATTCAACATTAGTGAAAGACTTTTGTTGACAATACCTCCATTGAAAGGAAAAGTTCCTCCACCGACACAGCGCACTGAAATTGGGATAGCTTTTGTTAACCAAGATCATTTTGTTCAGGTACGCAACGTACAGATTATTAAAATTCAAAATTATTTCATTTCGTTTCATTCGAACTGAATTACACATTACCAATCGCAAGTAAAACTAGAGTCTTTCCTTGCTTTGTCTCTTCGTGGTTAGGTCTATAACCATGTCTTTTCAGTGTGTGGTAAACTCTAGAACCCAAAAAAAAAATACAGAAGCCAGTAAGCAATAGAGACAGCCAACATAGACAAAAGACCATTACCATATGATGTTAACATATATATAACATAGCCATACATTCAACCATTACAATAACGAAGTCGAATATGGCTGAATACCATATGACAAAATCAAAATAAAATCAAACCATTACATTCAACCATTACAACATAGGACAGTTAGAAACCTAAATACCATATGACAAACTACATGTGGTCAAATGTCAAACCTAAATACCATATGACAACATATATGAAGTCAAATATGCACAAAAATACATGCAGTCCTAAAAACGTTATATTAACAAACTTTAACAACGAGTTACTTAAACTAAAGTTGACGATGGATGTAGCGTCCACTAGCAACTCTGGCACTAGCAACTTGAGTGTTAGCTTCATCCAAAAGGCCATGCATATCATGTAGAGTCTGGAAAAAAAATAAACTTACAGGTTTGTTGAAAATGAAACTTCATCCTAATTTATAGTGAAATGAAATATGAATAAATAAATACAACATACCAAGTACAGTTAGTCATAGGTGGGCTGAAAATGTGATGCTCCAATCATTATATTAGCCGGTAAGCATACTGGATTGTAAACCCGTAAAACACTATGATCACTGTATTACTTCATATAATCATCCATGCAACTCAGAAAAGGCCGATGGAGTGGTATTGATCTATGCCATTCTGCAATTATATGATGGTACCAATTCTCCCATATACTTTCTAAAAAGGGGCATTTCACCAGAAGGACAAACTTTGTAGTCTAATTAGTTTCTAGGACACACATTCAAAAAAATTACTTTCAATGCCAAAATCAGCAGAATAATTACTTTCAAGGACAAAATCAGCAGTCCAATTACTTTCAAGGACATAATTTCATAGGTTTTTAGGCCCTAAAAACTAATTATTTTAAGTTTTGTCCTTGAAAATAATTATTTCAGTTATGTGTCCTAGAAACTAATTCCACTTGCTAAAGAGGCCCTTGTGGCTAATTTCCACTTCTAAAAATTGATAACGCACCCGAGTGTATGTATTTGAAGTTGTACCTCGACGTGCATTTGTTGCTACTGGAGGAATAGGAGCCATAGGAATGTTCTGAACTCTGCCAAACTGCCTAAGTACTCTATCAGGATGATACGGCTCCACAACATTGAGGCAGAGAATGCAACTGCAAAACCAAAATATAGCATGAAATGGATGATAGTGTCGTGCAAAGATGTAAGGATCAAAAATAACTTGTTCAAAGATGTAAGAAATCAAAATTAGTGCTAGTAAATGGATTGATTACTCATGGCGTACAACTCATCATAATTAGTGTTATTAAATAATAACTGAAGATAATTACCTGTTCAATCCGAATAGTATCAAGGAATATATGTAGATCGATGACTGATGCACCACTATTTGAAGATGGATTCCATCGAGCAGCACGGGGTAAATTCTCGTAGTATAGATTTGTGGAAGGATGAAAGCATGGAAAATGCTCAAATATCCATGACTCCAGTAAGCAAAGAAATCCTGCAATCTATCTCATACCCATGCAAGTCGCTAATCCAAGTTGTCTGTAGAGAAATGCAAGTGCTGCTGAACCCCAAGAGTAAGTGTTGACAATGTCCAAATTTTTTAATGGATCCAGCAGTGATATGTGCACATGGGACTTTCTTTTGTCAGCAAACAATGTGTTTCCAAACAAGAATAAAAGATAAGCACGAGCGGCACGCCTAATTGCCCGATCAGTCCAATCATCGCTCACATCTTTAAATTTATCAACTAACATAGACAAACTTAATTTATATCCAACCCTCTCATTCATTTCCAACCTAGCTTCTGCTTTAGTAAGGCCAAGATACTTTGAAACAATACTAACTGCTTGTTCCATTTCATATGACATACTCTGTACAAGTTTACTTTCGATTGGAATGTGTAATAAAGAAGCTACATCATCAAGAGTAATAGTCATCTCACCGAATGGTAAATAGAAGGTATTAGTCTCAAGATACCATCGTTCTACAAAAGCTGATATCAAATTCCTGTTGACACTCTTGTAGCAAGTGCTAACATTGGGAAACAAGCCAGGCGAGTTAATAATGGCTTTGAATCTAGTAGCATTATGTGAAATCCTCCACTTCGATACCTTATGTGCATGGTTGACACATGTGAGTGGTGATCGTTCCTACATAAATAAAATTTACATTTAGTAAACATAGTAATTCCAAATCAATTGTTTAGAATAATAATAGCTACATACCTGGCCAATCCATATCATAGAAGAAACATGAGTATCAAACTCTCTAATCACATCACTGATTCTTGGTCCACCTTTCTCGTTTACATCTTCTTCGGCTTCACCTTCTACCTCGGGCTCATCATTTGTCTCGTCCCCGGCATCCATCTCTGAATCGTCCTCTGTGTCATCTCCATCTTCTCCCGGTGAGTTCAAACCATCTCCATGTTCCTCATCTCCTTCTTCATGTTGCTCCTTGTCTTACCTTATGACAATCTCAAAGTTAGCTGCATCTGTCTCATGCTGCCCCTCATCCGTATCATCTTGCGTTGCAATTACATCGGCCCTATCCTCGTTCATTTCTACACTAGGACCTTCGGATGCTTTCTCCATTTTCCGTTTTCTTTTAGAAGCCGTTATTCGAGTTCGACCCATCTGAAAATAATCAGGAAAAAATCTAGTTAGCACGACAATATAAATTTAAACCACAAACTGAACCAAAAAAATTGTTACTGGTTTCAGTAGCAACTTTAAAGAAGTTGCATGGAAAGCATTTTTTCCGCGCACGAGAACTGTGTGGACAAAATTGCTACCAAGCAGTGGTCTTGCGCGGAAAAAATTACTTTCACGCTAGAGCACTACATGGAAGGCATTTTTTCCACGCAAGACCGCTGCGTGGTAGCAATTTTTTCCACGCAGTTCTTGTGTGTGGTATGTTGAGACCAGCAAAAACAATGGAATCGAATAACCAAAATTCATTAAATCTCCAACTTTTCACTTGTAATCGAATAACCCTAAACTAGTAATCGAATTTCAACCCTAAATTCACTACTGACTAGTGCCTCAATAAATTTATATACGGTAGTTTGTGGCAAATTCGATTTTTCAACGTTAAGACAACCAAACTAAAATTTAAATTAATTACTTACCTTGGTTGCTCCGATAATGTTGAAGGCGCGCATGAGGAGGAAGAGAATCGTTGGTGTGAGGAAGAGAATGGTCGCGTGAGGAAGAAATTGCACGAGGAAGAAATCGCGTGAGGAAGAATGGTTAGGGGTAATTTTGGAACATGCAGAGGGCTACTAAGTAACTTTGGGGGTTTACAAACTTTTTTACATTTTGGGGGGCTACTAAGTGAAAATATGGCAAAGCATTATCTGTATTTTGATAGAGCTGCTGCGGAAACCGATCATTTGATAGGTATAGTGTGGTCCCATTCGGAGTTGTCTATATTGTTTAAGTGTTTCCCATCAATTCTACTACTTGATTATGCATAAAAAATAAACCGGTATAATACGTCTTTATTAAAAATGGTTGGTTTTGCTTAATTTTCTCATAAGCAATTAGCAGGCCAATTTAAGGTGGTATGGCCTAATCAAAGTGAACCAAACTACTCTATAACTGACCCACGTTGCTATATACTTGTTTCTTATCAAGAGGTTGTTAGTCTTTGGAATCTAATAGTTTTTGATTTGTTTATTGGTTTCTTTTGACTATCATCCTTTCTTTTGAAATTTGTATATAGTGAACTAGACTTTTTAGGACTGGCATTTACATCCTTATTAATTTTACTATAGCCTAATCCTCTTTTACTAAATGGTGATTGTGAATTGTCAAAAATTCTAGTAATCTTTTCTTTATCTTTGTTAAAGTTGAAAGAATTTTAGTAATGCTTTCTAACTTTGTTTTAAGTTCTACTACTTCAACTTTTAGTGTTATAATACTAGAATTTAAATCATGATTTTCTTTTGTTAATACACATTCTCATTTTTCTGAGTTTCTACTTCACTACTTAACACAGTGACTTGAGATGTTACACTAACATAAAAATCCTGGGATTTCACTAATTCCTCTTCTAGTAAGTTTTTTTCTTCATCTTTTGGTATGTCAACTTCTAGTCTGCATATATTTAATTTACCTAAAATGTCTTTATATTTTCCTTTTGGATCTTTTAATGTATCTATCTATTCAGAATTTATCTTTGTTAGATCATCGAAAGCAAATTTGCTTACATCATCATTTATGGCAATGAAGCATACGTTTGCATGTTCTGAGTCACTCTCACAATCTCATAAAGAAGATAAGCTTGAATCATCCCATGTTACTGCAAATGCTTGCTTCTTTTTCTTGTAGAATTTTTCATTCTTGTTTTTGAAGCTATTCTTCTTGAGATTCATGTAGTCTTTCTTTATGTAGCCCATCTTGTCACATTCATAGCATTTAAGTAATGAAGTTAACGGATTGACGTTATTGTTATTTCTGTTGTTGTCAAACTTCTTATTGTTACCATATTTCAGACATATCTTGAATTTTTTGCTAAAAACGCAACATTATCGTCATCTACATTTGATTTTTCCTTTTCTACTTGGAAAGCAATTGTCTTTCTGTCTTAAGCTTGTGCTCGTTTTGCCTACATATTTACTTCATAGGCATTTGATTTTCTATTAACTCTTCAGGTTTGATATAGAAATGTCATTAGCTTCTTTGGTAGCTGATACTTTTCATTTTCAATCACCCATTAAAGAGTACAAAATTTTCAAAACAGTATTAAAATATGTGTATCTTTCTCCAAATGAAATAAGTGAATGACAATTACCTTGAAATTTAGAGTACATGTTACCAATATTCACATCTTGCTTCATTTTATAATTTTGAAAGCGATTATTAAGCATTGAAATCTTGCTTTTTTTAACCTTGTTTGTACCTTCATGAGTTACTTTTAACGTGTGCTAAATTTGATAAGAAATTGCATACACACTAACTTTATTAAATTCATTTTTGTTTCGCGAGCAAAATATCATGTTCATAGCTTTAGCATCACCAGTAGCATCAAGTTTTTAGGTGTTAGACCATTCTGCATAATCATTGGTTGGAATAGTATATTCTTGTTGAGAGATATTCCATGTGTCATATCAATTAGATTGCATGTAAATTCTTATTCTAGTTGACCACAAACCATTGAATATGTGAGTAATGGAAGTATGGCTATTTTAACACTAGAGGGGTGGGGGGTGAAATGTGTTTAATGATATATGTGTATCTTTGTTAAATTATTTATAGATTTTTATCAAAATACAGATTACCAACACAGAATTCAATCACATATGAAGACATAGATAAAAGTAAATACAATAAATTAAAAATTAAAGAATAGGAGAAATCACAACATGGATTTTATACCGGTTTGGAATTACCCTACATCTAGTCCCATACAATTTCTTGTACATATTTACTTTCAAAAAATGGCCTTCTCTTGTATTGCAGTGGGCAAACAAATACAACCTTGGTTTCAAGGGTAAGAGAGACACCTTCAAGATATTTCAAGCTCTAGGTACACTCACTTAATTTTACTCAGGCTACAAGCACACGCACTTGAATTATGAGGACACTAAGCACAACCACAATTATTCGAGCATGATTTGAGTGAGATTGTAAAATCAATTTCTTGATCTTGAGTACAAATAACCCTATAACCTATTGAATAGCACTTTTATCTTGATTTGAGAGAGAGAAAAGACTGAAATCAATAAATAAATAGTAGAGAATCAGATCGGTGTTGTTTGGATTTGATTTTGGTTGAATTTGAGAAGATTTTGAGTAAAAATAGTTTTGGAAATCAAAGGAGTAAAAGAGGAGAGAAAGAATGAGAAATTAGTTGACAACATTCTTTTTGAAAACCCTTTTTTATAGAGAAACAACAATCATGTTTGTTTGCAAAGAGATATGGCGAAAAGACACTTCCATTCAAAACTTGATTTTGAAAACAACGGCATATATGTCGACATATAGGTTTGTAAGAGTCCAAAAACTCGACCTTCGAAAATCGGCACCTATACTTCACTTGTACTCAAAATGCCGTAGATTCAAACGCCGAATCTGGCTTCCCGGAGCTTATAACACCATTAAGTATAACAACACAGCAGAAGAAAAAGAATATATCAATATATATAACATTGATACAATGAAAGATACAAAATCTGATACAATATGATACAACAGACATCAATATACATCATAGATATGATACAAGAAATAGCAGCGGAAAGAAAATAGATAACACCAGCAGCGGATAGAATGTCTCCAATAGAATGCTCCAATCCATAGCTAGCAGAAAGCAAGGTCAGTCGTCCAAGGACTGACTAGCTCCAGATAATCTACTTAACCTGAATATCTGAGAAACCCAACTCTAGACTGCCCGTGTGGAAAATGGTGGGCACCCAGAGTTTAGGAAGGGAACAATAAACTCCGGATCAGTGATGGGACTGGTGTGAGCAACAAAAACAGTTTATCTTTAAACAAACAACAAAGGAATTTTAAACATTGAAATCCGCAATGCTTTTGGAAAATGAAACTACCATAAGGCCTCCCGCACACACACACAATGCAAACGGAGAATCGGAGGAGATTTCTCCTTATGATAGTCAAAGATGCTTACTACACAAAACAAATCATTGGATATTATTATTAGTGCATAGTGCAGAAAACATTTCGAAAGTATAATATTAATCTTAGCCAGCATAGGCATTTCACGTTATGCCTACTATAGCTACTATGTTCAATAGCAGGTTACCGCCACATTCCATAGCAGGTTATACAACTAAAACCGTACAAGGTTCGTATTGTTTCTTTGGATTTTCCAACAAATGGTCAGGCTAAGGAACTTCCTATGCCACGTAGGAAACGCCTCTGGCGGGACGCTCCGAGAGACAAACTGCTCTCTGCCAACAAGGCCGGGTTACCCCTATAACAGGTAACTTACGAATATGCCATCCCCTGGTCCTTTGGGACCTTTATCCGAGCGCTCGGTAACCAACATCACACATAATAAATAAAGTGTGTCCACATGAGTAAGTATCTGGGCTCCATACCATGACACCACCCCTTTCCAGAAGGAAATGACATACCCTAAAGGGCACGACCCTCATAACCTTGCCGCAACATTCCTGTTTCGACCATTTCTGGGTTGTGAGGCCCTGACGAAGTCTCGTCCACAAAGCTACGCTTTGTCACAAAGCCATGCTTTGGGTCAATAGATGATCAAAGAAATGATCATAAAGATAAATGATCAAACAAATGATCATATCACAAATGATCAAACGATGATCATCACACAGCAACACTCAGCATGTCACATTACCAAATTGGGAGTATATCGCTGATAACCTTCAACTACATAACCTCTGAGCTCGTACGTCTCAGAGAAGGGTGTTAAGCTAGGAGAATAAATTCTCCGCCACCAACAGAAATGTATTTGAAAGAAATCTGCTTTATATCTCAAATTGTAATGTCAGACATGTAACCATACAAGTCTGTTCCGGGTTCGAACAGAACCGAAGGCACTTCCAAAGAAGCCCTTGCAAATCCGGATAATTTTCTAATCACGTCCGGACTTCCAATCACAATGGGTGCTAAAATCTCTATATCGAGGACCAGTCGATGCAGAGACATTCGACGAGTTGTCCTTTCATTTTAGAAAATATCCGGTCTTCACCACCGGTCTTCAAATGCTATCCATATACGACGTATCATTATTCGGAATGGGTTATATGACACAAAGGTCCTCTCCCGGCTAAACCGAATAACGAGCGCAATCTTTAAAAACATATGGATACTGGGATTTCAATTAAGTCACAACTTATTACCCAAAACTTTTCTTTCAAATGGTTTAAACAAATTACCATTTTCAAATTTTTAACAAAAAGATTCATTTTAACAACCTTCAACGGTTTAACAATTTCCACACTTTAATCTTTTAAACAAAAGATTCATTCACAGATTTTCCAAATTAATTTCCCTTTCAATTCGTTAAATCTTTAAATCAAAGATTTAACTCATAGTTTTCAAAACAATTCCATTTCAATGGTTTAAACAAATCATCATTTTTAAATCTGTTAAAAATAAACAGATTCAATTCATAGCTTTCAAAAAGAATTTCATTCATAACTTGGAAAACCATTTTTCAATTCAAACTTGAAATTTCTTTACTTAAATTGGAATTTCATTTCTTATCTGAAAGCTTTTATTCCATTTGAAAACAAACAGTTTTCATTTCGGAAATCTGATTCATTTATACGAGTTAAGGTTCTTGGGTTAAATTCAAATTCCCAAAATTATACTTTTAAAATGGTTATAACACATTTATAACATCTTAACCAAAATTTCCAATCATGGAATTCAATTCCAAATTCTGAATTCAACTTCAAATTAATTTATTTAAAATTTGAAAGCTTTACCAAGTTATTAAAAATAACTTTCCTCTTAAAAATTCATTTTCAAAAGCTTTCACATTTAACCCAAATCCATTTCCAAAATCAATTGAAATTAAAATTTCAATTTCAAAAACATTAAATTTAAAATTATCTGTGACTTAATCGATTTCCTCGTGAAATCCATATTTTTTGTGTGTGTAAAAGTGTGGTCCAGGGGTTTCACACACAATAGTGCAACAACATTCAATCATCATAGATCAGAAATATATATCACAGATAATAAATTACATCACGGATAATTTATCACAGATCACAACATAAATCAGGGTGTATCACAAAGCATCACATATCAGGGATATCAACAATTCAATCATTCAACGAAATCCAAACATCCATAAGTAGAATCAATTAATATCTGATTATAATTAATTTATACTAGATTAATTACTTATGAATAAATTACTAATCCTGGTTAATTAATAATAAATTAATTACAATAACTAATTAATCATTTCTTAATTAATAATTATTTCTTAATCCCTTTCATAAATTTATTAACCTTTAATAAATAGCTAATCCTTAATTAATTACAATGAGCAATTAATTTCTTAACTATCATTAACATATAACTTTAAACATTTTGTCTTTTTCCTCAACACTTAATTACACTTCTAAATTAAGTTTAAATTAATTAAGAATTCATCTTAATAAGTTTAAGTAACAAAATCATATAATTCTTAAATCAGTTGTTAACAACACTCATTATATAAAGACTTGCTGTTATTTAAATTTAAAAATCCTTTTTCAACATTTACTTTGGATACAACCCGATAACTATTCAAGCCTTGCCCCGAGTAAACCATCCCCCTTCCCATACCCTTACTTTTAAAACTTATATTTTGTTTAAGTAAAGATCTGGAAAACTAAACACTCACGTCCCGAAGATAAACTCGAGTAAAACAGCAAATTCCCCGAGTTCCATCCTTAATCAAATTTCCTTAACCCATGTTAAAGTTTAAAACGACAGTTCTATATACACGCGCAAACTCGAGTCCTGCTTCGAGTCAAAAGCCCTCTCGCTCGAGTAGTCCTCCGAGTTACTCAGGAACTCAACCATCACCTGACACATGAACGAGAACACGTGCACGTGCACCGCTCCGGCGCCTACCTCCAGTCAACACTGACACGTCGAGCAAGTCGACTACCACCAGCACACTAATCTCCGATCCCAAAAACATCACCATCCACCTCGAATCAAAATCGACTTCACCAACAAAAATTGGAAACTGAAGCCACCTCAACACCCAAACCTATCATCGCTTCGACTACGAAGCTCCGACCACCTGAAGGTCTGCAACCCTGGCCAAGCCATCGTCTACTTTCATACTTCCCTTCCCTCGCGTTTGATAGCACTCGATCAATCCGAGATGAAGAACGAACCAAAATACCAACCTTGCCTAAAACTAGGTTTACCCACTTAAAACACTCGCCGCCAACTCCACGACGAACATGAGCGGCTCCGACTATTTTTCGCGACCCAGCCGTAGGCTCCTCAACCACCACGTGAAGACCCGAACTCTATTGAGCCTCCAATCGCTTGGACTTGATCGAAACCCATATAACGTTCAACACTTGATTTCTCGTGATTTACCAACTTAAAAATCATGGTTTTGCTTTTAAAAATCCTAGATATTTATAATGAATCGGATTATATACCTGAAATAAGAAATCATTGAAGTCGAATTTTAACATGGTTTTGAGATTTCACTGTATTTTTTCTTTTCAAAATATTTACTCAATATTTTTACTTGAAATCTTTTCTAGAAATGATTTTACACTATTACAACCATTTTTTGTTTAGAGATCAAGACCTAACATTGATTATATGAGAAGATATTGAAATTTAGTTTAGGGGATTTAAACCTGTAATTCAACAGAGTAATATATACTTGCACATATATCTACAAGCATGCAGACATAATTAACAACTAACAACATTTTTCACAACAAAAACTTAAAGTATCAATACAGATATCAAAACATATAGATGGGTTCAAGTGAGTTTGCTCACCTTGATGGGAAGAAAAATGAATAGATTTTTCCTTTTTAAACCAGGCTTTGAAAAAAAATGCAAGCTGAAGACTTCTTCTTTGATTCTTTGGTTTGACTTTATTTGTTTTGATCTTCAGCTAATTTAAACTGTTGCCTTTGATTCAATTATTTTATCTTTTGTTTCTAGGTTTGCTTTGGAACTTCACTTGATTGTTTGATCTGGTTTTGTTTCCTTGTTGAATTGAATTTGAGATCATATTGTTTTTCTGTTTTGCTAAGTTTTGAAGGACGAATAGGGGGATGATATATGGAATGAAGTATACAGAGTAATATGTTGTACAGGGTGTTGTAACGTTGGTTTGTACATTTTTAGCAGAGATATTTTTTATCTTTGTTGGCTGAAAATGAAGTGTTGGTGGCTAAAGAGATGATGGCATTTATTGCCTTGTACAATTTGTATATTTTGCTTGTACTTATCTTTTTTTTTCTTTGACTATGCTACATTTTGATTTCGGCTGAAGATAATTGTTTTGGTTGAGTTGTCTTGTTGTACTTAGTTTATTTGTACATTCATACATTTATCTTGTTCCTTGTTTTGCAAGCTTCACTATATATTATTTGTTTACATACTTATCTAATTTATTTGTTTTGTATATAAATATTTGTTTCATTTCTTTACAATGCTTCATATATGAATGTATTTTATTTTCTTCTCTTTTATTTTCTTTTTAACTTGTCTTTATAATATTACTCTATAAATAAATTTCTAACTTTTAATTTGTTGTTAAAATTTGAGCTTAATGTTTTCTTATATATTTTTATCTAATTTATCCAAGATTTAAACTCACTTCAATATATATATATTCAAATTTACTCATATTCTCATATATATACAATATTTAAATTTAAACGATTTAACATAGAGTTTATTTGGACTAGGGGAAACTCGCATTCATTTATCGATAAATTTCACAAATTTTATTCAAAAATTAAATTAGTTATCAATTTAAACTTAGAAAAATCCGGGATCGTTACAGACTTCCCCCTTAAAAGAATTTCGCCCTCGAAATTGCCAGGGAGACACTAAGATAGATGAAGAATATTTCATCAACTCAAACTGAACATCTATTCTGCATTTGGGTTACCAAATCAGAATATCAATAACAGATACAAGAACGAATCTGTTTAACACTTCACAAAATACTCGGGTTATCCAGATCTACGAAACATGCAGTGGCATCGGTCAGTTCGAAGGGATAACTAACCATTCGTAAAACATATCCGGACCCAAAGAATAGATAGATATATGGATACAATTTCAAAACTTTTAGTTTAAGACTAAAGTATACCTATCAACCATAGTAAACAAAGCAACCAATACATCCAAACAAACAATTTTGGCCTATTTGGAGTTTATGTCCCATATTAATATATCAAATCTTCTTTCTGGATTTACCAGAAATCATCGAAGAATTGAGAAAAGATGCTGAACAAAAGAGATAGATAGAGAAAAGATTGCTTCCTTGTTGTTATGGAGTATTGACCAGTTATAGTCGTATTCCCCTGTCCCCTATCTCATCCTCTTCTTACACTCATACTTACTATCAGTGGATAGCAAGAGAATTTACTGAGGCATACGGACGGATATCTGAGAATTACTCATTCTAGGGTATACTTCACCCTATCTCTAATGAGTTACTTAATGTGTTATACTCCTAAGCTAAAGTTTTACCCTCAGCTCTGATACCAAATGTAAGAGTCCAAAAACTCGGCCTTCGAAAATCGGCACCCATACTTCACTTGTACTCAAAATGCCGTAGATTCAAACGCCGAATCTGGCTTCCCGGAGCTTATAACACCATTAAGTATAACAACACAGCGGAAGAAAAAGAATATATCAATATATATAACATTGATACAATGACAGATACAAAATCTGATACAATATGATACAACAGACATCAATATACATCATAGATATGATACAAGAAATAGCAGCGGAAAGAAAATAGATAACACCAGCAGCGGATAGAATGTCTCCAATAGAATGCTCCAATCCATAGCTAGCAGAAAGCAAGGTCAGTCATCCAAGGACTGACTAGCTCCAGATAATCTACTCAACCTGAATATCTGAGAAACCCAACTCTAGACTGTCCGTGTGGAAAATGGTGGGCACCCAGAGTTTAGGAAGGGAACAATAAACTCCAGATCAGTCGTGGGGACTGGTGTGAGCAACAAAAATAGTTTATCTTTAAACAAACAACAAAGGAATTTTTAACATTGAAATCCACAATGCTTTTGGAAAATGAAACTACCATAAGGCCTCCCGCACACACACACAATGCAAACGCAGAATCGGAGGAGATTTCTCCTTACGATAGTCAAAGTTGCTTACTACGCAAAACAAATCATTGGATATTATTATTAGTGCATAGTGCAGAAAACATTTCGAAAGTATAATATTAATCTTAGCCAGCATAGGCATTTCACGTTATGCCTACTATAGCTACTATGTTCAATAGCAGGTTACCGCCACATTCCATATCAGGTTATACAACTAAAACCGTACAAGGTTCGTATTGTTTCTTTGGATTTTCCAACAAATGGTCAGGCTAAGGAACTTACTATACCACGTAGGAAATGCCTCTGGCGGGACGCTCCGAGAGACAAACTGCTCTCTGCCAACAAGGCCGGGTTACCCCTGTAACAGGTAACTCACGAATATGCCATCCCCCGGTCCTTTGGGACCTTTATCCGAGCGCTCGGTAACCAACATCACACATAATAAATAAAACGTGTCCACATGAGTAAGTATCTGGGCTCCATACCATGGCACCACCCCTTTCCAGAAGGAAATGACATACCCTAAAGGGCGCAACCCTCATAACCTTGCCGCAACATTCCTATTTCGACCATTTCCGGGTTGTGAGGCCCTGACGAAGTCTCGTCCACAAAGCTACGCTTTGTCACAAAGCCATGCTTTGGGTAAACAGATGATCAAAGAAATGATCACAAAGATAATTGATCAAACAAATGATCATATCACAAATGATCAAACGATGATCATCACACAGCAACACTCAGCATGTCACATTACCAAATTGGGAGTATATCGCTGATAACCTTCAACTACATAACCTCTGAGCTCGTACATCTCAGAGAAGGGTGTTAAGCAAAGAGAATAAATTCTCCGCCACCAACAGAAATGTATTTGAAAGAAATCTGCTTTATATCTCAAATTGTAATGTCAGACATGTAACCATACAAGTCTGTTCCGGGTTCGAACAGAACCGAAGGCACTTCCAAAGAAGCCCTTGCAAATCCGGATAATATTCTAATCACGTCCGGACTTCCCATCACAAAGGGTGCTAAAATCTCTATATCGGGGACCAGTCGATGCAGAGACATTCGATGAGTTGTCCTTTCGTTTTCGAAAATATCCGGTCTTCACCACCGGTCTTCAAATGCTATCCATATACGACGTATCATTATTCGAAATGGGATATATGACACAAAGGTCCTCTCCCGGCTAAACCGAATAACGAGCGCAATCTTTAAAAACATATGGATACTGGGATTTCAATTAAGTCACAACTTATTACCCAAAACTTTTCTTTCAAATGGTTTAAACAAATTACCATTTTCAAATCTTTAAACAAAAAGATTCATTTTAACAACCTTCAACGGTTTAACAATTTCCACACTTTAATCTTTTAAACAAAAGATTCATTCACAGATTTTCCAAATTAATTTCCCTTTCAATTCGTTAAATCTTTAAATCATAGATTTAACTCATAGTATTCAAAACAATTCCATTTCAATGGTTTAAACAAATCATCATTTTTAAATCTGTTAAAAATAAACAGATTCAATTCATAGCTTTCAAAAAGAATTTCATTCATAACTTGGAAAACCATTTTTCAATTCAAACTTGAAATTTCTTTACTTAAATTGGAATTTCATTTCTTATCTGAAAGCTTTTATTCCATTTGAAAACAAACAGTTTTCATTTCGGAAATTTGATTCATTTATACGAATTAAGGTTCTTGAGTTAAATTCAAATTCCCAAAATTATACTTTTAAAATGGTTATAACACATTTATAACATCTTAACCAAAATTTCCTATCATGGAATTCAATTCCAAATTCTGAATTCAAATTCAAATTAATTTATTTAAAATTTGAAAGCTTTACCAAGTTATTAAAAATAACTTTCCTCTTAAAAACTCATTTTCAAAAGCTTTCACATTTAACCCAAATCCATTTCCAAAATCAATTGAAATTAAAATTTCAATTTCAAAAACATTAAATTTAAAATTATCTGTGACTTAATCGTTTTCCTCGTGAAATCCATATTTTGTGTGTGTGTAAAAGTGTGGTCCAGGGGTTTCACACACAATAGTGCAACACCATTCAATCATCATAGATCAGAAATATATATCATAGATAATAAATTACATCACAGATAATTTATCACAGATCACAACATAAATCAGGGTGTATCACAAAGCATCACATATCAGGGATATCAACAATTCAATCATTCAACGAAATCCAAACATCCATAAGTAGAATCAATTAATATTTGATTATAATTAATTTATACTAGATTAATTACTTATGAATAAATTACTAATCCTGGTTAATTAATAATAAATTAATTACAATAACTAATTAATCATTTCTTAATTAATAATTATTTCTTAATCCCTTTCATAAATTTATTAACCTTTAATAAATAGCTAATCCTTAATTAATTACAATGAGCAATTAATTTCTTAACTATCATTAACATATAACTTTAAACATTTTGTCTTTTTACTTAACACTTAATTACACTTCTAAATTAAGTTTAAATTAATTAAGAATTCATCTTAATAAGTTTAAGTAACAAAATCATATAATTCTTAAATCAGTTGTTAACAACACTCATTATATAAAGACTTGCTGTTATTTAAATTTAAAAATCCTTTTTCAACATTTACTTTGGATACAACCCGATAACTATTCAAGCCTTGCCCCGAGTAAACCATCCCCCTTCCCATACCCTTACTTTTAAAACTTATATTTTGTTTAAGTAAAGATCTGGAAAACTAAACACTCACGTCCCGAAGATAAACTCGAGTAAAACAGCAAATTCCCCGAGTTCCATCCTTAATCAAATTTCCTTAACCCATGTTAAAGTTTAAAACGACAGTTCTATATACACGCGCAAACTCGAGTCCTGCTTCGAGTCAAAAGCCCTCTCGCTCGAGTAGTCCTCCGAGTTACTCAGGAACTCAACCATCACCTGACACATGAACGAGAACACGTGCACGTGCACCGCTCCGGCGCCTACCTCCGGTCAACACTGACACGTCGAGCAAGTCGACTTCCACCAGCACACCAATCTCCGATCCCAAAAACATCACCATCCACCTCGAATCAAAATCGACTTCACCAACAAAAATTGGAAACTGAAGCCACCTCAACACCCAAACCTGCCATCGCTTCGACTACGAAGCTCCGACCACCTGAAGGTCTGCAACCCTAGCCAAGCCATCGTCTACTTTCATACTTCCCTTCCCTCACGTTTGATAGCACTCGATCAATCCGAGATGAAGAACGAACCAAAATACCAACCTCGCCTAAAACTAGGTTTACCCACTTAAAACACTCGCCGCCAACTCCACGACGAACATGAGCGGCTCCGACTATTTTTCGCGACCCAGCCGTAGGCTCCTCAACCACCACGTGAAGACCCAAACTCTATTGAGCCTCCAATCGCTTGGACTTGATCGAAACCCATATAACGTTCAACACTTGATTTCTCGTGATTTACCAACTTAAAAATCATGGTTTTGCTTTTAAAAATCCTAGATATTTATAATGAATCGGATTATATACCTGAAATAAGAAATCATTGAAGTCGAATTTTAACATGGTTTTGAGATTTCACTGTATTTTTTCTTTTCAAAATATTTACTCAATATTTTTACTTGAAATCTTTTCTAGAAATGATTTTACACTATTACAACCATTTTTTGTTTAGAGATCAAGACCTAACATTGATTATATGAGAAGATATTGAAATTTAGTTTAGGGGATTTAAACCTGTAATTCAACAGAGTAATATATACTTGCACATATATCTACAAGAATGCAGACATAATTAACAACTAACAACATTTTTCACAACAAAAACTTCAAGTATCAATACAGATATCAAAACATATAGATGGGTTCAAGTGAGTTTGCTCACCTTGATGGGAAGAAAAATGAACAGATTTTTCCTTTTTAAACCAGGCTTTGAAAAAAAATGCAAGCTGAAGACTTCTTCTTTGATTCTTTGGTTTGACTTTATTTGTTTTGATCTTCAGCTAATTTAAACTGTTGCCTTTGATTCAATTATTTTATCTTTTGTTTCCAGGTTTGCTTTGGAACTTCACTTGATTGTTTGATCTGGTTTTGTTTCCTTGTTGAATTGAATTTGAGATCATATTGTTTTTCTGTTTTGCTAAGTTTTGAAGAACGAATAGGGGGATGATATATGGAATGAAGTATACAGAGTAATATGTTGTACAGGGTGTTGTAACGTTGGTTTGTACATTTTTAGCAGAGATATTTTTTATCTTTGTTGGCTGAAAATGAAGTGTTGGTGGCTAAAGAGATGATGGCATTTATTGCCTTGTACAATTTGTATATTTTGCTTGTACTTATCTTTTTTTTTTCTTTGACTATGCTACATTTTGATTTCGGCTGAAGATAATTGTTTTGGTTGAGTTGTCTTGTTGTACTTAGTTTATTTGTACATTCATACATTTATCTTGTTCCTTGTTTTGCAAGCTTCACTATATATTATTTGTTTACATACTTATCTAATTTATTTGTTTTGTATATAAATATTTGTTTCATTTCTTTACAATGCTTCATATATGAATGTATTTTATTTTCTTCTCTTTTATTTTCTTTTTAACTTGTCTTTATAATATTACTCTATAAATAAATTTCTAACTTTTAATTTGTTGTTAAAATTTGAGCTTAATGTTTTCTTATATATTTTTATCTAATTTATCCAAGATTTAAACTCACTTCAATATATATATATATATATATATTCAAATTTACTCATATTCTCATATATATACAATATTTAAATTTAAACGATTTAACATAGAGTTTATTTGGACTAGGGGAAACTCGCATTCATTTATCGATAAATTTCACAAATTTTATTCAAAAATTAAATTAGTTATCAATTTAAACTTAGAAAAATCCGGGATCGTTACAGACTTCCCCCCTTAAAAGAATTTCGCCCTCGAAATTGCCAGGGAGACACTAAGATAGATGAAGAATATTTCATCAACTCAAACTGAACATCTATTCTGCATTTGGGTTACCAAATCAGAATATCAATAACAGATACAAGAACGAATCTGTTTAACACTTCACAAAATACTCGGGTTATCCAGATCTACGAAACATGCAGTGGCATCGGTCAGTTCGAAGGGATAACTAACCATTCGTAGAACATATCCGGACCCAAAGAATAGATAGATATATGGATACAATTTCAAAACTTTTAGTTTAAGACTAAAGTATACCTATCAACCATAGCAAACAAAGCAACCAATACATCCAAACAAACAATTTTGGCCTATTTGGAGTTTATGTCCCATATTAATATATCAAATCTTCTTTCTGGATTTACCAGAAATCATCGAAGAATTGAGAAAAGATGCTGAACAAAAGAGATAGATAGAGAAAAGATTGCTTCCTTGTTGTTACGGAGTATTGACCAGTTATAGTCGTATTCCCCTGTCCCCTATCTCATCCTCTTCTTACACTCATACTTACTATCAGTGGATAGCAAGAGAATTTACTGAGGCATACGGACGGATATCTGAGAATTACTCATTCTAGGGTATACTTCACCCTATCTCTAATGAGTTACTTAATGTGTTATACTCCTAAGCTAAAGTTTTACCCTCAGCTCTGATACCAAATGTAAGAGTCCAAAAACTCGGCCTTCGAAAATCGACACCCATACTTCACTTGTACTCAAAATACCGTAGATTCAAACGCCGAATCTGGCTTCCCGGAGCTTATAACACCATTAAGTATAACAACACAGCGGAAGAAAAAGAATATATCAATATATATAACATTGATACAATGACAGATACAAAATCTGATACAATATGATACAACAGACATCAATATACATCATAGATATAATACAAGAAATAGCAGCGGAAAGAAAATAGATAACACCAGCAGCGGATAGAATGTCTCCAATAGAATGCTCCAATCCATAGCTAGCAGAAAGCAAGGTCAGTCGTCCAAGGACTGACTAGCTCCAGATAATCTACTCAACCTGAATATCTGAGAAACCCAACTCTAGACTGTCCGTGTGGAAAATGGTGGGCACCCAGAGTTTAGGAAGGGAACAATAAACTCCGGATCAGTCGTGGGACTGGTGTGAGCAACAAAAACAGTTTATCTTTAAACAAACAACAAAGGAATTTTAAACATTGAAATCCACAATGCTTTTGGAAAATGAAACTACCATAAGGCCTCCCGCACACACACACAATGCAAACGCAGAATCGGAGGAGATTTCTCCTTACGATAGTCAAAGTTGCTTACTACGCAAAACAAATCATTGGATATTATTATTAGTGCATAGTGCAGAAAACATTTCGAAAGTATAATATTAATCTTAGCCAGCATAGGCATTTCACGTTATGCCTACTATAGCTACTATGTTCAATAGCAGGTTACCACCACATTCCATAGCAGGTTATACAACTAAAACCGTACAAGGTTCGTATTGTTTCTTTGGATTTTCCAACAAATGGTCAGGCTAAGGAACTTACTATACCACGTAGGAAATGCCTCTGGCGGGACGCTCCGAGAGACAAACTGCTCTCTGCCAACAAGGCCGGGTTACCCCTGTAACAGGTAACTCACGAATATGCCATCCCCCGGTCCTTTGGGACCTTTATCCGAGCGCTCGGTAACCAACATCACACATAATAAATAAAACGTGTCCACAGGAGTAAGTATCTGGGCTCCATACCATGACACCACCCCTTTCCAGAAGGAAATGACATACCCTAAAGGGCGCAACCCTCATATGCCACAACATTCCTGTTTCGACCATTTCCGGGTTGTGAGGCCCTGATGAAGTCTCGTCCACAAAGCTACGCTTTGTCACAAAGCCATGCTTTGGGTCAACAGATGATCAAAGAAATGATCACAAAGATAATTGATCAAACAAATGATCATATCACAAATGATCAAACGATGATCATCACACAGCAACACTCAGCATGTCACATTACCAAATTGGGAGTATATCGCTGATAACCTTCAACTACATAACCTCTGAGCTCGTACATCTCAGAGAAGGGTGTTAAGCAAAGAGAATAAATTCTCCGCCACCAACAGAAATGTATTTGAAAGAAATCTGCTTTATATCTCAAATTGTAATGTCAGACATGTAACCATACAAGTCTGTTCCGGGTTCGAACAGAACCGAAGTCACTTCCAAAGAAGCCCTTGCAAATCCGGATAATATTCTAATCACGTCCGGACTTCTCATCACAAAGGGTGCTAAAATCTCTATATCGGGGACCAGTCGATGCAGAGACATTCGATGAGTTGTCCTTTCGTTTTCGAAAATATCCGGTCTTCACCACCGGTCTTCAAATGCTATCCATATACGACGTATCATTATTCGAAATGGGATATATGACACAAAGGTCCTCTCCCGGCTAAACCGAATAACGAGCGCAATCTTTAAAAACATATGGATACTGGGATTTCAATTAAGTCACAACTTATTACCCAAAACTTTTCTTTCAAATGGTTTAAACAAATTACCATTTTCAAATCTTTAAACAAAAAGATTCATTTTAACAACCTTCAACGGTTTAACAATTTCCACACTTTAATCTTTTAAACAAAAGATTCATTCACAGATTTTCCAAATTAATTTCCCTTTCAATTCGTTAAATCTTTAAATCAAAGATTTAACTCATGGTATTCAAAACAATTCCATTTCAATGGTTTAAACAAATCATCATTTTTAAATCTGTTAAAAATAAACAGATTCAATTCATAGCTTTCAAAAAGAATTTCATTCATAACTTGGAAAACCATTTTTCAATTCAAACTTGAAATTTCTTTACTTAAATTGGAATTTCATTTCTTATCTGAAAGCTTTTATTCCATTTGAAAACAAACAGTTTTCATTTCGGAAATTTGATTCATTTATACGAATTAAGGTTCTTGAGTTAAATTCAAATTCCCAAAATTATACTTTTAAAATGGTTATAACACATTTATAACATCTTAACCAAAATTTCCTATCATGGAATTCAATTCCAAATTCTGAATTCAAATTCAAATTAATTTATTTAAAATTTGAAAGCTTTACCAAGTTATTAAAAATAACTTTCCTCTTAAAAACTCATTTTCAAAAGCTTTCACATTTAACCCAAATCCATTTCCAAAATCAATTGAAATTAAAATTTCAATTTCAAAAACATTAAATTTAAAATTATCTGTGACTTAATCGTTTTCCTCGTGAAATCCATATTTTGTGTGTGTGTAAAAGTGTGGTCCAGGGGTTTCACACACAATAGTGCAACAACATTCAATCATCATAGATCAGAAATATATATCATAGATAATAAATTACATCATAGATAATTTATCACAGATCACAACATAAATCAGGGTGTATCACAAAGCATCACATATCAGGTATATCAACAATTCAATCATTCAACGAAATCCAAACATCCATAAGTAGAATCAATTAATATCTGATTATAATTAATTTATACTAGATTAATTACTTATGAATAAATTACTAATCCTAGTTAATTAATAATAAATTAATTACAATAACTAATTAATCATTTCTTAATTAATAATTATTTCTTAATCCCTTTCATAAATTTATTAACCTTTAATAAATAGCTAATCCTTAATTAATTACAATGAGCAATTAATTTCTTAACTATCATTAACATATAACTTTAAACATTTTGTCTTTTTACTCAACACTTAATTACACTTCTAAATTAATTTTAAATTAACTTAAGAATTCATCTTAATAAGTTTAAGTAACAAAATCATACAATTCTTAAATCAGTTATTAACAACACTCATTATATAAAGACTTGCTGTTATTTAAATTTAAAAATCCTTTTTCAACATTTACTTTGGATACAACCCGATAACTATTCAAGCCTTGCCCTGAGTAAACCATCCCCCTTCCCATACCCTTACTTTTAAAACTTATATTTTGTTTAAGTAAAGATCTGGAAAACTAAACACTCACGTCCCGAAGATAAACTCGAGTAAAACATCAAATTCCCCGAGTTCCATCCTTAATCAAATTTCCTTAACCCATGTTAAAGTTTAAAACGACAGTTCTATATACACGCGCAAACTCGAGTCCTACTTCGAGTCAAAATCCCTTTCGCTCGAGTAGTCCTCCGAGTTACTCAGGAACTCAACCATCACCTGACACATGAACGAGAACACGTGCACGTGCACCGCTCCGGCGCCTACCTCCGGTCAACACTGACACGTCGAGCAAGTCGACTACCACCAGCACACCAATCTCCGATCCCAAAAACATCACCATCCGCCTCGAATCAAAATCGACTTCACCAACAAAAATTGGAAACTGAAGCCACCTCAACACCCAAACCTGTCATCGCTTCGACTACGAAGCTCCGACCACCTGAAGGTCTGCAACCCTGGCCAAGCCATCGTCTACTTTCATACTTCCCTTCCCTCGCGTTTGATAGCACTCGATCAATCCGAGATGAAGAACGAACCAAAATACCAGCCTCGCCTAAAACTAGGTTTACCCACTTAAAACACTCGCCGCCAACTCCACGATGAACATGAGCGGCTCCGACTATTTTTCACGACCCAGCCGTAGGCTCCTCAACCACCACGTGAAGACCCGAACTCGATTGAGCCTCCAATCACCTGGACTTGATCGAAACCCATATAATGTTCAACACTTGATTTCTCGTGATTTACCACCTTAAAAATCATGGTTTTGCTTTTAAAAATCCTAGATATTTATAATGAATCGGATTATATACTTGAAACAAGAAATCATTGAAGTCGAATTTTAACATGGTTTTGAGATTTCACTGTATTTTTTCTTTTCAAAATATTTACTCAATATTTTTACTTGAAATCTTTTCTAGAAATGATGTTACACTATTACAACCATTTTTTGTTTAGAGATCAAGACCTAACATTGATTATATGAGAAGATATTGAAATTTAGTTTAAGGGATTTAAACCTGTAATTCAACAGAGTAATATATACTTGCATATATATCTACAAGCATGCAGACATAATTAACAACAAACAACATTTTTCACAACAAAAACTTCAAGTATCAATACAGATATCAAAACATATAGATGGGTTCAAGTGAGTTTGCTCGCCTTGATGGGAAGAAAAATGAACAGAGTTTTCCTTTTTAAACCAGGCTTTGAAAAAAAATGCAAGCTGAAGACTTCTTCTTTGATTCTTTGGTTTGACTTTATTTGTTTTGATCTTCATCTAATTTAAAATGTTGCCTTTGATTCAATTATTTTATCTTTTGTTTCCAGGTTTGCTCTGGAACTTCACTTGATTGTTTGATCTGGTTTTGTTTCCTTGTTGAATTGAATTTGAGATCATATTGTTTTTCTGTTTTGCTAAGTTTTGAAGAACGAATAGGGGGATGATATATGGAATGAAGTATACAGAGTAATATGTTGTACAGGGTGTTGTAACGTTGGTTTGTACATTTTTAGCAGAGATATTTTTTATCTTTGTTGGCTGAAAATGAAGTGTTGGTGGCTAAAGAGATGATGGCATTTATTGCCTTGTACAATTTGTATATTTTGCTTGTACTTATCTTTTTTTTTCTTTGACTATGCTACATTTTGATTTCGGCTGAAGATAATTGTTTTGGTTGAGTTGTCTTGTTGTACTTAGTTTATTTGTACATTCATACATTTATCTTGTTCCTTGTTTTGCAAGCTTCACTATATATTATTTGTTTACATACTTATCTAATTTATTTGTTTTGTATATAAATATTTGTTTCATTTCTTTACAATGCTTCATATATGAATGTATTTTATTTTCTTCTCTTTTATTTTCTTTTTAACTTGTCTTTATAATATTACTCTATAAATAAATTTCTAACTTTTAATTTGTTATTAAAATTTGAGCTTAATGTTTTCTTATATATTTTTATCTAATTTATCCAAGATTTAAACTCACTTCAATATATATATATATATAAATATATATTCAAATTTACTCATATTCACATATTGTCAAGACCCAAAAGTCGACCTTCGAAAATCGGCACCCGTACTTCACTTGTACTCAAAATGCCGTAGATTCAAATGCCGAATCTGGTTCTCGGGAGCTTATAACACAGTTAAGTAAATAACACAGCGGAATAAATAAATAATACATTGATATACAATATCTGATACAACAGAGTGATACAATGAATATCAATATACATCAGAGATATGATACAACAAATAGCAACGGAAAAGAAAACGATAACATCAGCAGCGGAATAAAATGTCTCCAATAGAATGCTCCAAGATAAGCAACGTCAGTCCATGAACTCCAAGAACTGAACTAGCTCCAGATAATCTACTAAACCTGAATATCTGAAAAACCCAACTCTAGACTGCTCGTGTAGAAAATTATGAGCACCCAGAGTTTAGGAAATGAACAATAAACTCCGGATCAGTCGTGGGACTGGTGTGAGCAACAAAAACAGTTTATCTTTAAATAACACAAAAGAATTTTAAACATTGAAAACCGCAATGCTTTTGGAAAATGAAACTACCATAAGACCTCCCACCACACACACAATGCAAACGCAGAATTGGAGGAGATTTCTTCTTATGATAGTCAAAGATGCTTACTACGCAAAGCAAATCATTTGATATTATTATTAGTGCATAGTGTAGAAAACATTTCGAAAGTATAATATTAATCTTAGCCAACATACGACCAGTATCGTATGCCTACTATAGCTACCATCTAAACAGTGGTGACCACCGTACGTAAATGGCAGGTTCTACAACTAATACCGTACAAAGTTCGTATTGGAAGATGGATTTCCAACAAATGGTCAGGCTAAGGAACTTCCTATCCACGATGGGTACGTCCCTGGAATAGACGACCCGAGAAATAACCTAACATTACGGTTAGATCTCTGCCAACACAAGGCCGGGTTACCTCTGCAAAAATAGGTAACTACTGACACGCGTATGCCATCCCCCGATCGTCACCGATCTTCCCGAGGATCCTCGATTTCCAACAACCACATAATAAAAATAATGCAGTAACCACAGAGGTTAAGTATCTGGGCTCCATACCATGATACCACCTTTATCCAGAAGGAATGACATACACGAAGGGGCGCTACTCCCTAGAACCTTGCTGCATCCTTCCTGTTTCGACCATTTCCGGGGTGTGAGGCTCGACGAAGTCTCGTCCACAAAGCTACGCTTTGTCACAAAGCCATGCTTTGGGTCAAACAAATGATCAACCTATGATCACAAAGATATAAAATCAAATAAATGATCATATCGCAAATGATCAAACACTGATCATTTCACAGCAGCACTCAGCATGCCACATTACCAAATTGGGATATATCGCTGATAAATTTCAACTACATAACCTCTGAGCTCGTACGTCTCAGAGAAGGGTGTTAAGCTAAGAGAATAAATTCTCCGCCACCAAACAGAAATGTATTTGAAAGAAATCGGCTTTATATCTCAAAGTGTAATGTCAGACATGTATCCATACAAGTCTGTTCCGGGATCGAACAGAACCGAAGGCACTTCTTACGAAGCCCTTGCAATTCCGGGTAATTTCCAATCACGTCCGGACTTCCCGTCACAAAAGAGTGATATAAATCTCTATACCGGAGCAACTCAGTGCAGAGACATTCGACAGGTTGTCCTTTCATTTTTGAAAAATATCCGGTCTTCAACACCGGTCTTCAAATGCCATCCATATACGACGTATCACTATTCGGAATGGGTTATATGACCCAAAGGTCTTTTCCCGGCTAACCCGAATAGTGAGCGCAATATTTAAAAATATATGGATATTGGGATTTCAATTAAGTCACAACTTATTACCCAAAATCTTTCTTCAAATGGTTTAACAAATTACCATTTTCAAATCTTTAAACAAAAAGATTTAATTCACAAAGTTCACTTAATTTCACAAAGATTCATTCACAGATTTTCCAAATCGATTTCCATTTCAGTTTAATTAATTCGTTAAATCTTTAAATCAAAGATTTAACTAATAGTTTTCAAAACAATTTCATTTCAAATGGTTTAAACAAACATCATTTTTAAATCTGTTAAAAATAACAGATTCAATTCATAGCTTTCAAAACAATTTCATTTCGAATGGTTTAAACAAATCATCATTTTTAAATCTGTTAAAAATAACAGATTCAATTCATAGCTTTCAAAACAATTCATTTCGAATGGTTTAAACAAATCATCATTTTTAAATCTGTTAAAAATAACAGATTCAATTCATAGCTTTCAAAACAATTTCATTTCGAATGGTTTAAACAAATCATCATTTTTAAATCTGTTAAAAATAACAGATTCAATTCATAGCTTTCAAAACAATTCATTTATAACTTGGAAAACCATTATTTCAATTCAATCTTGAAATTCCTTTAATTAAACTGGAATTTCATTTTCTTATCTGAAAGCTTTTATTCTTTTTAAAACAAACAGTTTCATTTTGGAAATCTGATTTATTCATACGAGTTGAAATCCTTGGGTTAAATTCAAATTCCCAAAACTTTACTTTTAAATGGTTTAATTCATACAAACACATTTATATCAGCTTTTATCCCTAGTTTTCCAAATCATAGATTTAATTTCAGACTTGAATTCAAATTTAAATCTAATTATTTAAATTTTCAAAAACAAGGTTAAGTTATTCAAAATAACTTTTATCTTTGAAATTCCGTTTCAAAAGCTTTTCACTTTAAACCCAAATTTCTAATTTCAAAATCAATTGAAATTAAAATTTCAATTTCAAAAACATCAAATTTAAATTATCTGTGACTTAACCGATTTCCACGTGAAATCCATATTTGTGTGTGTATGGTGTAGTCCAGGGGTTTTACACACAATGGTGCACAACATCAATCATCACAGATATATCGATAAGCGGTATAATGGATAACGCTTATCTTCATTCACAGATTCATAGATAAAATAAATTTATCAGTCATAAAGATTTATCATTACAATTCGATGTGGGTTTCGGATAACCAACTGGAATCCGACTCCCTGTCGCATCGAAATTCAAGTGTCGTTTACGGGTCAAAAGGTTTTCACATTCACATAGAAATATATCACAGAAACAGAAAATCTCAGATCACAACATAAATCAGGATGTATCACAAAGCATCATATATCAGGGATATCAACAATCAAATCAATAGAATCCAATTATTCATAAGTAAGATCAATCAATATCTAATTTATTCGAATTAGATTAATTACTTATGAATGACTAATCCTGATTAATTAACATCGATAAATTACATATCATTTTGATTAATTATTCTTTAATCATTTATTAATTAACCCTCAAAAATTAATTAACCTTTAAATCATAATTCATCAACCTTTAATTATTTAAATAATTAATCCTTAATTATAAATTTCACCATTTAATTGATTGTCTTCAATTAATAATTTAACCTTTAATTAATTACCATTTAATTAATTATCCTTAATTATAAATTTATCCGCTTTAAGTTAATAATTTATCTTTAGCTAATTATAAATCATAAATCAATATATATTTAACTTAACTTTTAAGTTAATAAATTTAAAACATTAAATCCACTTCTCAATTACTTAATTTAATTTTTATTTAAAATAAATCCTTTTCAAATATAAGTTTAAAACATTTAGATTTCTATTTTTAACATGCAAAATTGTTAAAACTTTTAACTTATGAACTTAAATTTATTTCAAAACTAAGACTCCAATTTAAATTTAAATCAGATTACCACTACGATTTAACTTAGTTTAAATCGTTTCTTTATATTTCAAATCCCAATTTAAATTCAAATTTCTTTACATTATCAAAACAATTTGAATTTGTAAAACCTATTTCCAAATATTTTAAACTTTTATTTCATTTCAAATTTTGAATTTGAAAATAACTTGAATTCAGATTTCAAACTGAACTTAAACTTGAATTTATACTTAACTTTTAATTTAACTTAGTTTAACTTTGTTAACAAAAATTTAAAGTCAAGTTCAGGAAATTGAACAGGTCCTGGAACCCGTAGCTAAGCAATTTCCTCGAGCCTCCCCACACTTGCTTCGAGTCACACGCGATCTGTTTCGAGTTCGTCCCGATCCAAATCTCGTTCCTCCCTCTCTACTACTACTTTCCTTATTCCCATCTTCTTCTTCTCCCTCCAAGGTCTGCTCTGATACGCACACCCATTTTCTTGTGCACGTATACAACCACCCATCGCCACCCTGATCGACTCCGAGACCCCAGATAAGTCAGCGTCGAACTCGATAACCCTTTCAACCACTCAGAAATGAAAATCGAATCGAAAATCAAAAATAAGCTTCCAGGTCGAAATTTGAAAACTTCGCCATCATCGAAAATCCAAAACGCCGACGATCACGCCATTAAAAATCTTCGCCATCCTCGCCGTAACTCACGCTCGATCCCCAGCTTCTACGGCGTGCCTCGCGATCGCCTCCGGTCTCTTCTCCACGTCGTCATTCCTAGATAGCCGAGACGAACAAAAGAACAGCCTAAAACCCTAAACTCCACTCGACACCTCAATTTACAACATAGAAAAATTATCTGGTAATTTTTACAACATCACTAACATCTATTCTTGCTTTAATCTAAATTTCAACAATTTAAATTGATTGAGTTATCCTAAATTCGCAAAATTGCAGTTTCTATTCAAATACAAACTGCTCACCAAATACCAAATTAAAAATCTTCATTTATGGTTTAAAAATCATAACTTGCAATAAGGGTTCGAGCTATGAACTTGAATTAACTTTTCGTAACAATTGAATTTATCAAAAAAAATTCTTGTTTACTTATAAATCAAACTGACAGTGGTATATTTTCCTCTGACATGTTGAAACAGGTTTAAAATCTTGGTTAAAGACTAAACTTCTTGTTTGGTTGAAGACCTTAATCCTTAACAATGATTTAATGAAAACAAATTTAAGTTTGAATCAATTGATCAACCCTGAAATCAATATGCAGAGAAGAACAACATCTAAACATGCACAGTGAATACATATGCATTTATACACATATCAGCACTCATTCATATCAATTCAAACCACAGATCAATATTAGAAGTTTCAAAAGAGTTTGCTCACCTTGATGGGAAGAAGCAGAGACAAAGAACAGGGAACAGAGGAGCTTTTCATTTTTGTTTTAAGCCTGGAATTTTGATCTTTACTCATCTTGCTTTTGTTTTTATTTCTCTGTTCTTATTTTAGTTTGAGAGGAACGAAAATGAACTGATGGTAAAGGAAGTTTGATATGTATATAGAAAATGAAGTAGACAGGGTTATTATTTTGTACAAGTTGACATTTTTCTCGTTTGTACAACTATGCCAGAGATTTTTCTTCCTATGGTGGCTGCATTAATTAACAGGTACCAGCTTACACTTCCCTTTTTACTTTCGTTTGTACACTGCATTGCATCTTCTCACTCGGCTGGAAAATATGATTTGGTGGCTGAGATGATACAGCATTAATTGCTCTGGTACCTTATGTTCTATTTGCAAGCTTATGGATGTTTATGTACTTTCTTTGTTACTTTGTTTTTTTTGCTTTTTATTATTTTATAAATTTAAAAAATGAATTTCTATTTTAAATACGTTGTTTGAATTTAACTATATGTTACTTTATATTTTATAATTTATCTTATTATATATTTCTATTTGAATTTGTCAAATTTATTTTCTATTCCTAGTTTCAATATTTATTTACAATTTAAACTCAAGTCAAAATATATATCTATATATTTATTATTTTCAAATTCACTCGAAATCGAGTCGGGGAAACTCGCTTTGATTCAATCGATTTATTTTACTATTTTATTCAAAAATTCATTTAATTATTAATTTAACTCCAAAATTCAATAAATTATTAATTTAAATCAAATTAAAATCTAGGGTCGTTACAAACTTCCCCCCTTAAAAGAATTTCGTCCTCGAAATTACCAAGGAGACAAAAAGATAGATGAAACAGGATTTATCAAATCAACTGAACATCTGTTCTGCATTTGGCTTACCAAATCAGAACATCAATAAGAGATACAAGAACGAATTTGTTTTAACACTTTACAAGATACTCGGGTTATCCAGATCTACGAAATATGCAGTGACATCGGTCAGTACGAAGAGATAACTAACCATTCGTAGGATATACTGGGACCCAAAGAATAGATAGATGTATGGATACAATTTCAAAACTTTTAGTTTAGAAACTAAATTTGTACCTATCAACCATAGCAACCAAATCAACCAATACATCCAACAAACAATTTTGGTCAATCCGGAGTTTATGTCCCATATCAAATATAGCAAATCTTCTTCCTGGATCTACCAGAAACTATCGAAGAATTGAGAAGAGATGTTGAAACAAAGAGATTGATAGAGAAAATTTGTTTCCACTATTGTTACAGAGTATTGACCATTTCTAGTCGTATTCCCTATGTCCCCTATCTCATCCTCTTCTTGCCCTCATACTCACTATCGCGGAATAGTAAGAGAATTTACTGAGGCATACGGACGGATATCTGAGGAATACTCATTCTAGGGTTTACTTCACTCTATCTCTAATGAGCTACTTAACGTGTTATACTCCTGAGCTAAAGTTCAACCTTAGCTCTGATACCACTTGTCAAGACCCAAAAGTCGACCTTCGAAAATCGGCACCCGTACTTCACTTGTACTCAAAATGCCGTAGATTCAAATGCCGAATCTGGTTCTCGGGAGCTTATAACACAGTTAAGTAAATAACACAGCGGAATAAATAAATAATACATTGATATACAATATCTGATACAACAGAGTGATACAATGAATATCAATATACATCAGAGATATGATACAACAAATAGCAGCGGAAAAGAAAACGATAACATCAGCAGCGGAATAAAATGTCTCCAATAGAATGCTCCAAGATAAGCAACGTCAGTCCATGAACTCCAAGAACTGAACTAGCTCCAGATAATCTACTAAACCTGAATATCTGAAAAACCCAACTCTAGACTGCTCGTGTAGAAAATTATGAGCACCCAGAGTTTAGGAAATGAACAATAAACTCCGGATCAGTCGTGGGACTGGTGTGAGCAACAAAAACAGTTTATCTTTAAATAACACAAAAGAATTTTAAACATTGAAAACCGCAATGCTTTTGGAAAATGAAACTACCATAAGACCTCCCACCACACACACAATGCAAACGCAGAATTGGAGGAGATTTCTTCTTATGATAGTCAAAGATGCTTACTACGCAAAGCAAATCATTTGATATTATTATTAGTGCATAGTGTAGAAAACATTTCGAAAGTATAATATTAATCTTAGCCAACATACGACCAGTATCGTATGCCTACTATAGCTACCATCTAAACAGTGGTGACCACCGTACGTAAATGGCAGGTTCTACAACTAATACCGTACAAAGTTCGTATTGGAAGATGGATTTCCAACAAATGGTCAGGCTAAGGAACTTCCTATCCACGATGGGTACGTCCCTGGAATAGACGACCCGAGAAATAACCTAACATTACGGTTAGATCTCTGCCAACACAAGGCCGGGTTACCTCTGCAAAAATAGGTAACTACTGACACGCGTATGCCATCCCCCGATCGTCACCGATCTTCCCGAGGATCCTCGATTTCCAACAACCACATAATAAAAATAATGCAGTAACCACAGAGGTTAAGTATCTGGGCTCCATACCATGATACCACCTTTATCCAGAAGGAATGACATACACGAAGGGGCGCTACTCCCTAGAACCTTGCTGCATCCTTCCTGTTTCGACCATTTCCGGGGTGTGAGGCTCGACGAAGTCTCGTCCACAAAGCTACGCTTTGTCACAAAGCCATGCTTTGGGTCAAACAAATGATCAACCTATGATCACAAAGATATAAAATCAAATAAATGATCATATCGCAAATGATCAAACACTGATCATTTCACAGCAGCACTCAGCATGCCACATTACCAAATTGGGATATATCGCTGATAAATTTCAACTACATAACCTCTGAGCTCGTACGTCTCAGAGAAGGGTGTTAAGCTAAGAGAATAAATTCTCCGCCACCAAACAGAAATGTATTTGAAAGAAATCGGCTTTATATCTCAAAGTGTAATGTCAGACATGTATCCATACAAGTCTGTTCCGGGATCGAACAGAACCGAAGGCACTTCTTACGAAGCCCTTGCAATTCCGGGTAATTTCCAATCACGTCCGGACTTCCCGTCACAAAAGAGTGATATAAATCTCTATACCGGAGCAACTCAGTGCAGAGACATTCGACAGGTTGTCCTTTCATTTTTGAAAAATATCCGGTCTTCAACACCGGTCTTCAAATGCCATCCATATACGACGTATCACTATTCGGAATGGGTTATATGACCCAAAGGTCTTTTCCCGGCTAACCCGAATAGTGAGCGCAATATTTAAAAATATATGGATATTGGGATTTCAATTAAGTCACAACTTATTACCCAAAATCTTTCTTCAAATGGTTTAACAAATTACCATTTTCAAATCTTTAAACAAAAAGATTTAATTCACAAAGTTCACTTAATTTCACAAAGATTCATTCACAGATTTTCCAAATCGATTTCCATTTCAGTTTAATTAATTCGTTAAATCTTTAAATCAAAGATTTAACTAATAGTTTTCAAAACAATTTCATTTCAAATGGTTTAAACAAACATCATTTTTAAATCTGTTAAAAATAACAGATTCAATTCATAGCTTTCAAAACAATTTCATTTCGAATGGTTTAAACAAATCATCATTTTTAAATCTGTTAAAAATAACAGATTCAATTCATAGCTTTCAAAACAATTCATTTCGAATGGTTTAAACAAATCATCATTTTTAAATCTGTTAAAAATAACAGATTCAATTCATAGCTTTCAAAACAATTTCATTTCGAATGGTTTAAACAAATCATCATTTTTAAATCTGTTAAAAATAACAGATTCAATTCATAGCTTTCAAAACAATTCATTTATAACTTGGAAAACCATTATTTCAATTCAATCTTGAAATTCCTTTAATTAAACTGGAATTTCATTTTCTTATCTGAAAGCTTTTATTCTTTTTAAAACAAACAGTTTCATTTTGGAAATCTGATTTATTCATACGAGTTGAAATCCTTGGGTTAAATTCAAATTCCCAAAACTTTACTTTTAAATGGTTTAATTCATACAAATACATTTATATCAGCTTTTATCCCTAGTTTTCCAAATCATAGATTTAATTTCAGACTTGAATTCAAATTTAAATCTAATTATTTAAATTTTCAAAAACAAGGTTAAGTTATTCAAAATAACTTTTATCTTTGAAATTCCGTTTCAAAAGCTTTTCACTTTAAACCCAAATTTCTAATTTCAAAATCAATTGAAATTAAAATTTCAATTTCAAAAACATCAAATTTAAATTATCTATGACTTAACCGATTTCCACGTGAAATCCATATTTGTGTGTGTATGGTGTAGTCCAGGGGGTTTACACACAATAGTGCACAACATCAATCATCACAGATATATCGATAAGCGGTATAATGGATAACGCTTATCTTCATTCACAGATTCATAGATAAAATAAATTTATCAGTCATAAAGATTTATCATTACAATTCGATGTGGGTTTCGGATAACCAACTGGAATCCGACTCCCTGTCGCATCGAAATTCAAGTGTCGTTTACGGGTCAAAAGGTTTTCACATTCACATAGAAATATATCACAGAAACAGAAAATCTCAGATCACAACATAAATCAGGATGTATCACAAAGCATCATATATCAGGGATATCAACAATCAAATCAATAGAATCCAATTATTCATAAGTAAGATCAATCAATATCTAATTTATTCGAATTAGATTAATTACTTATGAATGACTAATCCTGATTAATTAACATCGATAAATTACATATCATTTTGATTAATTATTCTTTAATCATTTATTAATTAACCCTCAAAAATTAATTAACCTTTAAATCATAATTCATCAACCTTTAATTATTTAAATAATTAATCCTTAATTATAAATTTCACCATTTAATTGATTGTCTTCAATTAATAATTTAACCTTTAATTAATTACCATTTAATTAATTATCCTTAATTATAAATTTATCCGCTTTAAGTTAATAATTTATCTTTAGCTAATTATAAATCATAAATCAATATATATTTAACTTAACTTTTAAGTTAATAAATTTAAAACATTAAATCCACTTCTCAATTACTTAATTTAATTTTTATTTAAAATAAATCCTTTTCAAATATAAGTTTAAAACATTTAGATTTCTATTTTTAACATGCAAAATTGTTAAAACTTTTAACTTATGAACTTAAATTTATTTCAAAACTAAGACTCCAATTTAAATTTAAATCAGATTACCACTACGATTTAACTTAGTTTAAATCGTTTCTTTATATTTCAAATCCCAATTTAAATTCAAATTTCTTTACATTATCAAAACAATTTGAATTTGTAAAACCTATTTCCAAATATTTTAAACTTTTATTTCATTTCAAATTTTGAATTTGAAAATAACTTGAATTCAGATTTCAAACTGAACTTAAACTTGAATTTATACTTAACTTTTAATTTAACTTAGTTTAACTTTGTTAACAAAAATTTAAAGTCAAGTTCAGGAAATTGAACAGGTCCTGGAACCCGTAGCTAAGCAATTTCCTCGAGCCTCCCCACACTTGCTTCGAGTCACACGCGATCTGTTTCGAGTTCGTCCCGATCCAAATCTCGTTCCTCCCTCTCTACTACTACTTTCCTTATTCCCATCTTCTTCTTCTCCCTCCAAGGTCTGCTCTGATACGCACACCCATTTTCTTGTGCACGTATACAACCACCCATCGCCACCCTGATCGACTCCGAGACCCCAGATAAGTCAGCGTCGAACTCGATAACCCTTTCAACCACTCAGAAATGAAAATCGAATCGAAAATCAAAAATAAGCTTCCAGGTCGAAATTTGAAAACTTCGCCATCATCGAAAATCCAAAACGCCGACGATCACGCCATTAAAAATCTTCGCCATCCTCGCCGTAACTCACGCTCGATCCCCAGCTTCTACGGCGTGCCTCGCGATCGCCTCCGGTCTCTTCTCCACGTCGTCATTCCTAGATAGCCGAGACGAACAAAAGAACAGCCTAAAACCCTAAACTCCACTCGACACCTCAATTTACAACATAGAAAAATTATCTGGTAATTTTTACAACATCACTAACATCTATTCTTGCTTTAATCTAAATTTCAACAATTTAAATTGATTGAGTTATCCTAAATTCGCAAAATTGCAGTTTCTATTCAAATACAAACTGCTCACCAAATACCAAATTAAAAATCTTCATTTATGGTTTAAAAATCATAACTTGCAATAAGGGTTCGAGCTATGAACTTGAATTAACTTTTCGTAACAATTGAATTTATCAAAAAAAATTCTTGTTTACTTATAAATCAAACTGACAGTGGTATATTTTCCTCTGACATGTTGAAACAGGTTTAAAATCTTGGTTAAAGACTAAACTTCTTGTTTGGTTGAAGACCTTAATCCTTAACAATGATTTAATGAAAACAAATTTAAGTTTGAATCAATTGATCAACCCTGAAATCAATATGCAGAGAAGAACAACATCTAAACATGCACAGTGAATACATATGCATTTATACACATATCAGCACTCATTCATATCAATTCAAACCACAGATCAATATTAGAAGTTTCAAAAGAGTTTGCTCACCTTGATGGGAAGAAGCAGAGACAAAGAACAGGGAACAGAGGAGCTTTTCATTTTTGTTTTAAGCCTGGAATTTTGATCTTTACTCATCTTGCTTTTGTTTTTATTTCTCTGTTCTTATTTTAGTTTGAGAGGAACGAAAATGAATTGATGGTAAAGGAAGTTTGATATGTATATAGAAAATGAAGTAGACAGGGTTATTATTTTGTACAAGTTGACATTTTTCTCGTTTGTACAACTATGCCAGAGATTTTTCTTCCTATGGTGGCTGCATTAATTAACAGGTACCAGCTTACACTTCCCTTTTTACTTTCGTTTGTACACTGCATTGCATCTTCTCACTCGGCTGGAAAATATGATTTGGTGGCTGAGATGATACAGCATTAATTGCTCTGGTACCTTATGTTCTATTTGCAAGCTTATGGATGTTTATGTACTTTCTTTGTTACTTTGTTTTTTTTGCTTTTTATTATTTTATAAATTTAAAAAATGAATTTCTATTTTAAATACGTTGTTTGAATTTAACTATATGTTACTTTATATTTTATAATTTATCTTATTATATATTTCTATTTGAATTTGTCAAATTTATTTTCTATTCCTAGTTTCAATATTTATTTACAATTTAAACTCAAGTCAAAATATATATCTATATATTTATTATTTTCAAATTCACTCGAAATCGAGTCGGGGAAACTCGCTTTGATTCAATCGATTTATTTTACTATTTTATTCAAAAATTCATTTAATTATTAATTTAACTCCAAAATTCAATAAATTATTAATTTAAATCAAATTAAAATCTAGGGTCGTTACACATATATATACAATATTTAAATTTAAACGATTTAACATAGAGTTTATTTGGACTAGGGGAAACTCGCATTCATTTATCGATAAATTTCACAAATTTTATTCAAAAATTAAATTAGTTATCAATTTAAACTTAGTAAAATCCGGGATCGTTACAAGGTTCATATATGTCAATATACCCTTTACAATTTAGAAAATCACTTTATTAAATATGTTTTGAAAATACCAAGCTATGTAAAGTGTTTTTATACTTTGTAAAATCATTTAAACATACTTTATACGTATTTTAATCATAATAAAACTTTAAAAAAAATTATAAAATTATTTTGAAATATTTTAATATATAAAGGATCGAATATAAATTTCTTTTGAAAAAATAGTATATAAAGTTTAAGTGAATAAATATCAAAATATAAGATATTTAAAACTTAAAAATCATATAAATTAGAGAATAGATTAACAATCATTTTGAGAAAATGGAGAGAGAGACTATGGTTTTAACAAAATAATCTACGATTCTATAACTTACCTTGAGATCTTTAAATTGAATCTATGACTACATTTTATATATTTATCCTCCTTTGTCATTAATAAAATCTAAGTGAAAACTCCCCCTAACTAATAGAGTACAAGATGTATATAAGAATGATATAATAATAATCAGTATTATTAATCAACTCAATTCAATACATATTGTCAAACCAAACCAGGTCAATACAATTTAAATCAATCAAACAAGTCAATCCAAATCCATACACACCAATCCATACTACTTATCCAAATAAATACACATCAATATATGTTTGTAACTAGTCTAAACTTTTGCACTTTTGTGATATTCCAGAGACTAATAACAATATGTAACAACAAGGAACATGATTTCATTGATAACCATAATGAGTACATGAAATTTTGAAGAAAATTCCTAAAACAATATGAAATTTAAACTAAGACACAAATTACAAAGCTTAGTTATTATAAGGAAATAGCTAGATAGATATAGAATGAGGATGACAATGATGGAGAGCCACGAAGTTTATGAATGATCTTTCTAAAATACTAATCGATTTTGTTGAAAAGTGAAGTAAACTTCTCGCTAAAAGAATGCTTAAGCTTCTTTTGGTTATTAAGAATTTCTTAGTTCTTGTAGATATCCTTTAGAATAGTGAGTAGGTTAATAGATACTTTCTAAGAAAGTGTCCCTTTCTTCCTCCACCTCCTTTCTTCTACTTCCATTTCTTTGCCTTTTTCTTCTTCTTGTTGTATTTCTTGCTCCCCTTCATTAGCCAACCTTTGCTTTTTTTTCCACAAGAGTCTCATGAGGTTCAAAATAAGGTGGAATATGCGTGAATGATATATTTTCTTTGTCGAATACTTTTCAAATAATAGATGTTCTCTTCATGGATCGACACCAAAATATGGGAAGATTTTAGTAAGATACACACCATGATATAGTATGTTCTCATTTCTAGAAATGTTATTTTTGAAAAAATAATCTAAAATCACTTGTTTCCAATATGTGTTATAGAGACCATAAATAGAAAATTGAACTTTGAAAACTTTTTGACTTGGGTTATTGTAGTTACCCGTCCTTGAAGTAATGCTTTGTTGAAAAATTAGACTTGTTAGTCTCAATTTTGGATGAAGATTTTTGTGTTTAAACTCCAAGTCATCGTTACTTTTAAAAATGTCATGAATAACTTCACTATTTTGAATATCAATTTGAAAAATGGAGAGATTAATTCCACTAGATTTATAACAGAAAATCTGACCCAAAAGCTCACAATTTGAAATTTTGAATGCCATTAATACTACTCCAAATTTGGTCATCTTGACCTTGATGAAACTTTCCATTCAAATTTGCATAAAATATACTTACTAAATCTGAGAAAGATTTGAAATCATTTTGAGAAGAATTAACTAAAACAAGTATTTCATTTTTGCGCACAAAGCTCTTCAAGATCATATGAAAAGAAATCATTGAATTTGGCAAATCTTTCATGAAAGACTTTTTTGGAAGTTCCATACTCCATATAGATATCAATGACTTCTCTATCATAAAAGAGAAAGCATTCAGTTCTAGTTGATAATCTAATAAGTTTAGGATTTTGACTTGAGAAGGCTATTGATGAAGAGTTTGATGAAATAAGAGATATAATGAATTTTTGAATTTTAAAAAATGAGAACGAAATGAATGGATGGAGATAGACTAAATAAATAGAAAGTAAATAGACATATTCTCTTGTCAATAGACAGCTTTCCATAGCATAGTTGTTGGTAAAAAGGTGGAGGGAAATTTGATTTTTGAATTTTAAATGAAAATTCGAATTTTCAACTCTCTCATATATGTCGACATATGACCTGAGAGTATGTCAACATATACTTCGAAATTTTCAAAAGTACAACTATCTTATATAATTCTTTTATATATTTATATATATCTTAATATTATTTATTAATTCTATATTTTATTAAAATAATGTTAACCCAAAAATTGGATCAACATCCTGGATCAAGTGTGAAAGCACTAGTGTAGATAATCAGTAGCACAAATCTCAAATAATCAATAAATAAAGGGAAGAAGTAAGAAAAGAGGCACAGAACTTTTATAGTGGTTCAGCTGACTCTGGCCTACGTCCACTTTAACCAATCTTTATTATGATTATACTAGTTGAATATCTTTGGATATCAACTAGTTTGTCCTTAGATCAAAGTTACAACGAGTTAGAATAAGTCACAATTTCAAGGGTTGACTAGAGAATCACAGTAACCCCGTTGATGACTGTTGTGAGGGAGAAGAAAGTTAAAGAAGTGAAGGAATTCCAGTAGAGTAATGGCAGCTCTCTCTCTGGAAAGATCCATCTCCAGTTGCAGATAAGTGAGTATTTATAGGAAGTTCAGTGAGTATTGGGCCAAAAGTCCACGTGTAGAAGAGTCCAGTTGTTATGCCAGGTAGTCACCAAAAATCTCAAATCAATCTGAGTCATTTTTATGGATCGCTAGCTATCCATGGGGGATGGATCGCTAGCTATCCATCAACTTAGCATATTTTTCTACCAGAAGCCTTTACTTAGTGTTATTAAGGAGGGTGTAAAGTTTGAGGGCATCCAACCTATCTTGATGGATTGCTAGTTATCCATCAAAGATGGATCGCTAGCTATACATCCACTTAGCATACTAATGAGTTACCTTTATTTGGTTGTCGTCCTATTTTCTATCTAAGTGCCTTGTCCAAATACCAAGTCGTTTGAAGTTAGTTTGATCATTCGTCTTCATGGGTCATCTGGTCCAGAAGAATCATTCATAACTCGATCAAATCTTAACAAAATTGAATGAAACGTTGCAGGAGCACTCTAGAGGGTGTTAAGGACCCACCATAAATATTTAAGTTGGTGGAGCCCATATAAATGGGTTGCCAGCGATCCACCGAGATGGATCGCTAGAGATCCATCAAATCAACTCTAAATGACTTCAATTTTTTGACCTTCTCCTATGTCTTCTAAACGTTCTCCCAAATTTCAAGTCAATTCGACTTCGTATGAGTTCTGTAGGTCCATTTTAAGTTAGCTAATTCTAGCAAAATAGCTTAAATCAGATGAGTCTTCGCTTCTTGAGCTAGATTGTTTGGCATGCTATGAAACTTCACAAGTGTGCTTAGAAATGGTAATGAATCGTGATGCAAGAGGTTTGGAGGGTCCATGATTAAGTCTTAGGGATCGCTAGCGATCCATCACCTTAGCTTGTTTTGGAATTTTTTCTCTTGGGTCTTTCTTTTCTTCTTTTTCAGGTCCTTTTGGTTGATTCTTTAGTTATTCTCGCATAGTCTGAATGTTCTAACTCTTATTGAATTTTGATGGGTTAATAGCCCAATTAAATAATAATAATAATAATAATAAATAGAAATTAAATAATTTTCAAAGCTAAACTAATATATTCACCTGTGTGTATATATGTTTAAACCAAAATTTAGCACATACACCTAATAGAAGCTTTGAAGAGAAATAAATAAAGAATATAAAATGAAAACTGAGGGAGATAATAAGGAAATATCAGTAAATCAAAGCAATAACACCAACACAAGAATTTATAGTAGTTTGGCGTTATTTGCCTACGTCCACTTCGAACGGATTGCTTTATTAATCACATGTAAATCTGATTATAATGAATCGTTGATAATTGCTCTTGATTGCAATGGAGTCCCCAATAACAAGCGGTGTAAAGATCCTCTAAATGAAAAAATAAACTTATATTTATAGGGGAAGAAAATGAAATATCTCACTGTAAATTCGATAGAAGACTCTTCAGATCTATAGGGGCCCACCAGAACGTTGGCAAGTTCCAATTCACAATTTGCAACAATCGGTGTCAATCATTCTTTTTGTCTTTGATGGTGGTGTGATCGTTCATAAGTGACTTCCTATATCTCTAATGTATGCTTTTAAAATTTAGTCATTCTGAGTTGTAGTTTGCGAGGTATTAACCAATCTTCATCGACTTGGATTGTTTGGCTACGTCTACACGATCGTTCATGAACGATTGGTACTGACCGTTCATATTTGTTCCTTCTATCATGCGATCATTCCTGGGGACTCCTCTTTCTAATTATTGATGCTCTAAAAGTTTCAAGTGTGTTAGACATGTAGATTTCGAGATATCGATCGACCATCGTTGAAATGAGCAAACTGTAATCGATATGATACGACCTATGGTATTGAATATGGATCAAGCCTGATCTATCTTCAGAGAGTAGTGAACTTCCATACTTTAAATGTTTTATTGAGTTTGCCTTCATCTTCTGCTTTGCTACAGTTTCATATTATCATTTATGCCCGATCTTTAGGCTTCGTGATCGCTAGTAAAATACATCAATCATGATGACCACTGAGTCTGTCTCGCTAGATTGGTCCAGATACCACTGGGCCAAAAGGTCGGATAACATTTGTCCCCAAAGTACATCTTGTTTAAAAATGACATGCTTTAAATTATTGCAAATTTGAATCGTCGGAAAGGATTCCATCCAATTTATTGAATAGTCACCATCCTTCCATTGAGTTGTTTTTTTACTGAAAGTCGCATCTCCTTATGTTTGTCATGGCTATTGGTCGATTTTCAGTAGTATAAATATTGTATTACGACTTGTCGATGATTATCGTGCTTTTATTTCCAGGAATAATTAGGCTTCATGTAATCTAGCTTAAACCCTTCACCAATTGATTTCAGGTGAGGATTAAATTTATGTCGATTTATAAAACTAAATTTTTCAGTACATTTATTAGTGCGTATACATACTCATACCAGATCCCCAATCACGATTACACATTCATAGTCGTTGTCAAGTGTTTTTTAGAAATGATCAACACGATCATTGGCTGTTGAATAGATTATTTGATCCATCAAATATGGATTGTTTACGTACGATCATTGCTCCTGTCTCCTTTTTTTAAGAACGATCTCATCTGACCGTTCATTACTATTGTAAGTTTTCAGATCGTTCCATATCGTGAAACGATCGATCATTATAGAACGATCGACATGGAACATTCGGTTACCCTGCTAGCTTCATCGAATTCTGTAGCATGATCTATCTCCTCCATATAAAAGCTTTTTACCCACACATTTTGTCCCCTTATTTCCTCCTGCACCATTTCCATCTGAACCATAAAAGAAAATTTACTCCTCCTCTCCTTCTTCATCGTTCAATACAAGACCTGAATTCCCGAACCAAAGACCAATCCTCCACCATTAAATCTTCATTCAATCATCCTTTTCCTTGTGCTTGTTACCATTACTTCCATCTTCTCAAATCTCATACAATCGAATTCAACCCAACTCCATTCCCTGAATCTTAATGTAGGTAGGTTGATTTTGATTTGTATGTGGATTTGATAGAAAAATTTTAGGTTTGTCAACGTTGTGGTGTTCGATTAGAATGATAGAGTCAATTGTTTTGAAGTAGGTTAGAGGAAGAAGGGCTTTGGCTGATCGTTCAAGAGATGGTGAAATGGTTATGTTAGATTTGAGTGTCGAAAATGATCATCCGTGATCGATCAGTTATATTCATGGAATTAGTTAATCTTCAAAGTAGATGAATCAACTTATGAAATGACCTTATGGATCGATCATATGGAGTTGATGTTTAGTAGAGTTTTGGAGTCGACTAATCATATTGGAACAATTGTACGAGAATAATGCAGCATACGGAATAATTGTATGAGAACAGTGCGGCATATGGAATGATCGTATGGGGATGGTTTGGTTCAAGCGATCGGTTAAATGTTAATGCGAACAATCGAATGGAGAATTGAAGCGAATGATCGGATGGAGGATCGAAGCGAACGATCAAATATGGGTCAATGGGAACGATCAGTTAGAGCAATGGTACGGCGCATGACTACAAAAGGGTAGTATGGAACGATCGTTTTGGAACAATCGGCTATACTTTGATGAAACAATCGATTGTCAGCAACGAACTTTGAAATGAAATTCAATTATATGAACTTGGACTTAGAAATGAGCTTCTGCCCTGAACACTTGAGTGAACATAAATAACTCGTACATGACTTGAACTGCATACATGGAAATACATAACATTCGAACTATGACATAGACAAATGCCTTGGACAATTCTCTGAAAGCTCGTCTGTCTATATCTATGTAAAAAAATAAAACTTAACACCACTAATAATCGATCCTAAGGTTCAAGCTGAATCATTCTCTATCGATGCAAAGAACTGTTTGAGACGGTCAACAATGACGATCACTCCAGTCTAATCGCAAAGTTTTGTAATAATTTCCATCTTTGATTCTTTGTCACTTATAATTACTTTGCATAGAACTTAACCACTCAAAAATAGCACTCACTTTTCATGTGGGGTATAGGTTACTTTATATAATAATGATTTTTGCTAAGTTCAATAGCAATGGATTCCAAACATACGAAATGTCGCGCAACATTGTTTGCTAGACCATCTTCTCAGCACAGCAATCCCGGTACCGAGTCGAATTTTTCCACTGAATCCGACAGTCCTTCTTCTAGTCATCAATCTGAGTAGCCAGAAAACTCTAGTCCACCATTTGATTTATTCTCGGCTATCCCTATTCTTCTAGCAGAAATCATCGATCCTACTATTGAAACTTTGGAGGATGAGTCTTCTTAGAAGATCCTCTGGATTCTGTAGCCTCGAAGATTAGTGATGCTGCTCTTCACCGAATCTGCGTAAAACATGTGATTTCATTTGACGATGTACTCTACCTGTCACGGGATGATAGAGCTCATAGGCCTCAGGAGGGGTATATAGCATGTGACAAATTTATGTTTTAGGCTAGATGCATCAAAGTTCCACCCTTTAACTCATATATCCATGGAGTTCTATGTTACTTGAGGATAGCCCCGATGCAACTACATCCGAACGACTATGCCCTACTCAACTATATTTATATGGTTTTTATTAAATTCTTATATCTCACTCCAATTACTGAAGACATTCTATTCATATTCACCTAGAGAGGGAATCTCTCATTTACATTTTTGGAGTCCGTTAAGAAGTGTCAAATCTTAACCGATATTTGGAATAAATTAAGTGCTTTCAAAAGCGAATGGTTCTTTATGTGGTGTCCCTCCTGGCTTCGCTCGACGATGGTTGGAAAGACGTAAGTGCCATTCTTTATTCCAACTTATATGCTTATATCCAGCTTGTATCCTAGACTAAGCAGTTTACGGGCACTATCCCACGACTCGAAGGTAAACATCTTGAGGAGGCAGTTTCAACTCTTAGGGATGTGCCGCCAGAAGATAGAAATATTGAGTGTCTCCTTATGAGTGAACATCTCATCACCTTTTATCTAATGGAAGAAGGCCGAAGCATAGGGCTAGTGAATACTGCTTGAGTTGCACCAGTAAGACAGCAGGCCACAATTGATAGAAAGGCCAACCAAGTTGATCCTATCATGCTCTGGTTGAGGGAGCTCCGGAGGCTACTGATATAGACGTTGAAAAAGATGAAGGTGACGAGCTAGCCGTCATAACGAAGGATCTAATCCTCGAGTTGAGGCTAGATCCTTGTAGACCTAACAACCCTCGGCTCTCAAAAAAAGAAAGGGAAAGAAACTCGTATATCAATTTTCTAAATGCTGTCTCTCCAATAAGCCCAAGCCATCTGCTACTGCTCAAGTTATTCTAAATTGAATTCGCTTCTCAACCGTCTGAGCATTTAGGCAAATCGCTTGAATCATTATCTAACTTGTCGATTACACACGATGTTGAAACTTTTCACTTTACTGATATGAGCGTCGATGGGTCAAAATCTCCTATCAGAACCGGTGTAGAAATCCAATCTACTACTGAAGGGGAGGTTACTCCTATGAGCAAAGTTCCAACATCTAATCCATCGAGGGAAACATAAGGGTACCTGCATCTCTTACACTTAACGGCATTGCACTGCGTTAATCTTATGCCTTTTAATATTTAAAGTTGATTCGCTCCTTATTTTCATTTGTAGGAACCATAGTGAAGAAGTGGAATATGTTCCGGTCTCTACAGGACTTATCCCGCCAAATTTTGAGCTAACATTCAGGCTCATACCATCAAGGTGGTAGTCGTGAGTATGATTCAAGCTATTGCTCCAGCTGAGACCAAGATCGTCAAGATAGAGGCGACAAAAATAGGTCCGCCTATGACAAATATTGATCAAAATCTAGATCCCCTCCTCCGAAGGGTTCCAAAAGGCAAACTGATCGTCGGGACTTACCTACTGATTCTTCTCATGGTCCTTCTTCTATTCCACTTCCTCCACGGCCTTTAGTCCCTTCTTATTCTCAGCAACTTAGTGATTACCATCATCATAACGAGCATATTGCTTCCCATAAGTCGGGCAAGGAAAGTGCTGACATTAAAGTTAATACTGTAGAGCATGAAAGCGATCCAGCCACTCGCATGGCTCAACTTAGGAAAGAGTTTCCAAACTTGTGCTTTGATGGGTTTTCTTCCCTCCTAATTTAAAAATGGTCCACCAAAAGGATCAAAAAATGACTATGGATTGTATTACCGATATCCATAGTCAGTATAATGAGTGGATGAAAACTACAGAAAAAATGTCTAAAGTACCTTTCAAACAAGCAGTAGAGATTGAAAAACTAAAGCGCCAGAGGTCCAAGATAAAAGGATTATCGAAACTTTAACAAATGGGCTAGAAGCTTTAAGGAACTCTCAGGCAGAGGCTGAGAGAAAATCTGAGACCCCCGTCAAGCCTTTAGAGGATGAGAAAACTGGACATCTGGATGAGTTCAAGTGTTACATCATCGAAACATCAAGTTGCACTTGAAAGAAACACAGCCCAAAAGAGAATAGCTAAACTTGAAGCTGAACTTGAGCATGAAATCATGGAGAAAGATGAGGCATAAAAGATTGTCAAGATGCTTGCAAGTAGTTAGTAAATTTTAGGCTTGAAAGGGATGTGGTTGTTGAGATATCTAAAGATGTTGATGCCCTTGTTCAGTGTGAAGTGGATATCTCTTAAGAGAAAAGTAGACGGTTAAGTTATGAACGAGCTTGACCCGCTACTTGTTCTCTACAATTCCAATGTTCTTAAGTAGTAACCTGGAGTGGCTTCAAGATGACTATCCCTATCAACTTTTGCTAAAAGTACTATGTGGCTAGTTATCACTTAGGATCATGTAACATGGAATGTATTATAATCTAAATGCGGAAACAGATAATAATTGTAAAGTAAATAAGAATAAGCACACCAGGAATTTTTATACTGGTTCGAACTTCCCATTCTACGTCCAGTCCTAGACTTCCCTCTAGAATTTCACTCAATAACCCCTCACTTAACCCGGAGGAATAGGTAAACAACACCTGAGCAGCGGAACATGATTTTTCTGCCTCAACGGCCGAAGAGGACTTTTTCGCCTGATACAAACTAACTGGACTTCTATAATTTCAATAAAGTTGTTTGACACTTTGTGTTCTTGATAACACTGATTTGTCTTTGAGTTCACCCTTCCTATAATCTTTTCCTCAAGTATATATTGTGTGTGTAAATATTAGAAAGGAAGATATTGCTTTGAATCGAAGAATATGTTAATTAATTCAGATATTCAAGCAATATATAGATTGTGATTGCTTGTAGATTGCGAGATAGAGAGATAGAGAATATAGTAAGAAATCAAAAATAAAAATTAGTGATTTGAGAAGTGATTCTAACGTTTTTATATAGTGAACAAATAGTTACAACTATTCACGAAGAGTTTCAATCAAAAGATGCAGCCATATCTCTTCAAATTGAATCGTAACTCTTCGCAGATAGAAGTGTCTCTTCAAGAAAATTGATTGTTTGAGTCGGTCAGTTGACTGAGCAAAAACGATCAGTCTACTGAATATTAAAAGATAGTAAAAAACAGTGCATATCTATATACTAAGCATGGTCAGTCGACTGGCTGTTTCCGGTCAGTCGATTGACATGGTTGTCAGTGCACAGTTTACTTATTTTCTTAAAAATTTGAATCTTAAAACCACTTTGATTTTGTGTAAACTACTTGAGGATAGATTTTAACAATTTCAAACCATATCTAAGACTTAAAACATCAATAAATAGACATACTATACTTAGATTTGAAATCTTGTATCCTTTGTAGTTTAATAGCATATCTCATTTTCTTTTTGTCGCTTGATCATATAGTCTCATCACTGATTGTTTAAGATTTTTGTCAAGAATCAAAACTCATGATTCCACATTCTCCCCCTTTTTATTGATGACAACCTATTTTAGATGATACTATATTTTAAAAATTATATAACGGAAGTTATATATATATATATCTCCCCTTGAATTTTTGGCGACATATCTAATTCTGCAAAAAAATGGTTAGGCATACAAATGTCTCCCCCTTTGTCATCGACAAAAAGGAGATAAACAATAATTTCATCATCATAACAATCACAAAATAATATTGTTTCAAGTTTTACCGAGCTATTTATACAAGCTCATAAAAAATAAATAGTACTAGAATGTTTGTGAAATTAAAAGAACAGTAACTTACTACCACCAAACAAGAAATATCAACATCACTCATCAGAGTCAGACTCTGTTTCTTCTTCCGCTTGCATTGGTCCTTTGCCTCGTGAAGAACTTTCCACAACTTGTCTGCCACCCCCATTTCCACTAGTGTCAGAACTTGTGTGTTCTTCGAATATAGACCAAGTAAAACGACGAGTTGGACGTTTGCCCGGATCACGATGTGAAGTGTCCGCAGTTGTGGAGGAGGAAAAGGAGATTGCATCCCATAAAATCCCAAAAAAGCTTTTGATCTTGTCAAACTTCTTGTCGATCTTATTGTCAAGATTTTTGATGTAAGAATCCAAAATGACTTGATTACGCACAAGTAGATCAATGGACTCTCGGGTGCTTTGGGATAGGGCTGGGGTACGGATGTCACCTCTTTGTTGCTGTGGAGTAGCAGCTTGCTGACGAGGTCTTGATTGCCAATCTTGGAAAGACATGATAGTGAGAGGTCTAGGAGGAAATTTCATTAGACTTATTGTGTGGCTATTTAGAGTTTTAGTAGTGGAGGTATCGGATTTTGGAATAGGTACTTGTAGGTTCATAAGTAGCCGCATAATATACATGCCGTAATAGATGATGTTCATTCAACTTTGGTTGAAAGACAAGAACTCGTCAAGAATAAGCTTAGGCCAATTGATTTGGACATCTCCCCAAATTGCATATAAAGCCATATAATTTTCCGGATATACAAGCTCATAAGAACCAGTACGAGGAAGAATTGTACGCATTAAGGCTCGATGCATAATTCGAGCTGTAGGGCGTAAGGCGATTGATTTTAATTCAGTCATGTCATCTTCCAAAAACCTATGACTTACTTCATCTCGTTCGCCTATAGGAACATTTAAATCTTCTAACGGAATACCATTTGTTGGTGTTTGAAGAATGTGTCCAATTCTATCTAATGACAAGAATACTTGTTGACCACAAACTAAACTCCATATTCAATTGTCACGATTCCGTGGATTTTGATGACCCAAATTTAAATTAGCGTAAAAGAGTTTTACCATTGTATGATTAATTTTGAGATTGTTCTGATTGTGGTCAAGAAGAGATTCTAGACGACTTCTTCTTGTAAGCTCCCGAATTCTATATGAAGCAAAGTCTGGAAACACAGCAAAAGATCCTTCAAGAAAACGAGCTTCCTTCATTTTGTTCCATCTTTGAATATCGGTGGCATCATAAAGCCATTGAGCTATTTGGGTATCAATAGGTACAGAGGAAGAGGATGAGGCTTTTCTAGATCGTTTAGGTTGTCTTGGAGCCATTTGAAAGTGAAATTGAGTAAAGATATTTGAAAATTTTGAGAACTAGAGTTTTGAAATTCTTAAGAGGGAAAGTAAAAGTGAAGAGTGAAAAAGAAGATGGTAGGTTAAATGGGTAAAAAGTAGATGAAAACAATGATTACTGGACCCAGGTAGCCCATTCAGTCGACTGAACGATTTTGGTCAGTCGATTGATGTAATATCCCAAAACTTTCTGTTTCCAGATTCAGTCGACTAACTTAATTCGTTCAATCAATTGAATGTTCTTTTGCAACATTATCAGTCTTATTTTATGAATTAATAAATAAATTAAAATATATCAATATTTTAATCAATGAATCATACAAAATAAATTGAAAAAAAATAAAAAAAAATAAAGCTTAGTTAGATGAAGAAGAAGTGGATGAATATGGAGTCTTGCAATCTTCTGGTTCAACTTTAGTCTTTTCTTTGTATGGTTTTAATGGAGACCAGTGATTTCCACGTTCCCATGAATTTGGAGACACAGGAGGAGGTTGTGATGACTGATGATAAGAAGACATTGTAGGTTGATGAACATTGGATGAAGACGAGCCGCAAAATTTCCAACCAAGTTGCTCCAGAAAGTTAAGTCGTTTTGAATTTAGCTTTTGTTCATAGTACATTTCCCATTGAATTGCTATTGATTCCCTTTGATAATGATGTAAATCATCAATCTTTTGTTTTGTTAATGGAGAACCAAAGAATAAAAAACGACATGCCTTCTTTTTTTCTGGAGTATAACCAGTATGATAGTTGGATGGTCTGGCCGATTCATGACATGGAGTAGGTGTAGGTAAATTAGAAGATCCAGAGGAAGGTGTGGAGAAATCGACAGAGGAATATTCAGAGCCATGTGGAGAGTTGTTTTGGAAGGACATTGTTGTATGTAGGTAATAATATATGATTATGCAAAACGAGATGGAGAGATAAACAGACACTCTTCAAGTATATATAAGAATAAGAAGATAAAAAAATAGTAATAGATAGATGGAACAAAGGTTAACCAGAAAATAATAAGAGGAGGAAAAATAGTTAGAATTTTCATGGTTGAAAATTATCCATGAGAAGAATGAAATAAATAAGGAAAAATGTATTATAGAAACAGTTGTGAAACAACAAATAGTGAAATGGTAGAGACATAGGATTTCCAAGTTAGAGGTGCTGAGTTCAAGTACCAGCAAAGAAGAAAAAAAATTAAAATTTATTATAGAAATTTTATAATTCTTTTAAAGAAATTATACCTAGTTCTCTTCTTAGTTTTATAAAACAATTTTCATTGAGTGGTTTAGTGAAAATATCAGCTAACTGATTTTCAAAATTTTCAAATTCTAAATTTACTATATCCTTCTCAATATTATCACGAAGAAAATGATGACGAATGTCAATATGTTTAGTTCGTGAGATATTGGCAGGATTTTTAGATAAATTTATTGCACTGGTGTTATCACAATATATTATAGATTTATTTAATTTTATATCAAAATCTTACAGTGTTTGTTGCATGTAGATTACTTGAGCACATGCTAAAGCTGCAGATATATATCCTGCTTCACATGTCGATAGTGAAACACAGTTTTGTTTCTTGCTAAACAAAGATACTAAGGATCGTCCGATGAAATGACAAGTTCCACTTGTACTTTTTCTATCTGTCCGACTTCCTCCTAAATCAGCATCACTATAGGATACTAATTCAAAAGGACATTCTTTTGGATAAAATAGTCCTAAATCGTTGGTTCTTCTAAGATAATGAATTATACGTTTTACTGCTCGCATATGTGATTCTTTAGGATTTGCTTGAAATCGAGCACATAAAAAAACATTCATCATAATGTCAGGTCGACTAGCAGTTAAGTAAAGTAATGATCCAATCATGCTACGATATAGTTTCTGGTCAACACTCTTACCATTTTCATCTCCGTCGAGATGTATAGTTGTACTCATAGGAGTTGGCTTGGCAGAAGTGTTTTCCATATCAAAACGTTTAATTAGATTATTACAATACTTTTCTTGATTAATAAAAATGCCATTTTGCAATTGCTTGATTTGTAATCCAAGAAAATATGATAGTTCACCCATATGTGACATTTGAAATTCATTTGTCATGATAGTCGAAAATTCCTGACATAATTTTTCATTAGTTGAACAAAATATAATATCATCAACATATATTTGTATAATTAAAATATCTTGTTTAGTTTTATTAATAAATAAAGTTTGATCGACTTTTCCAATTTCAAAGCCAGAGTCTATTAGATAGCTTTTAAGTCAGTCGTACCAAGCACGAGGTGCCTGTTTTAAACCGTATAATGCTTTCTTAAGTTTATAAACATGATCTGGAAAAAATTTCATGAGTAAAAAGAGGAGGTTGTTCAACGTAGACATTTTCTTTTATATATCCATTTAGAAAGGCACTTTTAACATCCATTTGATATAATTTAAAGTCATGAAAACATGCAAAAGCCAATAGAATACATATAGCTTCTAATCTTGCGACAGAAGCAAACATTTCTTCATAGTCTATTCCCTCTTCTTGATTATATCCTTGTGCTACTAATCTAGCTTTATTTCTAGTTATGTTACCTTGTTCATCAGCTTTGTTTTTGGAAACCCATTTTGTACCAATGACGGATTGATCACTTGGTCTAGGAACCAATTCCCAAACTTCGTTTCTTTCAAATTGGTTTAGCTCTTCTTGCATAGCTATAATCCAACAGTCATCAGTGGAGGCTTCCTTAATATTTTTAGGTTCTATATTAGAGAGAAAAGCTATATGGCCCATTTGATTTAATTGATGTCTTGTTCTTACATTTGAATTTACTTCTTCAATTATACTTTGAACAGGGTGATCTCTAAGAATTCTTAGAGGAGATCTTACAAGATATTCATTATGAACAATGTTTTCATCTTCTCTAGTATTATTAATGTTATCATTTTGAAAAATAATATCATCATCTTCTGAATTATTTATTATGATTTTATTAGAATTATTTTCCAAGGTTGTAATTTTAGAACAAATTTTGACATTTTCATCAAATGAAACATGAAGAATTTCTTCGATTACTTTAGTTCTTATATTAAAAAGGGAAATTTTACCATAAGGGCCTCTTTCCATCAAACAATAAGTTTCTAGGACACAAGTTTAAAATAATTATTTCTAGGACCAAAGTTAATACACGTTACGACTGTTACTTTATCCCTCTATTCCGTTACTTTTTCTCTCGTTCCTTTTCCTTTTTCAGAACCCAGCTAAGCGAAATCAAAATCTAAAATCGAAAAGTAGAGTTTTCTAAACGACTAGACAATTTGTGATCGAAGATTTCTGCCATTATTCAGTTAAACATCAATTTTTCTTCATCGATTCCTCTACAAGTATGTACTATTTTTTTTATGTAAACGATTTAGGTACATGTTTTGGAGCTGGTTTATTGTTAAATGATATTAATTAACGAGTTCTTCATAAAATAGTAAGCGTCAGATCTTACTTTATTCAACTATTTAAAAAGATAGAAGCATTTATCTTCTGATGTAAAGGATTTACGTACATTTTTGAGTTATATTTTCATAATCATTGATACAAATGGTGCATTATCTAATGCATGCAAGGTATTTGATGTTTTTCTCATGATATTAGTTACTACATATAATATACAGATATGTTAAACCCTAGGTAAAAAAGATAAAAGCATTTATGTTTTTATGTAAATAGTTTAAGTTGTTTGTTGTTTTGGAGCTGGTTTATTGTTAAATGATATTAATTAACGAGTTCTTCATAAAATAGTAAGCGTCAGATCTTACTTTATTCAACTATTTAAAAAGATAGAAGCATTTATCTTCTGATGTAAAGGATTTACGTACATTATTGAGTTATATTTTCATAATCACTGAAACAAATGGTACATTATCTAATGCATTCAAGGTATTTGATGTTTTTCTCATGATATTAGTTACTACATATAATATACAGATATGTTAAACCCTAGGTAAAAAAGATAAAAGCATTTATGTTTTTATGTAAATAGTTTAAGTTGTTTGTTGTTTTGGAGCTGGTTTATTGTTAAATGATATTAATTAATAGTTCTTCACTCTGTCTAACATTTCATTATATATGACATTTTTTATGCAGCATAAAAATGCATACAAGGTCTTCTAAGTCGAAGATATTCATTCGAAAAACAACTTGCATATTCATAAACGAAGGTGGAACCCAATGCATAAATATAAGACCTATTTCCAGTCCATTTTGTGATGAACACAGCCAAAGACCATCACCATTTACAACTCCATTGGTAATTATTTTCATACTTATGTTTCCCATAATATTTAATTCTAATCTTCATTTTGTATATACGTAATAAATTGGAATCTAGATTCCATATTTTAAATAAAAAAATACCTAAATTTTTTGAGCTTACATGGTTTACCTTGGTTAGTCTGCTATTCTGTCACTACATTTACGTATACATGCGGGGGGTGTGTGTGTGTGTGTGTGTGTGTGTGTGTTTCTGCATTCACTTCATATATTTTGTATTGGGTTGATGTGCATTGAATTGACTTGTTGCTTTATTTGTAGTCAGTTATCATCTAGCTTGTCTGCACTTGCATTCTCATCTTGTCGACATGTCTGCATTGGACTCTGGTTTCAATGTGTATGATGTTGCAAATTCACTTGATGTTTCATACATGTATATTTGTAATGTACGAACACTTCAGTCAGGTTTGGTTACTTCATTTTCATTGATGTTGAGTTGTTTTTATGGTGCATTTGTTTGTGTATGCTGTGCACTTGTTTGCACTGTCACTTTTGAATCTGAATATTCATTGATGTTGTAGCTTTCATGTTGCATTCATACATGTTGTACATGTAATTACTTCAAGGCTATTGTGATGATGAAGATAAAACACATTATCTTTATATACTTTGAAACTTTCTAATTGTAAATTTTCATTTCATCAAATAAATCTTGTTGGTTTTCAGTTGTGAATGTTCATTTATCTTTCATTGGTCTAAATTATAAATTAGAGAATGCGAAATTTTCAAACTGTGAAGATTGAAATAGGTCTAAAAAAAATTCAAACATTTGTTCTTTACAACAAAACCTATTGGATTCAATTTATACTTTTGTTTTTTTTTTAAAAAAATTTATATACTAAAAAAGTGCTTTATCTTTTATTTTTTTAAATAGAGGTACTTTATGTACTAAAAATTATCTTAACCTCAAAAAAATACAAAATAATTTAAATGATAAAACATATTATCATTTTATTCAAATTTTTGTGTAGTAAGATATTTTTTTGATAATCTTTTTATTTTTACCTTCTAATTTGTTTTTTGATTTTCCTAAATATAGAATCAAAGTGCACCAACACAAGAATTACCTGATGTGAATGAAAAAGAAGACTTCATATCTGATGATGAAAAAACGTTTTCACAGCAACTAGCAGAAGACAGTACTGATTTGGATGATATAGATTAGTATGAAATTAAGAAAATAGCTAAGAAGCAAAAAAGGCAGTACACAGGTACTTATAGATGTAATTTGGATGTAGTCTATTAGGTGATGTCAATTATAAAGGAGAAACACATTCTTTCACCGAAAGCAAAAGCTTTTTTAGAAAAAACGCCTTTCAAAAATTTCTTCAACGTTTTTCTTAGTGATTCAATAACACGACAAGATTTGAGGAAAAGTGCTTCAAATTTAGATGATATCATTACTTCTTTTGATGAAAAAGAAAATGCTTTTACAATTGGAAACAAATTACTCAAAATTACTCCTGAAGAAGTCAGTCTAATTTTTGGAATGCCATTAGCTGGAGAAGACTTGTTTCCTATTCCAGCTTCTAACAAAGCCTTAGCCATGGAAAGTTTCTCCAATTTTTTAACTGCCAATTTTGAAGAAGAAGACATAATTAGCCAAAAAACAGTAACTAAAAGACTAAATACACTGTTAGAAGAAGAAAAAGGAAATGAAGATATAGTGAAATTGTTGTTGTTGTTGCTAGTTATAACTTTCCTATTTCCAAACAACCAAAGCTACATGCAATGGGGATTCTTGCCGAAGTTGCTGAACTTAAAAAAAAATTAAATTCAATTTCTTGGCCGCGAGCAATATGTGAAAATGTGTTGAAAAATGTTAAAAAGTATCATGCTGACCCTAGAAGTACACCAGGCTGTACTATGGTGTTACTGGTATGCTTTCATAATTTTAACTAAATGTAAATATATTCAAATTTATATTTAATACAAAAATATAAATGATTTTATCTTTTTCTTGCAGTACTGGATTTGTGAACGAACACAAATAGTTGCTGAGAAGGAAAATCTACAAACAAAAATCCCAAGAATGGGAAAATGGGATTTATCGAAATTGAAAGATTTGGACCTCACTGAGGTTGACAATGACAAAGTATGCTATTTTTTAACTGTACATTTTTTTTGATTTTTTCGAAAGCAATTTTGTAGAATGTTAGTAGCCTAAATAATAGAAAACCAAATGAGTATAGAAAGTGTATGTGCAAGCTTAACTTGTCTAGTACTTCAATGACAATATATGTGAAAGCTTAACTTTAAATTTATTCATTGCAAATTTTAAAAAAAATTGCAGATGTAACAAAAGAAGAGAAAGAATTTCTTTCCAAAAAAATAAAAGCTATTGAAGTGGAAGTAGACCGAAACAACAAAAGGAAATTAGATGAGTACTAGGAAGACACAAGTTTGAGAAAATATGAAAAAGAATCTGCTGATAACATAATGGAGCTACAATCAAAAGTCAATTTTTTGTGCTCTGAGATGAAAAATGTTGAAGAACAATTAAAGGAGGAAAGATGTTTAAGAGAAGCAGCTGAAAATAGAATCCAAATTCTTGAAATGAAGCTTCAGAAATTGGAAAATTTAGAAAAGCATGAAGTGGAGGAAAAAGATAATTTGAACAAAAAAACTGAAGCTCAAAAAGGTAAAAAAAAATTGTTGGTATGATTCACATAAACAGTTATGCTAATCTTCCAACTTTTGATATTATGCAAACTCAAGATTTCATACTAGAAAAGCAGACACAAGATAGTTTAAAATCTGACAATCTGAAAGAGCCTGCTCAAGAAAATGCTTCTGAAAATCCAATTGTTGTTGAAGATATTGTCCTAAAAGAACCAAAAAAGAAGAAGAAGCCAAAGAATGTTGACAAATGTCCACTACTCAAATATCTTACCGAAGAAAAAAAAGAAATTGTCAAAAAAAATTTCAAAATTCTTGGACGAAACAAGTAAGTAACTAAACTACTTTTGACTTAATTGAATTATGTTATGGTAGAAGTTCCACTTACGACGATCTGGTTGAATTGGGGGAAGATGTAGGTATTATTGCGGGGCAATCAAATTGGGGAACTAGGGACTCAAGTTGAAACTAATTATTTTTAAGGACAAAACTGGGCCGTTAGCATTTCTCTTTTCTTTTTAATGTACTGTCAGCTGTTTTATGTACAATTCATAAAATTCCTGTAGAGTATGACAATATATTTTCTTAAACCTGTTATTAATATTTGGTTTACTTATGGTAGATCTGTACCATCCTTTAGTTAATATTGAAGGTGACAATTAAAAAAAGATAAAACTGATTATCTTTTGTATGTACTGTCATATGTTTAATGTACAAGTCACAAATTTGTCAACCATTTTAACCATGTCATAATATGCAAACATTTTAACATTGTCATGTTTGGTAGTGCCATTCAATAAACATCCGATAATGTGTAAACTTTTTAAGTTATGGTTCAATCAGAGTTAATAATCAATTTGTCACTTGTGCCATTCAATAAACAACCTTGTATTGTTGGTGTACTACGCAACGACTTGATGGATTGACTCAGTTTAACTTAAAAATTGCCAAATTGAGTCATTCTATCAAGTAGTTGGGTTGTATCATCGACAATCCAAGGCTGTTGAAATTTATTAAAATCTGAAGAAAAAAAAGAAATTTTTGGTGATGAATAGTTTGCTGGTTGATGTTCATGAAGATAAAAAAAGTTATTTAAGCACCTATTATTGTCAGCACCAAGTATTTTTATATTCAACCTTACTTTTTTTAATGCACTGTACTTTAGTTAATAATCCAAGTGACAACTGAAAAAAGATAAAACAAAATATCTTTTTAATGTACTGTCAGCTGTTTTATGTATAATTCATAAAATTCCTGTAGAGTATGACAATATATTTTCTTAAACCTGTTATTAATATTTGGTTAACTTATGGTAGATCTGTACCATCCTTTAGTTAATATTGAAGGTGACAATTAAAAAAAGATAAAACTGATTATCTTTTGTATGTACTGTCATATGTTTAATGTACAAGTCACAAATTTGTCAACCATTTTAACCATGTCATAATATGCAAACATTTTAACATTGTCATGTTTGGTAGTGCCATTCAATAAACATCCGAGAATGTGTAAACTTTTTAAGTTATGGTTCAATCAGAGTTAATAATCAATTTGTCACTTGTGCCATTCAATAAACAACCTTGTATTGTTGGTGTACTACGCAGCGACTTGATGGATTGACTCAGTTTAACTTAAAAATTGCCAAATTGAGTCATTCTATCAAGTAGTTGGGTTGTATCATCGACAATCCAAGGCTGTTGAAATTTATTAAAATCTGAAGAAAAAAAAGAAATTTTTGGTGATGAATAGTTTGCTGGTTGATGTTCATGAAGATAAAAAAAGTTATTTAAGCACCTATTATTGTCAGCACCAAGTATTTTTATATTCAACCTTACTTTTTTTAATGCACTGTACTTTAGTTAATAATCCAAGTGACAACTGAAAAAAGATAAAACAAAATATCTTTTTAATGTACTGTCAGCTGTTTTATGTACAATTCATAAAATTCCTGTAGAGTATGACAGTATGACAATTCATAAAATTCCTGTACAATATGTACTATTGTTATTTTCTTTTGTTAAAAAATATTTCATTACATACTAATCTTAATTTTTCAGTATACCAATCTTAATTAATTTTCTTTTATACTGTAAGTGCCATACAACACAGAACATACTAATCTTAATTTTTTAGTGATGAAGCATTTACTTGTGACGATGAAAACTTCATCACCATCACAAAAAGTATGATAGAAGAACTTCTCTATGGAAAATATATTTCTGGTCAAGTAAGTACAAAAAACTATACTTTGCGTCATTATAAATTCTTTTCTTTGCTTCATTATAAAATCTATTCTTAATCCATATTTTTTTTGGAAATGTAGGTTATTGATTGGTTTTGGTTCAGAAAAACAAAATTTTTAGAACAAAGTTCTAGCATTATATATGTGAACACAACAATGACAGTAAGTGTACTATAATGTAAAATTTAATTTGTTTCTAAGATAAATTTTTTGAAATTATTTTTTAACAGAAAAGCGCAACAGATGGAAACCTGGAAAAGGTCAAAAAAATATGTTTAATCCTTTTATTAAACAAGCACTTCTAAATCCATTATGTTGCAATATATTATTTCCTATACATGGCAACGAACATTGGAGCTTGCTAGAGCTAGTAGTGGAATCATGTTCATGGAACCATTATGATTCTCTACACTTGACCACAAGATCTAAGACATTAAGAAGTGGACATTCAAGGTTTGCTATTAATGTGGTAAGTAAAATACACTAAAAGTAAAAAAGATAAATAGATTTATCATTATTATTAAAAAAATTATATATATATATATATATATATATGGCAGAAAGCAGCGGTAAACAAAATCAATAAAGACTTACAGGACGCAGGCGAGAAAACAATTCTGGGAAAGTCTTCATTGATTAAAAATATTAACTGTGCTCAACAAAGCAACGGGTAATTTTCATAATCACTGATTAAAAATGTTTACCTAGGATTTAAGTACATTTTCAGTTATATTTTCATAATCACTGATACAAATGGTACATTTATCTAATGCATTCAAGGTATTTGATGTTTTTCTCATGATATTAGTTATTACATAGAAAAGATAAAAGCATTTATGTTTTTATGTAAATGATTTAAGTTGTTTGTTGTTTTGGAGCTGGTTTATTGTTAAATGAAATTAATTAAAGAGTTCTTCATAAAATATTAAGTGTCAGATCTTACTTTATTCAACTATTAAAAAAGATAGAAGCATTTATCTTTTGATGTAATGGATATAAGTACATGTTTAGTTATATTTTCATAATCACTGATACTGGAGATTTTTATACAACGATGAATGTTACACAATAACTAAAATTTTAACAAATGCAGGTTCGACTGTGGAATTTTCGTAATGATGTTTATCCAAAAGTTAGCACAAGGAATGGACACAACATCAAAAATCAGTCTAGAACAAGTAAACGCATTTAGAGCACAGATAACTGCACAAATTCTCTCTGATGAACCATACTGCTGGACAATTGAAAAATTCTGCAGTTCAGCTTCAGCAACAAAAGATGTGAACTGACAATGATAGCAACAAATTCTTTGATGTCTAACAGTCTTTTTATCATACATTTGTTAAAATTTTATTTGACTGATGAATTTGTAATGGTTGACTTAGGCCATATTATTTGAATTGTAAAACCTACTTACAGATGTTGTAGACTTGAGTTTGTTTATGTGTATGTTGTGCACTTGTTTGCACTGTCACCTTTGAATCTGACTATACATTCATGTTGTGTCCTAGAAAAAAATTGGGCCGTATAATACAGAGTGTGTTGTGTAATGTGAAGGTTACTGTGATGTTAAGTAATTTGCTAGGATGAGGAAGATAGTGTGGATGGAAGTGCTATGCAGTTAGTGTTGATGGTTGCTGTGAATTTTAGGTTATAAAGGTCATTTCTGTTGGTGTTGAGGATGTTTTTGTCAAATCACAGAAGTTTGAAGATAGTGATTGGAGTTGCAGTGCAGTGAGAGGTGATGGAAGTCCTGTGAGCTATTTTAGGTTGTGGCAAGTGCAAGGTTGGTCAGTTGTAGGCAGAAGGGTAGATGTTAGTGGAAATGAATGATGAAAGTGATGATGCGTGAGAATGGGAAGAAGGAATGCTGGTTGAATACTGCTTTCTTGAAAAAAGAAGTTATTACAAAAAGATAAATAACTATTGGAGATGGATAGGTATTCCACCGTTATGAAAAATCAACAAATATTTCTGCACAAACAAAATTGAACAAATATTTCTGCACAAACAAAATTTAAATCAATGACCGCAATATACTTAAGTCCTAAGCTTGTTTGAGGCCAATGATATATCAATTTATCTTTTTAAACAGAACAATTGCAAACAATAGTTCTTCCATACTTTCCATTTCCTGTTAGAAGAGCAACTACCACCTTCATCATTCACAACTTCAAGTGCCTCTGACTACTACTTACTTCACTACCAACCTCCACTGCCTCACTTCTTAACTACAACACCTCCTCCTTTACAAAAGTCCAAATACCACTCTGTCATACTTCACTTACTAACCATACTTCCATCCCAAACCATTCACAACCTATAAACTTCACAGTTCTCTGACCATACAAGCAAATACTACTACACCACTGTTTCATTCAATACAAACTGCAGCAACATTCCACACTCAACACTATCAGAGAAGCCACAACCCACAATTCTTCTTCACTAACCATCATCTTACCAATTCCACACTGACTACCTACCGACAACCATCACAGTGCCTACCAGAAAAGCAGAAACTCATAAACAATTGCATACAATCAAAAGTAATCAAAATCAGATTATATCCAATTCAACATATGCAATAATCCAAATATTCAAGTCATAGTATTCATAGAACAACCAATCAATCAAATACACTGGACTAATACAATCAACTCAATTATTCAAGTCAAAGTATTCATAGAACAACCAATCAATAAAATACACTGGACTAATACAATCAACTCAATTATTCAAGTCAAAGTATTCATAGAACAACCAATCAATCAAATACACTGGACTAATATAATCAACTCAATTATTCAACTCAAAGTATTCATAGAACAACCAATCAAATACATTGGACTAAAACAATCAACTCAAATATTCAAAGAACATCCTCTTCTATTATGTCCTTGTTTTTTACACTTTCCACATCTGTTTTGCTTAGCATGAAAGTCAGCCCCTTCAATCCTATTCATCCTAGGCCTACCAGCTCCACGAACAAGCTTAGGAGGAAGAACAATAGATGATTCTTCAGCTTCAATTGCTTCCTTATCAAAAGTTGGAATAGGATTGATCAAATGTGAATATGAAGCTCGATAATACTCAACAGTAAAGTAATTCTCAATATATTCATAAACAGAATTTCTGGTTAAAGAAATACACTTCAAAGCATGCACACAAGGAAAACCTGTCACTTTCCATTGATTGCAACTGCAAATGCGATTTTTAAGATCAACCTTTTGAGATGTTGGAGAATGAACTTCAAAAATATACCTACAAAATGTAAAATTAAAAACAGTTAAAATATGTACACAGATTGCATTTCCAAAAAATGATTATTAGCACTATATATATTCTCTCTAATCTATCTAATAAATAAGACCCAATTCATGTGCATAGAACTAATAGTGAAAAATAAGACTCATAAACCAAAACAAATAACAACAGGCATACTGTTCATATTCTTTAGAGAAAGTATATCTTATATAAATTTTGATTTTGACTTTCTTTTTTAAAAAAATGATAACCAATCTAGAAAAAAGAAAGCATAAAGGTTATACTAAGAATTAAAACCTGTAAACCTTGACAGTGATTTCAATGGGTAAGGCATCCACTGATTAAGTGGAATTGACTAGAACATTGCCTTGATGCACCAGATTTGACTTTTCCAAAAATATCAACAGGATTGTCCAAGTCAAGAACTAATATACCATAAGTAAAATGTACAGACTCATCCAGGCGAAAATAATGAAAGAGCTAAGAATTACATACAGTGTTAATTACAATGCCGCGACTGTCAAGATTCAAAAGATCCAGAGGGGTTTAAAATTTATAAATACCAACAAAATGAAATCATAACACAGGCTACATAGCAAGTTGAAAAAAGATAAATGCATTTATCATTTTTTTTAGAAACTATGAACATCATGTAAAAATATAGAAATAAATACCTAGATGATTTAGAAACACTCCACCCAAATCCTTCTTCCTTCAATTTCAACAAACGAGCTTCCATTTTTGGACATAGCACACTAGTCCACTTTGATGCCTCTTCTCTACAATTAGACATTTGCATCATCAGTTTTACCCTAATTCCATCAAGACAAGCAGTAACAGGCAAACTTCTTTCATCCAAAATCCAAGAATTAAAACTCTCAGCTACATTGGACTTATTTTCACCATATCGCTTCCCCAGAAAAAACAAATCAGCCCAATGATCATATGGTTTATCATTCAAGTACTGTATAGCCTTGGCACCTCCAATTTCTTTGTACTTGGACATGGCTTTTTCAAACTCATGATAATTAGAAGCTATAGCACAACGCTCAAGTAAATGAGCTACCCAAACACCCCTTCCACTTTTCACAATGCTAGCAATATTATTTTGCATATGATGCAAACAATAAGAATGATGACTATTTGGAAATTTTTTTGGAATACTTAACAATAAACCCCAGTGTCTATCACTTAAAAAAGTTAATATTCTATCACAACTGAGAGCATTCTTTAGGTGTTTTAAAAACCAACTCCAACACTCTTCATTTTCTTTGGGAACAAGAGCCATTGCTAATGGAAAAAAACCTGGAAAAAAAACAAAAAAATAATAATTCACTGTTTATGTATTACATTTGAAACAACAAAAAATTAATTCACTTTTTGTGTAAAAAAAAAATTATATTTGAAACAGTATTATCTAATAGTAGACAATCACATGTGTAGTCTACGCAGAAAGGGTAGAAATTGCAAAGATATGATACATAATTCATGCATACAATACAAAGAATAATATTCAAACATCTAAAACATATATGCTTTTATCTTTTCTATATGCTGTTTAAATCATTTGTATACCTTATGTAAGAACTTCAAATAAAGAGAAAAATGATAAATATGTTCAACATGTAGTAGTATCTATGATATATAATGACGGCTTAATATGTTATTTAATTCTTTATATTAAAAGATAAATGCATTTATCTTTTTTAACTCCTGTATACAGTAACATTTTGTATATCAAATTAAAGAACATTAAATCTTTTACAGTATTTGTTTTGGATCAAATTTACAATAAGAAGAGCATGGCTGTCCATTGAACAATTGTACCTACTTTGTAACTAGTGCAACTAGATTGAAGATGTTAGAGATAAAAACATATATGCATTTATTGTTTGAAATATGACAGATTCTGGTAAATCCAGCATAAGAAGTAGGTATCATGATAAACTGAAAAAAATAAAACATCTAGATTATGTATCTATCAAAATAAAAATAAAAAAAACAACCAACATTAATCATCATTAATTTTCAGTTGAATTAAATTGTCAGTTTGAATTCATTTTTGCAATAATTTCACATGCTAATCCCTAACGCACAAGAAAATATAATGAATTGAACAACATACTACTACATTTGAAACAACCAAATGCACTATATTTGAAACAGTACTATATAACAGTAGACTAATCACTTGAACAAAATGCAGTATGTACACAACAAAATTCACTAGAACAATAACTTAAAGAAACAGTACTATGTAACATAAATACAACAGCAAAAAAAAAATCAGTACCTTGATTCCCATTTTTCGCAGTGGCAGCCATCAAAATACCACTTCGCCCTTTCAAAAAGGTAGCATCCAAAAACACCATAGGACGACAATAGTTAAATCCAAATATACATGCCTCATAACATACAAAAACTCTCTCAAATTGATTTGTTTCAGAATCCACATCCATACTTGAATAACTATTTGGGTTATTTCTTTCCAATGCCTTCAAATACCAAACTAATTCATTGTAAGATTTCTTTTCATCACCAAAAATATCATTCATAGCCAATTTCTTACCCTTATAAGCAAAGTAATAGCTTAGCTCCACATCATAATCTCTTCTAAAACTTTTAATGATATCCTTGGTTTTTCTTTTTGGCTCATCACGAATTTGATTGACGATTAAACTTTTCACAAGATCACTATTAATGGTTGGACTACTAAGGGAACGAAATCCACCACCACAAGTATGAATCAAGTTAATGTTTTTAACAAATAGTTGGTCCAATTGCTTCAGTTTGCAAGAAGCATGAATCCTAAAAGGACAGCTAGCTACAGCACATCGAACTGTCAATCGTTCTTTACAATTCTTAATATACTGTACTTGAAATCCATTCTTCAAACAATAAGCACTAACTGTTCTATGGAATCCAATAGCAGAATCAAACTGTTGACCAACGCCAGTAAAAAATTCCATATTTGAATTCTTCTTCAACAACTCATGTAAATCCTTTTGTTGAGTAAAACCAGAATCTAAATCATCATCATAACCTAACATATTATTACTTGACTCAACACCAACAACTGAACCAGACTTGCTACTTTCACCAACAAAATTATCCATTGAATCATTCTTCAACCGTAGAAAAAAACCAAAAATTCTTCCTTTTTAAACCAAGACAAACACAATATAGCTTGAAGATCACTATCCGTTTCAATAAAGGTAGTCTTTGATTCTCGAATATAAAAAATATCAAAGCATAATGGAGTAAAATTATTCCACTGCTCCCAAATCCTATTCCTAACATAAGAAATAGAAGCATCCAATCCAAAACGAGCACTAAAACAATTGTTATTGAAATCAAACACAACTATAACAAATGAATCACACCTGCAAAAAAAAAATGTAAAAAAATATAACTATGTGAAACTGATCTTAAATAAAAACTAATAGCATAAGACTATTTAAATCATTTTTTATACCACTTTTTGAAAAAGATAAAACAATTTATCTTTTAGAGATCACTATCACTCTTTGGGATAACCTGATTACAACAGTGGAAAATATAACTATGTGAAACTGATCTTAAATAAAAACTAATAGCATAAAACCATTTAAATCATTTTATATACCACTTTTTGAAAAAAGATAAAACAATTTATCTTTTACAGATCACTATCACTCTTTGGGATAACCTGATTACAACAGTGGAACATGCGGAAGAAAAACATTCGTCGTGATTGTACCTATTCAAGTTTACATTGTTGAAAAATCATAGGTGAAAAAGATGATCTGCAAAAATATACTTAATGGTGAAAAAGAAGAGCTAAAAAATTATCATAACAAACACACACTAAGATCAATATGGTCTTTAAAACACATAATCACATTCGATGGCTGCCAAATTATTACTAGAGCCAGAATGGAATTTTGATACACCATTCTTAAACATCTAAACAATCAGAGTTTAATTGAAAACTAAAGAACAAACGAAGCTAAATACACAGTGATTGTGTTATCAGAATAAAACAATACCATTCAGAAGCCATTATTCCAACTAAATCAAACAAAACATTCCTCTAATAGATGAAAACAGCCTCCTGTGAAAAGAAACATACAGTAACATCATGAACATCATAAAAAATAGAATTGAGAATGAAAAACAGCAAATAAAAAAGAGACTCACCAAATGAAGAAAATCGCCTCACGATTTCCCACAATTAAAGTCGATTTTGATTTGAGAAGAAACTAACGCCTCACGACAGCTTCAATTGCACAAGAAACGACCGCTTTGATTGAACAAGATACGTCTAATTTTCACGACCGCCTTATTTGCAAGATCGGTAGATTTCAAAAGGTACGTAGTTCTTTGAGAAGATGAAGACGCACGCGCCTAATTTTCACGATCGGTAGATTTCAGAAGATACGTACTTGTTTGAGAAGATGAAGACGCACGCACCTAATTTTCACGATCGGTAGATTTCAGAAGATACGTACTTGTTTGAGAAGTTGAAGACGCTCGTGCCTAATTTCCAAGATCGGCAGATTTCAGAAGATACGTAGTTGTTTGAGAAGATGAAGATGAACGCGCCTAATTTCCACGATCGATTTCAGAAGATATTTAGTTGTTTGAGAAGATGAAGACGCACGCCGCACATACTTGTCCTCGAAAATAAAAATTTCAAACCCGTGTCCTGGAAAAAAAAGGGCGATATAATTAGGCCCTTCGTACCAATTTCCACTATTAAAAACTCGATAAGCTTTGCTTCGTTCCGAATATCCTATGAATATTCCTTCATCGGATTTGGGATCACACTTGCCAAGCTGATCTTTAGTGTTAAGAATAAAACATTTTGAACCAAATACTTTGAAATAGATATACTAGGTTTTCTACCATTTAAAAGTTCATATGGGGTATGTTTTGTTAGTGATCGAATATAAACACGATTCAAAACATAATAGGCAGTTCCAACAGCTTCTGCCTAGAAATGCTTAGGTAGAGTGCTTCCATTTAATAAAGTTCTTGCACATTCTTGTAATGTTCTGTTTTTCCTTTCTACAACTCTGTTTTGTTGTGGTGTTCTAGGAAAAAAGAGTTATGATTAATTCCTTTCTTGTTACAAAAATGTTCAAAAGCTTCATTTTCAAATTCACCTCCATGATCACTTCTAATATTTTTTAACTTTTAAATTCTTTATATTTTGAATTCTTTTTACAAAAATTTTAAAATTCTCAAAAGTATCACTTTTATGTTTCATGAAAATAGTCCATGTATATCTTGAAAAATCATCTACAATGACAAACACATATCTATTGTGATTAATAGATTGAAATTGAGTAGGTCCAAAGAGATCCATTTGTAGTAATTTAAGTGGTTGTGCTGTAGATATCATTTTCTTAGATTTAAAATAAGACTTTGTTAATTTTCCTAACCGACATGCATCACAAATATTATCAATTTTGAATTTCATATCAGATAGTCCTTCAACAAGTTTATTTTTAGCTATTTTATTAATAGTATTAATATTTATATGGCAAAATCTTTTGTGCCATAGCCAAGAATCATTTTCTGTAGCTACTAAACACATGTTTGTGTTATAATTTATACTCATATTTAAAATATAAATATTCCTATCCCTTGTACCTTCAAAAATTAAATTTTGGTTTTTATCATAAATATTGCATTTATTTTATGAAAAGGATATAATAAAACCTTTATCACATAATTGACTTATGCTTAATAAATTATGTTTTAAGTTTTTAACTAATAAAACATCAGAAATGAGAGGTAAGTTAGAGATACCGTTATTGCTCACATCACCTTTGCCGATGATATAACCTTTTGAATTATCTCCAAAAGTGACTGATCCTCCAATTGAGTAGACAATGTTAGTTAACATGTCCTTATTACCAGTCATGTGTTTCGAGCAACCGCTGTCTAAAATCCATTTTCCTCTCTTTTTAAGTGGTACCTGCAAAAAATAAAGATTAAGTTGGTACCCACTTTTCTTTTTAGGGTCCTTAGAGTTAGGTCTTAGGAAACCAAACCCAAGCGGGTTCATAATTCCCTTTATAAATACAATTCTTATTTTTATGAACAGTTTCCATAAATGTTTTGATATGTTTATTCCTAATTAAATTATTATTTGTTTTAGGAATCCATATTTTAATCGTTTAAGATCTTTAGAAACCGTTTTCTTAATATCTTTCTTAGTTTTGTTTTTAAACTTATTTTTAAACTTTCCAGATTTCTTTGGATTTTCAATTTTCTTATGTCCTAGTCCCATTTTATTTGAAGTAGACTGAGAATTTTCTATTATTATAGAAAGATATTTTTGTCCTTTATTGAAGTTAGAAATATTTTTATTAATATCTTCTAACTTAGTTTTGAGACTAGATTTTTCTAACTCTAATGCTTTAGTGTTAGATTTTAAATCATTAATTTCTACTGATAAATCATCATTTCTATTCTTCTGAATTTCTAATTCCTAAGTTATCATAGAAAGTTGAGATGTTAAATTAGAATTAGATTCTTGAGATATTTCAAGTTCTTCTTCCAGAATTTTCTTTTCATCTCTTAGCATACTAATTTCTAATTTAGGTCTATTTAGTTTCCCTTGTAACTCTTTATTTTGCTTTTTAGTTTGTTTTACAAAGTCCACTAGTTCTGAATTAATTTCAACCAAATCTTCAAAACTTAGTTCACTTACATCATCACTTGTAGCCATGAAGTATACATTTGCTTGCTCTGTGTCACTGTCACTGTCACTCTCTGATGATGAAGAAGAATCTGAATCATCCCATGTTACTGAAAATGCTTTCTTCTTGAATTTGTCCTTCTTGAATTTATTTTTCTGTTTTTCTGGAAAATCTTTCTTCATATGACCCTTTTTATGACATTCATAACATTCCATGACAGAGGATGATGGTTTATTGCTATTATTGTTGTTGTTAGAGTTATTTTTGTAACTCCTGAACTTGTTATTCTTTTTGAATTTCAAAAAAATTTTGAAATTTTTAGCAATAAGTGCCATATCCTCTTCATCTAAGACAAAATCATTTTTTTCTGCTTGAAATGCTAGATTCTTCTTATCCTATGCTTGAACTTTCTTTGCCTGCAAATTTACTTCATATGACATTAGATTTCCTATTAACTCTTCTGGTTTCATAGTGTAAAGATCGTTTTCTTCTTCAATAGCTAAGACCTTTCTTTCCCATTCATCCGTTAAAGAGTTTAGGATTTTTGATACTATATCAAAGTCAGAAAATTTTTCTCCTAGTGCCAATAGTGAGTGATATATATCTTGAAATCTAGAGTACATGTCATTTATAGTTTCGTTTGGTTTCATTTTGAAATTTTGGAACTGATTTTTCAACATAGAGATTTTTCTTTGTATGACTTTGTTAGTTCCTTCATGAGTTACTTTTAGAGTTCTCCATATCTCATAAGTAGTTGTACACATACCGATCCTATTAAAATCATTTTTATCTAATGCACAAAATAACATGTTCATAGCTTTAGCATTTGAAGTAGCATCAATTTTTTGTGCAGTAGTCCAAGTTGAAAAATCTTATGTTGGCATGGTATATTCCTTTTGGGTAATATTCCAGGTTTCAAAACCATTAGCTTGCATATATATATTCTCATTCTAGTTGACCAGTAATTATAGTTAAGACCATTAAATAGTGGTGGTCGAGCAGTTGACTGACCTTTAGTGAAACTAGAGTTAATGTTAATGCTAGAATTGGTGTTACTATCCATATTACAAAAAATATCAAATAACTATGTCACGGTTATAGGATGTCCTTGCTCTGATACCAAATGAAAGTGACTATTGTGTGGCTAGTTATCACTTAGGATCGTGTAATATGGAATGTATTATAATCTAAATGCGGAAACATATAATAATAGTAAAGTAAATAAGAATAAGAACACCTGGATTTTTTATACTGGTTCGAACTTCCCGTTATACGTCTAGTCCCAGACTTCCCTCTGGAATTTATCTCAATAACCCCTCACTTAACCCGGAGGAATAGGTAAACAACACCTGAGCAGCCGAACAGGATTTTTCCAACTCAACGGCCGAAGAGGACTTTTCCGCCTGATACAAACTAACGGGACTTCTATTATTTCAATAAAGTTGTTTGACACTTTGTGTTCTTGATAACACTGATTTTTCTTTGATAGTACACCCTTCCTATAATCATTTCCTCAAGTATATATTGTGCGTGTAAAGATTAGAAAGGAAGATATTGCTTTGAATCGAAGAATATGTTAATTATTTCAAAGATTCAAGCAATATATAGATTGTGATTGCTTGTAGATTGCAAAGACAGATAGATAGAGAATATAGAAAGAAATCAAAAACAAAAATTAATGATTTGAGAAGTGATTCTAACGTATTTATATAGTGAACAAATAGTTACAACTATTCACGAAGAGTTTCAATCAAAAGATGCAGCCATATCTCTTCAAATTGAATCGTAACTCTTCGCATATAGAAGTGTCTCTTCAGGAAAAATGACTGTTAGAGTCGGTCAGTCGATTGAGCAAAAATGATTAGTTTGCTGAATATTCAAAGATAGTAAAAAACAGTGCATTTCTGTGTACTGAGCATGGTCAGTCGATTGGCTATTTCCGGTCATTCGACTGGCTGTTTTCGGTCAGTCGACTGACCTGGTTGTCAGTGCACAGTTTGCTTATTTTCTTAAAAAATTGAATCTTAAAACCACTTTGATTTTGTGTAAACTACTTGAGGATAGATTTTAACAATTTCAAACTATATCTAAGACTAAAAACTTCAATAAATAGACATACTATACTTAGATTTGAAGTCTTGTCTCCTTTGTAGTTTAATAGCGTATCTCATTCTCTTTTTGTCACTTGATCATATAGTCTCATCACTGATTGTTTAAGCTTTTTTTCATGAATCAAAACTCATGATTCAACATTTGCGTGCCCGGGAATTTCTTGTTGCTAGAGAGAAGAGGGAGCTAAATGCAAAGTTGATTGACCTGATGAGGTTTGAAGGCGAGATCTTATTGGGTGATGAACCCAAAATTTTACATGATGCCCATCTTGCATTCACCAAGAGCCAGCTATGGCCCTTTAACATGAAGTGGGTGATGGTTCTGGGTCTGCGCCACCCGATGTTGCAACTAATCCACCACCAGTGTCTCAAGCTATTCTTAGCACTGCCATGGATTCTTCCACTGTTCGGGGTACAACACGGACAAGCCTCAATAAGAAATTCATAGCGAGCTTTTTTCAATTCTAGAATGAAGTTCTGAAGGTACTCCAGCTTATCTCAGGAGCCAGACCGAAGAAGTTATCTCATTGACATCTCCCATCTTTTGGAAAGTTGGAGTGTCGACGGTTGATATTTCTAATCATTTTAGCTATACTTTCTCAGTTTAGGTCCTCCAGCTGCTGTTTCTCATCCTCGAGAATCTCAGCCAGAGCCTCAAGTGCTTGCAATGGAGTATGTTACAGTTACAACCTCGGTTATGACTCAAGACATTCTAGAAGAGGATACTTTCATATTTGATGGGCACATGGTGGATGTATTGTTGAGGAAAAGTAGTGATTCGCGCCATGAAATCTCGATTGATGACGACGTCATGATCACGGACACCACTGATCCCACTGACAAGCTCAGTCTAAAGGAGTGCATTGAGAAGGAAGAATTGTCGTAGCATACGGCTAAGGTTGAGCCAGTCTATGCAAACACCATTGATCTAGATCCTATCCCGCTTCAAGTCATTCCTCCAGGCAGGTTGATTCCTATGGGTGTGATCCCTCCTATTTCTAAGGATAATGCTGCCTCGATCCTTTTATCTAGCGATCTCCCTTTGAAAAGAGGTAGAGGTGGTAAAGGACCGAAGAGAGGATTGGGTGATAGTTCGAGTGGATCCACCCCTAAGAAACCGAAGGAACAAATTCCAAGAAGTACACATCGGGTCGGCTTGATGTGTAGATAGCATAGGTTGCTACTTTTTCTCTTTTATTGGCCGTGTTTGTGCGGTTACAGCCCCCATTTTTTCTCATTTTTTGGATAAACTTGTACTACAGCTTACAAGTTTAATGTGAATAAAATTTTTCTTGCTTTCATATAACTCTTATGTATATTTGCTTAAGTAAACGAGCTATTACATTTTCCATTCAATGTGCTTATAATTCGTTGCTCATTAGCTTGGATATTGAATTGATTCATCATTCTCATAGCCTCCATGACGTCGTAGCCTCAAGTCATATTCAAATATTATGGCTCAAGACTTATCGTTAGGGTTGTCGAACTCAATGGTTAAGCAATTATGTTTCTACCCTATGTCTTGGGTTTTCAAAATTAATTAGTGGATGGTCAACTTCCATCTCCACTAACTCCATTCTTATCCTGTCCAATTTAGGTCTGATTTGGTTAAGTAGTAAGTGGTCAAATCGCCTTTATTTATTTGTTTGTACTCATATCCATGCTCTATGGACAAGATTTATTCCATGGGTGGTCGTTTGCACCTGTTAATGTTTGTAATCCAATTCGCACTTTGGGAGTTTGGAGTTGTTTGGAAAACTGTCGAATTCAATTTCCCTTAGTCGATCATCTTACCCCTCAAGCATGGGGTTTATTCACCAAGTGATCGGTCGAATCACGGTCACTATCAAGTCAAGTTGACTTTATTATATGATTTGATTTAGTTTGTCGTATGTCACAAATAATATGCAGTGCAATGGCAGATCACAGATATGAAGAAAAATTCAAAGCTTTATTGGTGAACGGAAAAAGAAATGACAGAGTCTTCTATCTTATTACATATTTATAAACTCAAATGCAAAAGAAAATCCTAAAAATAAGTAAAATTGAATGAAAAATAAACAAACTAAGTGAAATAGCATCGTAAATGCTCGATATTCCATGCCCTTAGGAGTGTGACGTTGTCAACAGTTGCTAGCTTGAAAGTTCCCTCTCCAAGCCTTTGTTTAATGACATATGGTCCTTCCCAAGTAGGATTCAAATGTGACAGGCAGAAAAAACCTGTTTCAAGATAAGATCACTGATTCCAAAGAATCTAGGCTGGACTTTAGTGTTGTAGTACTGGGCGACTCAATGTCGGTGCGCTACTGCCATGAAATCAGCCCCTTCGCGCTTATCATCTACAAAGTCTAGAGATTCGAAGATAAGATCTCTATTCATTGTGGGATCGTAGTAGATCAATCGATGAGAAGGAATTTCGAGTTAAACAAGAATAACGGCTGCAGAGTAGTGAGCAAGGATAAATGGAGTATGGCTAGTCGCGGACTTGTGGGTAGTCATATATGTTCATAGCACTGTTGGGAGTTCATCCACCCACTTACCTCTAGCCTTTCCAAACGCTTCTTCAAAGTGGACTTTATGATTTTGCTCACGGCTTCCACTAGCCCATTTGCTTGAGGGTGAGTAACTACTGTAAATCTCTTTTCACGGTAGAAGTCTTTGAATTAGGTTTTGTTGAATTGGGTAATTATCGGTTACTATAGTTTGCGGAAGGCCAAAACAACAGATGATGTTCTAGATGATGAAGTTGATTACTTTCTTTGTTGTGATCGTGGCTAATGGTTCTGCTTCGGCCCATTAGGTGAAGTAATCAACTGCGACGGTGGGTACTTTGCACCACCTTTAAAGATCGATAAGGAACCGATAATATCTATCCCTCATACAGCAAATAACCATGGACTAACCATTTGTGTGATTTCCATCAATGGAGCTCTCAGAACTTTTGCACACATCTGGCACTCGTTGCATCCTTTAGATAATCAGCAACATCCCGATTGACAGCTGCCAATAATACTTCTAACGGAGTATTTTCTTTGCTAGGATTTACCTCCCAGTCTAATAACCACCTTCCCCTTTATGAACTTTCTTTAGGACTCATTTTACATCATCATGAGCGGTACACCAAAGTAGGGGACGAAAAAACCCTTTCTATACATAGTTCCTTCCCAAATGATATATCGTGAAGCTTTGCAAAGGACTTGCCATTTTTCATTCCTCTATTCGGGAAGAACTCCCTGTAGTAAATAATTTTTAATCAGCATCATCCATGACTCCTTCTCAGGCTTCATCTCTAGTACCTGGTCGATTCCCATCAGGTTTATGCTCGTAACATTTAGTACTTCGACTGGGACCAAGCCCATTTGTTGTGCATCCCCGATGCTAGCAAACTTTAACAATGAGTCAACCCCTTTATTTTAATCTCGAGGAATGTGCATAATATCATAATACTCAAAATTAGTCAACAGCTCTTGGACTTGGATAAGGTACAAAGTGAGTCATTGGCCTTTAGCCTAGTAATCTACCCTGACTTGGTATCAACCAATTGTGAGTCGCAAAAGATTTCAAAAGATTTTATCCCCAGTTCTCTAGCGATTTAAGTCCAGCAACCAGAGCTTCACACTCAGCTTCACTGTTTATTGTAGGGAATCAAGCTTTAAAGCTTAGAAACTTGATTGATCTTTTGGAGTTACTAGCACATTCTAACTCTGGAACAACGATCTTTGGATGCTCCATCTGTATACAACTTCCATCGTATGTTAGGGTTTCATTGCCCTTTGGGAAATCATCCTATGCGGTGAATTATTCTATAAAGTCTGCCAGTGTCTGTCCTTGAATTGCCCTCCAAGGAAGATAAGTGATGTCGAATTGGCTTATTTTGATATTCCACTTGAGTATCCTTCTAGATGTATCAGGTCATTGAAGGACTTGTCGTAATGGTTGGTCGGTATAAACGTTGATAGGATGAGCCTAAAAATAAAGGCAGAGCTTTCGTGAAGTGATCAACAAGCAGTATGCTAATTTTTCTTTTTTCTGATAGTTCCTTTTAGCTCTTATTAATTGCTTGCTAACATAATAAACCAACCTTTGGATTCAATTCTCTTTATGGAGCAGTACAACACTTATAGCATGTACAGACACGGTCAAGTATATATACAAGTCTTCATGATCCATTGGCTTTGACAAGATAGGAGGTCTCTCCAAGTGGTTCACCGTAGTTTGGAATGCTTCTTTACAATCCTGTATTCATTCAAAAGTCTTTTTCCCTCTTCTAATCATGTCAAAAAAGGGAATGCATTTATCGATAGCTCTAGAAATAAATCGACTTAGGGCAACAACCATCCTATAAAAGCTCTGTACTTGTTTGATGGTCTTTGGCGCTTGGATGTTGCGAATAGCTTGGATCTTCTTGGGATCAGCTTCGATCCCGGTGGGCATTGATGATGAAACCCAAGAACTTTCCTGATGTAGCGCAAAAGGAACACTTCAGAGGAGTGATCTTCATTATGTAATATCAAAGGATATTGAACATTTTTGCCAAGTCTCTAATGTGGTCGCTAGATCGTTGTGACTTCACGAGCATATCATCCACGTACACCTCATCGTCTTTCCGATCTGATCTTTAAAGATTCTATTAACAAGGATTTGGTAGGTCGCTCCAGCATTCTTTAGTCAAAGCATCATTAACATATAGCAATACAATCTAATGTCTGTAATGAAACTGGTGTGCTCTTGATCGGGATTTGGTAATATCCAGAGTATGCATCCATGGAAGATAGCAAGTCGTGCCCTACGATTGAGTCTACCAACTGGTCGATCCTTGGAAGGGAAACACTATCTTTCGAGCACGGCTTATTCAATCGACGCATGACCACCATTTCATATTCGCCTTTCTTATAAGTATTGTATTAGATACCCACTTAGGGTAAAGGGCATCGTGAATAAACTCATTGACTTTGAGCCTATTCACCTCCTCTTTAAGAGCGGCTGATCTCTCCGGATCCATGCCATGCCTTATTTATTTCACTGAGACATGTCTCGGGTCAATATTTAATGCATGGCTCACAATGGCAGGCGTTCCAAGCTAATACATCAAGATTCGCTCAGAGAAAACTGGAAAGTTCTTTCATCATCGAGGGGCTGTGCTGTGATCCGATCTTCAGGACCTATGATGGGTTGTCGTGACTACTCGCGATCTCAATCGTCGGCTCAACTAGCGCAACCTTGGTCTCTTTGGGCTCCTCCTCGTCATCCCTTTGATCTACATCTCAATAGAACCAGCTATAGCGCCTGAGCCAAGACTCAGGCGCTAGTTGTCAATCTTAGTGGCTTGGATATCGAAATACTTGCCCGCACCTTTAACTTTCTCCTTTCGCTGAGCATCACTCAATTCTGCTACATAATAGGCATATGCAATTGCCTAATCACTATGAACAACCCTAACGCCATGATCTATCGAAAACTTCACAGTCAAACACCATGAGCCAAGAGCTACCTGGAAATCAGCTAGGGCCGGTCAGCCTAAAAAAGCATTGTACGTAGAGTCGACATCCAAAACAACAAATTGCAAAGTCTGCACTCTCCTACGTCACCCTCTCCTAGCTCCACAGGCAATTCAACATAACCAACAACTTTGGTCGCAACACTATTAAAGCCATGAATGTGGGCTTTAGATGGTTTCAAGTCCTTAACTTCCATCCTCATCTGATCATAAGCTTTTACAAAAATTATATTTACGAAACTTCCATAATCAACAAAAATCCTTCTCACTAAAGTAGGGCCGTCATGGCTTAAATAACCATTGGGTCGATCGTCGGGGCCTCCACCTTGTATGCATCTCTGTTTCTAAATGCAATACCATATGTCATTGTACGTTGCTATTTTGTCGGAGCTCCATTTTCTGTACTAGAACAACATTCAAAATTCACGTGCTTGATCCCACTAGCGAGCGCTCCATTTCATGCCAACTCTTTTCGATTGAATGTGGTCCTCCAACTATTGTATTGATCACTAATCGTCCATCGTGCTTGGCCTCGGTTGTGGTCAGATGTCCCCTGTCCGCCATCCTGTGAGGGTTTCACAAACTATTGTAACATTCTTTCTCGAATTAGTTTTTCGATAATGTCCTGGAGATACCAGCACTCATTTGTGTTATGACCATAACATTCGTGAAATTGACAATATTTTCTGGTTTGTTTCTGCTTCGCCACTGATTCTTTCGGAGGCGGCTTCATATACTTCATAATATAGCAGGCAGACAAATAGACATTCTCTAGGGATGTATTTAGTGGCTTGTGTGTGTAGTACATTGAAATCCAAGACATTCCTCTTCCATAATCCCTTTTTCATTCTTGGCTCGTATCTCCACCTCTCTTTTGCTGATCGGTTTATTTTGGATATTCACTTGAACTTTTCCAGAATTATCACTTGACCGCTTCACTGCAATGTTACTCTATACACCTTGGCCACTTGGTCCCATAACATTCCTTTCTAGAGCACATGGCTTTCTATTTCCTCAAATGCTTAGCTACCTTTGCATAGAAACATTCTGATGTTGCGGATACCTTGCCGAATAACCAATCGCCAAAATCAGATTGTAGATCAATCCCTCTTATTACTGCCATAAATATTGCATGGCCATTCAGATTACTAATTTTTACGACAACTGTATGGAATCTCTTCAGATAATCTTTCATCGATTCTCCTAGAGCATGGATCATGTTGGATAGGGATATTACATATATATGGCGAGTTGCGTGCATACAGGACTACTGCATAAATTTTGTTGCTAAATCGTCAAATCTAGAGATCGACTATGGGGGTAATCTCGTAAACCACATGGTTGCTATTCCAGAGAGAGTGATAGGAAAACATCTACACTTGGTTGCATCACCTACTCACGTGGAATCCATCAGCCATTCACATCTCATGATATGCAGCCTAGGGTCGGTCTTTCCCACATAGGCAGGCATCGACGGCATACTGAACCTCCATGGATACTAGGCATGTAAGACATCATCAGTGAATGGGGTATGACTTCTCAAAGTCATCCAATCATTATTTGTTAAGCCTTGGCTTTCCCTTACAACTGTCTAACCATAGTTGATTATCCGATGTTTGGGTAGTTAGAGCTAAGCGGCAATCATGCTCCACCTCATGGGAATGGTCCGGTCGATGTCTAAAAGCCATTCCACTCCTTCTTGGATCAACATGATCTCAACGTTCATCATGCACGTTTACTTCATCATCGTTCCAATGAGGTATCTGATTAGCATTTGCTTTAACTTCAACATCCAGATTGATCGCAACATCGCCGGTATGTAATCGTGCTATCACCGGTTGGTATCGTCCATCTAAAGAACGATAGGTACCGATCATTCCAGATGGATCGATACCGATCGTTGTCGCTCTGTCTAGAACGATCGGTGGAAGGCGGGTTGATGCTTCGACGTGGTACCGTCCACTCTACGGTGTCTGCTTTTTGTGATAATCGTCCGATGAACCAGAGCTTTCTGATGTAGAGTAAGGGGTAGGATCACTCCTTTCTTTCTCATGTTGTTGCTGTTGAGTTAGTTTGTTAGATCGATATTAACTTTAATATGCCGATTTGATTGTCGATGGATGTCCACTAGCTCTCTCATCAAATTCTGGAATTCAGCTATTGTAATGGAGTCAACTGGATTCTGGATATCATCTGGATTGATAGCATTCACATCCATTGGAAGATTGCTCAGGCTTCCTTGTTGGATTTTGGACTTCAACCGGATTAGTAGCATTCACATCCACTGGTTTTCTTCTGCTAGCATTTGCATAAACCAGATTAGATGCAAACAAACTCATTTTCTTCTACGTTCTGAGAAGTAGATCCGGTGTTCTAACCATTGTTGATAGTTTACTTAGACTTTTGCATATCTAAATAAAAGAAGCAAGTTTCTTCAAGATAACTATGGATCTCCTTAGGGGGATATATGTAATCCAGTCGCAACAAAGGAATCTAAATAAGCTGAGAATCGGGCGTTCTCACTGAAAGCACCAAAATGTTTGCATCAAAAGTTGGCATATACACCTAGTTAAAGTTTTGAAGAGAAATAAATGAAGAATATAAAATAAAAACTACGGGAGATTATAAGGAAATAGAAATAAATCAAAGCAATAACACTAACACAAGGATTTATAGTGGTTTGGCATTGTTTGCCTACATCCACATTGAACAAAATGCTTTATTAATCACTTGTAAATCTTATTACAATGAATCTTTGATAATTGCTCTTGATTACAATGGAGTCCCCAGCAACAAGCGGCGTAAAGCTCCTCTAAATGAAAAAATAAGCCTGTACTTATCGCGGAAGATGATGAAATACCTTATTGGAAAATTGGTAGAAGACTCTCCAAATGCATAGGCCCACAAGAATGATCGCAAGTTCCAATTCACAATTTGCAACAATTGGTGCTAATCATTCTTTTTATTTTTGATGATGGTGCGACCATTAATGGTGACTCTCTCATATCTCTACTATATGCTCCCAAAATTTGGTGTCATTCTGAGTTGTAGTTTATGAGATATTAACCAATCTTCTTCGAGTTGAATCGTTTGGCTGAGTTTATAAGATCATTTGTGAATGGTCGATACTGATTGTTTATATTTTTTCCATTTGACATGAAATCATTCCTAGGGACTACTCTATCCAATATATTAATGCTATGAAAGTTTCAAGTGTGTTGGACTTGTATATTTTGAGATATCGATGATCATCGTTGACTTATGCAAATGGTAATAAATACGATACGATTCATAGTATTGAATGTGGATCATGCCCGATCTATCTTTAGAGACTAGTGAACTTCCATATTTTAAGTGTTTTACTGAATTCGCCTCTAGCTTCTACTTACTATTGTTTCATATTATCACTTAGGCCTGATCTTTAGGCTTCGTGATCGTTAATCCGATACATCGATCCTAATAACCGTTAAGTCTTTCTTGTCTGATTGGCCCAGATACATTCGGCCCAAAAGGTCAGATAATAATATATATCCATTTAATATTATTATTAATCTATAGGTTACTCCTAGAAATCAAGAGCAATCAATAAACTCAGAAATTTAAAATTTAAAATTTAAAAGCATACCTATTTTCGATCCATTTCGATGAATTTTTCTTATTTGAATATTGTTGTGAAGCGCATACTGGCATTTTATGTATCTAGTTCATTATCGCTTAAGGAAGTATCTGAGTGATCTAATATTGTGGTATAAGCTCTTCTATGTTTTCTTGATGAATCGGTATTTAGTGAGATTTTCAATTTCTCAGGTTGTGGGCAGTCTCTCTGCATACGACCAATTTTATTGTAGTTAAACATCTAACAAAATTTCCACCACCTAGATTCTTGTTATCACTTCTCTTGAATTACTTATTTTCCTATATTTCAAAAACTTTTTGAAATTTCTGGTCATGAATGCAATTTTTCATCGTCAGCATCGTCTAAATCCAGATCATCTACTATGGCATTAAAAGCGATAAATTTCTCCTCTACTGTCTTGCTTTCTTTCCTGCCTCGCAAGTGTGCTTCAAATGACATTAATTTGCCAATTAACTCTTCAATTATCAGAGTTCTAATGTTATTAGCTACTTTAATTGCAAGTCTTTTGGTCCTATTCGGAAGTAAGTTAGTTGAGGATTTTTCAAACGTGATCCTCCTTGGAAAAAATTTCACCCAATTCAATTGGTGAATATACTACGTTGGCTCAGTTTTTCAGCATGCAAGAGTAGATAAATGGTGGAGGTGAAGGAAAGGAGAATAGATAAAATTGGATTATGGTGTAGAAGGCAGGGATGCCGGACCAAACATCTGGTCCGACATTCTCTGAAATACCGGACTAGACATCTGGTTCGGCATTCTCTGAAATGCTGGACCAGACATTTGGTCTGGCACAGCATCAAAACACCGGAACAAATATTTAGTCCAGTACCCAGTCTTGCTGGACCACATGTTTGGTCCGATAAACAAACATCTCCAAGCAAGATGTCAGATCGGATGATGACCAAGCAAATCAAGTTCTCAACCAAGTGCCGAACCAAACCCTCCTGCCCATATGCCGAACCAGATTTAGGGAGCTATAACCCAACCTCCACACTTCACAACTCCACTCTATAAATACCAGAGATCCACAACAATAATGGGGACAATTTTTTAGGAGAAGAAAGGGAAAACCCTACAAAGATTCAGTCTCCCCACCTGCTCTAAGTTATTTACTCTTTCTAATCAAACTTATGTTTGTAACCAAGAAAAAGAAGCATAATAAGATGAATAGTGGATGTAGTCTTGTTCTGGCCGAACCACTATAAATTTTTGTGTGATTTACTTCCTTTAAACTGCTTTCCTACTATGAGCCTGTGAACTGTTTTGTGACTATAATAACTATCTAACAACGTATTGAGACATTGAAAATTATATAACAAACAACCTAAAGGCAACTTAACCAAATTCGAACTCAGAGATGTTTGCCAAATCTTTGTGCAAACATTATTGGTGCTTTCATTTAGAGTAGGCAGCATAGAGAGTCGAACTCTCCTTCTAACTATAACACATCATTAGAACATGGCTCCCTCAGGAGGAACACTGGAAAGGGTAGGAACGTGGCTACTGCTAGTATACTCAATCCCGTCTAAAAAGATCAAGGAAACCAGGCCACCCATTCTCAACTCCCAGGTTCAGCTGTCACCCAAGAAGACTTAGATAGGGTTGTGAATGAGATGACTGACCACTTCGCTGCCTAGCAAAAAGCTTTAGTGGACCAGCTTATGAAACGGTTATGGGGAATGGAGGAATCCACTCAAAACATAGAATCTCGAAGTGAATCTTAATCTAGAGAGTCTCCTAGAAGGAACAGATCCCATGCGAATGAGGAATCCAATCAAGAAGATACAAGAACTCAAAACTGAGAAAGGACTCAGCCCAAAGTTGGTCCCGAGAGAGCGCCAAGAGCTGGGCCCAATCAAGGAGGCACCGACAAGGACCGCTATGACTAACACTATCATGCTTCGAGCCAGACATTACCAATCCAACCTTAACCAAGGTTCTATACATTATTAGCATCGAAGGGAAGCCCCCACTTCTCCCAGGACGACCCTAGAATCTAAGGAAAGGATGACACGCCTCTTTAGAAAGTATCTTAGACGCGAACAACATGAAAGAGGTGTAGGAGCAAGGCTGTCCAGCCCATTCACCAAGGATATAGAGGCGACAACCACTCCTTGAGAATGGAAGATGCCCACAATGGATCCCCACAAAGGCATGTCCGATCCAATCATTCACTTACAGCATTACACCCAAGTACCCAACATATGCTTATGAATAGAGCAACAAAAGGTGTGTTGTGTAAATGTTTCCCGCTTTTCTTGTCAGACCTAGCAACCAGACCATTCTATCGCCTGCCTCATTGCTCATTTAGCTCTTGGGAAATGTTAAACGAAAGATTCATAATTCAATTTTGAATCCACATGGTACAGCCCAAGGATGCATATTCCCTATCATACGTGAAACAAGAAGTGGGAGAACCACTACAACAATATCTTACCCGCTTTAACGCTGCTGCAGTAGCAGTGCAAAACGCCGATGAGAGGCTTACGTTAATGGCACTGTGCGGAGGCATCCACCCAGATTCCAAACTTGCGTGAAGGTTGACGAAGGAGAAAACCCTTACTCTTCAGGATTTCTTTCATGAAGCTGAGAAATCCATGAGATTGGAGGATGCGACGACCCACCGACACAACGAGCAACCCGCAAAGGCTTCTAACGGCCAAGGAAACATGGGTGCCCCGCCATGAGGAGAAGGGAATAAGAAGAACAGTGAAGTAAAAAGTGGCCACCAAGGAAATTCTGGGAGCAAAAAGGACAATAAGCAACGATACCGACCTGGACCAAGATTCGACTCATACACGCCTCTGAACGATACAGTGGAGAATTTTACATGGCTACTCAACAAAAGTTGAAATACAAATGCCCTCCATACAAAAAAGAATCAGTGGCCGCAATTAGAACAGGGAAATATTTTCACTTCCATGAGTCTCATGGACATAACACCGAAGAATGCCACCATTTGCGAGATCTCATTGAGGAATATATCTGGAAAAGGAAGCTGGAGCAATATGTGCAGAAATGACACAACTCTCCTGCTTTAGCCCACGAAGGATCTGGGCAACCCTCATAACGGAATAATAAGGGAGTAACAGGTGCGAGCCACTCTAACCAAGAAAAGATAATTGTGTATACCATATTTGGAGGCCCGCATATAGCTGATGGAAGTTAGGTCAAAATGGAAAGATACGAAAAATACTTAAAGGATAAGGAAGGATACATTCATTTTTTAACTGAAGGTTGCATGCAAAGTGGAGAGAAAGAATTGGCATAACCTTCAACGACAAAGATTTAGTTGGAAAACAGTTTCCATACACTGACCTCCTGGTTATCTCTGCCTAGATCGGCCCGGTCGAGGTGTTTTGCATTTTGGTTGATGTAGAAAGTTGGGTGAATATTTTATTTAAACATGCATTCAATAAAATGAAATTATCAATGATAGATGTATCTCCATGCCATAAGCCTTTACATAGGTTCACCAGGGAGGCCATAATGCCACTCGAACAACTAGACTTGTTTGTTAAGCTTGGAAGTCAACCCTGATCAGTTATATGGAAGCAAACATTCATACTGGTAGACGGGCACTCTACCTACAATGCCTTCTTGGGAAGACCCGTGTTGTCAGACTTCCAGATACTATTAGCACCATGGTGCTTGAAGATGAAATTCCTAACCGATAATGGAATAGGAGAAGTGTAAGGAGACCAAGATGCAGCTTGCGATTATTATGTGACTAAACTTTGCCAAAACAAGAAAAAGGAAAAGGGGAAAGGCGTGGGGGTCGTCCTCTGCACCAAAAATTAGAAAGCATAGTAATCAAAGAAGGCCCCTCCTCTAGAATATACCAACGACCCATTCAACAAATTGGACCCCAGAGGTAAAGAGGAGGAGGTCAACGTCGAGACAGTGGAGGCTATAGAACATATGACAGTCGGCGAATATGAAAAAACAAAGCTTTTAAAGATAGGTTCTCATCTAAATCTGAACTTCAAAGTCCAGCTGATAGGATTCCTTCGAAAGAACTTGGATGTGTTCGCATGGACCCATGAGGACATGGGGGGATATTCTCGGAAATAGCTTGCCATTCTCTCAATATTGACCCAACCAAGGTCCTGGTCAAGCAAAAGAAAAGAAGCATGGGGATAGAACGATCAAGCGCTCTCAACGAGGAAGTGTTGAACCTACTCGCCAATGGTTATGTCCGCGAAGCCTTTTACCCGGAGTGGATCTCCAACCTGGTCATGGTGAAGAAGCCTAATGGAAAGTGGTGGACATGCATCGACTTCTCTAACCTCAATGATGCTTGCCCCAAAGACTGTTTCCCTTTACCCCAAATCGACCGACTGGAGGATGGAACAGTAGGACATGAGTTGTTGTCATTTATGGATGCGTACTCGGGATACAACCAGATTCCCATGCATGTGCCAAATCAAGAACACACTAGCTTCATCACAGACCTTGGCATGTACTGTTAAAAGGTCATGCCTTTTGGACTTAAAAATGCCTATGCTACCTATCAACATTTGGTTAATAAGATGTTCGAACGGCAAATTAGTTACTTCATAAAAGTCTATGCTGACGCCATGCTCGCCAAGTCAAGAAGACAAGTGGATCATCTGAGCCACTTAGACGAGATGTTCCAAATGTTGCACAAATACCAAGTGAAGCTAAACCCACTAAAATGCTCTTATGGGGTGTCTTCGAGTAAGTTCTTAGGTTTTATCGTACATGCTAGAGGGATAGAGGCGAATCTTGAAAAGGTACAGGCTTTGAAAGACATAAAGATCCTAGCAAAATGAAGAGAAATGCAAAGCCTAAACGGGAAGGTAACTACTCTAAGTGGGTTTATATCCAAAGCAATGGACAAGTGCGTCCCGTTCTTTGAAGCCCTCAAAAGAGACAAAGGAAAGTTTGAATGGACTGTCGAGTGCTACATTGCCTTCCAAAATTTACTTGAACATCTACAAAAGCCTCCAATACTCTCCACTCTAATGGATAGAGAAACCCTTTACCTATACCTAGTTGTATCCTCCCATGCCCTAAATGCAACACTAGTATGAGAAGATGATCATGTCCAGAGATGGTATGTTTCGTTGGTAAAAGATTAACGGGCACAGAGGCTAGATACATTAAGATCGAAAAATTAGCTTACTGTCTACTCATAGCATCTATAAAATTACGACCATACTTCCAATCACACTCCATTAGGGTTTTGATGGATCAACCCCTGAGACAAGTCCTACATAAGCCAGATATGTCAGGGCGCCTGCTAAAATGGTGCATTGAGCTATGCCAATATGACATCACATACCATCCGTGCACCGCAATTAAGGGACAAGCTTTGGCTGATTTCATAGCTAAGTTTACAGTACTAGATGAGGAGAAGGAAGTAAAAATTAAGGAAGCAGTCAGATGGAATTTGTTCATTGATGGAGCATCAAATGAGCTTGGCTCGGGGGCATGAGTCATAATAGTCACACCTCGAGGAAGGAAGTTATGCTATGCACTAAGGCTAGAGTTCGCAGCAACCAATAATGAAACTGAATATGAAGTAGTGATAATTGGCCTAGAGATCATTAAAGAGATAGGAGTTTGATCAGTATGTATTCACAGTGACTCACAACTGATTGAGAACTAGATCCTAGGAGAATTCCAAACTCGCGGACAAAAGCTCACATCTTACCTTAAAAGGGCCAAAACTCTCCTCAATGAGCTAGACTACCATGTAATAAAACACATCCCACAATGGGAAAATCATGAGGCGGACGCCCTTGCCAAAGAGGCAAGCGTAATGACCAAACCAACGCTGGGGGCAACCCCCGTCATGAGTCAAATCACACCACGTTTCAAGTGTCTTCAAATCACAACGACCGCCGGCGAAGAGGAGACATGGATGACCCCCATCATCAGATACCTACAAAACGGGACCTTACTCGCAGAATGGAATAAGGTCAGATGAGTCATAAGGAGGGCGTCCCGCTACACTATCCAGAACGGCATACTGTACCGTCGTGGCTTTTCCAACCCATTATAAAGGTGTGTTGCTGGCAATGAAATGAAAGATATCCTTAATAACATCTATCAAGGGAGTTTTGGCGATCACACCGGGGGACAAACTCTAGCTAGGAAAATCCTCCGTTATGGATACTTTTGGCCTACACTAAACAAAGATGCGATCGAGTTCATTACGAAATGTAAAAAATGCCAAAGATTTGCTAAAGTCCCGAGACTACCACCTACCGGTTTGATCCAAATAGTTAGCCCCTGGCCCTTTGTAATTTGGGGAATTAGTTTGATCGAGGAACTCCCCATGGGTAGAGGAGGAGCAAGATACGTCATAGTGGTAGTGGATTATTTCACCAAATGGGTCGAAGTTGAACCCTTGAACAAGATTTCATCTGCCAATGTGATAAACTTCCTAATACGAAACATCCTGTGCAAGTATGGGGAACCGTAGAAGATCATATCGGACAACGGACTCTAATTTGATAGTGAAGAATTCTCCAGTTGCTGCCAAAAACATAGGATTTCTCGAGGCTTCTTGACTGTAGCTCATCCCCAAGCTAATAGGCAGGTCAAAGCGGTAAACGATGTTTTAAAAACGCTGATCAAAAAGAAACTAGAGAAGTCCAAAGGGGCATGGGTCGACGAACTGCCTACTACACTGTGGGCCTATCGAACTTCCTACAAAACCGCGACATGGCATACGCCATTCGCATTGGCATACGAGGTCGAAGCCACGCTCCTAGTCGAAACAGTCATCCCATCGCACTGAAGGATGCATTATAATCTAGAAGAAGACGAAGAACTCTTGAATATGTCTCTAGATTTAATCGATTAGAAAAGGAACGACGTTTCCCTCAAAGCCGCCGCACATAGACAGAAAGTGGCAAGGCAACATAACTCCAAGGTGAAACCTCAAGCACTGCAAGAAGGGGACTTGGTGCTCAAGCGGGTCTTTCCACGACCAGGAGCGCTAGACCTAATTTGGGAAGGACTGTTTTTTGTTCATAAGGATCTGCATAATGGAGCTTACATCCCGTCAACAGTCCATGGGGAGGTGTTTGGGAAAGCATAGAATCTCCAACACCTCCACCATTATTTCTCTTGAACTGTAGGGAAACGTGTATTAACTGAAACAATAAAAGAAAGACAGTGGACTTAGGCATAATTCGGCCGAACCACTATAAAAATTGGTGCCTTGAATTATTGTCTTATTTCAACTTTTTTTACTTAGTTGTTTATTTGATGACTATTCATATTGCGATCAATCGTAAGCGCTCGCTGGCAGTAGCAAAAATACGATAGCCATGGCAAAAGGTACGAAACAAGCCTGGGCGGTTCACTACTGACGATCGACACCCTCAAGCCAGCAGTGACAAACCGACTATAAGCCACGGATTAGGCACGATTAATAGCCTAGGCAGTTTATCATTGGCGTTTGGCTCGCCAGAAACTACGAATCGATTATAAACCCCACGATTAAGGCATGGCTTCAGCCAGAGGCAGTTTGCAGTTGAAGATCGGTACCACGCATGCCGGAAACGATAAATCAAATAATACTCATGACACGAACAACGAGTTTATGGTTTCCCATGTCTTAAAACACGATGGTGATTAACTAAGTCATAAGAAGTTTTCAAGTATGCAAGGCAAACTATAAAATCACGTGTCATAAAAATAATTCACCATAAACATACAAAGGACAAAAGTCAAACATTGCAACATTAAATCTATATGTACAAAAAAAATATACAAAAAGCAACCCCATATCCTCCAAAATGCATACCAAAGAAAAGGAAGAGAGGAAATTTCCTCGAAGCAGGAGGGACATCCTTGTCACTCGAATCGCTTCCTCCAACCATGTCCTTTGAAAGCTCGGATCGCTTAAAGGACTCAACCTCTCTTTGCGATGTCCCATCAGCACCCTTTGGTAGCACGACTTGTCCTGAAGCCATCCCTGCACGATGCAAGTAAGAAAGTTCATGAGTCATACAATCTGAGATAAGAGATAACGAAGCTAAAGTGAAAAGACAAGGTACATGCGGTAACGTTGTGTAGGTCATCGAGCCCCTCAAAATCTAAACCCTCTTCATCCTCCTCATCCTCCACTAACAGCTCATATCCTCTAGCAATGGCCTTGGTCTCTTCCACTATAAATTGATGATTCACCATCCCAACATCATACACTGCCCCTTCTTCCTGGGCAACCGCAACCTTAGTCTCCTTGATAAGCCGAGTATGGATCCCAACCATCATTTGGGATAGTCGTCCATCCACTGAAGGTTCCCTTGCTTCCAGAACTTGTAGTAGGTTTCTTTCAGCATCTGATTAACCATCTCACAAAAGTTGCTAGACTTGTCAACTTCGGGTTGAAGGGACACCACCTTGTTCACATACTGTTCTTTTTCTTTCCTCAACCGGACCTTCTCTGACTTCAGCGCATCAAAATCTCATCCTCGTAAGCATCCTTTTTTTTATGCCACTCATCCTAAGACTTCTTCAATTCAACAAAGACTTCCTGGGACTTTTTCATCTTAACCTTAAGAGATCAGATCCGCTCCAGGTCCTTCTGCCTAGCTTCGTCAATAGAACTCACGGCCTCATCGATCTGAGCCTTGCATGATTTAGTAGCCTCTCTCATCGCTTCCTCCTTGGCTTTCTTTATCTCAGCCACACAAGACGCTTCAACAGCATCCAATTTTACATCCTTCTCCCTAAGTGCTCTATGGAGATCCTCCACCTCTAGTCGCAACCGTACATTAACAATCCCGACTTCTTATCTGGCCTTGGCTAAACGAGATTGATAGTCAATAATTTTTCTAGTCTCGTCAGTGATCTGGACCATTCTCATTGTCGGGTTGGTGAAGTCAAGAGTTTTTACCTCATCTAAAATTCGAACCAGAGGATTCGAGGCAGGAGGAACTCGGTATCAGAATCCATAGGGTGGAGACCCGCATAGCCAGGATTGATGTCAGGATGATTCCCGAAAGGGTTCCTCATTGGAGTTGAAAGTCTAAGAAATAAGTATCGACGTTTTCTACCAATAAATCATTAGGCCCCTCTTGTGCTTCGGGGCCATATGGATTTTGGCGACGGCGACGGGAAGAAGTTTGAGAACCAGGGGAGATAGCATCTTTGTCCGAAGACCTTTTGTGTTTTTAAGACATCTCGTGGCTTTCTCCTTTCCGAAGCCTGACGGAGTCTCCTCGACATTCTCCTGCGGAGGCCTTTCCTTTTGAGAGGCACTCTTAGGAGGAATGGAGGCCCCTTTCATCAGTTTGAATTGGTCAAGTTTCCGAGATATCTCGTTCCTTTTCGGATTTATTCTTTTTTTTGCAAAATAAATAACAACTTTAGAACAGAGAAACGGAGAGACAATAACACAGGGCATGCAAGACACTTGGATACTACAGGCTACCATAAACCCTTAGGGGAGACAGGATCAAGTGGCCGGGACTGGGTCTCACTCAATAGAGGAATACACTAGGACGGGACTCCACTTAGAGGAAGGATACACTGCAACTGGCTTCATTTGCTTAGGGAGTAAGTGGAGGTTGGGACTTATCTAAAAACCAAAAAAAATTCAAGAATTACCCCAAAGTCCATACTGAAATCGAAAGTACCTGGAGAGAACCCGAATGTTTCACTAATCCCCGCTCCACATTGCACTGGGATAACAGGCACTCCGCTCAGGTCATCCATTGTCGCATTCTCTTGAGAAGGCTCAGCGACCAAAGTTGGCCCAGATATGGGCTCGGACTGATCTAACTGCTCAGGCCACTCCCACACGGCCTCCATGTTATTCAAGGGGGTCTTGTCCAAATCTTTGCTTCTTATAAACTCCACATCCTGAGAAGCATGAGCCTCCGACTCTGTTGCTCCAGAATCTCCTTCCGACCCTTGCTCATCCTAGCTATCACCTTCTAAACGAGAACCCTCCTCGTCATTAGGAGAAGGAGCATCTCATATGCACAAAGATTTCCCCGAATGGGGAGGACAAACTGTACTCTTCTTACACCTTAGTTTCTTCGGGGCTCCGGCCCCTTCGCCCTCTTCCGCCAATTCCTTAACTTTACCAGTGTCTCCCCATTCTCCTTCGGCTCATGTTTCCCTCTCAGCGGAACTTAGCCTAATCTTAAACATGGATTTACCGGAACCAATCGGGTTGTAGAAACAGAGGGCTGTGTCGTGAAGCAAGAACGAGGCTTCCCTCTTACCTCAGGAATAGCTAAGATTTCCTTGGCCATCTTCTTCAAACCTTCATCCTCTGCTGCCTCTACACAACCTGAAAATACGAAGCATTAGGAAACCAAGTTGACAGAAAACTTAGAAGAGGATATAAAGGAAACTTGCACCCGAAAGTGAAAGCATGTTGAGGGACGGCATCATCAAGCACAAAGAAATACTCCTTAAACATACTAAAATTCGAATATAATTCAAGGATAGGCTTGAACTTATGAGATGAATCTAAACTGATGAAGGGGCTCCCTTTTCGGTAACTTCTCACATTGTACAAGTACCTGATCTCTCTATGGGTAGGGGTCTCTAATAATGCTTCACAAATATCAGATATAAGCAAGTAAAGATTGCATAGGAGTTCGGTTGAAGCTGCAGAGGAGCGACTATCAGATAGATTGCAAAACTGGAGATCCAACGGGTAAATGGAGGAATTTCACCATATATGCAGTGGTATTTGCTGTATTCCATGTATCCTTCTAGGGTAGAGCATGCCCCTGTCATTTGGCCCAAGTAGTAGCATGTCCCGGCGAACAATCCCAAATGTCATAGCTATGGGGTTAAGCTTTTCAATGGTTTGCTAGGATAACACTAAGAAGGATTCGCTAGCGTCTGATTGGGAGCATAGCCCTCAACCAAAGAATATGCAAAGCTAGGTTGTTTGGGAAGATTAGTGGAAACCTTAGAAGAAGAAACACCAGTTCTGGCAGGCTGTGAAGATGCACGCTTAGATCGAAGCTCACAACCAGACAACATTTTCTTTCCTGCACGAGGAAATAAAAAGCAGGCATAAGTTCAACACACCAATAGCTATGCAATTGTAATAAGAGTAAAGCAGTAGTGATGGATTTAATACATTAGAAATCGTGCAATCATATCTAGAAAGTAAACGCTCATGGAAAAACTCCTATCATCTGGTCTGGTTAATACCACACACCGAACCAAACCATCAGAAACTCAAGCTACTACTCCAAGGGTTCCCCTCTTAACTTGGCTTATCTGTAACCACCAAGCATAGGCTAATCTGGTCCAGAATCACTCCATCGCCGGTCCAAACCCAAATAGTGTCATGGTGCCGAACCAAATCCACCAAGCACTGTACAATAACTGCTTCGATTCAACACCCATTCCCCAACAGGCCAGCCGCGTTTGTTGCCATTCCATCTAAAGACCTCTCTTAATCCCTAGCCTAACACACTAAGAAACCAAACACAATATGAAATAAATCCTTCCTCCCTCGATAGCCACAACATAACTCGACCTCCATCATTTCGACCCTATAACGCATAACTGAATAATTGCAAAATCTTACTGCTCCAACTTGAAATTGCAAAAAAATTCACCTTTGTCGAATCATATCGAGGTTGCAGCACTCATTCAAATGTGCCTCCTCCCTGATCTCGAATGAAATACCCTCTCCACTTACCAAAAACTACAGAGTAAATTTAGAATAAAAACCATAGGACTCCTCAAAAAATCCTAGGATAGATTTCGAATTTAAGAAGCTACCTTACCTCAGATGAAGTTGAAGTAGGGAAAAGATGAATTCGAGCATTGGGAACTTCAGGAGATATGAAAAGAATTGGGAATTTTTGGAGTTTGGAAGTGGAAGAAGGAAATAAAGGAAGGAGAAAGAGTATTAAACGAAAGGCAGATGAGCAGGGAAGATGAAACGTTTTCTTTTTAGTCCGGTAATAACGCTTCACCGGTTGGAAGAAAGTTGAGGCCGAACCAAACAAATCACATCGTACGGAAATATGACGTACTTTGGGAGGCAAGTGTTGGCTCGGTTTTTTAGCATGCAACGGTATAGAAAGAGCGAAGGCGAAGGAAAGGAGAATAGATAAAATTGGATTATGGTGTAGAACGCAGGGATGCCGGACCAAACATCTGGTTGTATTGGGACATTGAAAATTGTATAACAAACAACCTAAAGGCAACTTAACCAAATTCGAACTCGGAGGTGTTTGCCTAATCTTTGTGCAAACATACTATATCTTAAAATCAACTATACATATCAGAGAAGGACTCAATTGGACTCAACTTAAATAAATGAAACTGATTGGTTAACATAGAAATTTTGAACTGTTTGACTTTACTAGTGCCTTCATGTGTAACCTACAGTGCTCTCCAAATTTCATATGCATACTTACACATAGAAATCCTATTGAATTCATTCTTATCTAATGAGCAAAAATGAAAGTTCATGGCTTTAGAGTTGTTATGTGAAAGTATCTTTTGGTCAATAGTCCATTGTGCAAATTCAGCTTGGGTTTCAGCGTACTCATGTAATATTCAAAATATCTAAACCACTTGACTATGAATAAATTTTCATTCTACATGACCAATAAGTATAATTACTATCATTAAAAAGTGGGGGTCTGAGGGAAAAATGGCGGACTCCCTGTTTCCTGAACCTCCTCCCTCTCCTTTGATTCCCTCATCTCCCTCTTCTCTAATTCCTCCTCATCCCTCATCTCTGATTCCTCCTCCTCCCTCATCTCCGATACCTCCTCCTCCATCTTCGATACCCCCGCCTACCACATTTTCGATTCCCCCTCATCCCTCATTATCCACTCTTCCAACCTCTTCTTGTTCTTCTCCTTCATCTCATTCCAATCCTCAATCATGTCTACATTCTTTGGATCGATCCTCTCTGTTATCAGATATGAATTTTATCAGATATGAATTTTCCTTCTCTATTTGATAATATGGTTCGAAAGCTGAATAATAATATTGTTCAGATTACAAAGTCTTCTAACATAGGCAATAATTGGTCATCGCTATTCAAGAAAAAGCCAAGAAATGTTGGAGTTTTTGTTCTTATTCAGTTTGAAATTATTAAAGATGGTAAACCGAAACCAATACCTGAAGAAGTTAAAAGAGAAGGTATTAAGTACTGGAGTGATCATTTGGTAGGTTTTTTCTTGGATGGATCTATCTCTTATCTTACTATAACAAAGCACTTGAGAAGAGTTTGGAGATTGAAAGGTGAAGTTGATATTAAGTCCGACAATGAAAACTTTTATTTTAGTTTCTCAAATGATCAGGACAGAATGAAGATTTTACAATCTGATCCTATTTTTATAAAAGGAAAAATGTTCATCATAACAACATGGAATCCATCATATGGATATGTTCAAGAACAAATTAAAAAAGTTCCAATTTGGGTTCATTTTTATAGAATTCCACTCATTGCTTGGACTTTAATTGGAATTAATTGGTTATCATGTCATGTTGGAAAGTTGATTTGTCTTGATGAAAGTACAGAAAAATTAACAAGATTCAAGTATGCTAAAGCCTTGATAAAGGTATCTCCTGAACAAGAACTTCCTGATTATATTATAATTGATGAATTAGGTGATAGCTGTCCATATGTTAAGGTTGTCTATGACTGGAAACCAAAAATATGTTGTAAATGCAAAGTATTTGGGCATGAAACTAAGAATTGTTCTGGAAATTGTAAGGTTGAGAGATTTGGAATGAATATTGAAAGTGATATTGGAGAAGCAGATTGTAGTGAATATATTTATCAGGAAATATCATAGGAAAAGGTAATGAAGGCTCACAATTCATAAAAATACAATATAAAAACCAAGAAAATCTAGAGAAAGAAGGAAATAGAGCAAGAAACTTTTATTAACGACAGTATTCCACTAGAAATTGGGAAGAAGAATTTGGATCAACAAAATAAAGTTCTAAAAGAAACAGAGTCTTGTCTAGATACTGAAACAACAGGTTTGAATAAGGAGCAAAGGAAGATGGATGGTAAGGGCTATGCAGAAAATATTACTACTACAAATGCCTTCATGGCATTATCAGATTTAAGTGAAGAATCATTCAATAATGATATAATAAAAGGAAATGAGGCTTCTACTGTCAAAACTGGAAATACTCAAGATGTCATAATTTCAAATAAAAGTCATGGCTCTGATGCAGATAATATGATTAGTAATAGTTCATTTGTAAAGGAAACAGTGGTTACATTTGGGATACATTTACAAAATGAGATTGTAGGGGAGAAATCAAATGAAAATGAGAAATATGGATCTTGTAAGGAACAAGAAAAAGTATTTTCACAAAATGGCAAAGCTTTGGAAAACATGAGAGATATGAATATTAATTTTCCTATGAGTAGGAAAGAAGCACATAAGCAGTTGGAACAAGAAGGCAGTACAATCTCAAACATGAATAATGGAAATGTTGAAGACACAGTCCCTATGACTCAGAGAAAATTAAATTCAGACCCTATTGTAGAAAAGCAAATTGATGATAACCCTGTACAAACTTCTCCATATATCAATATAGTTCCACCTGCACATGTAATATTACCTCCACCACCTTGTAAATCAAAGGAAGCAAATGTAGATCAGACCTTACCTGTTAGTAAAAAAGGAAAAAGAGGAAAAAAGAAAGTTTCTTTCATTGAGTCTACTAATGATCTCAACAATGGTGATAGCTTTAATATTGATGAAATTCAGCCTAAAAATAATAATGAGTCTCCATTATAAAACAAAGGATCTTCAATTCAGACAAGTGGTAATAGGCATACAAGAAAGCATCCTATACAACTATTATCACCTAATATTTTATGATGATGAATAACAATATTGCATACTGAAATTTTAGAGGAGGGCATCTATCCTCAAAGCAAACAGAAGTGAAGAAATTGATTAAGGATGAAAAAATACAACTTATTACTTTAAGTTAAACAAAGTTAAACAAGTCAATGACTGAAAAAACTTGTAAGTTTATTGCTCCAAATTGGTTATATGAGGATAATCTGCAAAGTGCTCCATATGGAAGAATATTAGTACTTTGGAATTCAGCAATTTTCAAACTGTCAAAATTAATGGAAAATGATCAAATTATTCATTTTAACACCGTATCCTTGCTTTCAAATACTTCTTTTCTGATTTCTTTTGTTTATGCTCAAAATAGTTTAGACAGAAGACTCTCTTTTCTCTCCAATCTATCATCTCTTGTTCAACCAAATATACCTTGGATAATACTAGGAGACTTTAACTGTATGTTTTCATCTGACCAAAAATTTGGAGGAATTCCTCTATTTATTAAAGATATATCTCCTTTGAAACAAGCTCTTATCAATTCTTCTCTTAGCCATATTCCTTATGTTGGAGCTGAATTTACGTGGAATAATAAAAATAAAAATGGTCCAAGAACTTTTTGCAAGCTTGATCATGCTTTTCAAAACATCCATTCTCTAAACATATGGCCTAATCTTCTCTGTAATTTCCTAAATCCTTCCATTTCTTATCACTCTCCAATTATCTTATCATGGGGAGAGAATGCTATTAGGAGAAACCCCTCTTTTAAATTTTATAAATCTTGGACTAACCACAAAAAATTCCATAGTACTGTTATACAGGTTTGGCAGGAAATAATTTTTGGAAATCCATTATATATTCTAAAAGCAAAGCTTCTAAGGTTGAAGTCAAAACTAAAAATCTGGGCTAAAGAAAATTTTGGTGATGGATCAAAAATATCTGATGGAATAAGAGAGAAACTTTATTATATACTACAACAACTTTAGCAGGATCCAATGAATACAACATTAGCTTGTCAAGAATCAGACTTATCAAATGAATCACATGAGGCAGCTATGATGAGAAAATAAGTTCTGCATGAAATTAATGATAAGCAAGGAGATAGGAATACAAGATACTATCATGATTCAATTAAAGTAAAACAGGCCAGAGAAAGGATATTGAGAATAACTGACTTGAATGGAGTAATGCAGGATAATGATGAATCCATTACAAAGGCTTTCATTGATTATTTCTCTTCTATACTAGCTAATCCTATTCCAATGATCCCAAATCTTCTTCCACTCTATAAAATGCAAACACCTTACTTGGATAATGATCAAGCTAGCAAACTGATTAAAGGGTTATCATCTGAGGAGATTGAAAGGGTAGTTTTTTCTCTAAAATTTGATAGTAGTGGAGGACCTGATGGTTTTAATGCATTCTTCTATCAAAATTCATGGAAAATAATTAAACTAGATGTAATCAAAGCAGTTCAACATTTCTTCTCTCATAAAAAATTGCCCACTGGTGTAAATGCTACTAATATAGCTCTAGTGCCAAAAAGTACTAACCCGGTCAATGTTGCAGAGTTTAGACCAATTTCATGTTGCAATGTGCTTTACAAAATTTTATCCAAGGTAATAGCTAGTAGACTGCAGACTGTTTTGCCTTCAATTATATCAAGCAATCAAGTAGCATTCATGCCTTAGAGAAATATCAGTGATAATATTTTATTAACTCAAGAGCTTATAAGAGGATATGGAATTGGAAAAATATCACCTAGATGTATGTTGAAGCTTGACATACAAAAAGCTTTTGATTCTATTGCATGGAGTTCTATTATAGCAATTCTATCTAGAATGAATTTTCCTAAACCAATGCTGGCCTGGATATATACCTGCATATCAACCACACATTTCTCTATTCTAAGAAATGGATGTTCAAAAGTTTTTTTCAAAGGAACACAAGGGGTACGTCAAGGTGATCCAATATCTGCTTACTTATTTATTATAGTGATGGAAATACTGAATATAATGATAATTGAGCAAGTGCAATGGAAGAAAGTGGAGCTACATCCAAAATGCAAGGATCCACTCATAACTCATCTATTATTTGCTGACGATCTAGTTATTTTTACCAAGCCAACAATTAAAAATATTACCACTATACTTGAGGTATTGGACAAATTTTATGAGATGACTGGTTTGAAGATAAATTTGAAAAAATCACATATTTTAATAGCAGGACTAAGTGATAATCTGAAAGCTAGTATTATTGCATATTCAGGTCTTAAGGAGATGTATCATAATGCCAGATATCTTGGATTACCACTAATCACTGCAAGAATTACAAAATCTGACTGTCTCCCATTATATGAAAAGATCACTGATAGATTATCTATCTGGCCAAATACAAAATTATCACAGGAAGGAAGATTAGTTATTATTCAGAGTATTGCAAGTGCAATGGCAAATTATTGGATGAGACATTATATTCTTCCAAACAAACTGATATCAATGATTAAAAGTACATTGAATAGATTTCTATGGCATGGTGATCCATTTTCCAAAAAGCTCATTCCAATATCTTTTATGAAGATTCAGTTGCCAAAAAAGGAGGTCTTGGCATAACAAATTTAAAATTATGGAATATAGCAGCTATCTCAGTTTATTTTGACAAAATTCTCTCAAGAAAAGAAGACCATTGGACACAGTGGGTAATAAAGAATTTTATAAAAGGAAAAGACTTTTGGTCGATGAATATTCCCAATGTAAGCAGCTGGAGTTGGCGTAATATACTAAATTTAAGATCTACCTTTCTGCCAATCATACAGTGTAATCCACTTGAGAACAATGAACTGCAATTCTGGTCATCACCTTGGGCAAATACTGGTTTAATTATCCAAGAACTTCTACTTTATTCTTTAAAAATGCAGACTGGAATCCCTTTAAATGCTAAAGTATCATCCTATATTGCTGATGGATCAGTTGTCCTTCCTTATTGTAGTTCTATTCAAGTTAGAAAATTATGGCAATCCTTATCATCTCTGGCTCTTCCTTCTACAAAACTTAATGTACTATGGACAAGTAAAGGAAGGAAACATACAATATCTCTAGTGTACAAAGCTTTATTAGACGATACAAATGTAGGTAATTTTCCATGGGCTTCAAGAATATGGATGGAAAAATCGCCTGCAAAAGAAAATTTGCTGCTATGGAAAATAATGGCGAATGCACTAAATACAAAGCAGAAATTAACTTGCTTGTGAGTAATAAGCAATGAAGATTGTGTTCTATGTCATAACCAACCTGAAACTAACACACATTTATTTTTTGAGTGTAATTATACTTATGAAATATGGTGCAAGTTACTAGCTAATGGAAATTTTCACAAACCAGTTAAAAACTCAAGAATTGAATGGTTCAATATATACAAGGCAACAAGGTGGAAGACTCCGAATACAGTAATTCTTATGATTATTTTGAAGATTTTTGTATATGAGATATGGAATGAAAGGAATAGAAGAATCTTTGATTTGAAGATGGAAGCTGCAGCTGCAATATATAGTAAAATAAATAAGAGAATTATATCCAAAATAAGTAGATTGAAGTGAATTATGACATGTATTGATGTTTTTAGTTTTATGTCAAATAGTAGAAATGCTGGTATATTGTGATAATTAGCTTTTGTTATAAGGTTGTAATGTTGTATGTAAACGTATATGAGTTTTGAATGAAATGGGCAGGGCTCGCTTAGCCCATTGCTTTTTTTAGAAAAAAAGTGGGGGTCTAGCAGTAGATTCATCTTCCACAAAAGTGTTGAAAAGTGAACTACCAATGTTGCTAGCCATTTAAACTTTAAAAAAAACAGATTGTGAATCTTTTGAAAACCTAATGCTCTGATACAAAATGTGAGTTTTGGAAGTATGGATTTTAAGGATATTTCAACACTAGAGGAGGATGAATAATGTTTAATGATATATGTATATCTTTTAAAAATTATTTAAAGAATTTTATCAAAACACATATAATCAACACATAATTCAACTACAGATGCAGACATGGATAAAAGTAAATGCAATAGAATAAAAAGAAAAGAATCAGAGAGATCACACCAGGGATTTTATACTGGTTCAAAGTTATCCTACATCTATTCCTGTACAATTTCTTGTACCTATTTCCTTTTAAAAAATGGCCCACTCTTGCACGGCAGCGGGCCAACCAATACAATCTCTATTTCAAGGTTATGAGAGACATCCTCTAGATTTTGCGAGCTCTAGGTACACTCATTTGATTTTACTCGGGCTACAAGCACATCCATTTAGATTTCAAGGACAGGTAGAACACCCACAATTATTTCAGTATGATTTGAAAGAGTTTACAAAATCATTTCCTTGATCTTGAGTACAAATAATCCTACAGCCTCTTGAATAGCGCTTTGATCTTGATTTGAGAAAGAGAGATGATTGAAATCTGTAAGTAAATAGTAGAGAATCAAATCAATGTGTTTGGATTTGATTCTGATTGAATTTGAGAAATTTTTAGGTAAAAATGGTTTTGGAAATAAAAGGTGTAAAAGAGGACAGAAAGAATGAGAAATTAGTTAATAAAATTTGTTTTGGAAATCCCTATTTATAGATAAACAATAGTCATGTCCATTCGCAAGAAGATACGACGATCCATTCAAAACTTGATTTTGAAAACAACGACGTATATGTCGACATATAGGGTCATGGTATGTTGAGATACACTTTACAATTTAGAAAATCACTTTACAAAATATTTTGAAAATACTAAGCTATGTAAAGTATTGTTATATTTTGTAAAATCATTTAAACATATTTTAATCATAATTAAGCTTAAGAAAACGTTATAAAATTATTTTGAAATATTTTAATATATAAAGGATTAAGTATAAATTTCTTTTCAAAAATAAATATGCAAAAATAATATATAATGTACAAGTGAATATATATATATATATATATATATATATATCAAAATAGAAGATATTTAAAACTGACAAATCATAGAAATTAGAGAGTATATTAAAAATCATTTAGAGAAAATGGAGAGAGACCAAAAATGTGCTACTAGGATTTCAACAAAATAATCTACGACTCTATAACTTATCTTGATATCTTGAAATCTTTAAACTCGTGAATCTTCAATCTCGACCACTTGAAACTTTATATCAACCTCTTGAACCTTGTTTATCATACTATATAGTCTTGTCAATCAATATCCTGCAATATATACTATATATATATATATATTTCTTTTATATAATATCATATGGTTATTGTCATTAAAACTAATGCCTAAGGTCGTAACAGAAAGTGCTGGTCGTGCGGTGAAATTTCCTTCAACAAAAGTAGAGGTAGCATCCATATTACTTTGAATATCAAATGAACTTTGTTGTGGTTAAATGATGGTCCTACTCCGATACCAAATGAAAGTCACCATGGATCGAGTAATTTGAATTATTCTACTACATCAAATAAATTATATAAATATCTAACTACTAATAGATATGTAATGGAATAAAGTAAAGAAAGTAAAACCGATCACACCACATATTTTTATACTAGTTCAAATTTCCCATTCTACGTCAAATCCCAAACCTTTTTGGATTTAACCAACATCCTTACTCATCCTAGAGGAATAGGTTTATAAACTGCTCGAGCTACCAAATAGGATCTCCAACAAGACTTCGATTACAAATAGTAGTAAAGTTTTGGACTTTGTGTACTCTTGAACATCGCTACGCCCTTCCTATAATCTCCACTTGAGTGATATAGGTGAATGCATGTGAGTTTATGGAAGTAGAACACCTAAGAAAATATTGAATTGTTGTTCTTTGGTGATATTGAAAGTTTCAAAACTGAAAGCACTTGAGGTTTCTGGAGAATACAAGAAATTTAGAATTATATAAATTAATCTCTAATCTTAATTTATTGTTGTATATATAGATGTTAAAAAGCTTCTTCCAACAGTTGCAATTCTGTAGAGAGAAACCATTAATAGAATAGTTGCAACCACTGAAGAAGAAGATACAACCTTTGAGAGAGGTGAGAAGTGTCCATTCGAAATATTGTTGTTGCAAAGAAATCATCTGGAAATATTGCCTGAACATCTTGTTTTGAACATTTAAAATAATAATAAAAATTTGGTCAAAAGTTGCATGTTTTCAGGTATCTAAATTAAACTCCTAGAATCTGAATATAAATTATAAAGACCAGAGAATTTTTAGTTCGAAATAGAATGTCCCTAGACATCTTTTTAATGCTCCCAAACGTTTGAGTTCCTGAGACTTTGAAATGATTTTTGAGTGTTTAAAATTATTTTGATGCAAATATGTAAACCATATCACTCATGGGAGATTGTACATGCATATCTAAGACATTAAAACTAGACTTATAGCTCTTACAAATATTTATCTTCATGTAAGCTCTTGTTGGTGTGTCAATGTAGCGTATTGAGTCTCCAATGTCTTTGTGTCATCAAATATGTGTATTCAAAGCTTTTTTTTGATTTCATGTACCTGTATGTTAGCTTAAAAAATCTTTTGATATAGTATAATTGTATGGTAGTTTTAATTAAAATCCAACATGAGAGGTTCTAACAAAAATAATGTCGGTACCAACATGAATCATGTTGATATTGACATGATTTTCTTAGTGCAAATCACATTCTCTCCTATACTTCATCTTCTATCTTCAATTCTTTAGGTTTTGAGCACTTTTGCCTTAGAAATCAAGTTGTTACCAAGATGTTCCGACACATCTAGTACTTGTCCTTTTCTGTAGAGCCTTTTGGAGTTATTCACCAACTCCTTCGAAAATGGGCCTCGAGACTATCACTTTAGCCAACCAAACCTTGACCATAGCTTTGGAAGCCACCAAAGTATCTGAAATCATATCGATATCGACCTGAAAAGAGGTCGGTATTGACTTGAAAAGAGGTCGGTACTAGCCTCTCCCTTTATAGCATTTTTGCTCTTCGACTCTTTAAAGTCCTTTTCAATGCTATTCTAAACTTACCTACATATCCTTGAACTATTTCGTTTACATTCCATTATCTAGATTCATTTGAAAGCTGCTTAGTACAAAAGATAGACAACACTAGTCTCCCAAAGTACGCTTTTGTTTGAAACAAAGCGTGCATTGGATCAAAAAAAGTGCATATAACCATCCACGCAAGTCCATTGGCCATCCTTGCTCTGCCATTCTAAGGGCATCCATTCAACTTCAACTACTTTAAATAGCAGTAGTATCACTTTCCCTGCCAAGATCAAGATCCAAATTACTTCGAAGATCATATCACACCCTGGCCAGGTGAAAGTTCCTCTATTTTCTTTTTCTCTTTTGTTTTTTATATAACGAACAATTCATGTCTACACCACCCCCTCATGTCAGTACCGACATGAAATGATGAGTCACGCCTACAGTATAAGTTTCCATACTTAGCATTTTGCATTCCCACATTCATTTTTTCCCCTACCCTCCTATTTCAACTCGACCCTAAATACTTGTGAGTTCATCTCCTTAGCCATCATCGTCCATAGTCAACCACTTAGCACTGCTGGCATTAACTCCTAGCTGTCGTCGTCGCCAGTTCTCTATTTCGAAAACCATAGTCCTTCTTAAAGAATTCAAACCTGAATTCTTCCAGTTCCTGGATTCAGATCTAATTCAAGATGGGTAGTCAAAATTTCACACCATGGTAGTCGTAGTTGTGGCTACTTATAACAACCTACACCTCAATGTCCCCAATTTTTGGCTTAATCGAAAATTCATAGTACATTAGAGTATAGATCATTAGTTGGTGTCCTGTAATAAAAAAAATATCTATCTAAATAAAATCACTCCAGAATAGTAAAATATAGTAGAACATATAAACTGACTAAGGCCACCACCTTGGATCCAATATTATTCCTTGGATATCTAGTGGCCATGTTAGTACTGGACATGCATGTAAAGACCCATCTTTCTACCGTTCCCGACTTGTAACGACATCATGTCCCTCTTAATCTATCATGTTGATTGTAATAATGAAGGATCAGAAAAATGTTATGATAACTGGTAAATTACATATTTTATCCATAACACTAGTTTATGTCGATTGATTCCATTATGTGTTATGTATATTATTTAGAGCTTAATCATTTTGACTTTACATACTTTTACAGTACGTTAACCTAATCCAAGGTATAACGTGTATATATACATATACATAAGTATCATTGTCCCCCATGAATAAGGATACATTTCCTACTAGTATCCGTTACTGCGCACTACACCGGGTATCCACCAACAATTTCTAAGCCGAACTATCCACATACACCGAGGAACCTCCCGTTAGTTCCTAATAATGACATTACAACTAATTAACAATATTACTAACAATGACATTACAACTCAATTAGTTGTATTCTATCTTGTCTCAAAGACTAATCAAAGGGTTAACTAGCCCACTTTCTAACAACAACAAACATTGAGGCAATTGCATATCACGTATGGAACCTATACTATAGTTCATATTTAGGCATAACCTAAGTCTTTCTATGACCTCTATAGGATCAATGGCGCTCTTGAACTAATGTATATAGCCATACTCCTCAAATATATGCTACTAACAGTGTCGACATGGTGCCAAGATTTCACCCACCGCCAAATTAGATTACCTAATGCAAACAAGGAAATGCCCACCTTGTTACTTAGTGCCCCCATGTTGGGATTGAAGTAGACCATAATCGGCTATTTAAGGCTTCAAACCCAAGACGAGCCACTTTTAATATATTCCCTACACCAATATGTGCATGTACATTTCCAGGAGTCCTACAATTGGAGATGTCCCGCATCAATACAATGTATACACAGCTGTTGGTAGTCTCTTTTTAAGGGCATACTTTTGTTGTGTAACATTACTGATCTCGCATTCCAACCCAAACTAATGACCATTCGTAACATCCTCTATCTAGAGGCCTAAAGCTAAGCACTGCAGATGCTGCAGTCATCTATAGTATTAACTTCCAGTGACTAAATACCGCTATGTTAATAGTATCCATGGTATCAAAATTACTTGAATATGAAACAAAATCACAGAATTAAAAAAAAAATAGTATTTCTAATTACGTATCAAAATACAAGTTTCATATCGAGATTACAAAATCCCATAATCATTTCCTGGTTCGGATAATATATAATTATTACATAAATACGCGAAGAGCGACATATGAAGTTGCCTCCTTGCTTGACTAGAGCATTATAGTCATAACTGAAATAATACAACAAAGTGGAAATAAACAAAATAAAATAGCAACTCCTAAATAGCTTTACATCATCCTCCTGCTCGTCTGCGGTGGCTTTATTCGTCATCCTACTAAAAACCTATAAACCTCAATCCTCAGCCTACTCAAATCAATTTTGAGCACCCGAGAGTTTAAAGGGAAAAACATAAACTTCGTGTTGGACATAAAACCTGATGTGAATAATATTATACATCTTGGTTATTTGATATTAAGTGAGACCATGCCGCTTAGTGGAATGGATTTCCCATCACTAACATCCTTTAAAAACATATCTTTTGCAAATCATAATCATAAGACCAAAACCGGTCAAAAACTATAAAGCATTATCATGTAAGCATAAATATCAGGTAACAAATGGACTATCTATCCGAATGCTATAGTTTTGTTTAGCTAACTACTAACGATTGGCTGACTCAGGCCTACCAGACAATATAAAAATAATAATCCAACATCTGTTAGATACTTCTTTTTTTGGAGGATCTGTCCCTAACTTAACTTCTCCTGGGGTTACCTGATCCTAAAGGTTTTGCGGGCTCACCAATAATCTATCTCTATATAAATATATTCTTTCTTTGTGTAACATCATTTTAGTCTTACCTGTAACAAAGCTCTATACACTGGAATTTTGGACTAAATTAGCTAAGGGCTAATAGCTAATATTTAGGGCGCGACTCTATACCAGTCTCATATGGTATACAAATATCTAAGTCATTTCACTTAGGGTAATCTTCCCTCAAATTTTCCGTGAAAATATTTTCTTCTCAAATTGATTTAAAACATTTAAATCAAACTTAAATAAGGAAAATATATACTCTATGCTTTACTCAAATCAACTTGACATGTTATATATACTTACACAAATCTTTGTTAATGAAAACATTTAAACCTTTGAAAGTACCCCTTTCAACCCATTGAAAGTACCCCTTTCGAAACCATTGAAAGTACCACTTTTGAAACGAAGTAAACCGTTTATAACCTAAGCCAAAAGGCCAAAACATTCTTTTCAAAACCATTCATAACTACCTTTCGAAAACATAGAAAAGCACCACCTTCTAAAGCATTAAAACCTTAGACATCCCATCTTTAAATCACTTTAACACTACCTTTTAAAAGAATGGAAATCTTCCTTTTAAACCTTTCGAAACCATTGGGGAACCACCCCTTGGAAACCTTTCTTTAAACCGCTCGAAAGCATCAAAACCTATATAAACAACAAGCCTTTCGAAAGCATTTGGGTTCAATTTAAAACATGTGGAATCCTTCTGAAACCATTCGAAATTAACTCATTCGAAACCTATATAATCATTTTCTTCACTAGAAAATTAATATAAAATCTATATTAATTCAGAAAATTATAAAAATTGAAATCCATCTCTAAAATATCATTTCTGATCTAAATCTAAGTTGCAAGGCATTTGGATGTCATAATAGGGTTTTCACATCAAAACATATCATAAAACCTACATGAATAAGCATAAATCATCAACAACCATATATAAAAATTTAATCATTCAATAACATGGCATGACCTTGCAAAATAATTCGGATTATTAACCTTAAAACCGAAATCAATAAAAAATATGAGATGTATTCATTATTCACCTTAGCTTTGAGATTAAGGAGTTGAGATTTGAATAGATTACTCTTTCTTCCTTTAGCTTATCTTCATATTGTTCTTGCTAATGGTAGTCGGCCTCTAATTTAATTTTGTTTTGCAAACGAACATGTAAATGAATGAGTGTAAGGGTTTAGGTATTAGAATGTGTCTTTTTCCAACTTCGCCCTCACTATTACCTCTATCTAATTTAATTCATGTTAGCTCATTTTGGTTTATTCATTAATATGGCACGACTACCGCCACTAATCACAAATCTCAATCCCCTAATCACCACATTATTTTATTTATTTAGCTAATTAAATATCCTAAATAATTATACTAAAAATTAGGGTCGTTACTGACTCCCATCCTTAAAGAATTTCATCCTCAAAATTACAATAATGTGCACAAAAAATCAATCAAAAAGGTAAAACATACCATCAAACAAATTAGGATAAGCATCTTTAATCACGCTCTCTGTCTTCCAAATACAGTCTCTCTCACCGTCGATCCATTAGACTTTTATTAGTCCGACTGTCTTGTTCCTTAGCCTCTTCTCATCTCTCGCGATTATACGAAACAACTTTCTAACTATAGTCAAGTCCGACTCTACTACTATGTCATCTAACAGAGTCGATGCTATAGTAGACTCGAAATCTCTAAAATGCTTCCTTAGATGAGAAATATGGAAAACATCATGGAATCCTCCCAAACTACTCGGTATATCTACTCTATAAGTGAGTTTCCCGATCCTATTACGATAGGAAATGGTCCTACGAACCTCGATGCCAACTTTCTAGTTTTCCCAAATCTAATCATGCCCTTCATCGGTGATACTTTAACAAATACATGATCTCCAACAGAGAAATCTATGTCTTTCCATCTTCTATCTGCATATATCTTCTGCCTAGACTGAGCTTCATTCATCCTATCTTGAATCAACTCAATCTTCTCTACAGCTTCTCTAACTAAATCTGGACCAAGAACCAACTATCCCCTGTCTCTAACCAACAAACGGGAGATTTGCATGGCCTTCCATACAAAGCTTCAAACAGTGCCATCCTTATACTAGTTTGATAACTGTTGTTATACGAAAACTCGACTAAGGGTATATGATCTTCCCATGATTCCCCAAAATCTAACACACAAGCTCTTAACAAATCCTCGGTTAACTCTTTCTATTTTCCCATCAGTCCATGGATGGTAAGCGGTACTCATCTTGAGCTTGGTTCTAAAATCTCCTGTAAACTCTTCCATAACTCATAGTGAATAAGGAATCTCTATCGCTTACGATACTACTAGGAATTTCGTGCCATCTAACCACATTCTTCATAAATAACTTAGTCAAAACAGGTGCCGTCCTAGTTGATTTAATTGGAATGAAATGGGCACTCTTAGTCAATCTATCCATTATGACCCATGTACTTTCATTTCCCCTACTAGATCTTGGCAACTCATCTATAAAATCCATATAAATAGAATACCATTTCCTTATCAGAATATCTAATAACTGAAGCAACCCACTTGGCTTCTGATGTTTGGCTTTTACCTGTTGGTAGTTCAGACATTACTTCACCCACAATCCTACATCCCTCTTCATATCTTCCCAGAAGAAACTTCTCTTCATATCCTGATACATCTTAGTTCCTTTCGGATGAATATTGAACTTCGAACAATGGCATTCCTCCAAAACTTCTTTCCTAATTTCCCCGACATTCGGAACACACAACCTCCTTTTCTTTTTCAACCACCCATTCTGGTCAAGACTAAAATCCATCAAGTCATCGCTCTACGTTCCATCCCTTAAGTTCCTAATACGTTTAATCAATACTGGATCCTCCTCCTATTTAGAAGCAATCTTTTCGATCATCATCGGTCGAAGTTCTACATAGGACAACATAACACTTTCCTTACTAGACCCAACATCAGATCTCCATTGAACTCTACAAATCGTTAACTCTTCCAAATCCTTACACTCAGCTATCATCTCCAACACTGCATTTTGATGCTTTCTGCTAAGTGCGTCTGTAACCTTATTAACCTTTCTCGTTGTGTACTCGATCCTAAAATCATAAGCAGTAGTAAACTCTAACCATCTTTTCTGTCTCATACTCGACTCCTTTTGAGAGAACAAATATTTCAATGACTTATGATCCGTATACAACTCGAATCGCTCTCCCAAAAGGTAATGTCTCCACACCTTCAACGCAAAAATCACTACAGCTAATTCCAAATCTTGCATTGGATACGTAACTTCATGCGGTCTGAGCTATCGAGAAGCGTAGGCCATCACTTTACCCCTCTGCATTAACACAACTCTTAACCCAGTTCCATATACATCTGTATAAACTACCAAATCCTGATTCCCTTCTAGAACAATCAACACAGGTGCATGTGTCAATAACTGTTTCAAACTCTGGAATGCTTCCTCACACTTATCAGTCCAAACAAACTTCACATTCTTTCACGTTAGCTTCGACATCGGTGCTGCTATCCGTGAAAAATCCTTTATGAATCTCCTATGATATCCAGCCAATCCAAGAAAACTCTTTATCTTAGTCACTGTTTCGAGTCTCTTCCAATTATTCATCACTTCAATTTTAGTCAGAACTATAGACAACCCTTTCTTTGAGACTACATGACCAAAAAAATTCACTTCCTTCTTCGAGAAATGACACTTCGAAATCTTTGCCTTCAACTGATGCTGCCTCAGCATCTCTAGTGCCACTCAAAGATGAACTTCAAGCTCCTTCTCTTCCTTAGAGTATATCAAGATATCATCTATGAAAACCAACATAAATCTGTCCAAGTGTTCTTGGAAAACTTGGTTTATCAAATCCACAAAGAATGCTGGTGCAATAGTTAGTCCAAATGGTATCACTAACCATTCGTACCATCCATATCTGGTTCTAAACATCGTCAAAGGAATATTATCCTCTCATACTCTAAGCTGATGGAACCATATCGCCAAATCCAACTAGAAAAATATCTTGGCTCCACTTAACTGGTTAAACAAATCGCCAATCCTAGGCAATGGATATCGATTCTTTATCGTCATCTCATTCAACTTACGATAATCGATACATAACCTTAACTATCCATCCGACTTCTTGATAATACTGCGGCTCCTTCCCAAGGTGAGCTACTAGGTCTAATAAAATTCTTGCCTTCCAAATCCAATTGCACCTTCAAATCTCTCATCTCAATAAGTGTCATCCCGCTTAGTAGTCTACTCACTGGTTCTGCTTCAGGCACCAAATCTATCTGAAACTCAATGGCTTGTTTCGGTGGCAATCCTACTACTGGCTCGAAGACATCCACAAATTCTCTAAACATGAAAATTCGATTCAACTCATCTTATAACTCCATAACACCCAACAAAGAATTCACCTCACAACTAGGGTTTTCTACGGTATATACAATCCGATCACTATAGTCAAGGTGTCTAAGCGATATTTTCCTATTATGGCAAAATATTCCAGCATGGTACTTACATAACCAATCCATACCCAAAAACATTCAGAACCTACAAAGTCAAACACATGCAAACTGAAAACAAAGGTATTGCCTAACAAATCAAACTCTATGTGGTGACACTCCATCCTAAGTGTCGCATACCCTTCTATAGATTGCAACCTATTAACCCAAAAAATGGATCAACATTCTGGCTTGAGTGTGAAAGCACCAGCCATGTTCTCACAGAGCAATAATATAAACAGTAAATATGGAAAAAGAGCAGAAAGGGAAAGAAGAAAAGAAGAATTTTATAATGGTTTGGCTGTTAATGAAGCTGACGTCCACTTTATAGTTTTTACAATAGACTGATTGCAATTACAAGAAGTGTTTGATTATAGAGCTCTTGATTATCCTTAAATAGATCGAATCTCCTAGGTTGGAGAATCACAGTGAACCCCTTTGAAGATTGTTATAAGGGAGGTGAAGAGTGAAGAAAGCTTCCAGCAGAGTTTTAGCTACCAGTCCGGAGGATCCCGTTTATGTTGCAGATTGGATGGTATTTATAGAGATTGGAGAGCTATTGGGCCAAGCCTTTGCCAGCTGTTTGCAGATGGACGTAGGAAGACGTAGTGGAGTTTAGCTCACGAACTGAGACAAAAAGATTGATCACTAGTGGTCCATAGTCTCTGGATCACTAGCGATCCATAGAATTAGCTCGAATGCGAGCTAACTACTTAGCTCCATCCTCTTCTTCAATAAATGTGGGTCGTGCTTATACTATGTTAACGTATGGATCAATAGCGATCCATAGTGTATGGATCGCTAGTGATCCGTGCACTTAGTACATTTTGTTCTTGATGTTTGGAATGATTTCATTGCCTTGTATTGATGTTGTTCGTGTAGTCTCATTACTCGTCGCTTTGTTTCGATGGTGATTTACTTGCTAGTTGTATTTAGCCGCTGCTTGGACAGGGCGGATGCTTGTCTCCTAGTTTAGCCAACGTAGAATCTCGTCAAACTCAATCACAACTTCAGTAACGTGGATTGGATCACAATGCAATAGATTCGTGAATAGTGAACTGTACTTATGGATCGCAAGCGATCCATAGGCCATAGATCGCTAGTAATCCATGTCCTTGGTGAATTTTCCTCATCCTCTCTTCTTGGCTTTTTTTGGCTGGTTATTCTAACTCCTTTGGTTGACTTTTGAGCTATTTCGACTCAACCAAGTTGTTCTGACTTCTCTTGGATCTGCTTGGGTTAAAAACCCGGATAACATTTGTCCACCCAGAGCATGTCTTTGTTGAAAACAAGGCGTACTCTTGAAGTAATCGATTTTAGTCTCTGCTTGTTGAATTCCAAGTAATCGTGTTAGAGTTTCATGAACATTAACTGGGTTATGTTGCTGCTTGCTTGGTTTTGATCTCGATCGTCATTACTTGTCATAGCCGATCAAATTTTACTCTATAATTTCTCAGTATGTCTTGAAGTGGTGTAGGAATGTCGCGAAGCAAAATGGGAAAAGTTGCATACAACCAAATGGATCGCTAGCGATCCATAGATGATGGATCACTAGCAACCTGATTACTTAGAAAACTTTTAGAATTTTTGTTTCCCTATTTAAACTCCTTCGACCCGACCCTTCCATTCGTTCGATTCGAGCCACTTCTTCTTCCTGCGATCCAAGCACTTAGCAGTGATTCGACTCAAACTTTCACCTGCAATCCGACCTAGGCCTTCATCGATTCGATCCATTCTTTCCAGAAATTCAACCTTGTCTTAAGCCACCACCATAGTTTCTTCTATGGCGCTAACACCAAAGCATTGCTACTGCCTTCTCAGGTCGCCTCCAATCCAAACCCTAATTCGCTTGCGCCTTAGGTCACAGCCGATTCATCCCTAGTTCTCCACCGACCCAATTGTAGTTCGTTGGTTCTAAAGCTTCAATAATCTTTGCATCAAAATCATTAATCCAAGGTTGGTTCATTGATCACAATGTTCGTTTAATGATTTGGCGGTGAAGTTGCATTCGTGATGTTTTTCGTAGAAAGTTCGAGTCGATTGTGATTTAATGGAAGAAGGTAGTAAATCGAGTCTTTAGTTCTTCATGGAATGACATTCAGGTCATTCCCCAGTGCTTGACACATTTTGTTGTCATCGTCCATGTAATTAGAGCCGATTTCATACAGAGTTTCATTGTCGATATAGCACAATGCATCGTGAATCAGCCTTGGCCATTCTAGAGGACTTGGATTGATCTTAATTTCTTTTGCATGCTCGGTGTCCCTATACTAAGAAGAACTTTCCACGTCGCTTCAGACAAAGGATCCGTTATCGGTCGATAACGGGTAAGTGTAGGAGAATTAAAAACCAAAGAAAATGATACGAAAAATCATTTTCTACTATGAGCGAACTATCTACATGGGATAGAGCATTTGTAGTGTTTTGGACACCGAGCTCACCCTTATAGACAATACACCGCACTTGCCCTGGTACATACTTGAAATATGATGTGTCAACACAAGTCAATATCTCTTTGGGATTCAAGTGTTGTAGGGGAACTATTAGTTTAGAATAGAATTACCTGACCATTTTGGATGCGAGTTCTGTTGTTTAGAATGAAGCATCCATCTTTTTATCATAAATCTAGCGGAGGAAGTCAGGCACTTTCGGAAGCCCATCGTCCGTTGCCTTTTCTCCTTCCACCTCACAGGCTGAATATGGCCAGTTGGTTCCACTAGGTCCGGTCTTAGATCGAACTATCCCTAATTTCAAAGTTCTTCTCAACCTACGAGAGAGAGCTTCTTCTGTGGTTTTCGCTAAGCTCCTACACAATATCTACGTGCAACATGGCATACCGAAGGAAGACGTACGCTTTTCTGAGGAGAACGAGTTTGCTCATATGCCTCCTTTGGGATATATAGCTTGTCATTGGTATATGTGCTTAAATGGAGCTGTGTCCCTATTTAAAGACTTTCTGCATGAGACTCTCTCGAACTTAGGCATTGCTCCATTTCATATTCATCCCAACAGTTATGTCATCTTAACTTGTTTGCATGTTCCTTTCATGCGAACATTCAATCCGCTCTGAACTTTAATGAGTTTTGATACTTTCTTTCGTTCAAGAGAAGAGACAGTTGTCCGTCCTTGGTTGTAATCGAAGATCAAAGGAATTGAAATATCATATTGCGAATGTAGAGTAATCTATCCTTGTTCAAGACCTAATATTTCTTCATTAGATGCCCCGAGGGGTTTAACCATCTTTGGACAACTGGGGGCAAGTTCTTTTCCTTTCTTATTGAGTTCCGACGTGTCACTATGGAGTTTCTAACAAATCAAATAATTCTTGCAGTTATCCTGAGGCCGAATAGGGACTTGTCTCTCGATGAATTTTTTCGAATCCTGAAGGCTATCGATGCTGAGGAAAGATCCATTAAAGTCTTGCAGACTGACGAAATATTGCTTTAATATGGATTATTGCATTCAGGAAGATCGGGTGTTCTAGTTGAGGTCCCTTCTCCTTCTCAATCCAAGGTTCGCACGCAATCCACCTCTTCTTCTCATGGTTCCAAAGAAGGCACTTCTCAAGATAAGGAAGGCTTGTCCAGAGAGTCAGCTGAAGAGACTCGCAAGGGGAGATATGTTGTTGCAATCGGAGTTAGTTACCTGGCCAGAATGCCTTCGATTCCCGAAGAAGGAGAAGATGAGTTCAAATAGAGAGAGAGCAAAACCGCAATAGAAGTAGAAAAGGAGGAGGGCAAGTTTGATTGGACAAGCGATGAGTCCTCCTCCAGTGATGACTATGACTTTGATGCAGATTCAAATGGTGGAGACTCTAAATCATGCGATGAGACCCCAAGGATGAGCCCCATCGTCCTGAGTTCTCCTCCCCTAAAAATAATCGACAAAGACAAAGTTTCTGAAGCTGGACAAATGGTGGAGATTTAAGTGACATGTACATCGACTTTGACATTCTTATGGGAGAAGATCCAAAGTTCGGAGAGATGCCTCCCCATTCGAGTGGCATTGCATGCGAAGTTAGTCCGATTCCGCCAATGGTGGCCACCCGATCCAGTTCGTGATGACGCTTTAGGCTTTCCCCAAAACACATTACACATTTTACTAGGACTACACTCACTTTCACACATACTTTCCATGCCTATTCTCCATTACTAAGATCTTTTATTTATTCTTCGTGCTTGGTATGATGAGAGGAAACGACCTTTATGATGACCTCTAAGAGATCATCGACTCCCAGCGCTAGTCTAAGCATTCTTCTGGCCGTTATTAGCTTCGTTAAGGAGTATAGGAGAAGAAAAGATTTAGAGATCGAAGCTCGTCGTCGAGAAGAGAGAGAAAGAAGTCGAATATACAAAGGTGGATATGAAAAGAGGAGGACTTTCGACAAGAGAGAGGAGTCATCGAAGAGGTCTAAATTTGACTGCGGTTCACATTATTCAGAATGGCAAGCATTCTCTCCGATACTCTCTTCAGCGGGTAAGGAAATCCTGGTTGCTTCTGTCCCCGCCCCGCCTTCATCTTATATTTTTTCAACTTTCCTTGCTCTTGCCCGCAGTGCTTCAAGCCCTCACTGGAGATCCGCCTATGTTCTTCCATCTGGTCCTACCAAGCTTAAGGCGGCGCTCCCCAGATGGTTCTTAAGGGGAGTTAAGTTTGATCGTGGTTGGCACCCAATTCGTAAAGGTTCATATATGCCACATCTTCAGGCTATCCATCACGATTTAGAACAAGCCAAAGGATGGAATAAATTATGTAAACAACTAGCAGATATGAACTGCAACAATTATCAGGAAATCCTTTCTTTTGAATTGTTAGGGGCGTTTCCACTACCAAACCATCTCCACTCCACAGCAATGCCGAACCGTCTCCACTCCGAATCAACCTCCGCTTCAGCTACTACCGGTCCACTCATCTCCTACCACTGCCGGACCAAGCTCCTCCTACTACTACCGGACCAAGCTCCTCCTACTACTACCGGATGAACCTCCTCCTACTACTACCGGATGAAGCTCCTCCTACTACTACCGGATGAAGCTCCTCCTACTACTACCGGATGAACCTCCTCCTACTACTACCGGATGAAGCTCCTACTACTACCGGATGAACCTCCTCCTACTACTACCGGATGAACCTCCTCCTACTACTACCGGATGAACCTCCTCCTACCATTGCCGGACCAAGCTCATCCTACCACTACCGGACCAACCGTCTCCTAGCTGCCACCGAACCAAGCTCTTACCGGACCACCCACTACCGGACCAAGACATTCCGAACCAACACTACCAGGCCAGGTCGCGTCAGCCCAGACCCATCAGCAGTTGTACACATCCAAGACCCCTACCCCCAGCCTCACTCTATAAATAGAGGGGCAGGGGTACAACAATGGGGACAAGTTTGAGAGCTCAAGCACGGAGAGAACTTTCAAACAACTTTCTTTTACTTGTATCTAAGCTTTGTACTTGTAATCAAAACAAGAGAAGAGAAATAACATATAAAGTGGACGTAGGCACATTCTGGCTGAACCACTATAAATTTGCGTGTCTTTTTACAGTTTAGCCCCTGCTTTTCATATATTTGCATAAATCGTTCAAATCACTAAGAACAACATAAGATCTACTAAATCATACAACTTTGAGGTGTTTGTCCATTTTTTGTGCAAACATTTTTGGTGCTTTCACTGAGAACTAGAAGCTCGAAGCTTCAGCTTCATCCACTTAACAAGTTTTCCTAACAGCATCGTCCGCCACTTGGAAAACATGCCTCCCAAACAGAGAAAAGATGTTAACAAAGGAAAAAACATCGCATCCAGCAGTCTTCCAGATCCAACTGTCACGAATCAAGTAAATCGTCCTCCTCCAGCAACAGTAACAAATGAAGGACAGTCTAACCCAACCACTCCTACCACAGAACAGCCTACAGCAATTACTAGGGCAGATTTGGACAGAGTTGTGGTTGAAGTAACTAACCGCTTCACGTCCCAGCAGGAAGCCTTGGTGGACCATCTCATGTCACGCTTAAGGGACGCTGAAGAATCCAACCGCAACACTGAATCATGGGGCGAGTCCCAGTCTGGAGAATCTCAGAGACAACAAAGATCTTCCTTATTCGAAGGAGCTAACGGCAGAAATAGCCATGGTAGGAGCCGAGACCGAGCACAGCCCGAAGTTAGGCCTGAGGAAACGTTTGGTACCGAACCCAACGGGGGAGGTACCGGACGGAGGTCAACTGTAGCTGAGCCTATCATACTACCTAACCACGGAAACGCCAGTGAACGGGGCCGAGCTAGAGTCCAGCCCGAAGTTGGACCCGAGGAAGTGCTTAGATCAGAACCCGGCAGGTGAAGATCAAGGCAAGGGCCAACTGTAGCTGACCCTAGCATGCTCCCAGAAGATCAAAGGCAGCCACTGGAAAATATGAGGAATGATAGACGATACCATCCCTACAGGTCATCTGGACGGAATCAATCCCACAGGACAGAACCAAACTAATTTCTATCAGCTCCAAATTCTGATGAAAGGATGGCACGCTTATTCAGAGAGTGTGTCCAACGGGAGCAAAGAGATCGAGGGATATGCGCTAGGGTAACCAGCCCTTTCGCCCGCAATATCGAAATTGCTATCACCCCCCGAGAATGGAAGATGCCAACAATGGAACCCTACAAAGGAACCTCCGACCCCGTTGTACACTTACAGAGGTACACGCAACATATGCTCATGAGTGGGGCGACAGAGGGAGTACTGTGCAAATGCTTTCCGCTCTTCTTAGCGGATCTTGCTACCTCCTGGTTCTGTCATCTACCCCAGGGATCCATCAGCTCGTGGGAAATGTTGAAAGAAAAATTTATCAGTCAGTTCCGCATTCATGTGGAGCAACCTAAGGACGCTTATTCCTTATCCAGCGTCAAACAGAAACCTGGAGAGAAGCTGCAGCAATACCTAACCAGATTCAACGCCGCAACAGCCGCATTCCAAGATGCCGATGAGAAGCTTATCCTAATGGCCCTCTGTAGTGGTGTGCATCCGGACACTAAATTTGCTAGAAGGTTGACAAAAGAAAAACCAGCTACTTTACCCGATTTCTTCCATGAAGCCGGGAAATACATGAGGCTTGAGGATGCTGGCATTGAGGGGCAGTCAGGACAGCAAAATAAGACAACCCATGGCAACGCCCCTGCTGTGGCAAGGGACGTTCGAAGAAATGATTCCAGAGACAATGTTGGGAGCAAGAAGGGAGAAAAGCGCCTATATCGGCCAGGACCGAGATTCGACACTTACACTCCTTTGAATGAGACCGTCGAAAATATCTTCCTTGCCACCCAAGGCAAAGTTAGATACAAACGCCCACCATACAAGAAGGAATCGGATAACGCACAGAAGTCTGGAAAGTTCTGCCGCTTCCACGAATCTCACGGGCATGATACCAACGAATGCCATCATCTCCGAGATCTGATTGAGGAACACATCAGAAGGAAGAAACTGGAACGTTATGTAAAAGGTCAGGACAGGACCCCAGCTCCTGCCAATGAAAACCCAAGGCTACCCTCACCGGGGGCCGACAGAGGAAACCGCAACGCTAGCAGCTCTAGTCAAGAGAAGATAGTGGTCCATACCATCTCAGGAGGGCCGCACATCGCAGATAGAAGCTGGAAAGAGATGGAAAAATACGGAAAGTCGCTTAGAGACAATAAAGACTATGTCAATTCGGTTATAGAAGAGCGCCACCCGAAGCGGAAAGAAAGTAATGACATCACATTCGGTAAGCGTGACCTAGAAGGAAGGCAATACCCTCATATGGATCCCATGGTCATCTCTGCCCGACTTGGTCCCGCCGAGGTTTACCGAATCCTGGTAGACACTGGAAGCTCGGTAAACATCCTGTTCAAACACGCATTCGACAAAATGAAGCTATCAATGAAGGATGTATCTCCCTGCGATAAACCACAACACGGCTTCACTGGAGATGCGAAGATGCCCCTCGGGCAACTGGACCTCTTTGATGAGATTGGAAGCCATCCCCGCTCCGCTGTACGGAAACAGACGTTTGTGCTAATAGAAAACCATTCGGCCTACAACGCCTTCTTAGGAAGGCCATCTTTGTATGACTTCCAAATTGTCCTAGCCCCATGGTGCCTAAAGATGAAATTTCCAACAGACAATGGAGTAGGGGAAGTGGAAGGAGACCAGGACGTTGCTCGAGACTGCTATGTGACTGAACTTCGCAACAACCACAGGAAGGATAAAGGGAAGGGTGTAGAGATTGCCCTCTGCACAAAAAGTCTAGAAGCATAGCAACTAAAGAAAGCCCCTCCTCTTCGATATACCAGCGACCCTTTCAATGAATTAGACCCTAGGGACAAAGAGGAGGAGGCCACCGTCGAGCCTGCAGAGGCTATGGAGTTTATATCTGTAGACAAGCACGACTCAAGTAGACTATTGAAAATTGGGTCCCAACTAAAAGCCGAATTGAAGGAACAACTCATCGATTTTCTCCGCCATAACTTGGGTGTATTCGCTTGGTCACACGCTGACATGACCGGAATCTCCCCCGACATAGCATGCCACGTATTAAACATTGATCCTACCAAGGCGCCTGTAAAACAAAGAAAGAGAAGTATGGGGGCAGAGCGATCAGCAGCCCTCGATGAAGAAGTAAAGAATCTACTCGCCAATGACTTCATACGAGAACCTATCTACCCGGAATGGAACGCCAACCCGGTGCTGGTAAAAAAGGCTAATGGGAAGTGGCGAACCTGCATTGACTTTTCCAACCTAAACGACGCCTGCCCAAAGGATTGCTTCCCACTTCCCAGAATCGACCAACTTGTAGACAGCACAGCCGGGCATGAGCTCCTATCTTTTATGGACGCATACTCAGGATATAACCAAATTCCTATGCATGCTCCTGACCAAGACCACACTAGTTTCATCACCGACCGGGGTTTATACTGCTATAAGGTAATGCCTTTTGGACTTAAAAATGCAGGAGCCACCTACCAGCGCCTCGTCAACAAGATGTTTGCAGGGCTAATAGGACAAACTATGGAAGTATATGTGGATGACATGCTGGTAAAGTCAAGGAAAGCCAAAGATCACGTAAGCCATCTACGCAAGATGTTTCAAGTACTTCGACAATATGGAATGAAGTTGAATCCACTAAAATGCTCCTTCGGAGTGTCATCAGGAAAGTTCTTATGATTCATCGTTCATGCCAGAGGGATAGAAGCAAACCCTGAACAAGTCCGAGTGCTAAGGGATATCAAGATACCTTCCACTCGGAAGGAAATGCAAAGTTTGAATGGAAAAGTGGCCGCTCTAAGCCGATTCATCTCCAAGGCGACGGACAAGTGCGTCCCCTTTTTCGAAGCCCTAAAGAAAGACAAGGGAAAGTTCGAATAGACTGATGAATGCTTAACCGCTTTCCTTAACCTAATCGAACACCTCCAGAAACCACCGGTACTCTCGACTCCAAGCGAAGGCGAAGAATTATACCTATACCTTGCTGTTTCATCTCACGCCCTAAGCGCAGCCTTGGTAAGGAAAGACAACCGCACGCAGCGGCCAGTTTACTTCGTCAGCAAAAGGTTTACTGGGGCAGAAGTCAGATATCCTAAACTTGAGAAGCTAGCGTACTGTTTACTAATCACATCACGAAAGCTGCGTCACTACTTCCAGTCCCATTCCATCAAAGTTCTGACTGATCAACCACTGAGGCAGGTACTCCATCGTCCCGACACTTCTGGGCGACTACTTAAATGGTGCATTGAACTAAGTCAGTATGATATCACCTATCACCCTCGCACCGCCATCAAGGGACAAGCCATGGCTGATTTCATTGCAGAATTCACTACCAACGAAGATAAGGAGAAATTGGAAATAGCAGAAGATATCAAGTGGAATCTCTTTGTGGATGGTGCATCAAACGAACAAGGCTCGGGGGTAGGTGTGGTAATAATCACTCCCAAGGGAAACAAACTGCACTATGCTATAAGGTTGGAGTTCGCTGCCACCAACAACGATGCAGAATATGAAGCAGTGATAGCCGGACTAGAAATTGCCATAGAAATCGGAGCCAATTCTTTGTGTCTCCATAGAGATTCTCAACTTATTGTTAATCAAATACTAGGAGAATTCCAAGCTCGAGAAGAACGACTCATAGCATATCTAAAGAAGACCAAGTTACTTCTCAGCCGATTGGACCACTACTTAGTCAAACACATCCCTCGGGAAGAGAACCGAGAGGCCGACGAATTGGCAAAGCAAGCAAGTGTGAGAGACATCACCATCTTCGGGGCAGTAACCATCTCAAAGCAACTGGCCCCAAGTTTTGAGCAAGTGAATCTGATAGCTGCAACCGAAGAATCAACTTGGATGACTCCCATCCGAGACTACCTACAAAGTGGCACACTACCTAATGGGCGTAACGAAGTCAAGAAACTCTTGAGGAAAGCATCCCGCTACACAATACAAGAAGACATCCTCTATCGGCGCAGATTCTCTAACCCGTTATTAAGGTGTGTCGCTGGGAGGGAAGCCAAGGAAATCTTATCCAACATCCATCAGGGGAGCTGCGGAAATCACACCGGAGGGAAAACATTAGCAAAAAAGATACTCCGATACGGATATTTCTGGCCCACCTTAAGCAAGGACGCCTTAGATTTCGTCAAAAAGTGTGACAGATGCCAAAAATTTGCTAAGATTCCGCGGCTACCAACAACTGAGATTACTCAAATGACCAGCCCTTGGCCCTTCGCAATATGGGGAATTGACTTAATCGGCGAGCTACCGATGGGCCGAGGCGGGGCTAAATATGCTATAGTGGTAGTTGATTATTTCACCAAATGGGTGGAAGCGAAACCTCTGAATAAAGTATCTTCAGCAAAAGTTATTAACTTCTTGATCAAAAATGTTCTATGCAGGTACGGAGTCCCACTCAAAATCATATCAGACAATGGACTTCAGTTTGACAACGAGGAATTCGCCAACTGGTGCCGAGAACACGGAATTCATAAAAGCTACTCATCCGTAGCATATTCCCAGGCAAACGGACAAGTCGAAGCAGTCAACAAAATTCTGAAAACTCTGATCAAAAAGAAGCTCGAAAAGTCAAAGGGCGCTTGGGTGGATGAACTCCCTACGGCACTGTGGGCCTACCGCACATCTTTCAGAACATCAACGGGGCACACTTCTTTCTCTTTGGCATACGGATCGGAGGCTATGCTCCCAGTTGAAACCATTGTGCCTTCCCACCGTAGGATCCACTATAACCCATAAGAGAATGAAGAACTCCTCCACATGTCTTTGGATCTAGTTGAGGAGAGAAGAAATGATGCAGTCCTTAAAACAGCAGCCCACAAGCAGAAAGTGGCAGCACAATACAACTCCAAAGTCAAGCATCGTACCTTACAAGAAGGGGATCTTGTCCTCAAGCGAATCTTCCCTCGCCCCGGAGCACTAGACCCAATCTGGGATGGACCATATGTAATTCATAAAGATCTCCACAATGGAGCTTATATTTTGTCAACAGTGGACGGAGAGGTGTTCCAGAGGGCATGGAACATCCATCACCTCCGTCGATACTTTTCTTAACTTGTACTGCCCATATGAAGTGAATTAAGAAAGATAATCAGTGGACGTAGGCCTTTTCATGCCGAACCACTTTTAAAAACCTTGTCTCTTTTTTAACTTGTTCCTTTATATCTTGGCTACTTGTTAACATTATCCTTTTCTGTTGGACAAAATCCTATGCGTATAGCATTTCCACTCAAAGCACTCCACGGTGAAACTTCACCTGGGCAAAACCTAACAGGTACTATGCGAATCTATGCCCTCGCCAATGAGACACTTTTGTTCCAGCATCCCTCTGCTGCGGGTTAACTCATTGCTCGCGAGGGCCCTTAAAGCCAACTGTAATGAGCCGATTATAAGCCACCGAGAAGGCCGACTATAGCCGAGGCAGCTCATTACAGCGTTAGGCTCGCCGGCAACTGTGAACCGACTATAAGCCCCAACATAAGGTGTGGCCAGCCAGGGGCAGTTCACAGTTGACGATCGGCACCCACGCTAGCCGGCCACAGTAAATCGAATAATACCCACGATTACGGGCCATAATGGCCCGGGTAGTTACTGTGCGCGATCTCGGCTCCGATGTGTCTTAAGTGCGGCTGTGGTAAAAAAGAATTAACTCCCCGCGGAGGCGTAAGATGGGTGACAAATGTCTCCAAGACCCACAGCTAGGGAAAGTGACTACAAAACCCGTTTGCCACGAACTTAAGCACATCGAAGGCCTTCCGTGATTGGAAGTTTTACTTTTTCACATATTTCAATTTTACTTAAAAAGCTTTTCCCCTATCCTCTATAACAGTCCCTAAAGTACAGGATGCAGAGTAGGAGATATACGCCAATGGGTGTAGGGACTCACAATTGGATGGCAGGGCATTCGACTGCGTTCCATGCTCGGTCATACAAGATATTCAAAACTGCCATCTACGATTAAAACATGAAAGGCGGTATTTTTCTTCTTTTGTGTACAAATACATGACTATAATTTGTTCACACCACACGCTAATATTGCAAGCCATGAAATTATGTTTTAAAACCAGAACCTAACATCAAACACAATTCAATTACAAGAATATACATAGCTATATTTCTCATACGACATGTCAAAATAGCAACAAACATTCAGAAGACGACAAAATCAGTTTAAGTTAAAGAATTACACATCAAGAATAGAGCTATTTATTACAAGTAGCAAAATAATACAACCTAAAAGCTACTTTACTGTTTTAAGGCTAACATCTACAACCCTGTCAAGTCCACAAAAGGAGTTTTTCCAGGTATAATCAAGGGGCCGGCTGCATTGGAGTTTTTTCCTTGTCCTGCTGCCCACCTGTCCAGACAGAGAAAGGATTAATTAGTGAGAAGCAACCAAGTTAATGGGGAAACTAAAAAGGAAGACGTTCCAACATATGCTTCTTGGCCATCCTGGTCGTCATCATCTACTTGCACCCCTGCCTCCTCAGCAGCAAGCAACCGCATACCCTCCTTCACCGCCACCTTCTCCCCCTTGGCAAACTGGGTAGTGACCACATCCATGCTGAAGGCCACGCCACCATCTTTATCCGCATCGGCCTTGGCCTCCTCCAGAGCTCGAAGATAGATCTTAGCCATGACCCTAGGATAATCATCCATCCAGGATAGGTTTCCATGCTTCCAGGTTCGGAAGTACATGTCCTGAAGCATTTCGTCCATCATCCCCTCATTCTCCTCAAACTCCCTCATCCGGGCCTCGGAAGCCGACAACCTTTCAACGGCAGCATCTCTCTCCGATCGGTATCTCGAGCAGTCAACCAGAAGGGATTCCCGCATTGCCTCCATCTCCTCCCTCAACTTGGCTTGAGCAAGCTCTGCAGCCTCAAGTTTCCCGGACAACTCCTCTACCTGCTCAAGATCCGCTTTCCGAACCTCGTCCACCGTGGCAATAGACATGTCAATCCGTTCTTTGCAAGTAGCTTCCATTTTCCGCAGTTCGGCCCGGTTGGCCTCTTCCATGGTTTTCTTTAGTCGTCCAGAAGCAGCCTCATGCTGAGAAATCTGAATGGCCTGATCCGCAAGCTGTTTGGCCTGATCCGAAACCACCAATCGTAGTCGGATGTTGGCACTCCCAATCTCCTCTCCGGCCTTAACCAGCCGGGCATGATGCCCCATCAGCTTCTTAGTCTCCTCCGCCACCCGATCAATATTAGACTTGGCCTCGTCTCCCATAGTAATTATCCGAGTAGTGAGTAAATCGAGATCTAAGGACTTAGCCTCATCAAGTACCCGTACCATGGGATTGCGGGGAAGAAGGTGCTCACCGGTGACCTCGTCAAAGGTACTATCATGGGAACTTGGATCCAGATCAGGATGACCCGCAAATGGATTTCGAGCTAAGTCCGACGATCAATCTGAGTAACGGTAGGATTTTCAGACGGGTGCGGAGAGGGTACGAATTCGGTATCCTCCTCCGTGATATCATGAAGAGGCTGAGCTGGGGCCTGAGGACCAAGTGAAGGTTCAGATAAGGGATGACCCCCCTTTCTCTTTTGGATACCCTCTTCAATAACCCCGAGAAGAGGACGGTAGCCGACTACATCCCCGGGACGGTGGGTTGAAGGCTTCGGCTTGGCGGAAGCTTTGGAGAGCTTGTATTGTTCAAGCCTGTGCCGAAGATCTGAGGCTTTAGCCGTTTTACCTGCTCCTGATATGAAGAACAAGTGTCACAAACTTACATTGATCCATAATTCGAGAAACGCGGCAAATTAAAAGTTAAAAGAGGAAAGGAAACACATTTGTTATACAAACCCTGGGGAGGAGTAGGATACTACAATAAGTCCTGGATTTCATTCCAGGACGGGAGCGGATCATAAAATATTCCTAAGTCCCTATCATAAATGGAGCCTGCAGGAGTCAAAAGTTCACCTTGAGTCGTCGGAGCCACCTTGGCTGGAATAGTCTGAGAAGACTCGCCTGCACCGGTCCTGGCCTTGTCAGCTTTCCCGGATTTCTCTACCAAAGCCGTTTCTTCGTCCAGCCCTTCGAAAGCTTGGTGGAATGCATCATCCGTCCACTCCAGAATCTCGCCCGCTTGCCCAGGAAGCAAGGCCCCGATACCATCACCACCTTCCCAGTCATCTCCACCCTCACCTCTCTCCTCCTCTACGTCTTCCTCCCCCTGGGTAAGTGGACAATTGCTGGGGGAAGGACCGTCCGACTTCTTAAGTTTCTTGCCTCCAACAGCTGGAGGTTTTGTGAAAGGTTTTCTCTTGCCACTCTCTACTGTAACACCTCCCTTAGCTTGAGCAGCCGCCCTCTCCTCCGCCGTTTCCCTCTACTTGACTACTGACTGCTGTGGAAGGATCAAGTTATACTCTAGAAGGGTCGCATTTCTGATCAGGTAGGCAGCTGATCTATCTCTCCCGGGGATAGCTTCTATCTCAGCCGCCGTCTGAACCAGGCGATCAGTCTCCACAACCGCAAAGCCACCTGTCGCTAGCAAAAATGGAAACATATGAGAAGAAGCATCGCAACCAGAATGGAAATTATAAATAAAGCATCGACTTACATCCAGAGGTGAAACGCCGAATCGAAACAGAGTCGTCCCTGACGAAGAACCACTCCTTCTTGAACATGCTGTATTTAGAATACAGATCCAAGACTGGCTTGAAGGTTACCGCTGACTCCAGGCTGATGTATGGGGACCCCTTCTTATAGCCCCTCAGATTATATAAGTACTGAATCTCCCGGTTGGAAGGAGCACGCCCATACTTCCTCTGGAAGATGACAAAGAGGCTCACCAGTATAGCATAGGAGTTGGGTTGAAGCGGGAATGGGGCCACCTTTAGATATGTAAGGAAGCTGGCTACCCAAGCATTAAGAGGCGGAATGGCACCACACATGCAGTGGTATCTGCTGTGGGCAAAGTACCCTTCGGGAGGGTCGTATGGCATAACGTCTCTCCCTGGCAACCGCATGCGCCCCCTATCAATTCCAAAAGAACGAGAGATGACATCGAGCTGCTCCTCCTTGAGGGACCTGGGAAAGCAATCGGGCGGGGAGTTCAGAAGCTCCTGAGGACCGTACCCGTCCACTAGTGATCTCGGGACAGGTCCGTGACGTTCGAGTCCTGACTGAGCAGGGGGCACTGCGGAAGATTCTCCTTCGCCCTGGGATTTCTTTTTATCCGATCGAGTTTCTGCTTTGCGAGACATTATCTGCAACATCAGAAAAACATGTTGTTAAAACAGAGGATATAAACAAGTAAATTTTTCAAGTTCATTCGGCATCAGTTTCATTCGGTATTCCCAACTTCATCCGGTTACACGGGTATATGACTCCATTCGGCACTCAGACTCCCCGAGTCCATTCGATAAAAACCCATTCGGCCAAAATAGAAAGGATCTCACCTGATTCGGTGAAAGTAAGGAATTTGATTCGGCCAACACGTTTGATTCGGCAAAAGTAAGGACTTGGTCCGGCAAAAACTAGAATTTAATTCGGCTGGTAGGATAAAACAAAGGCGTACGGTCCCTACTTATAGACGAAAAGACACGGCCGGACCAACTGATTCGGCACCCGAGAACCGAATGAAGATGTCAAAGCTACATAAAACAAAGCACGGCATATGCTGGCATATGCCCCACTTTGGGGGGCAAATGTTAGGGGCGTTTCCACTACCAAACCATCTCCACTCCACAGCAATGCCGAACCGTCTCCACTCCGAATCAACCTCCGCTTCAGCTACTACCGGTCCACTCATCTCCTACCACTGCCGGACCAAGCTCCTTCTACTACTACCGGATGAACTTCCTCCTACTACTACCGGATGAAGCTCCTCCTACTACTACCGGATGAACCTCCTCCTACTACTACCGGATGAAGCTCCTCCTACTACTACCGGATGAACCTCCTCCTACTACTACCGGATGAACCTCCTCCTACTACTACCGGATGAACCTCCTCCTACCACTGCCGGACCAAGCTCATCCTACCACTACCGGACTAACCGTCTCCTAGCTGCCACTGAACCAAGCTCTTACCGGACCACCCACTACCGGACCAAGACATTCCGAACCAACACTACCAGGCCAGGTCGCGTCAGCCCAGGCCCATCAGCGGCTGTACACATCCAAGACCCCTACCCCCAGCCTCACTCTATAAATAGAGGGGCAGGGGTACAACAATGGGGACAAGTTTGAGAGCTCAAGTACGGAGAGAACTTTCAAACAACTTTCTTTTACTTGTATCTAAGCTTTGTACTTGTAATCAAAACAAGAGAAGAGAAATAACATATAAAGTGGACGTAGGCACATTCTGGCTGAACCAATATAAATTTGCGTGTTTTTTTACAGTTTAGCCCCTTCTTTTCATATATTTGCATAAATCGTTCAAATCACTAAGAACAACATAAGATCTACTAAATCATACAACTTTGAGGTGTTTGTCCATTTTTTGTGCAAACATGAATCAAAGAAGGATGATTTTGAAAGGACGTTGGCAAAATGCAATGCCATGATCAAGCAGCTGGAGGAGGAGAAAGAAACGGCATTTTGAGAAAGCAAAATGAATGCCGAGTTGTTGAGGAATAAATAAATGCACAAATGAAAATCAAGATCGTCCTCAGAGAGGAAATCAAAAGGGCGCATGTTGAAGATGTTAAACTAAAAGCAGAACTTGAAGCCTGCGATGCAATCATTAAAGCCCAGAAAAAGATTATCTTTGATCATGACAAGATCATAGAAGATCACAATAGGACAATCACTGAGTATGGAGAAATCATGAAGTTGCGAGACAAAAAAAATTTCGACCATGCTGAGATAATTGCCTCGCTTCAAGACTGAGTTGCACAGCTTGGCGCCGAGAAAGCTCATGTCGAAATTTAGAAGGCCGCCGTTACGGTGGATTATTTGGAGCTTTAAGATACTTTCAAAAAGATGATGGAGAAGATGGACGAGGCCATCTTAAATTTCTACGTCAACTCCATACTGCACTAGGAAAGTCACAGCTACTTGGGCCCTAAATTCCTACGCACTCTTGCTGTGCTCTGGGAGGAAGTCTTATACCACTTTTCGGATAGCGGCAATGTTTACACCGAGCGAGAGTTGGAAAACACCTACCTAAACGAAAAATCAAAGAAGGCGTTGCTCGAGGGCTGGGAAATTTTACAGATCAAGAGAGAGAAAGAAGCTGTCGATGCCACCATGACAGTGGCTGCCGAAGCGCTTATGGAGCCTTTTATTTCTTGTGCCGACGATCCATCAAGGCAACCCTACGATCCTTCAACAAGTTCTAGGCCTGAGGCTTCCCCTTGGATTATAAAGCCATCGAAGGATGGTGAAGGCAGCGAGTATGAAGTTGACATTCTTGGTCATTCATCCAGTGCAAGTAATCTTCTTCTTTCCCTCAAGTTCGAGAGCTTTCAGCTTACGTCGCAATAGCAGGAAGAATTTAAAGCTTTCATTTTGATCTTATAGTTCTATTCTCCTTATCTTTCGATCTGCCAGCTTCCTCGGTACCTGGACCTGCTGCTATTTCTACTGCTTCCGTGCTCGTTTCCGTACCTGCTACAGTCAACATATCCATGTCTGGCTCACAGCCGGGGTCGAAGTCCGAGAAGATCACCGCACTTCATGGCCTGGATGATCCTTCAATGTCTTTGGAAGGTGACATAACAGTGGTTAAAGTTTGAGAGCAGGAAGTTCAAACCGAGCAGCCATGAAAGACTCAGCAAGAATTGGACGCTATTAAGGAAGAAAAAGTTGAAGCGATCAAGGCCTCGAAGAGCTCCTAGAAGTCTCGAAAATATAAAACAAAAGTTGAGTCTTCTGAGAAGGTCATGGAGCAGAAGGAAGATCTCAACATTGAGGACATAGTTGACATTACAGGCAATGATACCACTCTCGAGGCGAAGAAAAATCTCCGAACATGGGGTAGGAGAGGGAGTGGTGGAAAGTGGCACTGAAGGATTTGGACAGTAGTTATTCTTCTTTCGGTTCATTTTTAGTTGTTTTGTTCAAGTGCAGAGTTTGCACTTAATGTTTTTGTTGTGGTCTGTATTTTTCTTTTGTTGGTCGGCATTGTGTGGGTACGGCCCTAATGTTTTTCCTTGTATAAAAGGAAGTTATAAGTAACACATTGTTAATATTCTGATTGTACTTTTACTTATCTATTTATATGTGTCATGTGCACTTATGCTCATTTTGTTTACACTTCACTTTATCTAATCATGTGATTACTTCCAAAATTCTATGTTTGGAGCAACAGAACTTGTGAAATTATTGTTTTTAAGTACTTCTATTTGAGTACAGGTGTATGCCCCTCATTTCACTGACCTTTTTACTTCAAACAATTGACATATGACATGCAGTTTATGGTTTAAATAATTTTCGTACTAAAACTTGAAATTTTACTTAGTCACAACTTGATTTTTCTTCTTTCAGAAGTTTTGCAAATTTAGCATGTAGTCCAAGTTTTTTTTACGACATTCCGGTAAGTATGTGACATATGAATATTAGAAATGTGCACATTGTATGAGTTAGTTGTATGCAGTTATACATTGTCAATGTTAAATGTTATAGCTAGTCATAGAGTGTCAACAGTTGAAATATTCCACTGGTTCGTAGTGCTACGATTTTGTAGGAGTCATGCCCTCTGCTTCCAGTAAAGGGAGTGGGTTGACTCTTATTTTTCCCGTGTGGATAAGTTTCCCAGTATTGCCGAGGCAATTTCGAAACTTGAAAGTACACGCAATTTATCGGATGCACATTTTTTTGGAAGTATGCACGGCTTATAGAGAGCGCGACTTTCAGGATCGATATGCCCCGTCGAGCTGGAATGGTTCTGATGCTCCTTGGTGTTGCCTATATTTGGGCAACATGAGTAGTTTACATTTTACGAGCGTGATTTCATAGCTTCGAGAGTTAATGCGCAGCTTTTGGGACTGATATGACCCATCGGTCTGGAACAATTTTAGTACTCCTCAATGCTGCCTATCTTCGGGCAACGTGAGGAGTTTATGTTGAAAAGTTGGTGCACGGCTTATGGGGTGCGTGACTTTTGATGTTCCTAGTGTTTCCTGTCCTTAAGCAATGTGAGGAGTTCATGTTTTGAAAGTTAGTACGCGGCTTATTAGATGCGCGACTTTTGGTATTCCTTGGTGTTTCCTATCTTCGAGTAACATGAGGTGTGTTTAAGCCTTCTCTATATTACTGGGGCGATACCGGTTCTTAGAAGGTGGAGATTGGGTTTCGCCAATCCGACGGTTTAAGCCAATTTACTTCCGTCGAACGGGCGGGTAATTATTATGAACTCAATTTTGTTGGTTCAAATGGCGAATCAATTTTACTAAGGAAAGTAGGGCATATTTTTTCCTATTTACAATGTCCCCGGCATCTCGGGATGGCTTATTTGCTAAAAAAATAGAGAGTACATAAGGTAGTTATTATACGAAGTAACGGCGGAGCGGTTCGCTATTCCATGCCCTGGGAATTTGGATTCCGTCGACGGTTGATATCCTGAAAGTTCTGTCCCTTAGCTTCTAATTCATGACATACGGTCCTTCCTTGTTCAGTCCGAAGGCCCCCAAGATGGGGTTGACTCGCTTGAGTATGAGATCTCCTACTTTGAAGGTTTGGTTATGAACTTTAGCATTGAAATATCATGCGGCACTTTTTTGGTGGGAAATGGTTCTAAACTCAGCTTCTTCCCTTCTTTCGTCCATCATATCTAGTGATTCCAATAGGAGCTGCTCGTTTTGCTTTTGATTAAAGTTTTGCCTTCAATGTGAGGGGACTTCTAATTCAGTAGGAATCATTGCTTCAGAGCCATATGCCTGAGCGAACGGAGTGTGGCCAATTGCCGCTTTGTGGGTAGTTTTGTAAGCCTATAGTGCGGGTGGAAGTCCATCAACCCAGTTTCCTTTTGCTTTTGTTAGTCGCTTTTTGATAGTTGACTTGATGATCTTATTTATTGCTTCCACCTGCTTGTTTGCTTGCGGATGAGCCACTACGGAAAAGCTCTTCTTAATTCAAAAGTGTTTGCATAATTTATTGAACTTGGCGCTTTCGAATTGAGTTCCATTATCAATGATGATATTCTATGGCACATCAAACCTGCAAATAATGCTTTTAGTAACAAATTAATGACTTTCTTTGTGGTTATGTTGGCCAGCTATTTCGCTTCGGCCCATTTGGTGAAATAATTAATGGTAACTATAGCATATTTGGCTCCTTCTTTTGCTATTGGCAGGATGTCAATCAAGTCGATTCCCCATATTGCAAATGGTGACGGGCTGACCATCTGCGTTAGCTTTGTTGAAGGAGTTCCTTTAATTTTACTAATCTTTGGTAGCGATCACACTTTCTGGCGTATTATGCGGCATCGTGGTTAATCATTGGCCAGAAGTACCCGTACCGGAGGATTTTATTTGCAAGGGTCTGCACCCAGTGTGGTCTCCGCATTCGCCTTTATATACTTCCTTTAGGATTCTTCAGGTATCATCATCGGATACACATCTAAGAAGGGGTTGAGAACCCCTTTAGATAGAGTACTCCATCTTGTATCATGGACCGTGGTGCCTTTCAGAGATGCTTTGTCCATTGATTCCGGTCAGTTAGAAGGATCCTTACAAGTTAATAGTTCTTTATCGACGTCATCCACGTCTCCAGCTCTATGGTGATCTCGAGGATCCAGTCAACATCCATTTCATCTATGCTCAGGGTGGTTAGAGTTTCAATTGGGACTAGCGCCAATGACTGAGCTTCTGTAGAGCTTGCTAGTTAATCCAAATAGTCCGCCTTGGTGTTTTGCTCCCGTGGAATGTGGATTATGGTATAATGTTCGATTTCGCTTAGCAGCACTTGCGCTTTAGGTAGGTATGGGATAAGATTCTCCCTTCGAGCCTGTTATTCCCCCTTTACTTGAAAGATGACTAGCTAGGAATCATTGAAGATGTGAACGGATTTAATTTTAAGTCACAACCTTTAATCCTTATGTAATGCTTTATATTCTGTATTGTTTTTTGTCCTAGGGAATTCCAGGTGTAAGGCGTAGCAAATGGCTCGCCTTTGGGGATTTTAAGCACTACTCCAACCCCTAAACAAAGAATGTTGAATGCGCCATCAATAAAGAGCGTCCATTGCATTTCCACTTCGAAGGAGGTTTCTTCCTTATCGTCCTATATAGTAAACTCGACAATGAAGTCTCTTAACGCTTGTCTGTTGATGACCTTTCTTGGGTGGTATGTGATATCATATTGACTAAGTTCTATGTTCCACTTGAGAAGTCGTCCGGAAATTTCAGGTCGATACAACACTTGCTTCAAGGGCTGATCAGTTAAAACTTTGATTTAGTGTGCTTGAAAGTACGGACGTAACTTTCGAGACACGATTAAAAGGCAATACGCTAGCTTTTCCAGTTTCGGGTAACTTTTCTTAGCTTCGGTAAACCGCTTGCTAATGTAATACACAAGTCGCTAGATTTTCGCTTCTTCATGCATAAGGGTAGCGCTCAACAATGAGGTGAGATTGCTAAGTAAATGAATATGTCTTCTCCATCCATGGGCTTTGATGGGATTGGCGGAGCTTCCATATGCCACAGCAATTCTTCGAATGCTGTTTGACAAGCTTCACTCCATTCGTAGTTTTTCTATCCTTTCATTGGTGACTAAAGAATGGTATACACTTGTCAGTAGCTTTCGAGATAAATAAACAATGCTGCAAACTTACCATTTAGGCTTTGTAGTTCCTTTTTATTTTTCGAAGCTTGGCCTTCTTGTAGTGCCGTTATTTGTTCTAGGTCTGCTTCGATGCCTTTCGTGCTTATTATGAACACTAAGAATTTCTTAGAGGCTACTCCGAAGTGGCATTTGAGTGGTTTAAGTTTCATTCCATACTTTCGGAGTATTTTGAACATTTTAGGAGGTTTTTTAGATGGTTGGCAGCTACTCACGATTTAACCAACATGTCGTCCATGTAAACTTCCATAGTCTTCCCGATTTGTCTTTTGAACATGTATTCACCAATATTTGGTATGTTGCCCCGGCATTCTTTAAACCGAAGGGCATTACCCTATAGCAGTACAGTTGCAGATCAGTGATGAAGCTGGTGTTCTCTTGATCAGGCTCATGCATTACGATATGGTTGTAGCCTGAGTATGTATCCATGAATGACAGTAATTCCTGTACCACCGTCCCATCCACAAGCTGATCGACTCTGGCAGGAGGAAGTTGTCTTTCGAGCAAGCCTTGTTTAGGTCCAAACAGTCAACGCAATTTCGCTATTTTCTATGGTACTTTTTGACTAAGACTAAGTTAAATACCCATTCGGGGTAAGTTGCATCCCAGCCGTTGGCCATTAGTTTATCTACCTCTTCTCTCAGCGCCTTGGACTGTTTAGGGCCCAAGCTGCGCCTTTTTTACTTTACTAGTGTGAATTTAGAGTCAATATTGAACGCATGGCAAGCAATTTCAGGTGATACCCAACACATATCAGAACATGTCAAAGCAAACACCTCAAATTTGGCACGGAGAAACTTGGTAAGTTCTAATCGCATCTTGTTTTCGAGGTATGATCCAATTATTAAGACCCTCGTTGGGTCGTCGACTAGAACAGACACCGTCAATTCTACCAGTGCTTCCCGATCCTCCCTTGAACTCTTCTTTTTGGCGTCCAAATCCATGTTGAATCGGTTATGGTCCCCGAGCTAAAGGGACTCTTTAGTTGCAATTCATTGGGTTCACGAATATGGAGAGTGATCCCCACATCCTTCCTCTTTCCTTCCTTTTCGGCTCATGTAATTCTGCAATGTAGCATTCCCTGGCGGCACTTTGAACTCCTTTCGCAACCCCGATTCAATTTGTAGTAGGGAACTTCATGGTTAAGCACCATTGGGCTAGAGCTATTCTGAAATCTGCTAGTGCGGGCTACCCCAAAATGGGGTTATATGCGGACATTTCGTCCACAATCGTGAAAGTATGAATGTGCCCTCTCCAAGTTTAATTGGCAGGTCAATTGTCCCAAATATTGTTTGGATCGCCAGTAAACCGTTGGATCTTGTTTGGCATGCAGACACGCTTTTCAAGCCAATCTTCATTTGTCAAAAGTACGTTTGAAAATTATATTAACGGAACTGCCACTATTGACTAGCACTCGTCGAACCACAGTGGGACCGATCCCCACCATAACCACCATTGGATCGAGAGTCGGAGCTTCGATCCCCTCGGTGTCCCGATTTCGAAACACTATGTCATCACTCAAAACTTTCTACATCTTGGCCGAAGTTTCATCTTCGATTGCGAGACATGATTCATTTGGAGCTTGCTTCAATGAACTTACATACCGCTCCATCTCTCCACAACTTCTTTATGCGGGATGAGGCCCCCAAATATTGTTCCAATAATAAGCCTTTAGTCAGTTCATTTTGACCCCTCTTCACTAGTTTTTGTTTGATTCCTTTGTTCTCTAGGAGGTCGAGGAGCCATGGGTTGATGAGGGCTCTGCGACTTTCTCACATACTGCTGGAGTTTGTTTTCTCGGATCAATTCTTCAATTAGATTCTTTAGATGACGGCATTCGTTTGTATTATGGTCGTGTGTCTCATAGAAGCAGCAGAATTTTCCTGAGCGCTTTTGTTGCTCAGTTGCTTCCTTCCTAGGCGTATTTTATGTACTCCTTAGTCCCTTGTGTTGCAAGAATTTTTTTTTCTAGGTGTCATTTAAAGGAGTGTAGTCTTCAGGCCTAAACCCTTTAAGCCTTTTATTATCGCCATTACCATTTCTCTTATTGGACTTTTGATTTTTTCTCTTTTGATTTCCATCTTTCCCCATGATTTCTTTAACAGTTCCAGAAGCGTGCACATTTTGATTCATTGCTACACCATTCTATCTGATGTTCACTGGTTGCACACTAGTAGACTTCCTTTCCAACCCATGCGCTTCCTCCAACCTTAAGTATTGACTTATTTTGCGATTGAAGTCTTTCATTGTGGTAGGTTGCTTCATCTTAATCCAATTCCCAAATTCAGTCTCAGGGTGAATGGCGTGGACTAATTCCATAAAAACCATGTCTTCGTTGGGGTTGCTTACATCCGTCGATACGATGTTGATCTGGTTCATGAAAGATTCCAGTGATTCGTTGCGTCCCTGGAACAATCCAGATAGGGACATGTTGCACAGTATGGAGCCTAAACCGATCTAGGAATCTTATTTCTAATTAGTCAAAAGTAGAGATAAATCTCGGTGGAAGCCTAGTGAACCACATAGATGCAATTCCTTTGAGAAAGATGGGAAAACACCTGCATCAAACAGCTTCTGAAGCATTTGCTCCATCCATGTACCAACTGCATTTGTGAAAGTGGGGTTTTGGGTCCTTTGTCCCATTGTAGCATGGAATAGTTGGCATTGTGAATTTTTCCGGATACTTCTCATTCAAGATTTCACCAGTAAAGAGAGTTTGACTTGCTGCCGATCCCCCTTTATCATCTCTTTTATTTTCATTCTCGTCCATTAATCATTTGGGGCGGCAATTAGTCACTACCCTAAGTGTTTGGCTTTGCAAACGATCTTGGTGAGTGGGCTGAAGCCTAGGCTCTCCTGTCTTTGGGAGAGCCACTTCCGCAGGGTCCCGTTGGCTATGGTTGGCCTAACTGGGGTAGTTTGAGCATTCCTAGCATTGTCGAATGCATTAACATTTTCTTCCAACTTGTCGTGCTCTTCATCCTCTGAGTCGGAAAGGTCCATAGCTATATCTTATTTTGGGGTCTTCGCCCTTTGATTCGCGTTTACGATTGGTTGCCTTGCAGTAAGCAAGGTACTTGTGTTTCCTTTCGCGTTGAGTCCCGTTGTCACCATTTTTGTGGTTGTTTTCTGTTTCTTCTGTTTGGACCAGAGTTGGAGGAATTTTCTTGTTTTATGACAGCCGCGGGTTCAGGGATGGTTTTTGGAGCAGGGTTTGACTATAAGGTTAAGGGAGCGTTAAGCTTATCCATCAGAGCCTTCTGCCTACTTTCCATTTTTTGGTTGATTTCGTCAACCATCTTATTCAACTCATCCCTAGTAACAACTTCCTGCTTATTGGAGGATTTTGATGCCTGATTTCCTAAATTAGCAGAATTTACTTTAGTTTGTTGAGGATTAACATCTTCTCCGGCTATTACTGCCTTTGTGGACCTTCTAGAAGCAGTTCCCCTTCTTCTAGGAGCCATTGATTCCAAGCGGTGGATTTTTCAAGCAAAGATTGTGGATCTAGCTTCTGGACCTGTCTTATCCAAAGTAGATATGTAGATCTAGACCTTGAATTGGGTTCTAAGTGAAAGCACCAAAATATTAACCCAAAAAATGGATCAACACCTTGGCTTGAGTGTGAAAGCACTAGCCCTGTTCTCACAGAGCAATAATATAAACAGTAAACATGGAAAAAGAGAAGAAAGGGAAAGAAGACAAGAAGATTTTTATTATGGTTCGGCTGTTAATGAAGCCTATGTCCACTTATTATAGACTGATTGCTATTACAAGAAGTGTTTGATTATAGAGATCTTGATTATCCTTAGCAATATCAAATCTCCTATGTTGGAATCCACCGGAGAATCACAATGAACACCTTTGGAGATTGTTGTATGGGAGGTGAAGAGTGAAGAAATCTTCCTACAGAGTTCTAGTAACCAATCCAGAGGATCCCGTTTATATTGCAGATAGGATGGTATTTATAGAGATTGGAGAGCTATTGGGCCAAGCCTGTTCATCGGCTGTTTGCAGATGGACGTAGGAAGACGTAGTGGAGTTTAGCTCGTGACCCGAGCCAAAAAGATTGATTGCTAGAGGTCCATGGTCTATGGATCACTAGCGATCCATAAAATTAGCTCGAATGCGAGCTAACTACGTATCTCCTCTTTCTGCTTCAATCTGTGTTGGTCGTGCCTGTACTATTTTAACATATGGATTGCTAGCGATCCATAGTGTATGGATCGCTAGCGATACATGCACTTAGTACATTTTTTGTCTTTGATGTCTGGAATGTATTCGTGGCCTTATATTAATGTTATTCGTGTAGTCTCGTTGCACGTCGCTTTGTTTTGATGGTGATTTACTTGCAAGTTGTATTTAACTGCTACTTGGATTGGATGGATGCTTGTCTCTTGGTTTATCCAACTCGGAATCTCGTCAAACTCAGTCACCACTTTAGCAATATGGATTGGATCACAATGCAAGAGATTCGGTTAAGCACTAAACTGTACTTATGGATTGCTAAAAATCCAAAGGCCATGGATCGCTAGCGATCCATGTCCTTATAAAATTTTCCTCATCCTCTGTTCTTGGCTTTCTGGCCGGTTACTCTAACTTCTTTGGTTGACTTATGAGCTGTTCTAACTCGACCAAGTTGTTTTGAATTCTGTTGGATCCACTTGGGTTAAAAACCCGGACAACACAACTCTTAAGGAAGTAATTAAGTATGAGGGTTCTAGATTAAGCTTATCTACCAAACAAGGAGATACAAAAGAATGTGATGCACCAGTATCAAATAGAACGCTAACAGACATACCATGAATCTGAAGCGTACCTCCCAACACTGCTTTCCCTTTTTCCTCTGCCATTGGCCTCGAAGTAGTTGATTCCAATGCATACACTTTGCCGCTTCCATCCTTAGCAGTCTTTGTGCACTGGTTTTTGTAATGGCCATTCTGATCGTAGTTGAAGCATCTGATATTCTTCTTCCCCATCACTTCCTTCTCCTTTCCAGAACAACATTCATTAGTGAAATGTCCTTTCTTATCGCACTTAAAGCAAGCAACCTCCGACCTCTCTTTCTTCACAACTCCACCTTTCTGAGCACCGTTCTTATGAAAGAACTTCCTTTTCTGACCCTACCCTACCTTGACCTCTTTTGCCTTATTCTTCTCCAGAAAAGCAAGCATTTCTTCATATCGCAACGTCATCTCAATCACAACATCACAAGGATCCCTAATATGAGGCAATGTAGCCTTGGTCAACTCAGGCTTCAACCCCCTTATGAACTTTTCGTTTCTCTTAATAACAGTATCCACAGTTGCATAACAATATCTTGCCAACTCCTCAAACCTTCTAACATACTCCAACACTGTCATCTCCCCCCGCTCCAACTCAGCATACTTTCTAAGCAAGGCAAACTATGCCATTACAGACATGAAATTCTCCTCGAACCTCCTCTAAAACTCAGTCCATTTCATTATCTCTTCATTCACTCCAGCTATCACACTACTCCCCCAAAATAAAACTGCTCCCTGAAGCTTTCTCAAAGCAAATTTTCTCTTCTGCTCATCATTGAGCCCTAAGTCTGCAAAGATCCTCTCACAGTGTAGCAACCAATTCTCCACCTCAATAGCATCTTCAGTTCCAATAATTGCTTTCCTCCAAGCCTAACATAACCTCTACTCAAGATAGCATAATTGTTGACCACCAGAGCTTCTTGAAATCCTATTGCAGCATTTCCTCCAACCACTCCAGTAGCAACACCCGCCTGCGTCATATTGACAAAGAACTGATACATGGCTCCCATATCCACTTGTGGGGCTCCAGCACCAACATTACCCGCTTGTTCCTGACCTTGGTTCCTTCTAGTATTCAGTCTGGCATTTCCATTTGTGGTGGTGATTCCTCCAAGATTCACTCTTCCACTTCTAGCATCCATATCTGTATTCAAGCCTCGTGAGGTATAGAAAAATAGCCTAATAGAGATAGGAGAACGAAGATATGGCGTATACTTATATATAGAAAATACAAGTATGTTAGTATAGCGTTATCCCCTACCCTTATCTTGTCTCTAATTCCTTAAGATCATGTTTTCAAAAATCATTTTAGTTTAAAGTTTTTCATAAACCTATGCTTTGATAACAAGTTGTAACATCCCTAATCTAGAGGCCCAAAGCTAAGTGCTAAAGATGTTGCAATCATCTATAGTACTAACTTTCAGCGACTAAATATAGCTATGTTAGTGGTATCCATAATATCAAAAGCACTTGAATATGAAATAAAATCACAGATTTAAAAAAACAATGTTTCTGATTACATTTCAAAACACAAGTTTCATATCCAGATTACATAATCCCATAATCGTTTCCCATGACCAGATAGACTATAATTACTACATAAATACGCCAAGAGCAACATATGAAGATGCTCCCTTGGTTGACCAGAGTACTATATTCATAACTTACATAATACAACATAGCAGAAAGAACAAAATAAAATAGCAACTCCTAAATAGCTATCCGTCAGGCTCATGCTCATCTTCGGTAGCTTTATTCGTCATTGTAAAAACCTGGATTTTTGGACATTGGATAATTGGATAATTAACTGATTTTAAACTATTGAGATACTGATTTTATTTAGTTGAACAAATAGAATTCTGGTAATTAAAAATATCTGGATATATAAATGGATTTGAAACTATAATAAATGTTGAAAATTATAAGTGTATACACATACAAGTATATATATGTGTATACATATATATATATATGTATATATATATATGTATATATATGTCATGAGAAGTAGAATATATGGAAGTTTGTAAAAGTGTGGATATATATATATATATCAAAAAAATTCACATAAGATATTTCTAATTTTATTATATATATGTATTGTGATTAGGAAGCATTGATTTGAATTCAATGAAATAATTTTCAAAAGCTAGTTAAAGTTAAATTCTATATTTTAAAACAATAAAGATAAATATTTATTAATTTAAAATATAATAGCTTAAGTTTAAAATAGGATTTAAATAAAAGATTAATATACTTTCTTTTAAAACTATACATGAAATAGATATAGTTTGTATATATATAAATATAAAACATAAACATAAATAAATGATAATAATAAAAGCATAAATAAATAAAGACTTGGACATTTGTAAGCTTGTGTATACCATGCAAATACAAGTGGCAATTGTTTCTTTTAATTTAATTTGAAATATAAATAAAATGTTAGAGAGGAGGCTGTATATAGTTAAAACTTTTCACATTTTCCTTTTTCAATCCTTTCTTCTTTTCATCTTCCAAATTAAAACTAAAAACCAGAAAATCAAAACTAAAAAACTTTCACCAAGTTTTCACTGAAGCAAAACAAGAATCAATTTCAAGCTTCAACAAGTAAGATCAAGATCAAGTTGCAGTTCAAAAATCAATTTCTAGATTTTCAAAAAAATAAAGCTTCCCTCTGTTCAACAATACAATGAGTAAACATTTTTTAAAATCTGTTTATGTTTTGATGCATGTGATAAAATCTTGTAGTAATGTTGTGAATCATGTTTACATGTATGAATTAATTTGTTGCATGTATAGAAATAAAAAGTAATGTATGTGCATGTCGGTGTATAAGTATATACAGGTCTCTGTTGTAACAGGCTCAACAATACCTTATATAAATTCATATCTCCTTATATAAACACTTTTAGGTTATGATCTTTAAAGGAAATCTGTTTGTAATAACAAATTTTGATTTTAAAAATATTATTAAGTGAAATTAACAGGTAGGATTTTTGGAAATAATAAATGTCAGAGAAAAGAAATTCAAGTCAAAAATTTGATTTTTAAAATTCCAAGTTTTAATTATATAAACTGATTCGTATTAAAAAATGATGAATTTTGATAATCATATCATAATTTTTGAGTTTGGATTTGAGTAGAATTTTTGAGTTGAACGGGAATTGCAATTTCATCGATTTCTCTTCGATCGATGATGGGTGGAGCCGCGGGTTCAAGCTGGAGGTAGCTGGAAGTCTGGAGATCAATGGAAAAATAGTCGGGGATTTTATAGTTCATCGAAGTGTCTTGTCGATGACAATGTAGGGTTTAACGACCAGGTTTGGTCGACATTGTAATCGAGGAAATTGCGTGGTCATTGGTGAACCAGAGTTGATCGCAAGTAGGGAAATAGAAGCGCAGGCGAATGACGGAGTTCTGGACGTGATCGCGAGGTCGTAGGTGGACGTAGGCGGCGGCACGAGGAGGATTTGGTTGATCGTGTTGGTTTCCAGTGGTTGCTCGTTTGCTCAATTTTGATTCCCAGTTAGTATTGATGAACTGGGTAGTCGGGACGACTGAAGAGAACGTTGGCGACTAGTTGGTGATCGGAAGGTCGGTTGGAGAGGCGTGGGCACGGCGTGCACGTGCACGAGGGTCCATTCGTATCTGATGATATCTGTGTTGTTTTGGCATCGGGAGAGAAGAAGTCGACTTGGGTTTGTATAGGGTTTCACTCGGGTTGATTCGCAAGATTATCGAAGGGGAGTGACTCGAGTTTAGCTCGGGAATTTTCAACCGGGCCTGGGTATTTTCGATAGGATGTTTTAACCTAGGTTTAAGAGTAAAGGAAAAATTGTTAACAAGTTTAAAAACAAAGAAATGAAAGGTTTTCAAAGTAAAAGAAAATGTTAACATGGTTTCAAAGTTAAATATTAAACAAGTTTCAAAAATAAATTATAAGTCAATGTTTTGAATTTAAATTGTTTTGATTTGAACTAATTATATATTAGCTAATTAATTAAATTAATCCCCAAATGTTTCAAAAATATAAAGGATGTAACTAAGTAAGAGTTAAAATAAATGTACTGAACTTTAGTTAAGGTCTCAAGTGATTTTGAATAAATTAATTTCAATCCTTTAATTTAAATAAGATTTAAATGATTAAGATAATGGTTTATCTTAAATTAATTAAGGTCTTAATTAATTAAGGGTTAATGAATTAACTTAATTAATTATAGGATAATTAATTAATGTAATTAAAGGATAATTACTTAATGAAATTAATTAAAGGATCATTAATTAATGTAAGTAATTAAAGGATCATTAATTAATTAAAAGATAATTAATGTAAGTAATTAAAGGTTAATTAATTAATGTGAATGATTAAATGATTAAAGAATGATTATTTAATTTCAATAATTAATTAAATGGTTTAATTAATGTTAATTAAGCAGGATTTAAAGGTAATTAATTTATTTTGTGTTAATTAAATTAGTTAGATTGGGTAACAAATTAATCTTGCTTATGGATGATTAAATTGTATTGAATGTTTGGATTAATGTCTCTAGTCTGATAAATTATGATGTTTTGTGATATGATATGTTTGGGTTAAACTATGATAATGTGGGTTATTTATCGGTGATGAATTGATGTGTAAATTAACATCCTGTATTTAAAATTAAATTGTTTACTTAAATAACTTGGCTTAAGGATGACATTGGATTCGAAGAGACCAGGGTCGGGTATCAGCAAATACCCGAAACCACTTCGATTAGTAATCTGCAATAATTCTTTATAGATTTGATTTTAGAATCTAATGGGCTGGAATAGAATAAATTAAGTGAACTTGGCCATTTAAACTAAGTAATGGTACCTATATTTATTTTCTGAAATAAGTAATTGGTTATAACAAGGTAAGAACTCGTAGTAAGGTATGAGTTACCCTGGTTTTCAAAGAAGTTTTATAACTTAGTATTTCAAGTTATATGGGTTTACTCACGTTGGTTTCCAGCCTGACTCGGGTGTTACTTTAATGTAATGCTCGGGTCAGACCGAGTATTACAGATTTTCGGGTTGGGACGTTCTAGAGCTCAGGAGACGAGCTGGAAGGCAGAAACGTATGGAGTATACTCCATTGTGTATTTGAATTTGTATTGATTGTGTTCAGGGACAAGTTGTTACAACTGTCCAGTTTAATTGTGAATGATTGTACTCTGATATATTGTCTGTAAATTGACAGTTACAGCTTTTCTTTGTATAAATGCTATTATTTGATATTATATTTTAGTCCGTTGCGAATGTGAGATTTTGTGCTGTTGTTTTCCGTTTCTTCTTCTACCTCTTTTCTTTTTTTCCCTAACAATCTAGGATTTCCGACGTTCGATCGCTTGGCACATCTACAGTGAATGTATTGTTGTCGAATTTTCGAGGTCGAAAATTTCGGGATGTTACTTTTGGTATCCGAGCTGAAGGTTAAGCGAGAACCTTTGCTCTGGTGGGTTTACTCATTAAGGATAGGGTCAGTAGTACCCTAGGATGAGTTGAGTGTAATATATATATATATATATATGAGGGCGTACTTGTTATTTTCTTATATAATGATTTTAAACCGGCTTTAAAATTAGTTTTTATATAAGCTTATATTTGATATATAAAGCAATAATTTTTCTAATTATTATATATATTAAGGTAATTGGTTGTTGAATTATTGAAATTAAATATAATAATAATTAAGTGGTAATAAATATACAACCAAATAGGAATTTTGATAAGATTTAACTATACAAATAAGATAAGCTTGAAATAGATTCAAACCAGAAAATAAAATCTTGAAATTTGTAGAAGTGTTTTCAGAATGTTGAATCAAGTTACCCTGATTTTATTTTCCAATAAATTGCGAGATAATATATAGTGAATTGGTTTCCAGATATGATAATCTTGGTTATTATCATAAATGTTTGTTGTATCTTGATAAAGGGATATTTAGTTTTAAAATAAATAATGATAAAGCAGAATGAAATGTTATAAGGAAGTAACAATTTAGATAAGTATGACTTGTAAATTGAAAAGGATTTAAATTGTGAAGTTTTAAAATTTAAGCCCAGAAAATTTAAATTGTTTTAAAGTGTTAAAAGATATAATAAATAATATTTTTTTTAATGTAGGAACCTTATCTTAAAATAAGAGTTGTTTTAAAAAAATTTAAAATTTTGTTTTGAACTAAAAACCAAGAATGGTTTAAAATTTAAAATATGTCTTGGGGTGCAAAAGCAATGAATATGTATATATGTGGGATATACATAATAACAAGATGATTGGAAGTGAGCACTAAGTGTTGAGTTTTGAATTTTCCCCTGAAATGTGATGTGAACCCAAAGAGAAATAAGTTTTGAACTTATAAGTGAGAAAGGATATTGATAAGAAGTTTAAAAATTTGAAATGGAGAATTCAAATTGAGTAAGGTTGAAAGGATTAAATGAATTGAATTTAACTTAGGGGAAGTTAAATAAGTTTAGAACAAACAACCTAAATTGGAAATTTCAAGATGGAATTGAGATTTAACTTAGGGAAGTTAAATGGGTTGAATTGAAAAGGGAGTTATAGTTAATCTCAAAACAAGTTTGAGTTCTGGATATTGGTAGTGGATGCTATTGTTGGATGCTTTAGATAATTTGGATGTTTATTTACCTTGGCTTATCCTGATATCATTCTATTGTTATTAATAATTTATGAAACTGTGAATTGGATTGTTTAAATGAATTAAGAAGTGGATCGAAATAATATATATCCATTACTGAAATTAAATGGAAATAAAACTTTATTTTGAAACTATTTAAATAATTTTGAATTTAAGAGATAAAGATTGAACATATGGTGATGGAATCACTTTGAACTTAAGATTTAAATGTTAAAAATAAACTTGCAAACTGAAATTGTTAAGAATTGGTTTCTAAATTAGAAGTTAAAATTTGGTAATAACTTGGATTATGTAGATTAAATTGTTTTGAACTCTTATTTGAACTTTGGAATAAGTTAAGTAAAGGTAATTTAAAATGAAATTTTGAGATTTGGACTCCGAATTAAATTGTTTAAAAGACTTAGGTTATTAAATTAAAAGTAAAGGTTAATTTGATTTAAGAGGATTAAAACAACATTTAAAAATGTAACTCGAATTTATATAATTCGAGATGGTTTAAAGTTGAGATTGGAATTGATATTTTGTATAATTTGTAAGTGAGCTTACAGTTGAATAAGTTTAAATTCAAATGGAAATTGATTTGAATTTGGGAAAGGAATTGAAGTTAATTCAAATTAAATTGAAATTGAATCGATTTAAATGGAAGTGGAAATTGGAAATTGATTGGAAATGGAGATTGGGAAATCGAACAGTTTGACTCTGAAACTATTTTTCAAATAAATTATTTTAATATAAATTGTTTTAAATCTATTTTTCCTAGCTATAACTATACAACCTTTCTTTTTAAAACCCAAACTATCTCATACTTATTTTTCAACTACTCTGAAACTAATTTCTATTTTACAACAATTTTTCATCTGTTTTACAAACTAATTACTATTTTATAACTATTTTGCAACTATTTAACTATTTTACAACTATTTTATAATTACTTAACTATTCAACTGCTATTTACAAATAATAACTATTTTACAACTACTTATCTATTTTAAACTTTTCAAGCTATTTTCTAAATTCAAGTTGGTCAGAGTGCAAACTGTTTATAATTGAAGTGATAGCCCAAATGGAAATGGAAGCAATTGTGAATAAGTGAATAGAATCAAAATGAAGGTGAATAAAAAGAAAACTGATTTAGCTAATAATCAATGAAGGTAAATACGTAGGATGTATGTATATTATTCTATTCGCATAATGAATTGATCTAGATTCGAGCACAGAATTTCGAGATAGTATATCGATCCGAGTTCGGATTTTTCACTCGATTTTCGACGGCGAACCCTGGATATGGATTTTTGACTGATTCTGGAAATTCTCTATCATAGTTATGGCTATGTAAGGAGAATGACGGTTTCTGATCAAGAAACCAGATCTGAGTCCGCACTAGGAAGTCGGGTGAACGATACTAGTTCGGAAATGAATTTGTGTGATCGAGTGAGCGATCAGATTTGATATTGCGTGTGGATGATATATGTACATCATACGTGCTTGATTGGAATAGATATTTTGAAAAGAAATGTAAAAATGATTTTTGAAATGGAAAAGTATATTTTAAGAAATATATGATGAATAAAAGTGGAAGTTGGATCTTTATGATTGAAATTCACTTTATGAAGAGTAAGTAATATGACAAATAACTTTATTAAGAAATCAAACTTAGATATTTGATTTGGCATAAATGAAGTATGTATATATATATTTGTTGTATATGATAAACTACCCTTATTGGAATTATAGCCATAAGATGTGATCTTTGAAAATATTTGAAGTATAAAAGGGAATTTATATAAGTATGAAATGATCCAAAGATTTTCAAGTTAGAAGGAATAAACTTATATATATCTATGTATAAAAATGTTTTTATGAAATTGGGAAAAAGGTTTTTGGAACCCACTGATTTTGAAAGGCTTTTGATTTTTGGGAAAAATCAATTTTGGGAATTTGGAAAACCAAGTTTGAGAATTATCGATTTTGAGATATCGATTTTGTGTAAAGGAGATTTATATGTGATACATATAAAAGAGTATGATTTGAAAGATACTATTTGTGTATAGTATAAAATGTTTTGAGAATGGCTGTGGGGAAAAAGGCGCTCCCATTTAAATGAACTTCTAGTAGGAGATCCACGAGGTGGTTCTGCTTTGAGCCCTAAGGGGGGTTCTAAATTTGATCCTGGGAGGAAGTCTGGACAAGTTCCTGAGCATTGTGGTTGGGTAGCGAAAGTCGAGGGCGCTGATGCCTACAAAGACATTTGGGTTATGCTGTGATGGCAGTTTAACTCGGTGTCACTGTGATCTATTGCGCACCATAGCGGAAGTCGAGGGCAGTGAGTGCCTACAGTCTACGTTTGATTTCGCTGGGAGAGCGACGTAAGATTGATAGACTGCGATCTATGAAGATATAAGCGAAATTCGTGTGGCAGTGAGTGCCTACAGGCTACACTGGGACTCAACTGATGTAGTCTGCGATCTATGTGGTCTGTGTAGAGAAGTTTCATTTGGCAGCGAAATTCGAGGGCACTGATGCCTACAGTTACATGGGTTTTTTCCATGATGGCGACGTTACCCTGGGTGTAGCTGCGATCTGTGGCAGTTCCATGGTGTAATTGAGGGGCGCAGAGGCCTACAGTTTTCTATGGTTTTGCCGGGATGGCGACGTAATCATCGGGCTAACTACGACTATGGAGAGGGTGATGATTTCCGGAGCATTCTCACAAAAATGTTTTCTACATTTTCAAAAATGTTTTCTAAGTATTTTCACTGGGTGTTGAAAACGGGTTTACCAAGTACTTGTAAATTTTCAGTCCTGTGCCTGATCAACATATGACCGAATTTCTGTGAGAACAAGAATGGACTTATTGAGACATCGAGTTATAAAAAGTATTTTTATAAAGCTATTTTGGTAATATTATGAAGATTTTAAAGTGCTTTAAAATTTTAAATAAAAAGAGTTAAGTGTTAAAAATGCCCAAAGAGTAATTTAAATGATAAGAAACATTTTAATAAAATTTTGGCTTCGTTCCTTTTCGAGGACGAAAAGATTTAAAGGGGGGAGGAATGTAATAACCCAGATTTTTGGACATCGGATAATTGGATAATTAACTGATTTTAAATTATTGAGATACTGATTTTATTTAGTTGAACAAATAGAATTCTGGTAGTTAAAAATATCTGGATATATAAATGGATTTGAAACTATAATAAATGTTGAAAATTATAAGTCTATACACATACAAGTATATATATATGTGTATATATATATGTATATATATGTCATGAGAAGTAGGAAGTTTGTAAAAGTGTGGATATATATATATATCAAAAAAATTCACATAAGATATTTCTAATTTTATTATATATATTTATTGTGATTAGGAAGCATTGATTTGAATTCAATGTAATAATTTTCAAAAGCTAGTTAAAGTTAAATTCTATATTGTAAAACACTAAAGATAAATATTTATTAATTTAAAATATAATAGCTTAAGTTTAAAATAGGATTTAAATAAAAGATTAATATACTTTCTTTTAAAACTATACATGAAATAGATATAGTTTGTATATATATAAATATAAAACATAAACATAAATAAATGATAATAATAAAAGCATAAATAAATAAAGACTTGGACATTTGTAAGCTTGTGTATACCATGCAAATACAAGTGGCAACTGTTTCTTTCAATTTAATTTGAAATATAAATAAAATGTTAGAGAGGAGGCTGTATATAGTTAAAACTTTTCACATTTTCCTTTCTCAATCCTTTCTTCTTTTCATCTTCCAAATGAAAACTAAAAACCAAAAAATCAAAACAAACAACTTTCACCAAGTTTTCACTGAAGCAAAACAAGAATAAATTTCAAGCTTCAACAAGTAAGATCAAGATCAAGTTGCAGTTCAAAAATCAATTTCTAGATTTTCTAAATAATAAAGCTTCCCTCTATTCAACAATATAGTGAGTAAACATTTTTTTTAAATCTGTTTATATTTTGATGCATGTGATAAAATCTTGTAGTGATGTTGTGAATCATGTTTGCATGTATGAATTAATTTGTTGCATGTATAGAAATAAAAAGAAATATTTGTGCATGCCTGTGTATAAGTATATACAGGTCTCTGTTGTGTAACAGGCTCAACAATACCTTATATAAATTCATATCTCTTTATATAAACACTTTTAGGTTTTGATCTTTAAAGGAAATCTATTAGAAATAACAAAATTTGATTTTTAAAAATATTATTAAGTGAAATTAACAGGTAGGATTTCTGGAAATAAGAAATGTCAGAGAAAAGAAATTCAAGTCAAAAATTTGATTTTTAAAATTCTAAGTTTTAATTATATAAACTGATTCGTATTAAAAAATGATGAATTTTGATAATCATATCATAATTTTTGATTTTGGATTTGAGTAGAATTTTTGAGTTGAACGGGAATTGCAATTTCATCGATTTCTCTTCGATCGATGATGGGTGGAGCCGCGGGTTGAAGCTGGAGGTGGCTGGAAGTCTGGAGATCAATGGAAAAATAGTTGGGGATTTTATAGTTCATCAAAGTGTCTTGTCGACAACAATGTAGGGTTTAACGACCAGATTTGGTCGACGTTGTAATCGAGGAAATTGCGTGGTCATGGGTAAACCAAGTTGATTGCGAGTGGGGAATTAGAAGCGTAAGCGAATGACGGAGTTCTGGTCGTGATCGCTAGGTCGCAGTTGGACGTAGGCGGCGGGGCAAGGAGGATTTGGTTGATCGTGTTGGTTTCCAGTGTTTGCTCGTTTGCTCGATTTTGATTCCCTGTTAGTATTGATGAACTGGGTGGTCGGGACGACTGAAGAGAACGTTGGCGACTGGTTGGTGATCGGAAGGTCGGTCGAAGAGGCGTGGGCATGGCGTGCACGTGCACGAGGGTCCATTCATATCTAATGATATCTGCGTTGTTTTGGCATCGGGAGAGAAGTAGTCGACTCGGGTTTGTATAGGGTTTCGCTCGGGTAGATTCACGAGATTATCGAAGGGGAGTGACTCGAGTTTAGCTCGGGAATTTTCAGCTGGGCCCGGATATTTTTGATAGGATGTTTTAACCTAGGGTTAAGCGCAAAGGTAAAATTGTTAACAAGTTTAAAAACAAAGAAATGAAAGGTTTTCAAAGTAAAAGAAAATGTTAACATGGTTTCAAAGTTAAATATTAAACAAGTTTCAAAAATAAATTATATGTCGATGTTTTGAATTTAAATTGTTTTGATTTGAACTAATTATATATTAGCTAATTAATTAAATTAATCCCCAAGTGTTTCAAAACTAAAAAGGATGTAATTAAGTAAGAGTTAAGATAAATGTATTGAACTTTAGTTAATCAAAAGGTCTCAAGTGATTTGAATAAATTAATTTCAATCCTTTAGTTTAAATAAGATTTAAATGATTAAGATAATGGTTTATCTTAGATTAATTAAGGGCTTAAGTAATTAAGGGTTAATGAATTAACTTAAGTAATTATAGGATAATTAATTAATGTAATTAAAGGATAATTACTTAATGAAATTAATTAAAGGATCATTAATTAATGTAAGTAATTAAAGGATCATTAATTAATTAAAGGATAATTAATGTAAGTAATTAAAGGTTAATTAATTAATGTGAATGATTAAATGATTAAAGAATGATTAATTAATTTCAATAATTAATTAAATGGTTTAATTAATGTTAATTAAGAAGGATTTAAAGGTAATTAATTTATTTTGTGTTAATTAAATTAATTAGATTGGGTAACAAATTAATCTTGCTTATGGATGATTAAATTGTATTGAATGTTTGGATTAATGTCTCTGGTCTAATAAATTGTGATGTTCTATGATATGATATGTTTGGGTTGAACTGTGATAATGTGGGTTATTTATCGGTGATGAATTGCTGTGTAAATTAACATCCTTATTTAAAATTAAATTGTTTACTTAAACAACTTGGCTTAAGGATGACATTGGATTAGAAGAGACCGGGGTCGGGTATAAGCAAATACCTGAAACCACTTCGATTAGTAATATGCAATAATTCTTTATAGATTTGATTTTAGAATCTAATGGGCTAGAATGGAATAAATTAAGTGAACTTGGCCGTTTAAACTAAGTAACGGTACCTAGATTTATTTTGTGAAATAAGTAATTGGTTATAACAAGATAAGAACTCGTAGTAAGGTACGAGTTACCCTGGTTTTCAAAGAAGTTTTATAACTTAGTATTTCAAGTTATATGGGTTTACTCACGGTGGTTTCCAGCCTGATTCGGGTGTTACTTTAATGTAATGCTCGGGTCAGACCGAGTATTACAGATTTTCAGGTTGGGACGTTCTGGAGCTTAGGAGACGAGTTGGAAGGCAGGAACATATGTAGTATATTCCGTTGTGTATTTGAATCTGTATTGGTTGTATTTAGGGACAAGTTGTTACAACTGTCCACTTTAATTGTGAATGATTGTACTCTGATATATTGTCTGTAAATTGATAGTTACAACTTTTCTTTGTATAAATGCTATTATTTGATATTATATTTTAATCCGCTGCGAATGTGAGATTCTGTGCTGTTGTTTTCTGTTTCTTCTTCAACTTTTTTTTTTTTTCAATAACAATCTAGGATTTCCGGCGTTCGATCGCTCGACACTTCTACAGTGAACGTATTGGTGTCAAATTTTCAAGGTCGAAAATTTTGGGATGTTATTGTCATCCTACTAAAAACCTGTAAACCTCAACCCTTAGCCTACTTAAATCAATTTTAAGCACCCGAGATTTTAAGAGAAAATATATAAACTTCGAGTCAAACATAAAGCCTGGTGTGAATAATACTATACATCTCGATTATTTTATATTAAGCGAGACCACACCGCTTAGCGGAACATGTTTCCCTTCACTAACATCCTTTAAAACATATCTTTTGCAAATCATAATCCTGCAACCAAAACTAGTTAAAAACTGTAAAGCATTATCATATAAGCATACATATCAGGTAACAAATGGACTATCTATCCAAACACTATAGTATTGTTTGGCAAACTACTACTAACCTTTGGCTAACTCGGGCCTACCAAGTAGTATAAACAAAATAATCTAACATATGTTAGATACTCCTCTTCTGAACGGTCTGTCCCTAACTTAACTTCTCCCAGGGTCACTTGATCCTAATGGTTTTGCGGGCTCACCAATATCCTATCTCTATACAAATATATTCCTTTCTGTGTGTAACATCATTTTAGTCTTACATGTGACAAAGCCCTACACACGAGAATTTTGGACTAAATTAGCTAGAGGCTAATAGCTAATATATAGGACGCGACTCTATACCAGTCTCATCTAGTATACAAATATTCGAGTCATTTCATTTACGGTAATCTTCCCTTATATTTTCCTTGAAGATCTTTTCTTCTCAAATTGATTTAAAACCTTTAAATCAAACTTAAACAAGGAAAATATATACTCTATGTTTTACTCAAATCACATTGCAATGTTATATATACTTTACACAAATCTTTGTTGACAAAAACATTTAAACCTTTGAAAGTACCCATTTCGATCCCATTGAAAGTACCATTTCGAAACCATTGAAAGTAACCCTTTTGAAACCAAGTAAACTCTTTATAACCTATACTGACGGGCCAAAACATTCCTTTCGAAAACATTGAAAAACATCACCTTCAAAGGCTTTAAAACTTTAGACATCCCACCTTTTAAACACTTTAACACTGCCTTTCGAAAACATTGGAAACCTTCCTTTTAAACCTTTCGAAACCATTAGAGGACCACCCCTTCGAAACCTTTCTTTAAACCTTTCGAAAGTATCAAATCCTTTATAACAACAAACCTTTCAAAAGCATTTGGGTTCAATTTAAAACAAATGGAAACCTTTCGAAACCATTCAAAATTAACTCCTTCGAAAACTTTGGGTTCTACCTTCAACAGAACAAAAGGTTCATAAAACATATAAGTCGAAAGCACTCTTTCGAAGGCTACTCCTATGTAAAGAAGTGATGGTGTCGAAACTAACCCTTCGAAAGAATTGGAGAAGTGGCTTAGTTTTAAAAGCAACGTATTCCTCTCGAACCCATTTTCTTCGAAAGGTAAGAAAACAACAGCTAGGGATTTCGACCCCTTCAGAAGCATTTACTTAAATCAAAGGCGAAACCTCTTTGAAACCATTCTTTTAAAACAATTTAACCTACTTGAAAGCCATCCTAGTCGAAAGCATACTCTTCGAAAGCAAAGCAGGTGCGTTTTCATTTAAAAGCAAAGCAACATTTTGACCCCTTCGGAACCGTTAGCTTCGACCTAGTGCCTTTTGTCTTAGTCCAATTCGATACGTACCAATTACTTTATACCATGCGCATTAGTTTTAATGGTAATGAAGACGAAAGCATTTAGTCGGAACTCCTGGTGCCGAAAATGGCGAAATATGCCCAAACATGTAAAAATTGATTTTTTCTTTAAAAAGAAATTCTTTTCAACTAACCTGCCTTATTTATCAAAACATTATTGGCTGCTTATTTTCTTTTCTAAAAGTGCTGCCAAAATTTCAAAAGCAATTAATTTATATAATTCACAAAATACCCCTTCTCCTATTATAAATATATAATACATTTAAGTCCCATGCCTTAAATAATTTTATATATATGTTAAAAAACTAAGGAAAATTCTACAAAAATTCCAGAAAATCATTTTTAATTTGTTTTCTAACATATATTAATTCCAGACCCAAAACATCCATTATTTAGCTGTAAATAATTTTAAACCCAAATAATCATTTTCTTCAATAGAAAGTTAATATAAAATCTACCTTAATTAAGAAAATGATAAAAATTTAAACCCATCTCTAAAATGTCATTTCTGATCTAAGTTCGCAAGGCATTTAGATGTCATATAATAGGATATTCACATCAAAACATGTCATAAAATCTATATGAATAAGCATAAATCATCAACAAGCATATATAAACATTTAAACATTAAAAAACACTACATAACCTTGTAAAATAATTCGGATTACCTTAAAACCAATATCAATAGAAAATATGAGATGTAGTCATTAATCACCTTAGCTTCGAGATTAAGGAGTTGAAATTTGATTGGATCAGTCTTTCTTCCTTTAGCTTATCTTCTACTTGTTCTTACTAATAATGGCCAGCCTCTATTTTTATTTGGTTTAACAAATGAACGTGTAAATGAATGAGTGTAAGGGTTTAGGGTATTAGAATGTGTCTTATTCCAAATTTGCCCACACATATTACCCTTACCTAATTTAATTCATGTTAGCTTATTTCAGTTTATTCATTAATATGGCATGGCTACCGCTGCTAATCGTAAATCTCATTCCCCTAATCACCACATTATTTTATTTAATTTAGCTAATTAAATATCCTAAATAATGTTACTAAAAATTAGGGTCATTATACCGTGTCATTTATAGTTAATCTAGACCCAATAATTCACACTCGTCATAACTATATTTGATGTGCACGTAAATGTGCATATATTTACATCCATATTTTATCTATTTTTATTTAAATAAATGTCATATTTGGGTATTTTAACATGTTTAAACCAAAATTCAATTATTTTCAAATCATCACATATTCATCTTCATATAGGGGCAAAATGGTCATTTTTGTGCAAGTGTTAATTTGAGAATTTTTACCTGGACATTTTGTATGATTTTTGTAGGAATTTGGATGCATGTAGAAGAGGGTTTCATGAAGATATATGCATGCATAAGAGAGTACAAAGGAATGAAGATGGAAATAATTCAAGCTCATGATCATGGAGGACCCCATCTACCCACCTACCTTAATGTACAATTAGAAGCTAATGGACAACTAAGTGGAGGTTAAAGCTTCATGCACATTTGATGATGGATTAATTAGAGGCTAATGGTTACTAAGTGGCCACACTTCCTAAAGGGTACTTTGGAAAGCATCCTAAAAAGTGAATTAGGGATTTATGCATATATAAATATCCCACTTATGTACATGTAGATATGTTCTTACTCTTCGAAATTACTTAGGAAAATAGAAAACAAGTTGTAAGCTCAAAGTTTCATGAAATAAAAATGGCTTCCTAGCCTCTTTCTCTTTTCTTTTCTACATGATTTTATTTACTTTTATGTTCATGTTTATTTCTATGCTCTTTTTCATTTCATGTTCATAGCTTAGATTTACATTTATGCAATTAGTTTAATGTTAGTTCATGCAAGTAGTTAATCTCCTTTCTTTTAATTAGTTTCTACTTCTCTTTGCTTTCCAATGTTAAAACTTACATGTGTTGATTTGATAACACATATGAGTAGCTAAACCCCTCCAATTTAAAGGTAATGAAGCTCTCAAATATTATATAAATTCAACATTTCTATGATTTATGATCTCTTTTATTTGTGCCTCATGAAAGTAGATTTTGATGTAAGTTTATATAAGTGGGTTTGATAGCTTATGTTTCATTTACAAATAAGCTATTCTTATTCAACATAAACACAATTTACATCATCATTTGCTAATTAATTTTTGATTTTGAAATGAAAGTAAAATCAAAATTTGATGATCTATATTACTAATTACAATAGTAAATAGATCATACTTAAAATAGCTTTTGTTTTGACTTTATTTTCATGAGAATTGATAAGTGGTTTATTTGTTGTATTATAGTTTGATGGTTCAAGTTATGTTAATTAATAACATAAATAAACCATACTTATGATAAATACAACATTTATTTCACTTAATATCAAAAGTAGATATCATAGATTATTTGTTTGTTGATTTACAAAAATATGAGAGTGGATTTGTCTCTAAATTGTTTTCTAATCTTATAGTTTTTAATCTCATTTTAATTCTAGTTTTAGCTTCATTTTGTTTACAATTTGTAGTTAACAAACTTCACTCCACTTCGGTCTAATTTGATTGAATAGAAAAAATTTAAAATCTTAAAAATTCCCTACGATTGACCCGTACTCGTCACGTACTAAAATTGTACAACGTGCGCTTGTGGTTAATTTAAATTTAAATTTGTTTGACGGTTTTCTAACTCGATAGAATTTCCGTCGACGAATAAGATTTTGGCGCCGTTGTCGGGGAATAGTTCAGATTTTAATTTTCTATCCTTCGAATTATTTTCGTTTGATTTTTGTGTGTTTCATTGTGTGTGCATTGCCTTTTAAAAAAAATTTATGTGTGTTTATTGTTAATTTTTGTTTTCAATTTGTTATGGGCATGTTCTAGTTTTTTATTTGCTCTTTCACCTGCATTTTAAAAAAAAACATTACACAATTTCATTTGACAAAAAAAAGTTTTATTTCATTTCCATTGTTTTCACATACATTTTCAAATTTTCATTACATTTTCCATACATTTCACCTTCACTCTCACTTTTACATTGACATGCTCATCATTAACTCATACATTGCCATATCACTGCTACTGCCACACTCCAACAAATTGTTCAACCATTTCTCTAACACCTCTGTTTCAACCCACTGCATACATTTGCCAACCCATGCGTTCATTCATTCATAACTCAATTCAAAACTGTGCACATATACAAACTAATCACTACAAACTTCATCCCTCATCATCATCCTACCACTGCCATACCACCACTTGTTGTAGTCCACCACCATCATCCACAAATCCATGATCATCATCCACCCTTCTTAACAAGCCATTACCTACTGCCACCATATACATCAAATAAAAAAACGTACACACAACTGCCTTGCAAAACATCACCACTCACTTCACAAACCAAACAACAACAGTCTCCTCCGCTATTGTCAAACTGTCACAAACTACTGTTTGTAAAAAAATCGACCACGCTCCTCTTACACCCCTTTCCAAGCCTGCATCATCACTGCAGCATTCATATCATCCACCATCACCAACATTCTCAGAAGAAAAAAAATTACAGCAGTACCTTTCAAAACCACTCGGCCTTGCTCCGACCACCATACAGTCCACCACTTCAAGTAAAGTCCCCGATTGCATATACTTCAAAGCTATTGTGCTCAAACTCAACCGGCGACTCCATCATAATACAACCGCTTCAACTTGTCAATAGTATTCCTTCACCACCACAGCAGCATCGTCGCAACCCCAATCACCCCATCACCACGACTCAAAATCCCTAAACTTCACCAAACTCGAGAATTGCATCTCCACCAATTACCACAAACACGTGACCCTGATAGTTATTTCCCCAAATTCCAATCGTCGCCACATCGCAATTTCCACAAATTCCAATCGCCGCAGCATCACAATCCCACTTCATCATCATCAATTCGAAAACTAAAGCCTTCATTCGAAATCGATTTTAAGTTGAACTGAATTGTGATTTTTTGTTTGGTTTCTTTCTAATTTTTTTAGAAAGAACCAATGTTTTCATAACCGGACCGTGAATCAAACCGTGAGGACTCAGGGTTCGAGGTTTCGAGGGTTCGACCGGTCGAACCGTCAAGAACCGCACATACTCTTTTTTGTAAATTAATACATTTAGATGCAACGTATCAATCTTAAGTACACAATAAACCAACATCTTCAATAAAAATATACGATATTAATTCATAATCCACACGTTAATTCTAATATGAAAAATTAAACAAAATTTGTTACACTAGCTGCACTAATTACGAATATAAAACGGGCGGAGATTTGAAAACATATTTTGAAGCGAAGAAATTGCGCATATGGGAGGGTTCAATCAGGTTCAAATGAAAATAAGAGAGAATTACACGACGAGAATGTAAGAAAACAAAAGTTCCGTGGTTCAACCAGGTAAAATTGACGGTTGAACCGTTGGTTTAAAGGTCCGACCAAGGTTCATCGATAAATAAGGTCCGATTGAGTTCCGGGCCGTGGTGGTCCAAGGTTCAGGGTTATTCAAGGTTGGACCGCGGCAGGGTTGGGTCATGAAAACACTGGAAAGAACGGGAGGAATTTGATTATAATTGGGTTTGTGAGTTGTCTCTTATTGGGTCGTGCTCTAGATAAAAAAAGAGAAGGCAAACGGTTTCTTTTTAGTTGTACTTTTTAGTTGTTTCTTTCTTTTTTTGTTTTAGTTTTCTTTTTAGTTGTTTTTTTCTAGTTGTTTGGGGTTGATTAGGTTTTTAATAAAACAAGTTTGATTTAGTCTCCCTTTCTTTTATATATAGAAAAAAGTTTGTTTTATTTTTTTTTGGTTTAAGTCTTCTATAAAAAAACATTCTCTTTTAATTAATTTGTTTTAGTTTATTTTGTTAAAAAAAGGGTGTTTTCTTTTGTTTTTGTTTTGCTGTGCTTAATTTGTTTTAGTTTTGTTTATTCTATTTTATCAATTTAAAAAGAAAAAAATTTGTTTTAATTTGTTTAATTCCATTCTAATTTAAAAAAATAACTGTATATATGTCTTGTTTTTATTTTCAGGTTACAAAACATAACATCAAATAGAAGAAGTGTTTGCCAAAAATAATTGCTTGCCTGCTTGCAAAAAAAATCGCCGCTCAAGAATAAATTGCTAATAATTCTATACGCTCTGGTATCGTGCTTTCATCTTTTTTTTTAATTTTAATTGCATTGTTGGTTGCTTGCATTTGAATTTACTTAAAAAAAATTTCAAAATCTAGAAACAAAAACAAACTTCATTTTAGTTGCATTGTTAATAAACGTTTAATTTTTATTTTGCATTCATCTCATCTTATTATTCTTTTCTAAGGGCAATACCCCAATTCACCTAAGGTTGGGGATTTCATCACCCTTTCCTTAGCTCACAAATTTCATTTCATCATAGAATTTGACTAATAATAAAGGTTAGACATTCGACTTAAGGGTGTCGCGAGCTCACATAGGGCTTGATTGTATCTTCACTATTGTCTTCTTTGAACAAGTTTATTTCCTAGTGTTAGGCTACGGCAGGATAATAACCATTTATAAATATTACGGTGATTCGTAAATATTATAGTGGTTGTTCCTCCGAAGGTATTTAAACATTCGGTTGCATTGCTACGGTGATTCGTAGTGCACCGATAACCCCTTCCCGTTACCTGGCTAAGAAATTTTTGGGTTGCTTTAAGACAAAGCGTGATTATACAATTTTGGGTTAGGGGCTACTAAGGACAGAAAATTGTAATTAAGTCCTTTGCATTCATTTAGTTGCATTAGTTCATGCATATTTAAAAAAAATCCAAAATCCAAAATCCAAAAAAAAATTGTAAATTTTACTTGACTTAGTTTTTAATCCAGACAAAAAATCCTTTTTCCTTTCCTTTGAAACTTTTCAATCAAAAACAAAAAAAATCTTTTCAAATTAAAAAACAAAAATCAAATTCCCATTTTCTAAAATAAAAAAAATTCTTTTGGTAAAAATTTGAAAGTTTGAAAATTCAAAAACAAAAACAAAAATGTATAAAAAAATTGAAAAGCCAAAACAAATAAAAATCAAACTTCTCTTTTGAAAAATAAATTTCATTTGGTAAATAATTTTCTTCCTTTAAAAAAACAACAAAAACAATTGTTCACTTCATTTTCCAAACCTTGTTTCATTCTCTAAATTTGATTCTAACTTCTTTTTCTTCTCAACTTTCACTAGTGCATGAGTACTTGGACTCGTAACACTTCTACGAATACTTGGAATTGAGACCCTTCTACAAATCATTTAACCCAAATAAACGATCCTCCTGAAATGGCGAACGAGAATGCCCCTCAAACTCTTATGGATAGAATCTTCCCCAATCGAGTTTCTATCCCTTCTTGCATCACCTTGCCCGCCCCAACAGGCAATTACTTTGAGATTCATTCAAATCACATTAACACGCTTCCGAAATTCGACAATCTTGAACGAGATGATCCTTATATCTTTTTAACCAAATTTGAACAAGTTTGTGCAACCATTAAACTCCAACAACTATGTGATGATGGTATCAAACTTAGGTTAATTCTATTCGCACTTACAGATTATGCTGAAAAATGGTTGTATATTTTCCTTCGAATTCGATCAAAACTTGGGAAGAATTTACTTGTACCTTCTTAAAGAAGTTTTAGCCCTTGGAAAAAAATCAAAAGTTCGAAATGAAATTATAAATTTTCATCAATTCAGGGATGAATCATTTGCAAAATACTTTGAAAGATTTAAGGAACTTTTAATCAAATGTCCACACCATAACTTTGAAAAATGGACTCTTTGCCAAATTCTATATGATGACTTGATAACAATTCTCGAATAATGCTCGAATCAATGTGCCAAGGTAACTTTCTCGCCCAACATCACGATGACGCTTGGCAATTTCTTGAAAACCTAGCCAAAAAGTCGTCCCAATGGGAACGTTCGAATGAAAAATCAATTTATACCCGATCAAGCGCTCATTCGGTAGGATCCTCTTTGGCCTTAGAAGCGAAAGTCGGTGCAATGATAACCAAATTCGATAATGTCCTTTCCTCAAATCAAATGAATCAAGCTTCTCAAGTCCTGTGTTACAAATGCAACGATCCAAATCACATCGTCGATCAGTGTCCATACTCGTTAGAACAAATCAATGCTTTTAATAAAGTTAGGAATGATCTGTTTTCTCCAACATACAATCCAGGTTGGAGAAATCATCCTAGCTTTGCTTGGAATCAAAACAATTCGAACATGAGTTCGATTCGACCATCTTTTCAATCATTTTCGAACAACGCTTCAAATTCGAATCCTTCTTTCCAATAGAAACAATTTCAAAAAAAAAAATTCCTTCTTCTCAAAACCAAGCACAACAATCTTTCGTTCCTCAAGATGACAAACGAATGACTTCCCTTGAAAAGAGTATTGAAGCTTTGGCTAACACAGCAACACAATCGTAGAATGTGTTAAATTCGTATATGCAAAATACGAGCCAATCGATCTCTAAACTTGAAATGAAAATGAGTCAATTAGCCAACCTCATGAGTGAATGAGAAAGAGGTACATTCCCAAGCCAACCAATCACAAACCCTAGGAATCAAAAAGCGAACTCGAAAGGCTCATGTCGTTTAAGATTGCAATTTGAATCAAATGAATGCTATCACCACTTTACGATCCAGTAAGATAATCGATAACCAAGTTATCAATCCAAACGACTTACTGGATGTTCCACTTGACACTTGAAAACCCCCAACAATGCCAATCAAAACATTGAATTGAACCCCGATCCAAATTCTGAGTCTAATTCTTTTCCAACTTAAGAAGACCGCCCGACTGAGTTTCGAATCCCATTCCCAAATCGATTTCGACCTAAGAAACATTCGGAACAAATGGTAAAGATGATAGAAATCTTTAAACAAGTCAAAGTGAACATTCCTCTCTTAGATATCATCCAATAAGTCCCGACCTATGCCAAATTGTTAAAGGACTCGTGTACTTAAAAACGACCCACTCATGTGCCAAAGAAAATCTTTTTAGCCGCAGTTCTAAGTGAAGTCTTGTCTCAATCCATTCCCGTTAAATACAAAGATCCTAATTGCCCCACGATCTCATGTACACTAGGAAACAAGAGAATCAACAAATGTTTGTTAAACCTAGGTTCTAGTGTAAACTTGCTCCCATAGTCAGTTTACCAGCAACTAGTTCTAAGCGGGCTTAAACCGACTAAGGTCACCCTTTAATTGGCCAATCGTTCTGTAAAGAAACCGATGGGAGAAATCGAAGATGTACTCATTAGAGTGGGGGAATTCATATTCCCCGTCGATTTCATTGTCCTTGAAACTCAACCTGTAAACAATCTGACAAGCCAAATTCCTTTGATTCTATGATGACCTTTCTTAGCCACTTCGAGTGCTTTAATTAATTGTTGAAACGGTTCAATGAAGATTTCTTTTGGTAACATGACCATCGATCTTCACAACTTTAATTTAGAAAATCAATTGAATGAACCATTCGACAGCACGTTGGAAGTTAGTACCATTCAAGAAAAGTTTGAAAATAAATTGATGAATCTTAATAATGAACGTGAGGCCGAGTACGAGAAATTATTTCAAGATTTTCCTCATGAGATCGAAAACACGCTTCCTTTCGAGCCTCTCACGGTTGAGTCCAAATCTCAACCAATTTCTTTGATTGAGCCACCTCCTAGGCTAGAGCTCAAACCTCTTCCTTCTCACCTTAAGTAGGTACACTTAGGTGAAAACGAAACTTGTCATGTCATAATTTCTAGCGATCTTTCTCTCAACCAAGAAGCTTCTTTTCTCTCTATTCTTTTGAAAAACAGAGAAGCAATTGGGTGGTCCATTACCTATATTAAGGGAATTAGCACTGGTATTGTTCAACATCGCATTCACTTAATTGACGAAGCCAAAACCACACATGGTGCGCAATGGAGGTTTAACCAAAAAATGAAAGATGCAGTTCATGACAAAATTCTTAAGCTCCTCGATAACGGTATCATATATCCCATCTTCGATAGCCCATGGGTTAGCCCAATTCATGTCGTGCATAAAAAGTCTGGACTTACCGTTATAACAAACGATGCGAACGAACTAATTCCTACTCGCACTTAAATTGGTTGGTGTGTTTGCATTGACTATCAAAAATTAAATGCCACAGCACGTAAGGACCACTTCCCTCTTCCTTTTATCGATGAAATGCTTGAACGTTTAGCCAGCCATGAATTCTACTGCTTCCTTGATGGTTATTCCAGCTATAACCAAATTCCAATTTCTCCCGAAGATCAAGAGAAAACAACTTTCACGTGTCCATTTGGTACCTTTGCTTATCGACGTATGCCATTCAAACTTTGTACCGCTCCTGCTACTTTCCAACGATGCAAGGTTGGCATCTTTTCCGACATGATTGAATGCTTTCTAGAAGTTTTTATGGACAATTTCTATATCTTTGATGATTCTTTTTCTGATTGTTTATATCATCTCGAGTTGGTTCTAAATCGATGTAAAGAAAAACTTTTGACTTTGAATTGGGAAAAATGCCACTTTATGGTCAAACAAGGCATAGTCCATGGGCATATCATCTCAAATAAAGGCATTGAGGTAGATAAAGCAAAAGTTGATGTCATTGCAAATCTCCCGTTCCCAAATCTGTTAAAGACATTCGCTCTTTCCTAGGCCACGTCGGTTTTTATCGACGCTTTGTGAAAGATTTTAGCATAATTGCTCGTCCTCTTACAACTCTCCTCAGAAAATACGTTCCATTCGATTTTAACTCTAATTGTATCTCCTCTTTCGAACTTCTCAAAAATGAACTTGTTTCTGCTCCAGTAATTTGCTCATCGAATTGGGATCTCCTATTTGAAATAATGTGCGATGCCTCGAACTTTACAGTTGGTGTTTTCTTAGGACAACGCATCAACAAGATCCTTTACGTTATCTACTATGCTAGCATAACTCTGAACGATGCTCAACTTAACTACACTACCATGGAAAAAGAGCTTCTAGCGGTAGTTTTTGTTCTCGAAAAATCCTTACAATATTTGATAGGGTCACATATTACTGTGCACACGGACCATTCTGCTCTTCGATATCTCTTTGCTATAAAGGACATGAAGTATCGCTTAATTCGTTGGATCCTTTTACTATAAGAATTTTATCTTACAATCAAGGACAAAAAGGTATCCGACAATGTCATAGCCGATCACTTGTCTCGTCTTCCCAACGCATCATCACCTTTACCCATCAATGAAAACTTTCCCGATGAATAGCTTCTTTCGATTTCTATCTATCCATGGTACATTGATATAGTGAACTATTTAGTCACTAAAGAAACTCTCTCATCTTGTTCCAAACAGGACAAATGCAAATTTATGTCCTAAGTAAAATATTTTTATTGGGACGATCCATACTTGTTCAAATATTGTCCCAACCAAATCATTCGACGTTGCATTCCAAATAATGAGATCAGGAGAGTTATTTCGTTTTGCCATGATCAAGCGCGCGGTGGACATTTTGGTCCTTGAAAAATAGCGGAAAAAGGGCTTCAGTGTGGTTTCGATTGGCCTTCTCTTTTCAAAGATTCATTCAATTTTTGCAAAACTTGTGATCGATATCAATTGCTTGGAAAAATTTCTCGATGAAATATGATGCCTATAAACCCCATTCTTACGATTAAAACCTTTGATGTTTGGGGTATCGACTTTATGGGACCTTATCCCAATTCTTTTGAAAATTTGAATATTCTTCTCGTTGTCGATTACGTCTCAAAATGGGTCGAAGCCATTTCATGCAAAACCAACGACCATAGAACTGTTGTGAAATTTCTCAACGAAAACATCTTTTCTGGGTTCGGCACATCTCGCATAATAATCAGTGATAACGGAACCCATTTTTGCAATCGTTCTTTTGAAACATTGATGAAGAAATACACGATAACCCACAAGTTATCCACTACTTACCATCCCCAATCTTGTGGCCAAGTTGAAGTTTCAAATCGACAAGTAAAACAAATTATGGAAAAAACTGTTAACATCGAAAAGATTGGTCTCAGAAATTGATCGACGCACTTTGGGCTTACCGTACTGCTTTTAAAACTAACATTGGATGTCCCCATTTCGTTTAGTTTACGGGAAAGCTTGCCATTTATCGGTTGAAATCGAACACAAAGCATTGTGGGTGATAAAGAACTTAAATTTTGATCTCGAGAAAGCTGGTGAAAACAAAAAATTGCAACTCAACGAACTGGAAGAATTTAGGAACGATGCATATGAAACGAAAAAATTTACAAAGAAAGAACGAAAGGTTTTCATGACAAGTCAATTCTAAGAAAAACGTTTTCACCAAACCAGAAAGTTCTTTTATATGACTCGAGACTTCATTTATTCCTTGGGAAGCTTAAATCAAGATGGACCGGACCATTTATGGTACGAACTGTTTTTCCACATGGTGTCGAAGAAATAAAAAACCGTAGGGATGGATCGATTTTCAAAGTAAATAGTCATCGTTTGAAACCATTCTTCGAATTGCCAAGTGAACAAGAGGAGGAGCTCATGATTCTTCATAAGCCAAGCTATGTCGAGTAAGAATGTTAACCCTCTTTTGTAAATATGTACATATTTTTTCCCATTACACTCATCATATCATGCATTGGCCGTGAGGATACAGTTAGAATTAAGTGTGGAGGGGAGTCTCATTTTCAGTTTGTTTTTTAAATTATCATGGTATTTTAGAATTTTCATTTTCTTTAAACCCAAAATTTTCAAAAAAAAATCCCAAAAACATTTTCTTTTTACCATTTTGATTTATTTTGAAGAAACACTATAGGATGGGTATAAGTTTTGGTTATTAAATTGAAATTTTTGAAAATTTGTTTGTCTTAACAAAAATAAAAATGAAGTTTGATTACAAATAACAATGGTTTAACTAGTATATAGGAAGTTTAATACGTGTTAATTATGTAGTATATCCTATTCGAAAATCTTTATTTAAAAAAGTGGTTGATTTAAAGTAAAGATATAACATTTTTATCTTCTAAGTTAAATGGTGCTAAAATAATTTTGCAAAACTCTCTCTTCAAAAAAAACAAAACAAATAGTTCTTGTATATATGTATGATTTTTAATAAACATCTAGAGTCATGTGTTCACACTTGTGTGTTCACTCGCCATGCTCTGTACCCTTCTCACATAAGCCCGAAAGGCAGTGCACGATCGGTATATTTGGCCTCAGTTTATCCGAGTTAGGTGTATGTATATAAAAATTCTTTTTAATAATGCCTACAGTCGATAAGTGTTCACATTTGCATGCTCACTCACCATGCTCTATATTCCCTCACATAAGTCCACAAGACAATGCATGGGTAATTGATGCAGGCCAAGCTATAATTTTCCAAGGCTTAAGTCGTGACCGACTTAACAAAGTTGAAGGCATAAGTCGTGACCGACTTAATAGAATTGAAGACATAAGTCATGACCGACCTAACGTAGCCATAAGTCATGACCGAATTAGCGAAGACCTTAAGTCGCCCCAACGACCTAGTGTAACTCGGCAGCGACTTGGTGAAGACTTGCGAGTTAACGAGTCCCTTAAGTCGCCTAAACGACCTACCGAGTTACGCAATGAGAAAATAGAGCAAATTGGTGAAGTGTTAGGTCGTGAACGACCTAACGAGTCAAGAGATAAGTCGTTGAAGCTGAAGCCGTGAATTCTTATGCCGCTTTAATCCAGACCACTGATTCTGCAAAGCCGCTTGAGATAGATCACTACTGGAGTATAAGTCGTAAGTCGTTTGTTTTAGGTCGCGTATGACCTAAGTTGAGTCGTGAGAAGTTGATAGGTCGGCAACGACCTAAGTGATGTATTTTCTGTTTGTATTTTCTCTTTGTTAAGTCGGAGACGACCTAAGAGTTGTACAGATTTTTGTTTTGATTTGTAACTTCTATAAATAGGCCGGTGGTGCCATTTGTAATAGTTTAGTTGATTTGAAATAAAACTTTGTTTTGTTAGCTTTGTGCTTTCACCAAATTGGTAGTTGAGTGTAATCTCCTATCTCCACTGTCGGATAATCGAGTGCGCTCAATTCAACGACAGCTGAAGCCGATTCACGGAATCTAGTGCGCTAGATCAACGTGTGAAGAATCGTAGATCTTTGAACCCGGTATCGTGCGCGATCAACGTGTTCGGGATAGCTAGAATTCGGTATCTTCGGATCAACGAATTTGGGCATTTCAGTATTCATCAATCCACCGATTGCTACTTTCATCATATCATCAATATTTGTTATTCCGCTGCTGCACCATTTGGTATCAGAGCTTGTTTTAGCCAATCATAGCTAGATCGAGTCTTGGAGCCAATTCTTTTGAAGAATTTTGAAGTTGAAGTGTTAGCCGAGCTTGAAGTGTGGAAGCCGAGCTAAGAAGAGTGTAGATCGAGCATCATTTCATTGTCTAGCCGAGAATTGAAGTTTTTGAGAAGCTTGTGTTCATCGTGTTCATCCTATTTTACAACAAAGTTCGAAAGGTGTTTGAAACTTGAAGTGTGAATTTGTTGAAGAGTTTGTGAAGTATTCAATCATGCCGCCGAGAAGAGCTAATCGTCACCAAAACATAGAAGCTTTGTATCGAAGAGAAGAAGCTGATGAGATGGAGCAACGAATTAATGAAAACTTTAGTGAGAAGCTTAATGAAGGAATTGGTCGGTTAGAGAAGATGATGTTAGAAATGAATCAGAATCGGAGAAGGGTTTCACCTGAATCTAACCATGGGGGAAGTAGAGTCTCACCACAATCCAATCGAGAAAGAAGTGTTGATGATGAACAAAGGCATGGGAGGAACGTGAATGATCGTGAACAGAGGAATGTAGATAGTAGGGATGTTGGTGGAAGATGTGATGGTAGTAGAGATGTTGGTGGTCAGGATCGACATCGATATACATCTGATTTTGAAGAGGAATATGATGGTGGAAGTGTTCATGGACAAGGACGTGGACAAGGAAGAAATCAGTCGGAGTATGATCATAAGTGGGAATCTGGGATGAAGACTGAAATTCCAGAATTCAAAGGTAGTATGCAAGCTGAAGAGTTTTTGGACTGGTTGTCTAATGTTGAAGAAATTTTTGATTTCAAGGAAGTTCCAGAACATCGTAGAGTGAAGTTGGTTGCTACAAGGTTGAGGAGTAGAGCTTTGGCGTGGTGGCAACAAACCAAACTTACACGTGAACGAATGGGGAAGTCAAAGGTTGAATCATAGGAAAAGATGAGGAAAATGATGAAAGCCACATTCTTACCTTATTACTATCAGTCGCTTATGTATCAGAGGTTGCAAAACTTGAGACAAGGGACGAAATCTGTGAATGACTATGCTGACGAATTTTATCAACTGATTGCAAGGAATGATATTATGGAGACAGAGGAACAATTGACAGCTAGATTTGTTGGAGGGCTACGAATGCAGATTTAGGATATGGTTAACATGTTTGATCCCAGATCTGTAGCGGAAGCACACCAGAAAGCGTTAGCTTGGGAGAAACAGGGAAGACGAGGAGGTGGTTTGTTTACAAATTCCAACAATCCAGTGAAGGGTGTTAGTGGAAGTTCTAATGTTTCAAAAGCTGTTGCAAAACCAGTTGCGAATGAGGTTGGAAAGACGAAAGTCAATAATGGTTTCAAGTGTTATAATTGCCAAGAAATGGGCCATAAAAGTAGCGAATGTCCAAAGCCGAAGAAGAGAACTATGATAGCGGAGGTTGAGGATGAGGATGAAGAAGCTGAATGTTCCAATACACCACCTGATGAGGAGGAAGAAGAAGTGACGGGAGACGAAGGTTATAATCTAATGATGAGGAGGTCCTGTTTAACACCAAAGCTAGAGGAGGATTGTAGTTGGTTGAGGAGCAATATTTTTCAGTCGACATGTACTATTCTGGGGAAAGTTTGCAAATTTGTTATTGATGCTGGAAGCTGTGATAATATAATTTCTTCAGAAGCGGTGAGGAAATTGGCATTGAAGACTGAGAAACATCCGAAACCGTACAAGTTGTCTTGGTTGAGAAAAGGCGGGGAGGTGAAGGTTGGACGAAGAGCTTGTGTGAAATTTTCAATTGGAAAGAAACACAAGGATGAAATCTGGTGCGATGTGGTAAATATGGATGTCTGTCATTTGTTGCTAGGAAGACCGTGGCAATATGATAGGGCGGTGCAACATGATGGGCGAAACAACAGTTATAGTTTCATGTTTGAAGGTACTAAAATCACTTTGGTTCCTAAGAAGCGACAACAAGAAGAAAACAAACTGGAGGAGATTGAAGAGCTGAAAACTTTATTATCTTTGAAGGAGTTTGTTAAGGAGGTCGAGGAAGAGTCGGAAGTATTCTTGTTAATTGGGCGTGAGAGCAGTGAAGAGGTTGAAATTCCAGAAGAAGCGAAGCCAGTATTGAAGGAATTTGAGGATGTATTCCCAGAGGAGTTACCGCCACTGAGAGACATTCAACATCAAATTGATCTTGTTCCGGGAGCAATGTTGCCACATAGACCACATTATCGAATGAGTCCGAAGGAACATGAAGAATTGAGGAGGCAAGTGGAAGAATTGCTTGAACAGGGGCGTGTGCAGGAAAGCTTGAGTCCGTGTGCTGTGCCAGCTTTGTTAGTACCGAAGAAGGACGGGACGTGGAGAATGTGCACTGACAGTCGAGCATTAAATAAGATTACTGTGAGATATAGATTTCCAATGCCGAGGTTGGATGACTTGCTAGATCAATTGAGCGGAGCTACTATCTTTTCGAAGATTGATTTGAAGAGCGGATATCATCAAATTCGTATCAGACCAGGTGATGAGTGGAAAACTACTTTTAAAACTAGGGAGGGTCTATACGAATGGTTGGTAATGCCATTTGGCTTATCAAATGCACCGAGTACATTTATGCAAGTAATGAATCAGATTTTTAGACCATTCATTGGGAAATTTGTGGTGGTGTATTTTGATGATATTCTGATATATAGTGGAAGTCCAGAGGAACATTTGAATCATCTGAGAGAAGTGCTGATGGTACTGCGACAAGAGAAATTTTATGCTGCAACGAAGAAATGCGTGTTCATGACGCATAGTGTTTTATTTCTGGGGTATGTTGTATCAGAGGAAGGGATACAGGTGGATCGGAGTAAAGTAGAGGCGATTAGAGATTGGCCACAGCCCAAGACGATAATAGAGGTTCGGAGTTTTCATGGGTTGGCTTCATTTTATAGAAGATTTATTCCACACTTTAGTAGTGTGATGGCGCCTGTTACAGATTGTATGAAGGGTAAACAGTTTTCATGGTCAGAGGAAGCAGGGGATGCTTTTAGGAAGATCAAGGAGTTGCTGACGTCTGCACCAATTCTAGTATTACCAGATTTTCAGTTGTTATTTGAGCTACACACTGATGCGTCAAAGGTTGGAATTGGAGGAGTGTTGAGTCAGAGGGGACGCCCTATTGCCTATTTCAGTGAGAAGCTATCGGGAGCAAAGATGAGATATAGTACGTATGATGTGGATTTTATGCTGTTGTGCAAGCTATTAAACACTGGAGTCACTATCTATTTCAGAAAGAGTTTGTTCTTTATACTGATCATGAGGCGTTAAAGCATTTACAAGGGCAAGACAAGATTTCAGCGAGACATGCATCATGGATTGCATATCTGCAACAATTTACGTTTGTTGTGAAACACAAATCGGGAGTGACGAATCGTGTTGCGGATGCGTTGAGCCGAAGAAATCATTTGTTAACAACAATGAAGGTCGAAGTGACAGGGTTTGATGTGCTACCAGAATTATTTGTCGAAGATTCTTATTTTGCAAAGTTTGTTGATGAAGTCAAGGAGGGAAAGACGGATGAGTTTATGATGGTAGATGGTTTTCTGTTCAAAGGAAATCGATTGTGCATACCTGATTGTAGTTTGAGAATGAAGATTGTAAAGGAGCTACATGAGGAAGGTCATGTGGGTAGAGACCGTACACTACAGCTGATTTCTCAATCTTATTTTTGGCCGTCGATGAAGCGGGAAGTTGGAAGGTTTGTGGAGAGATCATATTTGCCAAGTTTCTAAGGGAACAACGACGAATGCGGGATTGTATATGCCGTTACCCGTGCTTGTTAGACCATGGGTTGATATCAGTATGGATTTCGTTTTGGGTTTGCCTAGAACTCAAAGGGGAAATGATTCTATATTCGTTGTGGTGGACAGATTTTCAAAGATGGCACATTTCATCGCTTGTAAGAAGACAGCTGATGCCGTCCGGGTTGCTGAGTTATTTTTCAAAGAAATCTATCGATTGCATGGACTGCCTGAATCGATTGTTTCGGACCAGGATACTAGATTTCTGAGTCATTTTTGGCTAAGTCTGTGGAAGATGGTCGGTACGAAATTGAATTTTAGTAGCGCTTACCATCCACAGACTGATGGGCAAACGGAGGTGGTTAACAGATCATTGGGAAATTTGTTGCGATGTCTGGTGAAAGATAATCTGAAGAGTTGGGACATGAAGTTATGCCAGGCAGAGTTTGCTCATAACCATGCGGTAAATCGTAGTACAGGGTTCAGTCCATTTCAGATTGTATATTCTATTTTGCCAAAGGGGCCGTTGGAGTTAACGGCCATACCACAACCAAAGAAGACAGTCAAGCGAGCTGCTGATTTTGTTGAAGGATTGACAGAGTGTCATAGAATCGTTCAAGAACGATTGGAAAAAGCAAATGAAAAGTATAAACGATATGCAGATTTGAAGCGAAGAAATGTTGAGTTTAATGAAGGTGATATGGTATATGCTGTGTTAACAAAGGATCGTTTTCCAATAGGCGCTTATAACAAATTGAAAGCCAGAAAAATTGGTCCTGTAGAAATCGTCAAACGGATTAATGAAAATGCTTATAAATTGAAGCTGCCGGAGGGTGTGTACACGTCGGACGTATTCAATGTTAAGCATCTCGTACCTTATCATGGGGATGAGCGTATTGCGGAGGAGGAAAGTGCAAATTCGAGGACGAATTTCTTTCAACCAGGGGAGGATGATGCAGGCCAAGCTATAATTTTCCAAGGCTTAAGTCGTGGCCGACTTAACAAAGTTGAAGGCATAAGTCGTGACCGACTTAATAGAATTGAAGACATAAGTCGTGACCGACCTAACGTAGCCATAAGTCGTGACCGACTTAGCGAAGACCTTAAGTCGCCCCAACGACCTAGTGTAACTCGGCAGCGACTTGGTGAAGACTTGCGAGTTAACGAGTCCCTTAAGTCGCCTGAACGACCTACCGAGTTACGCAATGAGAAAACAGAGCAAATTGGTGAAGTGTTAGGTCGTGAACGACCTAACGAGTCAAGAGATAAGTCGTTGAAGCTGAAGCCGTGAATTCTTATGCCGCTTTAATCCAGACCACTGATTCTGCAAAGCCACTTGAGATAGATCGCTACTGGAGTATAAGTCGTAAGTCGTTTGTTTTAGGTCGCGTACGACCTAAGTTGAGTCGTGAGAAGTTGATAGGTCGGCAACGACCTAAGTGATGTATTTTCTGTTTGTATTTTCTCTTTGTTAAGTCGGAGACGACCTAAGAGTTGTATAGATTTTTGTTTTTATTTGTAACTTCTATAAATAGGCCGGTGGTGCCATTTGTAATAGTTTAGTTGATTTGAAATAAAACTTTGTTTTGTTAGCTTTGTGCTTTCACCAAATTGGTAGTTGAGTGTAATCTCCTATCTCCACTCTCGGATAATCGAGTGCGCTCGATTCAACGACAGCTGAAGCCGATTCACGGAATCTAGTGTGCTAGATCAACGTGTGAAGAATCGCAGATCTTTGAACCCGGTATCGTGCGCAATCAACGTGTTCGGGATAGCTAGAATTCGGTATCTTCGGATCAACGAATTTGGGCATTTCAGTATTCATCAATCCACCGATTGCTACTTCCATCGTATCATCAATATTTGTTATTCCGCTGCTGCACCAGTAATATATTTGGCCTCGGTTTACCTGAGTTAGGCATATGTAAATATTATTAATATCAATAAAAATTTCAAATAAGAGCGAGTTAACAAATGAAATCCAAGCACTATTTTAACTTATTTGATTTGACTTGTTATTGAAAAGAAATAAAAATACCACTTTGATAAACTTTGAAAATCAACCAGGGATCCATTTCATAGTTACACTTTGTTATCAACCGAAATAACGAGTTAAACTATAGTCTATTTGTTACAATAACTTCGTTTTTGTTGGAAATTTTGACGATTAAATGACTTAAAATTTCAAGATGCTGACCAAAACCTATATTTAACTTATTTATGTCACTTTAAAAGTAAATCATTCATTGGTAAATATTTTCAAAAACTTGCATTCATCCCTTTGTAAATAAATCTTGCATTTAGGAATTTTTCAGTTTTTTAAATATTTTCACTACGCATTTGGATTTTGTGGGTAGTATCCGCTGAAAACTCTCACGAGACAACACTCGTCCTACTGGGGACATCCGGAGTTCTAATGGCTTGTTGCATACGCTCAATGCAACTGTGTTCCCTACGAAAACAGATTTATCTTAGTTTTCCTTTATTCAATGACGAATAAAAAGATAAGTGTTGGGGTATTTAATGTGCACATAAATGTGCATATATTTACATCCATATTTTATCTATTTTTATTTAAATAAATTCCATATTTAGGTATTTTAACATGTTTAAACCAAAATTCAATTATTTTCAAATCATCACATATTCGGCTTCATACAGGGGCAAAATGGTCATTTTTGTGCATGTGTTAATTTGAGAATTTTTACTTGGATATTTTTTATGATTTTTATAGGAATTTGGATGTATATAGAAGAGGGTTTCATGAAAATATATGCATGTACAAGAGAATACAAAGGAGTGAAAATGGAAATAATTCAAGCTCATGATCATAGAGGACCCCACCTACCCACCTACCTTAATATACCATTAGAAGCTAATGGACAACTAAGTGGAGGTTAAAGCTTCATGCATAATTGATGATGGATTAATTAGAGGCTAATGGTTACTTAGTGGCCACACTTCCTAAAGGGCATTTTGGGAAGCACCCTAAAAAGTGAATTAAGGTTTTATGCATGTATAAATAGCCCACTTATGTACATGTAGATATGTTCTTACTCTTCGAAATTACTTGGGAAATTAGAATACAAGTTGTAAGCTCAAAGTTTTATGAAATGAAAATGGCTTCCTATCCTCTTTCTCTTTTCTTTACTACTTTCTTTTATTTACTTTTATGTTCATGTTTATTTCTATGCTCTCTTTCGTTTCATGTTCATGGCTTAGATTTGCATTTATGCAATTAGTTTAATGTTATTTCATGCAAGTAGTTAATCTCCTTTCTTTTAATTAGTTTCTACTTCTCTTTGCTTTCCAATGTTGAAACTTACATGTGTTGATTTGATAACACATGTGAGTAGCTAAACCCCTCCAATTTAGGGGTAATGGAGCTCTCAAATATTATGTAAATTCAACATTTCTATTATTTATGGTCTCTTTTATTTGTGCTTCATGAAAGTAGATTTTGATGTAAGCTTATACAAGTGGGTTTGATAGCTTATGTTGCATTTGCAAATGAGCTATTCTTATTCAACATAAACACAATTTACATCATCATTTGCTAATTAAATTTTGATTTTGAAATGAAAGTAAAAACAAATTTTGATGATCTATATTAGTAATTACAATAATAAATAGATCATACATAAAATAGCTTTTGCTTTGACTTCATTATCATAAGAATTGATAAGTACTTTATTTGTTGTATTATAGTTTTATGGTTTAAGTTATGTTAATTAATATCATAAATAAACCATATTTATGATAAATACAACATTTATTTCACTTAATATCAAAACTAGAGATCATAGATTATTTATTTGTTGAATTACAAAAATATGAGAGTGGATTAGCCTCTAAATTGTTTTCTAATCTCATGGTATTTAATCTCATGTTCATTCTAGTTTTAGCTTCATTTTGTTTACAATTTGTAGTTAACAATCTTCACTCCACTTTGGTCTAAACTGATTGAATAAAAAAATTAAATCTTAAAAATTCCCTGCGGATCGACCCGTACTCGCCACGTACTAAAATTGTACGTCGTGCGCTTGTAGTTAATTTAAATTTAAATTTGTTCGACGATTTTTTAAGTTGATAGAATTTCCGTCGACAAAACATATTCTTAAGTCATTTAATTTCAATTAGAAGCTATTTTGCCTTCTAATTTCCATTATTAGTACTCATTTACTTAACCTGGACTTACTTCTTATTTAATAAATGCCATTAAGTATTACCTACTGCTTTTTTTCCAATTAATTCAACCAAGTATTATTTACTTCTTCATTTCCAGTTAATACAGTTAAGCATTATGTACTACTTCCTTTTTCAGTTAATACAATTATGTATTATTTACTACTTCTTTTCAATTAATATAATTAAGTATAATTTAATTCCTCTTTTCAATTTATACAATTGAGTATCATTTATTACATTTTTTCAATTTACTTTCTGATTTGTATTTAATGCTTATTACTTATTTCAAATTTAGGCTTAACCACGTATGTCTAATCGACAATGAGATTATTATTGTTATTTCTGCTTATAACATCTTTATCTCTATCCTTAGGGATTTCTACATTTTTAGTACATAGAAATTGCATCTCCTCTAAAGGAAGATTTATCACTGTACTTTCCCATAAGTCATTCGAAAAGAGTAATTGTTCTATATTTGGAATTACAAGGAATTATCGTTTCTATTTTTATTGAAATAGACAGTAAAGAATATGGTAAACTTCCTTATTTTGCACGTCTCTTTCTCTTGGGAATATTCCTTATTATTTCAAATGACAAACTTTCATATATAATTTTAAACCTAGACAATTTACAGAAATTCACAAAGAACTTCATCCCAGTGAATAAAAATATATAACTTAAATCCCAATGAAACTAAAAAACCATAAACTCAAGTTTAACAACTTATGATATTCAAATAACATAATCTGGAATTAACACAAAATCTTATTAATACCTTTTTCATAACCTTTAGGGACTACTTACACCCTAACATTCTAGATCTAGGTATATACGATGTTTAATCAGATTAATAATTTACTGAATATGTAGGTAGAAATCTCAATTTTAGTTTATATATATAAGCCTACAATTCCATGATTTATATCCGTGCATAAAAGAAATAGATTCATAACGATAAAATCAATATTGTGTAAAACTTATAACTTCCCACTCACCACTTAGCTTCCAAATCTCCAGATCTAAATCTGTTCTTATTATTTGACTCTCTTTCTCTTTAAATCAAAATATATATAAAAAGTGCATACATATATGTTAGAATTATAGGTATAAGAATATATTTGAGTTAAGCGTAGTTTAAATTTATAAATCTAGATTTACCTCTTTACGTAGAATCGATACACCCTTATTCTTCTTTTATCTTATTTTCCACTATTCTCCATATATGTGTATAAATATATGTAATATTTTATAATTTCTAGAATTTATGTAGAAAAAAGGGCAAAGCTTTGCTTCTTAATTCATAAAATATGAGAAGAGAAGCAAGGGTTTAGGTATGTATTATAGTCGTTCGAATTAATTATATACGTTAGATTAGTTTATATTAAATCCAGGCCATTAGGCTAAGGTTCAATCTCGATCGTCGCACAATAACCGGCCGATCGCTCCTTTAGAGGCGGTCCACCAAGAGCAATGAAGGTGTCGACAGGTCTTTGCTTTGTGGTGAACATGATTTGCATTAATTTGTTTCCCTTAACCGCTAGTGGAGATTACTTGAATGTTAAAAATTCTATTTAATGTTTGCTTTAACGTTAATTGATTATTATTACCCTAGTACATTTTTAATTATTTCGGACTCAAAATCTTCAAACTTTGATAACTTCTTTATTCGAACTCCGATAGTAAAACCTTAAACATGAAAATTGACCAAAAATTCGTCACGAACACAACAATGCAAGTTTCGTATTCAAATTATGATGTTTGTAAAAATTCTATTTTTGAGTTTAAATAATTATTTTTAATTAATTTTTGTTTATTTTATAGGATGTTACACTATAGTGGGTGATGGTAATTACTTCCGCTCTGAGAGCGATTGAGGGTTTTGAAAGACGGTTGGCTTTCCCCCAAATGTTAGCCATGGCTAGGACGACCTAAGGCCTAGCTCAAGACTGACCCAATGTCGACCCCATGGTATCACATTTCCATTGATTTGGTGGCTGCTCCGCCTGAACACCATGCTTGCTTCGGGTCATTCATGAGATGTCACTATTTTGCCATGACCCAACACCACCGGAACCCAAAGTACTTGAACTATCTCTTACCAAAGTTTGGTTGATCGCCAATCATCATACTAAATTTTGATGGGATGGTTCTCTCCAAAGAAAGTGACATAGAATGCACTTCGGCATTCGAATAATCTTTCCATAAAGCACTTCCAGTTACTGCATAATCCTATGCTCCTACAAAGAAAGCCCTCCATTGCTCTGTACGACGATTCCTTTATCAATTATCCGACGATAATGCCTAAAATCCAATAAATTTTGGTCAACACACTTCAACATTTATTGAATTTTAGGCATCGGTTACACGGTTCATATTAAAATAGATTTTCACAAAAAATAACATATTTGATATCAAGTTTTCCAGTCCAGAATGACTCGCCATTAACCCTGCTTTGACAATGGAATTGGGCCATCAACTCCTTATAAAGCCGGGTCTGCCACGGCTCAAGCCTCGACATTCATGCCCTTTAGAACTAGATGTTCAATTACTGCCTAGTTTCAGGGGATTATGGGACTAGTAGCTCCAATCCAGGATCTACCTCCTCCGCTCACTGAATAGATCAGTTTAAGGGTCTTGGATGATCCCTATGAACAAATTCCTTTAATATTATCAGCAAAATGACTCCGCACGATATGTATTTAGCATGGAATCCTGGACGATGACGTTCTGCTTCCAATAGTTAACCAATGAGCATAGAACTCTCCACCATATTATATAGCCAACAAAAAATACATTTCTTAGGAAAAGCTGTACCGCCTTCAATCCATTCCTCTGAATGTTCCTTTAACAGCTTGGGCTTGCTCCTACTCAAGTACACCACAATTGATACACCTTGCTAAACTCTTTATATGTCCTATTCACGATGCAACTTTATCGGCCTCCAACCTTTGGGGAGTTCACACACCTCTTAATCTTTAAGAAAAGGAGAGAGTCACCATCCTTAATGATCATAGAAGCCTAGTGCCGATGAAAAGTTATCGAGGGACTTCACGAAACATGCTCATATTTCAAGAACGAGTACTTCTTCGTCCACTGCCCCTACGGATTCAACCGACTTTGGTTGTCTGAAAGTAAGACCTCTTGCTTTCTGTTCTTTTCAATACTTGGATCCTTATCATTCAAGTATATAACTTCTTATTTTCTCTCTTCACAAATATTCCTGCTCGAGATAGAAGCACAGCATACTCTGAGACTTTGAAAATCCTTAAAAGAGTCAAAATGCATTTCTGAACCACCGCTTACCTCTTGACAAATGAGAACCTTCGCAAATGTGGCCTTTTACACCTTGAACAATTCGTATTTCCGTCCGAGCTTCCACCAAAGCGGTTTATAATATCCACTAAGTCCTCTACCTATATTCACAGCTCCAGTAAAGATGTCCAAGGGGTGCTGAAGGTTCATCCGGCATGGCGAATATCAATGAAGGCGGTGATAGAACAATGGAAGGGAATATCATGAGTGAAGCGCAAGTAGAGAAGGAAAAGGGAAGAGAAATGGAAATGACTCCGAATGATAGGAAGGAAAAGGTGGAAAAGAAGAAAGGGGAGAAGATGAAGAAGAAAGTAGTGAAAGGAAGGACAACGATGATGAGGACTTTGGCCAAGAGGGAGATGAGTCATATAGAGAGACGTCCCTAGAGGGTACTGAAGTTCTTGCCTCACCATGTTTGAAGCGAATAGTCCTCAGGACCTCCTCACAATCCAACGAACCAAGCATGATGCCCACAATCATGGGGACCCCTCCAATCAATTTTTTAGAAAACATCTTTGGCTCCCTCAATGACTTAGACATCCCGTATGAAGCCATTCTAGATGAGGGTCTAATGGGGAGTTTACATTTCTTTCCAGGGGTTTTCAACTATGGATGATGAAAACCCTTCTTTACCAACTCCCAAAAATGGTCCATAAAGAACTTGGGAAAATACCAGCACTTCGCACTTATAGGATTATGGATACACATATCTTGCATTCGCCTTCATTTCTGTGTTACAATGCTAATACGTTTCTTCATTTTTTGTTTCAAGTGAGATGGGAAGAGACTTCTTTAACTATCTCTACTCTAGCATTACCCAGTAAAGGAAAAGAACTCATGTACCTTACCTACCTCATTATAGCTCTCATAGAAAAAGAGAACCAGATGAATAGAGAGCATGAAGTTAGGAAGAGAATGCTAGGTAGAAAGAAAATGAAAGAAGAGACTTGCAGAGTAGATAAATATGACCAAGGAAGGAGATCCAAAGACTCGTATGACTGCCATGGTCCCTCTACCGACTCATCACACCACTTCCTCAATCTCAACCTCCTTAACAACATCTCTTAGTGACATTACCTTCAGTTGCCAATGTTTCCACATCGCACCAATCCAAGGAGATTTCTACCTGTCCTATTTCATCTTCACCCCTGCTAAGCATCTCAATCATCGCAAGTAGAATGGAAGTTGTTTTCCCAACCTCTGCCAAATCAGGGTCAAATTTGACTATGACCATAAAGGTATTTCCAAAGAAGAATCCATCGCAGGGTTGGGAACCCAAGAGCTTTTCTGACCAGGTTTATAAGTAGAGAAAACTTGTCTTTTCCCTTTTAGACGTCAACTGGATTTAGTAGATAGATATCCAATCATTTGAGTCAGAATGGAGAAACCTTGATCTGACCATTGAAGGCTCTAAAATCGAGCTAGCCAAAACTTCAAAACAAAGAGATAAGGCCCAAAAGTCGGCCAAAGAGTCCAGAATGTTGATTAGCGAAATGTTGTGGCTCATGAATGAGCTTAGCTAATTGTGAACAACCAGATTAAGAGAGCCCATAATGAAAATGTTGAACTTGCGGCCCAAATAAGGACCAAAGACCAGAAGATCTAAGGTAAAGAAATAGCACCTAAAGCTATAGAACAGGCACTTCTGGCCAAAGATGCAAAACCCCAATCATTTCAGGAAAAAGCCAAAATCTTCGAGATAGTGTAGAGGCCGAGAAAGTAGCAATGGTTAATGCTCAGGACTAGTTCGCCGACATTTTCAAAGAATTTACTACACTTAAAAACTATGTGGAAAAGGAGAAAGAATATCTAAGTTACACTCTTTGGTGGTACTTCACTGATGTCATCTAATTTAAGAACCCGCATGGCTAGGAAATACTTATTTCATCGCTCTGGTTAATGCCTAGAAAGAGATAATGCATTGTGCGGCTTCATCAAGTAAATTTCTCATTGAAGGTGAATTGAAAGCCAACTACCTAGATGCCAACGACACTCTAAAGTTAGAAGAGGGAAAGGCAATCCTAGTTGCACAGGCTGATGCTGCTGAATCTCCCACTGAGGCTCATATTGGTCCAAGTGCATAGGGCCAATAAGAATCGCCATCCCCAAAAATCCTAGATCTTGCAATGGATGATTCAATTTTTGTAGGGGCCAACTCCGATGCTACCCTTATTCTGACTCCAAATTCAGCTACCATGATCACTGACGATCATTATATTCATGTTTCTATTCCTCAACCCGTCAAGTCAACAGTAGAAAATGATGAAGTTATCAAATCCCCCACCAAAGAGACTTCATCAAGTGAATGTATCCCCATTGTCTCTCCAGTATTTGAGAAGCTTCAATTCTCATCGAAGATCATCACTAACCTTTATCTCACTATTTGTGAACTTACAAGTTATCCGTTGCTTCCTCCCTCGCCACCAACAACTCAATGTTTGGGCCCAAGCATCATTGTCGTTGATTCAACCTCTATTTCCACGGGTACCAATTGCTCCACTCATCCTCTCAATTTTTGGCCTCGGCCTTAACTCCTAAAAGATAGGCGCTTTGGAGGGTCAAGAGGACACTTCCCAATCCCTAGAGGAAGAAATTACCATAATTAACCAGCGCCATGGGACCAACCGATCAAATCTCTATGGCAGAGAGGCTTAAGGTCGACTTGTTCAAAATCAAAGTTAAAATCGAGCCAAGCTTGAGAAAACTACCAGCTCATGGAAGCCAGACCCCACTCCAAAGGTTCCTCTCATCAAAATCAAGGTTTATGGGAGCAACAACGTCAGATTTTCATCGAAAAGCTCCAATGATCCTATCGACAAGCCTGAAGATCCTATCATCACCATGACCGAAGGAGAGACCACTCATTCGAAAGGTAGTACTCTCGATATGGGGAAATCCAAAGACTAGAAGGGTTTAAAGAGACCGCGCAATGGATCAGGTAGCAAAGATGGTAATGGCAGGAAGAAGAAGAATAGGAAATAGGCATCCTTTCTAATTGGCTCAAAGACACCTTCCTTAGTCTCTTTTTGGTGTATATTGTTACTTTTTGATTTTGGGCCGAGTTTATACTGGACTAACCCCTGCAACTGATGTATATAAACATGAATGTAATGAAAGATTAGTTTTTTGATTCAATCTTTGTTCCATTTATATTTCTGCACTTTTGTATTACTTACATATATACAATTGTCTACACGGATAATATAACTTCTTGTACTGCAATTTATTCATATTATACATGCTTATGTTTATGCAATGTATTACTTACTGTAACTCTATACATCTAAATAAATTCTTTCAATTTATTTGGTTATATTCCATTATCCAATTTTGTTTATTGTTTCCAAAGCGTTTCTGCTTGGCTAAACAAATTGTATACCCGTTCAATCAACTCTGTGGCTTTTCTTGTTTATCCTTGGTCGAGATTCCTTCAGCCACTAATAAGTTATAAATGTACTGAATTCCATGCCATTTCCTATCACTGGGAAGCAATATTCCAAGTGTCTGTCTCTGGACACCAAAATTCAATCTTGCCTACCTCTGGATGTTGATCAAATTCATCTATTGATCTTCATAACTCACCATCAGCAAGGCATGTCTCATTAGGCCATGAGTGATTGATAGTCCAATTACCCATTGACTCCTATCTCTGACGGTCAATAGTTTAGATGCTTAACACTAAGCATCACTGTTTGACCTCACTAATCTCTAAGCATCAACCAAAATAGCTTCTTGCTCATCATCGTTTAATCCATGGTCAGGCATGTCCTACCGAGTCGCAAACGTCAACATGAAAGCTTTAATTAAATATTGATACCTATCTCCGAGAATTAATGTTTCAAGCACCTATCTCTGGTCCCTCGCTCTTGAATTCACCTATCTCTCGGTGTGGATCAAGAACACAATCGACCGTCCATGCTTATCCTCGGTCAAGCATGCCCTATCGAATCGTAAGCATGGTCGTGAAACCCTTAGTTATACTCTAATTTCCATCCTCGGGAATCAGTGCTTTGGGTGCTTAACTTCGGGAGTCCCTCATTGGCTTTGCCTATCTCTAGGCATTAGCTAAGACCGAAGGGATAAAGGCGAATCATTTGATCAACCCCTATGATTATACTCCTTTGTCCCGATCCTAGATCAAAGGAGTTGGTCGGTACCCATCTCTGGATACCTGATTGCACTGCTAATCATGCAGCATATGGTTTTGCTTACAAGAGTACGGTTCCATTGGTTCAAGAAACTACCTTTATTTATAAGCAAAATAAGTGGAAAGTCTTGCCTTATTACATTGCCTCAGTTCACTAGGGCGGCTTATTCATAGATAATAAATTAAATAAATCTAAGAGAAATAACATTACAATATATCGCTACTCCATGCCCGTGGGATCGGGATCCCATCACCAGTGGCCAGCTTGAAAGTTCCATCTCTAAGCTTTTATTCAATCGCATAAGGACCTTCCCAATTCTGATCAAATGTCCCCACATCAGGAATGACCCGTTTTAATACGAGGTCCCCCACTTCAAAGATACGACTCCTGATCTTGGTATTGGAATATCATGGTACTCTTTTTTGGTGAGCAGCTACCCTCAATTCAGCCTCTTCTCGTTTCTTATCAACCAGGTTGAGGGACTGAAGCAAGACTTTCTTGTTCACCTTGAGGTCATAATGCTTTATTCGGTGATAAGGGACTTCATTTATATTGAAATCATGGCACCAGATCCATAAGCCATAGCGAGTGGAGTATGTCCAATCGCGGACTTATGGATCGTCCTATAAGCCCACAATGCAAGTGGAAGCTTGTTTACCCAATTGCCATTGGCATTAGTTAAACGTTTTTTCAAGATGGGTTTGATGATTTTATTGACCACCTCCACTTATCCATTTGCCTATGGTGTGCTACTACTAAAATCTTTTCTTGAATTTTTACTAATTGTAGAAAACCTTGAACTTGGTATTTTTGAAATAAGTTCCATTTTCAGTTATGATCTTCTATATAATTTAATCCACATATTATATTCTTGGTCGCAAAGCTAATCACCTTTCTTCTCTTGATTGTGGCAAGTGGTTCCACTTTAGCCCACTTTATGAAGTAATCCACCGCAAAAATAGCATACTTAGCTCCTTCTTTTGACATTGGTAGCATACTGATTATATCAATTTCCCAAACCAAAATTCCCTAAACCAAAAATCACTATATGCTAATCATTTGCATAAGCTCTATGGACGGGACTCTTGTGATCTTTGCAAACCTATAGCATCTGTTGCACCCTCTGGTGTAACCATCTGCATCATAGTTTATAATTGGCTAGAAGTATACATAACAAAGGATTTTCTTTGCTAGGGTCTGCTCCTAGTGTAATCACCATAGCAACCCTCACTGATTTCCATGAGGATTTTCCTAGCCTCTTCCTTGGTTATACACTTAAGTAGGGGTTAAGAAACCTCTCCTGCACTCCTTGCATTATGTATTGTGGAACTTTATGAAGGAGTTTTCGCCATTTTTTTCCTCCTTTCAGAATAGTTCCCTTCAGCAAATAATCCTTGATTGGAGTCATCCACGACTACTTTTCCTCCTCCGTTTCCAAGTTTCAATCGATATCCATCTACTCAATGCTCGGTGCCAATAAAAGCTATATTGGAACCAATCCCATCAATTGTACATCCCCAGAGCCAGCCAACTTGGCCAGTGAATCTGCTTTCGTATTCTCCTCCTTAGCGATGTGTGTGATTGTGTGATGCTCTATATTTTACAGCAGTTCCAATGTCTTTGTCAAGTAAGTGAAAGTCTTGCAACTTCTAGCCTGTAATTCTTTTTTGACTTGGCAGACTTCTAGTTGGGAGTCACTAAATACATGCACTACCCTTACCCCTAATTCTAACGCTATTTTTGGCCCTACTACCAACGCTTCATACTCAGCCTCATTATTCATCGTGGAAACTCTAGTTTTAATGCATAGAAAATCATCCATCCTTCTAGGGATATGAATACAACTTTTGTCCTCCAGTTGTGTTTGTTGGAAGATCCATCCACGTATAACTTCCATTAGGAAAGTAGGACCATATTTTCTTGCTCTTCTCCATCCTAGAGAGTAAATTCAACAATGAAATCCGCTAATCATTGTCCTCTTACCATCCTTCTTGAATGGCAGTGATGTCATATTGGCTTAGTTTGATGTTCCATTTCAGTAACCTTCCTGAAGTCTCAGGTCGATGAAGTACTTGCTTCAAGGGATGATCCATGAGCACCTTTATCGGATGAGCTTGAGACTATACTCATAATTCCTTGAAGTAATCAACAAGCGGTAAGCGGGATTTTCTAGCTTTGAATATTTCTTTTGTGATCCTATAAGCTGCTTGATGATGTAATATACTGGCCTTTTGATCCTTGCCTTCTCACGTACCAACACTACACTCAGTGCATAAGCAGACACTTCGAAATAAATAAATGGGTCTTCTCCATCCAAAGGTTTGGATTGGACCAGAGTTCTTTCCATATGCCTTAGTAACTCCTCGAAATGATCCTGGCATTCCTTCATTCTGTCAAACTTTCCTTTCTCCGATTTTGAAAGATTTTTAAGCAAAGGCAAGTACAATTTTCCTTAAATACTTTCCTAACCCATTTGGATTCAAATCCAATGTCGAATGGATGCTTGAAACATTTCCAAACTATGATTTGATGATAGATATGCTTTTGTTTAGATTTATAAACTAAATCAAGGGATAATTAGTCATATTTCAGGGTAAAACACGAATTATCTTCTCTGTATGTTATGGAAATTTTATATGTTATTTATGATGATAAAATAAAGACAATTTTTTATTTCATAAATTTCTAAAATTATTTGGAAATATTATGAATTTCTAAGTTGAGAAAATTCATAATTTTTAGGAAATTATTTATTGAAAACTATAGAAATAATTATTTTAACTTGAATTTTTTATACCAAGTAAGATGGGATGATTTATATTTTTGGTGAATTTTTTGGTTTTTTCCCACTAATTTTTGGATTTATATGAATTATGTAGCAAAGGAAAGAGTTGGTTATTAAAAGCTAATTAATTAATAATTAAGAAAGCAATTAGCAATTTCTAAAAAGCAAACTACAAATGATCAGATTGGCCAAAAGGAATTCGACATATAGCAGGGTTCGGTGTAAATAATTACTTTGAATGGTAATAAACAAGTTTTCAACTTAATTACAAGATCGCTTCTTTACATGAGATAGCACTTATAACTATCAATTTGCGATAGCTTGCATAGTCAACATGCGATAGCGTGTATAAAGATCAATTTGCAATAATTATTAATGTCAACATGCGACAACTAAATTGAAAATCAACATGCGATAACTTATTAAAAGTTCAACATGCGATAGCTCATAAGGGATCAACATGCGACAGCTAATAAAAGCTCAACGTGCTATAGCTAATTGAATTGCCAACCTATGATGCCTAGTTGAATTGTCAACTTGCGATAGCCCTTAGAAGATCCACTTGCTATGGCTTGTTAAATATGTCAACTTGCAATGGCTAGATAAACTAACTTGCGATAGTTAGTAACGTTCAACCCGAGGTAGTTCATGTAAATGTCACCATGCGATAGCTAGGTTCAATATGTGATAGGTAAGTGGGCATTCCTAAGTAAAAAAGAATGTACTTAGTTGAATTTTGGAAGCCAATTTCTAAGATATTGATTTGAAATTTCATAGGAATGAATTTATGAAACTAAACTTACAAGTTAAAATTGTGTTTGTTTATTTAAAGTTTGAAATGGAGAAAGCTTAGGGAAAATAAGAGATGATAGTTGTATCATTTAAATTAGTGAAAAACTGTTTTATCCAAAGAATGTTTGGGGTACATAATAAAAAAATGAAAGAAATAAATTGAACCAAGATCATAAAAATATAATAACTCATGGAGCTATTGGATAGCAGGATGCCAAGACTAACTATGACAAAAATTAAACGATATATGGTAGGGTATCACGACTTGGGAAGTCTATAGGGTTAAATACAGAAAAAATAAATTTTAAAGTGAGTATATGGCAAGGTGCCAAACATCAGAGAGATTTTTTAATGAAAAAAACGACAACGTGAACAAAAAGTGTTTTGGGACCAAGTGAGGCTATTGACTCTTAGTAAGGTCGCTTGCAAGAAAGTATTCATGGTGCTTATATTCAACCTTTTAGGAGAGTCGGGGTAGCCTTGGTTAGGGTGGCTCCCATGGTGAAATGAGTGGCTATTTCATAATTGATTTGTTCAAGAAAAATATATATTGGTGATAGGCTGGCCCATGGAGGCAATCACTAAAACAAGTTAATTATAACTTTAAGGTTGACACCCAAACAATAGACTAGGCGATGTTTGTGAATGTGACTGATGATTGTATGAAATGGTTAATTATTAAATATTAAGTATAACGTATATTTAATCTAAAATTTGGTAACCAGAAATATGACATAGTTCATAATTGGATAATAAGTATATGTCATACTTAAAAATTGGAAGTTATGTAAACATATGCTCATGTTTTATGCTTGCTTACATGATAATGGGTAATTGTTGCGATGTGTAAGCGAGGGGGGATCTCGTTCCATGGTTTAGCGGTATGGCCTCACTATTTATTGCTTAGGGTAAATGTTTTACTCATATCAGGCTTTATGTCTTTATAGTATTTTTATTATTTTACATAAACTCACGGTACTCATCTGAATATGCTGGAGTTATGGTATAGACAGGTAGCTTCTGGACAAGATGAACAAAGACTTCGAGGATAAAGCATGAGGCTTGTTTTGTAAATAAAAGTTTTTTAGAAAATTCTGCTATGTAAAACCTAGATTTATAACTAGTTAAGTGTCATGTCGGCATCTTCACACGTCGGGCGTGACACTGTATTTATTTCTTCTTATATTTACCCCTACACGAGAATGATATAGGTTAGTAATTATATAATAAATTGAGTAAAACAATAATGAACCTTTTTAACTTTCATGTTTACTTATTATTGTGGAAAAAATATACTAATCTCACTTTGTCACATGAAATTAATTCTGGTGATGATAGCAGCATCGTCGGCATTCATTTTTGGGTCTTAAAGTGGAGAACATTGCAACGTGGTATCAATCTTAAGTTAGGGGACATTTACGTAAAGCTGAGCTAAGTAGAACATAAGTAGTAACACAAAAACATATTGTGGAGGGAATACACTATATATACATATACATATATATATATATAACTTGTTTTTGGTCAACATATAGGAGGGTGTATTTATCCCTAAACTATTGTTCCCACTCTTTTTACTTCGGTTTCTCATGAACCCTTGCTTATTGTAGAAAGCAAGAAGGACCTATGTAGTAGACGTTTGACTTTAGAAAGAGCAAGAGCGCATGCTAGTTGGGGAACTGGTAGTACACAAACTAATGGCTAAGGAGGGGAGGTAGCCTCGGAAGTTTATGCTGAAGCTAGTACTCAAATACGTGCCCCAACTGTTGGAGGAATGGATATGAATGCTTTGTCCCACTAGTATATAATGGAGAGGATAAGGAAATGGCTAGCTAAAGTTGTTGAGATGGGACCGACAGTAGCTAGAGGAGTAGACTTTTCTATGATGACAAGGGATTATAAGAACTTTGAAGGAAATATGTTAACAAGGAAGGTGTTTGCTATAGAAGCACTAAACTAGTTGAAAGTGTATGAACGTATATTTGGAGAATTAGGGTATGATAATTATTAGAAAAGGAGGTTGGCTTCTTATCGGCTTCATGTGGATGATTTAGACGGTGGGAGGTTGTTATTGCTAAAGTTCCAAAGGAAAAGATAACTTGGGAGCAGTTTGAAAAGTGGTTCGAGACTCATTTTATCCCCAAATCATATAAAACTTCGTTGTGTAGGGAGTTCTTGGATCTAAAGAGGGATGACTCTGGTACAGTATATCATTTCAATGCACTGTCAAAGTATGAAAGGGAGCATAACAATACCCCATTGAAGAAAAATGAGAAGTTCGTTGAAGGATGGAGAAAGGGGTTGAACCATTAGGTGATGGTGCGCCTGTTATCTCTTTTTGAGATGGTGGTGGAAATGGCGAAGAGATATGATCGTTGTTTCAAGAGAAGAAAAGAGTAGTTGTTATAACTAAGGGTGAAGCAAAGAAAAAATTCCACCCATATCAGAAGGGTAGTAAGAATTAGAAAGGAGGAAGGTCCTCGGGTGGAGGAGCTCAATAGCCGAATGTGGAAGACGTTAATTGTTTCAACTACGGGAAAAGGGGAAATTACTCTGCTAAGTGTACCTAGTTGGAGAAAACGGATAGGGCCGCCATAAGAAGAGGGATTTCCTGAAAATGAAGCAAACAAAGGTCGATGATTTGGAGGGACCTTCATCTGTAAAGACTGTTGAGGGGAAGGGGAAGAGTGCACTTAGAGGTATAGTTTCGATTTCTAGTGTATCGATTTAAGTTCTATTTGATACTAGTGGTGCACACTCTTTCATTTCAAATGACTTGGTTGATAGGTTAAAATAAGATATTACCTATTTGATTACATCCTTACGTGTGGTTAATTCGATGTGGTATACCACTTTGGGATTAAGGTGCATCGACCTTGATTTTGAATTGTATGGACACCCATTTGTTTGCGATCCATATGTGCTTGACTTCTTAGGGTACTGGGTCCTTTTGGGTATGGATTGGTTAAGGCATAGTGATGCTAGGATCTATTGCACTGATAGAATCATCGCTTTACGAAATCCAAATGGTGGATAAAGAACCATGGATGTAGTGAAGAAAAAATTGGGTTTAATGTTGTGTGCTATAGGACATCTAGAAGATGAGATCAATAGAGTATGAGTATTTGGGAATTTGTAGGTGTTGTCAAATAGGTGATGAAATTACCACCAAGAAGGGCAATTGAATTCCGAATCAAGCTGATGGTGGAGGAACAACATGTTAGTAGACCACCTAGCAAAATGCCATCCAGGGAGATGGAGGAATTGAAGAAGCAATTAGTGGAACTGGAGTATAAAAATTTCATTAGATTGGGCAGTTCACCATTGGGAGCATCCGCAGTGTTCAGGAAGAATTTAGAAGGATCACTTTGGATGTGTATCGAATATAGGAAGCTACAAATTGATAGCAAAGGATCATTATTCATTGCCCAGGATAGACGACTTGTTTGATCAGTTGAGCGGAGCTAAAGTATTCTCCAGCTAGACTTAGCAACTGAGGGTAGTAGAAGATAGTGTACCATTAACCGTGTTCAGAACAAAATATGGTTTATATGAGTGGTTGGCGTGTCATTTGGACTGACAAACATCCATGTGTTCTTCCTTGATCTTATGAACTGAAACTTTTTGTGATCAATTGGATAGGTTGCTTGGTCTTTATTGATTACATTTCGGTGTATTCTAGGAATGAGAGACCCCTTGAAGTCCATTTAAGATTGGTGTTGGGAACACTAAGATAATACAAATCGAAGGAAAAGTTTTCTAGGTGTCACTTTTAGAAGCAGAAAGTAAAGTTCTTTGGTCTTGTAGTGTCAGAGAATGGATTGGCTGCAGATCCATTAAATGATTGGAAGAGGCCAGAGACGGTCGTGGAGATGAGAATTTTTGTGGGTTTGGCTGACTATTACCATATATTTATTAAGAGTTTCTCGTGTATAGGGGCATCCTTAACTAAATTGAACATGAAGAATGAGAAGTTCATATGGACTGACATTGTGAAGGGTCATTTCAGGAGTGGAAGAGGTTATTAATGGATGCTCCTATCTTGATTGTGCCGGAAGGAAATCATGTTTTGGTAGTGCATACTGATGCCTTTGGAATAGGGTTGGGAGCGATCCTAATGCAAAAGTAGCAAGTGATAGCTTACATATCTTGGCAATTGAGATTGTATGAAGTTAGGTGCCCTACTAATGACTTAGAGTTTGCAGTGGTAGTGATTATGCTAAAAAATTAGAGGCGTTATCTTTTGGGAGAGAAATTCGAATTGTATATGGACCATAAGTCCCTTAAGTATTTATTCACTCAGAAGGAGTTTAATATGAGGCAACAGAGGTGGTTGGAATTCTCTACGGCATATGACTTTAGTAAAGAGTACATGTCAGGAAAAGAGAAAAGGTTGCAGATGCTTTAAATATGAAGTAGAAGAATGGAGTATTAGTCATGATTGAAGAATGAAAAATGTTAAAGACGTTGGCCACTTGTGGAGTGCATTATAAGGTGAAAACTGGATCGAGTAAAGACCCGGACGTACTAGCAAGTTTGAAGGCATGCCCTGTGCTTGTAGATAGAATTGCTGCAAGGCAAATTAAGGACCCATTGTTAGCCGAATGAATTAGGTGACTAAAGATGAGCGTGGACGTCTAGGATCTGAAAGGATTTGAGATAGACTTAAAGGGATAGCTTAAGAAGAAGGGAAGACTATGTGTTTTGAATGTAGGAGATCGTTGAAAAGAGATCTAAGGGGAAGTGAACGTTTAAATTTACTATTCATCCTAGTGGCACAAAATGTATCATGATATGAAGAGAGTATTCTTTTAAGAAGGAACGGAGAGGGATGTTGGAGAATGTGTAAAGAGGTTTTTCACATGTCAGCAGGCGAAAGCTAAGCATCAAAAGCTGAGCGGTTTACTTCAGTCCTTACAAGTACAGACCTAGTAGTTGGATTCAATATCCCTGGATTTTATTGGTGGATTGCCTAGGTCGAGGATAGAAAGTGATAGAATTTGGATGATAGTCGACGGATTGACTAAGAATGTCCCTTTTACCCTGGTGAAATCAATAAGGACGATGGCTAGTTTAGCGAAGTTATACATGAAGAATGTGGTAAGACCAGATGTGATTCCGAGCAGTATTGTTAGTGATAGAAACATGTCGTTTGCTGGTAAGTTATGGAGAAGTTCGTAGAGTGCATTGAGTATATAGTTGAACTTGAGTACGACTTACCACCCATAGACATACAGTCAACCAGAAAGGGTGAACCATATGCTCGAAGATAAGCTGAGGGTGTGTGTCTTGAATTTTGGAGGATCTTGAGATGATCATTTGCATTTGTTAGAGTTCGCATACAACAACAATTACCAGTCAAGTATCAGAATGGCCCCATTTGAGGTGCTTTATAATAGACTATGTAAGTCACCCATTTGTTGGTTGGACATGAAAGATAGGTGTAATGCCCCGCTATTTATACTACTCTAAGTCAATGCACAAAGGTAGCATCCGACTCTCAAATAATACAAATAATAGCTCATTAAAGTAATTAAAAAAAGGGGAATAAATAAAACCAAGCTATCTCACAAGAACAATGGTACAATCTCACATCGCAGGGATGACATATAATAATCATAATATACAGAGTCATAATAATTGAAGAATAAATATAAGGCGATATTGTGGAATAAATAAAGTATCAGTATCAAATTGTCGTATAACAGTAACTGATAATACAACAAGCCTTATAAATAGTACACAAGTCTATTAAATATATGAAATACAACATATTAAATCAAAGTACAAATCTAGCAAGCCGCCTCCATGCTCCAAGTCGCTAATCTGTGAACCCATCCTCAAACAATACCCAACTCCTTGCCTGCTCGAATGAGTAGCCGAGAGTTGTCAAACAAAATAAAAGAGAGACAAAACTCGGGGTCAAATATAAGTCTGGTAAGAGAACAAAGCTCCAAAATACTATATATAAAATATTGATTAGATGTACAAGTAAATATGGGTAAGGTGTATGGGGAATATCTACCATATACCTCACCTTACATTGTCATGCATCAAACGAGTTAGCACAATTATAATATAGTGCTAGCCACAGTAAAAACCAATGCTATAAACTCCGTGCGCTACAAACCATGCAACAAGATACCTGTCCATAACGTAAGTAAGGAGAAATATCCAATAAGTGCTCCAAGACATGTCACAGGCTACCTCCATGTAACATAAGGAAGTAGAAAAGTATACCAAGAGCTACAAACCACGTCATGGACCAACCTCTATACAGTATGGCATGATCTTATGCATCCATAAACTGGGCAACAAAGAAGCACGTCCCGTCTATACCATTCAGACTAGTCCCATGAGTGATGATCCCTGTCTATACGTGGTTCTAAGTTGGATAAATGTGCAAAATGCTAATAATCATTGTGTATACGCCATTTGACAAACTAAAAGTGAGAAATGCTGCAATCCACATTTCTGCGCTTCAAAACAATATAAAATATCATATGAACAACATATTGTTCTAACATAGCCAAGAGTCATTGTAAATGATATAAGTTATGGACTACATGTCTTACTGCCGGTTATAGTGTTAAGACACAAAATGTACATGCACTTAGCATCGTTTACCATTTCTAAGCTACTTCCCATTTAATATCTCATGTCATATTTTCATTCATTTTTATATCATTTAGCAACATTCTTGCCTTCTTTCTCCATGTCATTTATTAATTATTTTAAAATAAAGTCACAAGAAACCAAATTATCCTAACAACCAATTATTTAACCCAAGCAATCAACAACAACCAATTTAATTATCATTCAAGGCAAGTAAACAAACAATCATTCATCAAACAATTTATATAACTACAAAACCATTCATATTTAATTAAAAGTCCACATATCGTATATTCTTCTAAGTTGAATCAATTAACTTCTTTGAATATAACTGATTACCTTAAGCTCGTTTTTGAGCTTCTTACATTAATTTCAAAATTAATAACTTTGAAACCAACTACTTACATTGTCTCTTTCATAGAAAAATTTCCTATCTTACTAAGAATCATCTTCTTTCTTATAAAATAGCATTTATATTTTCTAAAAATCTATAACGTAAAAATACTTTTTATTCATCTTTATATTTTATATCGTCATTCGCGCTATAAGTACATCAATAAGCATCAACTATTATATACAAATGACACATATAAACCACTTTTTTCAAAACTACTTCTTTTATTTCCAAACATCACTTTTTGAAAATCATTGTCCTCTTTTACTCATATCTTTAAACCATGCCTATATCGAATATCATGTTTACGCTATATAATAGCTTGTCATTTTCTACTATTACATACAATATACCATACATTCTTTCATGTAATTTTAAAGTAAGCTCTTTTTCTTAATTTCACAAATTAAGTTACTAATCTCATTTCATTTTAATGTCATGTTCTCTTTTATTACGCAAGCCCATGAATGTCTCTTATATAATTTCACAACTCTAACAGGCTATGTATAAGGTTATTAACATTCTATCTTCGTATAAATTTACATGCACTTAACAAAATCTATAATTATCCACTATAATATGTAAGAGTGAGTTCCTACTGACCAAAGCAAGTAAATGCAACCAATCAATCCAGAAATCCAAATCCCTGCCTCTTTGGAAATTTAAGCATTTCCACAATCATTTGTTGTTGGATTCCAAACTCTCGGTGAAGGTGTCCCTTTGCCTAACTAGAACTTAGATGATTTTTCCTGGATTTTTCGAATTTCATTTAAGGCCAAAGATGGGGATTTTGTTTTGTGGAGCTATGGAAAGATGGGTTTTGAGGAGGAAAACAAAAATGTATGTGAAATTGGAATAAGGAGGAACTGAAATAGCATAACCAAAGTAGGTTGAGTACTAAACCTTACTCTATCTTGCTCATATCTCACTTTCACCACTCAAATGACCATTTTTCCCCTAATACACTTTTCCAAAACATATCGATGCCTTATATCAAACTGTAGGTTTTGACGTACTTTGGACGCAATGAAATATGCTTTAGAGCCTAATTCAATTGTCTATAAAACTTCGCTTATCGTACTCCTATTTTATTTGATGTTTTAAATATTTAAATTAACATTTAAATATCTGCATTGGAAATATAGGGTGTTATATACTCTCCCTCTTAAAAGGATTTCACACTCGAAATCCCCAAGAGTGATATAACTCGCCCCATCATCAACACAATCACAAGTAACTATCGTAAGCAAGCATCCATAGCAACATAAGCAACATGTATACAAGAACAACATGGTGACCATACATGCAACTCTAACAATTCCATAACTTGCAAATTCAATAATGAATGCAACTTGTAGTTGTAGCATGAAGACGACTTGCAATTCTAAAATGAATGCAAACATTACTATAATATCAATCTACATGCAAACACTAGCAAGAACATAGATGCATATACTAGCATGTACATACCTACATGCAATCTCCACACATGTAATTATAACTTGCGCGAAATTTCTAATCTACATAAAACTCCAATCATGTATCAAATTTCTATGCTATAATGAGATCGACAAATCAAAATAATAGCAACAATCAATAAACGCAAACATTGACAACAATATCGATGATCACAACAATAGTTTAATGCATCAAGCTACTATAATTAATTAAAATTAATATCCATGGCCTAATCAGGTTCAAAATCTTCTCGATCGTGCAGTAGTAACAAGATAAATTTAATGAAAGTTTCAATACCCATCGGCATTGGTTATCACCTAGAAAATTATTCAAGTCACCACAAACAATTGGGTAGCTATTTCCCCCAAGCTACCTTAAGACAATAAGCTTGTATGATGTGTATGGTCCATCTATCGCGTGATATCCGATTTCTTCTGGCCATACAGATTTTCCTTCCAAGCTAGGGTCAACCACCTGACTTCTCTAGTGCGGGCTTCAATCCGGTTTCTTGATTAGATCTCTTTATTTCTATAGCATGGGTGGAGCCCACATATGGAGAACCTTAGGGATCATCTCAAGAATCCATCTCAAATGCTCTCCGTTGAAAATCAAGTGCTAAAGCCTAGGTTGGGCCGATGTAAGTCACCTTGAAATTGTATTAAAAAATTCTAGACTCAAAATCGATGTACTATTAGGTTAATCCCTAATATATACGCGTATCGCTCTTTAGGTTTCAGCCCAAATTCCTATGATTTGGTAATCCAACGTCGGACCCTTATTAGCACAAGTAACTACATTCGAGCTAAGTGCTCATGCACCAAGTTCTAACAGTGGTACTTCCTTTTATAAAAATCTATATGTTATTAACATCATACTTTTAAAATCCACAATCAGCTTTACCTATTTTTCTATTTACATGATATGAAAAACATGCGTTTTCAAATTTTCAATCAAAATAAGCTAATCTCTTTTTTTCAAATCAAAGTAACGCTTTAAAATACAATTCACTTCATTGAAAATCAAGTATTCCTCAATTTACTATTTTATAAAATCTTGTATCTATTTTACAATATATATTCTTCATTTATAAAGTCTTTAAACCATTTTATATATACTAATTAAGACTCTTTAGGCCTCTAACCATTTTAATGAGGAGGGTAGAGCTCCAAACCCCTTAGTGAATTTATTCTTTTTGTAAATCAATTCAAATGTATTGATTAATATTTTCTAGTAAAGTTATGTAATTACACTACAATATTAGTCCCAAATCAATTATAGCATTACAAATAAATCGCTAATTAGGGTTTTGAACAATTATTGGGTTAATGTAATTGTGTTTACATCATAAACACAAGCATAAAATAACACAAACAATCTCCAATTCTATCTATGTAAATTTCAGTCAAACGCATACACATACATACACACACACACATATACTATATATATATATATATCTTGTATTATAAAGAAAAACTAATGGTCAACGACTAAAGTGAATCCTATTTTCAACTACCAAAAATGTCCCTAATAATAAATTCCATACATTTTTAATATGGGGCTAATTTTGGTATTTGAATAGATTAATTACTAACAATGACGGTTAAATTTCATTATCTCACTTTTATCTATTATCACGCATCGATAATTCCATCTTCCTCATTCATTTTCAAATTAGATAATTGATAGTAACGGTGAAAACCTTCTTTGCATAGTAAAGATCCAAATTTTATAATTCAAGTTTCCATTAGGTGAAATATTGGCATTAGTGAAAAATTAGTCGACAATTAGAGAGAGATTACCAAAAGGAGAAGGGGAATTGCTAAGACACAATGTTTGAAGCCAGGTAACATCTATCTATTATAAAATGGATATATATCGTATGTTTCATTTACTTGATTTCGTTGTGAGTTATTGTATTAAAAATGGTGTTAATGGCCCAGATTTTCTTCCATTACCAAACTTTCTTCTATTACCGAAAATTTGCCTTTGCTTATGTTAAATAAAATAAGTATATATTTAATCCTAAATAATTTTGAAGAGTCCTACAAAATATATCATCTTCAATGGAAAGGATGCCCGATCAAGGTTACATAATTCTTTTTATGAGTTTTGTCGAATTTTGCATGGGAAACCAAATATAAAGATAACGTTTCAAAATAAAACGATTTAACTGGCACATTTACAACATCATATGCACAAACACATTATATTATAAATGCATATACATACTTATGCCTGCGCAAACTAGCAGACTATTGCTTATATTGTTAAAATGCATTTCTCCTATGATTCTAATCGTTAAACATACGATCTGTAGAATTCTCTTTTTATTTCAGTACTCATTTAAGTCATGAAGTTTATATGTATAAATAGTGATGTGCATGGAGTACACAATTAATCTTTTGAATGTGCTTGACTTTTGATCACACAATTTTAAGAACTATATATTATATAGGAAAGATAGATAATATAATTCTTTAGTAACATTCATATTTATTCGTGGAATCCCTTATTTTAATTTTAATTAGATGGCTCAATTTTATTCATAAGGCTTTAGATTTCTTTCATAAAACTGAAAAAAATGAATATACTGTTTAGTTTGTTTACTTCTTATATATACATGTATATTAGTGTAAAAAAAGAATGGTAAACTTCTGTCCTTTCAAACTTCTCATGTACACATTTGAGCTTGTTAAATGTTGCATAGTTTAAATGAAGCTCTCCACTATGGCTACACAAAGAACTAGGAGTTAGGATTCATCCATGGACTCTAAATCTTTTGATGTGGTGTTACACGCACACATTTATTCTATTATATATACATTACATGATATTTCATCATGTATTTTTCTCACAAGTTATATTGGGCTTAGCATTGGTGCATATCCAATGTCAGTAGATATATTTCCAGATATGCAATTAGCTAATTAATGTGAGACTTGGTTAGTAATAATTGAATTATTGCCTAATTAATGTGATGTTTGGTTTTTAATAATTGAATTATTTCCTTAGTATTAGTGTGGATAAGGCATAATAAACTGAAAATTCAACATAAGAGCAAGAAATTTAATTAATAAGAAAAGAGCTACAGGTCTCTTTTTTGATGTTATTATAAGAAAAGTTCCTGAAGAAATGTATATGTAAATTTGGTCCCTATTTTTCGAAAAATAAAAAACGCAAGTGGCTTGCACTTTTTTGACAGAAAATGCAAAGCAATTTGCACTTTTCTGATTTTGAAATTTTTTATGAAAATTTTGAAAAGCGCAAGCTTGTTTGCGCTTTTTGATTTGAATTTTTTTTTGAAAATTTTGAATTTTTTGAAAAGCGCAAGTTAACTTGCACTTTCTACCAGAAAAGCGCAAGCTAGTTTGCACTTTCTGATTTAAAAAAACAGAGACCTAATTTGCAAACTTATTTCTACAGGGACTTTTCTTGTAACAACATCAGAAATAGAGACCTTATGTGCAAAGTCCATTTAATTAAACTATTGAAATAAGCATAAGAAGAAATTAAAAAACACGAAATGTTCAAATGATAATAAATGCCAAGTCATAACAAGATGGCATAAAATTCACCGACAATGTACACCTGAGCTATCCAATCAATTGTATGCTTGCCATCTCAACTTAAACAACTATGATTGAAGTTGGTCTGAGGAAAACTATGGAGGCATCATTTCCATCCACTGCATAAGATTGTTGGATTGTGGTTCATAATTTATCTTGAGAGAATCAAAGCGAGGGAAAAAGAGAAAATTATTATAAAAGAAAAGAACTTAACATAGTCAAACTTGGTGTGATATGAGAAATTGGGAGAATAAACGTGGAATTAATTGGAGGTAATAAAGGGAATTAATATGCCTTGTGAACAAGAGGAAAAGGAGAAAACTATTACAAAAGGAAAGAATATAATAGATATAGACCTGGTGTAGTGTGTGGAAATTTGAAAATAAATATGGAATTAAGTGGTAGTGATAAAAGGAATTAATCTATCTCAAGAGAAATAAAGCAAGAGAAAAAGTGAAAACTATTATAAAAGTAATGAACATAAAAGATTAAACCTATTGTAATGCGAGAAAATGGAGGATTAGATGTGGAATTAATTGGAGGTAATAAAAGATTGACGTTTTTTATGTGGCAAACTTTATCTGGTTCTTTAATTTCTAGGCTGAATTGTTACAAAATGAGAGATTAAAGCTAGAATAAATTGAAGGGAATAAAGATTGACTTTTGTATGTTTTAGCCTTAATTCATAAACGTAAAACTTGGAATGGCAAAAATGTGAATTAAAACCCCAAATTATGAGAAAGCAGCATTCAGATTAACAATGATTATGAGTAAAGAAAGGGAATCGTAGCATATTCTATATTAAATATAACAGATTTGTAATAGACGAACATAATTCAAGCATGAGGACCAATAGACAGAGCCCAAGAAAAATGAGCATGACACTAATTTGACAAAATTTCTAAATTTTCAGGGGTGCAAAAAAAAGATTATCATCCCAACTCTTTTATATGGGAATAACATATGGTTACTTTTACGTCTAATACTTTGAACAGAAGCAATTAAGAAGATTTAACTATTCTATGGGATGCAGCTAATAGTTATATGTATATTTATATTCCTCTCTTATTTCTTCCTGTAATACATTTAAATAAGTATTTATATAGCTTTAACAATTTTACAATGCACCTGTTTTGAAACTACTCATTCTATGTTATGGTAATGCTTTCTGATTTGTGATGATACAATCTTTTAATGGTATAGAACTATAATAGTAACAACAATAATATAAACCTTTGCTGGATTTTAGATAATTAGTTAAAGAGTTAAAGCATAAATCATAAGTCAAATTGGAAGGAGAAGAAACACAAAGATGGTTAAAGTGGTAAAATCTAGAAACTGTATATTACAATAAATTTGGTTTTTCTCCTATGTAATAATTTTTACTGAGATTGTTCCATTTGTGAATTTAAAGCCTTCTGAACTAATTTTACACATATATGATATGGGGTTGTATTTGTACACTCTTCCACAATGAAAAGTGGTCAGTTCACAATTTTTACAAATATATAAATTGCCTTAGTACTTTATGATAAGAGAAAAGAACCAACAAAAGAAGGATGGGTAAAGGGTAGCAAATATAAGTACAATGATATATATATATATATATATATATATATATATATATATATATATATATATGCAAGGTGAAAAGGAGTACATTATAAAATAATGCATCTCTACTCCTACCTTCTCTATCCTAATTAATGGCATACCCAAAGGTTTTATAGGCTCCAATAGAGGTATCAGGCAGGGTGACCCTCTCCCCCCTACCTGTTTGCAATTGCTATGGTGTATTTTTCGCTACAAATGGAGTTGGCTATTCATCACAAGCTTATTCAGCCTATTTTTAACCTCCAGCCTATTGTGAGTCACCTACTCTATGCAGATGACTTGCTCATCTATATAAAATCCAGCTGTGTATCTGCTGCAATAGTTAAAGATATTTTTCTTAAATTGGAAGGATATGTTGGACTAAAAGTGAACGAACATAAAACTAAATGTTATTCTAACAGATCCTATAAGAGAAAAGCTGAAGTTTTGGATATCTTAAATATGAAAGAAGGTACACTCCCTGTAAAATATTTAGGTGTTCCTCTCTCTTCTAATAAGATCGCTGATAGAGAGTGTGCAGTTTTGATTTCTACTATTAGAGATAGATTACATGGTTGGTGTTCCAAACTTTTATTTCTTGCTGGTCGAATTGAATTGGTTCATACTGTTATTCATTCTAAAGTTAATTTCTGGCTGCAAACATTTCAACTGCTTGATGCATCCATACACAAAATTAAAAAGTTTGTGCAGACTTCGTATGGAAGGGTAGTCTCCAGAAGATTATATTTGAAAAAAAATGTAGAACCAAAGATGAAGGAGGTGTGGGACTTAGAAGACCCAAAGACATGAGATTGGTTTATACCCTGAAACAAGCTTGGAGAATAATCAATGGCAAGGGTTTATGGGGAAGATGGATGAGACAGAATGCAACTTTTGGCAAATGTCTATAGATAACAATGCATCAGCTAACTAGAAAGAAATTTCGAGAGTAAGAAACATATTAGCCTCATGTTATATTCATGAAATTGCTTCAGGGAGGGACACTGACCTGTGGAGAGACCCCTGGATTTAAGGCGAATCCCTTATTGATATTCTGGGTCTTAATACATTTTCTGATTTTGGCTGCCTAGATAAAAGTGTCCAAGATGTGATTAATAACAACTCTTGGAATTACTCTTCCTTACCAGTTAACCAAACTAAGAAACAACAAATTCAATTCATGCTAATTTTCAACGTGAGAGAGAATGATATATTGGTATGGAAACCAATAGAAAATGATTTTTCTACAAAATCTGCATGGAATGAGCTAAGGAAAAACGATATATGGTCTTGTGGAGCAAAATAATATGGGACCATGTCAACAACACGAAAATGGCGTTCACTGCTTACAAAGCAATGTTGAGAAGACTACCTACAAGAGACAGGCTGTCAAATTAGGGAGTGATAAATGACACTGACTATGTTTTATGCAATCAAGCTACCGAATCAGATGAACATTTGTTCTTCGAGTGTAATTACTCAAAATCGGTGTGGAATTCGTGTAAAAATATGATTAACTCCCCATTCAGCCAAGTAAATTGGAGGAAGAGGTTAATTACGTGATCCAATGAGGACACAACAAAGATCTAAAAACCAAGTTGAGTATAATCGCCATTACTGTAACTGTTTGGAGCATTTGGAAAGAGAGGAACCGCCGTGTGTTTCAAAACAAACAAAGAAAACCATCTGAAGTCAGTAAACTTGCGTATGGAGACACGCTCTAGTACAAAGGAGAATAAAAAACTATTCTTTTACCAAGCTGGGACAAGATATAGCTCGAACTGTAGGAGTGGATATGTGCTCTCCATCGGTAGGAAACCCAAGTACAAGCTATTAGTTCCAGCCACCATGACCGTGAGCTCGAATGAAGAAGAAGATGAAAGTCACGTTATTTTTGGAATGAGCTAGATTATTCTTTGTCTCGGTAAAAATTTGTTTTTGTAAGCTTACTGTATTTGGCCGAATATGTGTTGACGCTTCTGGGCTTTCATGCCTAATAAAATTCTTACCCATTTCCGAAAAAAAGGTGAAAAGGAGTAGAGAAAAACAATATGTGCTAATAAGATTATACCTATTTTCCTCTGTTTTAATACTCCATGGAATCGAAATACATATGGCATTTTCCATATTTGAACGTTCCACATAGTATTTCCTTTGTTAATACCCCATGATTAATTATAAGGAACTGGATAAAAGGAATAGCTACTATTCAAAGTTGCATAATTGTACAACTGAGTCTTTTTAGAAGAAAAACCTTGGCTTGGATAAAGCCTAAACGAAGAAAACCTTAGCTTGGGTAAATCCTAAATGATTAATAAGAAGTTTATGATATTTTACATGTTATATTTAAATTAAATTTTGTACTCTCGTTTTGGTTATTGATAGGTTTATAATACGACAATGTTATCTAGGGTTGTTATTCAATTGTTTCGTCTTTTATTTTTGTCTTTCATTGTTATTCTGAGAATTTGCAGTTTAATAAATGTATGCAAACTGAATATATTCCTATGGATTTAGCTACTTAGTGCACTAAAAACCTATAGGGTGTATGCTATCAATTTCTAACCATGTCTCTTAATAATAACTTTTAACACTAATAATTTGTATCTCCACTAAAATGTTTTATCTCTGAAGCAATAGGTTCAAGTAAGGCCATGATGGTCCAATTTAAATTTAATTTCCAAATTTAATTAAAATTTTCCATGAACATGTCCATCAGATGTGCATATAACACGAAGTAAAAGTGGGTCCAACTCACCCAAAACCAATCAAACTTGGAATCAAATTCATAAGTGTGTCTTCTCGTCGAGTAGCCCGAACGGCCTACCCCACTCGCGTAGAACTCAATAAAAATTCTAGAGACTGAATTTTACGCATTATCATTAGCAAACAATATCAAACAATCAACAACCTGTATGACCACTAATATAAGGCCAATACTAGATACGGTCACCAATATAAGATCGATGCCATGTACGGTCACTAATATAAGACCGATATTGTTCATCTAACCATATTTCCCCATGGCCTAAGCCAAGGGATGCAGATCACTCCATTCGATTGTACGGATGTGATACAGTGATAAATCACCGTACCAATCCCATGCCCGATTGTAATCAATAACAAACAACACCATACAAATTATGAAATATTCAAAAGGATTCGATCCCAACAAGCATGGTAACCAATCAAGAGTCAAATGCGCATGTCAAATCATATATCCAATGAGTCTGTTCGACATTCAAAAGGAATAAATGCCTAAGTGGTGTAACCCATTTTGTGAATATCATACACAAAAGACCATCACACCTCTTACTATTAAAATAAATTTTACTCGATAAGCAGGATCATCGAGTCTCGAGCTCTTGAATAAATTCTGCAATCTAGGCTTTAACTTCTACTCTTCTAAACAGAACTCATTCGCTAAAGGACAAAACTTTACTAATTAAATCATCGTCAAACAACAATTTACTTATGCTTGGGCTTGCTCAATTTCAGACTCTCCTCAACCACACAATGTTAGCATGGACAGTGTATTAAGTGTACCAAGATGCTCACCTAGGAAAGTATCATATTGCCACTTAGAAGATTATCCGAATCTTCATAAAACTAGTCGAGAAGCCCTTTCCCAAACTAACCCTAGCTATCCTAAATGACCGTGTTGTAATTAAGTTATGAAATAGCTAAGGATCACTCCCAAAATGACATGATGTTTGTTCCAAATTTTCGTTTGCTCGCAAGATTACTTTGTTAAACTAGGGTTGGCCACCTGACTCTTCTCGTGCGAACTCTGGTTCAGTTCCTTGGTTCGACAACTAAAATTTCCTCACATGACTAAAGTCATGCTTCGAAAACCCCCCCCAGTCATTTCAAGAATCTGACTCAAGTGCTCGCTTTTAAGAATCGAGTGAAATACCCTTGCCCAACAGGTGCAAATCTCCTAGAAACCCTACGCTCAAACTAGGGATTGGAAACTGTCACGTGAAAGGACCGATCCTTGGAAAATGCCTTTTTGGAACATGTACCATCGCCTAAGGTTTATAAATACAGGGAAAAACAATTTAAACACGAATGACTTCACACCAAGTGTTAATAAGTCACCTGCTCAGTCTTTGCTTATTATAGGGCAACTACCGAACCCTACCTGGATATAAATCCAATTTACACTTCGTCTACCGACTACACTCAACTCGAAAGCTCTAGTTAGAATGACAATACCTTTGGTCGCTACACCACCCTCAACTCCTTCAGCCACTGCATGTGTATCTCATCCGCCCATCCCGATAGACTAAACAAAGATACCGTAGCAACTAGCGATAGAAATAAATCAGAGTTTAAAGGACAATTGGTGTCAACTATATTATATAGTAGGAAAATACAAGCACACTCTCTCAACGTTAGGCCTCTCAGGGGTACCTACTCTCTTAAGTGACTCGCAAAACTCTGAGTGTCTTCTTATCCTCTCTAACCACCCTGATGACCTCATTGGAAAGAAGACGTCCGAATAAAGCTATACAAGTCACTCTCATGCTCCTAAGACAGATCTTATCTCTATTTACCCAATCGGTAAGCTAAGGAGGCCAACTATAGTCTTGAGCATTCACTACAAGAATAGCTTGAAATACCAATGACTCTTAACGATGGCTTCCGACGGCCCAAGTGCGACGGTATTCGATGGGCCATCGGAAGCTATCGTAAATTCACGTTATACAGGTCTCAGCCGAGACCTTCTTCATTGCAGCTAAATGAAATTCTAAAATCCCTAAAACCCATTTTCAAGCTTCCAAACCCCAAATTCAAACTTTCGGATCTTGGACAGCTTCTTAACCACTCTCTATTTCTTCCAATCTTAGTATAATCTCTAATTTTTGCGAAATACCTTATTTTTAACCTAAATTTAGATTTGCCTAATTTGATAAATTAGGGCTAATTAGTGATTCTAATTGTTTCTAATAGCCTAATGATGGTTTATAGTATCCCATGGAATACCTATTTCATTTGTTAGCTTTAAATTATGAAAAATAGGTATAATTCGTGAATTTGTTGTATGTGTAAACCATTATATATGTGTTACTTTTATCACTTCGTGTGTTAATTGGGGTGTTTATGTGTTCATATGTGTGTGTGTATATGTGTTAATCATTGTGTATATATATATGCACACCGCGCGTACTAATAATTAAATAAATTGTTTTCTATCAAAAACATCGTAAAAAAATAATTTACATATCTACTATAATACGCTGAATTAACCTTGTTCGATAAAATACGTGGAATGTAATTTATGTCATTTATACCATTTATGTCATTTTTTAGCAATTTATGTTAAAAATGCTATATTCTGCTTATAGTCGGAATATGAGACCCAATCTGAATCAGGTATATTTTGCAATTTATGTACTTTATGTCATTATTATACAATATATGTCATTATTATGCTATTATTATAAAATGATGTGTCTGTGACAGGTATCATGTCGTCTAGAAGGAGGAGCTTATCCATTCACCCGGAGGCAATTGCAGCAGCCTATCACAGCCGCCACAGCATCCATCTGTGTATCTGGTGCCTAAAGCAGAGGGGTAAGCATTAAATTTTTTTTAGCATCATAAATATTTTGTGTACAATATAATAATTAGTATTATATTTAACACAGAGGGTTCGACCTACAACCATCATTTGTAGTTCTATCAGTCTTTAGAGATTCATATAAGAGTAAGATGACGGCTTGCTGGCCCGAGTGGGATAATATCCCTTCTGACATCATGGATTGCATATGGCAGGATTTCATTGTAAGTATAATCTTCTATTTTCCATTCTCAATTTGTTTGTCACTTATTTATTGTTCACCTTATATTGTTTAATTATTGGTTGCTTGTTTATCATGAAATGCAGGCCGCAGTCGACATCCAAGCAGACGATATGCAGTTGGTACGACACTACTGGATGTAGAAGATGAAGAAGAATTACTGGAATTCTATGTCGGTTGTGAAGAATAAAGGGGAGATGCCAAATTGGATGGGAGCGATTGTGTGGAAGGGTTAGCTAGCGCATTGGGAGAGTGACAAAGCGAAGGTAAGTGTACTAATCTTTTATTAATTATTTGATTGATATGTAAATGTCAAAAAATATTTGGCAAGTAGATAATGTATTGTTTATTTAAATGTACAGATAAAGTCGCAAAAAAACTCTGCAAATAGGAACAAGAATCCTATCACTCATCGAGGAGGGTCCAAGTTGTTCCAGCAATATCTCCACGAGCTGGTAAATCTATTAACTATGAAATGTAAATAGTTATCATGCTGTATAATTTTGAATATACAGTAATAATACATAATAATCAATTTCAAGGAGCGGAGGCGCATAGTCCCGTACTGTACATGGATGTATTTACCCATACTCATGACGTCGAGCATGTAAATCTAGATGGGACTGTTTCATATACATGGCATGACGATAAATCGTGCGAGAGCCATATAAGCATATTTTAGTTTATATACTATTAGTAATTGTTTAATTATTGAATTATAATGAATTAAGATATTATGCTATTAATTTCATATGTATTTTTATTTGTTCACGCAAGCATGGTTTATGGAACAAAGGCAGAAACTCCTGGAGAAAACAGGTCGAGAGCAGCTGACTAGGACGAGGAGGATGTCATTTTTGAGTCAGTCATAAACCCATCTTCACGGAACAGGCGTTGCAGTTTTGGAAATCAAGTGGTAATGAATAATTTATTTAGATACAACAATTTAGTAATCTTTTAACTCTAAAGAACTTCACATCGCTTTAGTTTCGATAATAAGTTTATAGATTTAACATTAGTGGTACATTTGGTGATGTTTGGATACTTTGAGATGTTTTATATATTATCTGATGGTACATTTGGTGATGGTCAGATTGACATTTGTGAGTTGATAGTGGTGAGTTGTTGATGATGACATTTGAGTTGTTGATGGTGTGAGATTTATTGGTGTTTCATGGTGTATATATTGTATGATGACATGTATGTATATTATGTTAACGAAGTGTTGGTTGGTTTGATGTTATGTAAGTTATGATTAGTTTAATTTTCTTTATGTGATTTGAGTATATTTGTATGATTTGAGATTATATTAAATATCTGGATTCAATATGTGCTTGTGTGTGGCTATATTATATTTCTAAATTGTGTATGTGAGGCTAGCATGTAGTCGAAATCTAGAAAAATGCTTCAGGTATTCTGACGGTTTCCAACTGTTGGGATGGCTTACAGGCTGTGCATTTAAAGCGCTCGGCAGATTCAATGCGGTGGAGGTGCAAAAAGTCATAGCGGGGATACAACGAGGATATAGCGGGATATAGCGGATGACTTTAAAACAGCATATAAAATTCGTATTTAATGTTTTTGCAAATATATAAATGGTAATTAAATGAGAAATTAACATTCAACTGAATTATAATTAATAAATAAATAATTTTAAATAAAAACATGTGCGAATGTATTATAAATAAGCATAAAACTATTTTATAACATAATTGAATTTAGTAGAATATTAGAGAATTTTCATTTCTGAAAATATATTAAAAATTCAATTAAATAAGTTAATTTTGTAATTTTTATAAGGGATTTTTAGGATCAAGGAAAAAGTTGGAGAAAAATTTAGTTTTAGGGACAAGAAGTTTGCTTTTTAGGTTGAAGGACACTTTTTAGTGTAAATCACAGAATGATAGTTGTAACTATCATTTTCATCTTACACTAAAAAATGTCCTTCAGACTTTCTCCTTTCTTACGTTACGTGCCGGTATCATATTGCATGGTTTGTAGATAGAAGTTCATAACATTGGTTTTTACTATATTTAGCACTATATTATGATTATGCTTACTTGTTGGATGCATGAGCAAAGTAAGATGAGGTACATGGTATGTACTCCATATAGACCTTACCCATATTAACTTACACGTCTAAGTAATATTTATATACAATATTTTAGAGCTTTGTTATCTCACTAGACTTATGTCTAACCCCAGTTTTTTATTTTTTTTATTTTTTTTGACAACCCTTGGTTACTCGTTCGAGCATGCTAGGAGTTGGGTATTCTTTGCGGACGGGCTCACAGTTTAGCAATTTGAAACATGGAGGCGCTCCAAGCCAGGCCGCATGCTACCTCTACGTAATGTAAGAAAGTAGAAAAGTCTACCAACGCTACAAACCATGCCACGAGTCAGACCTCTATTCAGTGTGGTATGATCCCGTGCATCTATAAACTGGGAAACAAAGAAGCACGTCCCGTCCATACCCTACGGTGTCATGGACATCCTGCCACGGACTCCATGGGTACTTAGGTCCCACTATCATAAAGTCCACTTAGGTAGCCATCCCTACCCCTTCCGCACATGGTCCAACCAATAAGCGCCAATGCCGAGGCCTACCACCATACTTTGGGCCATACTTTACCATAACACATTGCAACCTCCTGCTGCAATCGTCTACGCCACCACGTCGCATCGTACCGCCATTGAGTATCCAGAAGCCCCTTTGAAGCTGTAAAATCTCTTATCTAGGAGGCTGAAGCTAAGCGCAATAGATGTTGCAGTCATCTGTAGTATTAACTTCCGACGATTAAATACGGTTATTTTAATGGTATCTATAATATCAGAAGCACTTGAATATGAAACAAAATCACAGATTTCAAAACAACATCTTTACAGATTTATATTTTAAAACACATATTTCACATTCCAATTACATAATCCCATATTCATTTCCCAAGTTCAGATAAAATATAATTATTACATAAATACGCCAAAAGCGACACATGAAGATGCCCTCATGGATGACAAGAGTAATATATTGTCTTAACTGACATAATACAACACATCAGAAATAAACAAGCCTAAACTGCAACTCCTACATAGCTATATGTTAGCCACATGCTCGTCTCTGGAAGCTTTATTTGCCAATCCTACTAAAACTTGAAAACTCAAACTCTCAATATACTTAAATCAGTTTTGAGCAATCGAGAGTTTAAGGGGAAAACATAAACTTCGAGTCAGACATAAACCTGGTGTGAATAATATTATACGCCTCGGTTATTCGAAATTAAGGGAGACCACGCTGCTTAGCGGAACAGGTTTACCCTCACTAATATCTTTTTAAAACATATATTTTGCAAATCATAATCCTACAACCAAAACTGTTAATCAAACTGATTATATCAATAATAGCAATATCATATATGCTAAAAACAGTTATTTACTGAACCAGCTATCCAAAACAAATGTAGTTTTGTTTAGCTGATTACTAACCTTTCGCTGACTCGGGCCTACCAGACAAATGTTAGATAAGTTTTTCTTGACGGTTAGTCCCTAACTTACTTCTCCAAGGTTCTCCTGATCCTAATGGTTTTACGGGCTCACTAATAACATTTTTCTTCTCTGTACATATATTCATTTCAGTGTGTAACAATCATTTAAGTACTTATGACTAATCCCTGCACACTGGAATTTCAGACTAAAATTAGCTTGGGGCAAAAGCTAATGTAAAGGGCATGACCCTACACCAATCCCATTTGGTCTTCTAATATCTGAGTCATTTTTCTTAGGGTTAACTACCTTTTAAATTTTCCTTAAAAACCTTTTCAAAATGATTTAAACCTTTAAATCGTACATATACAAGGAAAATATACTCTATGCTTCACCCTAAGCTATATTCCATGTTATATAAACTTCACCCAAAAAAATGTTAATGAAATATAATAAGGATTACCTATCACCCCAAAACAAGTTAAAACCCTTTTAACTTAAAACACTTAGGCTATATTGCCAAGGTAGATCGTTTGAAACCTTTGTTTAAAATCTATAAACAACCCATTCGAAACCATTGAAAGTATCTCTTTCGTAACCATTGAAAGTACCTCTTTAGAAACCATTGTAATAGTCCTTTCGAAAACATTAGAAATATCTTTTTTGAAAGCTATATATACCTTGGACATCCTCTTTTTTAAATCATCAAACTTGCCTTTGAAAGCAATCGAAAACCTTCCATTTAAAATGCTTTGAGTACCTTTCGAAACTATTAGGGAACCGTCCTTTAATATCATAGTTTATGCCTTTAAAAAATACTAGGGAACCTCCACTTTGAAACCTATATTAGTTACCTTTCGAAAGCATTAAAGTATACTGTGACGCCCACCTCTATGCTCAGAATAACAAAGAGTATTAAAGGAAATACTGTCTGTTATCACGAAGAATAAGGCTGGATAGGAGCGGCTATCCGTAGTTGGCCTTACACTAGTATTGGTTACCTCGATAGGAGTGGTATACATTTTTAAATTTTCATCTCTTATTTGTTTACTCCCATCGACATACCCAATTCCAGTATAGAACGAACTACGATGGTTCGTAATAGTTTAGGACAATATATATAATAATAACACAGATAATAAAATGCAGAACACAGATAACAAAAGTCTCATATATATATAACTGATGTCAGTTACAATACATTTGACACAATACATATGATACAACTACAACTGCCGACTCTGGAAGTTATATATACAAGTACATTATCGACTAATATACATGAATACATATCAACCTAAATCAGTACACCGACTACTACAAAAAGACGTAGACCACTTCAAAAGATATGAAAAGTCTTCGTAGCTCAAACAACAATCCAAAGCAAGATATCTACAACCTGAAATAACTCGGGTCGGACCCGAGTATTAAATTCAAAAGAAAATAATACATGGGTCAGTCTAATTCAAACTCAGTTATTAATGCACAGAAGCAATAATAATCGAATATCAAATAGACAACAGTCACAGAAATCTCGTATATCCGACTCCTCGATAAGAGAATCGGATAACGGTAGATATAACACTAAACAGTGTTAAACAACATATCAGCAAATCCAAATCATCAATAAAGATGGATAAAAAGATTATCAATGAAGATAATTTTAGAAAACAACAGAATTACTTAAACAGCAATTAACAACCAAATCCAATTATTAAATAAATAATTAGAAAATCTCAAAGTGGTTAAATCAAACCAAACTCTGTGTGGCTGTAGTACACGCACGCGTGCACTGCCTCGCCACTACAATACGTGAAATCATCACAACAGTGAATACTAACAGTAATCAAAACTGCAGAGGTCAAAGTGAAACCCAAGCCAACAAAACAGCGTAAACAACAAAAATCTAATTATCAATATGATAATTAGAAAACACATAATCTAACTTATCTAAAAGATAATTAGATATCAACAAAATCATCAAATTAAACCAAATCAAAATACACTTTAAAATATACTGAAGTTGGCAACACGAAACAATTACGATAATTGAAATTATCAATTTAAAACTTCAATTCTGTTTGGCTACAGTGCACGCACGCGTGCACTGCCTCGCCAAAATCAGATATACACCTGAAAACAGAGAATATATCTCAAAGCAGTTTCAATTCAATGCATCAGGATAGGTCAGTGAACCCAAATACTACATGAAACAGGTATGCAAACTGTCTCAATGGTCAAGACAGCTACAAGGAATGATCAACTCGAAGAATACCTCAACTACATGTGAACATGAAACAGTTCAATATGCCATGCACTTGAACCTTGAGTGTCAAAGAACACCAGACCAGCCATGATCAGTGAGAAGCAAAAGCAACTGAACGGGGTGCACATGAATGCACCGTGCTAAGGGAATGACAGGAATTGTGTACAGCAAGTATACAACTACTAAACAGAATCATGCAAGTGCCACATCAGGTGGTATAAATGCACGTGTACAACATAGAGTATGAACAGGGGCAACTACAAGTGATGCAAGCATGTGTGCCCAAGATAAGGCAACACAGCAACAATATTTATAGTGAAGACCAATCATGAAATGAAGTCTGTGTGCCAAAAGGTCAGAGGCAATACAAACAGGGGCAACTACAAGTGTAGACTACATATAAGTGAAGACCATACGAACTCAATGCAACACAAATACCACAAAATAATTCATAGCCGAGAGACCAACATCACAACCAAGTCAAAATGAAATCATCATCACAGTAAAGTCAATGGAAACATGGTCAGAACCAAGACAGCTCAGGTATCAAAGTGCACAACACTAAAGAACTGCATATACAACCCAACAGTGCACAGTGAAACCCAAATGTACAAGTTTAAACCATTGAAAGATATAAATGCAAGCAAAACCGGTCAATGCAACATGAAGTTACAGACCAACAAGTAACATGTACAACTAATAGGCAGTGACAATAAAGCAGTGAGGCAGTAAATGACAACACAAGCAATACATCATAAATGGAGCCACTTATTTAATTCAAACTCAAAACAGTGCACTTCAAATACAAACTACAAGAAGACAATGCACAAGTACAGTGACTGGAAAGAACCACAGGAATTTGCCAATGGACAGTGCTAAGCTAAACCAGACAGCATGTCAGAGAAACAATGTGCACAAGAATGATATCGAACAAAACCAGTACTGCTTCTTCACAACTCAAAATCAAGTCGAAAACAACTAAAACAACTCGATGCTTTGGCAACTAAATAAAAATGACAGACACACTATTCGTGAGCACTGACCAGTCAACGAAAACAAATTCGAAAAATCAACACTGTCAAACAATATCAAGAGCCGAAGTCGTGGCGAACAAGATGTCGAACAAGTCAACCCATAATCAAAATCTACACCACGTAAAGCAAGTCAAAAATATACGAATTCGACAAAGTCTAACGTCACAAACTCAAGCCGAGAAATCAAAGATCGACTACGAGTCAAAGCCGAAGCCAACAAAGAAATCGAACCAAATCAAAATCAAGTCAGAAATCATCAACGACGAAACCAAATCGATCGTAAAGCATACACTAAGTTTGAATTAAGATGTGAGTGGAGTGTCACTCACCTTTGATTCGAAGAACTCAGATCCACTGCCTAAATTCCAGAATCGAAGCCGTGGCGATCAAAGAAAGGAATTGAAGTATCCTCACATTCAATTTGACAAAGCAGCGCCTCTATACTTGAAGCCATAATCTCGATCGAACAAAAGGAACGAGAAAGGAACGAAGCAGTCGTACTCGCCGCCATTATTCTTCTCGTTCAATTTTTTTCTTTAGGGTTTTGAACGAACGAAAATAAAAAGGATGGAGGGACGGGTTTGCCCTAGATAGTTATCGCGGCAGACAAACCAATTGAACGTGGGCCAAGCTTGAATTTCATAAGGCCCACACAACCCTAAAACAAAACTATAAAGGGAACTTCAACCAATAAAATCCCTTAACAGATCTTTAAAAGAATTTACACCCGATCAAAAATTCCAAACAACAATTTAACCATCAATTTAATCGTCATTTGACGATAATCACTTGCTATAAAACTCCGGGTCGTTACAGACTCCCCTCCTTATAAAAATTGCGTCCCCGCAATTTTCATAATTAAAGGTGTCAATAACAATTAATTTTTCTAACGTAAACTGGTTAAGCTAGAAAATAAAGGTCAAAACACAAACGCCAAAGAAATCTTTCAATTTCATAAAAGAGATTCACAAATTCTCAACAAAATCTAACTATCAAGTAGATAATCAAAAAACAGCTAAACTGGATAAACACAATTATCAGCAATATTCAATTACCAATTAGATAATCAGAAATACAGAAATAAAAAAACAGCAATATCTAATTATCGATACGATAATTAGAAAACAACAAAATCTAATTATCAATAAAGATGATTAGAAAGCACAAACCACAGTTCGCAAAACTGCAAATATCTAGTTATCCAACAAATGACTAGAAAACACAAACTCCATAATTAACAACTCTTACTATCAATTGAGATAGATAGAAAACATCAATTCAATAAAATCAGCATACTCTAGAATCAATTAGAGACTAGAAAATCTTATAATCAGCAAAACTAACACATATCCAATTATCAAAAATGACAACCAGACAACACAATTATCTAATTAACAAAACGATAATCAGAAAACAACAGATAATCTAATTAACAAAACGACAATCAGAAATCTCAAATCAATACATATCTAATTATCAAAAACGATAATCAGAAACATCAAATATCTAATTATCAAAACGATAATCAGAACAACAAATATCTAATTATCTCAAACGATAATCAGAATTCTCAAATCAACAATTAATTATCAAAAACGATAATCAAATCTCAAATATCTAATTATCACAAGCGATAATCGGAATCAACAAATATTCAATTATCAAAAACGATAATCAAATCTCAAATATCTAATTATCACAAGCGATAATCAGAATCAACAAATATTCAATTATCAAAAACGATAGTTAGAAACAACAAATATCTAATTATCTCAAACGATAAACAGAATTCTCAAATCAACAAATTTTTAATTATCAAAAACGATAATCAACTCTCAAATATCTAATTATCACAAGCGATAATCAGAATCAACAAATATTCAATTATCAAAAACGATAATCAAATCTCAAATATCTAATTATCACAAGCGATAACCAGAATCAACAAATATTCAATTATCAAAAACGATAATCAAATCTCAAATATCTAATTATCACAAGCGATAATCAGAATCAACAAATATTCAATTATCAAAAACGATAGTCAAATCTCAAATATCTAATTATCACAAGCGATAATCAGAATCAACAAATATTCAATTATCAAAAACGATAATCAAATCTCAAATATCTAATTATCGATACGATAATTAAATCTCATAACATCAGATATCTAATTACCTACAGATAATTAGAAACAACAAATATCTAGAAATCAATTAAGAAGACTAGAAAATCAACATAAAAGCTTGGATCGATCCCATCAGATGGTGAGTTTTTAGTTCGCCGCACGTGCATCTCATATGGCCGTAGCCTACTAAGTACTCAACATTATTTTGGCGCCCATCAGATTGACCCGAAGGTCCGCAGAGTGACCCGAAGGTCTAGTACTGGTATTTGACCCGAAGGTCCTCATATGACCCGAAGGTCCTCATATGACCCGAAGGTCCATCATAGTGGCTCGAAAGCACACAAAAAGCATCAAAATCATCAAAACATGAATTATTTCAATTAACGAGTCCGGAATTAACCGAAATAGCAAACGCACATGTCCCATACCACGTGTTTTACTAAATCATTTAATTCTCTTCATCGTTTCCTTGAAAGTGAAAAATTGTGTATTTTGTAAAAATACATTTTACATTCTCAAACGGAGAAGTCCGGAATTAAGCGAATCAGTAAAAGAAAGGGGTCATAGTCCTCGATTTTGTTGAAACATTTAAATCGCTTCCTCATTCTTTTGAAAGCGCAAACTGTAAAATTCCTGAAAACAATTTTATTTATTTTAGAAAAATAACAATTCACATTCTCAACTGGACAAGTCCGGAGTTAAGCGAATCAGTAAAAGAAAGGGGTCATAGTCCTCGATTTTGCTGAATCGTTGAAGTCGCTTCCTCACTCTTTTGAAAGCGCAAACTGTTAAAAAATTTATAAAATTTTTTTCATTTTAAAACAATTTTCCAATCACGTGATTAAAGCAGCAATATTAGTAACAATTTCGAAAAGGAAATTGTACTCCCCAAAACACCGTAAAATCGGATCTCAAAATCAGCATTGCGGAATAACCACTTGAAAATCCACTTTTAAAAATTCAACGGTTACTGAAGTCAAAGCGACAGTAATTTTTTTTATACGTCAAAATCTCATCAAAATAATTTACATCAAAATGTAATATCAGTGAATTTTCATTCATCAAAAATGCCACAAAACACCGTGCTCCAAAAATTTAGCACCGATGTAAAAATCCCGTTATGAAGATAACGACAACAAAATACGTTCAAACCAAACATCGGTTCAACGCAAAATAAATGCAGTAACGTGCAACTCAAATTTGCACGTACTACAAAATGAACAAAGAAATCATTCGAATGTATCTTCAATGAAGATAATTCAAAACAGAAAAATCTAATCAATAATGATTAGCATAAAAGAAACCCAGCAAAAATCTCAACAAAGATCACATAACTGCAATCGCTTCGAATCCTCAAATCGGATTCGAAATTTTCAAAGAAACAAATTAAACCCAGCAATGTAAACAACAAATGAAATTTATTTCAATTTCATATTTTGATTTTTAAATCAAAAAGATTATCAGCTGTATTCAGCGAAGACAGTCTCACTGTTTCCGCTGCGCACTCTGATAACAGAACATAAATTATCAAATTTTCTAAACACAATTTCACTTCTATTTTTAAATAAAGATATTTAAAAATTTCATCAAAATTTCAAAACTTTAGTTTTGACTCAAAGCACAAATAAAAACATCGACCAATAGTTGTAACATATGTTCCATCCAAGTTATGTTTTATATTATGTCCATAAACCCCAAGCTCTGATACCAACTGTGACGCCCCACCTCTATGCTCACAATAACAAAGAGTATTAAAGGAAATACTGTCTGTTATCACGAAGAATAAGGCTGGATAGGAGCGGCTATCCGTAGTTGGCCTTACACTAGTATTGGTTACCTCGATAGGAGTGGTATATATTTTTAAATTTTCATCTCTTATTTGTTTACTCCCATCGACATACCCAATTCCAGTATAGAACGAACTACGATGGTTCGTAATAGTTTAGGACAATATATATAATAATAACACAGATAATAAAATGCAGAACACAGATAACAAAAGTCTCATATATATATAACTGATGTCAGTTACAATACATTTGACACAATACATATGATACAACTACAACTGCCGACTCTGGAAGTTATATATACAAGTACATTATCGACTAATATACATGAATACATATCAACCTAAATCAGTACACTGACTACTACAAAAAGACGCAGACCACTTCAAAAGATATGAAAAGTCTTCGAAGCTCAAACAGCAATCCAAAGCAAGATATCTACAACCTGAAATAACTCGGGTCTGACCCGAGTATTAAATTCAAACGAAAATAATACACGGGTCAGTCTAATTCAAACTCAGTTATTAATGCACAGAAGCAATAATAATCAAATATCAAATAGGCGACAGTCATAGAAATCTCGTATATTCAACTCCTCGATAAGAGAGTCGGATAACGGTAGATATAACACTAAACAGTGTTAAACAACAGATCAGCAAATCCAAATCATCAATAAAGATAGATAAAAAGATTATCAATGAAGATAATTTTAGAAAACAACAGAATTGCTTAAACAGCAATTAACAACCAAATCCAATTATTAAATAAATAATTAGAAAATCTCAAAGTGGTTAAATCAAACCAAACTCTGTGTGGCTGCAGTACACGCACGCATGCACTGCCTCGCCACTACAGTACGTTAAATCATCACAACAGTGAATACTAACAACAATCAAAACTGCAGAGGTCAAAGTGAAACCCAAGCCAACAAAACAGCGTAAACAACAAAAATCTAATTATCAATATGATAATTAGAAAACACATAATCTAACTTATCTAAAAGATAATTAGATATCAACAAAATCATCAGATTAAACCAAATCAAAATACACTTTAAAATATACTGAAGTTGGCAACATGAAACAATTACGACAATTGAAATTATCAATTTAAAACTTCAATTCTGTTTGGCTGCAGTGCACGCACGCGTGCACTGCCTCGCCAAAATCAGATATACACCTGAAAACAGAGAATATATCTCAAAGCAGTTTTAATTCAATGCATCAGGATAGGTCAGTGAACCCAAATACTACATGAAACAGGTATGCAAACTGTCTCAATGGTCAAGACAGCTACAAGGAATGATCAACTCGAAGAATACCTCAACTACATGTGAACATGAAACAGTTCAATATGCCATGCACTTGAACCTTGACTGTTAAAGAACACCAGACCAGCCATGATCAGTGAGAAGCAAAAGCAACTGAACGAGGTGCACGTGAATGCACCGTGCTAAAGGAATGACAGGAATTGTGTACAGCAAGTATACAACTACTAAACAGAATCATGCAAGTGCCACAACAAGTGGTATAAATGCACGTGTACAACATAGAGTATGAACAGGGGCAACTACAAGTGATGCAAGCATGTGTGCCCAAGATACAGTAAAGACCAATCATGAAATGAAGTCTGTGTGCCAAAAGGTCAGAGGCAATACAAACAGGGGCAACTATAAGTGTAGACTACATATAAGTGAAGACCACATGAACTCAATGCAACACAAATACCACAAAATAATTCATAGCCGAGAGACCAACATCACAACCAAGTCAAAATGAAATCATCATCACAGTAAAGTCAATGGAAACATGGTCAGAACCAAGACAGCTCAGGTATCAAAGTGCACAACACTAAAGAACTGCATATACAACCCAGCAGTGCACAGTGAAACCCAAATGTACAAGTTTAAACCATTGAAAGATATAAATGCAAGCAAAACCGGTCAACATGAAGTTACAGACCAACAAGTATTGTACAACTAATAGGCAGTGACAATAAAGCAGTGAGGCAGTAAATGACAACACAAGCAATACATCATAAATGGAGCCACTTATTTAATTCAAACTCAAAACAGTGCACTTCAAATACAAACTACAAGAAGACAATGCACAAGTACAATGACTGGAAAGAACCAAAGGAATTCGCCAATGGACAGTGTTAAGCTAAACCAGACAGCATGTCAGAAAAACAATGTGCACAAGAATGATATCGAACAAAACCAGTACTGCTTCTTCACAACTCAAAATCAAGTCGAAAACAACAAAAACAACTCGATGCTTTGGCAATTAAATAAAAATGACAGACACACTGTTCGTGAGCACTGGCCAGTCAACGGAAACAAAGTCGAAAAATCAACACTGTCAAACAATATCAAGAGCCGAAGTCGTGGCGAACAAGATGTCGAACAAGTCAACCCATAATCAAAATCTACACCATGTAAAGCAAGTCAAAAATATATGAATTCGACAAAGTCTAACGTCACAAACTCAAGCCGAGAAATCAAAGATCGACTACGAGTCGAAGCCGAAGCCAACAAAGAAATCGAACCAAATCAAAATCAAGTCAGAAATCATCAACGACGAAACCAAATCGATTGTAAAGCATACGCTAAGTTTGAATTAAGATGTGAGTGGAGTGTCACTCACCTTTGATTCGAAGAACTCAGATCCACTGCCTAAATTCCAGAATCGAAGCCGTGGCGATCAAAGAAAGGAATTGAAGTATCCTCGCATTCAATTTGACAAAGCAGCGCCTCTATACTTGAAGCAATAATCTCGATCGAACAAAAGGAACGAGAAAGGAACGAAGTAGTCGTACTCGCCGCCATTATTCTTCTTGTTCAATTTTTTTCTTTAGGGTTTTGAAAGAACGAAAACAAAAAAGAATGGAGGGACAGGTTTGCCCTAGATAGTTATCGCGGCAGACAAACCAATTGAATGTGGGCCAAGCTTGAATTTCATAAGGCCCACACAACCCTAAAACAAAACTATAAAGGGAACTTCAACCAATAAAATCCCTTAATAGATCTTTAAAATAATTTACACCCGATCAAAAATTCCAAACAGCAATTTAACCATCAATTTAATCGTCATTTGACGATAATCACTTGCTATAAAACTCCGGGTCGTTACAAGTATTCTACTTAAAACAAACCTTTCGAAAGCATTGGGTTCAAGTAAAAGCTTGTGGAACATAGTTTCGAAACCACTAAAACCATTTAAGTCGAAGCCTTTGGGTTTATCTTTCAACGAAACTAAGGGTCATAAAACATCCAAGTCCTCTTTCGAGAACATTTTTCCTAAGTAAAGAAAGTAGATGAGTTCAACACCATCCCTTTCAAAAACATTGGAGAGTGGCTTCTTTAATAAAATCGAAAGTGTTCTTTCGAAACTATGTTTAAAGGCAACAGCCTCAACTGGGTCGAAAGGTTGGACAGCAACAACGGTGATTTCGTATTCTCGAAAGCCAATTTAAAAGCAAAGGCGGTAACCTGAGTCGAAAGCTTATCTTTAAACCAATTAAGTCGAAAGCCATAGCATTTGAAAACAAGCAAGCGCATTTCTTTCCAAAACCAAAACATTGTCTCGACCCCTCCGAAACCCCTGTTTCGACCCTACGCCTTCCGCCTTTTTCCAATCCACTATATACCAAGTCTATGATACCCTGTGTTTTGGTTTCAATCTAGATGGAGGTTGTGACGCCCCACCTCTATACCCATGCTAATCAAGAACACTACGAGGTAATGCCGTCAACTAGCACGGAGAATAAGGCTGTTGAGGAGCGACCATCCATGTAATTGCTTAGTGCGAGTACCGATATGTCAGATAGAACAGAATGCATATTTTTTTAAAGAGGAAATCCGACATACCGATACAAACATAAAGCTATCACACGGTGGCTATGTAAAACCTTCGGAAACAAACATAGAAATAATCATAACATAAATCAGTCACAGACATTCATATCACAAAGGCGGAAGAAGATATGAATAAATATATAACACATGAAAGTGTACATCAGGGTAGTGGTCAGAAAGATCCACGATAATACAAAAGAATAGCATCCCGTGCTATACAAAAGATTAAGACACTACATAGAGTCTATATCTCAAATGTGTACATCCAAAAACTACTAATCTATGTAGTTAGCCAAAAGTCAGAATAATCCTGAAGAGAAGTCAAGCAGAAGCACCTGTAACATCTCGGTCTGACCCGAGTATTATTTATAAGAAAATAATAAACGGATCAGTCTAGGTATAAATATCAGATGATATGGTATAAAGTAAACGACATGACATGAACATGTAATAACCATAACGTCGTACTACTATAAGTACGTAAATGATAATCAATAAGAGATTAATCAATTTCACAAGGATCTTCTCGAAGATCCAAACCCATAAAAAGGTAATGACACACCAATTCACCAATACACAATAAAAACTTATATCATATCAATGAAAATTACAAAAGTTGGTGAAGCACTAAATCCAGAAATCAACACACGAAATCCAGAACAAATCTCAGAATTCAACACACGAAATCCAGAAATCACTAAAAGGGGGGAAGTCCGAGCACTCGGACGAGAAGCTATCCATTTACCGGATGGCTCGAAGGCAAGTCCGAACACACGGACGGGAAGCTATCTCATGGAAGCTATCCATTTAATTTTCCGAACACACGGATGGCCCGAAGGCAAGTCCGAACACACGGACGAGAAGCTATCTCATGGAAGCTATCCATTTAATTTTCCGAACACACGGATGGCCCGAAGGCCTTTGACACACTGACGGCCCAAAGACCATGGGGTGCGGCCCCATATATGTGAGTAGAAACATCACCCAAGTGGGGTCTAGTCTCCCTCGCGGACAAAGAGACATCGCTCAATCGCTAGTCTAAATCACAAGAATGATCGTCATGATCATAAGGAAGTGTCAATTACACTAAGCCAGTAAATATATGAGTTTAGCTTCATGTCCCATAACCACTACACTTACCACATCACGTTCTAGAGGAGCACGGTGTGACGCCCCACCTCTATACTCACGCTAGCCAAGTACACTACGGGGTAATGCCGTCGACTAGCACGAAGAATAAGGCTGTTGAGGAGCGACCATCTGTGTAATTGCTTTGGGCGAGTACCGATATGTAAGAAAATATAACTTACACTTCATTTCAAGAGGAAATCTGACATATCAAATACAAACTCAAAGCTACCACACAGTGGCAAAGTGGACTTCGAAAACAAGTATAGAAATAAACATAACACAAATCAATAACAGATATTCATATCACAAAGACGGAATCAGATATGAATATAACACATAAAAGTGTACATCAAAGTAGTGGTCAAACAAGAACCACTACATCGCAAAAGAATAAATAAAGGTGCTAGACAAAAGAATAATTATACATCAAGAAGTCTATAGCTCAAATGTATAATAACGAAAACTACTATGCTAAAGTAGTAAGCCAAAAGTCAAGTAAAGGACCCTGATAAGAAGTCAAGCAGGAGCACCTGAAATACCTCGGTCTGACCCGAGTATTATTTAAGAAGAAAATAATAAACGGATTCAGTCTAGCTATAAATATCAGATAAAATGATATAGGATAAGAGATATGACCAAAAACGTATGATAACATAAATGTCATAATGTGTCAAGTATACATCAAATAACAACAAAAATCATACAATATCTCAAATCAACTCGAAGCACAAAAAAGAATCACATTCTTTAAATTATTCATCAAAACACAAATATTGATAGAGCTTATCAATTCAATCCACAAAAATTGGTGAAACACAAATTCTAGAAATCACAACGAGAAATCCAGAAATCACAAAAATGGGGAAGGCCTATCACAAACGGGAGCATGAAAACTCACCAACACGTGTATCATAAACGGGTCGCTAACCCATGGTCGCTAACCATAAACTAAACATCGACGCACCTAGAAAGATACGCCCCATGCACAGTCGAACATCGACGCTCTTGAAAAGATACGCCCCATGTATAAACTAACATCGATGCACCTAAAAAGATACACCCCATGCCCAGTCGAACATCGATGCACCTAAAAAGATACACCCCATGCACCGACATAATGAGCCGATTGCTCCACGAATGGTCGAAAGACCATGGGTCGCTAGCCCATAAAAATGAGACGAAGCTCAACAGAACGGGGTATAGTCCCCCACGCGGACAAAGAGACATCGCACATCGCTAGTCTAAATCATAAAATGATCATCATCGATCATCAATAAGTGTCGATTACACTAAGCTAGTAAATATAAGAGTTTAGCTTCATGTCCCATAACCACTTGCTTAACTCAAATATTTACGAACAGATTGTAGATTTCCACTCGAAAATTGTCACACGAGTTCAATCGAACAAGTCCAAGAATTAACCGATGAAGTAAACGCAAGAATTTCGTACCACTTGTTTTACTAAGTCGTTTAATTAGATTTCTCATACGAATGAGGTAAAGGTTTGTATATACTAATAGATTGGAAAACGGTTTTATAAACGAGCTTTGTATTAAAAATAAAGTTGAAATCATCTTTGTGAATGAGTTTGAATATTTACTACTAGTATAGAAACCTTTGTATTTAGAAGTGACAAATCACAAAAATGATTGTAGAAACAATCAATCACCAAAGATTCACATCCGAAGACGTGAATCAAAACCATAGAAATAGATATCAAATCCATCAAAATGGATATTCCCAAAAATCCAAAGAGAGAAGTCACCAAAGTCGATAGTAAGTGATAACAACTATCCAGATCAACTAAAATCGATTAAAATTGGAAACCCACACTAATTAGGCAAATTGGACTGAGACAAACAGGTTCAGACGTCATAATTGGATATTTCAGACGTCTGAACCTAAAGCTCCGGCAGTATTTTGCCTAGGCCAATGATGGCCAAATCATATCGGAAGCGATCGAATGAGTGACGATTGCTAGGGGTTTACGCCAAACGACTACCCAACCTTAAAGACTCACCAATACACTCCGACCACATGTCCAAACATCCATATAAGGATTTTCATAGATTTTGATTTCAAACACCAAAAATTGGAATATTCATCAAACCAATTCAAATCAAAAGCAAATGAATATGAATATATGTTAGGAATTCATATCTAAGGACAATGATAGAAATAGACAAAGATGTGAGTTCAAAAACTCACCTTTAAATCCCAAAAACAATGAATGAGAAGCTTAATCACAAAGGAAAGATCAACCACTCTTCACTTCAACCCAAGAAGCTTGAATCTAAGCTCAAAAGAAGAACATTTCCTAAGTTAGGTTTAGGAAATTGAAGAGAGAATGAGTTGGAGAAGATGAAGAGGATGCTTACCTAAGCTTCTCTTTGATTCCACCAAATTCAAGAACACATGCACGAATGATATCTTCAAGAGTTTGATTCACACGCTCGATTTGTCCATCGGACTGTGGATAATAAGCGGTGCTAAAATTAAACTTTGTTCCCAAAGCTTTTGAAGACCTTACCAAAATCCACTAGTTAAATAATGGATCACGATTGCTAACAATAGAAGTAGGAACTCCATGCAATTTAATTCAACATAGAGTTAAGCCAAAAGAGGTATAGTCCAAAAGAAGGATGAGCCTCAAGGCTACACAAAACAAAAGATGAACATGAATTGGATTCACGATCTCGAATCTCACAAGTGGATAAAGTCTCGAGATCATTCCATTCAGATATCATCAAAGAAACAACTGCTTGCTGCTTACGGCCAGGGGCATGGGCAACTCGATTACCCTTTTCTGGAGCACAAAGAATATCAAGATCATAAGATGCAAGGAACTCGAGCCAATGATGTTGACGCAAATTAAGTTCCTTTCAAGAAAATAAATACTTCAAAAATTTACAATTGGTGTAGAGAACAATTTCTCTCCCAAAAGACAATGACGCCAAAATCTAAGAGCGAAAACAATAGCCGCGAGCTCTAGATCATGAGTGGCATATCTAGTCTCGACAAGCTTTAATTGTCAAGAAGCATATGTGATAACACATTCCCTTTTGCAAGAGAACGACACCAAAACCAATACGACTAGTATCGGTATAAACATTAAAGTCTTGATTCCCTTCGGGAGTCGCAAGAATAAAAACATCGAAAAAGAGTTCTCATCCTCTTTCCCGAAAAGCTAAGACATTCAAAAATTCCATTAACTTTATGTAATCATCTTTTTAGAACAAAATTTCCTTATTACAAGTCAATTTAGTGTGTCTGACTGTCTCATCATAGCGTTTAGGAGATTCCTATCGATAACGTTGATCAAGCGCATTGTCAAGAATTCTTAAAGCACTCAATGGGAAAAACAACACAAAATCATCTTTTATATGATAAACATGTCACTTAAATTTTTTACGAATATTCTTTGCTCGTTTTAAGAACAAAATCCAATCATACTTATAAATATCTTATTAAAAAGATTTGCAGATCTGCAAATTTTAATTTTTTTTTTATTTTCATCCATAATCAATAAATACAAGGATAAATTCATCGAGATATTCATAGAATACTCGATTCATAAGATGGATGAAATAAGGTAGAAGGTTTGTCAAACCAAATGACATGACGAACCACTCACAAGAATCATAACGAGTGCGGAATGTGGTAAGTGGAATGCTTCCCTCCGCAACTGGTAGCTGATGAAAATCGGTGGCAAGGTCGAGATGAAAAGACCTTAGCACCACACAATAGATTGCTTAGGTGATAATCCTAAGACAAGCTCAAATATACCGGAAAATTCACAAACTACTTGAATGAGAGAAATAACACTTTTCTCATCAAGTGGGTTTAAAGAATAAAATGTTGCCACCAAATTTTGAAATCAAAAATCACTAAAAACAATAGAAATCTGCTTAATAGATTGAGGACGTCGAAGATGGATAGTCCGCTCGAGACATAGGATATGGGCTTCATATGATTAAGCCAATCATTTCCCAAAAATAAATTCCGAAGCCTAAGTAACGCATAACATGCAAATCGGCTCGAAAAGAATAATCACATAAAATAATCTCGACATTTTCACAAAGTAAATTGAGTGTTGCGGATCCATCAATCGAATTCGCAATTCTCAATGAAGTCATCAAGCCCATAATATTAAAAGAGAATGAATCAACAAGTTCTTTTGATATAAAATAATGAGATGAACCCAAATCAAAAAGAACTCGAATAAGATAATCACAAAACAAATATCATCAAGGATAGAATGATAATTACCTTGACCAAGAGAAGGGTTACTAGGGGCTTGCACGAACATTCAACTTTCCCTCTCTCCTACTCTGAAGTTTGGGACATGTAAATAAAAAAATGACCCACCCTTCTGCAATAGCGACAAGAAAAGGGATTTGGATACTCAATCCCATAGTGGTCCATAGAACCACAATTGAAGCATTGTCCACGACTAGAGGTAGGAGTCTTTGCTACCGAAATTGTCTGCCTCTCTTTCTTGTTAGGATTAGGGCTTTTGAACTTAATATGCCTTTTCTTGTTGATGGTGAAGTTTTGTTTGGCATCCACAACTTCAACATCATTTTCTTTATCGGCCTCTTCAAGTCGAAGAGTGATATCAACAAACTGGTCGAAAGGCACTTCTAGTTTCAAAGGAAAAATATTTTTAGGGTCCTTACTCAAAGCACAAATAAACTTTGGATTCTTTACAAGATCCAAAAGTTGTTGGGCAGACATAAATACGCCATCCAAAGAAGGACTACTGGATTGACCGGTGCTGGGACTGCTAGATCTAACCATCTCTTCTTCTTTAAGAAAGAAAGAAAAAGAAAAAGGTTATTCTCAAAATGAATATCAAAGAAACATGATTGATAAAACAAGGCAACATAAAAAGAAATAGGATAGAACGGTACAAAGACTCGAATTAAATCCTATGACACCACTCTTAAGAGAGACTTAAGACAACGATCCTTGCAAGATTATTCTACATAGTTCCGAAGTTTGGCTCTGATACCATGCTGTAACGCCCCACCTATATACTAACGCTAGCCAAGTACACTACGGGGTAATACCGTCGACTAGCATGAAGAATAAGGCTGTTGAGGAGCGACCATCTGTGTAATTGCTTTGGGCAAGTACCGATATGTCAGAAAATATAACTTACACTTCATTTCAAGAGGAAATCCGACATATCAAATACAAACTCAAAGCTACCACACACTGGCTTAGTGAACTTCAGAAACAAGTATAGAAATAAACATAACACAAATCAGTCACAGATATTCATATCACAAAGGCGGAATCAGATATGAATATAACACATAAAAGTGTACATCAAAGTAGTGGTCAAACAAGAACCACTACATCGCAAAAGAATAGATATAGGTGCTAGACAAAAGAATAATTATACATCAAGAAGTCTATAGCTCAAATGTATAATAACAAAAACTACTATGCTAAAGTAGTTAGCCAAAAGTCAGGTGAAGGACCCTGATAAGAAGTCAAGCAGGAGCACCTGAAATACCTCGGTCTGACCCGAGTATTATTTAAGAAGAAAATAATAAACGGATCAGTCTAGCTATAAATATCAGATAAAATGATATAGGATAAGAGATATGACCAAAAACGTATGATAACATAAATGTCATACTGTGTCAAGTATACATCAAATAACAACAAAAATCATACAATATCTTAAATCAACTCGAAGCACCAAAAAGAATCACATTCTTTAAATTATTCACCAAAACACAAATATTGATAGAGCTTATCAATTCAATACACAAAAATTGGTGAAACACAAATTCTAGAAATCACAATGAGAAATCCAGAAATCACAAAAAGGGGGAAGGCCTATCACAAACGGGAGCATGAAAATTCACCAACACGTATCAGAAACGGGTCGCTAACCCATGGTCGCTAACCATAAACTGAACATCGACGCACCTAGAAAGAAACGCCCCATGCACAGTCGAACATCGACGCACCTGAAAAGATACGCCCCATGTATAAACTAACATCGATGCACCTAAAAAGATACACCCCATGCCTAGTCGAACATCGATGCACTAAAAAGATACACCTCATGCACCGACTTAATAAGCTGATTGATCCACGAACGGTCCAAAGACCATGGGTCGCTAGCCCATAAAAATGAGACGAAACTCAACAGAACGGGGTATAGTCCCCCACGCGGACAAAGAGACATCGCACATCGCTAGTCTAAATCATAAAATGATCATCATCGATCATCAAGAAGTGTCGATTACACTAAGCTAGTAAATATAAGAGTTTAGCTTCATGTCCCATAACCACTTGCTTAACTCAAATATTTACGAACAGATTGTAGATTTCCACTCGAAAATTGTCACAAGAGTTCGATCGAACAAGTCCAAGAATTAACCGATGAAGTAAACGCAAGCGTTTCCTACCACTTGCTTTACTAAGTCGTTTAATTAGATTCTCATACGAATGAGGTAAAGGTTTGTATATACTAATAGATTGGAAAACGGTTTTATAAATGAGCTTTGTATTAAAAATAGAGTTGAAATCATCTTTGTGAAAGAGTTTGAATATTTACTACTAGTATAGAAACCTTTGTATTTAGAAGTGACAAATCACAAAAATGATTGTAGAAACAATCAATCACCAAAGATTCACATCCAAAGACGTGAATCAAAACCATAGAAATAGATATCAAATCCATCAAAATGGATATTCCCAAAAATCCAAAGAGAGAAGTCACCAAAGTCGATAGTAAGTGATAACAACTATCCAGATCAACTAAAATCGATTAAAATTGGAAACCCACACTAATTAGGCAAATTGGACCGAGACAAACAGGTTCAGACGTCATAATTGGATATTTCAGACGTCTGAACCTAAAGCTCCGGCAGTATTTTGCCTAGGCCAATGATGGCCAAATCGTATCGGAAGCGATCGGATGAGTGACGATTGCTAGGGGTTTATGCCAAACGACTACCCAACCTTAAAGACTCACCAATACACTCCGACCACATGTCCAAACATCCATATAAGGATTTTCATAGATTTTGATTTCAAACACCAAAAATTGGAATATTCATCAAACCAATTCAAATCAAAAGCAAATGAATATGAATATATGTTAGGAATTCATACCTAACAACAATAATAGAAATAGACAAAGATGTGAGTTCAAAAACTCACCTTTAAACCCAAAAACAATGAATGAGAAGCTTAATCACAAAGGAAAGATCAACCACTCTTCACTTCAACCCAAGAAGCTTGAATCTAAGCTCAAAAGAAGAACATTTCCTAAGTTAGGTTTAGGAAATTGAAGAGAGAATGAGTTGGAGAAGATGAAGAGGATGCTTACCTAAGCTTCTCTTTGATTTTGGAGCTAAAACTTGGATTTGTAAAAGAAACTAGGGCTTAGGAATTTTTATTTCTTTTTCTCTTCCCCCATTTTTGTTAAAGCTTGAAGGTATAAGGAAATGAAAGTGAATGAAGAGAAGAGGGGGTGGAGCTAGGGTCTTATGTTAGGTTATTGGTCTGAAACCCAAACCCAAAGCCGTAAGTGAAAAATAGCAAAATTCACTCAACTCCAAACATATCGATGTTTATACTCAAAAAAGTCGCAAACACCATTTTGAACTCAATGGAAGTGGTCTCGAGTCCAAATTATTGAATCTCAATTTCAATCTTCATTCAGACGTTTGAAATATCCAATTCAGACGTCTGAATCTGGAAAAACAGATGTTGTCTAGTACAATATTCAGATGTCTGAATTGTTTATTTCAGACGTCTGAAATTGGTAATTTTTTCCTATTTCCTTTCTGGTTTGATTCGAACAATTTCAGACGTCTGAACGACCCATTTCAGACGTCTGAATTTGTGTTTGGATGTGTTTTCAAATATGCACTTCCAAATAGCACTATCCACATAGACTTTTCACTAATTCGACTGTTCTTTTACGAATAGTGACTTTTTCGGACTAAAATCGGACTAACGATGCTATATTTAAATTAAACATTTAAATATACGAATCGTAAAATATGCGGGTTGTTACACACGGGGAGTGTACGCAACCTACTTCCTTGCTGACTTTTTAAGAATATAGCGACGAGTAATTCGCCAATACCAATACTCGTACTCGCTCAAAGGTGTCGGAGGCTCGCGTGCTCGTTCGGCACGATCAATTCTTGATTCCCAAATAGCAATACTTTCCTCCAAAAATGCCATCCAGCTAGTGGGTTCTGGGTCAAGGGGGACGACAGGATCAGGAATGTGCTGATAATCAAAGGAAAACTGTCTCATAACCCGATCGGGTGCATACAATTCAAAGTCTAAAAATAGAATCAGTCGGCTCTTAGCAATCCAACCGGCGACCGAATACTCAATTTCCTGATGTCCAAATTTATACACTAATGAATATGGTTCCCATGTAACCGCATCATCCGCCAACAAATCCAACTCATTACGGTAAAACTGTACATTTCTTGGCATCTCACGCCAACTTCTAGCACAGTTCCACCTAGCCCCGAATGGAAGATACGGATCTAAGTCGGTAGGAATTCTAATAGACAGTCGTCCAATGGCAATATGCGACCACGACCATAGTTGCAACAACGTTGCAGAACCCCCTAAAACTTTTCGACGTTGCAAGGCAACGTTCGATAGCTCACTATACAAATAGCAGAGAACAGCACTACCCCAAGAATGATAACCACAGTCAGCCAAATCATCCAAAAAAGGTAAAAATTTCAAACTTAATCTCCCTTTCGAATGATCGAGAAATAATCGACAACTCAAAAAATACAATATCACGACACGAGTGCGGCGAAGTATATCAAAATCGGTCGCCCCTTTGGGTAGTGGTTCAGAAAATTCACCTTTAAACCAAGTCATTGATAATTCACTTTTAGACTTAACCGCCTCTCTAGGCGGAAAAATACCAAGCAAGTCATGAGCCAATTCTATGTAATCGATATCTAAATTTTGCAAACATATCGGGTGACCGTCTACTTTAAGACCGAAAAGAAAATGCACATCCGCTAGAGTCACTGTCACCTCCCCGACTCTCATATGAAACGTATTTGTTTCCGGCCTCCATCTATCGCATAAAGCGGTAAGAAGGTGATGATCGAGCCGAATGTAGTCGATTTGCATAGCTTTCCAAAATCTGGAGATTCGTATATTCGGCTCCAATCTTGGATCTTTATAATCGATCTCCTTGAGCTTGCTCGAATGATCGCATATCTTCATAGTTTCAACACCCTGCAATGTATAAACAAATTAAAATTAGGACTTCATATTTGCATTCCCCGGTTTACCAATATCGAACATTTACCTCCATTAATGTATCGTTTTGACTCCTATGGTGTTCTTGAAGATAGAGAACACTTCTATCTTCGGGCCCAAGAGACAATTCTACAAACAACAACAACCGTTTATCAATACAAAAACTATGTACAAAGTTAGGGTTTTTGCTAGATGAATACTTCAAATCCTTTTGCATTTTCAACAAAGAAACTAACAATGTGAGTACATTCACATCGACATCATCAACACTACCTCTTCCGCTAACAACAACAATCATTTCTACAGTAGTAATCAAATTATAGTTACCTCTAATCAACGTAGATGAAGAGCTTGCTTCCATTTTATGCGCAATCGAGTGGTTGTTTGAAGGAATAGATGAGAAATAATGTTTTTGAGTTAATGTATTTGGATTTGGATTGGGTTTGAAGTTGGGAATGGGAAGGGTTTTGGGAAGAAAAGAGATAGGGATGTAATGAGCTCAGATTCAGCTCTCTGTTTATTTGATCCTCGAAATTGAGCTTGCGCATTTCAATAGTGCACAAGCTTTAAATTAAAGATTGCGCACTTACGGAATGCGCAAGCTCTATATAAAAAACATTTATGACTTGCGCATTCCAAAAATGTGCAAGTTATAAACTAAATGAGGCATATTTTGACAATTAGTTTTTGTTGAGGCCTATTTTTATAATTTGTTTTTTTGCGGTGCCTTGATCGAAAAATTGTCCTATATTAAATAGACAGGAAATTATTGTCAAGGACAAAAATTTACAGCGTTTTTGTCTCAAGGACAGGCCTTCAATATTTTATCCTGAAGGACAACTTTCTTTAAGTATCAGTTTTAAGTCATTGATAGTATCAGTTTGTAGTTATCGGTAGCAGTTTTTAGGTATCAGTTTTTAGCTTGGTAGCAGTTTTGTTGTCCTTATAAATAATTTTGGAAAATATTTGTCCTTATGAATAATTTTTAAAAGAATGTTTGTCCTTATGGTAAAAATATTGAGGTTGTGTCATTGAGGCAAAAAATATACCTTTAAATTAATTTCCCCTTAAATAGACCTCAAACGCTGCCTCTATCAATAATATATCACCCGCGCTTATATTTATGCCCACGCTCACTTCCACTTTCCCTGATTTCTTTTCCCTCCTGAATTTCTTTTACCTGTCACCCCCCCTTTTTCCCAATTTCTTTTCCCTCGTAGGTATCGTAATTTCTTTCCCCAAAACCTGTGATGTCGATCCTTTTTTTTTTCTCAACGCTTCTCCTCTTTTCCTTCACATATGAACATGGCATCCTCTCAACGCTTCATAGATTTGATTTACTCTCAGCATTATTGATCGAGTTTCGAATTGGATTTTGTTTAATTAGGATCAGCAATAATTAGATCCAGCTATAAGCTATTATGCTCTAATGTATCGACCTGCTGTTGCTAATATAGATGGTCGTTTCTTATTCTTTTTTAGAACACATGCTGCTTCTACCAAGTATTTACCTGTTCAAACTAGCCAATCGAAATAAGAGGTATATCACTGATTTTTTTAATAATTTACTCCAAGCTTAAATAATGTTTTACCATATTGTTGAATTGTTTTATTTGATTTCTTAGGTATTAGTTTTTACTCTTTACAGTCTAAATTTTTTTTCTTCCAATTTTGTTGAATGCTAGTGGATTCATTTTCATGTAATTCATCCCTTTGTCAATATTTATACATTTATTTTTCAAAATATATTTATTAGTAGGCAATACAAAACATTTACATCCTGCTTCTTGTTTGAAAATTTGTACTACTATAGTTATCCTTGATCTTTCAGAAGTTTATATTTTTTTAAAGAACACATTGAAAGTTAGACAAACCAACTTAAGTGTCAATGTTGTATTTATTTTAAAGGTTATAGTGAGCTCTTGATAAATGGAAAGAAGATGCTTTATTTATGTACATGTTCAAATGCATCTCGGTCTAAATTTATTGATTCATATTGCATCAATATATCTATGCAGAGTGGTATGTCATCAAGTAGGGCAACTTCAATAGTAACGCAAGCTCCAGGCAGTTGCTGTTAGCCAACAGCCAGTTCCTGTATTTAGGCAGCCACCTGGCATGCATCTCTCTCACTTTCCTACCAACTACCTTCCATAAAACCAATATGTACCACAATTCTACCTTCCACCTCCTCCTATGCATCTTTCTTAAGCAATGGTACCTTCTCCCAGCAAGCCCAGCCCGATAATGTGTATCCAGGCCCTAGGCCAACTGCCCATGTTAAATATATCTCTCAATATAAACCTACCACTAATGTTGGCAGTCAAACTCACAATGCCAAGTGCAAGTGGTGGCCATGCTTCTTCTCAATACAAGGAGAATAACAATGTTTATGCCGCCGGGCAACCGGTACCACTAATTACTATTTTTGGTATTTATATAGTTAGAAATACAGTAATTAAATGTTGGAAATTTTTTACCGAATGGATGAAATTAGCAACATAGCTAAACATAAAAGTTAATGAGAAAAGTGCCGGTGGGTAGCCTTATCATATTTACAAGCCACACAGTATGATAAATGGAAAATTGTATTTGGTTAATAAAATTATATAATAGATTGCAAGCTAATAAACATATATTCAATGTTTATTAGAAATGACCAATTTTGTTATTCTCCTTAGCACCTAATCAATATACTAGAAAATTTTGTTTAAATTACCATTAATTTTTGCAATAGATCGATGATAATAGCTCATAAATATAATATTTTAAATTTTTTTTAATTAATTCACTTAAAATTCCATTATATTCTCTTTAATTTCTTCTAAAATTATGTTTATATATGTCAACTTGTGGATAGCAAGCTAATACAATCTTCACTAATCTAATTTTATTGAAGTTTGCATTTCATTTTCTGAAAGTGTTATTCACAGATCTTAGAAAGATAAAACCATATTAATCTATAATTTTGTATCCATTGATTATCTTAAGTATCCTACAATTTAAGATGCGAATTATTTGTGCTTATTACCGACTGAGCATGATATGGACCCTTTTTTCCTATTTAAAGAATAGCTCAAATGGAATAACTGGATGAAGTTAATTATGATACTTAATGCATTATTTTATTGATTTTCATCTTCATCATACTAGATCAACTATTTTGCATATGGACATTTTGATTTCTCTTTGTGCATTACACCTAAGAATAGATCTAAGATCAATATTGATGGGTAGTACAAATATAATGACGGTTTTGGAACATGTATCAAATAACTAAACAAAATTGCAAAAAATAATGATAATAATAATAATGATGATGATGACGATGATGAGGAGAAGAAGTTGCATTTAATACTTGTGCTCGATGAGAATGTAAACTGATAGTGTTATTGGAAAACACACACGATAACTTGATTCATGAGTACTTTGATTGATATTTAAGGCATTGCACCTATTGATTTTGGGATGGAGTTTTTTAGATGATTTCTTGATAAATTCAAATAGTTTAAACTTCAAAAATGGGATATTTTAGATGGAATTTGGCCTGAGAAATTTTTCTTGCTCAAGTCAATGTATGTAAGTTCTGTACAATAATGTAGTGAGATTGGAATTGAACCCGAAAGCAAATTGCTGCTAAGATCAAGTTTTACTAGCTTAAGAATTTAGGATATTGAACTCTGTATTGTACCTTGGAAATTGTTGTAACTAAGGAGAAGGGATTTTAAGTCAGAAAGTCTTGAAATAGGATTAGGAATTAGACCTGAAAGTAAATTGTTTGGTAAGTGAAATTAAGCTAATAGAGTCGGTTCTGATCTGAGTTCAACTTTATAGGAATAGACCCGGATGGGTAGTTGTTACACGACTTAAGTAAATTGAGTTCGGGCAAGTAAATGAAATTTGAAGGAATAATTCCATTCAAGTAGTTTTGGCCTAGTGTTAAGGGTTTGTAAATCATATGTTACTTAAACTAGATATTTTTTATATCTCATTTACGAGTTGTTAATTCTACATACCTAATATGTGTGTGATTTTTTTACCTTGGATGGTTTTATATGTTAAATAGTTATGAAGTATAATTATACTAAACCTGCAGCAGCTAATTGCAAATAATGTCTTTAGGATTATACAAAAATATAACTTCTTCCAGAAATTGACTTAGCTTCAAAAATAATGACGTTCTCTGTTGCTATAAGTTTTGTATCATTGTAGCTGTACTGATGATCAAATTATCTTGTCTCAGACATTAAGTAGGCTTTGCTCAAATAATGAATATATTTTCAACCAGCACTTGGATATAATTTGCTTTTTAAACATAGTTGTACAAAAAAGAACTTTATGAGAAAGTCTTGATTTTAATAAGTGGTTATGTGTTAAGTTTGCTTTATTTTATTTTTTATTTTTTGCTGAGATGAAGGACGGGAAAACAAACCATACACTCAAGTGGCAGTACCGACTGCTGTCTGTAGCCACCTCCCTACAAATAACTCATAAAAATAGAACATGCATGCTTGCAGCTGTGCAAGCATGCAAGTGCAAGATTCTGTCAAGCTTGCAACAGCGAGCTTGCAAATCTAAAAGCTTGACTTGTTTTTACATGGAGCTGTTATATTAGGTTGTTCAAGAAATTTAGTAGAACTCCAGTTTGAAAATTTATATTCATGACCGGTACTTATATGTTTTAGTATAATAGTTAGAGGTTTACTTTGATTTCGGCTGTGATTGGACCTGGTCCTGCAGAGGAGAAAAGAATCACTTGAGGTGCAGGTTGAGTGTTTAGAACAGTAAATGTCTATGGTATTTTTCCTACAAGAGGCTTACACGTTAGTGTTGAGAATGAGATCCGAATGAGTTCTACATCATGACTTAAAAAGGTACTTGATGCGAATATAATCTCTATCGAATATGAAAAGCATCAAGATTATATTTTCAAAATCGACAAGTGTCTAAATTATATTTGAATAGGCTTCTTTAAGCCAGTTTGTCTTTTAACTCAACTGAAATTTCATTTTGGGTAAATAAACAACACTGTTCGATATGATAAGGACTTGTGTTTTGAAGGAAGAATGGAGCAATTTATAAGATAAGAAGGGAGAAGAACTAAAGACAGTGATGAAAATAGTGGAGGATAGAAGTAAAATGTGAAGGAAAAGGAGGAGATCAACAAAGAAATACAAAAAGAAAGAGAGAGTGTATGTGAATGTTTTTTTTAATGACTGATTCTATTTTTCCATTCATTAAGTAGCTTTATATAATGGCTAATACAATAGTTGGTTATACATTTTTAGCTACTGTCATATATAAAAGAGAAACAAACAATTTGTAATAAAAGAAACAATAAAAGTTAAACTTCTTTGGCCATACAGGGTTACCAATACTGCATGTCACTCCAAATATTGATCTGGCACTTTCAACACACTTTTCTACATATGTGCTGCAGTTATTACTTGTTCTTGTGTGTGCGCAACATTAAATTTGAGCACTTGTGTATGCATGTGGCGTGCATATTTATGTGTAGAAGCATGTTTTGCAAGTCCACGACTCACTCTATGCACATCAGTTACTTTACTTGATGCAATTATATTCTCTATTAAAACGAAAACCATCAAGATATGTTATGTCTAAATTTTATTGGGTAGGCTTCTTTAAGCCTATCTGCTATTGTTTAAATAACATAGCTGAAAATACCTTTGGTAAACAAATAAAACTGTTCGGGAAAATTCAACATATATCTACTAATATGTTCTCCACGATTAGTTCTAAACTAGAAGCAAGTAATCAACAAATTCCAATGCTTTAAACTTCCAGGTGGTAAATTTTGACTAAACTTTTAAGATATGTTTGTGCTGGGATATGGTGAAACTTTATATTTTATATATAGCAAGAGTTGAATTTGTTGTTGTCTTGCTTCTAACTAGAGAGGCCAGGGCAAGGACAAAACTTAGATATTACATAATCTTTGCTTCTGGAGCATGGCTGAAGTGATTCTAGTTGGAAAAAATATGTTAGTTGATGGTAGTAGAAGTATACTTTTCACCCATGAATACACAGAAGGAAAAAGGGAAAAAATATCATTATATTTATGTTGAAGCTAAATATATAGACAAACTGACATGGTGGAAATCCCATTAGAAGAGTGATTGGCATTGTATTTTGTAAGACATAATATTCGTCCATACTTCAATAGCTCAACTACTTGATCTCAGTGAAAACAACAATGTGCGCTAGCGTGGGAAAAAAAGAAATCGGAATTAATGAATCCCAGTCAATGTTAACTATAGAATTGAAGAAACATGTATCAGTCTTTTTTGCTAGTGTATTAGATATCCAAAGATAACACTAAATACTTTAGACTAATTGAAGGCAGCACTTGATTATCTAGTATTCAAGATTGCACTTTTTCATAAAAAGAAGAGATATGTACACTTATTTTGGTCTACTTTCCACCGAAAATTAAGGGTTTGTCTACCTTTTCTGTGCTATAATACATGATCTGAGTGGTCCTTGTTACATTGAAGGCATATCCGTTGGAGTTTTTGTATATATAGAACACCAGGATTCATCTTCCATTGGATTGCATCTTATATATAAGGACATAGCCAATCATAAGCAAGAAGCTTTCTGTTTAAGTACCTGATTCATGTAGTCATGCAAAACGACTAACTTCCTTTCTGATCTTTCAGATATTAGTATTGGCCGCTAGCATACATCAGGAGCATGATGTTTTTATGGAAATAAAGCCACATCTAAGATTCAATCCGGTAAGTTGCAAAATTTACACGGTTCCCTTTTGTGTGTGTGTTTGTGTGTTTACATCAACTTCATTGATTTTATAGAAGTAGAGAGAGCACATTTGGCGAAAGAAGAAAAAGTTGCCGATGAAGCTCAGAAGAAAGCTGAAGTAGCTAAGAAGAGAAAGGAACTTGAGAGAGAGCAGCACGTCAGGCCTTTTTAGAGGAAAGTTTATTGTTTGTACATGTGTTTATTATAAGCCTGTCCATATTTGCATGACTGGTAATTGGTCATAAATCAACTCTTAGTTACCTCATTTGAGTCGGTAACCTAGGGATGATGGCAAAGGTTTATTTAGGGATGATAAGACCAAAGAAGAGGATAATAAACTCTTAACAGTAAAAAAATTACATTGATAAATCTAGGCTAATTACAGTTGTTCCTAAAATATCAAATCGACCAATCAAGGTTAATTACAATTATGCCAACACTATCAATTTGATAAATTGATTTTGATTAAATCACTCATAACAAGGTCGTTATAATGGAAACTTTAAAATTCATCACTATCAATATTTGTGGAATCTTCCATGTATTAATTAAGCAAGCATTGGGCCACTGTCTTCTTCTCCAATTAATACTTAACAATCTTCAATATAGAATTCCTTCCCTATGTTTAGTTGCTATTAGAGCCAATGACAATTTGAAATACATATAAAACAAGTGGTTAGGTCACATGTCTTCTTTCGTCTATTTTTTCAATGGTAGCAATGTTCTTAAAGAAATATTAAACTCTTCATTTGAATACACATCAGTAATATATGAGTTGATTTCCAATTACCGTAAGATTACAATTTGCAAGTGGAAAGTCATCTAGATAATTAACTACTAATATAATATATGTTGCATCAAGTTATTAGCATATACGCATTTAAAATGCCTGATGATCCATACGAAAAACTTAAAAGCTGATATTTTTTGTTTTATTTTAAATTCCCTTGCTTAACATATTACAAATTACAGGCTGTACTTGTAACAAATACAAATTTTTAAGTAACTACTTAAACTATACTTTTTTGTTTCAATATATATTTATATTTTGTTGTTGCTTATATTTGTCAAACAAACTAAGACAGACAACTATTTTCCTCCAGTTCAACAAGATTGATGATTACTATATTTAGTGTTATTAACTCCTTGTTATCATTGTTGCTATTAATCTTTACTCGCTTTCCTAGTTCTATTTGATTGGATCAGAATTCTTGCTCAAGTCTATCATTCACCATTTCCACCAAGAACTTGAACTGACTAACATAATTTATGTATTCATGAATTAGTTGTTTGATTTTTTATTTATCTGATGAATGTATTTAAAAACATCTTCAAGCGCACGTTTTTTCTTTACATTTTTATGAACACCAAGTTAAACAAGATGCATTAGGCAAACCATTTGTAAACATCTTAACAACGTATTGTGTGTACTCTCCATTAGTTCTACAATCGATATATATTTAAATGTCGAACAAATATGACTAGGAAAATGGTTCATTATTACATAATAACAGAATTTCTTTAAGACTAGGACATGCATAAACCAATTTAGGCCTTGCCTGCTTCAATTTTCAATTTGTGTTACTACTGCTGTCTTCTACAAAGTACAACTATAAAGTTCACTATCTTTCTTATCAAAATTGATAAGAAATAAAATTATAACAAATTGACCAAAATAAGTAGATTATTGTTCATTTTTTGTATACATATATTAACTTTTGATCAAAATGATCTAGTATATACCACACAATGATTACACATGTACTCTTAGTTTTATATTTCTTTTATTGCACGGATAACATCAGAAAATCCACAAAAATTTGTTATGTATTTCTTCCCGTGCATGGAAAATTTTATCTAATCCTAGGTCTTTTTAAGGAAACATATATTAACTTTGGATCACATCAGTAGTTATAGACTTATAGTGGTAGTCTCTTTCAGCTATTCCAAGGCAGGGGCGTTATCACCTTAGACAATTACTCGCACTAACTGTTTTCCATGTATTTAAATAATGATCGAGCCATGGTACCAACTTGCGAATTGCTAAGTAAAATAACTCAGTCCAAAAGTAACGAAGAAAAAACATGGTAAATTCAATATCTTAGGTTAAGCATTTTCTGTTAATAACTAGATGCATAAATAAATGCTAACAACTTATTACAGGACATGTATTTACCATTTCCTTTCTGCTTACAATAGAATGAAAGCATTGTAAATTATTTTGTAGGTATTTTCTATTTCGACAAATCCAATAGTTTTGCATAATGTTGAATCCTAAATGCATACTGTTGATTGTTTCCCATAGTTTATTTAACCAATTCCAGTGCATGCATGTATTATCTACTATTTAACGAAACAATATATATTCATTATGATAATACCAAATGGCAGTGCTATGAGATTGAATTTTATTGCTTTTATTTACATTAAGTTTTACCTTGGATATTACATTTTATCCAGAGCAGATGCAAATGAACATTATATTTCCTAAATGAAACAAAATATGGTTAGTAACAAATCTATTGCTTAACAAAGAAGGATTTAGTGAAAAGAATAAATGTAAATCCCTTAATCAACAACCTACCATGATAAGCAGTTCTATATTGACTGATAACAACACGATTTCTAGTTCATTCTATGTTTTGATAAGAAAAATCAAAAAATAATGAGATGAAGTAGAATAGATTGCATGCATATATGTCAAATTAACTTGAACTTGCCATGTTTGATGCTAAATAAATATGTATTTGCTCTCTTCCTTGCTCTCTAATTGCATTTTTTTTCTTATAGGCATATTGGACTCTTGAAGAATACGAGCTTGAATTTCCACGGTTTATAATTTGTTCTTTTAGTAAGCTCTTTTTATTAGATTTTATGTTGCTAACATTTTTTCTTAAAACATTGTTCTTGAAATGTTGTATATGATGAAATTGATGTAGCTTTGATTATATTTAATCTTTATAACTGCACATATTATCAGATTATATCTATTGGTGTTTTTTGAATTAAGCATTTTGTTTTTAATACATTTTTCATGGCTATTATAACTATTATAAAACTGGTGCAGCAATTATTAAATGTAGCAAAACATTAATATACTGCAGCCTTTTGAAAGTGCCGCAAAATTTCAAAGAAACCAACCACAGCAGAATGTAAATGCTGCAACTATCAAAACATAATGGCATGTAACCGCTGCAATAAAAGACCATTATCTAAAATGCTGCGACAATTCCTTTCGTAGCGTTTCAAAACTGCTACTATAGGACTTGTTGTTTTGAAGCTTGTCGTTGAATACGTTCTTTAAAACGTTGATAAATGAGTGGCATCGTTTCAGAAATGCTGCAAAATTAATTTACAACATCGTTTTGGAAATATTTCAGTATCCCATTTTTAAATGTTGCGGTATCTCCTCACTCAATAGCGGCATGATGTTAGGAAGCGTTCTTCGAAATGAAGCGACTGAGTACAAGATCATTTTTAAAAGGCTGTGAAAGGTCTTTTTTGTTGTACTAGTCGCTGATTTTCCTCTGTGGTCCCAAATGCTTCTACTAATACGTTTAATCCATCATCTAGAGGTCCAAAATAGGTTTGATCACCTGTTATTGTAATTTCATCATTTTCGTCGATATCCGCTTGGTACGCTTGTTCGTTTGGAATATTCTTTCCATTAAATATAAATCTTTCCTTCGTTTTAAAAACTACCGACCAATCTTCTTTATCTCATTTTACAGATGGATAAGGAGCATAATAAACTTGTAGGGCTTGTTTTGCTAGTATAAATGGACCGTGCTTATAATTTCCACACATTAAATTATCGGGTTGCTTATGTCGTTTTGCATCTTGTACTATAGCTGTAAACCCATCTTCTATGAAGCTGTATTTTAATTTCATTGCAATGCATTCTGTAGTTACTGATAGTTGAGTACCGCTTGTACAACCATCCCAAAGGGGTTTTTTAGCAGCATCCAATAAATCATAAATTTTTTTGCTCCAATACTTGGTTCTCCTTCGACATTAACATCGTTATCATCAACTTCAACAGTAAGGAACATTGAATGTGCTGCATCTTCAACCATATTTTCTATGAGATTCGTCGGAATAATTTATTTTCCACAGCCTCCTTCAATTGTACGGGATTAGGTGCTATAAGTTCTCCATGATGATCCCACACCAAATAATTCGACACGAAACCATATTTGCACAAATGAACTATTACCATATCTGGTATCAAATGCTTCAATAATTTGCACCTACTACATAGACAACGAATTTCTTCGTCGTTTTCATTATTACTTAAAGCGAATTCAATAAAGTTGTGTACACCATTTTGAAAATGTTCACTTATTGAGCCTCCAATTTCTCTTCTTTGTTGGTACATCAAGCTCCGATCGATAGAATAATTGACTATTTTTCCTACTTTAAAACATAAAAACGTATTAATCATTTACGTATTAACATTTTATTTTTCAATTAAATCTTACATTTAAATTTTTGCAAATATATATTATTATTCTATTTAATTTTATTTTCAAACGGATTTACACAAATTATATGAATATAATCTTAAATTTTTAGGTTATTGTTTTACAGTTTGATGGTTGGTCATCCTACTTCCCATTACAAACACGGTAGTAATTATATTTTTTAAATCATTTAATTTTAAACGATTCAACAAAATTTTGGCAGTAATTTCCCTTTGTTCCCTGTATCATACACATATGTGTACATAGGGAACAAAAAGAAAGTGTTGTCGAAATTTTGTGAACCGTTTAAAATGAAATGATTTGCAAAATATAATTATTTTATTGTATTTTTAGCTTGTCCAATACAGGGACAAATCCGACAAATATTGTATCAGATGAATATAAATGATCATTCTATGATAAAAACGTATATTCATATAACGATCATATACAATACTTGTCAGACGGGGCTAAAAACTATCTAAGAGATTTATAAAAAGTAAAGCTATTATACAATAATTTTTACAATAATTTATTCACATTCTAAGAAATGCATACACTAAATTGTCGTTTTCGTCATTTTAAAAATGCATACATTAAATCCTGAGCATCGACTCTAATTAATCCAAACTAGCCCAAGTGCGCGTATGCACTAATTAATCAACACATATACATCTATTAACACACATATACACTAAAAAAATTATTTTTCTCAACATTTAAATGATAAACAGTTATAATAACAACCTAATTAGCATTTAATAGAGTATAACAAACAATCAATAAGGTATTATAAACAGCTATAACAACAAATTAATCCTAATTTACAAAATCAAAATTAAACAGGGTTTATAAATTAAACTTTCTTGAAGAGCAATAGCTAATGTAGAGACTTGAAAATTGAAGATGGAGATAGTCTTGGAGGCATGGAGGCTTGATGACGGCGTGGAGGAGGTGAAGGAGGTGGTGGAGTGAGATTTGAGAATGAAATTTGGGTTTTTAGATAATGCAGAAGAAGTGTCGGCCTGGGGCTGAAGTGTTTGCGACTTTTCGATGGCTTCCGACTGCTGCTAACGATTATTTTTGCGACGGCTTCCGACAGCTGCGAGCGGCTAGTTTATTTTATTTTCAGTAAGGCCACGATGATTACTAGCCATTGGGAAAAAAACGACGAACCATCAGTGGCCGTTAGAAATGTGTGTCGCAATAAATAGTGTTTCTAGTAGTGAATGCTCCAAATTTAGCTTCTTTTATTTCTCCAATGATGATTTTAACAAGTTTGATTACCTATGCTTTCTTATAAGTATGTGTGAACCATTTTTCCTCTTAAACCATTGCAAAATTTTCTTGATTAATTAGTATTTTTCAAAAATCGACATAGTCAATGCATTACAAAATTTACGAGTAAATATGGATTTTGCTCATTTGTGCAGTTAAACATTTTGCATTTTTCATGGTTTTAAGACATATGTTTACTTCCATTGCAGTCTGTCCTATTTTCTAATTATTGCTACCTCTACACATTGTACATTTGTGCGTGTACATGCACACCTATATGTACATATAAATTTCAATTTCTAGAATACAAACACACTGGTACTCTTGAAATACAATCATGTTATTGGGAAATATGATGAAGTATTATTTTCTGCTTGTTTTAAAATAAAAAATTGGTGCTTATAGGAACTTTACAAAATATCATGTCAGAAAAGTTTTAGGACCTGATCTAGCATCACATGCTCCATCTTTTAGCCATCTAACATAAACTCAGTTGCTTTAGTAAAGGGACAACGATTTCGATCGAAAACATTGTTTTGAAGAACTTAATGAAATGTTGGTTTAGTAATGGAAATTCAATTCGCCAAGTCTACTTACACAACAGCTATAGTGTTAACAGCATGTGTATGCCCTTTGTGACTAACAAAGTTGCGTACCTATCTCTTTGTAGGTATAGAGATGACTGTGGTCCTGCAACTGTTCTTCCAGTACACAGCAACTACCAAAGTAAATTACATCTGCATAAGAACATATTTATATGAGCTGTGCTGCAAACTTCTATTCACTTGGTTATTATTCAATGTGTGCATGTCTTTAATACCTTTCTAGCAAAAAAAAAAATGTTTTCCTCCCTGTGAAGTTCAGATTTCATATGCACTGTTAAATATCTTTTAGAAAAAAACACTTACCGACTTATATGTGTTGTTAAATAACTTTAACATTGTTATGTTTATTATGGTGTTCTCAACTATCTGCAATTTCACACAAATATGTATACTTAATTTTGCCACTGAAATAAAATAACTGCTAGGGCTTTAACATGAACCACCCTTCTGTTATTTTTATAAATACTAAACATTGTCATTGAATATGTTGTTTTCTGTGCGGATTTTTTGCTCATCCTAAACATGCATTATTCATGAGTTGCACTTCTTACAGTATATTTTTTTTTACATGGTTTAATATTTTAATTATTATTGACTTTTCAACACTACTGATTTAATTGTTTGCTAAAGCAAACATTAACAGCTTATGAAGTTTTGCTATTTTTGCCACATTATGGATAACACCTTCATTGGTCAAACCATCTATTATATACATTAAATCAACTCTCCTATATTATTTCTACCTACGCTTTAGGTCATTTTAACATTAATTTGCTTCAATCATTTTTAGCTACATAACTTCAAAATATAATATACAAACTTTACATCATCTAACAATATATTTTAATCTGTGTGCATGGGACCGACTAGTGCTAATTTATTACAATAGCATAACATAGCTCTAATTTTAATATTAAAAGTGAAGCGTTATATTTTACAATATTAGCGTGTGTTACTGGCTTAACAAATATTGTATACCTTGGACCAGTTCCTATGTTTTTAAAACTGATATATGTTTCAGGATAGAAAAATTGAACTCTGTATGTCATCGTATATAACAAAGAGAGAGAAATTCTATATTTCATCAGTTTCGAATGTCCCACACACTTTAAAAGTTGAAGGAGCAAAAGTCTAAGTTAAGCAAAATATATACACCTAATCAGCGTTTGCAAGACTTAGCAGCTTCATACCAAATGCTAAACACAAACTCCTTGGAATTGTAATCATCATACTCAACACTATTGGCAAAAGAGCAGCAGCAGACTCCCTTCTTCTCCCCATCATGTTCATTTTCTTGTTCTTGCGCCACAGTATCAATCAAGCAAGAAGTTTTATCAACAAAGTAAACTCTTCCTTCCCACTCTCTTACCTCTGCATGAACGATCTTTTCTTCTCCAAAAACTTTTCCAAAAACTACTTTGTTGCTAATACTATATTTCCACACAGACGATACAATCGACCTCGGATAACCCAAGAATAATGTCATATTGCCATCCAAAAAACAATTGCTACATTTGTCCCATTCCATGCTTTCTTCATTAAGCTTCAAAATAGTCAATCTGTTTCTTTTACCATCTTGGAATACCGATATGAGCTCTCCTCTCACCTCAACAAAGTTGCATGTATTTTCATTACCGATCACTTTACGATCGATAGCACCTGGTTTATCATGACAAATCCACTCATCTTTCCCTGGATTATAAGTTGCAATGTGTCCAACCAAACTGAAGCAGTAAAATAAGCCATTTCGAAATATTGGAGTAGAATGTGATAACCGAAAACGATAGCTATTTTGATAGAACTCGTCTCTTATCCAATCACCATTAATAAACAAACCAATTTTTGCCACTGAGTAAAGACAATAGATTTTAAAGATGATGAAATTATCAGCCAAAGGCAACGATGGAGGAGTAGAAAAGGCATATGTCCACAGTTGGGAAGGCGACTTCAAGTTTGGTAGTTTATGTGATATTCCAGCAAGTGGATTTACCAGTAAAACTTCTAGTTCACCTTTAGAAAGGAGAAGCCAACCATTTGATTCTAAACAGAGTACTGTATTTGATATATCAACCGGGCATGGCACTATGAATGAACGATGATAAATAGGACTATAGTAGTGAAGGACATCATCCTCGATTTTTCTTTTGTACAAAATCACCGGACTACGGTCAACTGGAAATGCATACTCTGGAAAAAGATTCAGACATGAGCCCGAAAGAATCATTTTATGTTTTATCATATTTAGTACATCAAGCGGGAGGTTTGACCATGCTGTCTCACTATCCATATCTTTCTTTGTTTCTCTATTCACTGATTGCTTTGATATGATTTCATCATGTTTCAGCATCCTGGATATTTATACAAGTTAACCCATATCAATATAGTTAATTAAAGATCATGATTTATTTTTCTTTACATTTATTTCGTCAATTATAGGACAATATATACAATCATAATCTATGCAAATTTAGGTGGTCATCTATTTAAGTTACTTATGTGTGGTGTTTTTATCATGGTTCAAAATTCCGGCGGAATTCCGGTTATTCCGATGATTCCGTTCCGGTTCCGCTCATAACCGAAACGAAATCCGGTCCAAATTTCGGTTTCGGTCCAAATTCCGGATTTGCTCTTAAATGTTGAAAAAAATTATTAAAAAATACAACAAACTTACAGTAATTAAAAAAAAGAAAACAAATTAAATAGGACAATAAATAAATGGACAGAAAATCGTATAGTTTCATAAAAAAGTTGTTATACTTTTGTTAATTTACATCGAATCATAACAAAAAATTCAAAATTTTTAAAATTGATTAAAATTTTAAAATCTCAAGTCTTAAACAATGGTTTTTTTTAATTAAAGTGTGTATTTCATACGTAATGTAAAAAATATACTATAAATCTATGACAGTATTTGACATTTATTAACGTATATAGCAAACTAAAGAAAAAAAATATCGGAATTAGAAAATAGAAATTAAAGCGGAACTTCCGAAATTTCTGGAACGGAACCGGAAATTTTATAATTACCAACGACCGAAACGGAAAACGAAATTTTAAACCTTGGCTTTTACGGTATTATAAGATTCATAAAAACAACAAAAAACTTAGCATTGATAATTTTGGACCGACTAATAAATCATCATTTATAAGAGCAAAAATTATCTCAAATATAATCATTACCAATCTCCTCTTGATACTAAACATAAGCTATGATCAATATTGTTTTCAGGCACCATACCAAATCGATAGCGAAATTCATAGATTTTAAATTCAGAAGCAAAAAAATTCACAACTAATTAACTAATAACAGGTTATGGGTTCAAAATAATCAATAAATAAACTACAGTACACAAAGTAATATTCATACGATCAGTAAAAAAATGTATATTACTCGCAAATTAAAGGCTTTCAGAATTAAGAATAAAGTAGAATTATAGAGTAAAGAAATATGGAGGCGTACCTTAAATTGTTATTGCGAACAGGAAGGAGAAAAGATTTGTGATTATTCTTTAGGTTTTTGGGTAAAACTTTGAGAGGAAAAGAAGTCTCTAATATCCTTTTATATACGCAGGATCAAGATATTGCCAGGTCAATATCTTTTAAATGAATATACTTCAAGTAAGATTTTATATGGTACCATATAGTTTGGTTAACCAATGTTAACTCTATATAAAATTTCATGTTGATTTTATATGTTTTGAATTGGTGGGATGTAAAGTAAAAGCGCAGAATTTGTCAAAATATCTAACGCAGAATATATGGTAGAAAATCTCAGATATATTTATTAAATACTTAGTGAAGTTACTTGCCCGATATATATGAGTAGATATGTCCAATCACATAACAAATAGACTACATTCAAATTCACTATTTTAAACTTGCCCGATATAATTGTTAGTGAGGAATTCTTTTCCAGGTTTTCTACTATTTTTTTCCTCTGCGGATTAGTTATCTTTTTACAATTCCTCTGAAATTTCTGTGCGATTTTTTTAGATCTATTTACAACCTTTCTATTACGCATCAATCTTCAAGTTATATGACTAATTTCTAGGCTACGTTTGTTTGAAAAACTTGAAGTTATATACGGTCCATATAATTTCTAACAATCCTTCATGATTTTTTCTTTCCATTGTGTTAAATCATATTGCTTTAATCAATTTTGGGAAACTAATTATAATTAGAAGCCAAAGTTTGATTGCTAAAGATGAAAATTACAAACGGCATGGTTATTTATTCATCTAACCAGCATTACTCTCAACAGCACGCATGATAAATTTAATGGAAAAGGCAAGCAAAATACCTTCGCTTCCACCAATTTTCCCATGGCTCATGTTCTTTACTCCGGAGGATGATAAATACCCCAACGACTCAGAAGAGAAGGAAATTGAGGAGATGAAAAAAGATGAAGTCGATGCTAAATCCTCAGGAAGAATAACTTTTTATAGTATAAGCCATGATGGGTATTACTACATTACAGGTGGAATTGCTGAAACTATACAACATGGGGATTGTCTATCATGTCCACAAGGATGGTTACTGATACACGATCCAAACTCTTTGGATTGTTGCTTATTGAATCCAACGACAATGCATAAGTTTGGTTTGCCTTCTTTATACCTGGAATGTTCCTTGGATGAATGTCAGCTTATATTGTCTTCAGCTCCAATAGAACAAGGATGCATTATTATGCTTCATGACAAGCTCAATCACTGCTTTGTGTCCTATCAGATTGGATCATCATCTTCTTCGTCGTCTACATGGGCGGTTCATGACTACCTCAATCACTTGGGTGAGGAAGAGGAGATCACGTTCATTGCAGCTTCGGATAACAAACGTTTTTATGGATGCACATTACAAGACAAACTTGTTGTTATAGACTTCACTCCATGTTTCAAGATCGGTTTCATTGAAACTGGATTCAGCAAAATAACACCCGCTTGGCGCCAACGAGAATGGCTTGTCGGAACGTGCAACGAACTGTTCCTTGTAAAAAGGTATCAGACAATGTGGTTGGAGAATGTGGTTGATGTAAGGGTATTTAGCTTGGACAAAGCAAATGACACATGGATTAGAGTAAAAGGCATAGGCGATCATCGACTTTTCGTATTAGGAACTAGAATTGCCAGATCATGTTTGGCGAAAGAAGCTGGGCTGAAAGGAGATTGCATTCACTTTTTAGAAGATGACGGTATTAGTATGAATGTTTTTGACATTAAAAATGGAACGCTTCGATTTAAACGCCTGTGCTCTCATTCTTCCATGTCAACCCTTTTGATATTTCCTCCAATTTGATTCAGTTTAGCTTTAGAAAATTGAGTGACAAAAATAATTTTTTGCGTCTGCTTGCTGGAGTTGTTAATGTTTAAAGTTATGCATGAACTCTGATCATCAAAAGTACGTTTTTGGCCTCTGTTTTTCTAGTACTTAGTATCAAATATATGCAGGAATACTCAATTTTGTATCATGCCATATTCTTGAATGTCCCGTAATCAACCAATTCTTACAATGATGACCAGTGCGAAGCTATATTTTTTCTATCAACTTTCAATCTATTTGTCCTCTGTTGTAGTGATATTATTTTGATGATAACTGATTTGAGCATTAGATTGTATTCATTGATTGTTGAATGCTGTAAGAATTCCAAACTATAATATTTTGTTTTTGTACTGTTGGGCGCGTTTCCATCTCCTACCAATCCAACACTCTTCCCACACAGAGCCGAACCAGTCCTTGTTCCACTGTCTGCCGAATCAAAGCAAGATGCCCCTACCGAACCATCTCCCTCCTCGTGACTATCGAACCACCACCCAAGACCAAGGATGTCGAACCACCTCCTACCGAACCAACACCACTCCACCCATTACCGGTCCAAACAACATACCACCTCCTACCGAACCAAAGCTCCACCGGTCCACTCATCTCCTTCCACCGAACCAGCCTATACCGGACCAACTCCCCCACCGGTCCAAACCTCTCCACCGAATGAAGCCTCCACCGAATGAAGCCTCCACCGAACGAAGTCTCCACCGAACGAAGCAACCGGACCACTTATCTCACCACCGAACCAAAGGAAACCGGACCAGATCCACCAGGCCAGATTACATCAGCCCAGGCCCATCAGCTGTTATATACCTCCAAGACCCCTATCCCCAGCCTCACTCTATAAATAGAGGGGCAGGGGTACAACAATGGGGGAGAAGTTTGAGAGCTCAAGCACGGAGAGAACTTTCAAACAACTTTCTTTTACTTGTATCAAAGCTTTGTACTTGTAATCTAAGAAAGAGAAGAGAAATAACATATAAAGTGGACGTAGGCACATTCTGGCTGAACCACTATAAATCTGCGTGTCTTTTTACAGCTTAGTCCCTACTTTTCATATATTTGCATAAATCATCAAAATCACTAAGAACAACCTAAGATCTATTAAATCATACAACTTTGAGGTGTTTGTCCATTTTTTGTGCAAACATTTTTGGTGCTTTCATTGAGAGCTAGAAGCTCGAAGCTTCAGCTTCATCCACTTAACAGTTTTCCTAACAGCATCGTTCGCTACTTGGAAAACATGCCTCCCAAACAAAGAAAAGATGTTAACAAAGGAAAAAACATCGCATCCAGCAGTCTTCCAGATCCAGCTGTCACGAATCAAGTAAATCGTCCTCCTCTAGCAACAGTAACAAATGAAGGACAGGCTAACCCAACCACTCCTGCCACAGAACAGCCTGCAGTAATTACTAGGGCGGATTTGGACAGAGTTGTGGTTGAAGTAACTAACCGCTTCACATCCCAGCAGGAAGCCTTGGTGGACCATCTCATGTCACGCTTAAGGGACGCTGAAGAATCCAACCGCAACACTGAATCATGGGGCGAGTCCCAGTCTGGAGGATCTCAGAGACAACAAAGATCTTCCTTCTTCGAAGGAGCTAACGGCAGAAGTAGCCATGGTAGGAGCCTAGACCGAGCACAGCCCGAAGTTAGGCCTGAGGAAACGTTTGGTACCGAACCCAACGGGGGAGGTACCGAACGGAGGTCAACTGTAGCTGAGCCTGTCATACTGCCTAACCACGGAAACGCCAGTGAACGGGGCCGAGCTAGAGTCCAGCCCGAAGTTGGACCCGAGGAAGTGCTTAGATCAGAGCCCGGTAGGGGAAGATCAAGGCAAGGGCCAACTGTAGCTGACCCTAGCATGCTCCCAGAAGATCAAAGGCAGCCACTGGAAAATATGAGGAATGATAGACGATTCCACCCCTACAGGTCATCTGGACGGGATCAATCCCACAGAACAGAACCAAACTCATTTCTATCTGCTCCAAATTCTGATGAAAGGATGGCACGCTTATTCAGAGAGTGTGTCCAACGGGAGCAAAGAGATCGAGGGATAGGCGCTAGGGTAACCAGCCCTTTCGCCCACAATATCGAAATTGCTATCACCCCCCGAGAATGGAAGATGCCAACAATGGAACCCTACAAGGGAACCTCCGACCCCGTTGTACACTTACAGAGGTACACGCAACATATGCTCATGAGTGGGGCAACAGAGGGAGTACTGTGCAAATGCTTTCCGCTCTTCTTAGCAGATCTTGCCACCTCCTGGTTCTGTCATCTACCCCAGGGATCCATCAGCTCGTGGGAAATGTTGAAAGAAAAAGTTATCAGTCAGTTCCACATTCATGTGGAGCAACTTAAGGACGCTTATTCCTTATCCAGCGTCAAACAGAAACCGGGAGAGAAGCTGCAGCAATACCTAACCAGATTCAACGCCGCGGCAGCCGCAGTCCAAGATGCCGATGATAAGCTTATCCTAATGGCCCTCTATAGTGGTGTGCATCCGGACACTAAATTTGCTAGAAGGTTGACAAAAGAAAAACCAACTACTTTACCCGACTTCTTCCACGAAGCCGGGAAATACATGAGGCTTGAGGATGCTGCCGTTGAGGGGCAGTCAGGACAGCAAAATAAGACAACCCATGGCAATGCCCCTGCTGTGGCAAGGGACATTCGAACAAATGATTCCAGAGACAATGCTGGGGGCAAGAAGGGAGAAAAGCGCCTATATCGGCCAGGACCAAGATTCGACACTTACACTCCTTTGAATGAGACCGTCGAAAATATCTTCCTTGCCACCCAAGGCGAAGTTAGATACAAACGCCCACCATACAAGAAGGAATCAGATAACGCACAGAAGTCTGGAAAGTTCTGCCGCTTCCACGAATCTCACGGGCATGATACCAACGAATCCCATCATCTCCGAGATCTGATTGAGGAACACATCAGAAGAAGGAGACTGGAACGCTATGTAAATGGTGCATTGAACTAAGTCAATATGATATTACCTACCATCCTCGCACCGCCATCAAGGGGCAGGCCATGGCCGATTTCATCACCAAATTCACTACCAACAACTGAGATTACTCAAATGACCAGCCCGTGGCCCTTTGCTGTATGGGGAATTGACTTAATCGGCGAAATACCAATGGGCCGAGGCGGGGCCAAATATGCTATAGTGGCAGTCGACTATTTCACCAAATGGGTGGAAGCAGAACCCCTGAATAAAGTATCTTCAGCAAAAGTTATTAACTTCTTGATCAAAAATGTTCTGTGCAGGTACGGAGTCCCACTCAAAATCATATCGGACAATGGACTTCAGTTTGACAGTGAGGAGTTCGCCAACTGGTGCCAGGAGCACGGAATTCACAAAAGCTTCTCATCCGTAGCTTCTTCCCAGGCAAACGGAAAAGTCGAAGCCGTCAACAAAACTCACAAAATTCTAATCAAAATGAAACTCGAAAAGTCAAAAGGCTAATGGGTGGATGAACCTCCTACGGCACTATAGGCCAATCGCACGTCTTTCAGAACATCAACGGGGCATACTCCTTTTCTCTTTGGCATACGGATCGGAGGCTATGCTCCCAGTTGAAATTATAGTGCCTTCCCACCGTAGGATCCACTACAACCCAGAAGAAAACGAAGAGTTCCTCCTCATGTCTTTGGATCTAATTGAGGAAAGAAGAAATGATGCAGCCCCCAAGGCAGCAGCTCACAAGCAAAAAGTGGCAACGCAATACAACTCCAAAGTCAAGCATCGTAGCTTACGGAAAGGAGATCTTATCCTTGAGCGAATCTTCCCACGCCCCAGAGCGCTAGATCCAATCTGGAACGGACCATATGTAATTCATAAAGATCTTCGCAATGGAGCTTATATTTTGTCAACAGTGGACGGGGAGGTGTTCCAGAGGGCATGGAACATCCAACACCTTCGTCGATACTTTTCTTAACTCATACTGCCCATATGAAGTGAATTAACAAAGAGAATCAGTGGACGTAGGCATTTTCGTGCCGAACCACTTTAAAAAAAACTCGTCTCTTTTTAACTTGTTCCTTCATATCTTGGCTGCTTGTTAACTGTATCCTTTTCTGTTGAACAAAATCCTGTGCAAATAGCATTTTCATTCAAGGCGCTCCACAGCGCAACATCTCCTGGACAAGACCTAACAGGTACTATGCGAATCTATGCCCTCGCCAATGAGACACTTTTGCTCCGGCATCCCTCTGCTGCGGGTTAACTCATTGCTCGTGACGGACCTTAAAGCCAACTGTAATGAGCCGATTATAAGCCACCGAGAAGGCCGACTATAGCCGAGGCAGCTCATTACGGCGTTAGGCTCGCCGGCAACTGTGAACCGACTATAAGCCCCAACATAAGGTGTGGCCAGCCAGGGGCAGTTCACAGTTGACGATCGGCACCCACGCTAGCCGGCCACAGTAAATCGAATAATACCCACGATTACGGGCCATAATGTCCCGGGTAGTTACTGTGCGCGATCTCGGCTCCGATGTGTCTTAAGTGCGGCTGTGGTAAAAAAGAATTAACTCCCCGCGGAGGCGTAAGATGGGTGACAAATGTCTCCAAGACCCACAGCTAGGGAAAGTGACTACAAAGCCCGTTTGCCACGAACTTAAGCACATCGAAGGCCTTCCGTGATTGGAAGTTTTACTATTTCAATTTTACTTAAGAAACTTTTCTCCTATCCTCTGTAACAATCCCTGAAGTGCAGGACACAAAACAAGAGACACTCACTAATAGAAGCGGATACTCACAGCAAGATACTGGACCGCATCCCTTACTCGGTCACGCAGGATATTCAAAGCTGCCATCTACAAGCAAAATATAAAGGACGGTATTTCCTTCTTTCATATATACCTATAATTTGTTCACACCTCACGCTAACCCTGCGAGTCATGAAATTATGTTCTAAACAAGAACCTGACATCAAACACAATTTAATTACAAGAATATGCATGGCTATATTTCTTATGCAACATGTCAAAATAGCAAAAACATTCAAAAGACGACAAAATCAGCTTAAGTTAAAGAATTACACATCAAGAATAGAGCTATTTATTACAAGCAGCAAGAATTACAACCTAAAAGTTACTCTACTGTTTTAAGACTAACATATACAGCCATGTCAAGTCCACAAAAAGAATTTTCCAGGTCTAATCAGGGAGCCGGCTGCGTCGGAGTCTTGTCCTTGCCCTGTTGCCCACCTGTCCGGTCAGAAAAAGAATTCATTAGTGATAAGCAACCAAGTTAACGGAAAGACTAGAAAGGAAGACTTACCAGCACCTGCTTCTTGACCATCCTGGTCGTCATCCTCTACCTGCACATCTGCCTCCTCAGCAGCAAGCAACCGCATACCCTCCTTTACCGCCACTTTCTCCTCCTTGGTAAACTGGGCAGTGACCACATCCATGCTGAAGACCGTTCCACCCTCTTTATCCGCATCAGCCTTAGCCTCCTCCAGAGCCCGGAGATAAATCCTAGCCATGACCCTGGGATAATCATCCATCCAGGATAGGTTGCCCTGCTTCCAGGTACGGAAGTACATGTCCTGGAGCATCTCGTCCATCATCCCCTCATTCTTCTCAAATTCCCTCATCCGGGCCTCGGAAGTTGACAGCCTTTCGATGGCAGCTTCTCTCTCCAATCGGTATCTCAAGCAGTCAGCCTGAAGGGATTCCCGCACCGCCTCCATCTCCTCCTTCAGCTTAGCCTGAGCAAGCTCTGCGACCTCAAGCTTCCCAGATAACTCCTCTATATGCTCAAGATCCGCCTTTCGAACATCATCCACCGTAGCAATAGCCATATCGATCCGTTCCTTACAGGTAGCCTCCATTTTCCGCAATTCGGCTCGGCTGGCCTCTTCCATAGTTTTCTTTAGATGTTCGGAGGCGGCCTCATACTGAGAGATCTGGATAGCCTGATCAGCAAGTTGCTTGGCCTGGTCGGAAACCACTAACCGCAGTATTATGTTGGCGCTCCCAATTTCCTCCCCAGCCTTGACCAATCGGGCGTGATGCCCCATCAACTTCCTGGTCTCCTCAGCAACCCGGTCGATATTTGCCTTAGTTTCGTTCCCCATAGCAACAACCCGAGTAGTAAGCAAATCAAGGTCCAGGGACTTGGCCTCATCAAGCACCCTTACCATAGGATTGCGAGGAAGAAGGTGCTCACCAGTAACCTCATCAAAAGAGATATCATGAGACGCCGGGTCCAGATCCGGATGACCCGCAAACGGATTGCGTGCTAAGCTCGGATGATCTATTGGGATGACGGTTGGTTTCTCAGACAGATGAGGAGAGGGCATAAGCTTGGTATCCTCCTCTGTAATGTCGTGATTAGGCTGGAGTGGGGCCGGGGGTTCAAGAAGAGGTTCAGACGAAGATCGACTCCTCTTCCTCTTCTGTATATCTTCTTCAGTAACTCCGAGAAGAGGACGATAGCCGACTACGCCTCCCGGGCGGTTAGTATAGGGTTTCGACTTGGCTGAAGCTTTCGAGAGCTTGTATTGTTCAAGCCTGTGCCGAAGATCCGAGGTCTTAGCCGTTTTACCCGCTCCTGATATTAAAACCAAAGTGTCACCGGTATGTTTTAATCCATCATTCAAAGATTAAAAAAGTAAAGAGAAATTCACCTTGAACCATCGAAGTTGCTTCAGTAGAGGCGCTCCTGGAAGATAAATCAACGCCGGTCCCCACTTTATCGACTCCCTTGGACTTCTCCGTCCCCTCCGAGCCTTCGAAGGCTTGACGGAAAGCGTCATCTGTCCACTCTTGCATTTCGCCTACTTGCCCGGAAGACAAAGCCCTGGTGCCATCACCACCCTGTCCATCGCCACCATCATCACCATGACGATCACCGTCACTTCCGCCCTCAGCTTCACCTCCTTCGTCCTCACCTTTCTCCTCCTCCTGAACATCCGGGTGTGTGCTGGGAGAGGGACCGTCAGACCTTTTGAGCTTCTTCCCCCCAGCAACCGGATGTTTCGAAAAAGGGCCTCCTTTTACTGCTCTTCGACGCGGCCCCTTCCTTAGCTTGGGCAGCCTTCTCTTCAGCCGTGTCCCTCTGCTTGACCACGGATTGCTGTGGAAGGATCAAGTTGTACTCCAAGAGTGTGGCGTCCCCGATCAGATAGGCAGCCGACCTATCTCTCCCAGTAATAGCTTCTATCTCTGCTGCCGTCTGAACCAGGCGATCATTCTCCACAACCGCAAAACCACCTGTCGCTAGCAAGAAATAAAAGCACGTAAGATAAAGCACTGCAGTTATAATGGAAATTATAAATAAAGCTTCACACTTACAGCCGGAGGTGAAGCGACGAATGGAAACAGAGTCATCCCTGATGAAGAACCATTCTTTCTTAAACATACTGAACTTCGAGTATAAGTCCAGGACGGGCTTAAAGGATATAGCAGATTCCAAGCTGATGTAGGGAGACCCCTTCTTGTAGCCTCTCAAGTTGTACAAATACCGGATCTCCCGGTTGGAAGGAGGACGCCCATATCTCCTCTGAAAGATGACGAAGAGACTCACCAGAATGGCATAAGAGTTGGGCTGAAGCTGGAATGGAGCCACCTTTAGATATGTAAGAAAGCTGACTACCCAAGCGTTGAGAGGCGGGATGGCACCACACAAACAATGGTATCTGCTGTAGGCAAAATATCCTTCAGGAGGATCATACGGCATCACTCCCGCAACCGGCAATAACATGCACGCTCGATCGATCCCGAAAGAGCGCGATATAACATCAAGTTGCTCGCCCTTGAGTGAGCTAGGGAAGCAATCAGGAGGCAAGTTGAGGAGCTCCTGAGGACCGTACCCGTCCACTAATGATCTCGGAGTGGGCCCACGTCGTTCTGGATTCGGTTGAGCTGGGGGCACGGCGGAGGACCCTCCTTCGCCCTCAGATTTCTTTTTGTCTGATCGAGTTTCTGCTTTGCGAGACATTATCTGCAACATCGGAAAAACATATTGTTAGAACAGAGGAGGTAAACAAGTAGGTGTATAATATGAAATTTCACTCATAAAATCAAAATGCTCAAACTCCCGTTGTCATCCGGTAAAGTGAATACAAAATTCTCAAGGCCATTCGGTAGTTCTCATGTCCATTCGGCATTTAAAGTCACCGGTTCCATCCGGTACTTAAAGCCCCTTGCCCATTCGGCAAACCAAAATCAAAAGAAAAAAGAGAGGAAGCCATTCGGCGAGGGAAGGCAAAATCACCTGATTTGGTATTCTAACACGGTTCGGCAGTGGGTTTGATTCGGCAAGGAAATCAGATTCGACTATCCCTCTGGGTAAGGAATGAACCATAACTTACAACCCCTACTTATAGGCCAATGCCAACAACCGGACCAATGGATTCAGCACACAGGACCGAATAAGAATTCCTCCAAGCTAAGTGGCATCAAACAAAGCGCGACATATGCTGACATATGCCCCACTTTGGGGGGCAAATGTTGGGCGCGTTTCCATCTCCTACCAATCCAACACTCTTCCCACACAGAGCCGAACCAGTCCTTGTTCCACTGTCTGCCGAATCAAAGCAAGATGCCCCTACCGAACCATCTCCCTCCTCGTGACTATCGAACCACCACCCAAGACCAAGGATGTCGAACCACCTCCTACCGAACCAACACCACTCCACCCATTACCGGTCCAAACAACATACCACCTCCTACCGAACCAAAGCTCCACCGGTCCACTCATCTCCTTCCACCGAACCAGCCTATACCGGACCAACTCCCCCACCGGTCCAAACCTCTCCACCGAATGAAGCCTCCACCGAATGAAGCCTCCACCGAACGAAGTCTCCACCGAACGAAGCAACCGGACCACTTATCTCACCACCGAACCAAAGGAAACCGGACCAGATCCACCAGGCCAGATTACATCAGCCCAGGCCCATCAGCTGTTATATACCTCCAAGACCCCTATCCCCAGCCTCACTCTATAAATAGAGGGGCAGGGGTACAACAATGGGGGAGAAGTTTGAGAGCTCAAGCACGGAGAGAACTTTCAAACAACTTTCTTTTACTTGTATCAAAGCTTTGTACTTGTAATCTAAGAAAGAGAAGAGAAATAACATATAAAGTGGACGTAGGCACATTCTGGCTGAACCACTATAAATCTGCGTGTCTTTTTACAGCTTAGTCCCTACTTTTCATATATTTGCATAAATCATCAAAATCACTAAGAACAACCTAAGATCTATTAAATCATACAACTTTGAGGTGTTTGTCCATTTTTTGTGCAAACATGTACCAATTCCATAATATATGTTTTAAGGTCATCGAAGTGAATAGATGTATCAACCTGACATGCTTGCCGAATTAACACGCCATTCTTAAAATTCCACTGATTAATTTAATTAATATAGGTTGTAGAACCAAAGATCCATTATTCGTTTTGTATAATCAAGTTTACAATGTACAATAGCATTTTTGTTTGACCAAAATATCTTGTTGTTATTGTTCTTGCTGCTGCTGCTGTTTGTGAAAATTTTATCTATGCTATGCGAGAATGGTAAAATTTTATATAATGCTTTTGAAGGCGTCCTTGGCGTTACAATGAAAATCATAAAAATCATGTTGTAAAAACAAGGTAGAGTGCTTTATGAACCACCCTTGTTAGAAACGTTCATCATTGCAAAACAATAAGTGCAAGGCAAATACACCAATACATGTAGGGATGGACACAGGTTGATTTGGTGCGGTTTGAAGCTCAAACCGCTTCCACACCCCATCAAACGGTTAATCAAGAATACGGTCTGGTTTTGGTCCAGTCTCGTTTAAACTCATATTAAATATGAAATAAGAGAATTGCTTCCATCAACAATTAATTTACGAAGGCAATAGTGTGAAGCTTTTACACTTAAAAGATTAAAATACACAATGTCTGAAATGAAAGATTAGTTCTTAATTGTATGAATATCTCAATATGACATTTAGCTACAAGTAAGATTTTTTAGTAGATTAACTGATCATCAACGTTAATTAATGCATAACCATTGAGTAAAATAACTAGAATAAGATTATAATTAGCATTTATCCAAAAAAAATGAGATGAAAAATAACATACTAAAACTACAATTTCTTCCTTTATGACAACGATTATTATTAATATAAACTGAAAATAGAATATATATCGTTATAATATAAAATGAGATAGAAGTTGTTTATATTTTATCATAAAATTATTGGTGTAAATATTCGGTTTGGTCCAGTTTAATATGGTCGGTTCAATCGTTCAAACCGTAACCGAACCGTATCGATGAAGATCGACCTGGTTTGAAGTATTTGATTTGGTTAGAAGATTCGGTGCGAGTTTCCACACCGATTTTGTGATCCAGTACGAGCTACCGGTTTCCATATTGTGGTACGACTTATGCCCATGCCTTTAGCAACTACTATATTTAATCTAAAGTAGTCCTTAGGTTCTAACATATCACCATGATCAAATGGAACATTTTTAAATTCCGATGTTATGTGCATAGGTGATACTATGATACAAATTTGTCAAAATTCATGGTGGAAGCATTGTTCTGTATCATATTACATAATTAGCATGCACAAAAGAAATATGTTTATGAAGATTTATTTTTTTCCTAAAAGAAGTGTTTCTACAATTTATTTTTTCCTAAAAGAAGTGTTTCTGCAATTTCAAAGCCCACAACCACAAATTTATGACATTATAGAAAACAAAACTATTTTTGTAATAATTTCAAACGGAGTGTATTACCGATATAAGTTTTCCTTTGAAACCTAGTTTGTAAACTTTTGATAAAATATTTTGCACCATAAGCAGCAAGCAGGAGAGGACATAAAACTTATGTTAAACTTCGGATGAACCACCGAAACCAATATAAAACATTTTTTATATGGATAAATAGCAAATATAATTAAATATAATTCTTAAACCAAATCTTTTATGACCTAGAATAGTACTTTATTCATAATATTTGTGTTGAACATTGAATGATTTGAATATATTTGTCAGGGCTAAAAAATATACCTAGTTACCTTCTCATAGGATACTTATTTGAACATATTTTCAATTCAAAATGAATTACATATTGCAAGTAAACAATGATTTGAGTCATGCCAAAAGTGCTACACTCAAACATAATAGATTGGAAAACAATTTCATGTTATTCTAAATTTAGTGGCATAGAAATAAGGAACTTACACCACCATAACTTCAAAATACAATGCAGATTTGGCTATACAAATGGTCCTTACATACTTTGTACCATTAGATCATCAAACTTTAGGTTAATATACAATTATTATCTGTGAACCGGTCAACTGTCATGATGTTCATGGTGTGAAATGCACAAAAATTTTATCCAATAAAATAATAATGTATCCATCATAATAATAAAACAATAGAATTTTCCATAATAATAATCACATAACACCGTTTAATTCCATTCTTTCATGACTGTTTTACTTCTTGATTTTGATCCAGATATACAATAGTCAGTCATTTCATTATGGGTAATGTCATCTTGCTCCTCTCACTGATACTTATTTCCCTTTTTCCTGTTGCTTCGTCATCCAGTTGATGTCACTGATGTCTTTGCAATTCCCTGCATATATTTTCAGCAATCGTTAACAAATGAACATCAAGTATTTAATTAAATTATATAAAAACATAAGCTCATACCACATATCCCTCTGTGTTTCATTTTGCTTTCTTCTTATAAAAAATCCTTGCATACTTTGATCAAGGTGGTAAACTATTAATTCGTATTGTTATTTCTACTTACAATAGGAATATTATGGCACATATGTGGCGACTTTGATCACCTGACCATCATATGCAAACACCAAAAACATCTCAATAGGCTTATAACCACGTTTCCAAATAGAAGCCTCAGCAATCATATCAGGTTGCTTAAAGAGAAACGTGTTGCTAAAACAACAAATCCTTACTAAAGTCGATTTTTTTTTAATTATACATCAACCGTCGCGAGGCTTTGAAATTTACGAATACCGCATTTTGATTGTACAGTTCAGAAGTCACAAGACACTAACTCAGGGTATAATAGCTAAAGCGCAGATGAGAATGTAAATGGGTGTGTCATGTTTATGTAAAACATATTCTATACATTTTAACAGAAAATTTTATGTATTATTACTCAAATAAATTAACATATATTAAATTATTAGCTAATATGTATTAATCTTTACGTGCAAGTCATATGTATTGGAAGCTTTGTGTAAAGTTTTAATTATGGTGATATATATATAAGGATAGAATTGATTATAGGTTATAATATCATAATATCCACTATCCGATATGAAGAGATTGTTTAGAATTATCGCTATTCAATATGGTCATACCAATGCCTGTTATTTCAAAACGTTGAGCTTTTATTTTCACACATCAAATATTCGTCTGCACAACAATACGAAATGCAAACAATAATAACGGTATCTCAAATTTTGTAGGGTAAGGGAAAGCTTATCCAATATCAATGCTCAATCATTAAAAAAATTAACACACAATATTTGACATTGGAATAATTGGTGTGTATCCACACTGAAACAAATTTAGACCAGATATAACAGGAGCAGGTTATATCATTATCCTTTAAAAGTTTATGTTTACTGAACTGAATTTGTTATGCAATTAAATCTAATAATGAAGTAATAGCGTATGCTATATATACTGGTATATAAACTCTTCAGATATATCCTATATTTGATGTGTTTTTTTGAACCTATACAAAATATTTTGGATGAGTAAAATGTATTTGTGAGCTTTAGTGTCCGCAAAGTACTCGAGATCAAAAGTATTTAAACTTGTGGACACTTACAAAGTTGATAGAAGGAAGATTTGAGAAATTAATGGAGATGTTATTTATAAAGTGAACCTTGAAAACGTTAAGAACATATTTCATTCACCACATGTAGGATGTGGAGTGTTTGATTTCGAGGGAAGAGCAATATTTTACTTATAAGCATATGTTTTGTTCATTAGAAAGGTTTTTGAAAGTTTTCCTTTAAAAGGATCCACCTGAATGAAAGTTTTGTGTGAAGTGCATTCTATAAGTAGTAGTAAAATATTTCTAGATAACCAAGTTATTAATCTTCATAACGTGTACGTATAATTATTAAATTATAGCCCAAGTAAGAAATAAGTATGTGGAAAAGGCTCTTGACTACCTCTAATTGCAAAGATTATACAGTGTCCAATTAATTCTCAAGGTAAAGACGTTAATCTTTCAACTTCTATGCTTATTGCATGTTTCAAGCAACTTAAGATTGAAATTGAACTTGTACATGCAAATATAACACTGCATATTCATTTCCTTTCTAGGTAAATATGACAAACATTTTAAATACATAAATATCAAATAATAAAACTATATTTGCTTCAAGCATATAAAACCTTAAATTTATGATAATATGTCATTATAAAGGTGACACATGCCGCTTCAAATATTGGTGGTTGTATATTACATTTCAGATAATATGGACTGGTTGACTAAGTAGATATTAAGAATGCGTTGGTTAGTTTCTTATGATGCACAATCATACAAATTTCACTGTTATAATGTTTCAAAATTTTCATCATAGGGTTATACAAAAGAATTTTTTATTGGCATCTTACGTACCTATTTTATCAGTAGCTGTAGTGTTAATATTTTTCTACTTAGTACTCAGTGAAATGTCACGTTAGATAAGAAAAGAATCACTGAATTATCTAATTTACATATAACCAACCAAAAATTTATGAATGCACAAAGTATTAATACAAACCTATTAATAAGATTACTCTTATTTATCTACACCCTCCAATCACTATAAAGATGAGTGTTTCACTTAAATAAAGTACCATTCTTACTATAAAAGATTATCTTGCTAAGTACACAAACATTTGATGAATCAAATAAAGTATGGGATTTGGTTGGCTAGAGTAATTTACAACATGAACATGATTGTTTGGTATCAGATTTATCATGGAACTTTTGTTGGCCTCATGCAATTTATCCACAATTTTTTGAGTCACAAGGAGAGTGCACAACTTCTAATTAAAGTGGCATGAACAACATTTTTTAAAGAGCATGCATCTACAAGTCTTATATTTACAATGTAAAAAATTTACACGTATTACTTTCAATGTTCATAGGTTACTGCCATAACATGAGATTCACTTGAATTAATGTTGTAGCATCAAAATTTACATTTGTAAGTAATCTATCATGAATCCTAAATGGCATTGGAAGGTCCAATGGATTATTAATTATCTTTTGCATCATGGTCTTGGATTTAACACGTGATTATTAACATATAATTAGTAAATAATTGGAGAATTCATGTTACTTACTATTTATTCAGTTGGGGGAAAATGCGATATTGTAATCAAGTATCAAACAAAGTTCTTTTCATGTTCATAGAGATCTTCGCATTTTGAGGTAAAATTTCTTGGAGTAAAGGATAAATTAAAATCCATGATGGAACTGGACTCTCCTATAAAGCAGTAAACTGATGAATGAAGCAGTGTATTCTAACCAAAGGGGAAACAAATGGTTAGTGACTTGTATGGAGTATTTCGTTAGAATGGTCTAAAGACATGTGTTTCATGTGAATTACATGTAATTACTTGGATAAATTGTCAATTAGACAAATACGATCGTAAATTAAGAGTAAGTAAACTATAATAATACGAGCTTTTGTATAAAATATTTTTTCATACTATTTACGGAATATTGTATGTTATGTGGTATGATAATAAGTAAATGATTTAAGGTCTATATCAAATAAGACATGGAGAATATAAATTTTAGAACTGTACACACAAACTCTGAATAACCATAATTTATAGCTATATCATTTATGAAGTATACTTGAATCGTTAAATTATAACCAGTGACTCCTAAAGAAAATGCAAACTTTATAAGCATATCACAACGTAAATTCTTAGATAATTTATAACCCATAATTTAAAGAAAGAAGTAGACATTCACTTTTGGGCGCATATTATAAATTTTCAAATACATAACACAAAATGTTATCAAAATGTTCGTTACTTTTATTTAAGAACTTCAAACAAATGAATATAATTTAGACTATTATATGTCACTTGATTATGCAGGCTGCTAACTAAAAAACAAAAGTAACATATTATGACATATGTGCAAAACATTTTTTGCATTTCATGGATTTACATTAACCAAGTCAGCAGCGCGCGCCAATCATTTTAGTAAAACAAATATATCAACTTCGCTAAGATGTTCAGAAAAATAAGTGATATTCATAAAATAGTCTCTTAGGTAGAATATCATTAATGCCCAAGGTTTCAAATATACAGAAAAATCACCATTACTGACATCATTAACATATTCAAAAAATTATTGTCAAGGACAAAATTTTTCAGTGTTTTACACTACTAAAAAGGCAATTATTTCAACAGCATCAAGCGACGGCTTCCGACGGGCCGTCGGCGGCCGTCGGAAAATCACGATTACAGGGCTCAGCCGAGCCTTCTTCTTTCTCATTTCCATATGAAATTTTTTAACCCAAAATCGCCAAATCTCTTCCCCAAGCTTCCAATCATCAATTTCGAGCTTTCAGATCCTCCCCGGCTGCGTAATCAACGTCTATTGCTCTCTAACTCAGGTATAATCTCTTATTTTCGCAAAAAGTCTAATTTTTACCCTAAATTCAAATTTGCATAAGTTGTTAAATTAGGGTTAATTGATGATTGAAATTGTTTCCAATAGTTTCTAGCATTCCATGGTATTCCTATTTCATCTTTTAACGTGAAATTGTGAAAAACATGTATAATTTGTGGTTGTTCGTGTATATGTAAATTGTTGTGTATGCCTTGATTCTACGATTGTATATGTGTGTAGCGCTGCTATCATTGTATTGTGTTAATTGGAATAAGATAAAATGAATGCACGAGCTAGTAATATTATATTGTGCACATATTGACTTATGCAACAAAAAAAAGCGTCGAACGAGCCTTAAGTTGATGTAATACGTCGAATAAATGTGTTAAATTAAAATATATTTTTGTAAATGTGAACAGTTAGTAAAACTGTATTTTTTCGTAAAATGCGCACATCTAATTGACAAATGTCCCTTCGAGAGTTTTTGGCCCCGTCTGACGAGTGTTGTACATGATCGTTGTATAAATAGTCGTTTTTTTTCGAAAAACGGTCATTTATATTCATCTGGTACAATGTTTGTTGGATTTGTCCCTGTATTGGACAAGTTATGAACACAGTAAGCATTTACATTTTGTATACTATACTTCGTCTCAAACGGTTCATAAAATTTCGGCCTAACTTTTCTTTTTTGTTTCCTGCGTACACGCATTGTGTACAATGTAGGGAACAAAAGAGAAATGCTGCCGAAATTTTATTGAATCGTTTGAGACGAAGTAATATACGAAATGTAAATACTTACTGTGTTTGTAATGGGAAGTAGGATGCCTGACCATGGAAAAAAAATATTTTTGTACAATTTTTTGTATCGATACGTTAAAAAATAAAATGTGCCATATTTGAAAATATTTTTAAATTTGTGAAGTAGTTCTTTAAATTCAAATATTATACGACCATGAAAATAATCTTTTTCGAATTTGTATTCTTGAAAATAAATATTAAATTTTGAACCTCTCATTTACTCAAATAGGAAAAATGATTGATTATTTTGTTGATCAAGGAGATGGATGTACAAAAGAAAAGGACTGAGGGGCTCAATAAAAGAAGATTTTTATAATGGTATAAACGTATTTGTTGAATTCGCTTTAAGTAATAACTGAAACGATCCAGAAATTCGTTGTCCGTGTAGTAGGTGTAGACATTTGAAGTATTTGTTACCAGATATTGTGAAAGTTCATTTGTGCCAAAACGGTTTCGTACCCGAGTATTATGTTTGGGATCGGCATGGAGAAGTTGTAGCAAATACTTCTGTAAAGTCTGAAAGTATCGTTAACTAAATAGTTACGACGACCCGTATAGAAAATATGGTCGAAGATGCAGCACGATCAATGTTTCCTATGGTTGAAGTTGACGACGATGATGGAAATGTTGAAGAACCAAATATTGAAGCAAATTTTTTTTATGATTTACTGGATACTGCTAAAAAACCTATTTGGGATGGTTGTAAAAGCGGCACTCAGCTGTCAGTAATCACAGAATACATTGCGATGAAGTCAAAATACAACATCACTGAAGCTGGGTTTACGGCTGTTGTTCAAGCTGCAAAAAGACATATGCCGCCCGATAATATAATGTGCGAAAATCACTATGAAGTTAAAAAACTTATGTCGGTTTTTGGTTTACCTTATCAGAAAATAGATACATATTTAAAATGCTGCATGTTGTTTTGGAAAGAAGACGCAAACCTTAGAAATTGTAAAATTTGTAATCAGGAGAGATACAAACCAGAAAAAAGAAGGGGAATGAAGTTCCGTACAAGCGTATGCATTACTTACCCATAACTTCAAGGCTTCAAAGATTATATGCATCTTCTGTAACTGCATCTAATATGAGATGGCAGTGTAAGAACGGAGGAAGAGGGTACGTTGACACATCCGGCCGATGGAGAAGCATGGAAGCATTTCGATAAAACGTATCCAAATTTTATAGTGGAGAGTCGAAATGTTAGATTAGAATTCTTTACCGACGGTTTTTCTCCATTTTCTCAATTTGGTTCTAAATTTTTTTCCCGGCTCATTATCATCACACCGTATAATTTACCTCCATGGATGTGTATGAAAACGCAATATATGTTTCTTACTGTTGTCGTTCCTGGCCCCGATGATCCGACACAAGGAATCGATGTATATTTACAACCGTTGATTGAGCAGCTCCAAGATTTCCTAAGTCACGAACGACCTTCTTTAGGTCGCGAACAAACTCTAAGTCGCGAACGACCTTCCTTAGGTCGCGAGCTTCCAGTTTCCTATGTCGCGAAGCAGTAGGTCGCGAAGCAAAGCTCCTTAAGTCGCGAGCCAATTCCAGTAAGTCGTGAATGTCGCTCCGCCTTCTTATGTCGCTCCACCTTAAGTCGCGAGCAAATTCCAGTAAGTCGCGAGCAGCTTCCTTTAGGTCGCGAGATTCCTTGAGTCGCGAACAAAATCCAGTAGGTCGCGAAGCTCCAGTTAGGTCGCTGATTGAATGTCGCATTTCTTAAGTCGCTGAAGTTAGGTCGATGAAGTTAGGTCGCGGACGAGCTTTCTTAGGTCGCTGAAGATCGCTATGCCGCAAATCCTTAAGTCGCGAAGCTCCAGAATGCCGCTCCAGTAGGTAGCTGCCGAGTTTCTTAAGTCGTTGTTTGTACTTCTTAAGTCGTTGTTTGTACTTCTTAAGTCGTTACTTGTATTTTCTTAAGTCGATTGTATTTGTTAAGTCACATTGTTGTAACTTGTTAATCGTGTGTGTGTTGTAACTTTCCCTATAAATAGGGGTGTATGGTCATTTGTAAAAGGAGTTGATTTTTGAATAAAAATTTGGTTTGTGCTTTGTGCCACCATTAAAATTGGAAGTTGAGTGTTATCTCTTTTCTCCATCTTCGAATATTCGAGTGCGTTCGAATCAACGAACTTGAAGCCGATTCACGGAATCTCGTGCACGAGATCAACGTCGAAGAATCGTAGATCTTCTAACGCGGTATCGTGCGCGATCAACGTGTTGAAGATAGCTAGAATCCGGTATCTCGAGAGATCAACGGATTTGGGCATTTGGGTATCTTCAATTCATCGATTCATTTTATTTCATCGAATCATTTTCCGCGAATTCATCAATTCGTGAGTGTTTGATCCTGTAGGCTGCGTCAATGGTCTAAAGCAATCTTTTATAAAGTCCGAAGTACATTTTGCATCAGACCATCCAACCGCAAAATTTCAACATAAGATTCAGCAAAGCCCATCCTACCATAAAAGCTCTATTTTGATCAATGAATCTTGTACCCGAAACCATACATTATCAAATTTCTAAGGGTGTTGCTTATCGTCATTATTCAGATAGCAATAATTATTCATAAATATTTGTTAAAGGCGGTTAATTTACTACTAAGGTACAAACTTCAGACTAATCATAATTAAAGATCACAAGTCCAATGTGAGACAAAATTAGAAATTGAAGATAAAACTAGTTTAAAAAAATTTGGGGGCATCATTTCAATTTTAAATTACAGTTGGATCCTGCTCAGTGCCATTTACATTGTGCTGTAAGTAATACATATCAAAAACTTAGGACCTGTTTGGTTTCGTTTTTAGTTTTATGTTTTGTGTTTTCAACATACAATACAAAATACAAGAAAATGAGGGAAATCCTTTTACAATCCTTAGCCATTACGACGATCAACGGAAAATGGAGGGGATGAATTGTTTTCCGTCCTTTTGTTATGCCTCAAAACACGAAAAATCAAATAAACTTGTTTTCTATTTTCTATGTTAGTTTCATTTTTCAAAATTGCGTGTTTTCCAACAATGGATAAGAAATGCGCATTTTTGTTTAGACGAAAACACAAAACTAAAAACAGCAAACCAAACGGGGCCTTAGATTCTTGACATTAACCGTTACAATTAAAATTGCTGAGATGGTACAGCAGTACAAAGAACAGAGTTATTATACAAACTGCTGAAAATTCAGGAGAACATAGAGCACAATCTAGTGCAGGTGAGGTATGTTGCGGGTTTTGGAATTTGAATGTTAATGCTTGTTGCTTGCCATTCTTCACCTACTGTTTATGATGTTTGTGCAAGTAATAACCAACCATCAACATTATCGTCTCTATATTTGCGAACAGTTGACTGAACGTATCTGTGATTGTCAACCCCATCTATAAACATGTCCGTCCATCTCTTCTGATGTGAAGATTGGAGTGTTTGTGTTTGAAATCCTGTAAAAGAATCTAAGATGTTATAGATATATCTAACAATACCCCTAGCTGCAATATGTAACTAATTCTATTGTAGGATAAGGAGTCAACAATTGCACTACGACGATGAGGTTAATTTTATCAATTTTATCGTCCTCACTTTGGACCTAAAACTTTTCAATTTTATTTTTTTAAGCTATTCATATGAACAAAAATTTAGCAGCAGTCTTCAAAAGTTGAAGGGTAAAAATTAACAGCACCTCATCAAATTTAATTATAAAGCTATGATTTGTTTATTTCCCAATTCCTTATAACCTCTCTCTCTGTGTGCAGGCGCACACGCGCATTTGAAAACAACCTACAAATACACACACATACACACACATATTTGAAAACAACGTACAAATACACACACATATATACATACACATATACATACATACATATGATTTTATTTTTAGCTTAACAATGTGGAATTCTTGCAAGTCAAGCAAAAATGGACAATATTTAATTTGAGCATTCTTTACAATTATTAAAACATTAATTTCAGTACTGTGTAGCCAAGCTCAATATATTACTTTTAGAAACCAAATCAGGTTAGCCTAGCGCCCGATTAGTAGAATTAATCATTAAGGACCTAGAACTGTCAAATCACACTATAGAGCTATCAAATTGTAAATGAAATCCTTTGTTTTTCTGAAACTGATGTTGTATGTTTTACTAAGTAATCAACAGGTATTTAAGCGCAAAAATTTCTATATATCCTACAAGGTTGCCACTTGATTGAAATAAATTTTAAAAAAGCTCTATATATATCGTTGGAGGCACGGAACTGATCATATTACAGAAAAATCATACCTTTGCAGCTCACCAAGGTAAGTTCGAGCATTTTCAATGGTAGATGGACATGCGCTTAGCTCATTCAATCTGAAAATCAAGGTTTGGTTTCGTTAACCTATGTTTAAGTCATTTCACACTTCACTTATTATCCAAAATTAATATATAAAAAAAGGCGGAACCCATTGCACGAGGCTCCCGCACGATATCGGGCTCTGAGAAGATCGATAATGCACACAACTTTTCCGTCGCATTGCGAAGGAGCTATTTCCAGACTCAAATCTAGACGCCCAGATCACCATGTGGGCTAACCGTCGCGCCAAGGCAGCAAACTGAATATGAAAGATTTATGTTTCATCATCTTCTGTAAATGTTGTTTGAACTTTTTTGGTAAATTACTAAATATATCCAGCAACAATTTCTGAGCCTCCACATCAAGCACAATGTGTTTTCCATTCCATGAAGATTTAAATCTTTGCGCATTGTTGTAGATTTAAATTTTATAACTGTAAAACGCAATGCAAGCATTTAGACATAGGAAACTAAAACATTGCTTATTGGACAGCTTCTTTTTCATATGATTGTTTCATGTTTGTTAGCTGAGTTTTAATACGATTTTTTTATAGAATGTGCATATATATGGATCTAAAAGTTTCATGTGGTCTATACCAACTACTTTAGTACCAACTTAACAAATATTTTTTGTTTAGAAATACAAAAAAGTTTTCTCACAATTAATGGTTGGTTTCTCTGCAAAAGAATCCGATGATTGTCGCTCTGGGTGTTAGTACATAATATTTTTTCAGAGAAAATGGGTGATCCTCCTTCATAAAGAGCACTCATTACTGCAAAATATATTAGACCGCCCACTCATGTTATAATAGATGTGTGCATTAAGTTACTTTATACTCCAATGTAATATGGCTTAACCATATTTCATTGGTAGTAGCGGACCTTTTGTTGGTTAGCAACCTGACATCTTAATACCTTTCGGTGGTAAGTAACTCGACGTTTTAATACCTTTTCACGGTAACCAACCTAACATCTTGATTGATTGAAGCTGAAATACTAACCGGATCAAACATAGGAAAGCAGGTGTTGCTGTCACGTATTGTTTTTTTACTTCATCTAAAACATATACAAAGTGGCCGTTCATTTTACGTCGAACACAATTTCCAATTAAAGTCCGTTTTTCCATGACTATTAACGAAAGTCAAGGTCAAACGCTAGAAAACGTAGGCATTTACCTTCTCCGCCTATTTTCTTATAGGATACAAAGGTATAAAATTTTAATTATCAATAATAGTGGACATCATGACTATACAACAAATATTGTTTACCAAGAAGTTTTCTGCAATCTAAACCAAGGTTGGTTTCCAATTTGGTGCCTTATCGACACAATGTACGTACCAAAATTTTATTTTATACTCGGTTTGATCAGCTTATGTATTCGAATTTCCAGGTCCACAACAATGGGAAGCACATACCAATACTTATCCTACTTGATTTTAACAAACAGAATGTGTACTATGTGAGCAAGAATTTGGAAAGCTATTAACACGAACGCCAATGCAAAGTATAAACTATACATGCAACTTTCGGATGAACGGGTAATACTGAATATATATATATATATATATATATATATATATATATATATATATATTGTATTTACTGCTACAAATTACACATTAGCCAACATGTTCAATGCTCCAAATTTAGCTTCTTTTATTTCTTCAGTGATGATTCTAACAAGTTTGATTACCTATGCTTTCTTATAAGTATGTGCAAACCATTTTCCCTGTTAAACCATTGCAAGTTTTGCTTGATTAATATTCTTCAAACATCGACCTACCTGATGCATTACAAAATTTACGAGTAAATATGGATTTTGCTTATTTATGCATAAAAACGCGTTGCATTTTCCATGGTTTTAAAACATATGTTTATTTCAATTGCAGTATGTCCTGTTTTCTAATTATTGCTACCTCTACACATTGTACATTTACATGTGTGTATACATTCATACCTACATGTACATATAGATTTCAAATTCTAGAATACACACACTGATTTTTTTTGAATATAAGTACTCTTGAAATATAATCATGTTATTGGGAAATATGCTGAAGTACTATTATTTATTCCTTATTTTGAAAATATTTTGGTGCTCATAGGAACTTCACAAAAGTTTCTGGACCTGATCTAGCATCACATGCTCCATATTTTAAACATCTAAATAAACTTAGTTGCTTCAGTAAAGGGATAATGATTTCGATCGAAAACGCTGTTTCGAAGAACTTGATGAAATGATGGTTTAATTATTGTAATGGAAATTCTTTTGCTAAATCTACTTACACAACATCTATAATACATTGTTAGTAGAATGTTTATGCCCCTTGTGACTAACAAAGTTGCGTACCTATCTCTCTGCAGGTGTAGACGATTGTGGTCCTGCAACTGTTCTTCCAGTACACAGCAACTACCAGCAAATTATATCTGCATAAGAACTTATTTATATGCACTTTGCTGCAAAATGCTATTCACTTTGGTTATTATTCAATTTGTGCATGGCATTAATACTATTCTAGCAAAAAGATGCGTTTTCCTCCCTGTGAAATTAGATTTCATATGTAACGTTAAATGGCTTTAATATTGTTATGTTTATTATGGTGTTCTCAACTATCTGCAATTTCACATATATATGTAGATCTAACTTTGCCATTGAAATAAAACAACTGCTAGGGCTGTATGTTCGTTAACCTGAACCACCCTTCTGTTATTTTTATAAATATATTGAATTTGTTGTATTATGTACAGATTTTTTGCTCATCCTAAATGTACATTGTTCACAAACTACATTTCTTTTACAACGGTAAATTTACCATGGTTTAACGTTTTGATTAATACTGAATTTTCAATACTATTGACTAAATTGTTTGGTAAAGCTGATATTAACAGTTTATTAGCTTTTGCTATTTCTGGCAAATTATCGACAACACCTTCATTGGTCAAATGACTCATACCATCTGTTAGATACATTAAAATATTAAATCAACCCTCCTATATTATTTTTACCTAAGCTTTAGGTCGCTTTTAACATGAATTTGTCCTTAGTTCGATCCATTTTAGCTCCATAACTTCTTAATATATTATACAAACTTTATGTCATCTAACAATATATTTTAATCTATGTGCATGGGACGGATTAGTACTATGTTATTATAAGTTGCATAACATAGTTCTAGTTTTAACATTAAAAGTAAAAACATTATATTTTACAACGTTATCATGTGTTGTTGGCTTAACAAATATTTTAGGTGTCAAGAATCAATTTCTATGTTTTTAAAACCGATATGGCTCATGTACCCTTTGAAATTCAACAATTTATTTTGATTTTAGGACAGACCGTTTAATTCTTTATACAATTAATAAAAGATTTTGATTTGATGGACACATAACTTGAGGATAAAAGAATTGAATTTCATATGTCATGTATAATGAAAAAGAGAGAGAAATTCTATATTTCATCAGTTTCGAATGTCCCACACACTTTAAAAGTTGAAGGAGCAAAAGTCTAAGTTAAGCAAAATATATACACCTAATCAGCGTTTGCAAGACTTAGCAGCTTCATACCAAATGCTAAACACAAACTCCTTGGAATTGTAATCATCATACTCAACACTATTGGCAAAAGAGCAGCAGCAGACTCCCTTCTTCTCCCCATCATGTTCATTTTCTTGTTCTTGCGCCACAGTATCAATCAAGCAAGAAGTTTTATCAACAAAGTAAACTCTTCCTTCCCACTCTCTTACCTCTGCATGAACGATCTTTTCTTCTCCAAAAACTTTTCCAAAAACTACTTTGTTGCTAATACTATATTTCCACACAGACGATACAATCGACCTCGGATAACCCAAGAATAATGTCATATTGCCATCCAAAAAACAATTGCTACATTTGTCCCATTCCATGCTTTCTTCATTAAGCTTCAAAATAGTCAATCTGTTTCTTTTACCATCTTGGAATACCGATATGAGCTCTCCTCTCACCTCAACAAAGTTGCATGTATTTTCATTACCGATCACTTTACGATCGATAGCACCTGGTTTATCATGACAAATCCACTCATCTTTCCCTGGATTATAAGTTGCAATGTGTCCAACCAAACTGAAGCAGTAAAATAAGCCATTTCGATATATTGGAGTAGAATGTGATAACCGAAAACGATAGCTATTTTGATAGAACTCGTCTCTTATCCAATCACCATTAATAAACAAACCAATTTTTGCCACTGAGTAAAGACAATAGATTTTAAAGATGATGAAATTATCAGCCAAAGGCACCGATGGAGGAGTAGAAAAGGCATATGTCCACAGTTGGGAAGGCGACTTCAAGTTTGGTAGTTTATGTGATATTCCAGCAAGTGGATTTACCAGTAAAACTTCTAGTTCACCTTTAGAAAGGAGAAGCCAACCATTTGATTCTAAACAGAGTACTGTATTTGATATATCAACTGGGCATGGCACTATGAATGAACGATGATAAATAGGACTATAGTAGTGAAGGACATCATCCTCGATTCCTCTTTTGTACAAAATCAACGGACTGCGATCAACTGGAAATGCATACTCTGGAAAAAGATTTAGACAGGAGCCCGAAAGAATCATTTTATGTTTTATCATATTTAGTGCATCAAGCGGGAGGTTTGACCATGCTGTCTCACTATCCATATCTTCCTTTGTTTCTCTATTTACTGATTGCTTTGATATGTGTTCATCATGTTTCAGCATCCTGGATATTTATACAAGTTAAGCAATATCCATATAATTAATTAAAGATCATTATTTAAAAATAAAATCATTTCATCAATTATAGGACAATATATACATTCATAATCTGCAAATTTAGGTGGTCATCTATTTAGGTTATTTATGTGTGGTGTTTTTACAGTATTATAAGATTCATAACAACAACAAAAAAATTAGCATTGATAATTTTGGACCGACTAATAAATCATCATTTATAAGAGCAAAAATTACCTCAAATATAAGCATTACCTATCTCCTCTTGATACTAAACATAAGCTATGCTCAATATTGTTTTCAGGCACCGTACCAAATCGATAGCGAAATTCATAGGTTTTATATTCAGAAGCAAAAAATTACACAACTAATTAACTAATAACAGGTTATGGGTTCCAACTAATCCATAAGTAAAATAAAGTACACAAAGTAATATTCATACAATCAATAAAAAAACGTATATAATCTGCAAATTAAAGGCTTTAGAATTAAAAATAAAATAGAAACATAGAGAGAAGAAATATGGAGGCGCACCTTAAATTGTTATTGTGAACGGGAAGGAGAAAAGGTTCTTGATTATTCTTTAGGTTTTTTGGTAAAACGTTATGTGGTAAAGAAGTCTGTAATATCCTTTTATATATACAGGATCGAGATATTGCCAGGTCAATATATTTTAAGATGAATATATTTCAAGTAAGATTTATATATGGTACTATATAGTTTGGTTAACCAATATTAACTCAATATAAAATTTCATATTGATTTTATATATTTTGAATTGGTGGGATGTAAAGTAAAAGCGCAGAATTTGTCAAAATATCTAATGCAGAATATATGGTAGAAAATCTCAGAGATTTTTCATTAAATACTTGGTGAAGTTACTAGCCCGATATATATGCGTAGATATGTCCAATCAGATAACAAATAGACTACAATCCGATTCACTATTTTAAACTTGCCCGATATAATTGATAGTGAGGAATTCTTTTCCAGGTTTTCTATTATTTTTATCCTCTGCAGATTAGTTATCGTTTTACAATTCTTCTGAAATTTCTGTGCGATTTTTTAGATCTATTTACAACCTTTCTAATACGCATCAATCTTCAAGTTATATGACTAATTTCTAGGCTACGTTTGTTTGAAAAACTTGAAGTTATATACGGTTCATATAATTTCTAACAATCCTTCATGATTTTTTCTTTCCATTGTGTTAAATCATATTGCTTTAATCAATTTTGGGAAACTGATTATAATTAGAAGCCAAAGTTTTATTGCTATAGATGAAAATTACAAGCGGCATGGTTATTTATTCATCTAACCAGCATTACTCTCAACAACACGCATGATAAATTTAAGGGAAAAGGCAAGCAAAATACCTTCGCTTCCACCAATTTTTCCATGGCTCATGTTCTTAACTCCGGAGGATGATAAATACCCCAACGACTCAGAAGAGAAGGAAATTGAGGAGATGAAAAAAGATGAAGTCGATGCTAAATCCTCAGGAAGAATAACTTTTTATAGTATAAGCCATGATGGGTATTACTACATTACAGGTGGAATTGCTGAAACTATACAACATGGGGATTGTCTATCATGTCCACAAGGATGGTTACTGATACACGATCCAAACTCTTTGGATTGTTGCTTATTGAATCCAACGACAATGCATAAGTTTGGTTTGCCTTCTTTATACCTGGAATGTTCCTTGGATGAATGTCAGCTTATATTGTCTTCATCTCCAATAGAACAAGGATGCATTATTATGCTTCATGACGAGCTCAATCACTGCTTTGTGTCCTATCAGATTGGATCATCATCTTCTTCGTCGTCTACATGGGCGGTTCATGACTACCTCAATCACTTGGGTGAGGAAGAGGAGATCACGTTCATTGCAGCTTCGGATAACAAACGTTTTTATGGATGCACATTACAAGACAAACTTGTTGTTATAGACTTCACTCCATGTTTCAAGATCGGTTTCATTGAAACTGGATTCAGCAAAATAACACCCGCTTGGCGCCAACGAGAATGGCTTGTCGGAACGTGCAACGAACTGTTCCTTGTAAAAAGGTATCAGACAATGTGGTTGGAGAATGTGGTTGATGTAAGGGTATTTAGCTTGGACAAAGCAAATGACACATGGATTAGAGTAAAAGGCATAGGCGATCATCGACTTTTCGTATTAGGAACTAGAATTGCCGGATCATGTTTGGCGAAAGAAGCTGGGCTGAAAGGAGATTGCATTCACTTTTTAGAAGATGATGGTATTAGTATGACTGTTTTCGATATTAAAAACGGAACGCTTCAATCTAAACGCCACTGCTGTCATTCTTCCATGTCGACCCTTTTGATATTTCCTCCAATATGATTAAGTTTAGCTATAGAAAAATGAGAGACAAACAATTGTTTGCATCTGCTTGCTGGATTTTGTAAAATTTTAAATTATCTATGAACCGCGAACATCAAAATATGATTTTGGCCTCTGTTTTTCCAATATGTAGTATCAAATATATGTAGGAATACACAATCTCGTATTATTCCATATTCCTGAATGTCCTGTAACCAATTATTACAATAATTATGTGAATGTTTGATGTAAGTTAATATTACAATCATTTGCTGCATAGTTTCATTCGTATATATTTTCCTCTTGGAATGTACAGCTAACTCTAAACTGATTGTGTTCTTCCTTTATGTTGGAAGCAATGTGTTATGAATGCATCATCAGTAGATTATGAATTGTACCTACTTGTACAATTGGAAAAGTTCACAATATTTCATTAACTCACTAGTAAGTCATTAAAAGAAAAAATAAATTACCTATTAAGATATAAAGAAACAAAGCTTCATAATGTGAATAACATTGTATATTCACTCAGTATTTGTATCATATCAAGTTTATTACAACGGTTAGTTTCCAAAGCTGATAATATGATATGGTACTTATTTAGAGGAGGAGATAATTGAAGAAAAAGTAAGAGGAAGAAGGCATTGATGGGGAAAAGAGTAAAGAAAGTTCTGTTTTCATTTCCTTCCCTTCTCATTGCATAAGCCTTCCAATATATAGACATAGACTAGGTTGTTACAATTGATTGTACCATATTTTTGCCAAGTGGCTTCACAATATAGAGTGCGTGCATATTTGTAACAAATTTGTAACTAATTTATATGAAATAAAGATGCTTCTAAATTATCTTCCTGTGCACTATCCATTCACGTTCTCTTGGAATCCTATGATGGATTATATGCTGCATATTGCATTCAAGCCTTGTATTAGTAGCTGAAGCATGTACTTGTTGGTGAATATCGTTATTTCTTATCATAATACCACATATTGCTTCTACTATGAAGAATTGTTGCCTAGGAAGACAAGGATTGGAGTCGTTAAGTGAGCACGGCACAATACAATGTACATATCGTTACTTATACAAATATGCTAAAAGAACCAGAGTTATAGTTAGTCAAAGTACATGGTGTAGAGAGGAAGCATGGGAACCCCGAGAATTCAACAAAAAAAACTGCATGTGGTCGTGTTTTCTACTTACTCAAATGACTAGTTGATTTAGCAAAATCCTTACTTATATACTTCTTGTCTTAAACCATCTTCTTCTTCCACCTCTTTTTTTATTTTTATTTTTTATTTTCTCCATTGTCTTCTCACAAATTGTTTTGAATGATCTTTAAGCACATCTACATATATCCATGGTTAATGTTATACCTACAAAGAACCTAGTAATTGCAGATAAGTGTTAATATCCACACCAAATTTATTACTTAAATTTACCCTTAAATCGATCGGTGGCTACATGTCGATTGCTCTTAATTGCAGTCGCCATCTTGTTTGCTTATGGTAATGAAAAGACCATTTGAAAATTAAGTGAATTTTTTGATTGTTTTCGGTGCAAAAAGATGTCAACTACAATCAGGACCGGTCCAAAAAATTGGTTGTCCAAGCCCAACTTTATTTTTTTTGCCCCTTATTATATAACATGTTAATTTTTTTCAATTTTCCCTTTATATATAAGCATAAAATCACATATTCCTTATTTGCTTCATCATCATTAATTTCATTATTTATTACTTCATTCAAACGCTCTTCGTGATCCTCATTGTCTATTCCTTCATCATCAATTTCATCTACAATAATATCTTCATTGTTATGCACTTCAAGATCTCTGTATCCTCATTTACATTGTCAATATTTTCATCGCAGGATCACTTATTTCTCCAACTTGACTTGAGCCAATTGATTGTTGTGTACTTGCATTATATGGCTTATAAATTGAACCCACTAATGATTCAAATATTGTATCTTGATGTTGTTTCAGGTTTTTACTATAAGCTTCGGAGTTATGTTTTCTACGCCAGTTTGGCGTAGGCGCGGCGTAGGGAAAAGATTTTACCTACGTCATTCCTACGCTAAAGAAGAGGTTGGAAAACAATGCGTCGTAAAAAAATCCTTACGGGTTCCCTACGCCTCCTTCCATACGCCTTCTCTACGCCGCATTCCATACGCCTTCCCTACGCCGCATTACATACGCCTTACCTACGCCTATTTCCATACGCAATCCCTACGCCTATTTCCATACGCCTTCCCTACGCCGCATTACATACGCATTGCCTACGCCTTTTTCCATACGCATTCCCTAGTCTATTTCCATATGCGTTTCCTACGCCTATTTCCATACGCGTTCCCTACGTCTAATTCCATACGTCTTCCCTACGCCTAGCCTTCTTCCTTTTAAAGTGCAGAAATCGGATTTTCCTTACGAGTTCCATACGCCTTCCCTACGCCACCGTACACCAAAATTCAATATGATTCTATTGTATTTATCTTCATCTACCACAGATCATAATAAAATATAATAAACCCGAACATCAACAACAGAAAGCATTAAATATAATATATAACCACATGCAAAATCGTAACAATATATATCATTACAAAACATTAATGTAGAATGCATATCATTGTCAAATTACCATAAAATTGCTACAAATGTATTTAAAAAAATCATGTCCAACAATAAAATAAAGTTGCTACATAACTCAAACATAGTTGTTTCATCTAATTCAAACATCATACAATGTACCTTGTAAAAATAGAACATCAAACCCACAGTCAAAACAAGACTAACTCACGAAGTATGTCATATCTCCGATCCTTGCTCCCGCCTCAACCCCCGTATAAACTCTTGCACAGAATTCATCTCTTCCTGCATGGAAGATAAATCCCCTTGTAGTTTGTTAATTGTAACATCCATTTCTTGATTTTTACTTCTTAGCTCTTCTACTTCCTCTACAAGTTTCTTTCTGTCATTTGAAACTCCAAACCTAGCAGTGTATGTATTGTCTCTATATATCTACATATAAATTATTTAATCAAATTAGTACAACGAAAATAAAAAAATCTTACACATGATCCAGATGGCACAAACACAACATAATATTAACACAAAACTAAGCACACATGAATCAAATTGTGTGAGTGATAAAATAAATTGTATACAAATTCAGAATAGCACAGAGGATATGGTAGCTTATATTAACACAAAACTAAGCACACATGAATCAATTATCAATGCGTGAAAAACAAAGCTGGGCCTGGGTATATTGTTACGGTCATTTGGATGCTAAATGCTCAGTGCAGAAATTATGGGTTCCTAAACAAAGTAATGTTATGAAAAATGTGAACAGTCCTATGCAAGTTGACAACAATAGTATTATTAATAATATGAACACAAACAACAGCTCGCATAGGGACAACACTGAAACTGATTCAATTATGAATTCTTCAAACAACATGACATTAGGCTTGTCTCAGATCATTATTTCAAACAAAAATAAGAATAAACACTAGTCCAATATTCAAAAGTGGCTCCATTTTGATGACTCATAAAATATGCTAACAAAATGATCATGACAGTGCCATCATTGACATAAATAATTTTGAACTAATTCAATGTGTCATGATACCTTATCCTCCTCCTTTATATATAACAACCAAGAAAGCGATTTTAACTAAGCAGTGTTAGAAACTAGCCAAAACAAAATAAAATATGGAGTCTAAAAGGTTTTTTCTGGTTACATTTATGCAAATACTTGTTTAGTGATATAGAGGAAAAAGGAGGTACGTAACGCTGAACATTTTGCCTTTGGAGTAGGGGTACTGATTGTTGAATTTTTAATAGAAACACAAACACTATCGTTGAACATTAGGACATGAAATTGCAGCTAGGCGTCCAAATACTCCATACCATCATCTTCCAGTTTACCAATCCGACCGCTTTTCGATCATCTCCACCAACAAAATCCAAATTATACAAATAGGAACCATGGCAACTAAGCAAACGAACACCAAAACAGGCCCAAATATCCAGAGCAAAACAGGCAGCCCACTATAAAAAATCATGTTCCCCACGTTATTCAAAATACATGCCCTCTCCAACAACCCACGCACATAAGCAACAGTCAAGACCGACCCAAGGTCCCCTCCATCATGGACTCCACGACTACTATCATAAGGCGTGTTGATGGGGAAATTGAACTGGTTGATGAAGCAAATAGAGAGCGAGTAAAAAAGAAAGATGAAAGGAAAAATAAGCTGAAGCAGCACGTATTTTATTGCCACCGTGACTTCTCCATGAGCTCCGAGCACATGGGTTGTTTAACGCTATAAGTACTGCTTATAATGGTGGCCAGTGCTGAACATAAAAGGATCGACGTGGTGGCCATTAACGTCAACCCCATTATCATGTTTCTTATGGTTCACTAATTAGAAATGCACAGGTAAAAGTGAGGTTGCGTTCCTAAAATATATGGTGACTGGTAATTTAATGTTTCGTTACTGCAGTATTCAGAATACCCAACTGCTATGAGACTGTCACCTGGCCAAAGGCCATGAATTGTAAATGTATAGCTGTTGGCACCATATGACGGTGGCCACTACACGGCCAGCACGTAGTGATCAAACGCCTAGCCATTATCTTGTTTCCTAATACACAAAGTGACACCGAACTAGCTTGAAAAAAGAAAGACGACTGAGAAATTTAAATGCAGATTGAAATATTAAATGCAGGGATGTGATGCTTCTGTACTGAATATCATCTCCAAGAGATGATGCTGAGAAAGACGCAGATGATAATTTGTCTCTGGCTGGAGATGGCTTCGACACTGTTAACAAATAAATTGTGCATAAAATCATTTTATTTTCTTTTTTCTACTTATTAAATTTCTAATCGTGCATAAAATCCAAATAAATTGTTGCTTTAATGACGCAAATATTAGAATTGAAAAGAGCGTGCAGCTTATTGTTTATTATCTTAAAATTTTCAACCATTTATCTGTTTACTATAATGTGATCAAAAATGCAGTGCACACACACTAATTAATTAAAACAAAATTTTAATTAATTAAAACTGTTTTCACACATCAAAGCAGTTTTGGAATATTAGAAACAAACACATCAAAGCAGTTTTGGAAAAGAAATTCAACTTTTGAGTCATTACCCCAGGAATATTGCCAGTACCAGGCCTTCGTGTGCTTCTTGAGGAAGCGGACATCTCACATTCTCCAATAAGCTGCATGTAAAGAAAGTTTAGCTCGTCGTGAGAGAGCTCCCTACCCTGACTCTCGGTCATTTGAGCAACTCGCTCATTGTATTTGGCCTGTAATTTACATAAAAAGTTAGGTATTGTAATATTGTTTAACATAATTAGGAATTTGTAAATTATAATTCAAAACTTTTGTTGATTACATACAACAAACTGTTCCGAGTACTCATCAACCCATCCCTCATCAATAGAACCGTTCGGTTTCTCAACAAAATGTGCTCGAATGTACACCTGCATGTATGTCGGTTTTCGACCTTGTTCTTTCTCCTAAAAAATAAAAATAATTTATCATGTGTTTATTTGGATTGTACACTATTATTAGTTAATAATTTAAACAATTACCATATCGTTCATCCATTGTGCCATTGATTTAGAACCACATCTATGTGGCCTTGGATTGCTATTGTGAGCGATTGAGTTCTTTTGAGAAAGCTCCTTCACATCCTCCCTCTCCCAGTAGGCTAAAAACTGTTGTCATACCTCATCTGTTATACAAGCATTCTTCTTTTTATACCTTTTCATGTCTCCAATAATCCACCTATACTTCAAAGAACACTTTTGATCCCATAATCGTTTGACATCAGCAAAAGAAGTGGTGGGATCCCAAGAGTACAATGACTACACAAGAATTTGGGAATCGAATAAATAAACTGAAAAACTTAATCATGAATGGACTAAATATTGCAACATCCTGAATTTCAAAATTATTTCACCTTAAACTCTTCAAACCAATGATCCTTAATATTAGCAGGAATCATACTGAAACAAGGCCAAAATGATGTCAAACGGGCCTTAAGCATAGCAGATATTGTACGAGACGTCGAGGCACTATTCGCGAATTCCCAACTGTTAATGAACAAATTATATTAAAGTCTGTAATGCATTATTTAAATATACAATAATTCAAAAGTTCATAAATTTTACTTACTCGCCATTCTCCCTATAATAGATATACATGGTGCTGACTGAGGAAGTCGATCCAGTCTGTGACATATGTCCAGATAGCCCAGGGGTGCCTTGATCATGATCACGTCCATCTGAAGGGGTGGGTTGTTGATCGACAAAGGGTGGTGCTAGTTCGATCAAACCCAAACCACGTCCACTATCACTACGACCACCACTACTACTACGACCACCACTACTACGACGACCACCACCACGAGAACTCATATCTATTACATGAATACAACATTTGCAACTATATACACAAGATAAGCTAACATTTCAAAATGAAATTTGTGAACTTTATTTAAGACAAGGTTTGAAAACATACATCAAATGACATAGAATGTAAACCAATCGAGCAACTAAAAACAAATGCGAACAATCATAATTAAATATACATGCTACCAATCTTCATTATCATCATCACTCTCAATATTTACACTGTCATCTTCAAGCTCACACTCATCTTCTTCTACTTCAATTTGCTCATCATCATCTTCATCTACTTCGACCCCATCATTAACGTCATTAATTAGAGATCCTATGTTCTACTTGTTGTACAATCTCCAGTAGTTCATTAGGTTCTGGATCATTTTGATATGCCAAATTGTCGGTTATGACCATGTTTGAGTGAAATGACCATCTCGGTTTTGTTTTAATAACAGCCCACCAATCTGAACGACTGTTGTCGATAGCAGGATAGGGTGTGAAATAAACTTGTGTAGCTTGTGCTGCCAACACAAATGGATCATACCCTAAATATTTTTTTTTGTGGTTTACTTCAATAAGAGGGTAATCCTTATGTACGCGTTTTACTCCAATATTCGGCCTACTATCAAACCATCGACATTTGAATAGAAATGTTTTTAACTCCGGCACCACCGAGTAAGTTAACTCGATTATTTCCTCAAGTACACCATAATAATCCTTTATGTCATCATCGTTGTTCCCACCTTTGATACAAACTCCGCTATTAACAGTTGTTTTTTTCTTTCCATATTCTTCGGTGTGAAACTTAAATCCATTTATAAACATTATTGGACATATTCTGTAACTATTACACGGACCAAATGCAAGTTTCCTATAGCAAATGTCGGTGATGTTGTTCGTATCAACCTATCAATTTGAATCTAGTACACAAGTTAATATATGATGAATACCGCAAGGTTAAAATACATGACTTATCATACTTACATATTGTTTAAACCATACCTCGAATTCCTTACAGAGTTCAACATTGGGATATTCACTTTCGAACTTGCTGTTTAAATCAAATATACATGTTAATATCTAAGGAGTATTGTGTGTAGCTTGAAAAGATTGACAATAATTTAGTTAATGAATAATCAAATTATTATAGTACCTTATAAGATCAGTTAATTCATTGCAATTAAGAAGCACAGTTGCCTTGGCTAGATTATAATCCTTTGTTGTAGCGAAGCCTTTAACATTCTTCCAAGCTTTTGAATTGAAATGAAAAAGAGAACTTTATTGATACTGAATAGTTTGATACAGATTGAAAAGATAATAATCTCTTTGTTACAATGCTGTATAAATAAGTAGAGTTAAAAGCTAGACTGGGCTTCTAGAATAATAGCCCATGTCCATTAGTAGAGGGAATGAAATGAGAGCCTTTGATATTGGGTGAACGTTGAGATGAAGTAATTGCAGTGGCTTCTTTTATATAGTGATCTGTACTGAAAGTATCTCATTCTCTTATATTCCCCCTCAAACCTAATGTCGGCTAGGGTTTGTTTGAGAGAGATGAGATCGATCTTCTCCAGAGAAAAAACATGAATAGAACTAGATCGATTTGAGTCAATCTTAGATATGATTGCTATCTCCTTCTCTTCTAAATCTTTAGATGTGTTGAAGGTAGAGATTTGAGCAGAGAGTATCAAGAGGCTGGCGAAGACGTTGCTTTGAGATGCTCGTCTTCGTCAGGTACTTGAGTAGTTTCTGGAATGTACACTGGAACTTGAGACCTTTGGCTGAAGTCAGCAACATCGACATTCAGTTCTCGTCTGAATTTTGTGAAGCTTTGTCTTGAGAGTGGTTTAGTGAGTACATCAGCCTTTTGGTAAGTTGAAGGTATGTACCTTACCCTAATTTTGTTTTTCATGACCTGTTCTCTGATAAAATAGAGGTCGAGTTCCATATGCTTGGTCCGAGAATGTAGAACAGGATTGGCTGTAAGTGATATTGCACTGATGTTGTCACACCAAATTGTTGCCTTGCTGTTAGTGTTAATTTGTAGTTCACTTAGTAGCGATTGTATCCACATAACTTCTGATGTTGTACTGGCAATGCTTCTGAACTCAGCTTCAGTACTTGATCTAGATACCGTAGATTGTTTTTTTGCACACCAAGATATTGGATTCATTCCTAGAAAAATGCAGTAACCAGTAGTGGATTTTCTATCATCATAATCAGTGGCCCAATCTGAGTCAGCATATGCATTGATATTTAGTGTTTTGCTTGGTTGCATGATTAAACCTTGATCCAGTGTACCCCTGAGATATCTTAGAATACGTTTTACTGCCTTCCAATGTTCATCTAATGGCCTTTGCATAAACTGACTGACTTTATTTACACTAAAAGAAATGTCTGGTCTTGTTATGGTGGCATACTGCAGTGCACGGACTATACTTCTGTACTGCTTGTCATCAGATATGAGTTCACCTTTGTGTTTTGATAGATGCAAATTACTTGTCATAGGAGTAGGCAGTGGATTTGCTTTGTCCATGTTGGCTTTTGCTAGGATTTCTGTGATATATTTCTTCTGGCTCAGCTGCATTTCATTGTTTGGTAGTCTTTTGACTTCAATCCCAAGAAAATAATTCAAGTTTCCCAAGTCTTTGATTGTAAATTCCCTGTGTAGAAACTGTACAGTCTTTTCAATTTCTGAATTGTTGTTTCCTGTAATAATAAAATCATCAACATAGATCAGTACATATATAATAATATTGTTTGAGAATTTAAGAAATAGGGAGTTGTCTGATTTTGTTGGATTGTATCCGAGTTTGGCAAGTGTTGATTGTAGCTTTTCGAACCACACTCTTGGTGCTTGTTTGAGTCCATAGATAGCTTTGTTTATTTTGCATACAAGACTTTCATTTCCTTTTTCAGTGAAGCCTTGTGGCTGTTCCATATACACCTCCTCCTGCAAAATACCATTGAGAAAAGCATTATTGACATCTAGCTGTCTGATAGTCCAGTTCTTGTGCAAAGCAATAGTTAAAATAATTCTAATGGTTGAGGGTTTTACAACAGGTGAAAAAGTTTCATTGAAGTCAAAACCATTCTGTTGTGAAAACCCTTTTGCCACTAGTCTTGCTTTGTACTTAAGAACTGAACCATCCAAATTTCTTTTAATTCTGTATGTCCACTTGCATCCGATTATATTTTTATGTATTGGTAGGGGTACAAGATCCCAGGTTTTGTTTTTCATTAATGCATTGTATTCTTCCTTCATGGCTGCTCTCCAATTGATATCATGTACTGCTTGTTGATAAGTACTGGGCTCAGTGCAGTTTGATACAATACTATAGAGTTTTGGTTTAAATATGCCACTCTTGGCTCTTGTAATCATGTGATGTCCAGTGTTTACAGGTTGAGCAGGTTGAGCACTGATGTCTTCAGTGACACCTTGTTGAGTATTGAGTGACACAGTGTCATTCAATACTTGACATGTGTCAGGAGTTTGACTGGTGCTAGATAGTGAAGGATCATTTGATTCTTTAGAAATGGTACCTTGCTCTTATCCCGTTTTACTTGATGACTCAGAAGGATTGGTGCTGAGGTTATTTCTCCCCTCACTATCAATAGTGCAATCAGAAGCTAACTCTTCAGAAAAGAGTGTTATTGGAGGTAATGAGTATCTAGCATTATATATTTTATCAGATGTCTTGATTGCTACATCACTAAAAGGAAATTTTTGTTCATTGAAGATTACATGTCTAGATATGTATATTCTTCCTTTACTATCAAGACACTTAAATCCCTTTTTGTTTGATGCATAGCCTAAAAATGTACAGGGTTGGGACCTAAATTCTAGCTTATGTTTATTGTAAGGCCTTAAGTAGGGAAAACATAGGCATCCAAATACCTTTAAGTTTTGATAGTCTGGCTTGACTTTAGTTAGTACTTCCAATGGACTTTTATAGCTCAGAAATTTTGTAGGTAGTCTATTAATTAGATAGACTGCTGTAAAGAAAGCATCAGGCCAAAATTTTAGTGGTAGTGATGCTTGAGCTAATAAAGTCAGGCCAGTTTCTACAATGTGCCTATGTTTTCTTTCTATAAGACCGTTTTGTTCAGAGGTGTAAGGACATGTAGTCCTATGTGTGATTCCCTTTTTCTGAAAATAGTCTTTCAGTGATAGGAATTCTTTTCCACCATCTGTTTGAATAATTTTTACCTGACAGCCTGTCTGTCTTTCTACATTGGCTACAAACTGTGTCACTGCATTGTTAGTTTCAGACTTTGCCTTTAAGAAATATATCCATACATGTCTAGAATATGCATCAATAAATGAGATATAATATTTATAACCATAATCACTGCATATTGGGGCTGGACTACATAGATCAGTAGCAATTAGTTCCAATGAGTTGTTATAAACAGTCTCAGAGTCTGGAAATGCAAGCTTATGACTTTTACCCATTTGGCAAAAAGTGCAATTATAAGAGATTGGAATTTTATTAATAGAGATGTCATTGAAGTTGTTTACAAAATGTTTTAGAATTTTTGTACTGGGATGACCCAGTTTACAGTGCCAAGTGTCAAGACTTTTGCTATTACCATCAGTTTTTAATTCAGAAACATGACACCAATTTTCCTTATGATCATCATGTCTTGCATTTGCGACATCAAATTTGTATAATCCCTTATGTTCTTTACCCTGCAATAGAGTTTCCTTTGTTAGTATATCTTTTACAAAACAATGGTTTGGGTAAAACTCAAAGTAAACATTATTATCCTTAGCAAACTGTGACACACTCATTAAATTCTTTTTAATGAGTGGGACTCTCAATAGGTTGTTGAGGTAAAGTTGTCTTGTACCTCTTAAGCTTGCATTACCAGTATGAGAAATGTGAATTGGTTTACCATTTCCTAAATATAGTAATTGTGTACCTTTGTATTCCCTGTTGCCAAGGTTTAAGTTGTTCAGATTGTTAGTTACATGATTGGTAGCTCCTGAGTCAGGATATCAACTATCATCATGTATGTCTTCAATTTTGGCCCTGTCATCACTTCCTTTATCAGTTTTGGTTTCTGATTGAGTGTTGACCAAGTTTGCACTAGGATTTGAAGCCTTTGAGTTGTTACTGCTTTGTTAAGATGGGATGAAATTAGCATCAAATCTGAAGTAACATTTGTTTGCTGTGTGTCCATATCTTTCACATATTTGACATCTTGGTTTGTTGTTATAACTCTGTCTGCCTCCTCTGCCTCTGGGCCTATTGTACTGACCACCCCTTTGATTATTGTTATTTTGATTTCTTGCTGTATTGCTGCTTTCTTGATTTCTGTTTCTGCCATTGGCAATGTAATTGATAGAATGATCTGAGTTGGTTGCCTTCTTTTGCTCTAGTCTTCCCTCGTGAGAAAGAAGTATTGAGTGGACATATTGTAGTGATGGTAATACTTCATTGGAGGATATTACCGCCACCACTGATTCATATTCTTCATCAAGACCATTTAATATAGATAGAACTTGCTCTGTGTCAGATACCTTGTGTCCAGAAGAGGCAAGTTGATCACATATTGTTTTGGCTTTTGAAAGATATTCCCTCATGCTTAGATTATCTTTCTTTAAGTGATGTAGTTGTCTTTTGTACTGCATGACTCTTGCAGCAGATTGAGAACTGAACACTTGTTCAATAGTATGCCATATCTCATGTGTAGTTTTGCATCCAACAATTTGTGGCAATAGACTTGCACTAATAGATGATATCAGCCATGAACTAATCAAGCTGTCTTGTCTCTGATGAGTTACATAATCTTTATTGCTTATGAGTTTTCCATCTTGATCTGCAGTGAATTTGGGTGGTATGCTTATGGTTCCAAGAACATAATCTTCAATTCCATATCCTCTGACTGCAGTTTCCATTTGGAATTTCCACAGTAAGTAATTTGATTCCTCCAATTGGACAGTGAATGCTTGACTCTGTGGCTTGATGATGGAACTCATGAGTTCTTGAGTGATGTTGGATTGAGTTTGAGCAGTTCTTGGAGTGGATCTTGGTGCAGAGGTTGATGATGCAGCAGCATCGTCTTCAGCCATGATGATAAAATTGGATCAAGAATCAAGAATAGGGAAAAAGAAAGATCAAGAACTGAACTGATGCAGCCAGTTGAGTGGTGAGTGATGATTGCTGACACTTCTCGGCTTGGCACGGCACAGTGATCAAATAATAGGATCCAGTAATCGATTCTTGAATCTCAGATGATGATCTTTCGATCTGATGAGATTCCGATGTGCAGCCTATTCTCAGATGATGAGATGTTTCTGATGAGAGTATGGCAGGGCACAACGCTGTTAAGCGAGTAATGGCTCTGATACCATGAAAGCTTTTGAATTGAAATGAAAAAGAGAACTTTATTGATACTGAATAGTTTGATACAGATTGAAAAGATAATAATCTCTTTGTTACAATGCTGTATAAATAAGTAGAGTTAAAGCTAGACTGGGCTTCCAGAATAACAGCCCATGTCTATTAGTAGAGAGAATGAAATGAGAGCCTTTGATATTGGGTGAACGGTTGAGATGAAGTAATTGCAGTGGCTTCTTTTATAAAGTGATCTGTACTGAAAGTATCTCATTCTCTTATAATTCTTCCATTTACCAGATGGACGTCCTTGTTTTTTGAATACCTAGAGAACGTTATCGATTGAATCATCCACAATATCATTTTCATTGCGATGACCACGATTAAAATTTAAATTAACGTGATCATCGAAATAATGACTAAAAAATATGGATGCTTCTTCAATAATGTATGCTTGACAAATAGAACCTTCAACACGTGCTTTCTGTTTCACTTTTTTCTTTAGGTGATCCTGATACCTTAATATGAAAATGTGTGAAATTAACTATAACATGTTCTATATTTAAACATTGCGTAAATAAATATAACTATTACATACCTCTCAAAAGGATACATCCACCCATACTGCACTGGTCCCCGTAGTAACGCTTCAGTTGGTAAATGTACTGGTAAATGTTCCATGCAATTAAAAACTCCAGGGGGAAATATTTTCTCCAATTTACATAGTAATTTGGGTATATCTCTTTCAAGCTTCTGCAAATGGCTTTTAGATAGAGTTGTCGAACATATCTCTTTAAAGAATAAACTAAGCTCTGTTATAAGCATCCAAACCTTTTGTGGTAAAAGCTCCTTAAATACTATCGGAAATAGAGTCTCTAAAAATACATGACAATCATGACCCTTCATACCTGACAGTATAAGATCCTTCATATCAACGCATCGTTTCATATTAGAAGCAATTCCATCAGGAAACCTCAAAGAATCGACCCACTCTAGTAATTTTATACAACAAGTCCTATCCAGCTCATAACATGCAAGAACTTTGAAGTTTGGATGAATAGGATTAATCTTAAGCTCTGGACGATTGCAATAGTATTCGATATCTTTTCTTGATCTCAAATCATCTTTGGTTTTTCCTTTCGAGTTCATAATTGTATGAAAGAAATTCTCAAATACATTTTTTTCAATATGCATCACATCCAAATTGTGTCGAAGTTTTAGATCTTTCCAATATGGTAATTCCCAAAATATACTCTGTTTGCACCAATTGTGATAATCCCCTTTGCCAGGAATTTTGGGCTCTTTGTTTCCCGTCTCGTGTAATTTTGCATAATCTTTTACAATATCAAATACTTCTTCTCCATTCAAAAATGTTGGTAGTTGCAAATTTACAGTTTTATTTCTTTCAAAGTTTTTCTTATCACGTCTAAACGTGTCATTTGTATGCAAAAATCGACGGTGGCAATCCCACCAACACTGCTTACCACCATGCTTCAGTGTAAATGCTTTTGTTGAACCCATGCACACGGGGCAAGATAATTTACCTCCCGTACTCCAGCCCGAAAGCATCCCGTACGTGGGAAAATCGCTTATCATCCACAACAAACAAGCAAATAGTTTGAAAATTTTCTTCTTTGACACGTCGTACGTGTCAATACCCTCTATCCACATTTTCGTCAAGTCCTCGATTAAAGGTTGCAAATAAACATCTATTCCGTTTTTTGGATTTTTGGGTCCAGGAACAATTAGGGTTAAGAACATGTATGGATTTTGCATACACATCCAAGGAGGCAAATTGTAAGGTGTTAAAATAACTGGCCAAGTGGAGTATTTTTTGCCATACTGGCTAAAAGGTTGGAAACCATCAGTGCATAAACCGAGCCTAATATTTCGTGACTCCTTGGAAAAATCAGGATATTTGTCATTGAAATGTTTCCATGTTTCTCCATCTGCAGGATGACATAAAACCCCTTCCTCTCGAACTGGTTCACTATGTCATCTCATGTGCTCCGCAGTGGCATAAGACGAATACAATCTTTGCAATCTAGGAATAATCAGAAGATAATGTAAACGAGTAAAAGGCACACCTTTACCGTTACTTTTTTTCTTTTCATATCTTCCTAAGCCACAAAATTTACATTGTGAACGGTCTATGTCTTCTTTCCAATATAGCATACACCCACTTCGACATGTATCTATCTTTTCATACGGCAATCCGAATGCGGACACTTGGTTTTTTAATTGATACCAATTTTCAGCCAATCTAGTTTGCAAACCGGATGGAACCACATCTCGAATTAAGTTAAGAACGTCATTCATTAATTTTTGGGTACCGTTATTTGTGGATTTTTATAGCAACTAACCTAGCAGTTGCTGCCAACTCTGTCATAGGACATCCATCAAAAAACGGTCTTTTTGATGCTTCTAACAAGTCAAATTTTTTTTAGCTTTTGGATTTGGTTCTTCCTCTACATCCAATGAATTAGGCAGCATGGTCAGACCAGCGGCATCAATAACCATTTCAGTCGTTCTATTTTCTGTACTAGTAGATTCATCAAAATCAACGTCAATATTTATGTTATCATCCTCAACAACTACCGACATATTAATAACGTTCATCGCATCTTCACCATGATGTATCCACACATAGTAATCGTCCATAAAACCGTTTTTAGTCAAATGCCTTTGAACAATTTCATAAGGATGATGTTTTGTGGCTTTGCATTTCTTACAAGGATAACGGATTTCTGTCATGTTTGTCCCATTGGAAGATGCCACTAGCATGAACTCAGTTAAACCTCTTAAAAATTGAAATGGAATTGTTCCTCTATGCCCAACATTTTTGTACATCCAAGCGCGACGAACTTTCAAATGTTCCATCTTCTACTGCATAATTAAGATATGTTATATTATAAGATGAGTACTTATATTTTTACTATATAGAACTATGGTTATTTCATTATTTTAATTACTACCCAATTATTGTATTATTTTATTTAGATAGATATAATTTCAAATTCGTATATATATAAATACAATATTAGATGTATGCTAGTTTAACTTAAAAATTCTAATTCTTCTAAATGTTTGTGTTCTACTTTGGGTAATGACATCTGTGCCCTCGCTGCTTTTGTATTTTTATTCCACTCTCTACCGTAGAGTATGGTGTAATTTGAAGGGTATGATCGGTGCACATACTTTCTCCAGAACTGTCTGTGTATGCATGAGTGCTTTTAAAACAATTATAAATTAACTGATTATGATATAGCAATTGGATTTTTTATTTTTTTTCTAAACAAACCAAACCTTTATTTAAAATTAGACATGGATTGAACAGTTCACGTCATTTGTTTGATAAGATAAGCTGGACTTTTGAAAGGCTTATGGCTCGAAACATAATCAAATTAGCAATTTTTGACCTTTAATAAAATAAACGAACAAGATACCCGTACCTAATGCTTCAGCCTATATTCTTGTATTGATGATTGGCATCTCCATGCATTCTGATGTAAGAACTTTGGTGAACGCGAACATGATTGGTAATCTTCTGTTTACTCTATTGAGTTTAGAACTGTTGAACAAACATATACAAAACAGTTAAGTCTGTGTATCAGCAATCTCATGTCATACATCATACTCTTTGTTAGCAAATGGTTGTTTTCGTTAGGGACCATCAAATTTTCAAGGAAAAAATGCGTTCACCTAAGAATATCAATGTCATTTAAATTTCTGTTGTTTATTGCTCTATGTAAATTTTAAGTGAAACAAATTTGTTGTTTAGTAGTCAGCAGATTTATAAGCACCATATGTTGAATCATTATTTTAGGACTAGCTATCCAAATGCATTTGTGACATGCATATTTCAAGCTTGTGGTATGACTGTATAAAGTACAGTTTCTTCCTTGCATCTTTTATTATGTTTTATTTTCTTTACGTTTTTCTCATCAGTTGTCATTATTTGAAAATCTCTTGTATCACTCGTTATACTTGCCAAACATTTTGTGTTCAATCATATTAATTATCATTTTTTTACTGTATAACCGCAAATAAGGGTTTCACTTTGAAGGAGTGAGAGAGAGAGCGATTTTTCATGTTCTAAAGTACTAAAAATTATAGAAAATGAAATCATGTAATTTCCTTAAATGGAGACAGAAAGTATACCATTTTTGGGGACTAGCTATCCAAATCGGTGGAAGAAGGAGGCAGAAGAGGTGGCTAGACAGCGGAGTCAGTGACAAGGCGAAGGCGAGGGAAATCGGCTGTTGGCTGCTGTGGGCGGAGCTACTTGCTCGGGAAGGGTCGACGCATGACTGTGGGATGGTAGCTGGGTTTGGGTGAGTGATCGGTTTGCGGTGTGAGCCTTGGTGGCTGGATCTGCAAACCTTTACAAGCTTGTGGAAACGATTGGGGATTCAGGGTTTTGGTAGTTTAGGCGTAATGAGGAAGGAAAGTGGCTGATGCGTTTGTTATTGTATAATTTATTATTTAAGTAATTGTTTAAGTGCATGTGGCCAAGGTTTTCAACTTGGGATTTGAATTGTAAATCGCAAAGTTTAAATTTTAAATCGAAATGAGATTTAAATCGTAAATCGTAGATTCAAAATATCCACATTTTAAGGTTTATATACACTTTGAAGTTGATTTTGATCTTTGAACTTTAACAATTAAACTTATAACTTAATTTTCTCTTTAATTCCATTTTTTTTAACATTATAATGGAAATTACGAATCTAAATAAGTATACCTAATATGTTTGAATGTGTTTTTGATTGTGGTTTTAACTAAGTTTGAATCGAAATGTAAATCGAATCATAAAGAGAGGGATTCGATCTGAATCGGGATTTAAATCAGAGGATTTTAAGATTTTTGATAACAATGCATGTGGCTGATGCGTTTCCTACGCGATATCATTCTTTTGTAGGCCATGTAAAATAAAAAATTACTAAATGTTTAATATGTTAAAAAGACAAAAAATAATTGATTTGGATGCAAAAGTTGAACAGATATATCTCAATGCCTATATTTTGCAAATTTATGTTAACCAGGTTAAAATTTAAACCAAGTATAATCAATTATCAAAAGAAAAAAAGACTTTTACAATAATATAGAAAAACAATAACTCATTAAAAAATGTCACATTTCTAACAAAAGCAGATTTTCCGCAAAGTTTAATCAGTTTTATTTTTAAGTTTAACTGAATTTAAATTTTTTTTATATAATGTAAATTTCTTGCTTACTTTTCTTGAATCATAATTTTCATATTTCGCTATTAATTTGGTATTTCAACTTATTAAATTTAATTATTATTCTTTTTTAGTTAATTAAACATCTAAAAGTTAATTATTATAATTTAAATTTAATATATATATATATATATATACATATAATTTTATTTTAGTTTCGAAAGTTAATACGATTTACTGAAAAATTAAATTATATATTTTTATAATATAATTTCAAGTTAAACTACAAAAGTTAATGATTGTCTAGCGTAGGTAAAGCGTAGAGAAATTCCAACCTCTTTCCTCCACGGGCGTAGGGAATGCGTAGGGAGAACAATAAGGTGTATGGAATGGGTAGGCAATTCCCTACACATTCCCTACGCCGTAGTCAATTGTTGGAGAACCTGGTGCGCGTAGGAAAAGTGTAGGGAATTCTCTACGTCGTCCCTACCCTTTCACTATGTTTCCACGTTTTCCCTACGCTGCGCCTACGCGGCGTAGGGATGGCGTAGGGAATTCAGGGTTGGAAAACAACCCTCTTTTTTGTAGTGTATACATACTAAGTTCAAAGACGGAAATTGAACAACTTAATGTTCAAACAAATTACATAACAAGGTTGAAGAGATCATCAAAATTATTAAATTGGCTATTTACAGCTCATATACTGTAAGATTCATACCTGATACTTGAATAAAATCTCCATCAAAGGAAATGTTGCAGAGGCATTCAACCTGGTCGCTATGTGAAGTGCCCGACATGCAGCAAAAGAGTTATCATGGTACCTGACATTTCCAGTGGCAAGAATAAGCACAACTAAGATATGGAATGCAACTGACCTCATATGAATTTCAGGGCAGTAAGTAATCAACATTTTGAATGATAGGTATACAGCCTGTTTTATGCACAATCAATATACAACTTACACTGCATGCTCATATCGTTTAGAGCATTACAATTCTTTTTTTTTTGCTTTTCTCATAAAAGTCATTATGCTTGTCAATAAAAAAGGTTTGTCTTTTTTTTTAAAAAGGTTTGTCTTTTTTTAAAAAGAAAAAGTAAAAAGAAAAAGAAACATACAGGGCTCTAATGCTTGAAAAATGCTTGAATAATATCTCACTAGTTCATCAATTCTGGGAATGGAACTGTAATGATCCATTGTTTAGTAAATAAATAAATAATTTGACATTAAATAAAATAATAAAAACATAAATAGCTAAAATAAACCTGAATACTTTAGTTAGAACACTGGGCAAATAAGGAAACAATTTCCATGTAAACCAATTTACAATCAATATTCAAGAGACTGGTTAGATTAGTAGACAGTGGAATTTAGTTAACCTGGCCAAATCGCAACTAATTTAATTAACAAAATAATTAAATTAATATTTATACAAAATAAGTTAATCAATAAGTATATGAATACTGTAAACTAAAAAAGTTAAATATGAAGTAATAAATAAACATTTGTTAGTGTTATAAATATTTATAACTAATCTGTATTGTTCATTTATGTCTTATATTTCAATCAAAGATAAATTACAAATATTGATTCAATTAGTTAAACAAGTATATGTGTAATTATATTAAAAATAAATAATGAAATCCGAAAGTTAATTAATGGATGGAGCCAGTATTGAGATTCCATCCTTAGAATATGACATGCAAAGTTATATTATCCTTGTACAACTGATTTTTCAGCAAAACAATAGTTGGGCATAGTTAGCTAAAGAACTCAAAAGGATATCCATACAAAGGGTTAAGAGACAGCAAAATCATGGTTATAACACAAACCTATTAATCATGAAACGTCAGATGTAGAAATGACTTGCAGTTAAAAGTACTTTTACAATGTAACTCACATTTGGTAATCTTTTAAGGATGTTGAACAAATACGAAGGGTGCATCAAACATTTTTGGATTATTTTTTCCATAATTCACCTGTATTACTTTGTTGCAGCAAGTATATTCTTTTTGTTTTAAGACCGAAGCCTTCTAGCAGTTTGAACCAACTTAAACTACTAAGTATTGATTGATTTGTAATATTTTATTTCAGTTGTGAAAATGTAAGTATTTTCTTTGAAACTGATGATTACATTTGATTAATATGTGTACTACAAATACTTGTATTGTAGCGCAAAAAAGATTTAGTTCTCAAAGTATAAAAGCTTAAATCATAGATTTCAGACCTTTAGCCTAATGACCAAAACAAAGTTTTCAGTGTTATTCATAAGCTGCACTTGAACGCCACTACACAAAATGATTGTTTTGTCACCTCCTCCAGTTTAGCACCTAATAATATGGAATCTACCAAACCAGTGCCTTCAGCAGCAAAATTGCAACCAGATTTTTTATCTGAAATGAGAACCAACTTGCTTCTGTTCCAGAATGAAAAGATTTTAAATCCATATGAATTATTAGATTACAATCCGCTTCCAAACTTTTATGTCGGCCCACTCATTAGCTCCTTTCAACATTTATGACACCAATCACTTACTGGTATTTAACAAAAATCTAGCATGCAGATTATGCCTTCCAGGTTGTGAATGGTGATTAATAGAATTTCTAATACTATTGGTAGGCACTAAAATACTAGCCTCTAAGGCTCAGGTGGAACTAATAATATGCTACACCCACAAAAGTCCTAATAATATGCATTAGTTTAAAATCTGCAATCTTAATGAAACTGAGAGTTATAAGAAAAACAAGCAACTGCAGATCCATCCAGATTTCGCAAACCCAAACTAAACTATTTACAAGATAATAGCATATCATATACTAGAATACCCAAAGTGAAATTACATACCTAACAATTTTTATAAGCACAATTTAAAACTCTAGGCTCATGAATTGTTAGTGTTTGCTTCCCAATTTCTCTGTACATCATTTCTTCTTCTGCAATTATAAAAAATCTGTTAATAAATCAATTTCAAATGATTTTATCCCAACTTAATAGATCGCGCCAGTAAAGACTGAAGCCAAACAAAGCGCAGTCGAACCAGAAGGTACCTGGAGCGAGACGAGAAGCGCAGTCGAACCAGAAGGTGAGTCTCGAGAGGAGTAGCATTCGAGAAGAGGAGCGGGTGATGTAGTTGCGGTCAAATAAAGAGGAGGAGCGAGATGATAGGCGGAGTCGAACAACGACGAGAGGAGCAGCGTTCGAGAAGAGTAGCCTTCGTATCAAACAAACTCTCGCAATGGAATAGGCTTTTATTTGGTTTAGGGGGATTTAAAGAGGAGAGGGAAGGGGAAAATTGACCGGAGATAACGGAGGCGAAAGTTTCATAGGTAGAAGACGCGGTCTAGAGGGAAAAATTTGGGGGAGAAGCACAAGGGGAAAAAAACGAACGGAAGAAAAAAACGAAACATGGGCAAATTTATTTTGGCTTCAGAGTATTTTATTTTGGCTAGTAGAAGTAGGCAAACCTCCCTACGGTCGGTTTGATTAAAGATCATGATTTTTTTTTTCTTTACATTTATTTCGTCAACTATAGGACAATATATACATTCATAATATCTGCAAATTTAGGTGGTCATATATTCAAGTTATTTATGTGTGGTGTTTTTACAGTATTATAAGATTCATAAAAACAAAAACAAAAATTAGCATCGATAATTTTGGACCGACTAATAAATCATTATTTATAAGAGCAAAAATTATCTCAAATATAATCAATACCAATCTCCTCTTGATACTAAACATAAGCTATGATCAATATTATTTTCAGGCACCATACCAAATCGATAGCGAAATTCATAGGTTTTAAATTCTAAAGCAAAAAATTTCACAACAAATTAACTAATAACAGGTTATGGGTTCCAAATAATCAATAAATAAAATATAGTACACAAAATAATATTCAGACGATCAGTAAAAAAACATATATTACTTGCAAATTAAAGGCTTTCAGAATTAAGAATAAACTAGAATCATAGAGTAAAGAAATATGGAGGCGTACTTTAAATTGTTATTGTGAACAGGAAGGAGAAAAGATTTGTGATTATTCTTTAGCTTTTTAGGTAAAAGTTTGAGAAGAAAAGAAGTCTCTAATATCCTTTTATATACGCAGGATCAAGATATTGCCAGGTCAATATCTTTTAAATGAATATATTTCAAGTAAGATTTTATATGGTACCATATAGTTTGGTTAACCAATGTTAACTCTATATAAAATTTCATGTTGATTTTATATGTTTTGAATTGGTGGGATGTAAAGTAAAAGCGCAGAATTTGTCAAAATATCTAACGCAGAATATATGGTAGAAAATCTCAGATATATTTATTAAATACTTAGTGAAGTTACTTGCCCGATATATATGAGTAGATATGTCCAATCAGATAACAAATAGACTACATTCAAATTCACTATTTTAAACTTGCCCGATATAATTGTTAGTGAGGAATTCTTTTCCAGGTTTTCTACTATTTTTTCCCTCTGCGGATTAGTTATCTTTTTACAATTCCTCTGAAATTTCTGTGCGATTTTTTTAGATCTATTTACAACCTTTCTATTACGCATCAATCTTCAAGTTATATGACTAATTTCTAGGCTACGTTTTTTTGAAAAACTTGAAGTTATATACGGTTCATATAATTTCTAACAATCCTTCATGATTTTTTCTTTCCATTGTGTTAAATCATATTGCTTTAATCAATTTTGGGAAACTAATTATAATTAGAAGCCAAAGTTTGATTGCTAAAGATGAAAATTACAAACGGCATGGTTATTTATTCATCTAACCAGCATTACTCTCAACAGCACGCATGATAAATTTAATGGAAAAGGCAAGCAAAATACCTTCGCTTCCACCAATTTTTCCATGGCTCATGTTTTTAACTCCGGAGGATGATAAATACCCCAACGACTCAGAAGAGAAGGAAATTGAGGAGATGAAAAAAGATGAAGTCGATGCTAAATCCTCAGGAAGAATAACTTTTTATAGTATAAGCCATGATGGGTATTACTACATTACAGGTGGAATTGCTGAAACTATACAACATGGGGATTGTCTATCATGTCCACAAGGATGGTTACTGATACACGATCCAAACTCTTTGGATTGTTGCTTATTGAATCCAACGACAATGCATAAGTTTGGTTTGCCTTCTTTATACCTGGAATGTTCCTTGGATGAATGTCAGCTTATATTGTCTTCATCTCCAATAGAACAAGGATGCATTATTACGCTTCATGACGAGCTCAATCACTGCTTTGTGTCCTATCAGATTGGATCATCATCTTCTTCGTCGTCTACATGGGCGGTTCATGACTACCTCAATCACTTGGGTGAGGAAGAGGAGATCACGTTCATTGCAGCTTCGGATAACAAACGTTTTTATGGATGCACATTACAAGACAAACTTGTTGTTATAGACTTCACTCCATGTTTCAAGATCGGTTTCATTGAAACTAGATTCAGCAAAATAACACCCGCTTGGCGCCAACGAGAATGGCTTGTCGGAACGTGCAACGAACTGTTCCTTGTAAAAAGGTATCAGACAATGTGGTTGGAGAATGTGGTTGATGTAAGGGTATTTAGCTTGGACAAAGCAAATGACACATGGATTAGAGTAAAAGGCATAGGCGATCATCGACTTTTCGTATTAGGAACTAGAATTGCCAGATCATGTTTGGCGAAAGAAGCTGGGCTGAAAGGAGATTGCATTCACTTTTTAGAAGATGACGGTATTAGTATGAATGTTTTTGACATTAAAAATGGAACGCTTCGATTTAAACGCCTGTGCTCTCATTCTTCCATGTCAACCCTTTTGATATTTCCTCCAATTTGATTCAGTTTAGCTTTAGAAAATTGAGTGACAAAAATAATTTTTTGCGTCTGCTTGCTGGAGTTGTTAATGTTTAAAGTTATGCATGAACTCTGATCATCAAAAGTACGTTTTTGGCCTCTGTTTTTCTAGTACTTAGTATCAAATATATGCAGGAATACTCAATTTTGTATCATGCCATATTCTTGAATGTCCCGTAATCAACCAATTCTTACAATGATGACCAGTGCGAAGCTATATTTTTTCTATCAACTTTCAATCTATTTGTCCTCTGTTGTAGTGATATTATTTTGATGATAACTGATTTGAGCATTAGATTGTATTCATTGATTGTTGAATGCTGTAAGAATTCCAAACTATAATATTTTGTTTTTGTACCAATTCCATAATATATGTTTTAAGGTCATCGAAGTGAATAGATGTATCAACCTGACATGCTTGCCGAATTAACACGCCATTCTTAAAATTCCACTGATTAATTTAATTAATATAGGTTGTAGAACCAAAGATCCATTATTCGTTTTGTATAATCAAGTTTACAATGTACAATAGCATTTTTGTTTGACCAAAATATCTTGTTGTTATTGTTCTTGCTGCTGCTGCTGTTTGTGAAAATTTTATCTATGCTATGCGAGAATGGTAAAATTTTATATAATGCTTTTGAAGGCGTCCTTGGCGTTACAATGAAAATCATAAAAATCATGTTGTAAAAACAAGGTAGAGTGCTTTATGAACCACCCTTGTTAGAAACGTTCATCATTGCAAAACAATAAGTGCAAGGCAAATACACCAATACATGTAGGGATGGACACAGGTTGATTTGGTGCGGTTTGAAGCTCAAACCGCTTCCACACCCCATCAAACGGTTAATCAAGAATACGGTCTGGTTTTGGTCCAGTCTCGTTTAAACTCATATTAAATATGAAATAAGAGAATTGCTTCCATCAACAATTAATTTACGAAGGCAATAGTGTGAAGCTTTTACACTTAAAAGATTAAAATACACAATGTCTGAAATGAAAGATTAGTTCTTAATTGTATGAATATCTCAATATGACATTTAGCTACAAGTAAGATTTTTTAGTAGATTAACTGATCATCAACGTTAATTAATGCATAACCATTGAGTAAAATAACTAGAATAAGATTATAATTAGCATTTATCCAAAAAAAATGAGATGAAAAATAACATACTAAAACTACAATTTCTTCCTTTATGACAACGATTATTATTAATATAAACTGAAAATAGAATATATATCGTTATAATATAAAATGAGATAGAAGTTGTTTATATTTTATCATAAAATTATTGGTGTAAATATTCGGTTTGGTCCAGTTTAATATGGTCGGTTCAATCGTTCAAACCGTAACCGAACCGTATCGATGAAGATCGACCTGGTTTGAAGTATTTGATTTGGTTAGAAGATTCGGTGCGAGTTTCCACACCGATTTTGTGATCCAGTACGAGCTACCGGTTTCCATATTGTGGTACGACTTATGCCCATGCCTTTAGCAACTACTATATTTAATCTAAAGTAGTCCTTAGGTTCTAACATATCACCATGATCAAATGGAACATTTTTAAATTCCGATGTTATGTGCATAGGTGATACTATGATACAAATTTGTCAAAATTCATGGTGGAAGCATTGTTCTGTATCATATTACATAATTAGCATGCACAAAAGAAATATGTTTATGAAGATTTATTTTTTTCCTAAAAGAAGTGTTTCTACAATTTATTTTTTCCTAAAAGAAGTGTTTCTGCAATTTCAAAGCCCACAACCACAAATTTATGACATTATAGAAAACAAAACTATTTTTGTAATAATTTCAAACGGAGTGTATTACCGATATAAGTTTTCCTTTGAAACCTAGTTTGTAAACTTTTGATAAAATATTTTGCACCATAAGCAGCAAGCAGGAGAGGACATAAAACTTATGTTAAACTTCGGATGAACCACCGAAACCAATATAAAACATTTTTTATATGGATAAATAGCAAATATAATTAAATATAATTCTTAAACCAAATCTTTTATGACCTAGAATAGTACTTTATTCATAATATTTGTGTTGAACATTGAATGATTTGAATATATTTGTCAGGGCTAAAAAATATACCTAGTTACCTTCTCATAGGATACTTATTTGAACATATTTTCAATTCAAAATGAATTACATATTGCAAGTAAACAATGATTTGAGTCATGCCAAAAGTGCTACACTCAAACATAATAGATTGGAAAACAATTTCATGTTATTCTAAATTTAGTGGCATAGAAATAAGGAACTTACACCACCATAACTTCAAAATACAATGCAGATTTGGCTATACAAATGGTCCTTACATACTTTGTACCATTAGATCATCAAACTTTAGGTTAATATACAATTATTATCTGTGAACCGGTCAACTGTCATGATGTTCATGGTGTGAAATGCACAAAAATTTTATCCAATAAAATAATAATGTATCCATCATAATAATAAAACAATAGAATTTTCCATAATAATAATCACATAACACCGTTTAATTCCATTCTTTCATGACTGTTTTACTTCTTGATTTTGATCCAGATATACAATAGTCAGTCATTTCATTATGGGTAATGTCATCTTGCTCCTCTCACTGATACTTATTTCCCTTTTTCCTGTTGCTTCGTCATCCAGTTGATGTCACTGATGTCTTTATATTTTCAGCAATCGTTAACAAATGAACATCAAGTATTTAATTAAATTATATAAAAACATAAGCTCATACCACATATCCCTCTGTGTTTCATTTTGCTTTCTTCTTATAAAAAATCCTTGCATACTTTGATCAAGGTGGTAAACTATTAATTCGTATTGTTATTTCTACTTACAATAGGAATATTATGGCACATATGTGGCGACTTTGATCACCTGACCATCATATGCAAACACCAAAAACATCTCAATAGGCTTATAACCACGTTTCCAAATAGAAGCCTCAGCAATCATATCAGGTTGCTTAAAGAGAAACGTGTTGCTAAAACAACAAATCCTTACTAAAGTCGATTTTTTTTTAATTATACATCAACCGTCGCGAGGCTTTGAAATTTACGAATACCGCATTTTGATTGTACAGTTCAGAAGTCACAAGACACTAACTCAGGGTATAATAGCTAAAGCGCAGATGAGAATGTAAATGGGTGTGTCATGTTTATGTAAAACATATTCTATACATTTTAACAGAAAATTTTATGTATTATTACTCAAATAAATTAACATATATTAAATTATTAGCTAATATGTATTAATCTTTACGTGCAAGTCATATGTATTGGAAGCTTTGTGTAAAGTTTTAATTATGGTGATATATATATAAGGATAGAATTGCTTATAGGTTATAATATCATAATATCCACTATCCGATATGAAGAGATTGTTTAGAATTATCGCTATTCAATATGGTCATACCAATGCCTGTTATTTCAAAACGTTGAGCTTTTATTTTCACACATCAAATATTCGTCTGCACAACAATACGAAATGCAAACAATAATAACGGTATCTCAAATTTTGTAGGGTAAGGGAAAGCTTATCCAATATCAATGCTCAATCATTAAAAAAATTAACACACAATATTTGACATTGGAATAATTGGTGTGTATCCACACTGAAACAAATTTAGACCAGATATAACAGGAGCAGGTTATATCATTATCCTTTAAAAGTTTATGTTTACTGAACTGAATTTGTTATGCAATTAAATCTAATAATGAAGTAATAGCGTATGCTATATATACTGGTATATAAACTCTTCAGATATATCCTATATTTGATGTGTTTTTTTGAACCTATACAAAATATTTTGGATGAGTAAAATGTATTTGTGAGCTTTAGTGTCCGCAAAGTACTCGAGATCAAAAGTATTTAAACTTGTGGACACTTACAAAGTTGATAGAAGGAAGATTTGAGAAATTAATGGAGATGTTATTTATAAAGTGAACCTTGAAAACGTTAAGAACATATTTCATTCACCACATGTAGGATGTGGAGTGTTTGATTTCGAGGGAAGAGCAATATTTTACTTATAAGCATATGTTTTGTTCATTAGAAAGGTTTTTGAAAGTTTTCCTTTAAAAGGATCCACCTGAATGAAAGTTTTGTGTGAAGTGCATTCTATAAGTAGTAGTAAAATATTTCTAGATAACCAAGTTATTAATCTTCATAACGTGTACGTATAATTATTAAATTATAGCCCAAGTAAGAAATAAGTATGTGGAAAAGGCTCTTGACTACCTCTAATTGCAAAGATTATACAGTGTCCAATTAATTCTCAAGGTAAAGACGTTAATCTTTCAACTTCTATGCTTATTGCATGTTTCAAGCAACTTAAGATTGAAATTGAACTTGTACATGCAAATATAACACTGCATATTCATTTCCTTTCTAGGTAAATATGACAAACATTTTAAATACATAAATATCAAATAATAAAACTATATTTGCTTCAAGCATATAAAACCTTAAATTTATGATAATATGTCATTATAAAGGTGACACATGCCGCTTCAAATATTGGTGGTTGTATATTACATTTCAGATAATATGGACTGGTTGACTAAGTAGATATTAAGAATGCGTTGGTTAGTTTCTTATGATGCACAATCATACAAATTTCACTGTTATAATGTTTCAAAATTTTCATCATAGGGTTATACAAAAGAATTTTTTATTGGCATCTTACGTACCTATTTTATCAGTAGCTGTAGTGTTAATATTTTTCTACTTAGTACTCAGTGAAATGTCACGTTAGATAAGAAAATAATCACTGAATTATCTAATTTACATATAACCAACCAAAAATTTATGAATGCACAAAGTATTAATACAAACCTATTAATAAGATTACTCTTATTTATCTACACCCTCCAATCACTATAAAGATGAGTGTTTCACTTAAATAAAGTACCATTCTTACTATAAAAGATTATCTTGCTAAGTACACAAACATTTGATGAATCAAATAAAGTATGGGATTTGGTTGGCTAGAGTAATTTACAACATGAACATGATTGTTTGGTATCAGATTTATCATGGAACTTTTGTTGGCCTCATGCAATTTATCCACAATTTTTTGAGTCACAAGGAGAGTGCACAACTTCTAATTAAAGTGGCATGAACAACATTTTTTAAAGAGCATGCATCTACAAGTCTTATATTTACAATGTAAAAAATTTACACGTATTACTTTCAATGTTCATAGGTTACTGCCATAACATGAGATTCACTTGAATTAATGTTGTAGCATCAAAATTTACATTTGTAAGTAATCTATCATGAATCCTAAATGGCATTGGAAGGTCCAATGGATTATTAATTATCTTTTGCATCATGGTCTTGGATTTAACACATGATTATTAACATATAATTAGTAAATAATTGGAGAATTCATGTTACTTACTATTTATTCAGTTGGGGGAAAATGCGATATTGTAATCAAGTATCAAACAAAGTTCTTTTCATGTTCATAGAGATCTTCGCATTTTGAGGTAAAATTTCTTGGAGTAAAAGATAAATTAAAATCCATGATGGAACTGGACTCTCCTATAAAGCAGTAAACTGATGAATGAAGCAGTGTATTCTAACCAAAGGGGAAACAAATGGTTAGTGACTTGTATGGAGTATTTCGTTAGAATGGTCTAAAGACATGTGTTTCATGTGAATTACATGTAATTACTTGGATAAATTGTCAATTAGACAAATACGATCGTAAATTAAGAGTAAGTAAACTATAATAATACGAGCTTTTGTATAAAATATTTTTTCATACTATTTACGGAATATTGTATGTTATGTGGTATGATAATAAGTAAATGATTTAAGGTCTATATCAAATAAGACATGGAGAATATAAATTTTAGAACTGTACACACAAACTCTGAATAACCATAATTTATAGCTATATCATTTATGAAGTATACTTGAATCGTTAAATTATAACCAGTGACTCCTAAAGAAAATGCAAACTTTATAAGCATATCACAACGTAAATTCTTAGATAATTTATAACCCATAATTTAAAGAAAGAAGTAGACATTCACTTTTGGGCGCATATTATAAATTTTCAAATACATAACACAAAATGTTATCAAAATGTTCGTTACTTTTATTTAAGAACTTCAAACAAATGAATATAATTTAGACTATTATATGTCACTTGATTATGCAGGCTGCTAACTAAAAAACAAAAGTAACATATTATGACATATGTGCAAAACATTTTTTGCATTTCATGGATTTACATTAACCAAGTCAGCAGCGCGCGCCAATCATTTTAGTAAAACAAATATATCAACTTCGCTAAGATGTTCAGAAAAATAAGTGATATTCATAAAATAGTCTCTTAGGTAGAATATCATTAATGCCCAAGGTTTCAAATATACAGAAAAATCACCATTACTGACATCATTAACATATTCAAAAAAATATTGTCAAGGACAAAATTTTTCAGTGTTTTACACTACTAAAAAGGCAATTATTTCAACAGCATCAAGCGACGGCTTCCGACGGGCCGTCGGCGGCCGTCGGAAAATCACGATTACAGGGCTCAGCCGAGCCTTCTTCTTTCTCATTTCCATACGAAATTTTTTAACCCAAAATCGCCAAATCTCTTCCCCAAGCTTCCAATCATCAATTTCGAGCTTTCAGATCCTCCCCGGCTGCGTAATCAACGTCTATTGCTCTCTAACTTAGGTATAATCTCTTATTTTCGCAAAAAGTCTAATTTTTACCCTAAATTCAAATTTGCATAAGTTGTTAAATTAGGGTTAATTGATGATTGAAATTGTTTCCAATAGTTTCTAGCATTCCATGGTATTCCTATTTCATCTTTTAACGTGAAATTGTGAAAAACATGTATAATTTGTGGTTGTTCGTGTATATGTAAATTGTTGTGTATGCCTTGATTCTACGATTGTATATGTGTGTAGCGCTGCTATCATTGTATTGTGTTAATTGGAATAAGATAAAATGAATGCACGAGCTAGTAATATTATATTGTGCACATATTGACTTATGCAACAAAAAAAAGCGTCGAACGAGCCTTAAGTTGATGTAATACGTCGAATAAATGTGTTAAATTAAAATATATTTTTGTAAATGTGAACAGTTAGTAAAACTGTATTTTTTCGTAAAATGCGCACATCTAATTGACAAATGTCCCTTCGAGAGTTTTTGGCCCCGTCTGACAAGTGTTGTACATGATCGTTGTATAAATAGTCGTTTTTTTTCGAAAAACGGTCATTTATATTCATCTGGTACAATGTTTGTTGGATTTGTCCCTGTATTGGACAAGTTATGAACACAGTAAGCATTTACATTTTGTATACTATACTTCGTCTCAAACGGTTCATAAAATTTCGGCCTAACTTTTCTTTTTTGTTTCCTGCGTACACGCATTGTGTACAATGTAGGGAACAAAAGAGAAATGCTGCCGAAATTTTATTGAATCGTTTGAGACGAAGTAATATACGAAATGTAAATACTTACTGTGTTTGTAATGGGAAGTAGGATGCCTGACCATGGAAAAAAAATATTTTTGTACAATTTTTTGTATCGATACGTTAAAAAATAAAATGTGCCATATTTGAAAATATTTTTAAATTTGTGAAGTAGTTCTTTAAATTCAAATATTATACGACCATGAAAATAATCTTTTTCGAATTTGTATTCTTGAAAATAAATATTAAATTTTGAACCTCTCATTTACTCAAATAGGAAAAATGATTGATTATTTTGTTGATCGGAGGAGATGGATGTACAAAAGAAAAGGACTGAGGGGCTCAATAAAAGAAGATTTTTATAATGGTATAAACGTATTTGTTGAATTCGCTTTAAGTAATAACTGAAACGATCCAGAAATTCGTTGTCCGTGTAGTAGGTGTAGACATTTGAAGTATTTGTTACCAGATATTGTGAAAGTTCATTTGTGCCAAAACGGTTTCGTACCCGAGTATTATGTTTGGGATCGGCATGGAGAAGTTGTAGCAAATACTTCTGTAAAGTCTGAAAGTATCGTTAACGAAATAGTTACGACGACCCGTATAGAAAATATGGTCGAAGATGCAGCACGATCAATGTTTCCTATGGTTGAAGTTGACGACGATGATGGAAATGTTGAAGAACCAAATATTGAAGCAAATTTTTTTTATGATTTACTGGATACTGCTAAAAAACCTATTTGGGATGGTTGTAAAAGCGGCACTCAGCTGTCAGTAATCGCAGAATACATTGCGATGAAGTCAAAATACAACATCACTGAAGCTGGGTTTACGGCTGTTGTTCAAGCTGCAAAAAGACATATGCCGCCCGATAATATAATGTGCGAAAATCACTATGAAGTTAAAAAACTTATGTCGGTTTTTGGTTTACCTTATCAGAAAATAGATACATATTTAAAATGCTGCATGTTGTTTTGGAAAGAAGACGCAAAGCTTAGAAATTGTAAAATTTGTAATCAGGAGAGATACAAACCAGAAAAAAGAAGGGGAATGAAGTTCCGTACAAGCGTATGCATTACTTACCCATAACTTCAAGGCTTCAAAGATTATATGCATCTTCTGTAACTGCATCTAATATGAGATGGCAGTGTAAGAACGGAGGAAGAGGGTACGTTGACACATCCGGCCGATGGAGAAGCATGGAAGCATTTCGATAAAACGTATCCAAATTTTATAGTGGAGAGTCGAAATGTTAGATTAGAATTCTTTACCGACGGTTTTTCTCCATTTTCTCAATTTGGTTCTAAATTTTTTTCCCGGCTCATTATCATCACACCGTATAATTTACCTCCATGGATGTGTATGAAAACGCAATATATGTTTCTTACTGTTGTCGTTCCTGGCCCCGATGATCCGACACAAGGAATCGATGTATATTTACAACCGTTGATTGAGCAGCTCCAAGATTTCCTAAGTCACGAACGACCTTCTTTAGGTCGCGAACAAACTCTAAGTCGCGAACGACCTTCCTTAGGTCGCGAGCTTCCAGTTTCCTATGTCGCGAAGCAGTAGGTCGCGAAGCAAAGCTCCTTAAGTCGCGAGCCAATTCCAGTAAGTCGTGAATGTCGCTCCGCCTTCTTATGTCGCTCCACCTTAAGTCGCGAGCAAATTCCAGTAAGTCGCGAGCAGCTTCCTTTAGGTCGCGAGATTCCTTGAGTCGCGAACAAAATCCAGTAGGTCGCGAAGCTCCAGTTAGGTCGCTGATTGAATGTCGCATTTCTTAAGTCGCTGAAGTTAGGTCGATGAAGTTAGGTCGCGGACGAGCTTTCTTAGGTCGCTGAAGATCGCTATGCCGCAAATCCTTAAGTCGCGAAGCTCCAGAATGCCGCTCCAGTAGGTAGCTGCCGAGTTTCTTAAGTCGTTGTTTGTACTTCTTAAGTCGTTGTTTGTACTTCTTAAGTCGTTACTTGTATTTTCTTAAGTCGATTGTATTTGTTAAGTCACATTGTTGTAACTTGTTAATCGTGTGTGTGTTGTAACTTTCCCTATAAATAGGGGTGTATGGTCATTTGTAAAAGGAGTTGATTTTTGAATAAAAATTTGGTTTGTGCTTTGTGCCACCATTAAAATTGGAAGTTGAGTGTTATCTCTTTTCTCCATCTTCGAATATTCGAGTGCGTTCGAATCAACGAACTTGAAGCCGATTCACGGAATCTCGTGCACGAGATCAACGTCGAAGAATCGTAGATCTTCTAACGCGGTATCGTGCGCGATCAACGTGTTGAAGATAGCTAGAATCCGGTATCTCGAAAGATCAACGGATTTGGGCATTTGGGTATCTTCAATTCATCGATTCATTTTATTTCATCGAATCATTTTCCGCGAATTCATCAATTCGTGAGTGTTTGATCCTGTAGGCTGCGTCAATGGTCTAAAGCAATCTTTTATAAAGTCCGAAGTACATTTTGCATCAGACCATCCAACCGCAAAATTTCAACATAAGATTCAGCAAAGCCCATCCTACCATAAAAGCTCTATTTTGATCAATGAATCTTGTACCCGAAACCATACATTATCAAATTTCTAAGGGTGTTGCTTATCGTCATTATTCAGATAGCAATAATTATTCATAAATATTTGTTAAAGGCGGTTAATTTACTACTAAGGTACAAACTTCAGACTAATCATAATTAAAGATCACAAGTCCAATGTGAGACAAAATTAGAAATTGAAGATAAAACTAGTTTAAAAAAATTTGGGGGCATCATTTCAATTTTAAATTACAGTTGGATCCTGCTCAGTGCCATTTACATTGTGCTGTAAGTAATACATATCAAAAACTTAGGACCTGTTTGGTTTCGTTTTTAGTTTTATGTTTTGTGTTTTCAACATACAATACAAAATACAAGAAAATGAGGGAAATCCTTTTACAATCCTTAGCCATTACGACGATCAACGGAAAATGGAGGGGATGAATTGTTTTCCGTCCTTTTGTTATGCCTCAAAACACGAAAAATCAAATAAACTTGTTTTCTATTTTCTATGTTAGTTTCATTTTTCAAAATTGCGTGTTTTCCAACAATGGATAAGAAATGCGCATTTTTGTTTAGACGAAAACACAAAACTAAAAACAGCAAACCAAACGGGGCCTTAGATTCTTGACATTAACCGTTACAATTAAAATTGCTGAGATGGTACAGCAGTACAAAGAACAGAGTTATTATACAAACTGCTGAAAATTCAGGAGAACATAGAGCACAATCTAGTGCAGGTGAGGTATGTTGCGGGTTTTGGAATTTGAATGTTAATGCTTGTTGCTTGCCATTCTTCACCTACTGTTTATGATGTTTGTGCAAGTAATAACCAACCATCAACATTATCGTCTCTATATTTGCGAACAGTTGACTGAACGTATCTGTGATTGTCAACCCCATCTATAAACATGTCCGTCCATCTCTTCTGATGTGAAGATTGGAGTGTTTGTGTTTGAAATCCTGTAAAAGAATCTAAGATGTTATAGATATATCTAACAATACCCCTAGCTGCAATATGTAACTAATTCTATTGTAGGATAAGGAGTCAACAATTGCACTACGACGATGAGGTTAATTTTATCAATTTTATCGTCCTCACTTTGGACCTAAAACTTTTCAATTTTATTTTTTTAAGCTATTCATATGAACAAAAATTTAGCAGCAGTCTTCAAAAGTTGAAGGGTAAAAATTAACAGCACCTCATCAAATTTAATTATAAAGCTATGATTTGTTTATTTCCCAATTCCTTATAACCTCTCTCTCTGTGTGCAGGCGCACACGCGCATTTGAAAACAACCTACAAATACACACACATACACACACATATTTGAAAACAACGTACAAATACACACACATATATACATACACATATACATACATACATATGATTTTATTTTTAGCTTAACAATGTGGAATTCTTGCAAGTCAAGCAAAAATGGACAATATTTAATTTGAGCATTCTTTACAATTATTAAAACATTAATTTCAGTACTGTGTAGCCAAGCTCAATATATTACTTTTAGAAACCAAATCAGGTTAGCCTAGCGCCCGATTAGTAGAATTAATCATTAAGGACCTAGAACTGTCAAATCACACTATAGAGCTATCAAATTGTAAATGAAATCCTTTGTTTTTCTGAAACTGATGTTGTATGTTTTACTAAGTAATCAACAGGTATTTAAGCGCAAAAATTTCTATATATCCTACAAGGTTGCCACTTGATTGAAATAAATTTTAAAAAAGCTCTATATATATCGTTGGAGGCACGGAACTGATCATATTACAGAAAAATCATACCTTTGCAGCTCACCAAGGTAAGTTCGAGCATTTTCAATGGTAGATGGACATGCGCTTAGCTCATTCAATCTGAAAATCAAGGTTTGGTTTCGTTAACCTATGTTTAAGTCATTTCACACTTCACTTATTATCCAAAATTAATATATAAAAAAAGGCGGAACCCATTGCACGAGGCTCCCGCACGATATCGGGCTCTGAGAAGATCGATAATGCACACAACTTTTCCGTCGCATTGCGAAGGAGCTATTTCCAGACTCAAATCTAGACGCCCAGATCACCATGTGGGCTAACCGTCGCGCCAAGGCAGCAAACTGAATATGAAAGATTTATGTTTCATCATCTTCTGTAAATGTTGTTTGAACTTTTTAGGTAAATTACTAAATATATCCAGCAACAATTTCTGAGCCTCCACATCAAGCACAATGTGTTTTCCATTCCATGAAGATTTAAATCTTTGCGCATTGTTGTAGATTTAAATTTTATAACTGTAAAACGCAATGCAAGCATTTAGACATAGGAAACTAAAACATTGCTTATTGGACAGCTTCTTTTTCATATGATTGTTTCATGTTTGTTAGCTGAGTTTTAATACGATTTTTTTATAGAATGTGCATATATATGGATCTAAAAGTTTCATGTGGTCTATACCAACTACTTTAGTACCAACTTAACAAATATTTTTTGTTTAGAAATACAAAAAAGTTTTCTCACAATTAATGGTTGGTTTCTCTGCAAAAGAATCCGATGATTGTCGCTCTGGGTGTTAGTACATAATATTTTTTCAGAGAAAATGGGTGATCCTCCTTCATAAAGAGCACTCATTACTGCAAAATATATTAGACCGCCCACTCATGTTATAATAGATGTGTGCATTAAGTTACTTTATACTCCAATGTAATATGGCTTAACCATATTTCATTGGTAGTAGCGGACCTTTTGTTGGTTAGCAACCTGACATCTTAATACCTTTCGGTGGTAAGTAACTCGACGTTTTAATACCTTTTCACGGTAACCAACCTAACATCTTGATTGATTGAAGCTGAAATACTAACCGGATCAAACATAGGAAAGCAGGTGTTGCTGTCAGGTATTGTTTTTTTACTTCATCTAAAACATATACAAAGTGGCCGTTCATTTTACGTCGAACACAATTTCCAATTAAAGTCCGTTTTTCCATGACTATTAACGAAAGTCAAGGTCAAACGCTAGAAAACGTAGGCATTTACCTTCTCCGCCTATTTTCTTATAGGATACAAAGGTATAAAATTTTAATTATCAATAATAGTGGACATCATGACTATACAACAAATATTGTTTACCAAGAAGTTTTCTGCAATCTAAACCAAGGTTGGTTTCCAATTTGGTGCCTTATCGACACAATGTACGTACCAAAATTTTATTTTATACTCGGTTTGATCAGCTTATGTATTCGAATTTCCAGGTCCACAACAATGGGAAGCACATACCAATACTTATCCTACTTGATTTTAACAAACAGAATGTGTACTATGTGAGCAAGAATTTGGAAAGCTATTAACACGAACGCCAATGCAAAGTATAAACTATACATGCAACTTTCGGATGAACGGGTAATACTGAATATATATATATATATATATATTGTATTTACTGCTACAAATTACACATTAGCCAACATGTTCAATGCTCCAAATTTAGCTTCTTTTATTTCTTCAGTGATGATTCTAACAAGTTTGATTACCTATGCTTTCTTATAAGTATGTGCAAACCATTTTCCCTGTTAAACCATTGCAAGTTTTGCTTGATTAATATTCTTCAAACATCGACCTACCTGATGCATTACAAAATTTACGAGTAAATATGGATTTTGCTTATTTATGCATAAAAACGCGTTGCATTTTCCATGGTTTTAAAACATATGTTTATTTCAATTGCAGTATGTCCTGTTTTCTAATTATTGCTACCTCTACACATTGTACATTTACATGTGTGTATACATTCATACCTACATGTACATATAGATTTCAAATTCTAGAATACACACACTGATTTTTTTTGAATATAAGTACTCTTGAAATATAATCATGTTATTGGGAAATATGCTGAAGTACTATTATTTATTCCTTATTTTGAAAATATTTTGGTGCTCATAGGAACTTCACAAAAGTTTCTGGACCTGATCTAGCATCACATGCTCCATATTTTAAACATCTAAATAAACTTAGTTGCTTCAGTAAAGGGATAATGATTTCGATCGAAAACGCTGTTTCGAAGAACTTGATGAAATGATGGTTTAATTATTGTAATGGAAATTCTTTTGCTAAATCTACTTACACAACATCTATAATACATTGTTAGTAGAATGTTTATGCCCCTTGTGACTAACAAAGTTGCGTACCTATCTCTCTGCAGGTGTAGACGATTGTGGTCCTGCAACTGTTCTTCCAGTACACAGCAACTACCAGCAAATTATATCTGCATAAGAACTTATTTATATGCACTTTGCTGCAAAATGCTATTCACTTTGGTTATTATTCAATTTGTGCATGGCATTAATACTATTCTAGCAAAAAGATGCGTTTTCCTCCCTGTGAAATTAGATTTCATATGTAACGTTAAATGGCTTTAATATTGTTATGTTTATTATGGTGTTCTCAACTATCTGCAATTTCACATATATATGTAGATCTAACTTTGCCATTGAAATAAAACAACTGCTAGGGCTGTATGTTCGTTAACCTGAACCACCCTTCTGTTATTTTTATAAATATATTGAATTTGTTGTATTATGTACAGATTTTTTGCTCATCCTAAATGTACATTGTTCACAAACTACATTTCTTTTACAACGGTAAATTTACCATGGTTTAACGTTTTGATTAATACTGAATTTTCAATACTATTGACTAAATTGTTTGGTAAAGCTGATATTAACAGTTTATTAGCTTTTGCTATTTCTGGCAAATTATCGACAACACCTTCATTGGTCAAATGACTCATACCATCTGTTAGATACATTAAAATATTAAATCAACCCTCCTATATTATTTTTACCTAAGCTTTAGGTCGCTTTTAACATGAATTTGTCCTTAGTTCGATCCATTTTAGCTCCATAACTTCTTAATATATTATACAAACTTTATGTCATCTAACAATATATTTTAATCTATGTGCATGGGACGGATTAGTACTATGTTATTATAAGTTGCATAACATAGTTCTAGTTTTAACATTAAAAGTAAAAACATTATATTTTACAACGTTATCATGTGTTGTTGGCTTAACAAATATTTTAGGTGTCAAGAATCAATTTCTATGTTTTTAAAACCGATATGGCTCATGTACCCTTTGAAATTCAACAATTTATTTTGATTTTAGGACAGACCGTTTAATTCTTTATACAATTAATAAAAGATTTTGATTTGATGGACACATAACTTGAGGATAAAAGAATTGAATTTCATATGTCATGTATAATGAAAAAGAGAGAGAAATTCTATATTTCATCAGTTTCGAATGTCCCACACACTTTAAAAGTTGAAGGAGCAAAAGTCTAAGTTAAGCAAAATATATACACCTAATCAGCGTTTGCAAGACTTAGCAGCTTCATACCAAATGCTAAACACAAACTCCTTGGAATTGTAATCATCATACTCAACACTATTGGCAAAAGAGCAGCAGCAGACTCCCTTCTTCTCCCCATCATGTTCATTTTCTTGTTCTTGCGCCACAGTATCAATCAAGCAAGAAGTTTTATCAACAAAGTAAACTCTTCCTTCCCACTCTCTTACCTCTGCATGAACGATCTTTTCTTCTCCAAAAACTTTTCCAAAAACTACTTTGTTGCTAATACTATATTTCCACACAGACGATACAATCGACCTCGGATAACCCAAGAATAATGTCATATTGCCATCCAAAAAACAATTGCTACATTTGTCCCATTCCATGCTTTCTTCATTAAGCTTCAAAATAGTCAATCTGTTTCTTTTACCATCTTGGAATACCGATATGAGCTCTCCTCTCACCTCAACAAAGTTGCATGTATTTTCATTACCGATCACTTTACGATCGATAGCACCTGGTTTATCATGACAAATCCACTCATCTTTCCCTGGATTATAAGTTGCAATGTGTCCAACCAAACTGAAGCAGTAAAATAAGCCATTTCGATATATTGGAGTAGAATGTGATAACCGAAAACGATAGCTATTTTGATAGAACTCGTCTCTTATCCAATCACCATTAATAAACAAACCAATTTTTGCCACTGAGTAAAGACAATAGATTTTAAAGATGATGAAATTATCAGCCAAAGGCACCGATGGAGGAGTAGAAAAGGCATATGTCCACAGTTGGGAAGGCGACTTCAAGTTTGGTAGTTTATGTGATATTCCAGCAAGTGGATTTACCAGTAAAACTTCTAGTTCACCTTTAGAAAGGAGAAGCCAACCATTTGATTCTAAACAGAGTACTGTATTTGATATATCAACTGGGCATGGCACTATGAATGAACGATGATAAATAGGACTATAGTGTTAGAATTTGATCTTACGAGAGAAAGAGAGAATACAATAAAACACAAAAGAGCTACATCATTATCTTCCTCATCTACTATTTAAAAATATAGAAAATACAATCACTTAAATAGACTTGGGAAACACTTACCCACTAACCTATTGAATAGGTAATTGCATTATTTTAGGACACACTACTATGCTAAGAACTAGGACAACAAAGACTGAATCACAACTTCTAACACCCTCCCTTAAACTAGATGTGCTAACATCCAGTTTACAAAGCAATGAACTGCGCTTCTCAATTTCTCCATCGTCTTGCATAGACGAACTCGACCACAACTTTCATCTCTACCTGGTTGGACATGCTCAACTGTTTCACGTTGATTGGTACTTTAACCATCAACAAATACTATTGGTTTATTCTTAGGGATCCACTGACCTCTCCATTCGGGTCGTCCCTTGTATATGTCATCCCCCAACAAGTGAGAACCGCAGCTCTTCTTACTTACTTGTTGGATGACACAAAACCAAGTCTTCCTCACTTAGCCTATTTCACATGTAGGCATGCCTATCTTCTCCTAGGCATTTCATCAAACAGTTCTCGAGCGATCTCCATAAATGTCCAACTCTATAAACGGCGTTCTACACATCGTCGTTTTCAACTTCATTCAGCAGCTGCTGTTGCAGTTTCTCTATGCTGTTTCTACAGCTGCTACTACAAACCCCCTTTTTCTTTTCAACGGACAACACAACATCTCGATAATACTCAACAACATTAAAACACAACATCTCCATTTCACACCTAAACTGCCAATCATCAAGTCATCTGGCAATCAAAACTGCATTCAGCAAACTCGCATTACCCTCAACAACTTCAACAATTCTCCCACATCAAATAAACTTTTCCGACCTGCAACCTAACTACCTTGCATTCATCTCCATTTTCAACTATTACTTCTTAGTACCACCTGCACCCCAAAAACACATCAAACAAATCCAGGTTAAGCTCTGCTGCTGCTCCAACACTTCACCAACGACAGCCTAGAAGTCGGTCTCACCACCAACCTCCACTAGCAGCCCCATTCAATCACTTTGCTTCCATGGAGACACCCATGCACGCCTTCATTATCATCTTGTATTCACCAACCCGGCTAAAACCTCACACTGATTTCTTGTCCAGCCCCAAAACGAGCAACCTTGCTTCAGCCCATCACCATTATCACAATCATTTCCCACATTCTCTTCCATCACACAAAATACAACCTATTCCCAAGCATGCTACCAAAACATCTAGACTTCATTCACAACTACTCCAGACAACAATAATACACATACCACCTTCAGAATTCATTCACTTAGTACTGTCAGCGCAACTCCTCTCCAATCCAACACCATCATAGAATCAAACTTCATAACCATATCATCTCAACCTTCATCACAACAAGAAACAAACATCACCAACTCAACACATACAAACACACCACTGTTCATACCATTTCAGTTCACCGGTTCATCACCAGTACCTAACACTGCAGTGCACACACAAACAAACTCATCTTGTTACTGCCTGCAAATATCTCAGCATTTACATCCTTATTGCCATCAAACCAACAACTTGCTACAACTCAACAGCAACCACCAGCAAACTGTCAACCTCCCTAGCTCACACACTACATCTCCCTACACCATTGTTCAAACACTGCTCTCTTCTGCTTCCCAATTCACATATTCACTTCCAACGTCTGAACTGAAATCCGAACCCACTCCACTCTCCAAGCTACCAACTGCAACCTAACAACCTAACATCATTCATCTACACCAACACAGATTCACCACATCTCAGTTTGCCTCTGGTATCAAGTACACAGTCTCTGTCATCTGTAATATCCAAACTAATCAAGCATCAACGCGGATTTCCAGATCTCAGGCAATCTTCATTTCCTCTTGCATGAGCTGCTCAACTCTGGCAAAGCAAGGAATAACTATAGATTCAGATTCATCATCGATCGAACATCACTTCCAAATCGAACCACGGATCAACATCTCTCTGACAAGCAGCACTCGAACCACTCTATTCATCTTAACTCCAACACCATACACCAGCAGTCAATCTTCCAAATCACAAAACTGCACTCACCACATCACTTCTACTATACTTCACCAAGACTGCAATCTCTCACAATTGCACTACTGCTTCCGGCAATCCCCAATCGAACAACTTCGACCACTGCCGGAACGACAACCAATCACCACCTTCTCAACACCAACTTCTCCTCTGCTACAACAAGTATGACTGCATCAATGCACTGTCATTGTTCACCACCGCATCTTCAACCAGTACTAGTTCATGCCTCCACAACTACTCCTCTACATTACTGCACTCCACTGCAACAATCACCAATATCACACAAATGCCACTCGTTGTCATCAACCAGAGAACAATCAATCTCTTTACAACAGCATCATCATAATTTGAGTAGCAACTGATGTGGATCTCAGTCGAAGTCCAAAGCTTCAATCAGTAGGTACCGCACTTTTCATCACTTCCAGATCTCATATTCTCCATCTCCAGATCGACTTCGATCTCAGGCCTTGATAGCAGAACTCACGAGCAGCTACTAGTGGCGGCTTCCAGAACCAGCAACAACACACAACAAGGTTCAACTCCAGACATATTCGAGAGCGACGATTTCAACTCCGTTTCAGATCTGACGCCGCAGCAAAGTGACAAACTCTTCATTGATTGTTCCAGCACAAACCACCGGAGGCGATGTGATTTGTTATTTTATTAGGGAAGTAGATCCAGATCCAGACTTTGCTAGGCGGTGCAATTTGTTTATTGCGATTTATAAATTTGAGAAGGAAGCATTTTAACGAGGAGAGGAAATTGTTTTGGGAGACTTTTTTTTTTTTAGGAAACAACATCAATAAAACTTATTGCAACTCTTTATCCTATCTCCCTCTCATCTCTAACCTCGCTCCGATACCATGTTAGAATTTGATCTTACGAGAGAAAGAGAGAATACAATAAAACACAAAAGAGCTACATCATTATCTTCCTCATCTACTATTTAAAAATATAGAAAATACAATCACTTAAATAGACTTGGGAAACACTTACCCACTAACCTATTGAATAGGTAATTGCATTATTTTAGGACACACTACTATGCTAAGAACTAGGACAACAAAGACTGAATCACAACTTCTAACATATAGTAGTGAAGGACATCATCCTCGATTCCTCTTTTGTACAAAATCAACGGACTGCGATCAACTGGAAATGCATACTCTGGAAAAAGATTTAGACAGGAGCCCGAAAGAATCATTTTATGTTTTATCATATTTAGTGCATCAAGCGGGAGGTTTGACCATGCTGTCTCACTATCCATATCTTCCTTTGTTTCTCTATTTACTGATTGCTTTGATATGTGTTCATCATGTTTCAGCATCCTGGATATTTATACAAGTTAAGCAATATCCATATAATTAATTAAAGATCATTATTTAAAAATAAAATCATTTCATCAATTATAGGACAATATATACATTCATAATCTGCAAATTTAGGTGGTCATCTATTTAGGTTATTTATGTGTGGTGTTTTTACAGTATTATAAGATTCATAACAACAACAAAAAAATTAGCATTGATAATTTTGGACCGACTAATAAATCATCATTTATAAGAGCAAAAATTACCTCAAATATAAGCATTACCTATCTCCTCTTGATACTAAACATAAGCTATGCTCAATATTGTTTTCAGGCACCGTACCAAATCGATAGCGAAATTCATAGGTTTTATATTCAGAAGCAAAAAATTACACAACTAATTAACTAATAACAGGTTATGGGTTCCAACTAATCCATAAGTAAAATAAAGTACACAAAGTAATATTCATACAATCAATAAAAAAACGTATATAATCTGCAAATTAAAGGCTTTAGAATTAAAAATAAAATAGAAACATAGAGAGAAGAAATATGGAGGCGCACCTTAAATTGTTATTGTGAACGGGAAGGAGAAAAGGTTCTTGATTATTCTTTAGGTTTTTTGGTAAAACGTTATGTGGTAAAGAAGTCTGTAATATCCTTTTATATATACAGGATCGAGATATTGCCAGGTCAATATATTTTAAGATGAATATATTTCAAGTAAGATTTATATATGGTACTATATAGTTTGGTTAACCAATATTAACTCAATATAAAATTTCATATTGATTTTATATATTTTGAATTGGTGGGATGTAAAGTAAAAGCGCAGAATTTGTCAAAATATCTAATGCAGAATATATGGTAGAAAATCTCAGAGATTTTTCATTAAATACTTGGTGAAGTTACTAGCCCGATATATATGCGTAGATATGTCCAATCAGATAACAAATAGACTACAATCCGATTCACTATTTTAAACTTGCCCGATATAATTGATAGTGAGGAATTCTTTTCCAGGTTTTCTATTATTTTTATCCTCTGCAGATTAGTTATCGTTTTACAATTCTTCTGAAATTTCTGTGCGATTTTTTAGATCTATTTACAACCTTTCTAATACGCATCAATCTTCAAGTTATATGACTAATTTCTAGGCTACGTTTGTTTGAAAAACTTGAAGTTATATACGGTTCATATAATTTCTAACAATCCTTCATGATTTTTTCTTTCCATTGTGTTAAATCATATTGCTTTAATCAATTTTGGGAAACTGATTATAATTAGAAGCCAAAGTTTTATTGCTATAGATGAAAATTACAAGCGGCATGGTTATTTATTCATCTAACCAGCATTACTCTCAACAACACGCATGATAAATTTAAGGGAAAAGGCAAGCAAAATACCTTCGCTTCCACCAATTTTTCCATGGCTCATGTTCTTAACTCCGGAGGATGATAAATACCCCAACGACTCAGAAGAGAAGGAAATTGAGGAGATGAAAAAAGATGAAGTCGATGCTAAATCCTCAGGAAGAATAACTTTTTATAGTATAAGCCATGATGGGTATTACTACATTACAGGTGGAATTGCTGAAACTATACAACATGGGGATTGTCTATCATGTCCACAAGGATGGTTACTGATACACGATCCAAACTCTTTGGATTGTTGCTTATTGAATCCAACGACAATGCATAAGTTTGGTTTGCCTTCTTTATACCTGGAATGTTCCTTGGATGAATGTCAGCTTATATTGTCTTCATCTCCAATAGAACAAGGATGCATTATTATGCTTCATGACGAGCTCAATCACTGCTTTGTGTCCTATCAGATTGGATCATCATCTTCTTCGTCGTCTACATGGGCGGTTCATGACTACCTCAATCACTTGGGTGAGGAAGAGGAGATCACGTTCATTGCAGCTTCGGATAACAAACGTTTTTATGGATGCACATTACAAGACAAACTTGTTGTTATAGACTTCACTCCATGTTTCAAGATCGGTTTCATTGAAACTGGATTCAGCAAAATAACACCCGCTTGGCGCCAACGAGAATGGCTTGTCGGAACGTGCAACGAACTGTTCCTTGTAAAAAGGTATCAGACAATGTGGTTGGAGAATGTGGTTGATGTAAGGGTATTTAGCTTGGACAAAGCAAATGACACATGGATTAGAGTAAAAGGCATAGGCGATCATCGACTTTTCGTATTAGGAACTAGAATTGCCGGATCATGTTTGGCGAAAGAAGCTGGGCTGAAAGGAGATTGCATTCACTTTTTAGAAGATGATGGTATTAGTATGACTGTTTTCGATATTAAAAACGGAACGCTTCAATCTAAACGCCACTGCTGTCATTCTTCCATGTCGACCCTTTTGATATTTCCTCCAATATGATTAAGTTTAGCTATAGAAAAATGAGAGACAAACAATTGTTTGCATCTGCTTGCTGGATTTTGTAAAATTTTAAATTATCTATGAACCGCGAACATCAAAATATGATTTTGGTCTCTGTTTTTCCAATATGTAGTATCAAATATATGTAGGAATACACAATCTCGTATTATTCCATATTCCTGAATGTCCTGTAACCAATTATTACAATAATTATGTGAATGTTTGATGTAAGTTAATATTACAATCATTTGCTGCATAGTTTCATTCGTATATATTTTCCTCTTGGAATGTACAGCTAACTCTAAACTGATTGTGTTCTTCCTTTATGTTGGAAGCAATGTGTTATGAATGCATCATCAGTAGATTATGAATTGTACCTACTTGTACAATTGGAAAAGTTCACAATATTTCATTAACTCACTAGTAAGTCATTAAAAGAAAAAATAAATTACCTATTAAGATATAAAGAAACAAAGCTTCATAATGTGCATAACATTGTATATTCACTCAGTATTTGTATCATATCAAGTTTATTACAACGGTTAGTTTCCAAAGCTGATAATATGATATGGTACTTATTTAGAGGAGGAGATAATTGAAGAAAAAGTAAGAGGAAGAAGGCATTGATGGGGAAAAGAGTAAAGAAAGTTCTGTTTTCATTTCCTTCCCTTCTCATTGCATAAGCCTTCCAATATATAGACATAGACTAGGTTGTTACAATTGATTGTACCATATTTTTGCCAAGTGGCTTCACAATATAGAGTGCGTGCATATTTGTAACAAATTTGTAACTAATTTATATGAAATAAAGATGCTTCTAAATTATCTTCCTGTGCACTATCCATTCACGTTCTCTTGGAATCCTATGATGGATTATATGCTGCATATTGCATTCAAGCCTTGTATTAGTAGCTGAAGCATGTACTTGTTGGTGAATATCGTTATTTCTTATCATAATACCACATATTGCTTCTACTATGAAGAATTGTTGCCTAGGAAGACAAGGATTGGAGTCGTTAAGTGAGCACGGCACAATACAATGTACATATCGTTACTTATACAAATATGCTAAAAGAACCAGAGTTATAGTTAGTCAAAGTACATGGTGTAGAGAGGAAGCATGGGAACCCCGAGAATTCAACAAAAAAAACTGCATGTGGTCGTGTTTTCTACTTACTCAAATGACTAGTTGATTTAGCAAAATCCTTACTTATATACTTCTTGTCTTAAACCATCTTCTTCTTCCACCTCTTTTTTTATTTTTATTTTTTATTTTCTCCATTGTCTTCTCACAAATTGTTTTGAATGATCTTTAAGCACATCTACATATATCCATGGTTAATGTTATACCTACAAAGAACCTAGTAATTGCAGATAAGTGTTAATATCCACACCAAATTTATTACTTAAATTTACCCTTAAATCGATCGGTGGCTACATGTCGATTGCTCTTAATTGCAGTCGCCATCTTGTTTGCTTATGGTAATGAAAAGACCATTTGAAAATTAAGTGAATTTTTTGATTGTTTTCGGTGCAAAAAGATGTCAACTACAATCAGGACCGGTCCAAAAAATTGGTTGTCCAAGCCCAACTTTATTTTTTTTGCCCCTTATTATATAACATGTTAATTTTTTTCAATTTTCCCTTTATATATAAGCATAAAATCACATATTCCTTATTTGCTTCATCATCATTAATTTCATTATTTATTACTTCATTCAAACGCTCTTCGTGATCCTCATTGTCTATTCCTTCATCATCAATTTCATCTACAATAATATCTTCATTGTTATGCACTTCAAGATCTCTGTATCCTCATTTACATTGTCAATATTTTCATCGCAGGATCACTTATTTCTCCAACTTGACTTGAGCCAATTGATTGTTGTGTACTTGCATTATATGGCTTATAAATTGAACCCACTAATGATTCAAATATTGTATCTTGATGTTGTTTCAGGTTTTTACTATAAGCTTCGGAGTTATGTTTTCTACGCCAGTTTGGCGTAGGCGCGGCGTAGGGAAAAGATTTTACCAACGTCATTCCTACGCTAAAGAAGAGGTTGGAAAACAATGCGTCGCAAAAAAATCCTTACGGGTTTCCTACGCCTCCTTCCATACGCCTTCTCTACGCCGCATTTCATACGCCTTCCCTACGCCGCATTACATACGCCTTACCTACGCCTATTTCCATACGCAATCCCTACGCCTATTTCCATACGCCTTCCCTACGCCGCATTACATACGCATTGCCTACGCCTTTTTCCATACGCATTCCCTAGTCTATTTCCATATGCGTTTCCTACGCCTATTTCCATACGCGTTCCCTACGTCTAATTCCATACGTCTTCCCTACGCCTAGCCTTCTTCCTTTTAAAGTGCAGAAATCGGATTTTCCTTACGAGTTCCATACGCCTTCCCTACGCCACCGTACACCAAAATTCAATATGATTCTATTGTATTTATCTTCATCTACCACAGATCATAATAAAATATAATAAACCCGAACATCAACAACAGAAAGCATTAAATATAATATATAACCACATGCAAAATCGTAACAATATATATCATTACAAAACATTAATGTAGAATGCATATCATTGTCAAATTACCATAAAATTGCTACAAATGTATTTAAAAAAATCATGTCCAACAATAAAATAAAGTTGCTACATAACTCAAACATAGTTGTTTCATCTAATTCAAACATCATACAATGTACCTTGTAAAAATAGAACATCAAACCCACAGTCAAAACAAGACTAACTCACGAAGTATGTCATATCTCCGATCCTTGCTCCCGCCTCAACCCCCGTATAAACTCTTGCACAGAATTCATCTCTTCCTGCATGGAAGATAAATCCCCTTGTAGTTTGTTAATTGTAACATCCATTTCTTGATTTTTACTTCTTAGCTCTTCTACTTCCTCTACAAGTTTCTTTCTGTCATTTGAAACTCCAAACCTAGCAGTGTATGTATTGTCTCTATATATCTACATATAAGTTATTTAATCAAATTAGTACAACGAAAATAAAAAAATCTTACACATGATCCAGATGGCACAAACACAACATAATATTAACACAAAACTAAGCACACATGAATCAAATTGTGTGAGTGATAAAATAAATTGTATACAAATTCAGAATAGCACAGAGGATATGGTAGCTTATATTAACACAAAACTAAGCACACATGAATCAATTATCAATGCGTGAAAAACAAAGCTGGGCCTGGGTATATTGTTACGGTCATTTGGATGCTAAATGCTCAGTGCAGAAATTATGGGTTCCTAAACAAAGTAATGTTATGAAAAATGTGAACAGTCCTATGCAAGTTGACAACAATAGTATTATTAATAATATGAACACAAACAACAGCTCGCATAGGGACAACACTGAAACTGATTCAATTATGAATTCTTCAAACAACATGACATTAGGCTTGTCTCAGATCATTATTTCAAACAAAAATAAGAATAAACACTAGTCCAATATTCAAAAGTGGCTCCATTTTGATGACTCATAAAATATGCTAACAAAATGATCATGACAGTGCCATCATTGACATAAATAATTTTGAACTAATTCAATGTGTCATGATACCTTATCCTCCTCCTTTATATATAACAACCAAGAAAGCGATTTTAACTAAGCAGTGTTAGAAACTAGCCAAAACAAAATAAAATATGGAGTCTAAAAGGTTTTTTCTGGTTACATTTATGCAAATACATGTTTAGTGATATGGAGGAAAAAGGAGGTACGTAACGCTGAACATTTTGCTTTTGGAGTAGGGGTACTGATTGTTGAATTTTTAATAGAAACACAAACACTATCGTTGAACATTAGGACATGAAATTGCAGCTAGGCGTCCAAATACTCCATACCATCATCTTCCAGTTTACCAATCCGACCGCTTTTCGATCATCTCCACCAACAAAATCCAAATTATACAAATAGGAACCATGGCAACTAAGCAAACGAACACCAAAACAGGCCCAAATATCCAGAGCAAAACAGGTAGCCCACTATAAAAAATCATGTTCCCCACGTTATTCAAAATACATGCCCTCTCCAACAACCCACGCACATAAGCAACAGCCAAGACCGACCCAAGGTCCCCTCCATCATGGACTCCACGACTACTATCATAAGGCGTGTTGATGGGGAAATTGAACTGGTTGATGAAGCAAATAGAGAGCGAGTAAAAAAGAAAGATGAAAGGAAAAATAAGCTGAAGCAGCACGTATTTTATTGCCACCGTGACTTCTCCATGAGCTCCGAGCACATGGGTTGTTTAACGCTATAAGTACTGCTTATAATGGTGGCCAGTGCTGAACATAAAAGGATCGACGTGGTGGCCATTAACGTCAACCCCATTATCATGTTTCTTATGGTTCACTAATTAGAAATGCACAGGTAAAAGTGAGGTTGCGTTCCTAAAATATATGGTGACTGGTAATTTAATGTTTCATTACTGCAGTATTCAGAATACCCAACTGCTATGAGACTGTCACCTGGCCAAAGGCCATGAATTGTAAATGTATAGCTGTTGGCACCATATGACGGTGGTCACTACACGGCCAGCACGTAGTGATCAAACGCCTAGCCATTATCTTGTTTCCTAATACACAAAGTGACACCGAACTAGCTTGAAAAAAGAAAGACGACTGAGAAATTTAAATGCAGATTGAAATATTAAATGCAGGGATGTGATGCTTCTGTACTGAATATCATCTCCAAGAGATGATGCTGAGAAAGACGCAGATGATAATTTGTCTCTGGCTGGAGATGGCTTCGACACTGTTAACAAATAAATTGTGCATAAAATCATTTTATTTTCTTTTTTCTACTTATTAAATTTCTAATCGTGCATAAAATCCAAATAAATTGTTGCTTTAATGACGCAAATATTAGAATTGAAAAGAGCGTGCAGCTTATTGTTTATTATCTTAAAATTTTCAACCATTTATCTGTTTACTATAATGTGATCAAAAATGCAGTGCACACACACTAATGAATTAAAACAAAATTAAAACAAATTTTAATTAATTAAAACGGTTTTCACACATCAAAGCAGTTTTGGAATATTAGAAACAAACACATCAAAGCAGTTTTGGAAAAGAAATTCAACTTTTGAGTCATTACCCCAGGAATATTGCCAGTACCAGGCCTTCGTGTGCTTCTTGAGGAAGCGGACATCTCACATTCTCCAATAAGCTGCATGTAAAGAAAGTTTAGCTCGTCGTGAGAGAGCTCCCTACCCTGACTCTCGGTCATTTGAGCAACTCGCTCATTGTATTTGGCCTGTAATTTACATAAAAAGTTAGGTATTGTATTGTTTAACATAATTAGGAATTTGTAAATTATAATTCAAAACTTTTGTTGATTACATACAACAAACTGTTCCGAGTACTCATCAACCCATCCCTCATCAATAGAACCGTTCGGTTTCTCAACAAAATGTGCTCGAATGTACACCTGCATGTATGTCGGTTTTCGACCTTGTTCTTTCTCCTAAAAAATAAAAATAATTTATCATGTGTTTATTTGGATTGTACACTATTATTAGTTAATAATTTAAACAATTACCATATCGTTCATCCATTGTGCCATTGATTTAGAACCACATCTATGTGGCCTTGGATTGCTATTGTGAGCGATTGAGTTCTTTTGAGAAAGCTCCTTCACATCCTCCCTCTCCCAGTAGGCTAAAAACTGTTGCCATACCTCATCTGTTATACAAGCATTCTTCTTTTTATACCTTTTCATGTCTCCAATAATCCACCTATACTTCAAAGAACACTTTTGATCCCATAATCGTTTGACATCAGCAAAAGAAGTGGTGGGATCCCAAGAGTACAATGACTACACAAGAATTTGGGAATCGAATAAATAAACTGAAAAACTTAATCATGAATGGACTAAATATTGCAACATCCTGAATTTCAAAATTATTTCACCTTAAACTCTTCAAACCAATGATCCTTAATATTAGCAGGAATCATACTGAAACTAGGCCAAAATGATGTCAAACGGGCCTTAAGCATAGCAGATATTGTACGAGACGTCGAGGCACTATTCGCGAATTCCCAACTGTTAATGAACAAATTATATTAAAGTCTGTAATGCATTATTTAATTATACAATAATTCAAAAGTTCATAAATTTTACTTACTCGCCATTCTCCCTATAATAGATATACATGGTGCTGACTGAGGAAGTCGATCCAGTCTGTGACATATGTCCAGATAGCCCAGGGGTGCCTTGATCATGATCACGTCCATCTGAAGGGGTGGGTTGTTGATCGACAAAGGGTGGTGCTAGTTCGATCAAACCCAAACCACGTCCACTATCACTACGACCACCACTACTACTACGACCACCACTACTACGACGACCACCACCACGAGAACTCATATCTATTACATGAATACAACATTTGCAACTATATACACAAGATAAGCTAACATTTCAAAATGAAATTTGTGAACTTTATTTAAGACAAGGTTTGAAAACATACATCAAATGACATAGAATGTAAACCAATCGAGCAACTAAAAACAAATGCGAACAATCATAATTAAATATACATGCTACCAATCTTCATTATCATCATCACTCTCAATATTTACACTGTCATCTTCAAGCTCACACTCATCTTCTTCTACTTCAATTTGCTCATCATCATCTTCATCTACTTCGACCCCATCATTAACGTCATTAATTAGAGATCCTATGTCTTCTACTTGTTGTACAATCTCCAGTAGTTCATTAGGTTCTGGATCATTTTGATATGCCAAATTGTCGGTTATGACCATGTTTGAGTGAAATGACCATCTCGGTTTTGTTTTAATAACAGCCCACCAATCTGAACGACTGTTGTCGATAGCAGGATAGGGTGTGAAATAAACTTGTGTAGCTTGTGCTGCCAACACAAATGGATCATACCCTAAATATTTTTTTTTGTGGTTTACTTCAATAAGAGGGTAATCCTTATGTACGCGTTTTACTCCAATATTCGGCCTACTATCAAACCATCGACATTTGAATAGAAATGTTTTTAACTCCGGCACCACCGAGTAAGTTAACTCGATTATTTCCTCAAGTACACCATAATAATCCTTTATGTCATCATCGTTGTTCCCACCTTTGATACAAACTCCGCTATTAACAGTTGTTTTTTTCTTTCCATATTCTTCGGTGTGAAACTTAAATCCATTTATAAACATTATTGGACATATTCTGTAACTATTACACGGACCAAATGCAAGTTTCCTATAGCAAATGTCGGTGATGTTGTTCGTATCAACCTATCAATTTGAATCTAGTACACAAGTTAATATATGATGAATACCGCAAGGTTAAAATACATGACTTATCATACTTACATATTGTTTAAACCATACCTCGAATTCCTTACAGAGTTCAACATTGGGATATTCACTTTCGAACTTGCTGTTTAAATCAAATATACATGTTAATATCTAAGGAGTATTGTGTGTAGCTTGAAAAGATTGACAATAATTTAGTTAATGAATAATCAAATTATTATAGTACCTTATAAGATCAGTTAATTCATTGCAATTAAGAAGCACAGTTGCCTTGGCTAGATTATAATCCTTTGTTGTAGCGAAGCCTTTAACATTCTTCCAAGCTTTTGAATTGAAATGAAAAAGAGAACTTTATTGATACTGAATAGTTTGATACAGATTGAAAAGATAATAATCTCTTTGTTACAATGCTGTATAAATAAGTAGAGTTAAAAGCTAGACTGGGCTTCTAGAATAATAGCCCATGTCCATTAGTAGAGAGAATGAAATGAGAGCCTTTGATATTGGGTGAACGTTGAGATGAAGTAATTGCAGTGGCTTCTTTTATATAGTGATCTGTACTGAAAGTATCTCATTCTCTTATATTCCCCCTCAAACCTAATGTCGGCTAGGGTTTGTTTGAGAGAGATGAGATCGATCTTCTCCAGAGAAAAAACATGAATAGAACTAGATCGATTTGAGTCAATCTTAGATATGATTGCTATCTCTTTCTCTTCTAAATCTTTAGATGTGTTGAAGGTAGAGATTTGAGCAGAGAGTATCAAGAGGCTGGCGAAGACGTTGCTTTGAGACGCTCGTCTTCGTCAGGTACTTGAGTAGTTTCTGGAATGTACACTGGAACTTGAAACCTTTGGCTGAAGTCAGCAACATCGACATTCAGTTCTCGTCTGAATTTTGTGAAGCTTTGTCTTGAGAGTGGTTTAGTGAGTACATCAGCCTTTTGGTAAGTTGAAGGTATGTACCTTACCCTAATTTTGTTTTTCATGACCTGTTCTCTGATAAAATAGAGGTCGAGTTCCATATGCTTGGTCCGAGAATGTAGAACAGGATTGGCTGTAAGTGATATTGCACTGATGTTGTCACACCAAATTGTTGCCTTGCTGTTAGTGTTAATTTGTAGTTCACTTAGTAGCGATTGTATCCACATAACTTCTGATGTTGTACTGGCAATGCTTCTGAACTCAGCTTCAGTACTTGATCTAGATACCGTAGATTGTTTTTTTGCACACCAAGATATTGGATTCATTCCTAGAAAAATGCAGTAACCAGTAGTGGATTTTCTATCATCATAATCAGTGGCCCAATCTGAGTCAGCATATGCATTGATATTTAGTGTTTTGCTTGGTTGCATGATTTAACCTTGATCCAGTGTACCCCTGAGATATCTTAGAATACGTTTTACTGCCTTCCAATGTTCATCTAATGGCCTTTGCATAAACTGACTGACTTTATTTACACTAAAAGAAATGTCTGGTCTTGTTATGGTGGCATACTGCAGTGCACGGACTATACTTTTGTACTGCTTGTCATCAGATATGAGTTCACCTTTGTGTTTTGATAGATGCAAATTACTTGTCATAGGAGTAGGCAGTGGATTTGCTTTGTCCATGTTGGCTTTTGCTAGGATTTCTGTGATATATTTCTTCTGGCTCAGCTACATTTCATTGTTTGGTAGTCTTTTGAGTTCAATCCCAAGAAAATAATTCAAGTTTCCCAAGTCTTTGATTGTAAATTCCCTGTGTAGAAACTGTACAGTCTTTTCAATTTCTGAATTGTTGTTTCCTGTAATAATAAAATCATCAACATAGATCAGTACATATATAATAATATTGTTTGAGAATTTAAGAAATAGGGAGTTGTCTGATTTTGTTGGATTGTATCCGAATTTGGCAAGTGTTGATTGTAGCTTTTCGAACCACACTCTTGGTGCTTGTTTGAGTCCATAGATAGCTTTGTTTATTTTGCATACAAGACTTTCATTTCCTTTTTCAGTGAAGCCTTGTGGCTGTTCCATATACACCTCCTCCTGCAAAATACCATTGAGAAAAGCATTATTGACATCTAGCTGTCTGATAGTCCAGTTCTTATGCAAAGCAATAGTTAAAATAATTCTAATGGTTGAGGGTTTTACAACAGGTGAAAAAGTTTCATTGAAGTCAAAACCATTCTGTTGTGAAAACCCTTTTGCCACTAGTCTTGCTTTGTACTTAAGAACTGAACCATCCAAATTTCTTTTAATTCTGTATGTCCACTTGCATCCGATTATATTTTTATGTATTGGTAAGGTTACAAGATCCCAGGTTTTGTTTTTCATTAATGCATTGTATTCTTCCTTCATGGCTGCTCTCCAATTGATATCATGTACTGCTTGTTGATAAGTATTGGGCTCAGTGCAGTTTGATACAATACTATAGAGTTTTGGTTTAAATATGCCACTCTTGGCTCTTGTAATCATGTGATGTCCAGTGTTTACAGGTTGAGCAGGTTGAGCACTGATGTCTTCAGTGACACCTTGTTGAGTATTGAGTGACACAGTGTCATTCAATACTTGACATGTGTCAGGAGTTTGACTGGTGCTAGATAGTGAAGGATCATTTGATTCTTCAGAAATGGTACCTTGCTCTTGTCTCGTTTTACTTGATGACTCAGAAGGATTGGTGCTGAGGTTATTTCTCCCCTCACTATCAATAGTGCAATCAGAAGCTAACTCTTCAGAAAAGAGTGTTATTGGAGGTAATGAGTATCTAGCATTATATATTTTATCAGATGTCTTGATTGCTACATCACTAAAAGGAAATTTTTGTTCATTGAAGATTACATGTCTAGATATGTATATTCTTCCTTTACTATCAAGACACTTAAATCCCTTTTTGTTTGATGCATAGCCTAAAAATGTACAGGGTTGGGACCTAAATTCTAGCTTATGTTTATTGTAAGGCCTTAAGTAGGGAAAACATAGGCATCCAAATACCTTTAAGTTTTGATAGTCTGGCTTGACTTTAGTTAGTACTTCCAAAGGACTTTTATAGCTCAGAACTTTTGTAGGTAGTCTATTAATTAGATAGACTGCTGTAAAGAAAGCATCAGGCCAAAATTTTAGTGGTAGTGATGCTTGAGCTAATAAAGTCAGGCCAGTTTCTACAATGTGCCTATGTTTTCTTTCTATAAGACCGTTTTGTTCAGAGGTGTAAGGACATGTAGTCCTATGTGTGATTCCCTTTTTCTGAAAATAGTCTTTCAGTGATAGGAATTCTTTTCCACCATCTGTTTGAATAATTTTTACCTAACAGCCTGTCTGTCTTTCTGCATTGGCTACAAACTGTGTCACTGCATTGTTAGTTTCAGACTTTGCCTTTAAGAAATATATCCATACATGTCTAGAATATGCATCAATAAATGAGATATAATATTTATAACCATAATCACTGCATATTGGGGCTGGACTACATAGATCAGTAGCAATTAGTTCCAATGAGTTGTTATAAACAGTCTCAGAGTCTGGAAATGCAAGCTTATGACTTTTACCCATTTGGCAAAAAGTGCAATTATAAGAGATTGGAATTTTATTAATAGAGATGTCATTGCAGTTGTTTACAACATGTTTTAGAATTTTTGTACTGGGATGACCCAGTTTACAGTGCCAAGTGTCAAGACTTTTGCTATTACCATCAGTTTTTAATTCAGAAACATGACACCAATTTTCCTTATGATCATCATGTCTTGCATTTGCGACATCAAATTTGTATAATCCCTTATGTTCTTTACCCTGCAATAGAGTTTCCTTTGTTAGTATATCTTTTACAAAACAATGGTTTGGGTAAAACTCAAAGTAAACATTATTATCCTTAGCAAACTGTGACACACTCATTAAATTCTTTTTAATGAGTGGGACTCTCAATAGGTTGTTGAGGTAAAGTTGTCTTGTACCTCTTAAGCTTGCATTACCAGTATGAGAAATGTGAATTGGTTTACCATTTCCTAAATATAGTAATTGTGTACCTTTGTATTCCCTGTTGCCAAGGTTTAAGTTGTTCAGATTGTTAGTTACATGATTGGTAGCTCCTGAGTCAGGATACCAACTATCATCATGTATGTCTTCAATTTTGGCCCTGTCATCACTTCCTTTATCAGTTTTGGTTTCTGATTGAGTGTTGACCAAGTTTGCACTAGGATTTGAAGCCTTTGAGTTGTTACTGCTTTGTTAAGATGGGATGAAATTAGCATCAAATCTGAAGTAACATTTGTTTGCTGTGTGTCCATATCTTTCACATATTTGACATCTTGGTTTGTTGTTATAACTCTGTCTGCCTCCTCTGCCTCTGGGCCTATTGTACTGACCACCCCTTTGATTATTGTTATTTTGATTTCTTGCTGTATTGCTGCTTTCTTGATTTCTGTTTCTGCCATTGGCAATGTAATTGATAGAATGATCTGAGTTGGTTGCCTTCTTTTGCTCTAGTCTTCCCTCGTGAGAAAGAAGTATTGAGTGGACATATTGTAGTGATGGTAATACTTCATTGGAGGATATTACCGCCACCACTGATTCATATTCTTCATCAAGACCATTTAATATAGATAGAACTTGCTCTGTGTCAGATACCTTGTGTCCAGAAGAGGCAAGTTGATCACATATTGTTTTGGCTTTTGAAAGATATTCCCTCATGCTTAGATTATCTTTCTTTAAGTGATGTAGTTGTCTTTTGTACTGCATGACTCTTGCAGCAGATTGAGAACTGAACACTTGTTCAATAGTATGCCATATCTCATGTGTAGTTTTGCATCCAACAATTTGTGGCAACAGACTTGCACTAATAGATGATATCAGCCATGAACTAATCAAGCTGTCTTGTCTCTGATGAGTTACATAATCTTTATTGCTTATGAGTTTTCCATCTTGATCTGCAGTGAATTTGGGTGGTATGCTTATGGTTCCAAGAACATAATCTTCAATTCCATATCCTCTGACTGCAGTTTCCATTTGGAATTTCCACAGTAAGTAATTTGATTCCTCCAATTGGACAGTGAATGCTTGACTCTGTGGCTTGATGATGGAACTCATGAGTTCTTGAGTGATGTTGGATTGAGTTTGAGCAGTTCTTGGAGTGGATCTTGGTGCAGAGGTTGATGATGCAGCAACATCGTCTTCAGCCATGATGATAAAATTGGATCAAGAATCAAGAATAGGGAAAAAGAAAGATCAAGAACTGAACTGAACTGATGCAGCCAGTTGAGTGATGAGTGATGATTGCTGACACTTCTCGGCTTGGCACGACACAGTGATCAAATAATAGGATCCAGTAATCGATTCTTGAATCTCAGATGATGATCTTTCGATCTGATGAGATTCCGATGTGCAGCCTATTCTCAGATGATGAGATGTTTCTGATGAGAGTATGGCAGGGCACAACGCTGTTAAGCGAGTAATGGCTCTGATACCATGAAAGCTTTTGAATTGAAATGAAAAAGAGAACTTTATTGATACTGAATAGTTTGATACAGATTGAAAAGATAATAATCTCTTTGTTACAATGCTGTATAAATAAGTAGAGTTAAAAGCTAGACTGGGCTTCCAGAATAACAACCCATGTCCATTAGTAGAGAGAATGAAATGAGAGCCTTTGATATTGGGTGAACGGTTGAGATGAAGTAATTGCAGTGGCTTCTTTTATAAAGTGATCTGTACTGAAAGTATCTCATTCTCTTATAATTCTTCCATTTACCAGATGGACGTCCTTGTTTTTTGAATACCTAGAGAACGTTATCGATTGAATCATCCACAATATCATTTTCATTGCGATGACCACGATTAAAATTTAAATTAACGTGATCATCGAAATAATGACTAAAAAATATGGATGCTTCTTCAATAATGTATGCCTGACAAATAGAACCTTCAACACGTGCTTTCTGTTTCACTTTTTTCTTTAGGTGACCCTAATACCTTAATATGAAAATGTATGAAATTAACTATAACATGTTCTATATTTAAACATTGCGTAAATAAATATAACTATTACATACCTCTCAAAAGGATACATCCACCCATACTGCACTGGTCCCCGTAGTAACGCTTCAGTTGGTAAATGTACTGGTAAATGTTCCATGCAATTAAAAACTCCAGGGGGAAATATTTTCTCCAATTTACATAGTAATTTGGGTATATCTCTTTCAAGCTTCTGCAAATGGCTTTTAGATAGAGTTGTCGAACATATCTCTTTAAAGAATAAACTAAGCTCTGTTATAAGCATCCAAACCTTTTGTGGTAAAAGCTCCTTAAATACTATCGGAAATAGAGTCTCTAAAAATACATGACAATCATGACTCTTCATACCTGACAGTATAAGATCCTTCATATCAACGCATCGTTTCATATTAGAAGCAATTCCATCAGGAAACCTCAAAGAATCGACCCACTCTAGTAATTTTATACAACAAGTCCTATCCAGCTCATAACATGCAAGAACTTTGAAGTTTGGATGAATAGGATTAATCTTAAGCTCTGGACGATTGCAATAGTATTCGATATCTTTTCTTGATCTCAAATCATCTTTGGTTTTTCCTTTCGAGTTCATAATTGTATGAAAGAAATTCTCAAATACATTTTTTTCAATATGCATCACATCCAAATTGTGTCGAAGTTTTAGATCTTTCCAATATGGTAATTCCCAAAATATACTCTGTTTGCACCAATTGTGATAATCCCCTTTGCCAGGAATTTTGGGCTCTTTGTTTCCCGTCTCGTGTAATTTTGCATAATCTTTTACAATATCAAATACTTCTTCTCCATTCAAAAATGTTGGTAGTTGCAAATTTACAGTTTTATTTCTTTCAAAGTTTTTCTTATCACGTCTAAACGTGTCATTTGTATGCAAAAATCGACAGTGGCAATCCCACCAACACTGCTTACCACCATGCTTCAGTGTAAATGCTTTTGTTGAATCCATGCACACGGGGCAAGATAATTTACCTCCCGTACTCCAGCCCGAAAGCATCCCGTACGTGGGAAAATCGCTTATCGTCCACAACAAACAAGCAAATAGTTTGAAAATTTTCTTCTTTGACACGTCGTACGTGTCAATACCCTCTATCCACATTTTCGTCAAGTCCTCGATTAAAGGTTGCAAATAAACATCTATTCCGTTTTTTGGATTTTTGGGTCCAGGAACAATTAGGGTTAAGAACATGTATGGATTTTGCATACACATCCAAGGAGGCAAATTGTAAGGTGTTAAAATAACTGGCCAAGTGGAGTATTTTTTGCCATACTAGCTAAAAGGTTGGAAACCATCAGTGCATAAACCGAGCCTAATATTTCGTGACTCCTTGGAAAAATCAGGATATTTGTCATTGAAATGTTTCCATGCTTCTCCATCTGCAGGATGACATAAAACCCCTTCCTCTCGAACTGGTTCACTATGTCATCTCATGTGCTCCGCAGTGGCATAAGACGAATACAATCTTTGCAATCTAGGAATAATCAGAAGATAATGTAAACGAGTAAAAGGCACACCTTTACCGTTACTTTTTTTCTTTTCATATCTTCCTAAGCCACAAAATTTACATTGTGAACGGTCTATGTCTTCTTTCCAATATAGCATACACCCACTTCGACATGTATCTATCTTTTCATACGGCAATCCGAATGCGGACACTTGGTTTTTTAATTGATACCAATTTTCAGCCAATCTAGTTTGCAAACCGGATGGAACCACATCTCGAATTAAGTTAAGAACGTCATTCATTAATTTTTGGGTACCGTTATTTGTGGATTTTTATAGCAACTAACCTAGCAGTTGCTGCCAACTCTGTCATAGGACATCCATCAAAAAACGGTCTTTTTGATGCTTCTAACAAGTCAAATTTTTTTTAGCTTTTGGATTTGGTTCTTCCTCTACATCCAATGAATTAGGCAGCATGGTCAGACCAGCGGCATCAATAACCATTTCAGTCATTCTATTTTCTGTACTAGTAGATTCATCAAAATCAACGTCAATATTTATGTTATCATCCTCAACAACTACCGACATATTAATAACGTTCATCGCATCTTCACCATGATGTATCCACACATAGTAATCGTCCATAAAACCGTTTTTAGTCAAATGCCTTTGAACAATTTCATAAGGATGATGTTTTGTGGCTTTGCATTTCTTACAAGGATAACGGATTTCTATCATGTTTGTCCCATTGGAAGATGCCACTAGCATGAACTCAGTTAAACCTCTTAAAAATTGAAATGGAATTGTTCCTCTATGCCCAACATTTTTGTACATCCAAGCGCGACGAACTTTCAAATGTTCCATCTTCTACTGCATAATTAAGATATGTTATATTATAAGATGAGTACTTATATTTTTACTATATAGAACTATGGTTACTTCATTATTTTAATTACTACCCAATTATTGTATTATTTTATTTAGATAGATATAATTTCAAATTCGTATATATATAAATACAATATTAGATGTATGCTAGTTTAACTTAAAAATTCTAATTCTTCTAAATGTTTGTGTTCTACTTTGGGTAATGACATCTGTGCCCTCGCTGCTTTTGTATTTTTATTCCACTCTCTACCGTAGAGTATGGTGTAATTTGAAGGGTATGATCGGTGCACATACTTTCTCCAGAACTGTCTGTGTATGCATGAGTGCTTTTAAAACAATTATAAATTAACTGATTATGATATAGCAATTGGATTTTTTATTTTTTTTCTAAACAAACCAAACCTTTATTTAAAATTAGACATGGATTGAACAGTTCACGTCATTTGTTTGATAAGATAAGCTGGACTTTTGAAAGGCTTATGGCTCGAAACATAATCAAATTAGCAATTTTTGACCTTTAATAAAATAAACGAACAAGATACCCGTACCTAATGCTTCAGCCTATATTCTTGTATTGATGATTGGCATCTCCATGCATTCTGATGTAAGAACTTTGGTGAACGCGAACATGATTGGTAATCTTCTGTTTACTCTATTGAGTTTAGAACCGTTGAACAAACATATACAAAACAGTTAAGTCTGTGTATCAGCAATCTCATGTCATACATCATACTCTTTGTTAGCAAATGGTTGTTTTCGTTAGGGACCATCAAATTTTCAAGGAAAAAATGCGTTCACCTAAGAATATCAATGTCATTTAAATTTCTGTTGTTTATTGCTCTATGTAAATTTTAAGTGAAACAAATTTGTTGTTTAGTAGTCAGCAGATTTATAAGCACCATATGTTGAATCATTATTTTAGGACTAGCTATCCAAATGCATTTGTGACATGCATATTTCAAGCTTGTGGTATGACTGTATAAAGTACAGTTTCTTCCTTGCATCTTTTATTATGTTTTATTTTCTTTACGTTTTTCTCATCAGTTGTCATTATTTGAAAATCTCTTGTATCACTCGTTATACTTGCCAAACATTTTGTGTTCAATCATATTAATTATCATTTTTTTACTGTATAACCGCAAATAAGGGTTTCACTTTAAAGGAGTGAGAGAGAGAGCGATTTTTCATGTTCTAAAGTACTAAAAATTATAGAAAATGAAATCATGTAATTTCCTTAAATGGAGACAGAAAGTATACCATTTTTGGGGACTAGCTATCCAAATCGGTGGAAGAAGGAGGCAGAAGAGGTGGCTAGACAGCGGAGTCAGTGACAAGGCGAAGGCGAGGGAAATCGGCTGTTGGCTGCTGTGGGCGGAGCTACTTGCTCGGGAAGGGTCGACGCATGACTGTGGGATGGTAGCTGGGTTTGGGTGAGTGATCGGTTTGCGGTGTGAGCCTTGGTGGCTGGATCTGCAAACCTTTACAAGCTTGTGGAAACGATTGGGGATTCAGGGTTTTGGTAGTTTAGGCGTAATGAGGAAGGAAAGTGGCTGATGCGTTTGTTATTGTATAATTTATTATTTAAGTAATTGTTTAAGTGCATGTGGCCAAGGTTTTCAACTTGGGATTTGAATCGTAAATCGCAAAGTTTAAATTTTAAATCGAAATGAGATTTAAATCGTAAATCGTAGATTCAAAATATCCACATTTTAAGGTTTATATACACTTTGAAGTTGATTTTGATCTTTGAACTTTAACAATTAAACTTATAACTTAATTTTCTCTTTAATTCCATTTTTTTTAACATTATAATGGAAATTACGAATCTAAATAAGTATACCTAATATGTTTGAATGTGTTTTTGATTGTGGTTTTAACTAAGTTTGAATCGAAATGTAAATCGAATCATAAAGAGAGGGATTCGATCTGAATCGGGATTTAAATCAGAGGATTTTAAGATTTTTGATAACAATGCATGTGGCTGATGCGTTTCCTACGCGATATCATTCTTTTGTAGGCCATGTAAAATAAAAAATTACTAAATGTTTAATATGTTAAAAAGACAAAAAATAATTGATTTGGATGCAAAAGTTGAACAGATATATCTCAATGCCTATATTTTGCAAATTTATGTTAACCAGGTTAAAATTTAAACCAAGTATAATCAATTATCAAAAGAAAAAAAAGACTTTTACAATAATATAGAAAAACAATAACTCATTAAAAAATGTCACATTTCTAACAAAAGCAGATTTTCCGCAAAGTTTAATCAGTTTTATTTTTAAGTTTAACTGAATTTAATTTTTTTTTATATAATGTAAATTTCTTGCTTACTTTTCTTGAATCATAATTTTCATATTTCGCTATTAATTTGGTATTTCAACTTATTAAATTTAATTATTATTCTTTTTTAGTTAATTAAACATCTAAAAGTTAATTATTATAATTTAAATTTAATATATATATATATACATATAATTTTATTTTAGTTTCGAAAGTTAATACGATTTACTGAAAAATTAAATTATATATTTTTATAATATAATTTCAAGTTAAACTACAAAAGTTAATGATTTTCTAGCGTAGGTAAAGCGTAGAGAAATTCCAACCTCTTTCCTCCACGGGCGTAGGGAATGCGTAGGGAGAACAATAAGGTGTATGGAATGGGTAGGCAATTCCCTACACATTCCCTACGCCGTAGTCAATTGTTGGAGAACCTGGTGCGCGTAGGAAATGTGTAGGGAATTCTCTACGTCGTCCCTACCCTTTCACTATGTTTCCACGTTTTCCCTACGCTGCGCCTACGCGGCGTAGGGATGGCGTAGGGAATTCTGGGTTGGAAAACAACCCTCTTTTTTGTAGTGTATACATACTAAGTTCAAAGACGGAAATTGAACAACTTAATGTTCAAACAAATTACATAACAAGGTTGAAGAGATCATCAAAATTATTAAATTGGCTATTTACAGCTCATATACTGTAAGATTCATACCTGATACTTGAATAAAATCTCCATCAAAGGAAATGTTGCAGAGGCATTCAACCTGGTCGCTATGTGAAGTGCCCGACATGCAGCAAAAGAGTTATCATGGTACCTGACATTTCCAGTGGCAAGAATAAGCACAACTAAGATATGGAATGCAACTGACCTCATATGAATTTCAGGGCAGTAAGTAATCAACATTTTGAATGATAGGTATACAGCCTGTTTTATGCACAATCAATATACAACTTACACTGCATGCTCATATCGTTTAGAGCATTACAATTCTTTTTTTTGCTTTTCTCATAAAAGTCATTATGCTTGTCAATAAAAAAGGTTTGTCTTTTTTTTTAAAAAGGTTTGTCTTTTTTTAAAAAGAAAAAGTAAAAAGAAAAAGAAACATACAGGGCTCTAATGCTTGAAAAATGCTTGAATAATATCTCACTAGTTCATCAATTCTGGGAATGGAACTGTAATGATCCATTGTTTAGTAAATAAATAAATAATTTGACATTAAATAAAATAATAAAAACATAAATAGCTAAAATAAACCTGAATACTTTAGTTAGAACACTGGGCAAATAAGGAAACAATTTCCATGTAAACCAATTTACAATCAATATTCAAGAGAGTGGTTAGATTAGTAGACAGTGGAATTTAGTTAACCTGGCCAAATCGCAACTAATTTAATTAACAAAATAATTAAATTAATATTTATACAAAATAAGTTAATCAATAAGTATATGAATACTGTAAACTAAAAAAGTTAAATATGAAGTAATAAATAAACATTTGTTAGTGTTATAAATATTTATAACTAATCTGTATTGTTCATTTATGTCTTATATTTCAATCAAAGATAAATTACAAATATTGATTCAATTAGTTAAACAAGTATATGTGTAATTATATTAAAAATAAATAATGAAATCCGAAAGTTAATTAAAGGATGGAGCCAGTATTGAGATTCCATCCTTAGAATATGACATGCAAAGTTATATTATCCTTGTACAACTGATTTTTCAGCAAAACAATAGTTGGGCATAGTTAGCTAAAGAACTCAAAAGGATATCCATACTAAGGGTTAAGAGACAGCAAAATCATGGTTATAACACAAACCTATTAATCATGAAACGTCAGATGTAGAAATGACTTGCAGTTAAAAGTACTTTTACAATGTAACTCACATTTGATAATCTTTTAAGGATGTTGAACAAATACGAAGGGTGCATCAAACATTTTTTTGGATTATTTTTTCCATAATTCACCTGTATTACTTTGTTGCAGCAAGTATATTCTTTTTGTTTTAAGACCGAAGCCTTCTAGCAGTTTGAACCAACTTAAACTACTAAGTATTGATTGATTTGTAATATTTTATTTCAGTTGTGAAAATGTAAGTATTTTCTTTGAAACTGATGATTACATTTGATTAATATGTGTACTACAAATACTTGTATTGTAGCGCAGAAAAGATTTAGTTCTCAAACTATAAAAGCTTAAATCATAGATTTCAGACCTTTAGCCTAATGACCAAAACAAAGTTTTCAGTGTTATTCATAAGCTGCACTTGAACGCCACTACACAAAATGATTGTTTTGTCACCTCCTCCAGTTTAGCACCTAATAATATGGAATCTACCAAACCAGTGCCTTCAGCAGCAAAATTGCAACCAGATTTTTTATCTGAAATGAGAACCAACTTGCTTCTGTTCCAGAATGAAAAGATTTTAAATCCATATGAATTATTAGATTACAATCCGCTTCCAAACTTTTATGTCGGCCCACTCATTAGCTCCTTTCAACATTTATGACACCAATCACTTACTGGTATTTAACAAAAATCTAGCATGCAGATTATGCCTTCCAGGTTGTGAATGGTGATTAATAGAATTTCTAATACTATTGGTAGGCACTAAAATACTAGCCTCTAAGGCTCAGGTGGAACTAATAATATGCTACACCCACAAAAGTCCTAATAATATGCACTAGTTTAAAATCTGCAATCTTAATGAAACTGAGAGTTATAAGAAAAACAAGCAACTGCAGATCCATCTAGATTTCGCAAACCCAAACTAAACTATTTACAAGATAATAGCATATCATATACTAGAATACCCAAAGTGAAATTACATACCTAACAATTTTTATAAGCACAATTTAAAACTCTAGGCTCATGAATTGTTAGTGTTTGCTTCCCAATTTCTCTGTACATCATTTCTTCTTCTGCAATTACAAAAAATCTGTTAATAAATCAATTTCAAATGGTTTTATCCCAACTTAATAGATCGCGTCAGTAAAGACTGAAGCCAAACAAAGCGCAGTCGAACCAGAAGGTACCTGGAGCGAGACGAGAAGCGCAGTCGAACCAGAAGGTGAGTCTCGAGAGGAGTAGCATTCGAGAAGAGGAGCGGGTGATGTAGTTGCGGTCAAATAAAGAGGAGGAGCGAGATGACAGGCGGAGTCGAACAACGACGAGAGGAGCAGCGTTCGAGAAGAGTAGCCTTCGTATCAAACAAACTCTCGCAATGGAATAGGCTTTTATTTGGTTTAGGGGGATTTAAAGAGGAGAGGGAAGGGGAAAATTGACCGGAGATAACGGAGGCGAAAGTTTCATAGGTAGAAGACGCGGTCTAGAGGGAAAAATTTGGGGGAGAAGCACAAGGGGAAAAAAACGAACGGAAGAAAAAAACGAAACATGGGCAAATTTATTTTGGCTTTAGAGTATTTTATTTTGGCTAGTAGAAGTAGGCAAACCTCCCTACGGTCGGTTTGATTAAAGATCATGATTTTTTTTTCTTTACATTTATTTCGTCAACTATAGGACAATATATACATTCATAATATCTGCAAATTTAGGTGGTCATATATTCAAGTTATTTATGTGTGGTGTTTTTACAGTATTATAAGATTCATAAAAACAAAAACAAAAATTAGCATCGATAATTTTGGACCGACTAATAAATCATTATTTATAAGAGCAAAAATTATCTCAAATATAATCAATACCAATCTCCTCTTGATACTAAACATAAGCTATGATCAATATTATTTTCAGGCACCATACCAAATCGATAGCGAAATTCATAGGTTTTAAATTCTGAAGCAAAAAATTTCACAACAAATTAACTAATAACAGGTTATGGGTTCCAAATAATCAATAAATAAAATATAGTACACAAAATAATATTCAGACGATCAGTAAAAAAACATATATTACTTGCAAATTAAAGGCTTTCAGAATTAAGAATAAACTAGAATCATAGAGTAAAGAAATATGGAGGCGTACTTTAAATTGTTATTGTGAACAGGAAGGAGAAAAGATTTGTGATTATTCTTTAGCTTTTTAGGTAAAAGTTTGAGAAGAAAAGAAGTCTCTAATATCCTTTTATATACGCAGGATCAAGATATTGCCAGGTCAATATCTTTTAAATGAATATATTTCAAGTAAGATTTTATATGGTACCATATAGTTTGGTTAACCAATGTTAACTCTATATAAAATTTCATGTTGATTTTATATGTTTTGAATTGGTGGGATGTAAAGTAAAAGCGCAGAATTTGTCAAAATATCTAACGCAGAATATATGGTAGAAAATCTCAGATATATTTATTAAATACTTAGTGAAGTTACTTGCCCGATATATATGAGTAGATATGTCCAATCAGATAACAAATAGACTACATTCAAATTCGCTATTTTAAACTTGCCCGATATAATTGTTAGTGAGGAATTCTTTTCCAGGTTTTCTACTATTTTTTTCCTCTGCGGATTAGTTATCTTTTTACAATTCCTCTGAAATTTCTGTGCGATTTTTTTAGATCTATTTACAACCTTTCTAATACGCATCAATCTTCAAGTTATATGACTAATTTCTAGGCTACGTTTGTTTGAAAAACTTGAAGTTATATACGGTTCATATAATTTCTAACAATCCTTCATGATTTTTTCTTTCCATTGTGTTAAATCATATTGCTTTAATCAATTTTGGGAAACTGATTATAATTAGAAGCCAAAGTTTTATTGCTATAGATGAAAATTACAAGCGGCATGGTTATTTATTCATCTAACCAGCATTACTCTCAACAACACGCATGATAAATTTAAGGGAAAAGGCAAGCAAAATACCTTCGCTTCCACCAATTTTTCCATGGCTCATGTTCTTAACTCCGGAGGATGATAAATACCCCAACGACTCAGAAGAGAAGGAAATTGAGGAGATGAAAAAAGATGAAGTCGATGCTAAATCCTCAGGAAGAATAACTTTTTATAGTATAAGCCATGATGGGTATTACTACATTACAGGTGGAATTGCTGAAACTATACAACATGGGGATTGTCTATCATGTCCACAAGGATGGTTACTGATACACGATCCAAACTCTTTGGATTGTTGCTTATTGAATCCAACGACAATGCATAAGTTTGGTTTGCCTTCTTTATACCTGGAATGTTCCTTGGATGAATGTCAGCTTATATTGTCTTCATCTCCAATAGAACAAGGATGCATTATTATGCTTCATGACAAGCTCAATCACTGCTTTGTGTACATGGGCGGTTCATGACTACCTCAATCACTTGGGTAAGAAAGAGGAGATCACGTTCATTGCAGCTTCGGATAACAAACGTTTTTATGGATGCACATTACAAGACAAACTTGTTGTTATAGACTTCACTCCATGTTTCAAGATCAGTTTCATTGAAACTGGATTCAGCAAAATAACACCCGCTTGGCGCCAACGAGAATGGCTTGTCGGAACGTGCAACGAACTGTTCCTTGTAAAAAGGTATCAAACAATGTGGTTGGAGAATGTGGTTTCTGTAAGAGTATTTAGCTTGGACAAAGCAAATGACACATGGATTAGAGTAAAAGGCATAGGCGATCATCGACTTTTCGTATTAGGAACTAGAATTGCCGGATCATGTTTGGCGAAAGAAGCTGGGCTGAAAGGAGATTGCATTCACTTTTTAGAAGATGATGATGGTATTAGTATGATTGTTTTCGATATTAAAAACGGAACGGTTCGGTCTAAACGCCTCTGCTGTCATTCTTCCATGTCGACCCTTTTGATATTACCTCCAATTTGATTAAGTTTAGCTTTAGAAAAATGAGAGACAGAGACAATTGCTTGCATCTGCTTGCTGGAGTTTTTGATGTTTTTAGTTATGTATAAATTGTGAACATCAAAATATGATTTTGGCCTCTGTTTTCTCTAATATGTAGTATCAAATATATGTAGGAATACACAATTCTATATCATGCCATATTCTTGAATGTCCCGTAATTAACCAATTCTTACAATGATTACCAGTGCGAAGCTATATTTTTTCTATCAACTTTCAATCTATTTGTCCTCTGTTATAGTGATATTATTTTGATGATAACTAATATGAGCATTAGATTGTATTCATTGATTGTTGAATATTGTAAGAATTCCAAACTACAATATTTTGTTTCTGTACCAATTCCATAATATATGTTTTAAGGTCATCGAATTGAATAGATGTATCAACCTGACATGCTTGCCGAAGTAACACGAAGATAAAGATATAACCGTACTAACCATTCTTAAAATTCCACCGATTAATTTAATTAATATAGGTTGTAGAACCAAAGATCCATTATTCGTTTTGTATAATCAAGTTTACAATGTACTATAGCATTTTTGTTTGACCAAAATACCTTATTGTTATTGTTCTTGCTGCTGCTGCTGTTTGTGAAAATTTTATCTATGCTATGCGAGAATGGTAAAATTTTATATAATGCTCAACGGCTAATTGAACAAAAGGGTAGATTTAAACAGTATGTCACCTACTTAAATTGATTTGAAGATGATTACGCTTGAACCTTTGGCGTTACAATGAAAAGTAAATGTTTACCAATACCATAGAAAATAATAATAAACGCAATAAAATTTATGTGTTTCGCAGTACAAAGTCTTTTTACACGGCAATCAACCACCGTGCAAATTCATTTAACACGACGAACAACCGCCGATCAGTATCGATTTTTACAGTTATCCACTACCGAACTAGTTCGGTGGATGATAGTCGGAAAAAAGGTGTTGATCGACGATTATTCGCGGTGAAAAAAAAAATCAAAATCAATTACTTCGGTAACACCTTAAAAAATCCGGTATTCTTGGAATATAAAACAAAATTTCATGGTGTTTAAAGAATTGGCATTGGTAAATACTTTTGAAGGCGTCCTTGGTGTTACAATGAAAATCATAAAAATCATGTTGTAAAAACAAGGTAGAGTGCTTTATGAACCACCCTTGTTAGAAACGTTCATCATTGCAAAACAATAAGTGCAAGGCAATACACCAATACATATAGGGATGGACACGGGTTGGTTTTGTGCGGTTTGAAGCTCAAACCGCTTCCACATCGCATCAAACGGTTAATCAAGAATACAAACCATTATACTAATTTTTAAAACGGTTCAGTTTCAGTTCGCTTTAATGTAATACGGTCTGATTTTGGTTCAGTCTCGTTTAAACCCATATTAAATATGAAATAAAAGAATTGATTCCATCAACAATTAATTTACGAAGGCAATAGTGTGAAGCTTTTACACTTAAAGGTCAAAACACACAATGTATGAAATGAAAAATTAATTCCTAATTGTATGAATATCTCAATATGACATTTAGCTACAAGTAAGATTTTTGAGTAGATTAACTGATCATCAACGTTAATTAATGCATAACCATTGAGTAATATGACTAGAATAAGATTATAATTAGTATTTATCCAAAAAAAAAAGATGAAAAATAACATACTAAAACTACAATTTCTTCCTTTATGACAACGATTATTATTAATATAAGCTGAAAATAGAATTTATATCGTTAGAATATAAAATGAGATAGAAGTTGTTTATATTTTATCATAAAATTATTGGTGTAAATATTCGGTTTGGTCCGGTTTAATATGGCCGGTTCAATCGTTTCAACCGTAACCGAACCGTATCGATGAAGATCGACCCGGTTTGAAATATTTGATTTGGTTATAAGATTCGGTGCGAGTTTCCACACCGATTTTGCGATCCGGTACGAGCTACCGGTTTCCATATTGCGGTACGACTTATGCCTAGGCCTTTAGCAACTACTATATTTAATCTAAAGTAGTCCTTAGGTTCTAACATATCACCATGATCAAATGGAACATTTTTAAATTCCGATGTTATGTGCATAGGTGATACTATGATACAAATTTGTCAAAATTCATGGTGGAAGCATTGTTCTGTATCATATTACATAATTAGCATGCACAAAAGAAATATGTTTATGAAGATTTATTTTTTTCCTAAAAGAAGCGTTTCTACAATTTATTTTTTCCTAAAAGAAGTGTTTCTGCAATTTCAAAGCCCACAACCACAAATTTATGACATTATAGAAAACAAAACTATTTTTGTAATAATTTCAAACGGAGTGTATTACCGATATAAGTTTTCCTTTGAAACCTAGTTTGTAAACTTTTGATAAAATATTTTGCACCATAAGCAGCAAGCAGGAGAGGACATAAAACTTATGTTAAACTTCGGATGAACCACCGAAACCAATATAAAACATTTTTTATATGGATAAATAGCAAATATAATTAAATATAATTCTTAAACCAAATCTTTTATGACCTAGAATAGTACTTTATGCATAATATTTGTGTTGAACATTGAATGATTTGAATATATTTGTCAGGGCTAAAAAATATACCTAGTTACCTTCTCATAGGATACTTATTTGAACATATTTTCAATTCAAAATGAATTACATATTGCAAGTAAACAATGATTTGAGTCATGCCAAAAGTGCTACACTCAAACATAATAGATTGGAAAACAATTTCATGTTATTCTAAATTTAGTGGCATAGAAATAAGGAACTTACACCACCATAACTTCAAAATACAATGCAGATTTGGCTATACAAATGGTCCTTACATACTTTGTACCATTAGATCATCAAACTTTAGGTTAATATACAATTATTATCTGTGAACCGGTCAACTGTCATGATGTTCATGGTGTGAAATGCACAAAAATTTTATCCAATAAAATAATAATGTATCCATCATAATAATAAAACAATAGAATTTTCCATAATAATAATCACATAACACCGTTTAATTCCATTCTTTCATGACTGTTTTACTTCTTGATTTTGATCCAGATATACAATAGTCAGTCATTTCATTATGGGTAATGTCATCTTGCTCCTCTCACTGATACTTATTTCCCTTTTTCATGTTGCTTCGTCATCCAGTTGATGTCACTGATGTCTTTGCAATTCCCTGCATATATTTTCAGCAATCGTTAACAAATGAACATCAAGTATTTAATTAAATTATATAAAAACATAAGCTCATACCACATATCCCTCTGTGTTTCATTTTGCTTTCTTCTTATAAAAAATCCTTGCATACTTTGATCAAGGTGGTAAACTATTAATTCGTATTGTTATTTCTACTTACAATAGGAATATTATGGCACATATGTGGCGACTTTGATCACCTGACCATCATATGCAAACACCAAAAACATCTCAATAGGCTTATAACCACGTTTCCAAATAGAAGCCTCAGCAATCATATCAGGTTGCTTAAAGAGAAACGTGTTGCTAAAACAACAAATCCTTACTAAAGTCGATTTTTTTTTAATTATACATCAACCGTCGCGAGGCTTTGAAATTTACGAATACCGCATTTTGATTGTACAGTTCAGAAGTCACAAGACACTAACTCAGGGTATAATAGCTAAAGCGCAGATGAGAATGTAAATGGGCGTGTCATGTTTATGTAAAACATATTCTATACATTTTAACAGAAAACTTTATGTATTATTACTCAAATAAATTAACATATATTAAATTATTAGCTAATATGTATTAATCTTTACGTGCAAGTCATATGTATTGGAAGCTTTGTGTAAAGTTTTAATTATGGTGATATATATATAAGGATAGAATTGCTTATAGGTTATAATATCATAATATCCACTAACCGATATGAAGAGATTGTTTAGAATTATCGCTATTCAATATGGTCATACCAATGCCTGTTATTTCAAAACGTTGAGCTTTTATTTTCACACATCAAATATTCGTCTGCACAACAATACGAAATGCAAACAATAATAACGGTATCTCAAATTTTGTAGGGTAAGGGAAAGCTTATCCAATATCAATGCTCAATCATTAAAAAAATTAACACACACTATTTGACTTTGGAATAATTGGTGTGTATCCACACTGAAACAAATTTAGACCAGATATAACAGGAGCAGGTTATATCATTATCCTTTAAAAGTTTATGTCTACTGAACTGAATTTGTTATGCAATTAAATCTAATAATGAAGTAATAGCGTATGCTATATATACTGGTATATAAACTCTTCAGATATATCCTATATTTGATGTGTTTTTTTGAACCTATACAAAATATTTTGGATGAGTAAAATGTATTTGTGAGCTTTAGTGTCCGCAAAGTACTCGAGATCAAAAGTATTTAAACTTGTGGACACTTACAAAGTTGATAGAAGGAAGATTTGAGAAATTAATGGAGATGTTATTTATAAAGTGAACCGTGAAACGTTAAGAACATATTTCATTCACCACATGTAGGATGTGGAGTGTTTGATTTCGAGGGAAGAGCAATATTTTACTTATAAGCATATGTTTTGTTCATTAGAAAGGTTTTTGAAAGTTTGCCTTCAAAACGATCCATAAGAATGAAAGCTGTGTGTGTAGTGCATTCTATAAGAAGTAGTAAAATATTTCAAGATAACCAAGCTATTAATTCTCATAATGCGTACGTATAATTATTAAATTATAGCCCTAGTAAGAAATAAGTATGTGGAAAAGGCTCTTGACTACCTCTAATTGCAAAGATTATACAGTGTCCAATTAATTCTCAAGGTAAAGACGTTAATCTTTCAACTTCTATGCTTATTGCATGTTTCAAGCAACTTAAGATTGAAATTGAACTTGTACATGCAAATATAACACTGCATATTCATTTCCTTTCTAGGTAAATATGACAAACATTTTAAATACATAAATATCAAATAATAAAACTATATTTGCTTCAAGCATATAAAACCTTAAATTTATGATAATATGTCATTATAAAGGTGACACATGCCGCTTCAAATATTGGTGGTTGTATATTACATTTCAGATAATATGGACTGGTTGACTAAGTAGATATTAAGAATGCGTTGGTTAGTTTCTTATGATGCACAATCATACAAATTTCATTGTTATAATGTTTCAAAATTTTCATCATAGGGTTATACAAAAGAATTTTTTATTGGCATCTTACGTACCTATTTTATCAGTAGCTGTAGTGTTAATATTTTTCTACTTAGTACTCAGTGAAATGTCACGTTAGATAAAAAAGAATCACTGAATTATCTAATTTACATATAACCAACCAAAAATTTATGAATGCACAAAGTATTAATACAAACCTATTAATAAGATTACTCTTATTTATCTACACCCTCCAATCACTATAAAAATGAGTGTTTCACTTAAATAAAGTACCATTCTTACTATAAAAGATTATCTTGCTAAGTACACAAACATTTGATGAATCAAATAAAGTATGGGATTTGGTTGGCTAGAGTAATTTACAACATGAACATGATTGTTTGGTATCAGATTTATCATGGAACTTTTGTTGGCCTCATGCAATTTATCCACAATTTTTTGAGTCACAAGGAGAGTGCACAACTTCTAATTAAAGTGGCATGAACAACATTTTTTAAAGAGCATGCATCTACAAGTCTTATATTTACAATGTAAAAAATTTACACGTATTACTTTCAATGTTCATAGGTTACTGCCATAACATGAGATTCACATGAATTAATGTTGTAACATAAAAATTTACATTTGTTAGTAATCTATCATGGATCCTAATTGGAATTGGAAGGTCCAATGGATTATTAATTATCTTTTATATCATGGTATTGGATTTAACACGTGATCATTAACATATAATTAGGAAATAATTGGAGAATTCATGTTACTTACTATTTATTCAGTTGAGGGAAAATGAGATATTGTAATCAAGTATCAAACAAAGTTCTTTGCATGTTCATAGAGAGACTCGCATTTTGAAGTAAAATTTCTTGGAGAAAAAGATAAATTAAAGTCCATGAAGGAACTGGAGTACTCTCCTATAAAGCAGTAAACTGATGAATGAAGCAGTGTATTCTAACCAAAGGGAAAACAAATGGTTAGTGACTTGAATGGAGTATTTCGTTAGAATGGTCTAAAGACACGTGTTTCATGTGAATTACATATAATTACTTGGATAAATTGTCAATTAGACAAATCCGATCATAGTTTATGAGTAAGCAAACTATAATAATACGAGCTCTTGTATAAAATATTTTTCCTACTATTTACGAAATATTGTATGCTATGTGATATGATAATAGGTAAAAGATTTAAGTTCTATATCACACAAGAACCGGAGAATATAAATTTTAGAACTGGACTCACAAACTCTAAATAACCATAATTTATAGCTATATCATTTATGAAGTATACCTGAATCATTAAATTATAACCAATGACTCCTAAAAGAAAATGCAAACTTTATAAGCATATCATGTTATTACGACTACACCCAAGACCACTCGAATACAATCGCAACGCGCAACGCGGAAAAGCCAAATCGTGATAGATAGTGCAAAACAACCAAACACTCGAAGAATTCAATAAAACCAAATCCAAACACGATCACAATAACACCACAAGCAATAGAGAATAATAAGCAATAACGAAACAATAAATCACACACGATTTTATAGTGGTTCCACTAACGTTGTGTTAGTGTACATCCACTTGAGAGAGCTTTTATTATACCACCAATAGAAGAGTAGAGATTGTTAACAATGATCACAATATTCTAGCAAGAATATAATTTTATGGAGATTAGAATTGAAGAAATAGGATTTGCCTAAACCCTAATTAATGGAGGACTAAACCCTAGGTTAGATTGCTTGATGAAATTCCCTATCTTTCAGACCTGAAGAGAGTATAAATACTAATAGAGAAAACCCTTGGCTAAAGACCACTTTGCCCTTCACAAATCACAAAACAGCTCAGAAACCCGGCCCAGGAAAAAAACAGGATTATACCGCCTCAGACGTCTGGCCCTCTGGCCTCAGACGTCTGAGCCAGGTTCAATCTGGCTGAACCAGACAGGCCCAGACGTTTGGCCAGAGGGACCAGACGTCTGCAGGAGGTTTCGGGAACCAGCCTGAACCTCGTCAGACGTTTGGCCCTCTCAGTCAGACATCTGACCCCAAACAGCAACTAAAACAGCATTGCTTCTTCCCTCCTATCTTCTTCCTCCAGACTCCGATTTGCGAACCGTTTTCTCCGACACGAAGCTACATTCATCCCCTTCAATTCTCCATCATATAGTGTCACATAATTTAACACTCCACCTTTACACTATATCCATCTCCAACACCAATGGTACCATACCATCAACAACCGATAGCTCCAACTACCAACACTTCTACCTTCAACCAAACATGAATGTTTCCCCAACGGGTTCCGGCAAAGCCACCCCCCATTTCACTCCATCAACGAGTTCAGGCACAAAGCCCCCACCCGCGAATGAAATGTTGAAAACATCCAACACCGTCTCACCACAGACAAGAGCACTAGGAGTGTACACTAGCACTACACCAAGAAGATAGAACGACAATCTCATACCAATACTCTTCCTCATCTACACAAGTATCTCTCTCAACCGTGCCACCCCGTGGCACCTAGCACTTCTCTAAGCGAATCAAGTCCGAGCAATGCTCGAACTTCCCAACCGGCAATGCCTTAGTGAACATATCCGCTGCGTTTTCCTTTGTGTGCACCTTTCAAAGATATACTTGCTTATCCTGATCATCCATGGCTACCAAGAATGACTCCCTCACTTCTATATGCTTCGTCTGTGAGCTAAACGCCAAATTCTCCGCCAAGTGAATAGCACTTTGACTATCACATTGAACATCAATGCTATCGTGTTCAATACCCAAGTCACACAACAATCGCTTCAAATAGAGTGCTTCCTTCGCCGCCTCCACCGCGGCTATCAACTCCGCTTCCGTAGTGGATAAAGCTACTACGGTTTGCAATCTCGATCTCCAACTTATGGTCGTACCACCTAGTGTGAAGACATATCCGGAAGTTGATTTTTTCCTATCTCTATCACCGGCGTAGTCCGAATCACAATAACCAACCAAGTTGCAACTCCTTTTCCCACTACCGCCAAAAACAAGACCATGAGATGACGTACCCCTAAGGTATCTCAATATAAGCTTCACAGCTTCCCAATGCGATTTTCCCGGATTAGACATAAAACGACTAACCACCCCGATGGCATTTGCTATATCGGGCCTTGTACACACCATAGCATACATCAAGCTTCTAACCGCACTTGCATATGGCACCTTTGCCATATAAGCCTTGTCTTTCTCCAAGATAGGTGACCCTTTACTCGAAAGCTTCACATGCAAAGGTAAAGGTGTATTTGACACCTTTGCATTCTCCATGCTAAACCGACAAAGTACTTTCTTAACGTACTCCTTTTGAGTCAAATTCAACTCAAAACACTTTCGGTCCCTTTCTATTTCCATGCCCAATATCCTCTTTGCTTCTCCAAGGTCCTTCATTTCGAATTCCGACTTTAATTGCAATTTCAACTTGTTGATTTCATTCTTGTCCTTCGAAGCAATGAGCATGTCCTCCACATACAAGAGTAAATACACCCAACAATCATTTCTCAACTTCTTGAAATAAACACAAGCATCTTTGATGCTCCTATCAAAGCCACTTTCAAGCATAAAATGATCAAATCTCTTATACCATTGCCTAGGTGATTGCTTCAACCCATATAGCGATTTCTTCAACTTGCACACCATATTTGACTTACCATTTACAACAAACCCTTGCGGTTGCTCCATGTAAATGTCTTCATCCAAGTCACCATGCAAGAAGGCGGTCTTCACATCAGGTTGCTCCAACTCCAAGTTGTGAATAGCAACTATGGCAAGTAATATCCAGATAGAAGTATGGCGCACAACCGGTGCGAATATCTCATCATACTCCTTTCCTTTCCTTTGTGCAAACCCCTTAGCCACTAGCCTAGCTTTGTATCTTCCATCGTCCTTCACCTTGTAAATCCATTTGCACCCAATAGCACGGTTTTCTTTAGGAAGTGGAACCAAACTCCAAGTTTGATTCTTCATCAATGATTGCATCTCTTCCTCCATGGCACAAATCCACTTCGAGCTATCACTCGAATTCATGACGTCTTCAAGGTCCATTGGCTCATCTTGGACTACATTGAGAGCATAGTCCAACCTATCACAAAAGCTAAGATAGTTCCAATCACCATATCTTTCGGGTGGCCTTATAGCACGACGACCAACCCGAGTAGCAATATTATCACCCAAACCCCTTTCGGCTCCACCTTGAACCGAAACTTCTCCAGGCTCGTGTACATCATCAACACTACTAGAGGCACCTTGTGGACTATGTGATGTATCATCAATCGCTTTCTCCTCACAAGCATCTTCAACTAATCTACTCTCTCTACTACTTGGACAAAATGTGGTAATAACTTCCTTCCCCTTCGATTCATCACGAACTAAGACCGGAATATCCGATGAGCTTTCATTCTCCTTGAACATAGCCGACTCATCAAAAGTAACATGACGAGAGTTTATTACCTTCTTGGTTTCCGGATTCCAAATTCGATAGCCTTTCACTCCATCCGTATAGCCAAGAAAAACCCCTTTGAAAGCTCTAGGTTCAAGCTTATCATTTCCTAGATCATGCACATAAACCGGACTTCCAAAGACACGAAGATAGCTCAAGTCAATACTCTTTCTCTTCCACACTTCCTCCGGGATTTTGTTGTCAATAGCCGAGCACGGAATTCGATTAATAATATGCACCGTGGTTGACAAAGCTTCGGCCCAAAATCCCTTAGACAAACCCGATGTCAGTCTCAAGCATCGAGCTTTCTCTAGTAGAGTACGATTCATCCTCTCCGCAACACCATTTGATTGTGGATCTCCCGGTGTAGTAAAATGTCTCCGAATGCCATGATGCTTGCAATACTCCAAGAATTCTCCGGGAACATATTCTCCGCCATTGTCGGACCTAAGAACCTTCAAAGACTTACCACTCTCATTCTCAACAAGAGCCTTCCATACTTTGAACTTAGCAAATGCCTCCGACTTAGCCTTCATTACATACACCCAAACTTTACGAGAAAAATCATCAATAAAAGAAATATAATACCTTGCTCCACCTAAAGAAGCTACCGGTGCCGGTCCCCAAACATCCGTATGCACATACTCAAGAACGCTTCTTGAATCATGTTTTCCTTCACCGAATGAAACCTTTGTTTGCTTCCCCATGACACACTCTTCGCAAAACTCTAGCTTGTTGAAACTCTCACCACCAATCATCTTCCTTTTCCGAAGAATATCCAAACTCCTCTTTGAGACATGTCCTAACCTCAAATGCCACAATCTAGTTGCATCTAAGTCGCGAGAACTATCAACCCCAATGCTAGCTTCACCTTCTATGGTCACACCTTGAAGCAAATATATACCATGAGCCCTAGCACCTTTCATAACCACAAGCGCCCCCTTCGAAACCCTCAAGCCATCTCCCTCAATAGTGATCTTGCATCCCAAAGAATCTAATTGCCCCAAAGAGGTAAGGGACTTCCTAAGTCCCGGAACATAGCGCACATTTGTGAGAGTACGAACTACTCCGTCAAACATCCTAATTTGCACGGAACCAATGCCCTTCGACTTACAAATAGCACCATTTCTCATAACAATCGAATTTCCCTCTCTAGCTTCGAAAGAGGAAAAACAATTCCTATTCGGCGTCATATGATAAGACGCCCCCGAATCGAGAACCCATTCGCTACCCGAAACATTTGATGCTACCGCCGTCAACACATCCATGTCTCCCTCACCAACACCTCTCTCCACCGCGACCGATGAAGATGCTACTTCCTTCTTAGCCTTTTCCTTGTCCGGACACTCATTCTTCCAATGACCGGGCTTCTTACAAAAATATAGCACTTGCCTTTCTTTTCCTTCGACTTTCCTCTCCAACCGGGATTCCTAGATTTGGAATGCACCCGATTCTCCTTCTTCGCATATCTCTCCTTCTCCATAAACAAACCTTGACCATTTCCGGCACTACTACCACCAACACTCAACTCCTTCATTTGATCTCTCAACTCCTCACTAAGAAGACCCGTCTTGACATCATCTAACGTCAATGTATCCCGGCTATAGATCAAGCTATTCGAGAAACCCGTATAACGGTCCGGCAACGAACATAACAATATCACCGCCTTTTGCTCTTCCTCAATCTTCAAATCTACCGCCTTCATCTTCATTAGCAAATCATCAAACACATTCAAGTGTGCCTTAAGCGAACTCCCCTCTTTCATCTTTTACGTGAAAAACGTTCACAACAAGATCAAACGATTAGTTAGAGACTTCTTCATATACAACTCCTCTAACTTGTCCCAAATGCCCTTAGCGGTGGTCTCACCACTAATTTCGGAGATCACATTCTCTCCCATAGCTAGTTGAAGTGTAGTGAATGCCCACTCATCCATTTCCTCTCTCTCAACATCCGAGATGTCCGCCGACAACAAATGTGTATCAAATACTACTCGATGTACCCGATTCCTCCTTAGAATTGCTTTCATCTTCCATTGCCATTTTTCAAAATCATTATCGCCATTCCACTTGTCGATAACCAATTGCGATCCCGATGCCACATACGACCCACGCACATACGGCGCTATACTACTTGGACCAACCATTGAATTTTCAGAGTTATCTGTTTCCGTCATTTCAACAACCACCTACAAACTCCAAAGCTCTGATACCAAATGTTATTACGACTACACCCAAGACCACTCGAATACAATCGCAACGCGCAACGCGGAAAAGCCAAATCGTGATAGATAGTGTAAAACAACCAAACACTTAAAGAATTCAATAAAACCAAATCCAAACACGATCACAATAACACCACAAGCAATAGAGAATAATAAGCAATAACGAAACAATAAATCACACACGATTTTATAGTGGTTCCACTAACGTTGTGTTAGTGTACATCCACTTGAGAGAGCTTTTATTATATCACCAATAGAAGAGTACAAGAGATTGTTAACAATGATCACAATATTCTAGCAAGAATATAATTTTGTGGAGATTAGAATTGAAGAAATAGGATTTGCCTAAACCCTAATTAATGGAGGACTAAACCCTAGGTTAGATTGCTTGATGAAATTCCCTATCTTTCAGACCTGAAGAGAGTATAAATACTAATAGAGAAAACCCTTGGCTAAAGAACACTTTGCCCTTCACAAATCACAAAACAGCTCAGAAACCCAGCCCAGGAAAAAAACAGGATTATACCGCCTCAGACGTCTGGCCCTCTGGCCTCAGACGTCTGAGCCAGGTTCAATCTGGCTGAACCAGACAGGCCCAAACGTCTGGCCAGAGGGACTAGACGTCTGCAAGAGGTTTCGGGAACCAGCCTGAACCTCGTCAGACGTCTGGCCCTCTCAGCCAGACATCTGACCCGAAACAGCAACTAAAACAGCATTGCTTCTTCCCTCCTATCTTCTTCCTCCGGACTCCGATTTGCGAACCGTTTTCTTCGACACGAAGCTACATTCATCCCCTTCAATTCTCCATCATATAGTGTCACAAAATTTAACATATCACAGTGTAAATTCTTAGATAATTTATAACCCATAATTTACAGAAAGAAGTAGATATTCACTTTTTGTTGCATATTATAGATTTTCAATTACATAACACAAAATGTTATCAAAATGTTCATCACTTTTATTTAAGAACTTCAAACAAATGAATATAATTTAGACTATAGAGAAGATTAATAAAACAGGAGACCATATTGATCTCCGGTTATATTAATCTTCTCTCTTATATGTCACTTGATTAAGCAGGATGCTAATTAAAAAACAAAATTAACATATTATGACATGTGCAAAACATTTTTTGCATTTCATGGATTCACATTAACCAAGTCAGCAGTGCCAATCATTTTAGATAAACAAATATATCAACTTCGCTAAGATGTTCAGAAAAGTAAGTGATATTCATAATAGTCCCTTAAGTAGAATATCATTAATGCCCAAGGTTTCAAATATACAGAAAAATCACCATTACTGACATCATTAATATATTCATACCGGAAGGAACTATCACTATCTTCATAGTTATAAATAAATTCAAGATTACCACCATTTGTGGAAACTAAGAATTACGTATGACTAAATCATCGTTAAAAACCTACGTAACTTTAGCTCGTTACTTTGTACCATAACCATTGTTACAAAATAATATATTTCAAATGAATTCATTGTCAGAAATTCTTTACTGTTCGATCTTTCATGATTAACAATTCAAGTAATAGTCAAGGATCACCAATACCAAATATTTCACAAACAAAACTTAATATGATTTATTGTTTAAGATGACGTACCTTGATTAACAACGGAAGATGTAATGGCTGTCATCTTCTTCTTCTGACTTCTAATAATTACTCTTCTTCTCAGAATATGGTTTCTCTCTCTAACCCTATTTCTTTATGTGTTTCTTGATGGAGAAGAATACATATGTTGGCTGGGAGAGAGAGGACCCAATCCTTTATATAACATTTAACTTTAAATCTGGTACGTCCATCATATACCAATTCAATGCTTAAGATTAATCACAGACCGAATGTTCTAATTATAGAACGGTCTATTTATGACTTAATTAATCGGGTCACATTAAGATTAGAAACTGCAGAACGTTAAAGGTAAATGAAACGTTCTATTTATGACCTAATTAATAGGGTCACATTAAGATTAGAAACTGCATAACGTTAAAGGTAAATGAAACGTTCTATTTATGACCTAATTAATAGGGTCACATTAAGATTAGAAACTGCATAACGTTAAAGGTAAATGAAACGATTGCAGTTTCTAATAGTAGATTTCTTACATTCTCCCACTTGACCCGATTATTCATAATATCAAGTGTTGAACATCATACTATGATAAATTGCTGAGAGTTATGGCGGTTGTGCATTATTAATTCAATGCATTCCCTTCCATATACTACAATACCAGCAATCCATCATTTTATACTCATAATTTATATAAAACAGCATAATGGTCCACATAATGTCTTATATCATAATGATTAAACATAATATCTTTATAAGACTCTTTCTTGTTTAAAATTACATAAAGTACGTACTACCACATTAAAATAAGAGACACATAATTGTATATCAGAAACACACAAAGGAGCTCGGAATGTCACACATCAATTATTATTAATATAACCAAGACTCATTCTTTGAACATGTTCCTTAAATTGTCTTGGCTGTAACCCTTTCGTCAAAGGGTCTGCAATCATAAGTTCTGTCCTGATGTGCATGATTGACACTCTTTGTTTTTGAACCTCATCTTTCACAACAAGATACTTCAGTTCCATATGTTTGGCACCTTTAGAGTACTTGTTGTTTTTTTTGAGAAAAACACTGCTGTAGAGTTATCACAATAAATTTTCAGCGGCTTGCTAATGGTGTCGACAACCGCAAGTCCTAAAATAAAGTTCCGCAACCATAATACATGAATTATGGCTTCATAACATGCCACAAATTCTGCCTCCATAGTAGATGAAGCAACGATAGTTTGTTTCACACTTTTCCATGATATGACTCATTGAGCAAACATAAACAGGTAACCAAAAGTCGATTTTCTAGTATCGATGCATCCAGCAAAATCTGAATCGCTATATCCAATCACCTCTAATTCATTAGATCTACTATACATGAGCATGTAATCTTTCGTGCCTTGTAAGTACCTCAACACTTTCTTTGCAGCTTGCCAACGTTCCCTTCCTGGATTACTTTGCTACCTCTTTAACATACCAACCGCAAAACTGATATCCGGTCTAGTATAGGTTTGAGCATACATTAGGCTACCAACTACAGATGCATATGGAATTGATTCCATTTCCTTTCGTTAAACATCATTCTTAGGACATTGCATGAGATTGAATTTATCACCTTTCCGTACAGGAACTTTCCCAGGTGAACACTTACTCATTCCAAATCTCTCTAGAATCCTTTCGATATATCCTTTCTGAGACAATCCCAATATTCCTTGTGATCGATCACGAAATATTTCTATTCCAATCACATAGGATGCCTCTCCCATATCTTTCATTTCAAAGTTCGTTGAGAGAAATTCCTTAGTCTCATGCAATATGCTTAAATTATTTGCAGCAAGCAAGATGTCATCAACATAAAGGACTAGATAAATAAACTTGCTCCCACTGATCTTTCGGTATAAACAGTAATCAACCGTATTTTCCTTAAAATCAAAAGATGTAATAATGGTATTGAACTTAATATACCATTGTCGGCATGCTTGTTTAAGCCCATATATTAACTTCTTAAGTTTACACACCAATTGTTCTTTACCTTTTACAGAAAAACCTTCAGGTTGATCCATATAAACATCCTCATCAAGATCTCCATTCAGAAAGGCTATTTTCACATCCATTTGATGCAATTCCAAATCATAATGTGCTACTAATGCCATTATTATTCTTAGTGAGTCCTTTTTCGAAATAGGAGAAAATGTCTCCTTGTAATCAACACCATCTTTCTGAGTGTAACCCTTAGCAACAAGTCTAGCTTTATACCGTTCGATATTACCACTAGAGTCGTGTTTGGTTTTTAAAACTCATTTGCATCCGACTCTTTTACAGCCATGTGGTAACTCAATGAGATCCCAAACTTCATTCTGTTGCATGGATTTTAGTTCTTCTTTCATGGCATTAATCCATTCCTTACTCTTTACTTTCTACAGCATGTGAAAACAAAACTGGGTCTTTATTGATTCCTATATCATAATCTGATTCTTGCATATAAACCATATAATCATTAGAAATAGCTGACCTACGATCTCTTTGAGATCTTCTTAATGCTACTTGTTGTGGTTCATGCATATAAGCATTATGTAAGTCATTTCCTTCAGGAAGTACTTCTTCATTTATATGTTATTCATCATCATGCTGTTCTCCAACAGCTGGAACAACATTTGGAGTAATAGTAGATGGAGGAACTATTCTAGGCAATGTAACATTTACCCTTGTTTCCTTTATTTCCACTATTTATCTTCTAGTACTCCCACTGACTTCACCAATCTCAATGAATCTTGCATTACCAGTTTCTACAATTCTTGGACTATGATTAGGACAGTAAAACACATATCCTTTAGATTTTTCAGGGTAACCTAAAAAAACCCACTAATCGTTCGAGAATCTAATTTCTTTTCATGTGGATTATAAATTCTCGCTTCCGCTGGACAACCCCAAACATGCAGGTGTCTTAAGCTAGATTTCTTGTTAGTTCATAATTCAAAAGGAGTCTTTTGAACAGCTTTACTAGGAACCATATTCAACAAATAATTAGCGGTTTTGAGAGCATACGACCACAAATTCTTAGGTAGTGTAGAATCTGACATAATACTCCTAATCATATCTATTAACGTCCTATTGCGCCTTTCTGCTACACCATTTTGATGTGGTGTACCTGGCATTGTGTATTGCGCACATATGCCATGACTTTCGAGGAATTTTGCAAATGGACCTGGACACTGTCCTGACTCATTATATTTGCCATAATATTCACCACCTCTATAAGACCTTATGATTTTCACCTTTTTATCTAATTGCCTCTCAACTTCCTTTACAAGCGTCTCAAGGACATTCACAGATTGAGATTTGTCATGAAGCAAATAGACATAACCATAGCGGGAAAATCGTCAATAAAAGTGATGAAATACTTTTCTCCATTAAAGGCTGGAGTGTCCATAGGTCCGCAAATATCATTGTGTATTATTTCAAGAAGCTGGCTGCTTCTAGTGGCTCCTTTCTTATTATGTTTGGTTTGTTTACCTTTAATACAATCCACACATAATTCTAGATCACTAAAGTTCAAATTTGACAAAATTTCATTACATACTAATCTCATCATTCTTTCTTTGGATATGTGACCTAGTATTTTATGCCATAAGAAAGCAGAATTTTCATTCAACATGCTACGTTTGCATCCAACATTATTTATTACATTTAGCAAGGAATTCACATAAGTGTCATTCAGTTTCAATTTATATAAACCATCAATTACACTACAAGAAAATATATTATTGATAACGCAATTTAATAGCGCATTATTCTAAGTGTTATTATTTAGCTTTAATTATTTGTTTTTCTATTCGATTTGTTTTGTAATTGTTTAATATGTACTGTAGGTATGTAACGCTGGTCCCAAAATTTTTGACTCCCTCCCAAAAAAATTAACCATTTCATCTCCCTCCAAGTAACGCTTAACACTTTTCGTCTCCCTCCCAAAACGAAGAAAACCCTAATCGACGTTCTACTCTATTTCCATCTCCAATCACTAAACTTATGGCATTCTACTCCATCTACAATCTTCAATAGTTCACTCTTTAGCAGTTGAGAAGTCGACGATGTCAAAAGCCCTAATCTCCAATCTCTGATCTTCAATTTCGCTCAGGAACAAACATTCGAAGGTATATTATCAAATGTGTTAATTTATAAATGATTTTGCTCTTCATCAACCTCTGAGCTAATTGATTCTTCTTTATTCATACGAATAATTTATAACGTATATTATTGTCCGATTGATTGTTCATTCTCTATATGAAACATGATAACTAAATGATTGTTAGTTCGTATGATTATCCAGTAAATCGTGTCTTTATTGAGAAATTAATTCAAAGATTCTGAGCAAACCATCATGAAAACCAAAGCTATACTTCTCTTTGATTTGCTTAAAACTGTGATATTTACTTCATATGTTTTGTTATAATAAATACTTGATAGTAAAAATTAATAATTGTTTAAATTTTGGTTTTTTTTATCTGCGGTTTTTGTTCAGATTTTTGTTTTTTTAACTTGTTGTTATTGTTGATATTTAAAAAATTTTGATCTACGGTTTTTGTTAATATTTTAATAGTGACTATGATTACTCAATAACAAAAGTATGGCATTTAATTTCTGTTGATCTTTATTGTATCATGTTTTATCATTCTTTATCCAACCTTGCAAAGACCTTGTAAGTTAGTTAGCTAAATACAAAAGTCAAAAATGCAGGTTAGCATCTTTAATAGGGGTAATATATGTGTAAGTTAGCTTCTTAATAAGTTATTGCATGTTAGTTAACTCTTTAATATGTTACCATAGTCAAAAATGCACGTACTAAGATCACTTAGTGTAAAATATACATGTAAGTTAGCAGCTTCAGTAGGTTACTCCAGTCGAAACGAATTGTTCCAATCTTATCAGCTAACTTTGTCCTAGTGTAAGATATAATCTTTGTCCCATTTGTCAAACTTAGGATGGTCAAAATTTTGAGGTGGTTAAATTTAATGTACAATTCAAGTAATATGTTTATCTACTGCCAGCAAATATGGTTGTTTAAAAATTTAATGTTGTTCTAGTAGTGGGTTGATCCCTAATTTTAAACAAAAATGGATCCAATTTTCCAAAATGTCAAAGCTCAACCTATACAACTTAGTGTTTATTTGAAGATGCTAATGATTTAAGCTAAATTATACATCCGGTCTGAGAACTAATACCCCTACCACTTCAATTATCTCAGCTGTAACTTTCGATCGAAGGAAATAATAATTTTTAAATAAAATCTGAGTGGTAACAGGAACAGGTAAAACTTGTAGTTTCTTCCTCTTTTTCTTTCAAATTCGTTAAATATCTTTTATCATAGTTATATTTTGACAGTAAGTTCTTGCTCTTATTTTTTTTAATGGTTAATCATGCAATTGTTCACTCAATTGCTAGAGAATGATTAGGCTCTATTTTATTTTTTATTTGACACATCTCATTCTATTTTGGAATTTATATCGAATTTTGAAGAAACAAAATTTCCATTGTACTTAATATATGCATTTACAAAATGTTTTTCTTTTAATTATCAAGTAGCTAACATTCATTCACTATGCAGTTTTGTATCATTTGTTCAACTTACAAGTTAAAAAAAAGTGAAATTTTACTTTAAAGAGAAAACTGACTAATATAAAAATCATTTTTTTGGACAATATTATTTATAAATAGCATATAGGTGGTTGTCAAACGATCTTTATATTCCTGCTTGTTGATATTTTAAATTTGTGTTGAAAGTGTATGTATGTGTAGATAGTTTGTGTATCGTTTGAAGTACATGATGTAGGTGTTTTTGTGGTTATAGTTGATGACAGATGATTAAATAGTTAAATAAACAACTAATTTGTTGTAGAAATTTTTTTACATTGTTTTTGTCCTACTATGTTGATGAGATCAGGTCGTTGGGTTCTGTTTCATGCTTGTCCATCATTTATTTTTCATGTATGCACTCTATTAATAGGAATTACATATTTATGTTAGATGACAATGGCATATGCTAGAGTTATAAAAATACTTTAATACCCTCATGTTTAAATTTAACCATAAATTATTTAATGTACAATTCAAGTTAAATTTAAAACTACATTAAGTTGTTGATTTTGAATAGATTTACCATAAATTACGTTCAATCAATTTATTTTCTATCAGGCAAACAACACTAGGTATATGAATAGTTAGGAGTTTCTTTATATCTTTCCATTTAGATTCCGACTTCATTTCCAGCTAATTATATTCATTTGATTTTAGGCAGTCTCCCATGCTAGACAATTCATTTAGGAAGTCTCCCATGCTAGACAATTCATTTAGATTCACATGTTATAGTTCTTTAGTTACTTCATGTTGTGCCTTGTTAGCCGTAGGTACTTTATTATGTTGACCCTGTTAGATAATTCAAGAAAATTCATGTGTGTCTCTTTTTTTTGTTCAGGCTAGTGCATTTTGTCCGATATATTTATACATAATCCTCCCATGTTTGTTACTTCAACTGTAAATTTTTGGTCATCAATATCTATCGGTTTAGCCGTTCAAATTGCTTTGTGCCATACCAGTAAGATTCTTCCATTCGTTTGCATAGGATTATTATGAATGTTGTGCCAATCAGCTCAAAAACTGTTCTCAAACAGCTCCATAGATTGGTTAGCCATTTTATTTTCAAGAATTGCCATAAAATTAAAGTTTAGCTTGTTCTAATGTTAAAGAGATCTAATTTTCCAGCATCACTATTTAGACCCTTACATTCCAGTAAAGTAAAGACATTAAGAGGTGGCTTTGCACCTAGTGGTAGGAATAGATGCTGCCCTCATTAGGTCTTGTTTCTTCTTTTCTTTTGTAATTTGTTTCTTGTACATTCTGCACAATATATCGTTTGTTCAGGCTAGTGCATTCTACGTAATCGGATTATGCATATCAGATGTGGCTCTACCACTGTCTGCACACATCTTGCAAGTAACTATTTGCACTTCAGATAGTTTTACATGAAGATATCCTTAGGTTAAATCTCAGTTGAGTGGGTTAGTGTGGAAAATTTTGTCCAATTTTAGTTATGCTTGTAGTAGAAAAAAGTTCACATTTCCTTTTCTCATGCTAAAATTTTAATTGTTAAGTTTAGAAATCCATGTTGAGGCATGCACAAACATGACAAAGCAAATCATTATGTTTATGCCTTGGGTTACTTATTGGTGTAACAAATGATAATGACATACTGAAGAATATATATCAACCCTTTTACTTATGGGATGCTTTTTGTATATTTGTCTTTGATTTTGGGACATGAAGAATATACATAAGATTTTGTGTATCTAGCCAGCTATAGAGTAGTTGAAAAAGTGTACTTTTTGAAGTAACAACAAAACGATTAGGTCCTAGTAATGTAGGTAGTGCCCTCTGTTAGGCTGGCATGTTTGGCTTTATATTGCAATAAGGGAACAGTTTGTCCATCAAAAATAATGTCTATGCTTTCTTTTTGGCCATCATATCACCTCTTATATGGAATATGTAATGTTTACTACAATTGTAGGGAAATTTTAAAATATTCTTTTGAGTGCAGTGTCCAAAACAATTATGTTTTCCAAATTTGCAAAATTTACAGTGATGCTAAACAAAGCAGAAGAGGTCTTCTTACCTCAAATTTGCTTATTTTATCTCATCCTTTCATTAATTAAAATGAAACTAATTTTAGTAAGATACATAATATGTGACTGCAAACATGAGACATAATGTGGGGATATTAAAAGTAATGCTCATTTAAGGGTACGTGTCTTTAAATTTTTGTAACGTAGAGCTTCTACAACAGATTCAACTATAATATTCAGGGATTATGAAATACTCTTTACTTTGATAATATCCCAATATCATGCATGCCTATTACGTAGGTACCCAACCTCAATTTAGGATGTTGAATTGCAAACTGAACATTATTTCTTGAGAATATTGAGCTGTTGGAGATTCTCTTAGACACCGCATTTATTCTATGTTTCCAAGTAATCAATTGCATGATTTTTTACCAGGTGGAATTCAAATTCATCGGCAGTGCTACCGGAATCGGACTCTAGAGACCAAGTCATATATGTGGTAGCCAACACTAGTGCTATCCCAGTTTAAGGTAGTTTCTCTTCTCTCATTTGCTAAATCTATGGTTTTTAATTTAACTGTTAAGATTTCCTTATGTATTCAGTAATGCTCGAGTACTCAATAGCTACTGACTTAAGTTTTTTGCTCGAACTACATTTGTTGTAAAGTAGTCATTACATTTGATTTGTACATTTTAGTTAATTAACTGGTTTATTATTTCAATGCTAACCCTTTTGTTCTTTGATATTTTACCCCTATAAATCCATGAATTATCCACGGTACCTAATTCATCATCACTACAGATTAAAGCAATTGATTTTTAGTCGTTTCTGTTTTCTTTTGGTAGGTTTAAATGATTAGGAATTGATTTGTGATGTAATCTTACAATATCAGATAATTACTTCATTTAATGCATCTTAATTTCATCATGTTTTACGATTCCAACATTCTTAATGTTTTTTTTCTCATCAGTCCAGGATGTCAAAGAGGAGAATCTATGGCACCTTCAAAAATTTTGATCTGGCTAATTGGTTTTCTCTGAAACTAATTTAGATCACAATGCTTTTTATTTATTTTTTATTTATTTTTACTTCCATATCTTTGTAATACATGTCAGTTCATAATAATAATTGATAAATGTCTCCATTACTAACCATCTTCTTCCTTTTCTTTTTGGTAGCCAACACTAGTGCTATCCCAGTTTGCCACCCAACTGACCGCTCTGCCCTTCTCAGTTTTCATGCCGGTCTCAATGACCCTTACATTGGTGTCTTCAAATCATGGACTGGTCCTAATTGCTGCAACAAATGGTAAACTATTTACTCTTTATTTTCCTAACGATAAGCCACTGAGCGCCCTTTTGATATGGTTGTTTATGCCAAGAGTACATATTAAGAAAAATAATTACAGGCTTATGTATTTATTATTTTTTCAGGACTGGAATGACTTGTGACCCCATCACAGGTCGTGTTGCTGACCTGTCGCTTCATGGTGAACTAGTTGACCGTAGTATCAACACGGCAGGCGTTAACTTTGAACTATGTTGTCTTTTGTTATCATGAATATGTATTGAATTTAGTAACTCATGTATTGAAATTATTTTTTGATAGTTGATACTTTATTTTATTATCATGAATATGCATTACATTTGCTGATTATTATATTTTTTCGTTCATACATTATTCAAATTGTTATCTATTTAAAAAAGATTCATTTTGATTGTTATTATTAAAATGTAATAGTGGGGTGCATCAAATATATAGTAAAATAAAGCATAGCTCCTAAAAAGCGTTATAACTATATGACATAAGTGCTATCAAAAGATAATGCAATGTATGAGGTTACTTTCAAAGGATAGCAGCAAATAGGCGTTATTGTATCTATAAATTTTATAGCGGCATATATATGCTGTAAATGGATGTAGAATGTACTACAAACATGTTGATATATAGCGTGAAATAGGCGCTATAGAATAACTATTTTATAGCGGCTATATTATGCTATGAAATCATGCTCTTTTATAGCAGTTTTTTTGTGTTATAAATGTGCAATTCTTTTTTATAACATGTCGATATACAGCGTTTATCAAACCACTATAGTTATGTTTAATAGCGGCTATATGCCGCTATAAAATACTATTTTTCTTGTAGTGAATTAGAATACCAGAACCAACATTATCAATATTCTTATATAAATCAAAACAACCAGATCCAAACGTACATCTAAAACCAGAAATATCCAACTTACTTACATAAATAAGGTTTCTAGATAATGAAGGTACATAAAGGGTACTATATAAGTCTAATACATATCCACTTTCTAGAATTAGACGATAAGTCCCAATGCCTTCTATTGTGGATTTCATTCTGTATCCCATAAAGAGAAAACGATCTTCATTTGGATTTATGGTTCGGATCATAAGAAATCCCTGCATATTATTGGAGACATGAGTTGTAGCACCAGTATCAAGCCACCATGTATTAATAGGAACTTTAACTAAATTTGATTCAAAACATACGAAAGATAGATGATTACCTTTCTTTTCGAACCAAGCTATCCTTTTCGCATAGTCATTTTGATAATGTCCTTTCCTTTTACAGAAATGACATTGAACATCCTTTAGTTCCTTCTTTTCCTTATCCTGCACATTCTTAGCAGGTGCCTTTTTCTTCTTGAAATGACTTGATTTTCCATTCTTTTCTTTACCAGCTTTGTTACTCACAAAACTTACTAAGTGATTCACATGATTTTTCAAACGTCCTTCTTCCTGAACAAGTCTACTGGCCAATTCATTAACATTCCACTTATCCTTTATAGTGTTATAGTTAATTTGAAAAGGTCTATATTCAGAAGGTAGCGAGTTCAGGATAAACTGGACAAGAAAAGAATCCTCTACTGTAAGTCCAAGGGTGTAACGACTCGATTTTTCGACGCTCGAAAGTCGACATTAATACGTCCACTGTATCAAATGCCGCGCAATCGAATGTCGGAAAACCGAACCATTAGGGTTAAAAGAAGAGGTAGAAGAAGACAGAAGAAAAGAAAGAACAGAAATAGAAACAATATCAGAATCTCACATATCGCAGCGGAACAATATACAATAGATGAATCAATAATCTTTAAAACAAAAGACTATATCAGTTTATACATACATCAATCAGAGTCAATATACAACTCAATACAACAATGGACAGTTATATAAACTTGTCCTCATACAGAATACACAGCGGAATAAATAAACAAGTACGGTAGTACGCTTCACCCTCCAGCTTATCTCCAAAGCTCCAGAATATCCAGAATATCCTGATAAAAATAACTCTAGGCTGCCCGTGTGGAAAATTATGGTCACCCAGAGTTTAGAAAGGGAACAATAAACTCCGAGTCAGTCATGGTGACTGGTGTGAGATCGTAAAACAGTTATTTTCGCAAAGAAAATAAAACAATTTGCAATGCTTTTGGAAAATGAAACTACCATAAGGCCTCCCGCCACACACACAATGCAAACGCAGAATTGGAGGAGATTTCTCCTTATGATAGTCAAAAATGCTTACTACGCAAAATCAATTGATATTATTATTAATGTCTAGTGTGGAAAACATTTCGAAAGTATAATATCAATCTTAGCCAACATACAACAATTGTTGTATGCCTACTATAGCTACTACGTTCAATAGCAGGTAACCGCCACATTCCATAGCAGGTAATACAATTAAAAACCGTACAGGGTTCGTATTGTTTCTTTGGATTTCCAACAAATGGTCAGGCTAAGGAACTTCCTTACACCGAAATAGAAACGCCTCTGGAAAGACGCCCCGGATCCTAACCGGATCTCAACAAACAAAAGGCCGACGCTACCTCACGCTCTAACCGAGCTGTAACTAGGTAACTAACACACGAGATATGCCATCCCCCGGTCGTTACCGACCTTTACCCGAGGATCCTCAATCAAAAAGCAACAGCCACAAAATATAATCAACATAGGTAAAATATCTGGGCTCCATACCATGATATCACCTTTTATCCAGAAGGAAATGGCATTCCCTAGGGGCGCTACCCCTACAAACCTTTGTCGCAACATTCCTATTTCGACCATTACCGGGTTGTGAGGCTCGACGAAGTCTCGTCCACAAAACTATGCTTTTTCCCAAAGCCACTCTGTTTTACAAAGCCACGCTTTGACCAACAACTGATCAACAGCTCTTCGTGTGCCACATTACCAAATTGGGAATGTATCACTAGTAACCATCAACTACATAACCTTTGAGCTCGTACGTCTCAGAGAAGGGTGTTAAGCTAAGAGAATAAATTCTCCTCCACCAACAGAAATGTATTTGATAGAAACCAGCTTTACATCTCAAAGTGTAACGTCAGACACACATCCATACAAGTCCGTTCCGGGATCGAATGGAACCGATGGCACTTCCAAAGAAGCCCTTGCAATCCGGATATTCACTAATCACGTCCGGACTTCCCATCACAAAAAGAGTGATATAAATCTCTATACCGGAGCAACTCGGTGCAGAGACATTCGACAGGTTGTCCTTTCATTTTCATAAATATCCGGTCTTCACACCGGTCTTCAAATGCAATCCATTCACGACGTATCACTATTCGGAATGGGTTATATGACACAAAGGTCCTCTCCCGGCTTAACCGAATAATGAGAGTTTGTTTTACAAAAAAACAAATCAAGTGCCATTTCAAATGCAAATATTGATAGTCGGTTATTTAACTATCAATAACATTCACAACAATCAGCCAATTTAAATAATTTTTCCCAAATTATTAAATTTCAACTCTTTTCACAAGATATATATTTTTCCACACTTCACATTTGAAAACCACTTTCAAATCACATTTTCACACTTCACATTTGAAAATCAATTTCAAATCATATTTCACACTTCACATTTGAAAATCAACTTCAAATCACATTTTGGTCCACTTAAACCAATTAGATAAATCCTTATCGATTTATTTCAAATTTACATTTCAAATTTGTAAATTTATTTCCACACTTCATCACTTTGAAAATCCAATTTCAAATCATATTTTCCACACTTTAAAAATAAATCAATATTTATTTTTAAAACAAATTTCCCTTTCCTTTACAAATTTTATTCGGAATTTACATTCCCAAAAATCCACTTTTACATGATTTCCAAATCGTTTTCCAAATATTCATTTTCAACCCCGAATCAACTTTTTAAAAAAATTTGATTTCTCCATTTTATTTCAAATCCCAAATCGAATTTCAAATTGATTTCTGAATTTACTTCAACACCGAATCACATTTCAAATTGATTCTAACTTTAATCCCAAAGACCAAATCATTTTTACAAATCGATTTTCAAATTTATTCCCAACACAAAAATAAATTTTTCATTCAATATTAAATAAGTTTTCATATCGATTTCTCAAAGGTTTATTTCAACTCCCAATCAATTATCCATTTGATTTCAAACAAATTTATCTCCTTTAAATAAATTCTTTTATTTTTTCCAAACCATCTAAAATTCAATTTTTAATTTCAGAAATCCAATTTCATTTATTTTCGGTATCCAACGATACCAAAAATACATTCGGCTAAATTTTAGCCTTCAATAAATTCAATCATAGATATAATCATACACAGATTATAAATAATCAATCACACAACATATGAAATCAACTCAAATGTTTTGAGGAATCCTGTTGGATCCCTCCAACCTGTTTCCCTGCATCCACAGATGTTAGCACAATACCAATTCCACTTCGAGGTGGAATATCGCGGTATATGGGGTTTATAAAAATATCATCCGCTTACTAACAGCGCAATAGGGTCTCATTCGCTATATAATTGCGGGAAATCAATCAATCCAATATATACATATGCCAATATGTATATATTGCTATATATATAGATATATCCTACTATATCTAATATCACATTCAAACAGCAAACAAACAATAACTGAAAATTCCACTTTTCAATTTGAGTGAGAAGATCTCACCTTTGCTTTTAATTTGCAATCCACTTTCATTTTTGACCATTTCTTCACGGTTTCAACCTTGTATAAATAATTTATACAATTTATTAATATTCGAAGTAATCGAATAACCAATTTTATTTTATTTTTGTGTTTGGTAATTTTAATTATCCAATGACTTTATTTTAAACCGATTAATTAAACAAATTAATTTCCAAATATACACTATTTTTAAAATAACCCAGTAAATTAAAAATGTGTACAGGTAAATTCATTTCCTTTTGAACTGCATAACACCAAAAATCCATATAGATTTCGAAACTAACTTTTATATGCATATATTATTTTCTCTGCTTAAAATCTGGTATGTATATCATTCATTCTTTTCTTCCTCTTGACTTCAGCATATATAATTATATAAACAAATTTCAAAAGAAAATACCTCACTAATAATACCCAGGCTCGACCACCATGACGCGCTAACGCCAATCGCCGCCATCTCACAAAACCCTAGATTCGCCTCCACGACAACGAATTGCTTCGCTGCTAGCCCTCGCAATCCCAACGTCAGACCGCGACCACCATCGTTCTAGTCGCAAAACGAACCTCTCGACCACCGTTGCCAGAGACTACCGTTGCTTACCCTAGCGCCTCCAACCTCGGCCTCCATGCTTCATTGCCTTGATCGATGCTGCGAGCCCTCTCAAAATCGAATAACCAATCGCGATACACCTCGCCCAAATCTGCTCGAGGACCCACCACCACCACCTAACTATGGCGACGAATGTCGCGAGTGTCGATCGTGAACCTTCCCAGCTCGAGTTCGAGCGTTCGCCTATCTCCCTTATTCGCCTGACTTCTGAAAACAACCCCTCTCCAGAACTTGTTTCAAGAAGTCTGACCACACGATGCTGAATCGAGTCGATCTCGCCTGCCCTAGTTCATCGCGAACGAACTCGCGAATATATATATATTTTCTCTTGAAGTGGGCTGCCGATTTGAATTTGAACGAGGGAGTTGAGTTTAGTTTGAAATCGAAAGAGCGGCCATTGATTTAAAGCAGCAATCCCCCTTTTTTTTCGAATTTAATTTAAACAGGCTTCGGCCATTATTTCTTTGTGAGGAATGAAAGGGCTTTGGCCATTTAAATTTTAAAATGAGAACAAACTGATCTCGTATGAGATTTGTAGAGAAATAGGGAGACAAGAGGACGTGATTTAGCAGAGGGTAGATTGGCTTGCTCAGAAGTAGGATGGCTGAGTTGAAAGAAGTGCAGCTGAAGTTGACAAATAAAATTTTAATTTAAATTCAAATTAAAATTCAAACCGTTCGATAAATACAACTTAAAAACTTGACCTCCTATCGAGGCGTGCCGCTAGGCGTTCGTAATGTTATACGCCTATTTCGAACGCAGTGGAAAAGGTTTCGAGTCCAAATTTGATCGTATGTAGAAGATAGCTTTTTGGACCAGTTATTAAATTAAATTTTCGATTTAATTTCAGCGCGTTTGCTTATCGTACGCTCACACGACAACTCCAATCACTACAAAAATTGAAATCCAATAATAATACAATATTATGGATCCAATGAAACTGATTTCATCGAATTCCGAGACTGTGCCTCGAACGGCTATTTTTAAATTCAATTTAAACGATATAAATTCAAAACTGAACAAAACAGTTCCAAATTCAATCCTGAAACTTTTATTATCTTCAGTATACTCAATATAAATTTTCCAAGCCTTCAGATTATTTTTAATCAGCTTAAAACTAAAGATTCAAATTTTTACCCAGTTTCAATAATTAAATTTAATAATTTAATCGCCAAATTCATTCTGATATTTGAATTCCAAATTAAACTATCATTCGAATATTTAAACTCAATTAAATATTCACATTTCAAATGTCAAAAATTCAGGGTCGTTACAATCTTCCCCCCTTAAAAGAATTTCGTCCCAAAATTACAAGTTAGGAAAAATGGTCCTTAACTCGTCTACATTTTTTCAACATCCAATAGTTTTATCAAATTTTCAAAACAAATCTTTCTACTAAAGATTCGTTACCAATTCAACTAAATTCCAACTTCAATTAAAGTTTCAAACAACATTGTTTAACTTCTCAATTCAAATTCGAGTTTAAATTCAAACTTTTAAACTTTCAAAATTTCTCTAAAATTTTCTAACACTCGAAATTTTCGAAAAATTTCACCAGCGTCTCCTTTGCGCGGCTAACACGGTACGACTACAAAACGTCCCTACGGACTCTCAGATCTCAAATGAAAACAAAATGCCAAGTGGCAAAATCAGAAACTCAGTCAAATTTCATACTGAAATTTAAATACATACATTTTGGTCGAGCAATTTAAATTATCTTCAAAAATCAAAATCCAATTCCATTTTCCTACCGCCTTTACAATCCCTGTATATTTTACTGAACAATAATGTCCAAATTCACTTATTGGATTTCCTAATACCAATTTACTTAAGAATTTCATTCGTTCATTTCTTAAGTGCAATATAAGTATTACATACTTCTTATATTCATTTTCACTTCACTAACAAAGTTATATATTCATTTCCATTCAACTTTGCATTTCAATTCCATTTGAATTTAATTTACAATTTCAATCCTATTTGAATTCATCTTATCTTTAGATTTTCATTCAGATTTTACTTGAATTCGATTCATCTTCTAATTCTGAATATTGAGTTTTATTTACCTTTATCTCAAATTCAATTTGAAATCACTTGTCGTTAAGTGAAATTTTTCAAAAATTCCAAATTTTTTCTAACTCCCAGTGAAAACACTTAAAAATCCTTTTTAAAAATGGATATGGAAAGCACGTTCCCCCATGGATCACAGTTACTCGGCGGTTTCGCTACCATCCCAGTAGAATCACTTGTAACTGTAGATTTCACATCTCTTGAATTTCGCCATGGTTGTTGCCATAGATCGTAGTTCACACAGCGGTTACACCACTATCCCAGTGTAATCGCTTGTAACCATAGGCATCTCGCCCCTCGAATTTCGCTGTGGTATCTAGATCGCAGTTAACACGGCGGCTGCGCCACTATCTCAGTGGAATCGCTTGTAACTGTGGGTATCACACCCCTCGAATTACGCTAGCATACATCGTGATCAATCAATATGATCACATCCCGATCAAATGGATACTCATACTGAGTTCCAACACCTTCACAATTTTTCAATGGAAGGTACTTTTTCATATCTTTAGTTTAGAAAAACTAATATGTCATATATGTATAGTATTTCATTTCCAATTGATTCCATTCAATTTTAATTGACATTCCATAAATCAAATCTCATTAAAAACCATTCAAATCTATTCCATCTACTAATTTAATTAGTATATTCACTCATCCATTTAAAATTTCAAATTTCCGTATTCAATTCGTCTCGAATTTATTTTATCAATAACAAGGAAATTTCAATTTATTTTTCTTTCTTACTTACTTGAATTTATATATAAATTCAAACCATTTCATTCAACTCACAATTCAACTTTGATTTACTAACTCAACTTTGAATTCACTATTTCATGAATTAATAATTTATCAAGTTAGTTTACTTGAAGTCAATCCATTTCATTTTATTTTTTTCCAAGTTTGGATTTTATTCAACTTGATTCAAATCAAATCTCATTTCATTTCTCAATTCCAATTCATTTATTTACAAATTTATTCATTTTTCAATTTGAATCTCATTCCAATCAGATTTCAAATATTTCGTAAGTTATCAACTTATTTACATTCCATTAATGAATTTTATTTTCAAATATTTCTCTGGAATCCCATTTCAATGTGTAAATTAGATTTACAATTCACATTCCCAAATATCATTCGTATATGAATTTTTATTTCCTTATCTTTCAATTCATATTTATAACTTCCATTAGTTAAATGAATTTATCTTCAAAATTTTGGTTATATCATTTTATTTCTTATTTGTTTTTCATATAACAGTGATGATAATTCAATATTATCTCTTCCTAACAACCAAGCATCCAAATACTATGATAATTTATAGAAAATCATTTCTTTTCTATACAAAAATAGTTTTGGGCAAAATTATTTCATTTACCCTATTTAAAACAATACTATGTCGGTTTATCTTGTTTAAGAGTTTAGAAACCCCTATCGATTACAGTTGGCCACCCTACACCGATCAGAATCTATAAACAATCAACCGATAAGTCAACACAATAGAAAACAAATTTGTATTCACTAACAAATACGCGCTCATATCTATTATTACACTCACACTCATTCTAGAGTACTACTAACTCTATCTCTAATGAGTAACACCCAACAGAGCAGGGTTGTCGCTTAACCAGATGCTCTGATACCACTTGTAACGACTCGATTTTTCGATGCTCGAAAGTCGACATTAATACGTCCACTGTATCAAATGTCGCGCAATCGAATGCCGGAAAACCGAACCATTAGGGTTAAAAGAAGAGGTAGAAGAAGATATAAGAAAAGAAAGAACAGAAACAGAAACAATATCAGAATATCACATATCGCAGCGGAACAATATACAATAGATGAATCAATAATCTTTAAAACAAAAGACTATATCAGTTTATACATACATCAATCAGAGTCAATATACAACTCAATACAACAATGGACAGTTATATAAACTTGTCCTCATACAGAATACACAACGGAATAAATAAACAAGTACGGTAGTACGCTTCGCCCTCTAGCTTATCTCCAAAGCTCCAGAATATCCAGAATATCCTGATAAAAATAACTCTAGGCTGCCCGTGAGGAAAATTATTGGCACCCAGAGTTTATAAAGGGAACAATAAACTCCGAGTCAGTCATGGTGACTGTTGTGAGATCGTAAAACAGTTATTTTCGCAAAGAAAATAAAACAATTCGCGATGCTTTTGGAAAATGAAACTACCATAAGGCCTCCCGCCACACACACAATGCAAACGCAGAATTGGAGGAGATTTCTCCTTATGATAGTCAAAAATGCTTACTACGCAAAATCAATTGATATTATTATTAATGTCTAGTGTGGAAAACATTTCGAAAGTATAATATCAATCTTAGCCAACATACAACAATTGTTGTATGCCTACTATAGCTACTACGTTCAATAGCAGGTTACCGCCACATTCCATAGCAGGTAATACAATTAAAAACCGTACAGGGTTCGTATTGTTTCTTTGGATTTCCAACAAATGGTCAGGCTAAGGAACTTCCTTACACCGAAATAGAAACGCCTCTGGAAAGACACCCCGGATCCTAACCGGATCGCAGCAAACAAAAGGCCGACGCTACCTCACGCTCTAACCGAGCTGTAACTAGGTAACTAACACACGAGCTATGCCATCCCCCGGTCGTTACCGACCTTTACCCGAGGATCCTCAATCAAAAAGCAACAGCCACAAAATATAATCAACATAGGTAAAATATCTGGGCTCCATACCATGATATCACCTTTTATCCAGAAGGAAATGACATTCCCTAGGGGCGCTACCCCTACAAACCTTTATCGCAACATTCCTGTTTCGACCATTACCGGGTTGTGAGGCTCGACGAAGTCTCGTCCACAAAACTACGCTTTTTTCCAAAGCCACGCTTTTTCACAAAGCCACGCTTTGACCAACAACTGATCAACAGCGCTTCGTGTGCCACATTACCAAATTGGGAATGTATCACTAGTAACCATCAACTAAATAACCTCTGAGCTCGTACGTCTCAAAGAAGGGTGTTAAGCTAAGAGAATAAATTCTCCGCCACCAACAGAAATGTATTTGATAGAAACCAGCTTTACATCTCAAAGTGTAACGTCAGACACACATCCATACAAGTCCGTTCCGGGATCGAACAGAACCGAAGGCACTTCCAAAGAAGCCCTTGCAATCCGGATATTCACTAATCACGTCCGGACTTCCCATCACAAAAAGAGTGATATAAATCTCTATACCGGAGAAACTCGGTGCAGAGACATTCGACAGGTTGTCCTTTCATTTTCATAAATATCCGGTCTTCACACCGGTCTTCAAATGCAATCCATTCACGACGTATCACTATTCGAAATGGGTTATATGGCACAAAGGTCCTCTCCCGGCTTAACCGAATAATGAGCGTTTGTTTTAAAAAAAACAAATCAAGTGCCATTTCAAATGCAAATATTGATAGTCGGTTATTTAACTATCAATAACATTCATAACAATCAGCCAATTTAAATAATTTTTCCCAAATTATTAAATTTCAACTCTTTTCACAAGATATATATTTTTCCACACTTCACATTTGAAAACCACTTTCAAATCACATTTTCACACTTCACATTTGAAAATCAATTTCAAATCATATTTCACACTTCACATTTGAAAATCAACTTCAAATCACATTTTGGTCCATTTAAACCAATTAGATAAATCCTTATCGATTTATTTCAAATTTACATTTCAAATTTGTAAATTTATTTCCACACTTCATCACTTTGAAAATCCGATTTCAAATCATATTTTCCACACTTTAAAAATAAATCAATATTTATTTTTAAAACAAATTTCCCTTTCCTTTACAAATTTTATTTGGAATTTACATTCCCAAAAATCCACTTTTACACGATTTCCAAATCGTTTTCCAAATATTCATTTTCAACCCCGAATCAACTTTTTAAAAAAAATTGATTTCTCCATTTTATTTCAAATCCCAAATCGAATTTCAAATTGATTTCTGAATTTACTTCAACACCGAATCACATTTCAAATTGATTCTAACTTTAATCCCAAAGACCAAATCATTTTTACAAATCGATTTTCAAATTTATTCCCAACACAAAAATAATTTTTTCATTCAACATTAAATAAGTTTTCATATCGATTTCTCAAAGGTTTATTTCAACTCCCAATCAATTATCCATTTGATTTCAAACAAATTTATCTCCTTTAAATAAATTCTTTTATTTTTTCCACACCATCTAAAATTCAATTTTTAATTTCAGAACTCCAATTTCATTTATTTCCGGTATCCAACGATACCAAAAATGCATTCGGCTAAATTTTAGCCTTCAACAAATTCAATCACAGATATAATCATACACAGATTATAAATAATCAATCACACAACATATGAAATCAATTCAAATGTTTAGAGGAATCCTGTTGGATCCCTCCAACCTGTTTCCCTGCATCCACAGATGTTAGCACAATACCAATTCCACTTTGAGGTGGAATATCGCGGTATATGGGGTTTATAAAAATATCATCCGCTTACTAATGGCGCAATAGGGTCTCATCCGCTATATAATTGCGGGAAATCAATCAATCCAATATATACATATGCCAATATGTATATATTGCTATATATATAGATATATCCTACTATATCTAATATCACATTCAAACAGCAAACAAATAATAACTGAAAATTCCACTTTTCAATTTGAGTGAGAAGATCTCACCTTTGCTTTTAATTTGCAATCCACTTTCATTTTTGACCATTTCTTCATGGTTTCAACCTTGTATAAATAATTTATACAATTTATTAATATTCAAAGTAATCGAATAACCAATTTTATTTTATTTTTGTGTTTGGTAATTTTAATTATCCAATGACTTTATTTTAAACCGATTAATTAAACAAATTAATTTCCAAATATACACTATTTTTAAAATAACCCAGTAAATTAAAAATGTGTACAGGTAAATTCATTTCCTTTTGAACTGCATAACACCAAAAATCCATATAGATTTCGAAACTAACTTTTGTATGCATATATTATTTTCTCTGCTTAAAATCTGGTATGTATATCATTCATTCTTTTCTTCCTCTTGACTTCAGCATATATAATTATATAAACAAATTTCAAAAGAAAATACCTCACTGATAATACCCAGGCTCGACCACCACGACGCGCTAACGCCAATCGCCGCCATCTCACGAAACCCTAGATTCGCCTCCACGACAACGAATTGCTTCGCTGCTAGCCCTCGCAATCCCAACGTCAGACCGCGACCACCATCGTTCTAGTCGTGAAACGAACCTCTCGACCACCGTTGCCAGAGACTACCGTTGCTTTCCCTAGCGCCTCCAACCTCGGCCTCCATGCTTCATTGCCTTGATCGATGCTGCGAGCCCTCTCAAAATCGAATAACCAATCGCGATACACCTCGCCCAAATCTGCTCGAGGACCCACCACCACCACCCAACTATGGCGACGAATGTCGCGAGTGTCGATCGCGAACCTTCCCAGCTCGAGTTCGAGCGTTCGCCTATCTCCCTTATTCGCCTGACTTCTGAAAACAACCCCTCTCCAGAACTTGCTCAAAGAAGTCTGACCACACGATGCTGAATCGAGTCGATCTCGCCTGCCCTAGTTCATCGCGAACGAACTCGCGAATATATATATATTTTTTCTCTTGAAGTGGGCTGCCGATTTGAATTTGAACGAGGGAGTTAAGTTTAGTTTGAAATCGAAAGAGCGGCCATTGATTTAAAGCAGCAATCCCCCTTTTTTCGAATTTAATTTAAACAGGCTTCGGCCATTATTTCTTTGTGAGGAATGAAAGGGCTTTGGCCATTTAAATTTTAAAATGAGAACAAACTGATCTCGTATGAGATTTGTAGAGAAATAGGGAGACAAGAGGACGTGATTTAGCAGAGGGTAGGTTGGCTTACTCAGAAGTAGGATGGCTGAGTTGAAAGAAGTGCAGCTGAAGTTGACAAATAAAATTTTAATTTAAATTCAAATTAAAATTCAAACCGTTCGGTAAATGCAACTTAAAAACTTGACCTCCTATCGAGGCGTGCCGCTAGGCGTTCGTAATGTTTTACGCCTATTTCAAACGCAATGGAAAAGGTTTTGAGTCCAAATTTGATCGTATGTACAAGATAGCTTTTTGGACCAGTTATTAAATTAAATTTTCGATTTAATTTCAGCGCGTTTGCTTATCTTACACTCACACGACAACTCCAATCACTACAAAAATTGAAATCCGATAATAATACAATATTACGGATCCAATGAAACTGGTTTCATCGAATTCTGAGACTGTGCCTCGGACGGCTATTTTTAAATTCAATTTAAACGATATAAATTCAAAACTGAACACAACAGTTCCAAATTCAATCCTGAAACTTTTATTATCTTCAGTATACTCAATATAAATTTTCCAAGCCTTCAGATTATTTTTAGTCAGCTTAAAACTAAAGATTCAAATTTTTACCCAGTTTCAATAATTAAATTTAATAATTTAATCGCCAAATTCATTCTGATATTTGAATTCAAAATTAAACTATCATTCGAATATTTAAACTCAATTAAATATTCACATTTCAAATGTCAAAAATTCAGGGTCGTTACAAAGGGAGTTTAACCTTGTTGTAAGATTAGTCATCTCTATAATGTGCTCCTGCATAGTTCGGGACCCATCAAACTTCATGGTCATGAGTTCTGCCATAAGAGTACCACCGAGTGACTTATCAACTGAACGAAAACGCTCTTCCACAAACTGCATATATTCCTTAGCACTTTCTGTTTGCGGAATTGTTGACTTGATGTTGTTAGCAACAGTCATCTTAATAAACATAAGGCTAAATCTGTTATTGCGTTCCCATGCTTTATGGTGTGATTTTTCTGTCTCAATACTAGCTGTTGTAAGAGCAATAGGTTTATCCTCAAGGAGTGCCAAGTCAAGATCCTAAACACCTAAATGGAAATTGACTTGTTCTCTACATTTAGAAAAATAAACACCAGTGAACAATGTAACAGATGAAGCATGTGTATTCATGGGAACTACTGCAGATTAAATTTAAAAAAATTGAAATAACTATAAGCTCGTAGCTAACGCGATTCATATATGTACATAATAGTATAATATAGCACTCCTTTGGGTAGATACTATCTTATACTTAACATAATTAAATACCAAAACATAAGTAAGTAATAAATATATTTAATTAAATAGAACTGACACCTTTGGATGATCAATCTTTATTTAATCAAGATATCTATTAAACCTCATCATGTCAAGTAGTTATAGAACAAGACTTTCCTTTGGGTAAGTTCTCAAGTTCTATCATTAGTGACGCCAGTTTTTAATTGGTATTATTATAACTGGCAATTTCTATCAATAATCATTATGTCACTTATGCACTAAATGATTATTCTGATTTTGACCACTTTGGTGATTAACAAAATCATAAATCTCATGTGCATAAATGACTTATAACACATACTTGATTAAACATCATGAGTAAAGCATAGAATAGATCAATTGCAATCATAGGAAATATTCAGTTATTGATTGGTGGCTCTGATACCAAATGTCAGAAATTCTTTACTGTTCGATCTTTCATGATTAATGATGAACAATTCAAGTAATAGCCCAAGGATCACCAATACCGAATATTTCACAAACAAAACTTAATATGATTTATTATTTAAGATGACGTACCTTGATTAACAGCGGAAGATGTAATGGCTGTCATCTTCTTCTTCTGACTTCTAATAATTACTCTTCTTCTCAGAATTCGGTTTCTCTCTCTAACCATATTTCTTTATATGTTTCTTGATGGAGAAGAATACATCTGTTGGCTGGGAGAGAGAGGACCCAATCCTTTATATAACATTTAACTCTAAATCTGGTACGTCCATCATATACCAATTCAACGCTTAAGATTAATCACAAACCTAATGTTCTAATTATAGAACGGTCTATTTATGACTTAATTAATCGGGTCACATTAAGATTAGAAACTGCAGAACGTTAAAGGTAAATGAAATGTTCTATTTATGACCTAATTAATAGGGTCACATTAAGATTAGAAACTGCATAACGTTAAAGGTAAATGAAACGTTCTATTTATGACCTAATTAATAGGGTCACATTAAGATTAGAAACTACATAACGTTAAAGGTAAATGAAACGATTGCAGTTTCTAATAGTAGATTTCTAACATTCATAGCCGACATTGTTTTTGTTCCCATTGTTCTCATTAACAATGGCAGTGATGTATGATTACATATGTGCAAAGCAATTTTAGTATTTCATGTCTTTACATCAACCGACTCACCTGCGTCAATGGTTCAATATAGATAAATATTGTCAACTACGCTAAGACGTACAAGATAGTAAGTGACATTCATTGACATATCCATACCAGAAGAAAATAATAGTTATCTTCATAGTTATGAATAGTTCATTATTACCATGCCACTTGACAACGTCACTTCGTATCATTGCCATTGTCAAAAAATATTAAAATAAATTCATAGTCGATTTTCTTTTCAATTTTTAATAACAATAGATAATGGTTAATAACATTATTAAAATATTCATTATTTTGGTTTATGGATATCAAACATTAAACGAATATGAATTCGAAATGTCATAATACATTGACTGAGCGATCTATAAATTTAAGAAATAGAAGAGAATGATACATTTAGACAAATTGAACGATAGATGAAACATGCAATAAAGATTAAATATTATCTAACATTTAAATTGCGTGATATTGTGTACACATTAGCTACCATTGGCATATGTCAGATGTATGATGGCCGTAAGAGCAGAAGGTGATTGATTACCATAACCGCGATAGTGAAGGAAAAAAAGGGTTGGAAATCTTACCTGACACCATGCTTTGCATGAGCAATCTGAAGATCGATGGTCGACTTCATGAGCAACCGATGGATTTTGTTCCCCTTCTCACCTATTTGTAAAAATAAAGGCTTTTGAAAATGAAGTAGAGCTGGTAAATAGTCTAAAAAGAAGGAAAAGTGTGATGGCTTTAAACCTGTAAAGAAAGTACACAAACTTATGCTGTAATTCAAACAATAACAAAAGCCTTGTATAACTTAGATTATGTGGACATTTCACAAATATCATAAATTTGTTAGTGCATTGAATACAGTAGTTTAAACAACTCAATTTGATCCTACACTACTAGGACCGTACAACGGTGGAAAAACCGACCGTTGATTGTATAATTTCGAGAATAAATATTTATTGCGGGTATTTTTTTATTCCATTAAACACAAAATGATAATAGTACCAATTACTTTAAAACTGAACAGTGAGTAGTAGTATATCAATTACTTTAAACATATTAGGTATTTAAACAAACAATATATCTCATTAGGTAACTAAACGTACATGACAATAAACATACACCAAATAGTAAGTAGTATAACTAAGTAGGACGATGTACCATGTTACCGGGTAAGATCTTAAATATTAAATACTTTATTCATATGAGTAAACTAATTACTTACATACTATCAATCTTCCAGATTTTCAGTATAATATTCTCAAAAAACTCAAATGTGCAAAAAATGGATTCAAAAAAAATGAATACATCTGTACACTTATGCATGGCTCAACTATCATTTTCTGTCCAAAAATTGAATACATCTATACACTTATGCATAGCTCAACTATCAATTTTTGTCCAAAAAAAAACATACATTACACAATTACAATAATCACAGACAACACAAGTCATCACAGTTTCAAATCATGTGCTTCTTCTACTTCTATTGTTTCTTCTACTTCTGTTGTAAACAATAATTTATTCAACTGCTTTGGGCATTAGAGAAAGAAAAAACCCTTTTCCATCTATTGTTGTTATTTATAAAACATGAATTCACAGACCTTGTAAAATACTGATTTTCATTGCAACGAGGATCAACATGATCCCAACAACTAAAACTGCCTCCAAAATTTGACGTTCTCAGTTGTAATTATACACAGTGCTACAATGCACTGCCCTGCCACAGGAGACGAAGATGGAAGAATAAACACGCGAAAGTGTAAGGAAACTGCAACATGTAGAATTGCATATGTCCACCAAGATCAACCTTTACAAGAAACTACAGGGCAAAGTCCATATATACTTGAGAAAATAGAGCAGCATATATATTTTGATTTTACAGGAATATTTGAGAAAATAGAAAAGCCTGTGTTGACACATCTACTGTATGCAGTTTATGCAGATGACTTAATGATATTTGGAAAATAATATGTATAAAATGTTATTACTATCAAAAACATTTATACTCATTACAAATGCATACTCTTTTGAGTATGAACAGACCGAAATCTATTATCTACTTCACCACACAAGCACAAAACAAGCAAGATATTAAATAAAGTTTGGAAATTAAAGAAGAAAATTTACCCATTAAGTATCTTGGGAAACCATTATCATCTAATTATCTTCACTACTCATAATGCAGTAACCTGATGGAAAAAATACAACAAAAACTAGATGGTTGGGGGCTCAAATTTTTTAATAGTGACTAGAAGAGCAGTACTGCTGCTTACAATATTGCACAAATGGTTCTTTACGGGTTATTTATTTATCAGTTGCCTGATCAAACAATAGATAAACTAAACAGAGTATGTTCATACTTTTTGAAGGTAGGTAAAAGGCACAAGATAACATGGTATACTATATATAAACCAAATTTAAAGGAGAAGCATGAGTGGAAAACTTCAAAGATCCTAAAAAGGCAGCATCTATAAAGTTAATGTGGAATTTTTTAATAAAACAAAATCTCAGGTCAGCTTGGATGAAATCTAAATACTGTACTAGAAGAAAAATTAACTCCGTCTGTGCAGTTTTCTATGCAGCCTGTCCCAAGCCAGGATAAAGGAGGAGGGTTGTGATAGGCTTGGCGAGCCAACGTAAAAACCCCAGCCTCTCTTATGGAAATGGAACCTAATTATATTTCGTTGGGGTGTAACCCTCTTAGCGATGCGCCATATCGAGGCTCGGGTATGGTGAAAAGTGAGCAAGGGCTGGGTCGCCACTCCCTTAGTGGCGCGCCATATCGAGGCTCTGGTATGGTGCAAAATATGCAAGGGCTGGGTCGTCACTCCCTTAGTGGCGCGCTGCATCGACTCCCCGATGTAGTGATAAATGAGCAAAGGTCTTCGCACTTTACTCGGCGGGTGCGAAGGGCAAGAAAGCTAGTCGATCAAAGTAGAATTCGGTTAGGTAGTTGGAATGTAGGATCATTAACAGGAAAGCTAAGAGAGATAGTTGATACTATGACTAGGAGACGTGTAAATATCTTATGCGTTCAGGAGACCAAATGGATGGGCCAAAAGGCGAAAGAGGTGGAGAACACAGGCTTCAAGTTATGGTACACAGGAAAAGAGCGTAAAAAGAATGTGGTAGGTATCTTAATTTACAAGAACCTTAGAAACGGAGTGGTCGACGTTAGGAGACAAAGGAACAGGATCATCATAGTTAAGCTGGTAGTGGGTGATATGATTCTGAACGTCATTAGTGCTTATGCCCCACAAGTAGGTCTAAGTGAAGCCATCAGGAGGAATTTCTGGGAAGAGCTAGATATCATGGTTAGAGATGTGCCGAGTAGCGAAAAACTTTTCATAGGAGGAGATTTCAATGGCCATGTTGGTACAACTAGTGGGGGGTTTGAGAGAGTGCATGGTGGTTTTGGATATGGCGATAGGAACCAAGAAGGAGAAGAAATATTGAATTTCGCTATTGCTTATGACATCATGATAGCTAATACCTTCTTTAGAAAGAGACAGTCACACTTAATTACTTTTAGTAGTGGCCAACACTTTAGCCAGATTGACTTTGTCCTTACTAGAAGAGACGACAAACGAGCTTGTGTAGATTGTAAAGTCATACTTGGAAAATGTGTCGTCTCACAACATCAGCTTTTGATATCCGAGTTTTGTCTCCGAATATGTGTTCAATAGGGTAAAGGAGCCAAGATTAGTCGGACGAAATGGTGGAAGCTCAAAGGAGACGCCTCACGGGTTTAAGGATAGAGTGATGGTAGAAGGGGCATGGAATATGGAAGGAGAATAAAATCACATGTGGGATGAGATGGCAAGACGCATTTGGAAAGTGGCTACTGAGGTGTTCGGGATAGCGAAAGGAAATAAACGCGAACCTAAAGATTCTTGGTGGTGGAACAGTGATGTGCAAAAGGCTATCAAAGAGAAGAAGGAATGCTATAAGTGCTTACATCATCACAGGAGCGAGGACAACATGAAAAAGTACAAAGTGGTAAAGAAGAACGCAAAGAGAGCGGTGAGTGAAGCAAGAGGTCGGGCGTATGAAGATCTATATCATAACCTAAGTACGAAGGAGGGTGAAAAAAACGTCTATAGGATAGCTAAGCTCCGCAAGAGGAAGACAAGAGACTTCAACCAAGTTAAATGCATCAAAGATGACAATAATAGACTTTTGGTGAAGGACGTGGAGATAAAAAATAGATGAAGAGATTATTTAGACAAGCTATTTAATGAAGAAGGTGATAGCACTACGATCGAGATAGACGACTCTTTTGATGACACCTGCACACATTTTGTTCGAAGAATTCAAGAATCCGAGGTAAAGGAGGCACTAAAACGGATGAAAGCAGGCAAGGCATTGGGGCCTGATGACATCCCCATTGAGGTGTGGAGATGCCTTAGAGATGCAGGGATAGCTTGGCTAACTAAGTTGTTCAATAATATTTTCAAATCAAACAAGATGCCAGACGAGTGGAGGAGAAGCATACTAGTTCCAATTTTTAAAAATAAAGGAGATATCCAAAGTTGCACAAACTACAGAGGAATTAAGCTTATGAGTCATACAATGAAGCTTTGGGAAAGAGTCATTGAGCATAGATTAAGAAGAATGATAAGTGTTTCAAAAAATCAACTTGGCTTCATGCTTGGGAGGTCGACCATAGAGGCGATTTTCTTGATAAGACAACTTATGGAGAGGTTTAGGGAGCAAAAGAATGATCTACACATGGTATTTATCGATTTGGAGAAAGCTTATGACAAGGTACCGCGAAAGGTGATGTGGTAGGCCCTGGAAAAGAAGAGATTCCCAACAAAGTACATTACACTTATCAAGGATATGTACGATGATGTTGTGACTAATGTCAGAGCATGCGATAGTGAAACCAGTGACTTTCCCATTAACATAGGATTACATCAAGGGTCAGCTTTGAGTCCCTACATCTTTGCTCTAGTGATGGATGAGGTTACGAAGGGTATACAAGGTGAGATTCCTTTGGTGTATGCTATTTGCTGATGATGTTGTGCTAATTGATGAAAGTAGGATTGGGGTTGATAGACAATTGGAGCTGTGGAGACAGACTTTAGAATCAAAGGGAATTAGGCTTGGTAGAACTAAAACAGAGTATATGAAATGCGGGTTCAGCGGTGTCAAGTCGGAGGATGGAGATGTCACTCTGGCCGGACAAATAGTTCCCAAGAAGGAATCATTTCGATATCTAGGATCAATGTTGCAGTATAATGGTGAGATTGATGAAGATGTTAGTTTTAGAATTCGAGTGGGATGGGTGAAATGGCGACAAGCGTCTGGGATTCTCTATGACAGGAAGGTCCCACAAAAGCTTAAAGGAAAGTTCTACAAAACGGCAATCAAGCCTGCGATGTTGTATGGTGCAGAATGTTGGCCTACTAAAAGCCAACACGTCCAAAAGATAAGCGTAGCAAAGATGCGTGTGTTGCGATGGAGCTGCGGTCATACAAGAAGAGACTGAATTAGAAATGATGATATACGTGATAAACTTGGAGTAGCACCAATTGAGGAAGCTAATTCAACATCGCTTAAGATGGTTTGGACATCTTCAACGAAGGCCGCCCGAGGCACCTGTGCGTGTTGGAATTATAGGCCGCGTTGAATGCTCAAAGAGAGGTAGAGGTCGACCAAGGTTGACATGGGAGGAAGTAGTAAAAAGGGAATTGAAGGATTGGGGTGTATCCGAAGAGCTGGTGATGGATCGGAGCGAGTGGAAGTTAGCGATTCACGTACCAGAACCATGAGCGTTGAGTTTTATAAGTTTTAGATTATAGGACTAGGGAACTTGAGCCTAAGACCTAGGTTTAGTCTTTGACCAATATTACTATTAGTATCATTATCGCTATTAGTGTTATTATTATCATTCCTCTTATATATACATGTATATTTTTATTTTATTTTATTTTACTTAGTTATTATTATTAATTTACTTATTTGATTTTATTTTATTATTGTTTTTGTTATTATTATAACTTTTAAATTGATTTTTTTTTTCATTTAGTTTTGGGTTCCATCTCTAGCCGACCCCAACTTGTTTGGGAATAATGGCTTGGTGGTTGTTGTTGTAGAAGAAAAATTATGGACCATGCCAATTGATAATTATGTCTCATGCAAATGGAAATCCATTCTCAAACTAAGGCAATGTGGTAAACATTATTTTATTGAGGTGATTTCTGATGGTACTACTACATTATTATGGTTGGAACCATAGACAAAATTGTTGATGTTTAATAGGCATTTCGAGGTTGGACAGACTTCGAATACTTAGGTCTACAAATGAAAGAGTTGTAGATATAATTAGAAATGGTGTGATTAATTGAAACTTGCATCTATCTACAAGAGAAATTGCTTTAGATATTCAACAGATACATATAGACAACATTGCACACAACGATCATTATGAGTGGAAGGATGGTGGAAAATTCAAATTTCATGCGGTATGGAATTCAATCAGAGAACAAAACAATAATCAGACATGGGCAAAAGCTTTATGGAATAACTAGAATAGTAGACAAAAGTCTTCCACATATAAAGCATGCTTGAATAGATTAAAGACAAAAGATCGACTAATCAAATAGGGCGTTAACATTACTCCTAGTTCTGTATTATGTGAAAATGCAGAAGAAACTTGCACTCGTATATTTTCCAACTACTCATATAGCAGATTTATATGGACTTTGATGCAGCTTAGATTAAAACTTTTACCTAAATCAAGATGTCCTATTAAACATCAAAAATAGAGCTTGGTGCTTAAACAAGGGACTACAGGGCAAAGTCCCCTACTCTATTTTTACAGGAAACTACTCGTATAGAAAATATATATGGACTTTGATGCAGCTCTATTTTCTCAAATATTCCTGTAAACATCAAAATATATATATGCTATTATTAAACATATGGATTTTGAGAAAATAGAGCAGCATATATACTTTGATGTTTACCTAAATCAAGATATTCTATTAAACATCAAAAATATTTTTTCAAGTTCGATGAAATAAGTATGTATTTCATTTTTCTCCAAAAGCGACTATTGAAAAAATAGAGCAACATTCCCACTAAAAATTTATCTCCCTTTTTCTAGATATCCTCGAAAACATCAAAACTAAGGGAAAAGTAGAGTGCAGTGCAAATTTTCACTCAACGATGTAATATCAACCAAATTGTGTGTATTTTCAATCAACAATGTATTGCCAAGCAAGTAAAAGGAAGAAATAGATGATTCCAAAAAAATTCGAGTGCATATAGAAATGTTGTAAGGAACTGTACTTGAAAACCTTTGCACTTGATCAATTCCTTTATCTGATCCTCAACATAAACTTGGCCTTTTACATCAAAATATCCAAGATCACCCTGTGCAACCAGCCTTTTTCATGTAAAGTTTGTTTTATGCTTCCACATTATTCAAATACCCTGGAAAACAGCATAAGAGTTTATAGACTACAAAATATTTTTCCATTAAGGCTGCTAATATGTTTAACATAGTAAAACAGAAAGAAAAAAAAATCTTGCATCATATTTGGTCCATGGAACAAAAGCTCTCCATTGTGATTTGGTAGAAGAGGCTTTCCTGTGTCTACGCTAATAAATTTGTCTTCAATGTCTGACATAAGGTAACCTGCAGATCCATATTGCCTATTTTCTTCTTTAGGACATTCTAGTGAAATAGTGCTAGTAGTTTTTGTCATGCCATATCCCTGTTTATGACATGAGGGGAATGTAACGTTATCAAATTATAAAACTGATAAAGCCTAAGGTTGATTGATTATTATATGTTCTTGATACAAGATCAAACATTACTTCAGAATCATTTCGTAGTACTTCTTTACTTATAATCATTTACAAACATTTATCTTTTATGAATGTGTCAATAACATATCCAACTTAAGTGTATCCACCACATGGACCCAAGGGCACCTCTGATTACACTTACTAATACCATATAAAAATTAGTAAACTTAATTATAAAATTTGTACTTCCTAATACGATTTTTTCTATTTTGTGACTTGGTAAAAAATTGCCGATCGGCGATGAATTACAGTCAAAAATGATCAAATGTCATGTTCAAACCACTGTGCGGTATCATACAACCATAGCACATAGGTTTACATGGCGATGAATATGTAATGCAAGAGATTTATAAAAAAAGGAATCAAGAAGAAAATGTAGTATTAAATCTAATGCATCATAGTTAAAATGTATCAATACATATTTGGAATGCATATTCATAAATTGTATTTGTTCGGCCATATAAAATTATAGCTTATACTACAGCTATAAATATTATATTAGGCATTAAACGATGGTTATAGTGCATAGTTTATATTTAACAACATAAGATATTATACTAGCGAGCTATAAGAACATCATTTATAATGAAGATACTTTCATAGCATAAGACATTCCATGTATTATCATGAGCTACAGAGCTAGGTAGAAGGAATATGGTCAACATTAATAAGTAATATTGACAACTTAAAGCTAAAAATTTGGAAATAAGTAGTAATGAGAAATTAAATCTAAGTCATTTAGAAGGGGAAAGGAGAACAAACATGTGCTATGACTATCAACCTTTTTCACAGTGCCATAAAAAAGACTTATATTTCCAAACCGTTTGTATATCTTTTAGAAATGAAAAGGAAAGTCATGCATTACATAATAAAGATAACGGAAGGGAAGACTGTAAATTAAGTGTAAACCAAAAGAAAACAGTTTACACTAGTCTTTGAATAAAAATCCAAACGAACCACTATTTTTTTGCATAATAATGAATGTATATATACAATCAATAACAAAAAAACATCAAAATAGTAATTTATTGTCCTTAGGCTTTACTGAAGAACTACAAGTTTGATCTCAAACAAGTAGTTTTAACATCAACTGTCCATAGTGCTAAAGTTCATAAATATACACACAGACAGAAAAGAAAGAATCCCTAAGTTGACATTGCTCTTTTATAAATCATTATTAACCTTGCATTGTTTCTTTGTGTTTATGGTAAATTTCTATAGGATAAATTTCTTGTTGCTAATATGTTAAACAATATCTTGTTTATTAAAGTTCTCATTACCAATTACTTTTCAAACTACTCAATAAGCATGAGACTATAAACATTATATTGCAAACAAACAATCAAACTAATGGTTCATCTGCTATATAGAAACTTGTTGTAAACAAAAAACATTAAAGGTGACTGAATTTAAAGATAACGTGCTTAAGAGAAATTCTGTTCTTAATCTCCTCACAATTTGAATGTATTCAGTATTCTGGGTATATTGCAGAACATTTTTTTTTGAAGGAAGGTAATAGGCCCGGCCCAAAATTACAAAAGATCACAACCGGGTGTAAACAAATAAACCCGAAACTACCAACAAAACACAAAACCCTATCTAGGGTTGCCGACACAAAACACTATACAGACTTAAAGCAAAACAAATGGCGACTAGAAATTCTCTATCGCGAGAGATTAAATCTCCTTTGCCTTCCCCTTACCGCTGCTCTCTCCCCTTTCCCAATACGAAAGCCCTTGATTGAGCTTGTTTCTCATATTGCTATCAGCTTTGCTAGAGTTGGCGTAGTTGTTCAAGTCAGCACTTTGGTTTCTCGAGCTAAGATTTACAGATCTGGTGTCATCGCGACCCAGATCTGTAGATCTGTAGCTATTATCATCAGTTCTAAGATGCCTGTTGATTTGGAGTTCTTTGTCACTATGGGTAGATTGCTGATGAAAGTCTAAGTCGGTCTGATATGCCTTCGGATTGAGGAGATAATGCTCTATATTCTTGCTACCAGCATCTTTGCTCCACAAATCCGCAAGGAAGTCGAATTTGGTTTGGTCTTTTACTTTTTTCTTTGATTTCTGAAGCGTAATTCTGCTGTCATTCGTATATTGCAGAACATGTCGTAACTGGTCTATTCATAAATTCTATATTCTAGCATTCTGTTACTTCTGTATTTAAATAGACTGTAAACTTGCCATGGAAATTTCCCTAATATTTCCAATTTTCTATTTCATTCTTATAAATACCGAAATTTCTATTTCCATAAACACTTTATACCGATAAACACAGAAACAAGAAAATTACACACATACAGTTGTCAACATCCACTTGTTAATAATTTTTACTGAAGGTAATCTATCAATATCTTGTCATAAAAACATGGAAGATAATTAAAAATAGCAAATCATTACCAAATTTGCTTGGTCAAAATTCTGGTACGATATTTCCTTTGGACATAAGATTTGAAATTCAATCCAAGGAGAATAGGAGAAGAGAACGGGGAAGGAAAAAGCGCAGAACATTTTAGAGGAAAATGCAGTGTTATTTGGGCTTCAAACAAATTGACTTTGAGCAACTGACAACAAGTAGACCCGGTCAGTTTGATAACATCTATGCGTGAAATTATGCAAACTTATACTATAACGCAGAAAAAAACAAAAGCTTATATGGCTTAAATCATGCAAACATTCAAAACATCTCAGAAATTTATAGGTACATCAAATATAGTAATTCAAACAACTCAGTTTGTGCCTGCATAATTCCTAAACATAAACACAAAGCACAATACTGGGGAAAACCAAAATGAAGCTGAAGATAGACATTCGATATCGAGAAAGAAAAATCAGAAGTTGCGAACTAGAAATGTTACCAGATGAGCACTAGTAGTTTGAGATTTAAGTCGTCCACTGAAGTGATTTAACGACGCCGATGGTGGATTGAATTGAATCAGTGCCCTGAAATGGTTTGAAACCGACGATGATGGGATGAATTAATACAACGCCCATTTTAATAAGAACGTGCCAAAGGAGATTTAGGTTCAATTAATATTGTATGTTGATAACTATTGACGTATGTAATTGTACAATATACTCGAAGTTCTTTGGTTCGAATATCTAGGGTTTTTCTTCTGCCATGGGAGAAAATAATCTCTCTCTCAATTCCAAATCCAATCCTTCCTTCTCTCAACCCATTCCTCAAGATAGGCCACCTGAATCTCACATCAGAAAGCCGAATTTCATCATAGATAAAGAAGGCTTCCAATTGGTTCAGCCTAGATCGCAAAGAAGATTTCAGCCAAGAAATAATCAGATTCGATCTCAATCAAATGATGTTCAAAGAAAGAAAGATGATCCAAAGATCAACTCCTCCCAAGACAGGATCAATCTGATTCAAAGCAGTAAACCACCAACAAAGTTCTCCTTGAATAGAGAACTAGGGCAGAAAACTTGGGCTGATATTGTATCTGAGCAATCAAAGGAACCAAGGGAAGAAGAATGCAGTCTTGAAACCATTGCTCCCATTAGAATCAATAACAAGAAATATGGTGTTGTTAAGGAGACAGTGTGTAAAAGAGCCACAGAATGTTGGAACAACTCTATTTTGGTTTATGTGGTTAGTGGTAAACCATATTTCTTGTTTTTTAAGGAGTATATTAAAAGAGTTTGGAAACCAAAAGGTGATTTCGAAATCTTCTCAAGGGAAAATGGGTTCTTCCTAATCAAGTTTAATGATTCACAAGACTGCAATTCTATTATCCAGAATGGTCCTCACTTCTACAACGGCAAACTCATCATCATGAGAAGGTGGACTGAATCTTTAAAGTTGGACAGAGATCTTCTGTCAACTATGCCGATATGGGTTCGGTTACCCAGTGTAAATCTCAAACTATGGGACAGAGAGGCATTTAGCATCATGGCAAGTTTAATCGAAAAACCCATTAAAATGGATGCTGCAACTACCATGAAGTCGAGATTGAATTATGCTCGACTTCTTGTATAAGTTTCTGCAACTGATGAACTTCCAAGTGAAATTTGTCTAAATCTTTACAACGGTGAAATCATTACACAAAGAGTTGAATACGAATGGGTTCCACCAAAGTGTAGTATCTGTAAGTGTTTCGGTCACAATATAGATCAGTGCAACCCGAAACAGATGTGGATCCCCAAAAAGAATGACAAAGATACAACAATTATTCAAGAAAATATTTCTGAAGTTGCTCAAGAAACGAGAAACAAAGAAGGCAAAAAAATCCAGTATAATGCCCAGGAGGGCAAAGATCGAATCTATCAAGAAGATATCATCTCCGATCAAGAAAACAATAATAGCGAGCTCCCTGACAAAAATAATCAGATCATGGCTATGGAAGTTCATCAGTTAAAAGAAAGTGTTGAAATCTCAAAGGGTATAACTCAGACAAGTATAGAAGAGGGTATAAAAATGCAGTTCTTTAACTCTGAAACCCCCCATATTTCAGAGCCATGTTTAAATACAGACCAGAATATTACAAAAATAGTCAATAATATTCAACTGCCTTCATATCCGAATCAGGAAACTATAGTTGAGAAGGGATCTTCTTCTACACTTGCTGCAGATACTGAGAGAACGAATAATAGCTTAGTATTGCCTTGCAAGGGTGATCCACCTCCAGAGCAGGCTGCAATGACTGACTGCAATGAGTCAGGTATGCCTTGCACTACTTCTTTCGATATTTCCTTAATCAAAATTCCAGAATCTGCACAAATGGAGGAAGACGAATCAGAGAAGGGGGATATCATAGAAGAATTTGATCTATCAGAATTACATATTGCTAGAACTAAAGCATCTGGTAAGATAAAGGGAAATAGAGAGAAAAAAGCCTTTAAGCAAAAATATATATCAATAAATCCAGAATGGGATCAAATGTCTTCCAGTTTAAAAGCTAAAGGGACTGTGAATAAAAGGAGAGGTAAAAGTACTATAGTGTCAGGTACGATTTAAAACCCATTTTTTTATTATTATATATATGTCAATATTTGCTTGGAATGTTAGGGGGATGAATTCCCCTACTAAACAATCTGATATCCTGTCTATGATTAATGTTTATAAACTTTCTATAGTTGCTTTAATTGAAAATAAAATGAATGATGAGAACTTTGATAGATTTTGTTTTAAATTGTCCAGAAATTGGAAAGCAATTCACAATAACGATTGTAGCTGTAAAGGTCGAATCATTGTTATGTGGGATTCTAATATTTGGACTAATAATAATATTAATAAAGATAGCCAATTTATTGATTGTAGATTTGAAAATATTGGGGGTTTTTATTTGCAAGTTACTTGTGTTTATGGTAGCAATTTTGAATTAGAAAGGAATGCTCTTTGGCTAAAACTTAAATCTTTAAATTCTATATATGATTTCCCCTGGATTCTTATAGGAGATTTCAATACTGTTTTTCATGCTAATGAGAAATTTGGGGGGATTAAAATTCCTCATAATAAATTGGACAGAGTCAATAAATTCTTATTAGAATCTGGCCTAATTGAACCTGTTATCAGTGGTAATAAATATACTTGGAAGTCTGGTCTTGCTAAAAATATTCACTGTAAGTTAGATAGAATTCTGTATAATAAAGACTTTGCTAAAAGTTTTCCTAATGGTGTTTGTTCTACTTTGGAGCAGAATTTAAGTGATCATACCCCTCTTTTGGTTAATCTTTTTTTGAATAATGAGTTTAATAATAAAGCTCCTCCTTTTCGATTTAAAAATAGCTGGGTGATGGAAGAAGACTATAAATCCTTAATGGAAAACTGTCTTAACTTTTCTTGTAGTGGTTCTAAACAATTTCAATTTTATAGCTTTCTTAAATTCACAAAGAATAATCTCAAAGAATGGAATAAGAGCAATGTCTTAAATAGCAACAAGATTGATAGTTTGAAAAAAGAGGGTAAATTGTTACAAAAGAGTGCTGATAACAACCCTGATGATATTAGAGAAATAAATAAATTTTTTCAAAATCAACAGGAATTGTCAAATGAAATGTACAAAGAGTCAATTAATGCAAGACAAAAGGCAAAGGTTGATTGGCTCACATTAGGTGATGACTGTTCCAAGTTTTTTTATGCCAAAATGAGTAATAGAAAGCACATTAATAACATTGGCTGCATTATAAATAAAGAGGGTAATTTAGCTAATGCTCATGATAAAGTCTCCTCAGATGCTATTAATTTCTATAAGGATCTGTTTTTCTCTACTAATTATGAAAAGGTTTTTCCATATATAACATGTAAAAATATTTTAAACCAAAATGCTTCTGAAATCCTGTTGGCTCCAATGAGTCTTGATGAAATTAAATTTATTGTGTTTAATTCTGGAGATAACAAAAGCCCTGGCCCTGATGGTTTTAATGCAAAATTTTATAAAAATAATTGGGAATATATTAGACAACAAGTTTTGGATGTTGTTAATGAGTTTTTTGATAATGGTAAAATTCTAAAAAGTTTAAATCATACTTTCATTACCCTTATTCCAAAAAATAAAAATCCCACTGATATAGGTGATTACAGGCCTATTTCCTGTTGCAACTTTATTTATAAAATTATTGCTAGTGTTCTTTGTTTGTACCAAAAATGGGCACAACACTCTTCGGGAGTTGTTTGAAGAGATAAAATGAAGATTATAAATGTAAAACAGAGATTATCTAACAAAAACTCCAACAAATAGGAATGTAAAGTGCACAGACAAGCAGTTTAGAGTGGTTCGGCGTATAGCCTACGTCCACTATGAAGTTTTGATGATTTTATTGATTTCCTTTCAATGATTACAAGCGTTTACAGCAATGAACAGCGGATTACAGTTTGGAATTTGAAATTGACAGCAAAAGTATGATGCAAATCTCAATCCGGCAGAGTCTGGACGCTTCCGAGAAAAAAGCCCCTCTTTCCGTTGATTCTGGGGTCCTATTTATAGGCGTAGGAGGCTTGGATTTCGCTCAAACTCCGGGAGACTTGGCCTGACACGTGAGGGGACCCGTTCGACCACTTCCAGAGAGTTTCAAGCTAATCTGTGATCGATACGAAATCATTTCGTATCGATCAAGATTACTTCCAATTGAGCTCAAAATTGGTGGAGACGTTCCTTGTTATGTGTGCAACCTCCAGTGAAAATTTCATCGTGTTTGGATCAGTGGATTACGAGATATGGTCGATACGAACTGGAATTCCTCATAGGCTGTCTGGTTCGTATCCATGATTTCGACTCCATCCGTTCGCCTCGCTGGCTGCACGTGCTCTTGAAGTGAGGTGGCGCGCGCGCTTCGTTTCGATCCGGTCTTTGTGCCGCATTGACTGTTTCGACTCCACATATCTCGCCTCGTTTTACTTTGATGGAAGACACGTCATCCCTGGTCAGTTGACTCGTGGGTACGAACAAGTCATTAGGCATGGATTCGAAGTGAAGTCCTCTGATGGATACGAAGCAAGCACCGAGTGATGGATACGAAGCAAGCACCGAGTGATGGATACGAAGCAAGCACCGAGTGATGGATACGAAGTAGACGCTGAATGATGGATACGAAGCAGACGTTGGCTGAAGGATACGAGGTCCTTCAATTGCTGGTATGTGTGAAGTCCATCGATACGAGCTCGATGGATACGAAGAAAGTCGAGTCAAACCTGGGTACCTCGATGGATCCGGAGCTGATCGGTACGAAGCTTGATGGATTCGAACTGGGGCTTAGGTGATGGATACGAAATTGCCCAGAGTGATGGATACGAAATCTGGGCTTTTTCCCTCCAATTTGACTCAATCATAACTTGAGCGTACGAGTCCGGATTGACTTGAAATTTGAGGTGCTGATCTCTATGGCCTTTCTTGTCATGTCCTATCAATTGTAGCTCACTCTGGGCTCGGACAAAATTCAGTGATATCCATGGCGTGCTATCCTTGTTCTCTAGTCGGCTTCTTGGTGTCCTGGCCTTGCCAAAAGGCGGGATAACATTTTCCCCCCAAAGTACGTCTTGTGAAAACATGACGTGCTTTGAAAAGTTGTATGTCTTCTTTGGATAATTTTGAAAACCGTACCCCTTAGCCATTCTCTCGTATCGGTCCGCTTATGAATCGATGCTCAAAGTCAAAAAGCCTTCTTTCGTATCGATGTGGGTTGACTTGATGGATACGAAAACAATCATTCGTATCGATGGTCACAAATCGCGGTGAATTCTGATTCGAATTGGTGATATCTGGTGGATACGAAATGGATGTTCGCATCGATAGATACTGATGGATACGAAATTGACGCTCGTATTAACAGGTCTGCTCTGTTTCGAATCGATGGCTAAAAAATTGGATGTTTCGAAACGATGGTGTCTGGTGAACATTTCGCCTCGATGAATGCACAGCTTGATGGATTCGAAGAGAGCGTTTGCATCGACCCATCGTATTCATGTGGCCTCCCTGTGCGCTTCGAACCGATAAAGTCTGGTGGGTTCGAAACGAGCCTTCGTTTCGATGCGCCGTCTGACTGGTTGCGACCGGTCAGATTGACTGGGAGTCGAATCGACTCGGTTCCGTCCTAGGCTTCATATAAATACCTGGGACTTAGCCCATTCTCACTTTTTTACCTTTCTACTTTTTACTGTTGCTCTCCATTCCTTCTTTTACTTTCGTATCGATAAACTGAGGGACAAGTGTGCGTTTTCGAGTCGAAGCAAACCTTCGTTTCTTCGTCTAAAAATCGCTGAAATCGGGTAATGAATGGATAGAGTCATGTTAACAACGTCGAATCACGAGTCTGCGCATTCATCTTTCCTGCTCTTTCGTCCAGTCTTCACGAATTTTCAGATCTGGACGAGAGAAATCGATATTGGGGAATGACTCGTGGCCATGGAGCTGAGATCCCTTGGGGAAGAAGAAGATATGGAGGAAATCGCCCTATCTTCGTCTCGTGTCGATCTGAAATTGGAATATTCGAATCGATCCAGTCAGCATACGTTCGTATCGGTAGAGAGATGAGAGCGGCAATTGTTGCGAAGCCATCATTTTCAGATCGATGCGAAATTGGCGAATTCGATCGGTTCGAATTGATCTGCTTCCGATCGACACGACCCGTATCGATTCGAACCTGATTGATACGAAGCGCTCTCACCCCTGCTTGACCGATACGAATGTATCGAGTCGAACTCGATCGATACGAAGTACCTTCATTCCAGTGCGATCGACACGAACACATCTTTCATTCTGAGACGATCGACACGAATGTATCGATTCGAACACAGCCGGGTTGCGATGCATGATCTTCATGACTCGATACGAAATGAAATGCAATCGATCGATTCCAACCTAAATTTGGACGGACTTAAAGAAACTTTTAATATTCAAATACTTGACTCCGACGAGCTTCTGCCTTGCACAAAAGAACTTTGTCACAGAACTGCATATTTGACTGACTTTCGGAGCTCGTCGATGGAACTGCCATTTAACAGAAAAGTACAACGAACTCTTTAATCTTGAATCGATCGTTATCATCTGGATGGCGCAGTCATGACGGTCAGCGATGACGGTCATGTTTGTCTGACTTCCAGAATCTCGTCGCTTGCACATTTTCTTTAACTCTGTAGAATTTGCTCAAGTCACGCACAACACTCGCACTACACAACACATTCATGCACTTTACACTGGGGAATGCACGGGCTTTTTGTCACCTAATGATGGTTTCTCGTGAGTTAGCTAGTGATGGAACCGTCAAGTTCGCAGCAGCAAGAAACTCAGAACCCTATCCTTCCCAGAATTGAGATTGCGGTCATCGAGACCGAAGCTATTGGTCCAGCTCCGGACGAGTTGCCCAACGCGTCCTTCATTAACAGTCCACCTGATTCTGTCTCGTCCAATATTTCTGAAGACATGCTAGGGAGAATATGCTTAAGGCATGGTCTGTCTTTGGATGAGGTATTGTTGCCCGGACCGAATGATAGGCCACATAATCCCCCGGAGGGGTATACTGCTTTTAACCGGCATGCGTGCGCAGCCGGCACACTTCCTCCATTCAACGACTATATAAGAGAAGTGTTGGCTTATCTGGACATCGCTCCGTCTCAATTGCATCCAAACGGATATGCCTCACTCAACAGCTTGTTCATTGTATTCATGGAGTACCTCCATCGCCCTCCCCGTATGACCGACATAAGATATCTGTTTAATTTCAAGAGTCGGACTGACAGCCCATCTTACACGTTCCTGGAGTCTGTAAGGAACTGCCAAGTTGTCGCGGGGTCGTGGACTAGGCTAAGCTACTTTAAGTCGGAGTGGTTTTATGTCCGATGTCCTCCGGGGTTTGCCAGGAGATGGCTATTCAGACGTGAGTATTGTCTTTTTTCCCAAGTAATTGACAGGGCAATTTTCGGAGTGAAATTAAACTTACGTCTTCTTTTCTTTTTCTCTCAGCTATCATCCAGCGGCCTGAGGGTGGCTATTATAAAGAAATAGTTCGGGTCTTCCAAGAGATTCCTAGCGAAGAAAGGAATATTGAACTGTTACTGACAGATCGGAATCTCAGAGTCCTTGGGCTGATCGGTCGGAGGCAGAGCATAAGACTCGACGGTGCATTAAAGACCGTCTCCAGGAAAAAGGTCAAGCAGATGAAGCCTAGGGTCGTGGTAATCGAGGAACCCGATTCCGAGAAAACTCACACTGACGAGGAACCGTTGGCTGGACCTGCTAATGCAACCCCGGAGTCCGATGCAAAGAGGAAAGGCAAAGCAGTGGCCTCGAAACAGCCTAAGTCTGGGAGGCGGAAGTCTGTGGTTTTGCACCGTCCTTCGCCAGGAGTTAAGATTACGGAGGCGTCCTCCCCGCAAGCTGGAGATCAATTCGAAGGGCCTGCTGACCCTCCAGTCCCTGACACCGAGCTGGAGCAACACGATGTTGGGTCGGGTGGACCGCGACATATCGTCGATGTTAGCGAGTCTGAGCTTGCCAATGCGACTGACACTTCTGGTTGGTCCGGGGGGTTACACATTCACACACTCCTCACGGCACAACACACTTTTCTAACCATAAACAACACATCGCAAACGGTTACTGATTCTTTGTGGTTTTCTTTTCAGGTACGATGTCTGGGAAAGGTTCCGTGCTTTGTAGTTTGCGTAAGCGCCGTTATCACGAGCCACGCAGGAGAGAGGGCGAGAGGGATTATGACACGGGACACTCTGGTCAGGAGAAGTCTGACAGAGATAGGGGATATGTTCGCCGATCCCGATCTCGCTCTCCTCCCCCCAGGACCTCTGCACCTCCTACGGTCGCAGTTACTCGTCCTCCCGAAACTTCACGGCCTAGGCCGCCTTCTCAAGCTTTGAGGTCCGACCCTCCGCGCAGGACCGAAATAGCCACCTCTTCGGCTACTGTGCCGGTCCCGACCGAGGCGTCTAGCGAAGGAGCGCTCAAATTGGCACAGATGAGGAAGGAATTTCCTGACATCTGTTTTGATGGATATGTCTTCCCCCCGCACCTGAAGAGAATCCCGCCAACCGCGGAAACCACTATCCACGATTATGTCGCGGACATCTTTTTCCAGTATAGGGAGTGGGGACGGGCCGCGAGGAAGGCATCTAAAGTGGCATTTGAGCGGGGCGTCACCATCGAGAAACTCGAGAAGGAGCTGGGTCGCAACGACCAAATCATAAAAGCGCTCAACTCAGAGGCTGAGTCCTCTCGTAAGTCTGAAATGGAGGCTTTAAAGAAAGTTGATGAAGTGACCGCTGCCATGGCCAGGATGAAGCAAGAACATTACACCGCCATCGAGGACATGGGTCACAGGAACACTTCTATTACTGCCGAGAGGGATGCCTCTCTCAAGGAGCTTAATGAGCTGAAGTCAAAGTTTTCAGAGATGGCTAAGGAAAAAGACGCAGCTAATGTCTCTGCGCAGGAGGCCTGTGATCAGGCGGTGACGCTTCGTAAGGAGAAGGAAGTGGCTATACAACAAGCCCGTGAGGCTGAGGCTGGGGTTGATGAGAAAGTACGGCAGGCGGAGGCCAGGATCGAGGCCGAGGTGGAGGAGCTACTCGTCACTTATAACGCCAATGTGCTACGGCACCGAGACTTGACATGGCTTGACGATTACCCCACACATCTCTATAACGCCTGGAACCTACTGGTTGATGAGGAGAGATCTGGGCACCCTGATGAAACCCCTGATGAGTTCGAGCTGGAGAACCGCATCCTTAATGATGACGAAAAGAAGGTACTTCATGACTCTATGATTTCCCATGACAAGGTGAGGCTTGGTGCCCAGATCCAGGAAGTCGGAGAGAGCTCTGGTGCTGAACACCATGTTATGAGTTCTGAGATAGTCGTGTCATCTCAGTCTGAGCCAACTTCGATGATCTACTCCCATCCTGTCCCAGCGTATGACCCAGATCAACCGCATTTATCTCCTATTAAGGAACATCCTTCTGAAGTAGTTCAGACGACCTCGAGCCAAACCGAGGAAGGTACTTTGAACTAACTGCCAGTATATTTGGATTGAAGAACCCGTGTTGAAATGTTGCTAATGACATGTCTTTTCCTTTGATCAGTGACAGGAGTTGCACCAGCCGCGCCTCTTACCACCCAAGTATTAGGTCAAGCGCCAGGAGCCATCATTTCTGAGGCGACCTCCGTCGCAGCAATGGCACCAGTTGGAGTGACGGAGGGGAGCTCACTTTCTTTCGACGAGCAGATGATAAACGAGCTCCTTGGCTGTCAAAGTGATCCTTTTTCGGACTTGCCATTTGGCTTGGGTGGATTCACGGCTACTTCTGACACCTTGTCCCAGACTACTACGGCTCCCAGCGAGGCCAGGGCACGGCGGGAAGCGGCGATGTTGGCCGAGATCAATGCCGAGATGGCGGCTGCGGCGCACGGCGGTGAAGTAGATGGCGGAGCGGCAGCACAGTGCCCTATTCCTCTTATGACTGTGTCTCCTGGGGGCACACTTATTGATACTGATGTACCAGCCCCTCCTCCGGCTGCGGAGTCTGTTCCTCCCACTCCTCCCGCGGGAAGCATCCCTATAGAGTCCAGCTCAGACGAGGACGTTGACATTATGCCTTCACCCGAAGGGAGCTTGCCTAGGGAGAAAGGCTCCAAGCGAAAGGGTACTGGCGGCTCCAGTAGTTCCTCGAAGAAGAAGAAGCTGAGGAAGCAGAAGGATTAGACATCCTCTTCATAGGCAGTTAGGGACTTTTGTTATTTTTTTCTGTTTTTCCTTTTCGTAGGCCGTGTTTAGATGCAGGTTCGGCCCCTGCTAGTAGGAACATTTTGGAAAGAACTCATGTATGAACCATTGTTTTTGAGTTAGTTGGAATAAAATTTTGTTTTCTAGCTTCAGCCTGTGTTCCTTTCTATGCTTGAATATTGCAGTGTTCGGACTTTGGTCCAGTGTATTTGCATTATCTGATTGCTTCAAGAATAGCTCATTTTACTCGTTAAGTATGGAACTTTCGGACTCGAGTTGTGATAAGGGATCGCACCGGAGCTGAGCATCGTATAGTTTCGGGCAATGACTAACATTTGCTTCTGCCCCCAGTTTCGGGGTCAAGTTGTGATGATCAGCTTGTGATGGCACCAAGCGAGGACCGAGGGGTCGAACTACGCTTGTTCTCTTATGAATCGTTCCATCCACACTCCGGGGATATGCGTCATCTCGTAAGCGGTTGTTCGCACTCTGGGAACATGGAGTTGACTGTTTATACTCCGCTTCGCACTCTGGGAATGCGGAGTTGAATGTTTATACTCCGCTTCGCACTCCGGGAATGCGGAGTCGAATGTTTATACTCCGCTTCGCACTCTGGGAATGCGGAGTCGAATGTTTATACTCCATTTCGCACTCCGGGAATATGGAGTTAAGTGTTTATACTCCGCTTCGCACTCTGGGAATACGGAGTCGAATGTTTATACTCCATTTCGCACTCTGGGAATATGGAGTTAGATGTTTATACTCCATTTCGCACTCCGGGAATATGGAGTTAAGTGTTTATACTCCGCTTCGCACTCTGGGAATACGGAGTCGAATGTTTATACTCCGCTTCGCACTCTGGGAATACGGAGTTGGATGTTTATACTCCATTTCGCACTCCGGGAACATGGAGTTAAGTGTTTATACTCCGCTTCGCACTCTGGGAATACGGAGTCGAATGTTTATACTCCATTTCGCACTCTGGGAATATGGAGTTAGATGTTTATACTCCATTTCACACTCCGGGAACATGGAGTTAAGTGTTTATACTCCGCTTCGCACTCTGGGAATACGGAGTCGAATGTTTATACTCCGCTTCGCACTCTGGGAATACGGAGTTGATTGTAGGATTGTCGTGTGTTAATCCTATTAATATCGGTGGCATGGCTTGTCCCCGAGCTCGGGTTTCACCTAGTGAGTGGCCGGTCGTATCACAGCCACTCTCCATTTGAATAAGTCCCATTGCGTGATGGGATTTAGCTCTTCGTGCATCGTGATGTTGTATATCGTACATAATGAATCACAGCTCTGGCTCGAAGAAGTGGCATTTTATTGCTGAAATAAGAAAATGCAGCAAAGTCAGTTGCCTTATTACAAAATTCAAATTTCGAAATGCAGAAACAAATTGCTAAATAGAATGAAACAAATAAAGCCTGTCATATGTAGTAGCGGCGGAGACTTTCGCTGTTCCAAGCCCTCGGTAAATCGAGACCGTCAATAGTCGACAGCTTGAATGTTCCATCTCCGAGCTTTCGTGTAATTACATACGGCCCTCCCCAGTTCGGTTTCATGTGTGAAGGAACTGGATAGATTCTCTTGAGCATGAGGTCGCCGAGTTCAAAGGTTCGAGGCCGAACTCTGGTGTTGTACAATCGGGCGACCCGGCCTCGATGTGCGGCTGCTCTCAAATCAGCCTCCTCCCGTTTTTCATCCAATAGATCTAAAGACTCGGCTAGGAGTATAGCGTTTGTTTTTGGATCATAATAAGTCACGCGATGAGAGAGCACTTCTGTCTCGACCGGAATAACGGCCTCCGAGCCATAAGATAGGGAAAACGGAGTGTGTCCGGTCGCGGTTTTGTGGGTCATTCGATAGGCCCATAATGCCATAGGGAGTTCATCGACCCACCTGCCCCCAGCCTTCTCTAATCGTTTCTTCAGGATCGATTTTATAACTTTGTTGACAGCTTTAACCTGCCCATTCGCTTGGGGGTGTGCGACAGCCGAGAACTTTTTGCGGATATGAAACCGTTGACAGAAATTCTTGAATTCCGCACTCTCGAATTGGGCTCCGTTATCAGTGATGATAGTATGCGGGAGTCCAAATCGACAGATGATGTTGCGAACCACGAAATTTATCACTTTCTTTGTCGTAATGGTTGCTAGGGCTTCGGCCTCAGCCCACTTTGTGAAGTAATCAACGGCGACGATGGCGTATTTTGCACCGCCTTTTGCCAAAGGTAAAGCGCCGATGATGTCAATGCCCCACATTGCGAATGGCCAGGGACTGACCATTTGGGTTATTTCAGTTGGCGGAGCTCTCGGAATTCGGGCATGTATCTGGCATTTATCGCACTTTCGGGCATAGTTTGCCGCATCTCGGTTCACTGTCGGCCAGTAGTATCCATATCGGAGTATCTTTTTAGCGAGAGCTTGCCCGCCGGTATGATCGCCGCACTCTCCTTCGTGCACGTCATGTAGCACTCGCTTGATTTCCTCGTGGGCGATACATCTGAGGAGAGGAACGGAATAACCTCTCCTGTACATGACTCCGTTTTGGATGACGAACCGCGAGGCTTTTCGCTGAATCTGTCTCTTCTCATTTCTAGGTTCAGGTAGCACCCCATTCTCAATGTAATTCCGATATGGAGTCATCCAGGACTCTCTACTGGGAGCGGTTTCAAATACAGAGTTCATTTCTATCCGATCGATGCTCGGAGTGGCCAAAGTTTCAACGGGGACAAGTCCCATTTGTTGCGCTTCGCCTGTGCTGGCTAACTTCGCCAGTGAATCGGCTTTCTGATTGCGTTCCCGAGGCACATAATAGATGGCATAATAATCAAACTGGTTTAGGATTTCCTAAACTCGTGCCAAGTAAGCGGCCAGTCTTCGGTCTCTTGCCTGGTATTCTCCTCGCACCTGGCATACCACTAACTGCGAATCGCAATAAATTTCTACAGCGATAATTCTCAAATCTCTGGCAAGCCTTAGGCCGGTTAGGAGGGCTTCATATTCGGCTTCATTATTAGTTGCACGAAAGTCGAATTTAAGAGCATAACATATGGATCGGCCCTCGGGAGTCTCAAGTACAACCCCAGCGTCCGAACACCGATCATTTGACGCACCATCAGTATACAGCTTCCAGATGTATTCGGGAGATTCACTGGTTTCGGGTAAGTCTTCCGGAATGGTGAATTCGGCTATGAAATCAGCCAGGACTTGTCCTTGAATGGCCCTCCGCGGAGCGTATGCGATATCAAATTGGCTTAGCTCAATGTTCCACTTGAGTAACCTACCGGACGTCTCAGGCCGCGTAAGGACCTGTCGTAACGGCTGGTCGGTGTACACAATAAGCGGATGAGCTTGGAAGTAAGGACGGAGCTTCCTTGAGGCAATAACCAAACAATAAGCCAGTTTCTCCAGCCTTGGATAATTTCTTTCAGCTCCTGTTAGTCGCTTACTAACATAGTAGACTGGGTTTTGCACTTTGTCTTCTTCCCGGACTAGAGCAGCACTGATCGCATGTTCTGATACTGCCAGGTAGAGATATAGTTGCTCGTGGTCAACCGGTTTTGACAAGATCGGAGGTGTGGAGAGATGTTGAACTAATGATCGGAACGCGCCTTCACACTCCGTGGTCCATTCAAAGTTTCGTTTGCCCTTCCGAATCAGGTCGAAGAAAGGAATGCATTTGTCGGTGGACTTTGAAATGAACCTGCTCAATGCTGCGACCTTCCCGTTAAGACTCTGGACTTGCTTTATAGTTTTAGGGGTTTGCAAATTTCTAATAGCCCAGATCTTCTCAGGATTTGCCTCTATTCCTCGAGCGTTGACAATGAACCCAAGGAATTTTCCGGATGCAACGCCAAAGTGACATTTGAGTGGGTTGAGCTTCATTCCGTACTCCCGGAGGATGCTGAACATTGAATTCAAATCTCTGACGTGATCGGTGGAGAATCGGGACTTCACCAGCATGTCATCCACGTAAACCTCCATGGTCTTCCCAATCTGATCAGCGAACATTCGGTTGACTAAGCGTTGGTATGTTGCTCCAGCGTTCTTCAGACCAAACGGCATGACTTTGTAACAATAGAGTCCCAGGTCGGTCACGAAGCTGGTATGTTCCTGATCAGGCAGATGCATGGGTATCTGATTGTAGCCGGAATAAGCGTCCATAAAGGATAGTAGTTCATGTCCGGCCGTCGAATCTACGAGTTGATCGATTCGCGGAAGTGGGAAGCTATCTTTTGGACAGGCCTTGTTTAGGTCAGAGTAATCAACACAGGTTCTCCACTTCCCGTTTGGTTTCCGAACTAGTACAGGGTTGGACACCCATTCTGGATACAAGGCATCTCGAATGAACCCATTCGATTGTAGTTTATCGACCTCCTCCTTAAGGGCGGCAGATCTCTCTGGATCCATACCGCGCCTTTTCTGCTTTACTGGGACATGTCGCGGATCTATATTCAGGGAGTGACTTGCAATGCTCGGCGAGATCCCGCACATGTCAGAGTGTGTCCAGGCGAACACGTCGAGATTCGCCCGAAGAAATTCGACCAACTCCTGCTGTGTCTGCTTGTTTAGTTGGGACCCAACTTTCAGCATCTTTGAATCATCATCTTCACTGATTGGGACGTCCACAGTCAGTTCGGCTGGAGAGGCTTGACTCTCCGTTGATTCGTCTCTATCCTCGTTGTCCCTGGGGTCCAGGTCTTTCAGGAATTGGTCGTGGTGCCCGGGCCGAGGCCCAGGCACCAATTGTCAATTATCGATAGAACGGACGCAGAGAGATTCCTCTACGCCCTTCCCCTTCTCTTTACGTTGCGCCCCGCGCAGCTCAGCAACATAACAGGCCCTTCCCGAGGCCTGATCTCCTTGAACAACTCCAATCCCATGATCAGTGGGAAATTTCAGAGTCAGACACCATGGGGCGATCGCCGCCCTGAACTCGGCTAAAGCTGGTCGACCCAGAAACGCATTGTATGGCGAATCTATTTCTAGCACAACAAATTGTAACATGCGGACCCTCCGGCGTTCTCCAACGCCTAACTCGACTGGGAGTTTAGTTATTCCGATGGGTATCGTGGCACTTTCGTTGAAACCATGGATTCTGGATAAACAGGGTTTCAAATCCTTTGTCTCCATCTTCATTAGATCGTAAGCCCGTTTGAGCAAGATGTTTACAGAGCTCCCACTGTCAACCAGGATCCTCTTCATCCAAGCAGGACCTACCTGGGCAGATATGACTAGTGGGTCGATAGTAGGGGCTTCGACTTTATCGGCGTCTCGGCTCCTGAACACGATATCATCAGACATTATCTTTTGTTGTTTTGCCGGGGTTCCATCCTCGCAATTACTATAACACTCGAAGTCCGCATGCCTGATAGAACTGGCATACGACTCCATTTCCCCCCAGCTTCTGTCTGCCAGATGGGGGCCACCACTTATTGTGTTGATAACTAATCTCCCGCCCGCACGAGCGGGTTCATCCTCTCTTTCCTGATTTTGTGAACGATTTTGATTCGAGGGGCCCGCTCCGCCAGGCTGCGGCGCCCATACAAACTGATCTAGCTTCCTCTCTCTAATCAGCTTTTCGATGAGGTCCTGTAAGTGTCGACACTCATTGGTATTATGTCCATAGCTCTCATGGAACCTATAGAATTTCCCTATCTGAATCTGTCTTTCCGATGAGGGCTTCGGAGCAGGCTTCTTATACTGTACAGTGTTGCAAGTCTGTAAGTATACGTTTTCCAATAACGTGTTTAGCGGTGTATAACTGTCAAACATCTGAGCTCTACGTCGTGGACCTCGGTTCTCATCTCTCTTCTTATTCTGGCCATTGTTTCCTCTCTGCTGGGTTTGCTTGTTTTGTATATTCAGCTGAACTTTCCCGGAACTTTCGCCGGACTGTTTAACTGCCACATTGCTCTGTATTCCTTCAATGCTGGGCCTCGCATCATCCTGCTTCCTAGACTGTTTTGCATCCTCCTGCCGTAGGAATTGAGCGGCCTTGGAGTAAAAACGGTCCAACAACGCGGGCGGTTTTCCAGCCAGCCAGTTTCCGAATTCAGAATCAGGATCAATCCCCTTGGTCAGAGCCATTAAGATTGAATTATCGTTGGGATTGGTGATCTCGACGCATGCTGCGTGGAACCTCTCCAAGTAACGCCTGAGTGTTTCTCCAGGAGCTTGAGTGACGCTGGACAAGGTGTTGACGTCCTTTGGCCTAGCAACATGCATCCGGAATTGTTCCACAAACCTCTTGGCCAATTGGTCGAACGAAGAAATTGATCTAGGTGGTAGGCGGGTAAACCACATTGTCGCGATTCCTCCCAGAGAGATGGGGAAACTCCGACACTTCACTGCGTCGTCGGCCCTCGCAGCGCTCATCGACCATTCATACTTCAGAATATGCTGGTTGGGGTCACTATTCCCTTCATACATCGGGAGAGTCGGCATTCTGAATCGCCTAGGGGGTTCGGCATGTAACACTTCATCTGTGAAAGGGGTATGACTACGGGAAATCCCCCAGTCATCATTAGTGAGCCCCTGACTCTCGCGGATCATTTGACGTATCATGGTTGATATATCCGAAATAGGCGGATTCGGAGCGTGATGAGCTAAGGCGTGGTCGGGTTCCACGGCGCGAGTAGGGATCGGGCGTTGTCGACGACCCGTATCTCGCCTCCTTGGCTCAACGTCTTCTGGGACATAAGGTTCAGGAGTATGTCCTCGCTGTTGATTGATCGGCTCAGATTGATTTCGGGTATCGACCCTTGTCTCTGCTGCGGCGGTTGTGGCGCGGTTATCGGTGGTGTACTGTGGGGCAGTACCTCCTCGTGTTGAGGGACCGGTTTGGAAACTGGTCGACGGTCCTACCCTCAGTTGCCCAACAGTTAAGGCAGGCTGATATTCAGCAGCTTGAGCGCGACTCCCCTCTAGTCGAGGACGGGTAGTTTGGCGGTGGTAATCAGATGAAGCTGAGCTTTCGGTAGATGCTCTGGAGACATCATCTCTCCTGGACCTTCTGTGCCCCCGGCGGTTTAGCTGGTTGGTCAGCTCGATATTGGCGCGTAACTGTTCTGCCAACTGTTGACGGCTTTGGGTCAGCTCCTGGAGCAATACTTGGAACTCCTGTCGGGTGACTAGCCCCGTTGAGTCTGAATGAGTGACATTGTCTTGATTGGAAGAAGGCGGCTGTGTGGGATTTTGCCTGTCTCTGCCTTCTTGCTCTGCAGCGGTGGTGCCAGTTCTTGTGCTGACCATTGTCGGTGGTTGAGTCCTTTCCTAGATTTTGAGCAAATCTGAATAGAATGGAAGGATTCCGGACTGGATATCTGGATCTTCCTCTTGGATTTGTGCAATCCGGTATCGATGGCAGATCCAACGAGCAGGAGAAAAAGATGGTTTTCTCAGTGAAAGCACCAAAGTGTTTGTACCAAAAATGGGCACAACACTCTTCGGGAGTTGTTTGAAGAGATAAAATGAAGATTATAAATGTAAAACAGAGATTATCTAACAAAAACTCCAACAAATAGGAATGTAAAGTGCACAGACAAGCAGTTTAGAGTGGTTCGGCGTATAGCCTACGTCCACTATGAAGTTTTGATGATTTTATTGATTTCCTTTCAATGATTACAAGCGTTTACAGCAATGAACAGCGGATTACAGTTTGGAATTTGAAATTGACAGCAAAAGTATGATGCAAATCTCAATCCGGCAGAGTCTGGACGCTTCCGAGAAAAAAGCCCCTCTTTCCGTTGATTCTGGGGTCCTATTTATAGGCGTAGGAGGCTTGGATTTCGCTCAAACTCCGGGAGACTTGGCCTGACACGTGAGGGGACCCGTTCGACCACTTCCAGAGAGTTTCAAGCCAATCTGTGATCGATACGAAATCATTTCGTATCGATCAAGATTACTTCCAATTGAGCTCAAAATTGGTGGAGACGTTCCTTGTTATGTGTGCAACCTCCAGTTAAAATTTCATCGTGTTTGGATCAGTGGATTACGAGATATGGTCGATACGAACTGGAATTCCTCATAGGCTGTCTGGTTCGTATCCATGATTTCGACTCCATCCGTTCGCCTCGCTGGCTGCACGTGCTCTTGAAGTGAGGTGGCGCGCGCGCTTCGTTTCGATCCGGTCTTTGTGCCGCATTGACTGTTTCGACTCCACATATCTCGCCTCGTTTTACTTTGATGGAAGACACATCATCCCTGGTCAGTTGACTCGTGGGTACGAACAAGTCATTAGGCATGGATTCGAAGTGAAGTCCTCTGATGGATACGAAGCAAGCACCGAGTGATGGATACGAAGCAAGCACCGAGTGATGGATACGAAGCAAGCACCGAGTGATGAATACGAAGTAGACGCTGAATGATGGATACGAAGCAGACGTTGGCTGAAGGATACGAGGTCCTTCAATTGCTGGTATGTGTGAAGTCCATCGATACGAGCTCGATGGATACGAAGAAAGTCGAGTCAAACCTGGGTACCTCGATGGATACGGAGCTGATCGGTACGAAGCTTGATGGATTCGAACTGGGGCTTAGGTGATGGATACGAAATTGCCCAGAGTGATGGATACGAAATCTGGGCTTTTTCCCTCCAATTTGACTCGATCATAACTTGAGCGTATGAGTCCGGATTGACTTGAAATTTGAGGTGCTGATCTCTATGGCCTTTCTTGTCATGTCCTATCAATTGTAGCTCACTCTGGGCTCGGACAAAATTCGGTGATATCCATGGCGTGCTATCCTTGTTCTCTAGTCGGCTTCTTGGTGTCCTGGCCTTGCCAAAAGGCGGGATAACATTCTTAGTAACAGAATTAAAGTGTTTTTTCCTTTTCTGGTTTCAGAAAATCAGAGTGCATTTGTTCCTGGTAGACTTATATATGAAAACTCTCTCTTAGCTCATGAGATGGTTAGGAAATTTAACACTAAACAGGGTGACAACGTTTGTATAAAAATTGACTTACAGAAAGCCTATGATAAGGTAAACAGACATTTTATTCATCATATTATGAATTGTATGGGTTTTCCTAAAAAGTTTTGTGATTTGGTGTTTGAATGTATAAATACTCCTACTTTTTCTATTCTGATTCAAGGTAAGGCAGAAGGGTTCATTAAATCTAATAGGGGGTTAAGACAGGGTGACCCCCTATCACCGTATCTTTTTGCTATTGTTATGGAATACTTTTCTATTCTTATGGATATAGAAAGTATTAAAGGTAATGTGCAGCCTATTAACAGAATCCAGCCTTGTGTTAATCATTTGATCTATGCTGATGATCTTATGGTGTTTGTTAAAGCTAATAAAGAGAATGCAATCTCTATTAAATCAATTTTTGATAACTTAAAAAATTATGCTGGCCTTCAACTCAATGTGAATAAATGTAAAGCTTATTTTAGTAAAACTTGTAAGTCTAAAAGAGATTTTTTAAATGTTTTAAATATTGAAGAGGGGTTTCTCCCTATCAAATATCTAGGTCTGCCTCTGTCTACAAATATGATTAAGGATTCAGATTGTTCTATCCTTATTGAAAAAATTCAGGATAGAATGGAGACTTGGTCTTGTAAGTTACTGTCTATTGCTGGAAGGCTTGAACTTATTAAGACAGTGATATATGCTATTATTCTTTACTGGCTACAAACCTTTCAAATCCCAGTTGCATCTATTAAAAAGTTGGAAAATAGATGCGCTGATTTTTTATGGAAAGGTAAATATCATAAAATAAGCTGGGATAATGTATGCAGACCTAAAAGTGAAGGGGGTTTTGGCATTAGAAATATTAAGGATCTCTGTACTACTTGCCATTTAAAATTATTTTGGAGATTCCTAAATTCTGATTCTTTATGGGCTAGATGGATGAGATCAAAATATTTGAAACATAATAATTTCTGGACTACTATTCATAAGAGTAATCATTCAAACACTTGGAAACATATTTTAAATTGTAGAGATATTGGAAAACTGATGCTTGAAAGAAAATTTAAAAATGGTTAGGATACAAGTTTATGGTTTGATCCTTGGTTTAAAAATGAGGCTTTTATAAATAAAGTTGGTTGGAATAGCCTTGTTATTTGTGGTGGGTCTAATAACAAAGTTTCAGATATCATTATTAACAATAAATGGCAACCACAAATCCATCCTATTACTAATCCTCATAAAGATGAAATATGCAAAATACAATTTGATGATTCTGCAGAGACTGACTACTGGGAATGGAAAGCTAACAGAAGAGGGAAGTTTTCCTTTAAAGCATCTTGGAATTTTATTAGAAGCAAATACCCAACAGAAGAGTGGTATCATTGCATATGGAATAGAGTGAACTGTCCCAAGATGGCATTCTGTACATATTTTGCAGTTAGGAACAGATTGCCAACTTGGGATAGATTAAACAAATGGGGCAATAATATTAATTCACTCTGCTCCCTGTGCAATATATGTAATGAAAGTTCTAATCATATATTTTTTGAATGCAGCTACTCCTTTTCTATTTGGAATCATATCAAAGCTACTCTGAACATTGTAGATAACAAGCATATGGATCTTATGAATATAATAAAGCTTATCAAGGACAAATTCAGATCTAATGCTAAAGAGACAGATTTTGCTCACATTCTTCTAACTACAGCAGTGTTCAACTTGTGGAAAGAGAGAAATTTTCGAGTGCACAACAAAGGCAGTAGGAAAAAAGAGCAAATTTGGATAACTATTCTTACTGAAAGCAAGATAATTCTGCAGAAATCAAAGAAAGTATTCAAAAATCAAACCAATTATACTTCCCTTGCTGATGATTGGTGCTCTGAAGCTGGTAATAAGCATTTAGAAGCGTATCTGTTGCGTTCTAGAAGCTTTCAGACTCCAGAGTCTTGTTTTTGCAACCATCATGATTCCGTGGCTCAAACAGTAATTAGGAACTTGGATATTGCTAAAGACAGTGATTCTTTCTTCAATCAAGCTCCAGATGCAAATAATCCGAACTATACTGAAGATTTTGTTATCAACAGAGATGGTGAGAAGAGAATGTCAGATCTAGGTCGCTGTGACGCTAGATCTAACACCTCTACTCTAGTGACCAACAGATTCAACAGATCCAGTTTCTCGAGCTACTCGAGCTACTCTAGCAACATAAATAGGAGTAGAGGCATGAGAGGAGATATGAACGATGATTTATCTTACTGGGAGCGTGGAGAATCTAGCAATGTAAAGAATGGAGAGGAGATAGTTTAGATCATAAATCGCCTCCGCCATTCTTTGTCTATCTTTTTTTGCTGCGTTGTTGTGTCGGCTGCTAGGTTAGGGTTTGCTCTTTTGAGAGTGTTGGTGTGTTCGGGTATTTCTCTTGTTACCCGGTTTGCTTTGTAACTTTTGGGCTGGGCATTTTTTACTTCTCTTCAAAAAAAAAACTATTGACGTCATTGAGAAGAAAGGAGGAGCTAGATGAGGTGTGGGAATAGTGGTGCATAAGCATGATTAGAAGTAGAACTGGGGTGGGTAAGGGATTTTTTTAGCGTTAGAGTGTTATTTTGTTTAAGGTCCGAAGTAGGGCTGCCAAAAAATCTACATTCCGTCCACATTCTCATTCGAAAAGCAGCTAAATATTTGATATTCGAAAAAACAGATGCGCATGCGGATACGAAGACATTCGCATTCGAAAATTATCCATTCAGTTTGTGCCAAGATTATAGTTTAATTTATATGCATTTTAGTATAATGAAATATATTTATTTATTGTTTTATTAAGCTAATAGTTTATATTATATGCATTTAATGTGTATTAACTGCTCAAAACTATTTATTGTCATTATATATGTTTATTTTTAACACTTTTATAATCAATGGTATTGAAAAAAATTATGTTAAACTATAATTTTCTATTTATATTTCTTAATTTATCGCTCGTTAGCGGATAAGATAATTCTCCAATATCCATCCGTATCCTTGTATGTGGATATTCGATATCCAAAAATAGTTTAGGATACAGATGTGGATATGGCACTATCCGTATCCGACAATATCCGTTGACAGACCTAGTTAGAAGAGGAGAAGATATGTAGTAGAAATATAAGGATAATTAATGAACAATAAATGTGGCAGAAGGAGATTGGCTGTATTTTCTAACAAAACGGGAAACGAAAGGACATACAAATTTTAATTTTTTTTCTTCATATAGTACTAGGATAAAAGGTATAATAATAATCCACCCTTTGTAATATCCAAAAGTCATCGTCTCATAAAAACAATAGACTCTCGAATACCACAAAAGACATATTGTCGAGGTAAAATTAGAACAAAGCACTATAACCCAGGCATATCGACAAAATCTCACACCGAAATGATAACATATAATATACTAAATATACATAAAAAAAATTTAACAAACAATATATGAGACTGTACTAGCGAAAGTAACTGATAAATAAATATCAATACAGATAAATTAGAATACATTAACTACAAACAAGTGGAAATTCGAATAAAGTATTTGATACTCGGGTCTCAAATATAATACATATTTGTCATGTACTAAAATAACATCAAGTATATCCAAAATATTGACACCGCCTCCATAGCATGCTCCAACTGTCCTGAAAACATATTCCCAAAAGCACCTGACTTTAGAACTACTCAATCGAGTGCCCGAGAGTTGTCAAGTCACAAATAGACAAAAACAAAAACACAGGTCAAACATAAAGTCTAGTGTGAAAGGAACTATATCAATATATTGTATATCAAAACTATATACAAGTAAACAGGATGATACTGAGGCACAGCCGGTCCTTTCCACAAACATGGCTTAGGTGTAACTCAGAATGTCCGTAAACAAGTAAGGTAAACCTATCTCAAGGTGATAGGAAATCATACCACACCCTGCTCTTCTCCTGTTATCAACGAGTAAACACAACTAATATAATATGACTGATCCACAATGGTATAAATAATATGGGAATCATAACAATTAATACAACACGAATCATTACATTAAGCAATACGATAAATATAGCAAGAGCCAACGACGTAAACTCCATGCGCTACAATCATGCAATACGATACCTGCCTGTAACGTAAGAAGTAAAAAAAAAGGTCTACTAAGCGCTATAAGCCGTGCCGTATGTTACCTACACGTAACGTAATACAAAGAGAGAATCTGAATTCTTTTGAATATAGTCTCAGTCGAACCTATATTAAGTGTGGTATGATTTTATGCATCCATCAGAGGGCAACAAAGAAGCATGCCACATCTATAACCTACAGTGTTACAAACATCTTTTCGCAGATTCCATGGTCTAACAATGTGACGCCCCACCTCTATGCTCATAATAACAAAGAGTATTAAAAGAAATACTGTCTATTATTACGAAGAATAAGGCTGGATAGGAGCGACCATCCGTAATTGGCCTTACACTAATATTGGTTATCTCGGTAGGAGTGGTATATACTTTTTATTTTTCATCTATTATTTATTTACTCCCATCGACATATCCAATTATCAGTATAAAACAAACTACGATAGTTCATAATAGTTTAGGACATTAGATATAACAATAACACAGATAATATAAATGCGGAACACAGATTAACAAAAATCTCATATATATATAACCGATGTCAGTTACAATATAGTTGACACGATACATATGATACAACTACAACTGCCGACTCTAGAAGTTATATATACAAGTACATTATCGACTAATATACATGAATACATATCGTTTTATACAATGACACGACTACTACAAAATGACACTGACAACTTCAGAAGATGTGAAAAGTCTTCATATCCTGAACAGCAACTCAAAGAAGAAAATCTACAACCTAAAATAACTCGGGTCTGACCCGAGTATTACATTCAAAAGAAAATAATACACGGGTCAGTCTAAATCAAACTCAGTTATTAATGCACAGAAGCAATAATAATCAAATAGTCAAATAGACGACAGTCACAGAAATCTCATATACCCAACTCCTCGATAAAAGAATCGGATAACGGCAGATATAACACTAAATGGTGTTAAACAACAAATCAACAATCCAAATCAGAATACGACTCCAAAACATTGAAATTTACCAACGAAACAATTCAACAATTCGAAACATCAATTTAAAACTGTCAAATCTGATAGGGCTGCAGTTCACGCACGCGTGTACTGCCTCGCCACTATCGCAAGAGATACACAAAAGCTCAGTGAAAGTCAAAAGTGATCACAAGGTCAAACCCCGAAATCGGGTTCAACTCAAGTGAATTCGAAAACAATTCCCAACAGGGGGAAAACTGCAAATAAAAGTCAGAGAATCAATGCAATGAAACCCAACAAGGACAAAATCTCAACAATACAACACTGCAGCCACCACAAATGTTTAAGAGCAAGATTGCGACAGTGAATGAAACAGTGCATCCAGTAAAAGAGGCAGCAAGGGATGTACAATGAATACATCATTAGAACAAGATAGACTGTAAGTCAAGTGCCAGCGTATAAGACAGCAAATAGAAAGTTGGGGAGTAGTTCTAGTGCCTGAACACCTAACTCAAAGGAATGAAGCACTACTGGAAAATAAACTCAAGACTATAGAGGTGCAGACGACCAAACAGTAACATGAATCAAACAAGGCATCAGGTATGACAAAGTCAGGTACAAGTTAACAATGTCAACAACAATGCTGCAAAACCATATTCATGTATGCAGCAACCAAGCCAGAAGTACAAGTGTCAGTGCAACTGGACAACAAACTCACATGCAACAAGCATCAACAACAAAGAAACCGACTACCATACCAAAAGCATGGATGCAGACAACACCAACGAAGCAATCCCACAAGAACTCAAAATGCACAATTGACAGCAATGAGATGAGCAAGTGAACCAGAGTAGTTCAAGTTCAAACTACAGTGAATGCACCAGAAACTATCATGCAACATCATGAACAACATAAGTTCAAGCAACATCACAGGTGATGAACAACAGGAATGGTATGAAGATCATAAGGCTCAGTGATGAAACAATAAACGCGGCAAACAAAAGATAAGATCGAAGTCATAGTGAATTCAATGGCGAAATCATATAACCAGGCAGCAAGTAAATATACAACATGAAGCATCAGATCAATCTGAAGGTCAAGAAAGTACTCAGGAATAAACAGAATCATGAACAAAGTCAAGATAAATTCAAAAGGGGACTGTGGCCAACATGTATGTCACAAGTACAAAGCAACTTCGAAATTAATACCGAAAGCAATTGCAAAACTAACCTAATTAATTCAAGACAGTGACTATCAGGCACTGCAATTACTTGGACTAGATTTATCGAGTCAATCCACCCATATATGCATACACACAAACATATTTGTGTATATGCACACATAGGCAGAAACAGGTGACAGTGCAAGCCCAGCAAAAACATAAGACTCGAATACAAAGTAATGCTACTGGCGACCATGGAATGCAACAGGTCAGAGAATCGATCAAAAACAACACCAACAAAAACCCAATTTAAGTTCGAATAGCAAACAGAGGCTCAAGTGATCGATGAGAAAGACTACACAGTGAAAATGGTATGCAAACCATATGCCACAATGAAAAGTGAGTAAACACAATTATACATGTATGCTAGAACCCAACTCCTCAAATGACCGAGTAAAGTTCAAAGACAGCGAGCTACACCAACTACAAGCCCAATGTGACAGCAAACGCGAATGAAATGCAACCACAAGGCATGGAACCATAGTGGAACAGGTCAAGCAACAACATGAAGCAGTGCAGACTACCCTAAATGAAGACTACCCGAGGACCACAAGTATCCAGACCGAAGTCAAAATGAAATCAAGATACAAGTTCAACAAAATCGAGTGGTCGAAGAATGGCCAAAGTCGACACCCAAAAATCATCAATATCAACTACATCGAACTACCGAATAAAAATCATATCAACAGCAAAAATATACAATCGAGCCAAAGTCACATAAGAGTTTCTCATTGCAACATCAATTTCCAACCGCGAACGAAAACAAATGGTCAACTCAATTCAGTTCGAACAATTATATACGAACAAAACAAAGGGCTCAAACCCAAATCTCGAAATGAAGGCATGAATTAGATGTGAGTAAGTACTCACCTCTTTCTCACGAGCTCGACTAAAGAAGAAGCGGTCGAAAGCATCTCCGAGGCGAGCTTCTCAAAAGCAAGGCGACCAAGTTGAAATCGAGCATTCGTGAATAGCTTCGATGCAGACGGTTGAAGTCGAAATCGACAGAAGTTCAAATGGGGACGAACGAAACTGACGAGCTTGCCCTAATTTTGAAAAGAGGGACGAAGGCGAGCCACCATTTTTTTTTCTTTGATTGGTTAGGGTTATTGAACGAGAAAATGAATTGGGTCGGGTATTCGAAAATGAAGGAGGGAGGAACGTTTTATCTCCTTAGATAAGGCAGCTCTAAACTATAATATGGGCTTCTATAAATTTTAAAGCCCGAACTGCTTTACAACTTTTTCAAAAGAAACGCAATCAATTAAAACTCCAGCTGAATTAAACAACAATTTAAGCGTCACATTGACGATAGTTAATTGTTATAAAATCTTGGGTTGTTACAGACTCCCCTCCTTATAAAAATTGCGTCCACGCAATCATAGGGAATAAATGGATAAAAGGTAACAACCAAAAGAGCATGGCAATGACGAATGTATAAGCAAAGCAAGTGTCAACGGGGAGGTATTAGATAAGAAATCAAAAGGTTCGACTGCTTCAAATCAAAATAATCAACATCGTGGGAATCAGGGATCAAAATCAGACGACTAACAAAAGCAAGAACAATCGAGTTCCAGTAACTAAAAGAGAAGGAAAAACAGAGCAGAAATCCCATACAGAGCACGAATTGAATGTGAGTAAATCAAATTACTCACCTGAATCGCCAGAGAAAAAGACGAAGCTCAAATCTCAAAAATCGCAAATATTTACTTATCTCAAACGATAGTCAGAAGACAAATCAAATATCTGATTATCTCAAACGATAATCAGAAAACAAATCAAATATCTGATTATCTCAAACGATAGTCAGAAAAAAAATATTCAATTATCAAAAACGATAATCAAATTTCTCAAATCAACAAATATTCGATTATCACAAGCGATAATCAAATTTCTCAAATCAACAAATATTTAATTATCTAAAGCGATAATCAAATTTCAAAACAGAAAATATTTAATTACCTCAGGCGATAATTAAATTTTAAATCAACAACTATTTAATTATCTCAGACGATAATTAAATCTCAAATCAATAAATATTTAATTATCTCAAGCGATAATTAAATCTCAAACAGCAAATATTTAATTATCAAAGACGATAATTAAATCTCGAATCAGCAAATATTTAATTATCTAACAGCGATAATTAAACCTAAAATCAACAAATATTTAATTATCAAAGACGATAATTAAATCTCAAATCAGCAAATATTTAATTATCAAAGACGATAATTAAATCTCGAATCAGCAAATATTTAATTATCTAACAGCGATAATTAAATCTAAAATCAACAAATATTTAATTATCAAAGACGATAATTAAATCTCAAATCAGCAAATATTTAATTATCAAAGACGATAATTAAATCTCGAATCAGCAAATATTTAATTATCTAACAGCGATAATTAAATCTCAAATCAGCAAATATTTAATTATCAAAGGCGATAATTAAATCTCAAATCAACAAATATTTAATTATCTAAAGCGATAATTAAATCTCAAATCAACAAATATTTAATTATCTAAAGTGATAATTAAAAGCAACAAATATCCGATTATCAAAAACGATAATCAGAACTCATATCAACTAATATCCAATTATCACAAGCGATAATTAGAAACAACAAATATCTGATTATCAAAAACGATAATCAGAACTCATATCAACAAATATCCAATTATCACAAGCGATAATTAGAAACAACAAATATCTGATTATCAAAAACGATAATCAGAACTCATATCAACAAATATCCAATTATCACAAGCGATAATTAGAAACAACAAATATCTGATTATCAAAAACGATAATCAGAACTCATATCAACAAATATCCAATTATCACAAGCGATAATTAGAAACAACAAATATCTGATTATCAAAAACGATAATCAGAACTCATATCAACAAATATCCAATTATCACAAGCGATAATTAGAAACAACAAATATCTGATTATCAAAAACGATAATCAGAACTCATATCAACAAATATCCAATTACCTGCAGATAATTGGAAACAACAAATATCTAGAAATCAATTAAGAAGACTAGAAAATCAACATAAAAGCTTGGATCGATCCCATCAGATGGCGAGTTTTTAATTCGCCGCACGTGCATCTCAGAGTGGCCGAAGCCTACCAAGTACTCAACATAATTTTTGCCGCCCATCAGATTGACCCGAAGGTCCGCAGAGTGACCCGAAGGTCTAGTACTGGTATTTGACCCGAAGGTCCGCAGAGTGGCCCGAAAGCCCAACAAATGACCCGAAGGTCCAACAAATGACCCGAAGGTCCTCATAGTGGCTCGAAAGCACACGAAAGCATCAAAATGTTTCAATTAACGAGTCCGGAATTAACCAAAATAGCAAATGCACATGTCCCATACCACGTGTTTTACTAAATCGTTTAATTCTCTTCATTGTTTCCTTGAAAGTGCAAAATTGTGTATTTTGTAAAAATACACTTTACATTCTCAAACGGACAAGTCCGGAATTAAACGAATCAGTAAAAGAAAGGGGTCATAATCCTCGATTTTGCTGAATCGTTTAAGTCACTTTCTTATTCTTTTGAAAACGCAAACTGTTAAAAATTTCTGAAAACAATTTTATTTATTTTGTAAAAATAACAATTCACATTCTCAACTGGACAAGTCCGGAGTTAAGCGAAACAGTAAAAGAAAGGGGTCATAATCCTCGATTTTGCTGAATCGTTTAAGTCACTTTCTCATTCTTTTGAAAACGCAAACTGCTAAAATTTTATAAAACAATTTTCATTTTAAAACGATTTTCCAATCACGTGATTAGAACAGTAAATCAGTAACAATTTCGGTAAGGAAATCGTACTTCTCAAAATACCGTAAAAACGGTCACAAAACAGCATGGCGGAATAACCGCTTGAAAATCCACTTTTAAAATTTGACGGTTACTGAAGCCAAAGCGACAGTAATTTTAAAATGCCAAAATCACATCTAAACAATTTACATCAAAATGTAATATCAGAGAATTTTCATTCATCAAAATGCCATAAAACACCGTGCTTCAAGAATTTAGCATTGGTGTAAAAATCCCGTTATAAAATAACGGCAACAAAATACGTTTCATAACCAAGCATCGGTTCAACATAAAATTAATGCAATAACGTGCAATTCATTTTTGCATGCACTACAAAATGAACAAGGAAGTCATTCGAATGTATCTTCAATGAAGATAATTCAAAACAGCAAAAGCTAATCAATAGATGATTAGTACAAAAGAAAACCAGCAAAGATCTCAATAAAAATCACATAACTGCAATTGGTTCGAATCCTCAGTTCGGATTCGAAATTCTCAAAGAAACAAAATAATTACAGCTATGTAAACAACAATTGGAATTCATATCAATTTCGTATTTTGATTTTTAAATCAAAAAGATTGTCAGTTGTACTCAGCGAAGACAGTTTCACTGTTTCCGCTGCGCACTCTGATAAACAGAACACAAATCAATCAAATCATCAGAACACAAATTCACTTTTATTTTTAAATAAAGATATTTAAAAATTTCATCAAAATTTCAAAACTTTAGTTTTGACTCAAACACAAATAAAACATCGACCGATAGTTGTAACATATGTTCCTTCCGAGTTAAGTTTTATATTATGTCCATAAACCCCAAGCTCTGATACCAACTGTGACGCCCCACCTCTATGCTCATAATAACAAAGAGTATTAAAAGAAATACTGTCTATTATTACGAAGAATAAGGCTGGATAGGAGCGACCATCCGTAATTGGCCTTACACTAATATTGGTTATCTCGGTAGGAGTGGTATATACTTTTTATTTTTCATCTATTATTTATTTACTCCCATCGACATATCCAATTATCAGTATAAAACAAACTACGATAGTTCATAATAGTTTAGGACATTAGATATAACAATAACACAGATAATATAAATGCGGAACACAGATTAACAAAAATCTCATATATATATATAACCGATGTCAGTTACAATATAGTTGACACGATACATATGATACAACTACAACTGCCGACTCTAGAAGTTATATATACAAGTACATTATCGACTAATATACATGAATACATATCGTTCTATACAATGACACGACTACTACAAAATGACACTGACAACTTCAGAAGATGTGAAAAGTCTTCATATCCTGAACAGCAACTCAAAGAAGAAAATCTACAACCTGAAATAACTCGGGTCTGACCCGAGTATTACATTCAAAAGAAAATAATACACGGGTCAGTCTAATTCAAACTCAGTTATTAATGCACAGAAGCAATAATAATCAAATAGTCAAATAGACGACAGTCACAGAAATCTCGTATACCCAACTCCTCGATAAAAGAATCGGATAACGGCAGATATAACACTAAATGGTGTTAAACAACAAATCAACAATCCAAATCAGAATACGACTCCAAAACATTGAAATTTACCAACGAAACAATTCAACAATTCGAAACATCAATTTAAAACTGTCAAATCTGATAGGGCTGCAGTACACGCACGCGTGTACTGCCTCGCCACTATCGCAAGAGATACACAAAAGCTCAGTGAAAGTCAAAAGTGATCACAAGGTCAAACCCCAAAATCGGGTTCAACTCAAGTGAATTCGAAAACAATTCCCAACAGGGGGAAAACTGCAAATAAAAGTCAGAGAATCAATGCAATGAAACCCAACAAGGACAAAATCTCAACAATACAACACTGCAGCCACCACAAATGTTTAAGAGCAAGATTGCAACAGTGAATGAAACAGTGCATCCAGTAAAAGAGGCAGCAAGGGATGTACAATGAATACATCATTAGAACAAGATAGACTGTAAGTCAAGTGCCAGCGTATAAGACAACAAATAGAAAGTTGGGGAGTAGTTCTAGTGCCTGAACACCTAACTCAAAGGAATGAAGCACTACTGGAAAATAAACTCAAGACTATAGAGGTGCAGACGACCAAACAGTAACATGAATCAAACAAGGCATCAGGTATGACAAAGTCAGGTACAAGTTAACAATGTCAACAACAATGCTGCAAAACCATATTCATGTATGCAGCAACCAAGCCAGAAGTACAAGTGTCAGTGCAACTGGACAACAAACTCACATGCAACAAGCATCAACAACAAAGAAACCGACTACCATACCAAAAGCATGGATGCAGACAACACCAACGAAGCAATCCCACAAGAACTCAAAATGCACAATTGACAGCAATGAGATGAGCAAGTGAACCAGAGTAGTTCAAGTTCAAACTACAGTGAATGCACCAGAAACTATCATGCAACATCATGAACAACAGAAGTTCAAGCAACATCACAGGTGATGAACAACAGGAATGGTATGAAGATCATAAGGCTCAGTGGTGAAACAATAAACTCGGCAAACAAAAGATAAGTTCGAAGTCACAGTAAATTCAATGGCGAAATCATATAACCAGGCAGCAAGTAAATATAAACATGAAGCATCAGATCAATCTGAAGGTCAAGAAAGTACTCAGGAATAAACAGAATCATGAACAAAGTCAAGATAAATTCAAAAGGGGACTGTGGCCAACATGTATGTCACAAGTACAAAGCAACTTCGAAATTAATACCGAAAGCAATTGCAAAACTAACCTAATTAATTCAAGACAGTGACTATCAGGCACTGCAATTACTTGGACTAGATTTATCGAGTCAATCCACCCATATATGCATACACACAAACATATTTGTGTATATGCACACATAGGCAGAAACAGGTGACAGTGCAAGCCCAGCAAAAACATAAGACTCGAATACAAAGTAATGCTACTGGCGACCATGGAATGCAACAGGTCAGAGAATCGATCAAAAACAACACCAACAAAAACCCAATTTAAGTTCGAATAGCAAACAGAGGGTCAAGTGATCGATGAGAAAGACTACACAGTGAAAATGGTATGCAAACCATATGCCACAATGAAAAGTGAGTAAACACAATTATACATGTATGCTAGAACCCAACTCCTCAAATGATCGAGTAAAGTTCAAAGACAGCGAGCTACACCAACTACAAGCCCAATGTGACAGCAAACGCGAATGAAATGCAACCACAAGGCATGGAACCATAGTGGAACAGGTCAAGCAACAACATGAAGCAGTGCAGACTACCCTAAATGAAGACTACCCGAGGACCACAAGTATCCAGACCGAAGTCAAAATGAAATCAAGATACAAGTTCAACAAAATCGAGTGGCCGAAGAATGGCCAAAGTCGACACCCAAAAATCATCAATATCAACTACATCGAACTACCGAATAAAAATAATATCAACAGCAAAAATATACAATCGAGCCAAAGTCACATAAGAGTTTCTCATTGCAACATCAATTTCCAACCGCGAACGAAAACAAATGGTCAACTCAATTCAGTTCGAACAATTATATACGAACAAAACAAAGGGCTCAAACCCAAATCTCGAAATGAAGGCATGAATTAGATGTGAGTAAGTACTCACCTCTTTCTCATGAGCTCGACTAAAGAAGAAGCGGTCGAAAGCATCTCCGAGGCGAGCTTCTCAAAAGCAAGGCGACCAAGTTGAAATCGAGCATTCGTGAATAGCTTCGATGCAGACGGTTGAAGTCGAAATCGACAGAAGTTCAAATGGGGACGAACGAAACTGACGAGCTTGCCCTAATTTTGAAAAGAGGGACGAAGGCGAGCCACCATTTTTTTTTCTTTGATTGGTTAGGGTTATTGAACGAGAAAATGAATTGGGTCGGGTATTCGAAAATGAAGGAGGGAGGAACGTTTTATCTCCTTAGATAAGGCAGCTCTAAACTAAAATATGGGCTTCTATAAATTTTAAAGCCCGAACTGCTTTACAACTTTTTCAAAAGAAATGCAATCAATTAAAACTCCAGCTGAATTAAACAACAATTTAAGCGTCACATTGACGATAGTTAATTGTTATAAAATCTTGGGTTGTTACAAACAAGGTCCCACTATCGAAGAATCCACTTAGGTGGATATCCCCACCCATTTTGCACATGGCTAACCGTTCAGTGCCTATGCCAAGTCTCTCGTTCATACTTTGGACCGTACATTACCACTAACACATCGCAAACACCTACTGTAACTGTCTACGCTGCCAGGTCGTATCATATCCTACATAGGAGAGCCAACATCCCTTAAAAACTGCCATGAGAGGAGACTTGCATCTACATCCAGATTCCATGCCTCGCCTTGCATCCCACTTTCCCAAGTAGCCTGAAGCCTCTCCATAGCCGTGCCAAGACCCTAAGAAGAACCGCACTCGAATGGGGAAAAATCCCTCAAAGACATCCCTTGCCCAAGTATTCAGTCGACTATGGGAGTTATTTAGTCAACTGAACCCAATTCCCCTAGCCTACTGTTTTGGGCTCCGTCTTTGGGACCAATTATACACACATTCAGTCGAAAGAATTTCCCTTCATTCAACTGAAACTACTAGGTTCCTGACTATGAACCTGGGGCAGGTATAAACCCCTCAAACCATCATCGATTCGTGTGTCTTTTCTTTCAATGCTTCGTCGATGAGTTGCCTTGCTTCCTAAGTCTGCCTATACCCTATCGGACCTTTCTTGGAGTAAATTGGTTGAAGTTTTGGAAGTGGTTCCAAAGTATTCGAAAATCGATTTTAATATCGAAATTCACTCTTTGCACGAGTTTAATTCAATGGCCGATTGTAGTGGCCTGACTTTCTTTAACATGCCAAAACGACACACCCAGCCTCATTACCTTATGTGTAGCTTATATGTATGTCGATACACTCATTTGTACATGCCTATGCATGCATATACACTTAAACACACACCTCTACACAAATTACACTTCGAGATTCGTAGGGGCGATTACTCGACCATGTATTCTCCCAAGCACTTAGCGTGGTCGGTGGTCACCATAACTACATGAGATCGCTCATAACATGCATATATACACATATAGTCATTCCCATACATGTGTATATGTAGCTCATTACTCTAATGTTCACACAATTCTCCTTTACAATTCTAGTTACTACACTAGATTTGTTTGATTTTCGCTAAGCTTCAAATACATGTCTAAGTATACCCAATCAAGCACATACATGTATATTCAAATGAGCAATTCAACCATTACTAGATCGATTATTACTTTTATATACTATATTTTCAACAAAAGTAAAAATATCTCTTTACACTATTTTATAAAATCTCAAACCATTTTATAAAATACAATATTAGCTTATAAATCAATTTAGCCCTTTAAAATACTTAATTGCTTCATTAAAAATCAAGTATTCATCATTTTACTATTTTATAAAACATCATCTTTATTTTATAAAATATATTCTTCATTTATAAAAAATTTAAACCATTTTATAAATACTAATTAAGGCTCATTGGGCTTCTAATCACTTTAATGAGGAGTGTAGAGCTCCCAAACCCCTTAATTAGTTTACTAACATTTCATAAGTTAATTCATTGATTAATATTTCCTAATGACGAGCACATCATTCCACTTCATATTTAATCCCAAATCAACCCATAACATTACAAAGCAATCACCCAATTAGCCTAAATCAATCCTATGGCTCACCAACTATTTCCAAACACAGTAACTAGGGTCTTAAACAATTAATGGGTCAATGTTATCGTGTTTGCAACATAAACACAAGTCCAAACTAACCCAAACATTCTCCAAATCACTTCATATACTTCTACATTAGGCAATAAATAAAAATATGAAGTATGGCATATAAATTAATAAGGAGAACCACGACACTCACCTTACTTGAACCCAAACCAATCTCTAATCGCCAAAAAGCCAATTCTAGCTTTCTTTAAATTTCAAAATGCACACCAATACTCCAATCCAAGCCAATTCCTTCATGGGTTTTATGGAGAATCAGAAGAGTGGAATTATGGTGATTTTTATTTGATTATAGGAAATTTGTTTAATGGGTTTAGGGTTTGATGATTAGGAGTAGATTAATAGGTGATTAGGAGGTCATTAGAGAAGAGGAGAGGAAACGTGAAATGAAAATAAGAATGTGATTATGAAGCAAAATAAACCACTTATAGGAAACTAATGGGCTTAGCCCAAAATCAGTTCATCCAGCACTATTAATCTACGAAAATCATCATCTCCAAACATAGTCTAGCTTAAATTCATTTTACTCGTGTCGAAAAAGCGAACTCAACCATGGATGTCTTGAGTCCCAATTCGCTTGTATGTAAAAGTCGAGTACAAGAGGTGTTCCGTTACTTAATGATTAAATATTTAAATTAATCTTTTTAAATATTTGATCCTTAATATTGCGTGGTGTTACATTCTCCCCTCCTTCAAAGAATTTCATCCTCGAAACTTCTATGAGTACGAGAAGGTAACAGGACTGACCAAACTTCCCGAATCTTAGTTTTGGAAAATTCCAACTGTACTTTCCCTTATGCATTAACATCATAAAAACTCCCAAATTAGAGTGCATCACATAACTAAGGAAAATTTGATAACATACATTATCCCATGCTTCCCAAAAATGCATACCTCTCTTAAGAAAGCTTCTCACTATTCAAATGCTAATCAAAGTATATAAGCATTCAAATAGTTATACTCCGGCTCTCAAGTACCTAATTGTACAATTCTAAGAGGATTGTGCACTAATGTAGAATTCAAACATGTAAAACCTTAGGATAGTAGCTGATACTACTATAGTATTACATGACAATCATTTGGAGAGTAAGCTCAAGTTAGTCGGTATCAAAATAAACGATGGACTCCGAGTCACATCAAAAGGCAGTTGACTCATATAAATCTCATCTCGACCTCATAGTCCGTATGGATGGTATGAAATCTATTCCATATAACAATCGCTATCACTCTCTGAATCATACTTTAAATTATGAAATTATAACTACCATATAAGCAATCAAACACATAAGACATGTAGTCAGTCAATCAATAGAAAACATTGATAAGCAACAATAACCAGCATACAAATTATTAAACATGCAAGCAAGCAATCAATAAGAATTTACAACAATAAAATCAGCCAATAGCAAAATCACACAACAATAAACAACATCAAAAGGTAGCAAGAAAACATAAGAAGCCACACACAACAGCAGGCAACGCTAAGCAACAAGCAACAATCAATCCATAGCAAACATCAAGTAACAAAAAGTGCATAAGGAAAAGGATAATTCCTAAAGAGTCTATACCAACATGCACGACAACCAATCAATGGTCAAACGTGCATGTCAAACTATAAACTTCAATGAGTCCATTCGACCTTCAAAATAAATATATGCCCAAATGGTGTAACCCCTTTCGTGAATATAATACACGAAAGGCAATTCTACTCCTTGCTATGCAAAGAAAAATTTATATGATATGCAGGATCACCGAGTCTCAAACTCCCAAATAAATCCTGCAATCCAAGCCTTAACTTTCCTTTTCTTCTGAATAAAACTCATTGTCCAAAGGAGAAAATTCTACTAATTAAAATCATCATTAAATATAGATCTACAATTGCTTGGGTTTGCTCAAGTTCAAATTCACCTCGGCCGCACAATGTTAATAAGGATAATATACTAAGTGCACCATGACGCTCAATTAGGCGAGTATCATCTCCTCTTAGAAGATTATCTGAATCGCCATAAAACCATTCGAGAAATATTTTCCCGAACTATCCCACACAAAGGTAAATATACTACACTAAAATCTTGCATAGACTAAATATCATCCAAAATGACACAACACCCGTTCCAACACTTCGTTTGCTCACAAGGTTTCTTTGTTAAATTAGGGTCAGCCACCTGACTTTTCTTGTGCGAACTCTGATCCGGTTCCTTGGTCCGACTACTGAAATTCCTTCTTAGGGTAGGAGTCATGCTTTGGAAATCTCCTAATCAACTCAAGAATCCAACTCAAGTTCTCTTCTTTAGAAATTGAGTAAAAAACTCTTGCCTAATTGGTGCAAATCACCTAGAAACCTTATGCTCGAATCAGGAATTGGAAATTGGTATGTGAACGGACCGATCCTGAGAAATATCCTTTCAGCTCATGGGATTACTCCCATCCTCTAAGGTTTACTAACTCAATGAAAAACACTAACGACTCTAAGAAAACGCCTCTAAGTCATCCATTCGGTCTCTACTCATTATTAGGAATCCACTGAACCATAGTTAGATATAAATCCAAGCCACACTTCATGGACCAACCTACTCAACTTAAAAAATCACGTATCAAGTTTGAACAATAATTCCCATGGTCGCTTTACCTCAGCATTAAAACTAAGGTTACTCATGCGAGGTTTATCTCTACCGAAGAATTTACGTACCATGAAAGGTGTCAAGTTTAGCATATCTTCCAAGTAATTAGCAACTGATAAAATATACTACTCAAGCATCGAAAGGAACAAAAGCGAGTTTCCAAAAAATAGAGCATACCTCACTATATAAGCTCCTTCCATTTCTTGAGCCGTAAGCCTGCTAGTACTCGGTAATGCTTGTAAGGCACAAGTTATAATCACTTATTCATCCTTCAAAAAAGTAGGACAGCTCTTCCTCAAGTGATCAACCTAATCGCAATTGAAGAACACACGCTTTGTTTCAGTTGGATGACATCTCATAGCGAAATGCCCCTATATGCCATGGGAGTGACATATTAGACCAGCTTCTTCTTTGCATAAGACTAATCTTTCCTTGTATCATGGTCTTTGCGCTATGGTTGGAGCTTCGGTTGTTTTCCACTCCACTACCTCAAATGGTTTCTCATGGGCGTTCTCAAAGAGGAGAACCATCTCAACAAGACTTTCAAAAGTGGACCCTAATAGGGATAAGGCTAAGTAATGAACCCTAAAATAATGCTTAGACCCAAGAAAAATGTCTTTGCCCACAACAACGGAGTACCAACCATCTCAAACCCCAAAAAACAAAAGGTTGAATTGGTCAACGCTCCTCTTCCGATAAGCTGCCATGCTCACAACGGGTGGAATGCTCAAGCTATATGCCTTTCTCGATCTTAGAAATGAACCGAGAACCAAAGCGATACTCGAATTTATTCCAAATCATAGACTTGCTTTTATCCACACAAACACTATACCCAACCCAGCTAAATTCTTCCTTCCCAAAATGTCGAGAAACAATCTTCCTTATGAGAACATTCTCCGAACCTATAAAGATGGAAGCCCTCTAATGCACGTGTCCAAGACTATGTCTTAGCAATATTCTCAGGACTTTGATTTGGCTTCCCTCCAAAGCTAAGGAAATTCTGGTACTGCTTCGGGGAGTCTAAAGCTGGTGGAGCTAGAAATATTGATCTTTGTGATAAAATCTCATCAATTTTTGGAAACATCATATATTATATTTATAGTTGTGGGATTGGGGTGACCATACAATAGCTTCTTGCTTTCATGCTCTATCCATATATGAAGTCCAGGATATACACAAATTTATTAAATTAGTGTATTATAAACATATGGCAATTTTCTTTGAAGGTGAAATTCTAAGGAAATAAAGGATGTAATTTGTAGGAATTTAAGGCTCTAGCCATGTCATGAAAAAATGATTTCCTATCTTACATTTTCTGGAAATATAGATATAGTTATATCGGCCTTAAAATTCCTCGCACATACATGGACGGCCTTAAAAAACAAATTTTAGCATTTTGAACATGAGTGAAATTTTCTTTGAGAGTGCAAAGAATGAGCAAAATGACAACAATGGCAATTCTGAATCAACAACTTGAATTACTGTATTATAAACATTGTTCCTTTATGCAAACTATCAATCCATTAATATACTAAACTAATAAACTAGTTTTTGTATTAATTTATTTACCATTGAGCTAAAATATTGATTTATATAGCCTACCTAGATGTATACATAAAAAACTTTGTAACTTTGTCACATGTGTGAAGTATATATAATTTCCCACCATAAAGTTAATTAATCGTTCTTTTGGATACAATCTTTCCTCTCATTATGATAACTATATTACATCATATGTTATTGATATTATCAATGCATCTTGATTCCATTCAAAAATATAACTCTGAAGTATATATAACGTTCTTTTGGGTTTAAAAGTAAGAATATGATGGAGTCATTGCTTAAGTATTATGTACTGCATATGAAGCCTGATTAAAAAGAATAAGTTAAGCTAGTATTCAATTTTTTTCCAGCATAAAGGTGCATTGTTGAGGTAGGTTGAAGAAGCATATACACACATAAAGAAAGATATCTTATAGAACTGGAGAACAATTATGAATAGTTAGCAACCATACAAGAGTATAATTCATTTGAATACTTGCGTAAGGATTTAACTAGAAAAAAAGAATATATCTAACTAAACATATGCAAAATAGTTGAGTATTGGCTATAAGCTTTTTGTCGCAATAGACAGACAAATTTTGTTTTTCGACGAGTCATAATCAACAGAGAAATACATTTCACTTTCCCTTCAGAAAAAAATAAATTAATTGTTAATTCAAGTAGAATCCAATGATATACTGAACTATGTATGCGCTATTTTTCTTCTTATTCTTATATTAATTGAAATGAAACAAACAAAGTGTCAAGGACAAACTAAATGATTTTTAACTCTCGTTTTAAATAAGAAGTTGTTGGCACATTAATTTCCAACTAAAATTTTACTTTTTGGGGAGTAATAACAGCATGTAACCAAGATCATACACATACACTCATACACATAGGAATATAAGGACTTGCACACGATGCATTAACTTATGGACTTGGCCTTTACCTACACTGCATAAGTTTATAAAACATGAAGAATTCAAATAATCAATTGTGATTACCTTCTATAATGGATACTATAAGAAAATGTGAATCGTTAAACTATACCATAACGAATTAGAATTGACTAATGCATGACTACAAATAGTATTAACTAAGAAATAAAAGATTAGAAGGGTAGTTAAAGGCTGGTAACTACATGAATAACACACTGATAAAATAATAGATTAAAAGGGAAAAACAAAAATACTATAGCCATGTTTATTATGTACTAAGAAATCATATCGTTCGACAAACAAAAATACACTAATAACATCACCTTGTCAATAGTTGTGTTTCGTCTACGAACAATATTTCGTCTGCAAAAAATATTAGTGTTTCCAATGTCACCTCTTGTTGAGAATCTAACACCTTCCTTTGTCATTGAAATAACAACTATCATTCAAAGAACAAATCATTAGCCATTGTTAATTCTAAAAATATGAACCTTTTTGATAAATGTTTCTTAAAGGTTTTCACACAGTAGATGGATTTATTTTAAACCATTAGTAGCAAGAATTTATATATTCTTCTTAAGTTTCTTTAGTTAAGTCTGTAGCCTTTATAGATGCACTAATTATGTCAACTATTTGACTTTAACTAGTTTCTGTACAAGTTAATCATTTGGCATCTTCAATCACACACCGTTCTTATTTTAAATATTATACAACCAAAAAGGCTTCACATGAAATGAAATTATATGTAGCCATGCATCCAAGAAGTATTATAATTAAATGCATTATATCAGGTGTCTCCATTGAATTTAGACTATTACTAGAAGATGGAGGTTATTTTGCATACAAGCTTGGATTGTTGAGACGCCATTGCTTGCATTGCTATTGATGTTGGAATATTTAGGTTTTTTACCAAGTATTTACATGCTGCTTGAGTCAGTTTTGCATAGTTCAGGCATCTGCACTCTTGTTCTATCTTCTAAAGACAATCCCTATAACAAATATTATATGTCTTATTACATTTTGTAACGACCCGCACTTCAACCTTCGAAAATCGGCATCCGATAAATCACCCGTATTCAAATGCCGGAGATTCAAACGTCAAAGTTCGTATCGCCGGAGCTTATAACGAATTAGGTAATAACAACGCAGCATAACACAAAATGAATATCATTGATACATCTCAATAGATACAACATCCTTGTACAACAATATACCAATATCATCATCAGAGCTATACAACACAACAACGGAATACAACACCAGCAGCGGAAAGATACACCAACAGACTTCCAAGTGAGAACCCAACATCTGCATCACCATCTCCAAAGCTCCAAACCAAAGATAGCTCGAACCCCCTATCATGCTGAGTTAAGCAAATCCGGTGCAGTTCCAACCCAAAGACTTCTAGATCCACATCTACTATCTGAACTAGCTGATAACCTGACTCTAGGCTGCCCGTGTGGAAAATTATGGGCATCCAGAGTTTAGAAAGGGAACAATAAACTCCAGGTTAGTCATGAGACTTGTGTGAGCAAACAAAAACATTTGATTGAACAAAAAGAGTAAAAAGAAATCCACTATGCTTTCTGGAAAATGAAACTACCATAAGGCCTCCCGGTACACACACAATGCAATCGCACACTTAGGGAAGATTTCTCCTTATCATAGCCAAACATGCTTGATACGCGAAAATCCTTTTGATATTATTATTAGTGCATAGTGTGGAAAACATTTCAAAAGTATAATATTAATCTTAGCCAGCATAGGTACCATTATATTATGCATGCTATAGCTACCACCTGAGGTGGCAGGTTATACAACTGCAATCGTAAAGGGCTCGTATAGAGTGATTGGATTTCCAACAAATGGCCAAGGCTAAGGAACTTCCGTTCCGAATGGGTACACCTCTGGAGGGACGCCCTAAGAACCTAACCAGATCTCTGCCAACACAAGGTCGGGTTACCTCTGTAACTAGGTAACTAACTGTCATGAGTATGCCATCCCCCGGTCGTAACCGACCTTTATCCTGGGATTCCAACAACAAAATTCCAACAACCACATAAGTTAAATATCCGGGCTCCCTACCATGATACCACTTTTTATCCAGAAGGAAATGCACATACCCTAAAGGGGCGCGACCCCCATAACCTTGTTGCATCCTTCCTGTTTCAACCATTTTCGGGGTGTGAGGTTCGATGAAGTCTCGTCCCACAAAGCTATGCTTTCCAAAAAAGCCATGCTTCGATCAACCAATGATCAACACTTAGCATGCCACATTACCAAATTGGGAATATATCACTAGTAACCATCAACTACATAACCTTTGAGCTCGTACGTCTCAGAGAAGGGTGTTAAGCTAAGAGAATAAATTCTCCACCACCAAACAGAAATGTATTTGATAGAAACCAACTTTATATCTCAAGGTGTAACGTCAGACATACATCCATACAAGTCCATCCTGGGTCTGGATGGAACTGAAGGCACTTCAAAGAAGTCCTTGCAAATCCGGATATCCCTAATCACGTCCGGACTCCCCATCACTTAGGATAATCTCTATACCGGGGCCCCTCGATGCAGAGACAATCAACAGGTAATCCTTTCGTTTTCGAAAATACCCGGTCTTCAACCACCATCTTCAAATGCAATTCCATTCCGTCATATCATTATTCGGAATGGGTTTTATGACATAAAGTCCTCTCCCGGCTAATTCGAATAATGAGCGCTTATTTTAAAAACATATGGATCCATTCAAATCTTAGTTAAGTCACAACTTTTTACCCCTTATTTCCCAAAACCTTTCCTTTTGAATGGTTTAAACAAATTTCCATTTTAATCTTTAAACAAAAGATTCACCTTTAAGATCCTCTTAAATTTGAAACAAAGTTTACCAAAACTTTAACAAAGATTCATTCATAATCTTCAATCTTTTAGACAAAGATCCATCTTTAAGATCCACTTCAGTTTGAAACAAGGTTTACCAAATCTTTAACAAAGATTCATTTATCACTTTCAAAACTATTTCCATTTCAAATTTGATTTACCCATAACTTGGAAATCCTTTCAACAAAAACTGGAAATCCTTTCTTTATATGAAAGCAATTATCATTTGAAAACAAATGTTTTTCGTTTTGCAAAAAACCGATTAAATTTGCTCAAGTTATAGCCTTTTAAAGTATAATTGGAAAATCAACGAACTGCCGAATCCTCGGCAAGCTCTATTTGAGTTAAATTTAAATTCCCAAAATAATTTAGTTGAAATACTTTAAAAAAGGTTTAAAAATCCACATATATATAAATATATATTATATAACTTGTATAACCCTTTTTAAACCATAGTTTCCTTTTAAATAATAAAATGTTGCTATTTCTCAAAATTCAACTTTTAAATCCCAAAATTTTCCAGAAATCAAATTAGACCATATATAAGAATGTTCGAAAAATTTCAAACTTTAAACTTATTAGAATTCAACTTTAATTGTTGAATTCAAATTCAAATCAAATTATTTGGATTTCAAAACTTTAACAAGCCATATTATATTCAAAATGATTTAAATTTCAAAACTTCCTTTTCAAATGTTTCCCATATTCAACCCAATTTTACTTCCAAACAATTTTGAATTCAAAATTCAAATTTTAAAATAATATTAAATTCAAAGCCCATGACTTAACCAATTTCCTCTGAAATCCATATTTGTGTGAGTGTGTGTTGTCCAGGGGTTTTACAAGCAGCAATAAAATATCACAACCATTGTAGATCCAGTACAACAATATCAGTAAGCGGTGTAATCCTATAACGCTTATTTTCCATTCACAAATAAATATGTAAATTCATCACAGATAAACAACTTACAATTATCACAGCTCAAACCAAAGCAATTCATATCACAGAGCATCACAAATTACATATCAGAGATATTCAAACAAACCAAGACATTCAATATAATTCAATCATCCATAAGCAAGATCAATTAATTGTTCAATCCCTAATTAATTCAATTTAATTTCCAATTTAATTAAATTAATTACTCCTGCTTAATTAACCTTAATTAATTACAAACCATTTGATATTAATTAATGAATTTAATTAATCAACCTTAATTATCCATCTGAATTAATTACCCTTAATTAATTAATTATCCCTTAATTAATCACATAAATAAATTAACATTTAATTAATTACATAATTAATTAACCCTTAATTAATTACATTAAGTAATTATCTTTCAATCATAAATTAATTAACCTTTAATTATTAATTAATCATCCTTTAGTTACTTAATTAATTAATCTATTAATTAACCTTTTATTAATCACATTAATTAATTAATCACATTTGATTAATTATCCTTTAAGTAATTAATTATCCTTTAAGTAATCACATTAAGTAATTATCCTTAATTACTTTCATTAATCAATTTTCTTTAATTAATTACATTAAGTAATTATTCTTTAAGTAATTATCCTGAAATTACTTTTATTAATTAATTAATCTTTAATTACTTAAGACTTCAATTAATTAAAAGATAAACCACTTAATTAATTACTTTGATTATTATTTAAATCATATTTTAATAAAACTTGAAAATTAATTAACATTAACCGATTAACTTAAACCTTTAAGTTAAATAATCTTTAAAAACATTTTATCTTCTTAAATAACTCCTTAATTACATTATTAAGTTTATTTAAAATAAACTTTAAAAGAAAGGTTATATATATTAAAACACTTTAAACTTAATTAATTTAAAATAGTTTTTATTCAAAAACCCTTAACTAAGTCAAAACTTAGATAAACATTTGTTATTCACAAAAGAAATGGTCTTAGGAAAATTGTTCCAAGTAAAACTTGATTTTGTTTTCAAAAGTTTAAAATTCCTTTTATACCCAATTACCCAGACCCGAGTCAAACCACCCAAAATCCCGAGCCAAATTTAAATTTTCCCGAGTAAACTTTTTTCTTCTTTTCACTCTGTTTTAATTTAAATTGTTAAACCCACACGCGTTCGTCTCGATCACAAACCCGAGCCATCAACCCACTTCCTCGAGTACAAACCCGAGGCAACTACCTTCCTTTACAAACCCAAACCCAAACATATACACATGTGCACCTGCACCCCTGCTCTGATCAACTCCGACCATCGAGACCATCTCCAGCATGTCAACGACGATCTACTCTAACCGTACGACCACCCTAAAACCTCGAAACAGCGACGAACTTGTAATCGAACAACTCAACCCAATCTGGAACTAAACTGGATCACCAAGAATTTCCTCATCCTATCGCCTCGGGCCACCAGAAGTCACGAAACTCCGACTAGAACTCCGCCTAACTCCTATGTTTCAATTCCCACCAGTGCGATCAACTCCGGTTCACTGACGAAGCTGCAGCAACTCAATATCCGACCTCGACTAAAACATGGGTTAAAACCCTAAAACCTCGGCGTGCCGCCTCCCCGATGATCGGAAAAATCTCCGATCAATTTTTCCAAACTTGGCAACCTCCAGGCTATCCTCAGCCACAATCCCGATCACCTATTTTGCTTCGATCGCCGGGAATCACCAAAAAACCTAAATTTGTTCAACCACGAATTCCTCAATCAATACTTTACTAAAAATTCTGAATTTTCTTTTAAAAATCATAGTTTCTGATAGCAAATCATATTATATAAACGAATCAAGAAATTAAGACACTTGAATTTTGGTATGTATTTGAGTTTCGCTGTATATCTTCTTCGCCGATAAAATTATCTTCAAATTCTTCTTCAAAATATTTTTAAAATTAATATCTTGTTATTTCTAACATATCTCGTTTACACACTTAAGTCTAAAAAGAATTAGAAGAAGAGAAATCGATTTTTGAATTTATTTTGTGAAGCCTGTAACCTGGAACAGAGCAAATAATCATGTACCAGACATGCATACATCATTTACATGTATATATATACATGCAGGCATACTTACATCTATATAAATACTTTTCACAACATTTTCATCATACCAAAATCAAGATTAAGTGGTTTACTCACCGGTTTGATGATAACAAAGAAACAGGCTCCTTCTTTTGAAATGATCTTTGATGTTTGATCTGTTACTTTGAATTTGATTTACTTTGTGTTGAGTTTGAATTGAATCCATATTTGCTTTGATTTGTACTTGATTTGTTAATCTTAAACTGAAGCTTGATTGTTGAATTGAATCTTCTTTATGATGAGTTGATTTTTGCTCTTGAATCAGGTATGTTTGCTCAGGTTAAAAGATAGTTGTTTTGATTTTCTTTTTAGTTTAAATGTTCAGTTTAGAAAGAGAGAAGATGAAAGAAGAATTTAGAATTTATGTATTAACCTAGTCTTACTTTAACATTTATTATATACATAATTCAATTAAAAGGAACACACTTGCCACTTGTAAATTGTATGGCATGCAAAGCCTACAAATGTTAATACATGTTATAATTTCTTTTACACTTGTTAATTATCATGAACAATGTTTACATTTGTTTAATGCATGTGTTATATATTTTTATAAATCTATGTATTATGTTTTTTTATTAATATGTATTATATTTTAAATGTTTATATATATACAAATTTAGTTATGTGTAATTTAAAAAGAAAGAATATTATCCCTTTATTAATATCTTATTTACATTTTAAACTCAAGCTGTTATACTTATACTTATATAACTTTTTAAAGAAAGAAATGATTTAAAAAAAATCTAATTATACACAGATAAATAATCACATATATATTAGTTTAAGATATTAAGTTTTTTTAAATCCAATTTATTTTTAAATCCCAAATCAAAATTCTATCTACAATATATATATATATATACACACAAACAAACACAAATTTTATTTGTTTTGGAAAATTTAAATTAGTTCACAATTAATTCTAGAATTTATATTAATTACTAAATTAACCTTGCCTTAAAAACGGGATCGTTACACATTTGGTCTGGTATCTACTGTTATAACTCTAATACATTATATATTGTACATTAAAATATAAGACATTTTATCTGAGTGGTATGTCACTACATTGGTTGCATTATAACTCCTTGATGGAAGCAGATATGTATGTATGTATGTATGTATGTATGTATGTATGTATATGTATATGAGCTCTCCATGACACCCTTGCTTGGAAGCACCCCATTTTCAGCCATAAGTTTCTATTTAAATAATTGGATGAGTGAAGAGAGAGAGAGAGTTAGCGGAAAGAGAGAGAAACGAAAACATGGGGTAGATATCAGGGGCTGTAGGGGTGCAACATTGTTTGAGGTGCAGTTGAACGATATATATATATATATATATATATATATATATATATATATATATTAGAGGCTTGGTTATGAAAATAAGAACAGTTTGGAATATTGAGAACAACATATGCAACCCAACAAATGCAACTACTGATCAGAAATATCAATACCGACTAACCATTTGATAATGTGAATCACATAAGTTGTATATTAGAAATCAAAGGACTTGTAAGAGGATAGTGAACCTATTTCAAAAAAACAACCTACCATTAACATCAAAAGTAGGATGAAACCAAGACATTGGTTTATTCAACATTACCTCAAGATATATCTCCAAAACTCTATAATCTCCATTAAAGTAATCTCTAGCAGAATCAGGCAAGCATTTTGCAACTTAGAGAAATTTTGAAACCTGCAGTTTTGGATCAGCTCAAATTTCAATTAAATACTTATCCACCAATTAACAATCCTTTTCATTTGTTTTAATGAATTTTTAGGCGCTTGTAACAACAAAGGATTAGTTGCCATGATTTTGGAAAAGGAGGGCTGCTGTTTGCAAGCAGAAAAAGGAGAAGAAATCAAATTCAAGTGAAGCTCACCAAAGTTGGCCATGGCATCGTCGGGGAAGGTGCTAGAGGGTGTGAGTGATGTGTCAGAGGAGGAAGTTGCTGGAACCAGGGTTTGAGGAGTGGTATATTGGGATGTATTAGTATGTGTTTCTTTGTGCATGTATGCATGTGCACACCTGATATAACCAGATCATGGGTCGGTGTTTAGTAGTGTATATTTGTAGTGTGTTGTAGAGTGATATGGGTTTGTTTTGTGAGTTGAACTGGTCAGTTGTGGTATGTTTGAGTTGATTAGGTCAAGTTGTCTGTGTGCATGAGTGTATATATATGGATGTACATGCACAGATCATTGTGTGTGAGAATTCAAAAAGCAATTCAATTCATTTTCCTTCATTTCAGTTGGAAACTATATATCGGTTTCTTTCCTTTAATCTTGTACTTAGTTTTATCAATTGTTAGATTAGATCTTAGTCCAATTTCATTTCATTCTTGTTCCTATTTTGCATGTAGTATTCTCTGTTTGTTACATTCCTGCACTTTATCATTACGGTTCTTGTTTCTAGTAATTACTTGCTCTTTTAATTTTAGGTTTTGTTGGTTGTGGCTTAAAATTTTCCATTTTCTTGTTAAACTTTGCAGTTTCAATACCCGTTGTTACATTTCTACCATTTACTTTTGTTAAATCTTGTAATTCCATTGTTTGTTTAATTTCTTGCTATTTGTTGTTGTTAATTTCTATCAAATTGTTATCCGATCTCTACATTTCAACACTATTATTTATTGCCTTCCTTTGTTTGAGTAAGTCTATTGCTACTAACAATAATCAGTTCTTGTCCTTGTGAAAATATGTTCTTGTTCATGTCACTGCCATTCATAATGCAGTTACTCTATTATTACAAGTTCGGATCATATCTTCTTCATATACTTGCTTCAATACAATACTCCTTATCATAATTCCTTATGTACAAACCAATTCGGTTCAATCTTGATTTAATTCTATTGTTTGCATAACAAGCAACCACCATATCATCACTTCTTGTGCATTTCTGAAACCTGCATATATACAATGCCTCTATATCAACACATCACTTCATCAATTCACCTCATATCCTCATCAGAACTTCCTCAATCCACCATGAAAAAAGCATCAGAGCAACCCACCTCTTCCAATTTGTTATTAGAGCAGGCACTGAGAATGCTCCAAACCCTCAGATCAATCCGCACTTCACCACCAGCAATCAAAACCAAATTCCCAAGCAAATACAAAATCAAGAACCCATATTGCTTTGATAGGAGGAAATCAATAACCAAACAACCTCTTCCTTAGAGACTTGGAGCAATCTTATCAAAATCTGAATACAAAAATTTGGAGTGTCTAATATACTCACCTTGGTCCAAGACATTCAACACATTAAGATTCAGCCTTTCATAATAATACAACCACCCCCTTATGGACCACCATGAACCGACTATTCCTTGGCCACCACCTGCACCACCTTAAGATCCACATTTTCCAAACCCTTATCCTCTGCAAATGCCAACATTTCCACCACCACCACCACAACATCCACTAAGAAACCCTACAAATGCTCCAAGAAATCATCAAAACCCTCCAAACCTCCATAAGGAACCACCCCTACCTCCTTTATGTACCCAGACCTCCTTACCAATATAATTACTATCCAGACAACTATATCAGATTTTCCCCTTTATCAGCCTTGAAACTTGACTTTATTACCTTCTCTAATGTAGAAAGATTGACTGACTGAATAAGGCAACTGGAGCAGTTTTTCAAGTTTCACCATGTTGAGGAGAGATATTGGGTGGATATATGTTCTTTTTCCCTCAAAAAGGAAGCACTGCAATGGTACCAACGGCATACCAACAATGTCCCTAATCATGGAGCTTGGCCTCTGTTTAAAGAAGAGATCATGGTGAGGTTTAATCCAGAAGAGATGTAGAGGCCTTATGAAGCTTTAGCAGGATTGAAACGAACCACCACTGTCTTGGCATACCTTGGTAAATTTGAGCAATTTCAAGAAGCCACTGATTCCACCCTATCCAAGTTCTTATTAGACAGATTTACTGGTGGTTTAAAGAATGAAATAAATTATGATGTGCTTACTTTAAGGCCTGTTGATTTAGAGAAACAGTGTCCCTAGCGAAGATGTTTGAAAGTAAGTATATACATATAAAGAAAAGCATCAAGAACCCCGCTTCCAACCCCATCACTCTAAGAAATGCTACTGCAAATTCCTCCCGGTATCCTCAAAATCCTCCTAACCTTAATCCCAACCCTATGACAAATCCTAGAGACACCCAATTAGAGGCTTTGGCCAAAAGTAAAGGCTTAACCACCAGTCAAATGATTGAAATGAGGAAGCAAAGCCTATGTTATGGATGCAAGGAAAGATGGCATAGAGATCATAAATGCAAGAACCCCCAAGTTTATGTGTTGGAGGGAATAATGCCTTTAGAAGATGAAGATTGTCCAAAAGATAATGAAGCCCATGATGTGCTAGATCCTGAAACTAATATTGAGGAAACTCTATCCATCACCATATAAGCTATATGTGGAATTCCTGCTTTATCCACTATTAAATTCAATAGGAACATCCAGGGTAAGCCTGTCTAAATCCTTATTAAATCTGGGTCCACCCACAGTTTTATTAATGAAGACTTAGCCAGAAAAGTGGTTTGAAGGTTGATGAGTCTAAATTTTTTATAGTGCTGGCAAATAAAGAGAAGCTAACTAGGTCTAGAGTGTGCAATACTTCTATACTCAAATGTCAGGGGTGTACCATACTAGTTGATCTGCTCTTGTTCCCTTTAAAAGGATGTCAGGTGGTATTGGGTGCAATGGATGAAAAGTTTGGGTGAAGTTACTCTTAATTTGGATCGGTTATAGGTGAAATTTCATTACAATAACAAGCCATATGTATGGCAAGGATTGAAGCAAGATGAAATGAAGGTTGTTAATAAGAAGAAAATGGATAAAGAATGTGCATAAGGACAACTTGCCATGATGTTGTGCTTTCAGGTTGTTTTTGCAGAAAAGCCTCCCACACCTATGCCACCAGAAATTGATGAACTACTAAAGCAATATCCAAAAATCACATGCCATATCCCAAGCCTTCCCCTACTAAGAACACGTTACCACAAAATCCACTACTACCCAATTTCGAACCAGTCTGCTTAAAGCCCTATAGGCATTCTGACGTAACGGTGGAATACAAAAACTGATGTTACGATGAACGTAGCAATCGGTGGATTGAGAAATACTGAAATGCCCAAATTCGTTGATCCGAAGATGCCGAATTCTAGCTATCTCTGACACGTTGATTGCGCACGATACCGTGAAGAGAGATCTACAATTCTTCGAGCGTTGATCAAGCGCACTCGATGCCACGAATTGGCTTCACGATCGTTGAATCGAGCGCACTCGATTGACTGAAGGTGGAGATAGGAGATCACACTCGACTACCAATTGGATGAAAGCACAAAGCTAACAAAGGAAATTTTATTCAAAATCAACAACCCGTTACAAATGGCACCACCGGCCTATTTATAGAAGTTACAAATTACAACACAAATTTTTTACAACTCTTAAGTCGGCACCGACTTACGCCTTACCATAAGTCGTACGCGACTTAACAAAATACAAACGACTCAACTTATTTACAAAGTACGCGACTCAACAGTAATTGAACGATCTAAGTATTCAACGACTTAAATATATTTCACGACTTATCAGTATTTCGCGACTTATCAGTATCTCGCGAGTTAAAGTATCTCGTTCGCGACTTTATAACTTGGCAGCAACTTAAGGAAGGCGGCATGTGATTTAGGGGAGAGAGGGACGACTGACTGGAAGCGGCAGATTTAAGTCGGGGAAGGGTTTAAGTCGCAGTGGCGACTTAGAGTTAGGTCATGGATGATGGTTCACGACTTAGGGATAGGTCGGAAAGTGATTGCGACCTATCGTTAGGTCGGAGATTGTTGGCGAGTAAAGTCATTCGCGACTTACTGGAGTTAGGTCGCGGTGAAGTGTTAGGTCGGGGAAGTTAAGTCGTAGGTCGCGGTTTTGGGAATTAGGTCGTGGAATTTGGTGAGATTTTAGGTCGCGGGTACTGGAGTTTAGGTCGGAGGAATTGGGTCGTGGTGGAGTTAAGTTGGTGGGCTTCGGTTGGTCGTGGAAGTTAGGTCGGAGAGGGGTTAAGTTGTCAATGCTAGGTCGGAGACGATCTAAGGTACTTTTTGTTGCTTCTTCCTTCTTTGAGCTCTGCCATGCTGCATCATCCTCCCCCTGTTGAAACGAATTCGTCCTCGAATTTAAAGTTCTTCCCCCTTAGATTGTTCATCTCCATAATAAGGTATAAGATGTTTAACATTAAACACGTCAGAAGTGTAAACATCCTCCGGCAGCTTCAACTTATAAGCATTTTCATTGATCCGTTTTATAATTTCTACTGGACCAATCTTTCGGGCTTTCAACTTGTTATAAGCACCTACTGGAAAATGATCCTTTGTTAACACAGCATACACCCAATCACCCTCGTTGAACTCCACACTTCTTCTCTTCTTATCTACCGCTTGTTTATACTTCTCATTCGTCTTCTCCAAATGTTCCTGAACGATTCGATGACAATCTTTCAACTCATCAACGAAATCTGACGCCTGTTTAATCACACTTTTCGGTTGTGGTACTACCGTTAAATCCAACGGTCCTTTGGGTAAGCTTGAATATACAACTTGAAATGGACTGTAACCAGTGCTTCGGTTAACAGCATGATTATGAGCAAACTCTACCTGACACAACTTTAAGTCCCAACTCTTCAAATTGTCTTGTACAAGACATCGCAACAAGTTACCCAACGATCTATTTACCACTTCCATTTGCCCATCTGTTTGTGGATGATATGCACTACTAAAATTCAGCTTCGTTCCGACCATCTTCCACAAGCTTAGCCAGAAATGACTCAGAAAATGAGTATTCCTGTCCGACACAATCGATTCTGGCAATCCATGAAGTCGATATATCTCTTTGAAAAACAACTGGGTAACATGAACAGCATCCGCCGTCTTCTTACAAGCAATAAAATGTGCCATTTTCGAAAATCGATCAACCACCACATAAATGGAATCGTTTCCCCTTTGAGTTCGAGGAAAACCCAAAACAAAATCCATACTCACATCAACCCAAGGCTTAGTTGGTACAGGTAACGGCATATATAATCCAGCATTGGTCGTAGTTCCTTTCGAAACTTGACATATATGACATCGCTCCACAAACCTTTCCACTTCTTTCCTCATTGATGGCCAAAAATAAGATTGAGAAATCAGCTGTAATGTACGGTCTCTACCCACATTACCTACCTCATGCAATTCCTTTACAATCTTCAACCGTAAACTGCAATCTGGTATACATAGTCGATTTCCCTTGAACAAAAAACCATCTACCATCATAAACTCATCCGTCTCTCCTTTCTTCACTTTATCTACAAACTTCATAAAGTAAGGATCTTCAACAAATAACTCTGGTAGCACATCAAATCCTGTCACTTCGACCTTCATTGTAGTCAACACATGATTTCTTCTACTCAATGCATCTGCAACACAATTCGTCACTCCCGATTTGTGTTTTACAACAAACGTAAACTGTTGCAGATATGCAATCCATAATGCATGTCTCGATGAAATCTTGTCTTGCCCTTGTAAATGTTTCAACGCCTCATGGTCAGTGTAAAGAACAAACTCTTTCTGAAATAGATAATGTCTCCAGTGTATAATAGCTTGCACACAACAGCATAAAATTTCACATCATATGTACTATATCTCATCTTCGCTCCTGATAACTTCTCACTGAAATATGCAATCGGACGTCCCCTCTGACTCAACACCCCTCCAATTCCAACTTTTGACGCATCAGTGTGTAGCTCAAACAACAACTGAAAATCTGGTAATACTAGAATTGGTGTAGACGTCAGCAACTCCTTGATCTTCCCAAAAGCATCCCCGGCTTCCCCTGTCCATGCAAACTGTTTACCCTTCATACAATCAGTCACAGGCGCCATCACACTACTAAAGTGTGGAATGAACCTTCGATAGAATGAAGCCAACCCGTGAAAACTACGAACTTCTGTTATCGTCTTGGGCTGCGGCCAATCTCTGATAGCTTCGACTTTACTTTGGTCAACCTGTATTCCTTCTTCCGACACAACATACCCCAGAAATAAAACACTCCTCGCCATAAAAACACACTTCTTTGTAGCAGCATAGAATTGTTCTTCACGAAGAATAATTAACACTTTCTTCAAATGTTGAACATGCTCTTCTGTACTAGCACTGTAGATCAGAATATCATCAAAGTAAACCACCACAAATTTCCCAATGTACGGCCTGAAAATTTGGTTCATCGCCCTCATGAATGTACTTGGTGCATTCGATAGACCAAACGGCATAACCAGCCATTCGTACAATCCTTCCCTCGTCTTGAATGCTGTCTTCCATTCATCCCCTGGTCTAATGCGAATCTGATGATAACCACTCCTCAAGTCAATCTTAGAAAAGATTACGGATCCACTGATTTGATCCAATAAATCATCAAGCCTCGGCATCGGAAATCTGTATCTGACTGTGATCTTATTCAATGCTCTACTATCTGTGCACATCCTCCACGTTCCATCCTTTTTGGGTACCAATAAAGCTGGTACAGCACAAGGACTTAAACTCTCCTGCACACGCCCCTGTTCAAGCAATTCTTCCACCTGCCTTCGCAATTCTTCATGTTCCTTCGGACTCATTCGATAATGTGGTCTATGTGGCAACATTGCTCCCGGAACAAGATCAATTTGATGTTGAATGTCTCTCAGTGGCGGTAACTCCTTTGGTAACTCCTCTGGAAAGACATCGCCAAATTCTTTCAATACTGGTTTCACTTTCTCTGGAATTTCAACCACTTCTTGACTCTCTCGCCCAATCAACAAGTACACTTCAGGCTCTTCCTCAACCTCCTTAACAAACTCCTTCAAAGATAATAAAGTTTTCAGCTCTTCAATCTCTTCTGATTTACTTTCTCCTTGTTGTCTCTTTTTTGGAACTAAAATAATCTTCGTACCTTCAAACATAAAACTGTAGCTATTGGTCCGACCGTCATGCTGTACTGCTCGATCATACTGCCATGGTCTTCCCAAAAGTAAGTGACAAACATCCATCTCTACTACATCACACCAGATCTCGTCTTTGTATTTCTTCCCAATAGAGAATGGAACACGAACTCGTCTATCCACTTTCACCTCTCCTCCTTTTCTCAACCATGCTAACTTGTATGGATTCGGATGTTTCTCTGTCTTCAACTTCAACTTTGTTACAGCCTCGGTTGAAATGATATTGTCACAGCTTCCGGCGTCAATCACAAATTTACACACCTTTTCCAGTATAGTGCATGTCGACTGAAAGATTTACTCCTCAACCAACTAGCTTCTTCCTGCTTCGGTGTCAAACACGATCTCCTCAGCATTAGATTACAACCTTCATCTCCTGACGCAATATCCTGTTCATCCTCCTCAACTGGACTAGAATAATTTCCATCAACACCCTCATCTTCAACTTCTGCAACCATGGTTCTCTTCTTTGGCTTTGGACACTCACTGCTTTTATGACCCAATTCCTGGCAATTGTAACATTTGAAACCGTTGTTGACCTTTGCCTTCTCAGCCTCCTTCACCACTGGTTTACTGATAAGTTTAGAAACATTAGAACTCCCACTAACACCCTTCACTTGATTGTTGGAATTAGTAAACACACCACCTCCTCGTCGTCCCTGTTTCTTCCAAGCCAACGCTTTTTGATGTACTTCCGCCACAGATCTTGGATCGAACATGTTCACCATGTCCTGGATCTGCATTCTCAATCCCCCAATGAATCTAGATGTCAGCTGCTCTTCCGTTTCCATAATATCATTCCTCGCAATAAGCTAATAAAACTCATCCGCATAATCATTAACAGTCTTTGTGCCCTGCCTCAAGTTCTGCAAACGTTGATACATCAAAGATTGATAATTGTAAGGTAAGAACGTTGCTTTCATCAATTTCTTCATCTTCTCCCAAGACTCAACCTTTGACTTCCCCATTCGTTCACGTGTAAGTTTGGTTTGCTGCCACCATGCCAAAGCTCTACCCCTCAACCTTGTAGCAACCAACTTCACTCTACGATGTTCTGGAACTTCTTTGAAATCAAAAATTTCTTCAACATTAGCCACCCAATCCAAAAACTCCTCAGCTTGCATACCACCTTTGAATTCTGGAATTTCAGTCTTTATCCCAAATTCCCACTTGTGATCGTACTCTGACTTATTTCTTCCTTGTCCACGTCCTAGTCCATGAACACTACCACCATCATACTCTTCTCCACAATCCGATGTATATCGATGTCGATCCTGACCACCAACATCTCTACCACCACCATTTCTTCCACCAACATTCCTCCGATCTACATTCCTCCGATCTCGATCAGTCACATTTCTATCACGACTTCGATCATCAACATTTCTATCACAATCTCGATCCTCGCTTCTATGATCACTATCAACACTTCTCTCTCGATTTGAATGTGGTGAAACTCTACTTCTTCCATGGCTCGATTCAGGTGATACCCTTCTCTGATTTTGACTCATCTCCAACATCATTCTCTCTAATCGACCAATCCCTTCATTAATCTTCTCATTAAAGTTTTCGTTAGTTCTTTGCTCCATCTCATCGGCTTCTTCTCTCCCATATAAAGCATCAATGTTGTGATAACGGTTAGCTCTTCTCGGAGGCATGATCACTCTTCAACAAATTCCAACAAAAACTTCACTTCGATCTAAAAATCTTCAAATCAAAACTATCCACTTGTTGAAATCTTCAAAAATAACCAAACGAACAAATCTCTTCAAAATCTCGATAACCCACTTCTCCAAATGATGTAAATCTCGCACAACTCCAAAAATCTACGCAAACTCCTTGCGTTCTAGCTTTGATACCAAATGACGTAACGGCGGAATACAAAAACTGATGTTACGATGAACGTAGCAATCGGTGGATTGAGAAATACTGAAATGCCCAAATTCGTTGATCCGAAGATGCCAAATTCTAGCTATCTCTGACACGTTGATCGCGCACGATACCGTGAAGAGAGATCTACAATTCTTTGAGCGTTGATCAAGCGCACTCGATGCCGCGAATTGGCTTCACGATCGTTGAATCGAGCGCACTCGATTAACCGAAGGTGGAGATAGGAGATCACACTCGACTACCAATTGGATGAAAGCACAAAGCTAACAAAGGAAATTTTATTCAAAATCAACAACCCGTTACAAATGGCACCACCGGCCTATTTATAGAAGTTACAAATTACAACACAAATTTTTTACAACTCTTAAGTCGGCACCGACTTACGCCTTACCATAAGTCGTACGCGACTTAACAAAATACAAATGACTCAACTTATTTACAAAGTACGCGACTCAATAGTAATTGAACGATCTAAGTATTCAACGACTTAAACATATTTCATGACTTATCAGTATTTCGCGACTTATCAGTATCTCGCGAGTTAAAGTATCTCGTTCGCGACTTTATAACTTGGCAGCGACTTAAGGAAGGCGGCATGTGATTTAGGGGAGAGAGGGACGACTGACTGGAAGCTGCAGATTTAAGTCGGGGAAGGGTTTAAGTTGTAGTGGTGACTTAGGGTTAGGTCGTGGATGATGGTTCACGACTTAGGGATAGGTCGGAAAGTGATTGCGACCTATCGTTAGGTCGGAGATTGTTGGCGAGTAAAGTCGTTCGCGACTTACTGGAGTTAGGTCGCGGTGAAGTGTTAGGTCGGGGAAGTTAAGTCGTAGGTCGCGGTTTTGGGAATTAGGTCGTGGAATTTGGTGAGATTTTAGGTCACGGGTACTGGAGTTTAGGTTGGAGGAATTGGGTCGTGGTGGAGTTAAGTTGGTGGGCTTCGGTAGGTCGTGGAAGTTAGGTCGGAGAGGGGTTAAGTTGTCAATGCTAGGTCGGAGACGATCTAAGGTACTTTTTGTTGCTTCTTCCTTCTTTGAGCTCTGCCGCGCTGCATCACATTCATGCTACATAAAGAATGAGTTAGGAAAGATCGTCCATGAGATGTTGGGACTGGAATTATCAGGCCAAGTAGCAATCCATATTCATCCCCAGTTGATAGAAGACTTGTTTGATGAATTACATGTTTCCCAATACTTTTCTAAATTGGACTTAAGGTTGGGCTACCATCAAATCGGGATGAATGAGTCAGATATACACAAAACTACCTTCAAGATGCATGGAGGGCATTATGAATTTCTGGTGATGCCATTTGGATTGGCCAATGCTCCTTTCACCTTCCAATCTCTCGTAAATGATGTTTTTAAACCATTTTTAACAAACTTACCTTTTAGGTATTGAACCATAATTAACTGATGATCAAGCTTTCTAAATGCCAAATTTCCAAAGAAACTATATAATATCTAGGCCATATCATCTCTCACCAAGGCATAACAGTAGATCTAATAAAGGTTTAAGCAGTGTTGGAGTGGCCATTACCAAGGAATCTAAAGGCATTGAGGGGTTTCTTTGGTCTAACAGGCTACTAAAGAAGGTTCATCCAAAGCTATGGGGTGATTGCCAAGCCTTTAACAGAAATATTAAAGAATAATGCATTTCAGTGGAGTGAAGAAGCTAAACAAGATTTTTAATGACTTAAGCAATGTTTGATTAATCCTCCAATATTAGTCATGCCTAACTTTAACTTGCCTTTTATTATAGAGTGTGATGAATGTGTACCAGGTGTAGGGGCTTTGTTGACTCAAAATGGCAGATCATTAGCATTTTTAAGCAAAGCCTTGTATGGGAAAAATTTGGTATTATCTACATATGAGAAGGAGCTCATAAAAATTACCATTATTACTAAAAGATAGGCATAATATTTAATGGGGAGGCAATCCATTATCAAAATTAATCATCAAAACTTAAAATACTTATTAACTCAGAAATTATCCAATATAAATGAAGGGCTACTACATGGCTTTGATTATAGAGTGGAAAGGAGAATGTTGTTGTTGATTCACTATCTAGAAGAGAAGGAGACATTTTGGAAGAAAAGCATCTGCAAGCAATATTAGTGGTACGAACCCTTGGCTACAAGAACCAAAACACACATTACAATCTTCACCTTGGTACCAATAGCAACTACCAAAAAATTCAGAGGTAGGAATTGTCGTCGAGATGGTATAAAGTGGTGGATAATTTGATATTTTACAAGGGGAAGATTTTAATTGATCGCCATTTGGAGAATCTTTTGTAGCTGCTTATTAAAGAGCATCATTCATCACTATTAGGGGGACACTCTGGTACTAAAGGTACTCAAAAAAATTGAAGCAAGTCTTTTATTAGAAGAAAATGAAGAAAAATATTGAGGCAATTGTCAAGGCCCGTGATACAAGTCAAAGAAATAAAGTTGAAAACATCTTAATCCCTAGTTAATTGCAACCATTGCCTATTCCTAAAAGAATATAGGTGGATATCTCAATGAAATTCATAACTTGCTTGCCCAAATGTCAAAAGTATACTGTTATTTTTTTGGTAGTTGATAGATTGAGCAAATATGCTCATTTCTTCCTACTAAGTCATATATATATAGCCAAAGAAGTAGCTAATGTTTTCTTCAATGGAGTCTTTAAATTGCATTGTATGCCAAGGTCAATAGTTAGTGATTGAGATGCCCTCTTCACTAGTAAATTCTAGCAGGAGTTATTCAAGCTTTAGGGTCATAGTTTGAAGCTTACAAAGCCTACCTTCCTCAAAGTGATGGGAAAACTGAAGTTGTAAATAAAATATTAGAAGGATATTCGAGATGTTATGTATGCCATAAACCACAAGACTAGTCTAAGTGGTTATCATTGGCTGAGTACTAGTATAACACAACTTGGAAAGTGCCGATAAACATCATAGCATTCAAAGTTGTTTACGGAATAGACCCCCGTGATTATCGTCCTATGTCCCAAATACTACTAAAGTGAAGAAAGTTGAAGAATCCTATATACTAGAGATATTATGATTGAATTCTGAGAGATAGTCTGGTGATGGCCCAACAGAGAATGAAGAAGTACTCAGATATAAGGAGAATAGAAAGAGAATTTGAAGTGGGTGACTGAGTGTTTTCAAGGCTTTAACCATATAAGCAATTAATAGCCAGGAAACACAAGACCCATAAGCTTTCATCGAAGTTTTTTGGGCTATGTAAAATTGAAGAGAAGGTTTCTTATGAGTTGCAGCTACTAGTTCATGCCAAAATATGCCCTGTCTTCCATGTATCACAACTTAAAAGGAGGATTGGTGATGATGTAGTAATACAAGAAGATCCCTTGAGTTTTGTGGAGGAGATAGTGGAACAACCAGAAAGAATTTTGGATAGGGGAATGGTCCCTTGGAACAACGATGTCATGGTGCAAATCATTAGTTTAGTAGAAGGTTAGGCCGGGGGAAGAGGCAACATGGGAGGATTATTGACGTTTGGTTCAAAGATTTCCCACTTTGGACCTTGGGACAAGGTCCATTCTTGAAGAAGAGAAAAGATTTACAAACCAAGGATGGTTGCAATTATTTTCGAAAAGGAGAGCTACTATTCACAGGCAGAAAAAGAAAAAAAATCAAATTCAAGCGAAGTTCACTAGAGTTGGCCATGGGATCGTCAAAGAAGGTGTTGGAGGGTGTCAGTGATGTGTCAGATCTGCTCTTCTTGTTCATGTCACTGCCATTCACAATGCAGTTGCTCCATCATTATAAGTTCTGATCGGCTCTTCTTCATATTCCTGCTTCAACAGAATACTCCTTATCATAATTCCTTAAGTACAAACAAGTTCGGTTTAATCTTGATTCAATTCAATTTTCGGTACAACAAGAAACCACCATATCTTCACTTCTTGTGCATTTACAATATTAGCATATGTACATTGCCTCTATATCAACACCTCACATCATCAATTCACCTCATATCCTCATCAAAACTTCCACAATCCGCCATGAGCAAAGCATCAGAGCAACCTACCTCTTCCGGTGCTATATTCTATCAGCAAGAGTTAATATTTCACTGAATTTTAAAAAAAGAAATTTTTTGGTGTAGCTCGATCTTAAAATAAAAAGCATATAACAAATATGTTTATATTTGAACTAAAATAACAATAATGGTAAGGACTTACATAAGTACTAAGTTGGCAAACGAAGATGGAGAAATCGCCTCAAACAAGGTCTCAAACAAGGCTTTATCTCTGGTGAACTCGGGCAGTTCTAAACAATAAACGAAGGGACTCCATCATCGTCTCAAACAAGGTGTTATCGAAGATTAGGAGAAAACGCCCCTTTTCTTCTATTATGTTTTGCAGATTTGAGGAGAACTAACAATTAGGGTTATCGTGATTTATAGAGAGAAGTAGGGCTGGATGGTTAAGCAGGTTATTTTGTTTTGAGATGGTTTCATCGTTGGCTATAAACAGGTAGGGTTAAAAAAATATTTATATGGTTTAGACCCAATCCTTTTAATATTAGGGTTAGTAGGTTGGATAAATGGGTTAAGGTTAGGATCAGGATTGACAGGCCTATGTAAATGTACAATGTGTAAAGCTAGCTATAGTTAGAAAAAAAGATAGACTACAATGGAAGTAAACATATATTTTAAAACCATGGAAAGTGCAAACTATTAAATGCACAGATGTGGAAAATCCAAATTTACTCCTAAATTTTGTAATGCATCGAATAGGTCGATGTTTGAAGAATATTAATCAAGCAAAATTTGCAATGGTTTGACAGGGAAAATGGCTCACACATACTTATAAGAAAGCATAAGTACTCAAACTTGTTAGAATCATCATTAGAGAAATAAAAGAAGCTAAATTTGGTGCATTAAACATGTTCGCCAATATGTAATTTGTAGCAGTTAATACATTATATATATATATGTCAGTATTGCCTGTTTATTCAAAAGTTACATACGTAGTTTGAACTTTAAATTAGCATTCATGTTAATAGCTTCTAAAATTCTTGCAATCCTTGCTCACATAGTCCACATTTTGTTTGTTAAAATCAAGTTAAATAAGTATTGGTATATGCTTCCCACTGTTGTGGACTTGGAAATTGGAATACATAAGTCGATCAAACCAAGTATAAAATAAAAAAATTTATATGTAAATTGTGTCGATGAGGCAGCAAATTGGAAACAACCTTGGTTTAGATTGCATAAAACCTCTTGGTAAAAAATATTTGTTGTATATTCATGATGTTCGCTATTATTGATAATTAAAAAAATTATACCTTTGTATTTGTGAGAAAACGGGGCGGAGAAGGTAAATGCCTACATTTTCTAGTGGTTGACCCTGACTTTTGTTAATAGTCCTGGAGAACCGGACTTTAATTGGAAATTGAGTTCGACGGTCACTTTGTATCTGTTTTAGATGAAGTAAAAGACCATACATAGCAACAACACTTACTTTACTATGTTCGATCTGGTTAGTATTTCAGCTTTAATCAATTAAGATGTTAGGTTGGTTACCATCGAAAGGTATTAAGATGTCAGGTTGCTAACCAACAAAAGGTACGCTATTAGCAGTGAAATATGGTTACTAGTTTGCGTTGCCTAGGCGAGGGGAAAATAATTCATTACTAAATTTGACACACATTGAACCTGCACCACTACTACTATTTTTGTTTCCCAAACAACTGAGCTAAAGATAATCATGTGTTAGCTATATATAACATCCTTAATATTTTCTGATGTGGTCGTTTTTTATGTTCCTCCCCACCAACTTGCCCTATTGAGGGGAGTTGCCCTATGCTATCATCTAGGTGGCCTAGCCCTAAAATCGGGCCTAAATATGAGTGGGCAGTCTAATATATTTGTAGTAATGTGTGCTCTCTACAAAAGAGGATCGCCCATTTTCTTATAAAAAAATATTATGTACTTATACCCAGAGCGACAACCATCGGATTTTTTTGTAGAGAAACCAACCATCAATTGTGGGAAATTTTTTCTATATTTCTAAACAAAAGACCTCTGTTAAGTTGTTACTAAAGGAGTTGGTATATACCACATGAAACTTTTAGATCCATATATATGCATATTCTAACAAATTCAAAAAGCTCAGCCAACAAACATGAAACAATCAAATGAAAAGGAAGCTGTCCAATAAGCAATGCTTTAGGTTCATATATCTAAATGCTTGCACTATGTTTTATAGTTATAAAACTAAAATCTATAGTAATGCATAAAGACTCAAAACTTCATGGAATGGAAGACACCTTGTGCTTGATGTGGTGGCTTAGAAATTGTTGTTGAATATATTTAGTAATTTACCAGAAAAGTTCGAACAACATTTACATACGATGATGAAACCTAAATCTTTTATATCCAGTAGGGTGTAGATTTACAGCGTATTAATTGCATACAGAAATTTGGTTTGCATGACGAAATATAGTGGTAAAATTAAACTAGTCAAATTTTTAATGATGTAAACATCATGTATGTGAAAATACCCTTTTAATGTATACCATCGCTCTATATAATATAAATCGAAATGGCATATATAACATTCATCTCCATTGACTACTCCAAACCAAATATATGCCTACTAATCTGTGCAGTTAAAGCGCTTAACAGTTCTATAGCGGTGAGGTGCAAAAAATTATTGCGAAGATAAAGTGGGGTTATAGCAGAAAATAACGGAGGTGCAAAAAGCCTTATTAAATATAAAACCAAATATTTAAAATTAATTTATTCTCATTCTCACATTATTTGTATGGAAAAATGAATATTGTTTAATCATATATAACAAAACCGAAAAATATCATGATTTATGCAAAATAGATTTGGTGACTAAAATAGATTTCTAACTTATATTGAGCACTTATGCCTTAAAATTAGGTTTTTACCCTAACTTTGTTGATTGTTTTAAAGGAGAACTAATCAAATCAATCTTTGTGTATTAATGTTTCTAAAGCGGGTCCTAGAAAACATTGATTTAACGGGCATAGCGGAAAATATGGGGGCTTAAAGCAGATCTACTATTTAATAGCACTATATTGAAATAGCGTGGTGGCAAGAGAGCACTATGTGCTATAGCAGGGATTTTTCGAGGCTTTAGCGGGGCCTTTACTGCACAACTACTAATTTGGTTAGGGTGGTGGGATGTAGTGGGTGCAGTAGGATGAATGCAAAGGTAAGAAGAATAAGAGAAACAACTTAACTATAAGACACTGAACAATAATGAAGTCATGGTTTGAGTTATCCACTTGTAGGAAATTGATGAGCCTAATGAAAATTTATCAAGAGAAATGAGACAAACTTTAGAAAATCGTAAAATATTAATATCACTTAAGGGTAACAAATATCTAGGAAAATTGAATATTATTTGCTATGCAAGTAAACATGGCTATCAAGTATCAAATTCTTGTAGGTAATGATTAAAGAACATATTGCAAAATTATTTCTGTTTACATTTATGTAATCTCTGTTAAAATAACTTTGGAAATTTTCTTCAATTCAATCAAAAGTATACCGATATCTATTCAAATGCTCATCAAACTCGAAGTGGATTTAACAACCGTAATTGTATGAAACATTTATCGTATAATTGAGTCAATACTTGCATCCATGTGCACATATATACAACCAAAAATGGGAAAACCCTATACAATGTTACACTATCACCACTGCATATTGAAATCCCTATGTTTTTCTTCTCTAACAATGAATCTAGAGTATTTAAGCGGAAGTTACTATCAACCAACAAAAATTAAGGCATAAAATCAATACCCCTTCTAATCAAGGTTGAGTTTGGAAGAAGATCGTGCAAGAAAACAAAGAAACATATGAAGTTTCTTGACTGCTGCTTGTTTATAGGTTTCAATTCTTTTTTTCTAAACGCAAGTCAAATATGTAACATTAAAAGGCCAACTGCTTAGATCCTTCTAAAAAGACTTAGAGTAGAAAACACCAATGATATGAAATAGAACCAAACCAATCATAATTCACCACCATTTCTAATAAAGGTACGTAAGAAGCCCTAGACTTTACAACTTATAAGTTCAAAAGCTTCTAAAGGTATTCGAAACAAATTATCCAAAAATCTACAAATAAATCCAGCTGTACAAAATATAATAGTAGAAAAAGAAATGGTTCAAAAGCAAATTCGTAAAAAATGCATATTTAAAATATAAAAGATTTAAAATGCCATAATGCATGCTAAACTATGTTCGTGTGCTTATTAAAATTTAAAAGATTTAAAATGTGATGCTAAAATGTGATAATGATATTTAACTTTTAAATCAGTATGTAAAATGAATAAAAATCTAAGCATTTATTTCACATGCAATATTAAACAGGATTTAAAAGAAGAGGGCATGCATTAGGTGTATTCTAATACGAAAATTGTTAAAAGAAAACCAAAAAACAACGGTCGGAGTAATAGTTAATAGGCATTTTATAACGATCTCGTTTTTAAGCCAATTTTAATTTTGTAATTAATACAATTTTTAGAATTAAATTGTGAAATTAATTAGTGAATTAATTTGAGTTCCTCCCAAAACAAATAAAATGTGTTTGTATATGTATATGTATATATACATTGTAAAAAGAATTTTAGTTTGAAATTCAGAAATGAAATATCTTAAAAAATAAATCGGATTTAAAACTCTATGTTTTAAAATTAATAAAAATATGTTTTCTAATATATATTAAGATTTGGAAGTAATGATTTGAGATTAATATAATAATTTTCAAAAGGCTATTTTAAGCTAAATTCTTATATATATATATATATATATATCTGTGTGTGTGTGATTACTTATTAATGTATAATTAGAGTTTAAAATCATTTTTCTTAAGATTATATAAATAGTTATAAAGGTAAATGTATATAGATAAATATTTTTAATTAAAAAAAATAAGATTTAATAAAAAGGTTTAAAATATTTTCTTTTAAAATTGTATTTGAAATAAAAGTAGTTTGTGTATATATAAAATATAAAGAGGCCTAACAAATAGTTTGTATATACATAAAGATTTAAAAATATAAAACATATGTAAATATAAAATAGATAATGTACATAAATAAATAAAAATGAAGTAAGGGCTTAAACATAAATTTAAAATATTTTTAACAAGTGTAGAAACATTAATATCATGCATTTACAAGTGTTGGTTTAGATGAACAAGTGGCTTAATTTCTTTAAAAAATTAAAATATATAAAATTATAATGTTAATATCAAAGAGAAAACCTGTTCATTAATTTTCAGTTCAAAATTCTCTAAATCCTTTTGCTCTTCATCTTCTCAAAAGAAAATCAAAACCTGAAAATGAAAACAAAAGAGAATCAAAAGAAAAATATGAAAAGCTTTCAATCTGGAAATCAAAATAAAATCAAAATAAAAGACAAATCAAACCTGGAAAACTATAAACCTGAGCAACATCAGATCGAATACAACTTCAAGTTTCAGCTTCAAAACAAAGATCAAAGCTTCACTTCAGTTCATAAACAATCAATTCCAGATCATAAAAATCAAACCAGACAGTCTTCTCTGTTTCTTTTACCTGTGAGTAAACCTTTGTTTTAAAAATTTAAATCTAGTTTTATATGTATATATATACTTTGATGCATGCAATAGTGATATAGTATATATAGTTTATATGAATATTTGGATGAGAATGCTATATATATATATATGACATGTCTGTATATATATAAATATTTAGGTAGCCTCTGTTCTTAGTTTGCAGGCTCAAGAATTCAATCGGAAATCAATTGCTCCGCATACATTCAATATTAGGTTACAATATATAAATGAAAAATGAGTATAACAAGGTGATATCAATTTTAAAAATAGTCTCAATTAAAATTATTTAGTAAATCTTTTGAAAATAAGCAATTACAGTAAAAAGTTTTGAAAACAGAAAAATCCATGATTTTAAAATCATGATTTGATTACATAACTAGATTTGAATTGTAAAACGATGAATTTTAATATAAATTTCAAGATTTTTAGTATTGTATCGATTAAGGAATGCATGGATGAACGAAAACTGAATTTTGGTCAAATTCTGATGATCGCGTAGTCGTATAGCTTCGGCATTGTGGTTGAAGCTTGTTGGGAGGTCGGTGGTTAGGGGAAAAAATGGTAGGCGGTTTTCTGGTTCGCCGTGGAGGCGTGGCGAATCTATTTTAGGGTTTTAAAACCTAGTTTTGTTCGACGTAGTTCCAGGGGAAGGTTCGTCGTCGATAAGGCATCAGGGGCAACCGGTCCAAGTGGAATAGGAGCTGGAGATCGAGTCGAGGCTATGGTGTGATCGGCGTGGTTGATGGTGGCCTGGATCGTCGGGACGAGGGAGTTTTTCGTCGGTGATAGGTTCCAGTATTCGATCGAGTTACTCGATTTTGATCTACGGCTAATTTGAAGGTTCTGGATAGTCGGGCTGGTCGACGGTGATGTCGACGACATGTTGAAGGTCGGGGCAGTGATCGGAGGTGAACGGAAGGGTTGTACACGTGCACGCATACACGTACATGTCTGGGTGTTGATTTGATCGGAGAAGAAGAATGGGCTCGAAGTCGTACTCGGGGAAAATTTGCACTGGCTCGGGTTGGTGTTCGAAGTCGCACGCAAGTATTTTAAAGTGTATAACAGGTTTTAAATTTAAAATTAAACAAGATTTCAAAATGAATAGGAAAAGAAGAAGAAGATGATCTGACTCGGGTTTGAGTAGGGTGAAAGTACGGGATGGTCTTGGGTTTTCTATAAGGTATTAGTAATTCTTAAAAGTAAAGTAATTCAAGTTTTAAACAAAGTTTTCTTAATTAATTCCTTTAATAATTGTTTTGTTTAAGTTAGAGATTAGTAAAAGGATTTAAGATTAATTTATAAGTAATTAATTAAAATAAATGGTTTATTTTAAATTAATTAAAGGGGTTAGTTAATTAATTAGTAATTCAAGATTAATTACTTAATAATTGAAGGTTGATTCTTTAATAATAATTAAAGATTAATTAATTAATTAAAGGTTAATTAAATTATGATTGAAAGATAATTACTTAATGTAATTAATTAAGGGTTAACTAATTGTGTAATCAACTTATGGTTAATCAATTTATGTGATTAATTAAGGGGTTATTAATTAATTAATTAAGAATAATTAATTAAGATGGATAATTAAAGTTGATTAATTAATTTCATTAATTAATATCGAACGATTTGTAATTAATTAATTATGCAGGATTGGGTAATTAATTTAATTTATTTAGAGATTAAATTGAATTAATTAGGAATTAAGTAATCTTGCTTATGGATGATTGAATTGTATTGAATGCTTGGATTGTTTGATATTTATGGTCTATAATATTCTATGATATAAATTGTTTTGGATTGAGATGTGATAATTGTAATTTATTTATCTGTGATGAATTTACATATTTATCTGTGAATCCGTGAATGGGAGATAAGCGTTATAGGATTATACCGCTTATCAATATTGTGCTTGGATTTGTGATGATTGATGATATTGTACTGTTGTGTAAAACCCCTGGAACACACACACACACACAATATGGATATCATAGGAAATTGGTTAAGTCAGGGGAATTTTGGAATGGTGAAATTTTTGAAAATTGAATTTTGAATCCAAATTGGTTTGAAAGTAAAATTGGTTTTAATATGAAAAGCTTTTGAAAAAGGAAGTTTTTGAAATTGAATCATTTTGAATATTATAATATGGTTTGTTAAAGTTTTGAAATTCAAATAATTTAATTTGAATTTGAATTCAAAGAATAAAAGTTGAATTCTATAAATAAGTTTTAAATTGGAAATTTCTTCCAAACAATCTTGTATATAGTTTAAATTGATTTTTGGGAATATTGGGATTTAAAAGATGAATTTTGAGAAATAAACAATATTTTGGAAACTATGGTTTGAAAGAATTATACAGATTATATAATGTACATATATGGATTTTAAACCATTTTTAAAGTATTTTCAAATGAATTATTTTGGGAATTTGAATTCAACTCAAATAGAACTTGCCGAGAATACGGTAGTTCGCTGATTTCCCTATTTCACACTTTAAAAGGCTATAACTTGAGTAAATTTAATCGGATTGTTCCAAAACGAAAAACATTTGTTTTCAAATGATAATTGCTTTCATATAAAGAAAGGATTTCCAGTTGTTGCTGAAATTTTTTTCAAGTTATGGTTAAATCAAATATTGAAAAGGAAAAAGTTTTGAAAGCTATAAATAATTGTTAAAGATTTGGTAAATCTTGTTTTGAACTGAAGGGGATTTTAAAGATGAATCTTTTGTTTAAAAGATTGAAAGTTATGAATGAATCTTTGTTAAAGTTTTTGGTAAACTTTGTTTCAAATTTAAGAGGATCTTAAAGGTGGATCTTTTGTTTAAAAGATTAAAAGTGGAAATTTGTTTTAAACCTTTTGAAAGGAAAGGTTTTGGGAAATAAGGGCTAAAAGTTGTGACTTAACTAAGATCCAATTGGATCCATATGTTTTTTAAGTTAAGCGCTCATTATTAGGTTTAGTCGGTAGAGGACTTTATGTCATAAAACCCATTTCGAATAATGATACGACGGAATGGAATTGCATTTGAAGATGGTGGTTGAAGACTGGGTATTTTCAAAAATGAAAGGATTACCTGTCGAATGTCTCTACACCGACTGGCCCCGGTATAGAGATTTATATTACCCTATGTGATGGGGAGTCCGGACGTGATTAGGGAATATCCGGATTTGCAAGGACTTCTTTGAAGTGCCTTCGGTTCCATTCAGACCCAGGATGGACTTGTATGGATGTATGTATGATGTTACACTTTGAGATATAAAGCTAATTTCTATCAAATACATTTTTTTTGGTGGCGGAGAATTTATTCTCTTAGCTTAACACCCTTCTCTGAGACGTACGAGCTTAGAGGTTATGTAGTTGATATTTACTAGTGATATATTCCCGATTTTGTAATGTGGCATGCTGAGTGCTGATCATTGGTTGATCGAAGCATGGCTTTTGTGAAAAGCGTAGCTTTGTGGGACGAGACTTCGTTAAACCTCACACCTCGGAAATGGTCGAAACAGGAAGGATGCGGCAAGGTTATGGGGGTCGCGCCCCTCAAGGTATGTACATTTCCTTCTGGATAAAAAAGTGGTATCATGGTATGGAGCCCAGATATTTTACTTATGTGGATAAAAAGTGGTGTTCTGGTATGGAGCCCAGATATTTACTTATGTGGTTGTTGGTGATAGAGGTACCTCGATAAAGGTTGGTAACGACCGGGGGATGGCATACTTGTGACGACCGCCCATGACCCCTGCACCAAATGAAGATAGAGCGCTGTAAAGTGTGCCAGGCGACCATGGACGATTGTCAAGGTAAGATTTAAAACAACAGAATCTATCGTATTACTCACAGCGCATGGACAAAATACAATAGAACATATGTATAGTGAAGCTTTACAGAACAAAATGACATCATATAAAACTCCATAATAGTTGAATACAAGCATCCACATAGTCAATACATCCAGCCTCACTACATAACTCTCAGAGAATACAAAACAGCGGAATATCCAGTACATATAAGAAGATAATATGCAACCCACTAGCTCGTCTTCGATATCTGCATCGTGAGAAGAGAACAGCACCTGTCACCTGCTACCTAGTCTGCCCGTCCCAAAATGGACGAACAGCCCAAGGCAATAAGAATTAAAACATAAAGCCTTGAGTCAGACAACAGTCCTAGTGAGCAGTAAATTAACTAACAACATACCAAAAGAGCATAAAGGAAAAGGAATAGGAATACAACCCTCCCACTCCAACCTCATTCTACAGTGATAGCCCCCAGACACACACTAAGCAGAAGCAAACATAGCAGAGCATACAATTTAAAGTAAAGCTATTATCACTCGAGTCAAGGGCGATGTTTTCCAAGTACCAAGGCCTAAATCAGATAAGCACCCAGAAAATACCGCTCTTGAGTCCGAAATGACGTTACAACCAAACATCCATGACTCTGGCTATCACTGATATCATTGCTTCGATATCACCGTTAATTGAATGACCGGCACATTCTTTCAGCCGTCCGTCAAGGGCTAATGGAAACCCCGGTTCTAGACATAACTCCCGCACGTCGTCGCAGCCCGTGCCTAGGACTATCGAATCTGCCCAGAGTACTCGACCATCAACAGTTAGTCGTTGGGACTATCGAATCTGCCCAAACGTACTCTTGCTTAGAGCATGCTAGAACCTTCAACAACGATGCTATCCAAGCCTCCTAGTCATCCTCCTCGACGACTATTCTCATATCCATTCATTATCCTCAACTCGAATCATATCACCGAGTTATCAACATGCTTGGAATGATCCCGTCTGGATTAGACCAAGTCTTTATCATATGATGCCTCGCTTCATTACATCCTTGCAAAGCCTCATCTCAACTTCACATCATCAAATCTATGCATAAGAGCTTCATCATCCCGCTACATATGCCACTAGCAGCTTTCCCAATTCAAGAGCCTTTCCCTTAGCTTTTGAATCATCTTCGATCTAAATCAAATCATCAATCATCTAGTTCATAACAAGCAATCAAATCAAACATCAATCCAAGCAATCAAGCATTCAAATATGATCTAAGTAGACAATTATAACAATAATGGCATTTTCGTAATTAAAGAGTTGAAAGTCCAATAAGCATGAAAACATGGATTATATCTCTACAAACTTGATGAATGAACTTGCATAGGTTATCATATGATAAAATGGATGTAACATCATCATGAACAATGGATCTATATGGATCTACACTTTGAATGAAGAAAATGCATGGAAATCACTATTTTAACACCAAATCGAGCCAACAATCCGATATACTCCTTTGGATCCGTGTGAGAGATAATCACCACTCACCAAATCACCTAAACAATCTCAAATCAATACGCTTCAGATCTGGACAGCGAAGGATCAAGCTTGATCTATCACGAATCCGCTTCAAACGATGAAATCTCTCTTGAAAAGATGAAGATCTTCAACTTTAGCTCTTGAATCTTCAATCTTGATCTTTGATTTGGATGGAAGGAAGCACTAGATTAGAGTGGAGAAAAGAAGTGAAGAAGTGTAGAAGTCGAGCTCTCAAAATGGCAGCACTTCGACGCTTCAAAATCCGGATCCCAAAAATGAAGAGAAGCTCTCCTATTTATAGCAGAAAATACCCTAAGTCGTAACTCGGCTATCTTCTTAAGTCGCTGCCGACTTAACACTATGCCGACCTACGACCTAAAGCTTTGCCATCCTACGACTTAACCAGAAGCATCCGCGACCTAACAACTGCTATCTCCTAAGTCGGTCATGACTTAACTCCTCAGCGACCTAACACTTGACGACCTAAAGCAATGCGCTTTCCTTCGACCTACGACTTAGCCTATGCGTGACTTAGCGACTTACGACTTAGCGTGCCTTAATATCTCAACAACGCTGGCACGCGACCTAAAACTTACGCGACTTAACAATCTCGCGCGACCTACGACATAACGAGGTTACGACTTAATACCTTAGACTCCCACGCGACCTAATACTTAAGCCAACCTGCGACCTAACAACTTACTAAGCTACGACCTAAGACTTACAAAACCCTGCGACCTAACAACTTACTAAGCTACGACCTAAGACTTACAAAACCCTGCGACCTAACAACTTAGCACCCACGCGACCTAACATAAGTCGCGAACAAACTGGGATACGACCTAACTACTAAGTCATCTAGACGACTTAACCACTAACTCCTAAGTCATCTACGACTTAACTATTAAGTCGTTAACTAACTTATTCCTTAGGTCGGTCAATCCCATAGGTCGCTCACTCTACTAAGTCGCTAACCTGCTACCCCAGCTCCCCTAGGTCATTGCCGACCTAACTATGCTGACCCGGTAACCACTAGGTCGCTAACCCCACTAGGTCTGCCTACCCTTGAGTCGCCATATACTTAAGTCGGTCAGTTCCTTAGGTCGCTAACTCACCCTGCCGACCTAACACTTAACTAAATCCTAGGTTGCATAATTCTATAGGTCGCTACATCTAACCCACGACCTAACACTAACTCGTCCAGAACCCATAAGTCGGCTACGACTTAGGACATAGACAAAATTCTGCCAAAATCTGAAACTTAACAGAAATGCAACCAAAGGTCAACTCCTTTACGATGTTTCGATCCGTGAAAATACGGGTCGTTACATTCTCTCCCCCTTAGGAATTTCGCCCCCGAAATTCCAAGCAACAAAGCAACCGAAGACTATTCTGTACGCCTACCATCCATAGCAATCAACAAACCATACATCCAATTCTATCTTAGCGTACAAAATTCTAAAACTTAGAACAAGTCACAATATCGTGAGATGAGACGACACCTTAGGGCCATACCTTGAAGAGTTCAGGATGAGCTGCCTTCATCCTCTCTTCCACCTCCCACGTACAGTCGTTATCATCATCACTCCATTGTATCTTGAGCAACTTAACTACCTTCCTCCTAAGCTGTTTCGTGTCGGTTTCGACAACACGAAGCGGCTTACGAGGTCTTCTTTCGACTGGATCGACTTCGAAATCTTCACAGCTATCAGCAGAAACCACTGTATTCGAGTCGTGCACATACTTCCGTAGATATGATACATGAAAAACATTGTGCACACTCGACATTTTCTCTAGTAACTCCAATCTGTAGGCGAGCTTTCCAATTCGCTCGATGATCGGGAATGGTCCAACAAATCTCGGAGTCAATTTTCCTTTCTTCCCGAATCGAATAACATTCTTTAGTGGAGAAATCTTCACAAAAACCATATCTCCTGCGTCGAATTCCAAATCCTTTCGTCGCTTATCAGCATAACTCTTTTGACGGTCTTGGGCTGCCTTCATTCGTTGCCGAATGATTTCTATACAATCTGAAGTCTGACGAATCATCTCTGGCCCAAGCATCAGCTTTTCTCCAGTTTCCAACCAACATGTCGGAGAGTTACACGGTCTTCCATACAATGCCTCATATGGTGCCATACCAATACTTGACTGGTAACTGTTGTTGTATGCAAACTCCACCAAATGAAGGTGATCTTCCCATGATCCTCCGAAGTCCAAAACACATGCTCTGAGGAGATCTTCCAAAACTCGGTTGACTCTCTCGGTCTGACCATCCGTCTGAGGGTGATAAGCTGTACTCAAACACAACTCGGTTCCCAAGACTTCCTGGAAGCTCTTCCAAAATCCACTAGTGAACAATGGGTCTCGATCGCTCAATATACTCTTCGGAATACCATGGAAACGAACTATCCACTTAACATACAACTCAGCCAACTTTGGTGCAGTCCTAGTCGATCGAACAGGAATGAATCTAGCACTCTTAGACAGACGATCCACAATGACCCAAATCCCTTCATTTCCCGTCCTGGTTCTAGGCAACCCATCGATAAAATCCATCGACACTTGTTCCTACTTCCATGTAGGAACTTCTAATGGCTGAAGCAATCCACTTGGCTTCTTCCGTTCGGCTTTTACCAACTGGCAGTTCATACATTTGGAAATAAAATTTCCAACATCCTTCTTCATACCTTCCCAGTAGTAGGTTCTCTTCATATCCCGATACATCTTATTTCCACCTGGATGAATTGTCAACTTCGAGTGATGACTTTCCTTCAAAACTTCACTCCTCAATTCATCTATATCGGGAACAACTAGTCGTCCTTGCTTTCGAAGCCAACCCTCTCGATCGACCTCGAATCCCTTATCCTTTTCCGGATCCAATCCAGATTCCAAATCACGGATAATCTTGACAAGCTTATCATCTCGCTTTTGACTCTCGCCAATCCTTTCCACAAGAGTCGGTTTTATTGATAAGTTTGCCAACATCTCAGGTTCCAATTCACATCTAGGCCTGAAGTCAAATCCAGCTAAATACTCGAGACTCTTCCATTCTGAAAACATGGCTCCCAATCCTGCATGTCTTCGACTTAACGCATCTGCCACTGCGTTACCTTTTCCCGGAGTATAAGCTATACCAAAATCATATGATGCTAAAAACTCTAGCCAACGTTGCTGCCGAAGATTCAAATCCTTTTGGGAGAAAAGATACTTTAACGACTTATGATCTGTAAACAACTCGAATCGAACTCCCAACAGATAATGTCTCCACATCTTCAGAGCAAATACAATCGCCGCTAACTCCAAATCATGAGTCGGGTAATTCCTTTCATGCGGCTTCAGTTGCCGACTAGCATACGCAACAACTTTATCCTTCTGCATCAGCACTGCTCCAAGTCCAGTACCACATGCGTCGGTGTAAACCACCATCTCATCATTCCCATTTGGAATAGTCAAAACAGGAGCACTCGTCAATCTCTCTTTCAGGATTCCGAAAGCTTGCTCACACTTAGCATCCCAACTGAACACTTGGTTCTTTTTCGTCAATCCTGTTAATGGTGCAGCTACCTTGGAGAAGTCTTTGATAAACCGTCGATAATATCCTGCTAATCCAAGAAAACTTCTCACATCAGATGCATTCTTAGGTCTAACCCAATCCTGGATTGCTGCCACCTTAGCGGGATCAACCGCTATTCCATTTCCAGAAATCACATGGCCTAAGAACCTCACTTCACTCTTCCAGAAGTGACACTTCGAAAACTTAGCCTTCAGCTGATGTTTCCGTAAGATCTCCAAAACAATACGCAAGTGCGTCTTGTGCTCTTCTTCCGTTCTGGAATAAATCAGAATATCATCCACGAACACAAGTACGAACTTGTTCAACTGATCTCTGAACACTCTATTCATAAGATCCACAAAATATGCTGGCGCGTTAGTCAATCCAAACGGCATTACCAGCCACTCAAAGAAACCCGATGGTGTCCGAAAAGCAGTCTTCGGCACACTATCTTTAGCCACTCTAAACTGGTGAAATCCCGTTGCCAAATCCATCTGAGAAAACACCTTAGCTTCGTGAAGCTGATCAAACAAGTCATCTATTCTCGGCAATGGATACTTGTTCTTCTTAGTCACCTTATTCAGCTCATGATAATCGACACACAATCTCAACGACCCATCTGCCTTGGTTGCAAACACAACTGGTGCACCCCACTCGGACACACTACACTGAATGAATCCTTTCTGCAAAAGATCATCAACTTGCACCCTCAATTCCTGCTGTTCCCTAGGCTCCATCCGCATAAGAGGCATCACAACAGGTCTGGCTCCTTCAACTAGATCTATACGAAACTCGATCTCTCTATGCGGCGGAAACCCTTTGACTTCGTCAAAGACATCCTCGAATCCATTAGCGATCGGCACTGATGACAGTCCATCCCGTGGAACAACTAGCGAATACATGAAGCTCATGAAGACGCCTTCTTCATGCTTACATCGTATCACAATCTTTCGCCCCTCCACATTCTCGACTGTCACTTCCAACCTTTCGCAATCAACCTTAGCCGCGTACTTCCTAAGCCAGTTCATACCCAAGATAATTCCGAACCCCGCAAAGTTCAGAACAAAGCAATCACAAACAAAAGAGCAACCATGACTCGACACAACTAGACCACGGCATAACATACACAAACAAGACGAACCCCCAACTGGATTAGTCACAACCAATGGCCTATCAACAATATCCGGTGCCAAACCTAACCGGCCTACGAGTTCACTACAAACAAATGAATGCAACGCTCCAGTATCAAACAGAACTCTAACTGGAACACCACATAGGAAAAGGGTACCTTGAACAACCACACTCTTTCCCTTCTCTTCAGCAGTAGGAGCTTTCGAAGACGACGGAACAGCTCCTAAAGCATAGGCTTGCACAATCTGCCTGTCCTTCCTTGGTTCTGGACAATTCTTCCTGAAATGCCCCGGCTTGTCACAGTTGTGACACTTCATTGGCACCTTCGGATTCTTACAATCCTTAGAGAAATGGCCCTTCTGCTGACAATTGTAGCAAGTCACCTCGCCTTTCGGCTTCTTCTGGCCATCCTTACCCTTCTGCTGCTGCTGCTTCCTCTTCTGGTTTCCACCCTGCTGTGGTTTAGATTCTCCCTTGGTAACAGCAACAACATGTCCTTCCTTAGGAAACAGACTCTCATGCCTAAGAGCTTTCTCCACAAGCTTCTCAAATGAATCGTCCAAATGATCCACCAACTGTCTCCCAAGATAACTATCCAAGCCGGTCACAAACTTCTCATTCTTCTGATAAGCAGATTCAATATATGACCGAGCATATTTGGACAAAGCTTCAAACTCAGAAACATACTCAAGAACGGATCTTCCACCCTGCTTGAGCTCTACAAACTTCTTGAACAGAACAGACTTCTGAGCTGTAGAAATGAACTTAGCTTCAAATCTGACTTGGAATTGCTCCCAAGTAATCTCTTCTTCCGGAGTAGTGATGGTAATAGAGTTCCACCAATCAGAAGCTCTCCCTTGAAGCTGTCTCGATGCCAACTTCCTCTTAGTTACATCGTCAATTCCCAAATCACCAAAGATCCTTCTACAAGCATCTATCCACCTCTGGACCTCAATAGTAGATTCTGTTCCCAAGAAAACCTTCCCTCCAAGAGCAGTATAATCCTTGCACAGCTTAGCAAAATCCACTGGTTTCGGAGTTTGGACTTGAACTCCAACATCTACTGCTGCCCCCGGAACTGGTATCCTTCTCATGATCGAAGTCATCATAGCTTCGAACATGGCTGCATAATCAGCAGTCTCTTCAGTAGCACGGCCTTCCCTAGCAGCTGGTCTCCCTCTTCGACTCATTCTCAATATCTATAAAAAGGAATGATTAGAACATCTAGAGAAACAACTGCATAAAGGACTCAAACCCTACTAAGCTACTATATTATATATAGTATTCATCCATCAAAATACAATTACGTCTCTCATACGTAGTTACGACGGCGAGCGTTGGGTAAAATCGATTAACCAATGCTCTGATACCAAATGTGACGACCGCCCATGACCCCTGCACCAAATGAAGATAGAGCGCTGTAAAGTGTGCCAGGCGACCATGGACGATTGTCAAGGTAAGATTTAAAACAACAGAATCTATCGTATTACTCACAGCGCATGGACAAAATACAATAGAACATATGTATAGTGAAGCTTTACAGAACAAAATGACATCATATAAAACTCCATAATAGTTGAATACAAGCATCCACATAGTCAATACATCCAGCCTCACTACATAACTCTCAGAGAATACAAAACAGCGGAATATCCAGTACATATAAGAAGATAATATGCAACCCACTAGCTCGTCTTCGATATCTGCATCGTGAGAAGAGAACAGCACCTGTCACCTGCTACCTAGTCTGCCCGTCCCAAAATGGACGAACAGCCCAAGGCAATAAGAATTAAAACATAAAGCCTTGAGTCAGACAACAGTCTTAGTGAGCAGTAAATTAACTAACAACATACCAAAAGAGCATAAAGGAAAAGGAATAGGAATACAACCCTCCCACTCCAACCTCATTCTACAGTGATAGCCCCCAGACACACACTAAGCAGAAGCAAACATAGCAGAGCATACAATTTAAAGTAAAGCTATTATCACTCGAGTCAAGGGCGATGTTTTCCAAGTACCAAGGCCTAAATCAGATAAGCACCCAGAAAATACCGCTCTTGAGTCCGAAATGACGTTACAACCAAACATCCATGACTCTGGCTATCACTGATATCATTGCTTCGATATCACCGTTAATTGAATGACCGACACATTCTTTCAGCCGTCCGTCAAGGGCTAATGGAAACCCCGGTTCTAGACATAACTCCCGCACGTCGTCGCAGCCCGTGCCTAGGACTATCGAATCTGCCCAGAGTACTCGACCATCAACAGTTAGTCGTTGGGACTATTGAATCTGCCCAAACGTACTCTTGCTTAGAGCATGCTAGAACCTTCAACAACGATGCTATCCAAGCCTCCTAGTCATCCTCCTCGACGACTATTCTCATATCCATTCATTATCCTCAACTCGAATCATATCACCGAGTTATCAACATGCTTGGAATGATCCCGTCTGGATTAGACCAAGTCTTTATCATATGATGCCTCGCTTCATTACATCCTTGCAAAGCCTCATCTCAACTTCACATCATCAAATCTATGCATAAGAGCTTCATCATCCCGCTACATATGCCACTAGCAGCTTTCCCAATTCAAGAGCCTTTCCCTTAGCTTTTGAATCATCTTCGATCTAAATCAAATCATCAATCATCTAGTTCATAACAAGCAATCAAATCAAACATCAATCCAAGCAATCAAGCATTCAAATATGATCTAAGTAGACAATTATAACAATAATGGCATTTTCGTAATTAAAGAGTTGAAAGTCCAATAAGCATGAAAACATGGATTATATCTCTACAAACTTGATGAATGAACTTGCATAGGTTATCATATGATAAAATGGATGTAACATCATCATGAACAATGGATCTATATGGATCTACACTTTGAATGAAGAAAATGCATGGAAATCACTATTTTAACACCAAATCGAGCCAACAATCCGATATACTCCTTTGGATCCGTGTGAGAGATAATCACCACTCACCAAATCACCTAAACAACCTCAAATCAATACGCTTCAGATCTGGACAGCGAAGGATCAAGCTTGATCTATCACGAATCCGCTTCAAACGATGAAATCTCTCTTGAAAAGATGAAGATCTTCAACTTTAGCTCTTGAATCTTCAATCTTGATCTTTGATTTGGATGGAAGGAAGCACTAGATTAGAGTGGAGAAAAGAAGTGAAGAAGTGTAGAAGTCGAGCTCTCAAAATGGCAGCACTTCGACGCTTCAAAATCCGGATCCCAAAAATGAAGAGAAGCTCTCCTATTTATAGCAGAAAATACCCTAAGTCGTAACTTGGCTATCTTCTTAAGTCGCTGCCGACTTAACACTATGCCGACCTACGACCTAAAGCTTTGCCATCCTACGACTTAACCAGAAGCATCCGCGACCTAACAACTGCTATCTCCTAAGTCGGTCACGACTTAACTCCTCAGCGACCTAACACTTGACGACCTAAAGCAATGCGCTTTCCTTCGACCTACGACTTAGCCTATGCGTGACTTAGCGACTTACGACTTAGCGTGCCTTAATATCTCAACAACGTTGGCACGCGACCTAAAACTTACGCGACTTAACAATCTCGCGCGACCTACGACATAACGAGGTTACGACTTAATACCTTAGACTCCCACGCGACCTAATACTTAAGCCAACCTGCGACCTAACAACTTACTAAGCTACGACCTAAGACTTACAAAACCCTGCGACCTAACAACTTACTAAGCTACGACCTAAGACTTACAAAACCCTGCGACCTAACAACTTAGCACCCACGCGACCTAACATAAGTCGCGAACAAACTGGGATACGACCTAACTACTAAGTCATCTAGACGACTTAACCACTAACTCCTAAGTCATCTACGACTTAACTATTAAGTCGTTAACTAACTTATTCCTTAGGTCGGTCAATCCCATAGGTCGCTCACTCTACTAAGTCGCTAACCTGCTACCCCAGCTCCCCTAGGTCGTTGCCGACCTAACTATGCTGACCCGGTAACCACTAGGTCGCTAACCCCACTAGGTCTGCCTACCCTTGAGTCGCCATATACTTAAGTCGGTCAGTTCCTTAGGTCGCTAACTCACCCTGCCGACCTAACACTTAACTAAATCCTAGGTTGCATAATTCTATAGGTCGCTACATCTAACCCACGACCTAACACTAACTCGTCCAGAACCCATAAGTCGGCTACGACTTAGGACATAGACAAAATTCTGCCAAAATCTGAAATTAACAGAAATGCAACCAAAGGTCAACTCCTTTACGATGTTTCGATCCGTGAAAATACGGGTCGTTACAATACTCGTGACAGTTAGTTACCTAGTTACAGAGGTAACCCGGCCTTGTGTTGGCAAAGAGCTGGTTAAGTTCTCGGGGCGTCCCTCCAGAGGCGTACCCATTCGGTAAGGAAGTTCCTTAGCCTTGGCCATTTGTTGGAAATCCAATCATTCAATACGATCCCTTTACAATTTCAGTTGTATAACCTGCCATTCTTAAATGGTAGCTATAGTAGGCATAATATAATGGTACCTATGCTGGCTAAGATTAATATTATACTTTTGAAATGTTTTCGCACTATGCACTAATAATAATATCAAAAAGGATTTTCACGTATCAAGCATGTTTGACTGCTATAAGGAGAAATCTCCCCCAAGTGTGCGATTGCATTGTGTGTGTGGCGGGAGGCCTTATGGTAGTTTCAATTTCCAAAAAGCATAACAGATTTCTTTTTACTCTTTTTGTTCAATCGAATGTTTTTGTTTGCTCACACCAGTCCCATGACTGACCTGGAGTTTATTGTTCCCTTTCTAAACTGTGGGTGCCCATAATTTTCCACACGGGCAGCCTAGTGCCAGGTTATCAATAGTTCAGATAGTAGATGTGGATCTAGAAGTCTTTGGATTTGGATGCACCGACGTTGCTTAAGTTCAGCATGATAGGGGGTTCGAGCTATCTTTGGTTTGGAGTTTTGGATATGAAGATGCAGTTGTCGGATTCTATCTCTCTCTCTTGGTAGATCAAGTTAATATTGGTGTTGTATTCTGTTGTTGGTGTTATATTCTGCCTGTTGTTTCCGCTGTTGTGTATTTTTGGCTCTGATATTGTTGGGCATCTGTTGTATCATATTGTATCAGATATTGTATCCATTATTGTATATCAATGATATTCATCTCTGTTTCCGCTATGTTGTTATTATCTAATGTGTTATAAGCTCCGGCGTACTGGATTCGACATTTGAATTTTTGAGTGTCGAATCTGGGTCGTCACACATTTGTTTGACAGCAGACGTTGTAGTCAAATTAGTATGAACTACAATTCTATCCTAGCTATAGAGAGCAAGAATTAAGGAATGTTAACTGAAGAAAAAAAGAGGTATGTTTTATAAGTAAAACCGCTACAAAAAAGTTTGTTTTGAAAACTATCTTGAAAATACTGGAATACGAAAAATAGGAAAACCAATCTATTCTAATTTCAATCGGTAAAAAGGGAATTTGAATTCCCTATTGAAGGTATATATTGCGAAGAGATAAAGTATTATAATAAAAATATAAATCTACTTTCGAGGAAATCGATATCGGACACAAAAAGGCATATGATTTTGAGTTCAACACATAAAGCATAAAAGCAAATTAAAGCAGTTAAATCAGCATGTACAATGACTGAACACCTAAAGCATACTATTTTTAAACTCGTAATGTTATCCCGATAGAAAACCGAATGTACAACAGAAGAACTCAGCGTAAATATCATGGAAGAAATCAAAGTGCAAATTTCAAAAGGCTTTTAAAGTCGGAGTGAATACATACAATCCTAAAGAAAGTTTTAAGTATTTTTAACCAACATGGAAAATGAGAAAAGACATTAAGTATATTCTTTTATTAAAACTGAAGGATTAATTGCATATAGCAATAATTAGTATGCATATAAATGTTTGAAGAAATTTCAAGTAAGTCTTCCTAAAATGATATTAGCAAAACAACTATAAGTAGAAATTATGTACAGTAAAGCAATAAAATTATGGTTTGAAAGAAATTTTGTTTAACAAACTACGATCTGATCCAAAAAGAATTTTTTTTGAAACAACCGTGTAAAAAACACACTGTGCGTAAATAGAAAGGCCATTTGAACTACTGTAAATAGCTTTAAAATGGACTTTAATTCCAAATGGAAGGCTAAGCTTGGATTACATTCTTGTGAACTCAGAGAAGGTAATATTGTGAGAGATGGGGAAACCAAACAGTTTTAAACCAAGTTGAGTTAAATCATCATGGAATACATTTTCATGAAATTTGCAATATGTAAACGTTATTGTTCACAACTATAAATTATTTAAAATAAATATTAATTCTGGAATCTGTCATGGAACGGGAACATGTAAAGAAAAGGGGATTTTTAACTATAAATTCAATTTGTAATATTGAGAAGCATAATGCAGTTGAAGAAGGGAAGTTTATAGCTATCTAAAATTGTGGAACTTCAAAAGTGGAACTAATCAAGAAAATAAGTTTATGTCTAAAAGGAACAAAATTTGAAACTACTTTATAGAAAATGCAATGTGTGAAATTATAAAATCCTTTAAGATGTATTGTCAATACCTTAAAAGAAGAATTATGTTTGGAGTACATTCTCTGGAACTTGCAAAGGTTAATATTGCAAGGGATGCAAAAAATAAAAAGTCCAAAATCAGCCTGACTTAAATCAGAATGGGTTATATTTTTATGTAAACCGTGATTGAGAGAGGTTATTTTTCAGAACTATCGACTATCAAAAATAAAAATCAAAGCTTGAATCTTGTTAACTCCAATTTAGTTTGCAAAGAAAAAGGTCATCGGACTATAAATTCAACATATAACATACACACACATATATATAAATACACACACATACATATATCCATGTATGTATTAAAATAATGGTCACCCAATATAATATGGAAAATACCAATTTAATATCTGCATTACAAACATGGATAGAAATATAAGATTATCAAAGAAGGTACAAACATGTTTACACAATGTAAAATATATTAAAAATAGGCCACTATTATACAAACTCCACTTTTAGATAAAAGGCGGCAAAAAATTCAATCAGACCGCATCCAAAAAAGTTACACTACATGCAGTGACCCAATACTAAAAAATCATCCCAAATTTGGTGACATACACACCAACCCCACCGGCCAAATTCAAAAGCGAAGTCACTTTAATAATGCTCTAAAATTAAAAATTGAATCTCAAATCTTTTCAATACCAGTTCAATACGTAAAACAAAAAGGTTATCGAGTAAAACTCAAAACATTATATGTGTGTGTGCGTGTCAAGGTTGTAAAAATTACTAGGCAGATACTAGACGATAAGCATGGACTAGGGATTAATCGCCTAAGCGGGGATTATTAGAGGATAATCGAAGCTAGGCATTTTTGATAAACACATGCACTTTGGATAAAATTTTAGTATTTTATTTAATATTTACCAATCCACAATGGAATATCATGGATTTGGATAGCTTTGAAAGCAACCATGGAGACAAAATCACTTGAAACAAACATTTTAATGCTTATAAGAGAAATCAAGCTTAAATTGGTGCATAGATGGTGCCTATAAACACGTTTATATACAGTGTCAATCTATCTTTGGGTTGCCCTAGATGAAGTGTGACTATGTTTCCTCTAGTTAAAGTAAACCATAATTATACTAGAATGTAGATATTGATAAATAATATGAGTCTAACTATGTTTTCAATTCCATTAAAATGCAAAATTATAACTATACTAAACATATACTTTTCTTTAAACTATTTTAATCCTTTTCTATTATTTATTTTCGGATCAGACGGTTGCCCCTCATAGAGGGTTGCCCTAAGTGATTCGCTTGCTCGCCTTACTCTACGGCCGGCTCTGTTTATATATCTTGGCGGACTAGACAAACAAATAGGCAGTAAGGCTAGCTTATTGCCTACGCAGAGGCCTAGAAGGATTTTTACAAAAGAAATGTGTGTGTATGTGCTATATATATGACGTAATGCAAAAGGAATTTTGACGATAAATTCAGTACAAAAAATTTGAAAGCACACGAACAACAGCTGGGTAGAGACGTCTACCAGCTATACAAAAATTATCTTTAATACTTATTCATTGCATCAAATGAAATAAATACCAAAAGCTGAATAAAATGATGTGGTAGAAACAATCTCTTCCTTTTTTGAATAAAGTTGTGTAAATAAGAAAATTCTTTAGCAAATTTGAGTTATATGCAAAGCCAATTGTGTAGGAAAAAACTGGCAAGGTATCAAATAAACCAACTAAAGAGAAGTGCATGTTCCCATACATATATTTTCATTATGCAAACCAAGCAAGGTTTAACACCGACATATTATATGGTTAGCTGGTTACATTGAATCACTGATAAGCATGAAATCAAACAAAACAAATCAAATAAAAATAACATATAGTGATACCTAAAACATAGGGATGAAAATATTCAGATCTTCAACTCAATCAATGTAGCAAGGTCATTACATATTTTTACATATATTCTAACACTTTTAACAATATAAGATTATTTATTTCAATTCAATAATATTTTAAAAAAAAACTAAATATGTTTTATGATTTAAATTTCACAAAGTATTGTAATGCCAACCCAAGCCTATATACATAGGTAACCAATATGGAACGCAAGTAATCTTGTATGCACTACTAAGCCACCTATTTCCTCTCAAACCTCACCTCACAAATTTTTCTCCCAAAATTGAATTAGAGTTTCCATTTATTCTTCGGACTCATAGCATCTGCACTCCTGACTTCTGCATTCGCACGCGCACCTCGACTGCAATCATAATCCTCTGTGGATCGTCGGTTGCCTCTGTTGCCTGAATTCGCACTCCTCTCGACTATTGATGCCTAGTTCGACGCTCCTACTACCTCGCAACTCCTCTCGTCTAGCAATTGGTATAATTTATCTTTTTTTATATTTGTTGTTTTAACTCTATTGCTTATTACCGTTTATTCCTATGCTGATTGTTAATGAAGTTTATTGTTGGTGAAGCTTATTGTTAATGAAGTTTATTATTGATAAATTTTATTGTTAAGTAAGTTCATTGTTGGTGTCTATTCATGATTGCATAGTTCAGTTTGATGAGCAAAAGGGTTGCATTGAAGTTATTCTGTAAACATTGTCATTGTTGTTTACTGCATAGTATTCATGTTGTTGTTTATTCTTAAGTTATTATGTTTTTTACCACTAATTTTTTAGGTTAATTTTGTCATTAGAAATCAGTAGTAAAAATGTGAACTTCCAAAAAAAAATCTGATATTTAAAAATGGATAGGATTAACCTTTGAAAGAAACCATGTTTTAACAATTAAAATTAAACAAAACTCAACTTAAAATAAACATATGTGCACTTCTAACAAAATTTAAAACTGCTATAAAAATATTTTTTCCATTTATTTTAGATTTACAACAATGAATTTTGCAAAATTAACTTATCTTAGTTCAAACAGTTTTGAACTTTTTTATGCTTGAACTCATATATTCTTGTTTACATTGTTGATTCACACATTCAAAACTTTTTATGGCATTTCAAATTCTTGTTCTGTACAGTATATATTATGAATTTTTTTTCTAGTTTGTTATGTACATTATATTTCAGATTCACACAAGGTATTCTTGTTTTACATTGTTGATTCACACATTCAAAACTTTTTATGGCATTTAATATGCGATGGTAAAATTGAAAATTTTAAAAAGTGAACTATGGTTAAAACGTAATGAATAACAATTATTATTATTGTGTGTGTATGTGTTGCGCTACATTTTTGCTACAACCTATATGCACTACTCATATTATTAGTGTTACATATATTAAATGTTATCGAATTTTGTACAATTGTTTGTTTAGGATTTATCTCCTTTAATTTTCAACTAATTGTATATTTTCGATAAAATCGTTGTCAATATTTCGATAAATATTTTAAGGGAGATTTTGCATTGCTATCATTTTCTTTGGAAAAAGAGGTTCATGGGGTGGAGTAAATATTTGAGAAGTTTGTTATCATTTACAGTATGTGGCTCAATTTTTTTTGAGTAGTGAGTGGAGTGCATTGTCAGATTGTACATATGCATATGTTATATGCTTAAGGAGCGATTTGTATCCCTACTCTTTCTTAGTTCCTTATTATCATCCAAATAACCAAGTCATGCTATATAAACAATAAAACACAACTTCATAAAATGGTTAAAGTTTGGAATGAGTTGGGAATGTGCTTAATAAAATATTATCTTCATTAATTTTACCATCATAATATAATGTGTTTCTCTTTTTTTTATAAACTGTTATTGCTATAAATAGTTATTATACAAGTTAAAATATTTATTGATATTATTATTTTGAGTTTTTTAAATATTTTACTTCATATTCATTAGAATTTATTCTTTTGATTACTTTTCAAATTATTACTATAACTATAAAATTAGGAGAAACATTAATTTCATTCACTTTTATAAAGAATTTTTTTTCATAAAAAAAGCACGGTTTCGACCGATTGAACCGTCAGAACCTTGAACCTTGAATCATCATGGTTTGATTCACGGTTAGGCCTTTAAAAAATTGGTTTTCACCATTTCCCTCCTACTGCACAGAAAAATGAGGATACCCACCGCCAGCAAATATTTGTAAATTCTTAAACTATCTGCTCCAAACTCGACGGTAGTTCCAAAAACATGCTTTGTACGTTCCAAATTTTTCAGCGCAGATGCTAAAAGCAACCAACTCTCGCTGGAATCTGTCGAGGATTTCGAATCCTCCCTATTTGGATCATCCAGAAACTCCAGTGAAGGAGGCATCAATAGGTCTTTCTTCAAGTCACTAGGGTGGGTGCATGGGCAAATGAGTAATTTAGACCTCTGGAGGAGCGATGAGTTGAAGGATGGTAATGAGGCAATAGGTTTCCTCGATACTTCGGTTGATGGATTTGAAGGTAGGTTGAAGGAAGTTGTTACTTTATTTAAGATGACCGATGAGGTTATGCAAGAGGATTATGCTTTTAGGCCTGATGTTACTTTCATGCCTACAAAAACTTATAAAACCAAGGTATTGTATTATCTTCGTTCTTAGTTTTAAATAATATAGCATATTAGAAATATTCTTAACTAATAGGAAGTGTTGTATTTTTGTTGTTGATCTTGTTTTGTTTGGAAGAAAATTTTATACAAACAATAATAACATAGGATAAAGATGATCGCTAAATGCTTGGATATTTGACTTGATGAAATAATGATCAATTCATGTTGTATTTTGCTATAGGTAGGTAGTTATATTGTTGTCATCCAGAATGCTTAAGAGCATGTTTGGCAAGTAGTTTATTTATGCTATCTCATAATTCTTAAGTTCAGATTTTTTTTTCGCTTTCTTTTCTTGTTTTGTTAAGTAAAAAAATGAAGTAAGTGGTCAAACTACGTACAAGTAGCTTATTTGACTTTAAATGTTTGAAGGACCACAATAAACACCGGAAACTACATAATTGAGCTTACAAGATGTTAAAATTTTGAATGACCATAAATAATGGTGTTTTGTTTCATATATTAAAAACATAAACAAAGATATCACAGATCTGGCAGTAGATACTCCCCGGACTTTATAATATCTATCTATATGCATAATATGAATACATCATATTTAGAAACTTACATGAATATCGGTAGATGATTCAACTTAGCCTGGTTCATTGGTAAAAGAAACTTATTTTTGACCAAGCTTCGAGCACAACTTCGTGGTTTAATTTCAGACCCAAACCACGTTTCCACACTTCATCTATTAAATTTAACTTGTCTTAGAATCAATTATAATTGTAGCAGGTTTTCTGCTTGGACATTGTAACGACCCGATATTTTGGACCATTCGCATCCATTATAAGTGTATAGGTAGACACTCATGCCGGAATTGAAGTGCTCAAAATACCGCGTTGTTAATTTAAATTTGGAAAAACTGAACATATACAGTAAATAAATAATCACAGATCACAGACACAGAGTAATAAGTGCAGCAGAAATAAAAGAGATAGTAGTTCATGAAGCTACTATATGAATATATAAGATACATCAGAGTTTACAACAGAAGAGTAATACAATACATCAAATACAAATCAGAATACATCACTGGAATCATCGAATGCTGAAGGCAGAATAGATGGCTGGATCTTCAAGCAAAGCTCCAACTTCAAAGGTGAGTCTCGAATACTGGTACACTCAGTCTGACCCGAGCGTAAAGCAAAAACACAAGACACTCGAGTCAGGATTAACATTCTTATATCAATAAATCCAACTCAAGTGAAATAGCAATTGAAATACAAGTAACTCAAAGGATGTTTGGAATAACCATCCTTTAAGGATCCGTTAAACTATCTACTATGTAGTAGTGTACGATAAGTAGATAATGTCTATCAGTAATATAAGAAGATATCAAAATAGCGTTAAGTCATGGCCCATTCCACCCTTAACACATTTTTATTCCCAAAAGCATATACAAGACCGTAGTTGCCCCAAAACCGGAAGTCACCAGAGGGCAATCCATATACTAAAGGTACAAATCAAAATCGTAGTGGTCGCGTATAAATGGAATACAAGTATGACAAGGCACATGAGGCAATACCCAAGGTAGTGATACTACCGTTCGCCTGATCCGGACTGGTGAGAACGCAACGCCGCAGCGCCCGCAACACCGTGAAACAACACTCCCAAAATCAAGGGTGCACCAATCGACAACAAGTATAAGTAGTTCGAAGAAGTGTGTCCACTTGAGGTAGCTAATCCTCCATTGGCCCGGCACAGCTCCTGTTTTAGTCATTTCCAATTTGACACAAGTGTCAAGGCTATCCATTATCGTTCTCTTTCTTCAGTCAACACGAACACCATTCCAACCACTTCATTCTGGATCATCACTCCGCGTATAGTTATTAAAGTGGTTTTCGGTTTAGATAGAGAGTATATCCATAACCGAATTCCGGTCTCTTTAATAACTTTCGTAATTATTACACCGATTGGTCGTTTGTTTATTTCAAAACCAAATCAATTTCAATTTCAATTCGTAAATCAACATTTCACTTGTCTTTCGAAACCCAATTTCCATACTTTACGTTTCAAACTTTCAAATTACCATTTCAAAATCTTATAATACAATTTCAATTTCAATTTAGACAATTCAAATATTGATTCAAGTTCGAATACAAGTTTCATTTCGAAAATTTTAAATTAAATCTTATTTAACATTCAAATCAATTTAAAATCATTTATCGATTTCATTCAATATTCGTTAAGTTACTATGCCATTCAAAACAATTTCCATTAAATTTCCAATTCATTAAATTGATTATTTAAATTCAACTTCATTATATCAAAACTTACAAAATTAAATTAAATTCATCAAATCAAATTCTTTACATTTCAAGTCTTACGTTAATTCCAAAATATCACATTTTCATTTCTTGTTAAAGAAAATTCAATTTCAATTATTTATTTACTTACTTTAAATAATTTCCAAAACTTAATTAATAAAGAAATCTCAATTTCAATTTTTACGAAGTAAAATTCACTTATTCAAAAATTCAATTTAATTTAATCATTAAATAATTCAATCTTATTTAATTATTAAATAATTCAAACTTAATTATTACAAATTTCAAAGTTTAATAATTTCAAACTTAATTATAATTTCAAACTTAATTAATTAATCATTTCAAACTTAATTCATTCATTTCTCAAATTAAACCACATTTTTCCATCAATTTCATTGTTAACATTTTGTTTCCGATTATTAAATATTAACATTTTCCTTTCATTAAAATTCAAATTCAACTTCATTTCAAAACCATATTTTTATTCAAATAAAATCTTCGTTTTATTTTAAATCAAATTATTGACCAATCGGGTTTTATTTAATTTCCTATCCTAGGTCAAAGTTCAATTTGGGTATTTATCATTTCAACCCGATTCCAATTCAATTCAGAAATCAAAGCATAACAAAGGGAACTTGCAGTGTGATAACTGGGATGGTGTCAAAGTAAATAAACAATCAATAACAATCCAATAATCAATTCAAATAATCCCGAAATAACCGTATTAATTCGCATTGTTATTTGTATGAATTAATATAATTATTTCTAGAATCCACACTATCATTTCATGTAGATTAAAGATTATTACATTACGGTTTTTCACTTGTCATCTATTACAATTTCATACATCATCAATTTAACAACATACATTCAGTGGTTCAATATGTAATTAAACGAATCCTACGTGTCAATAAATTCAACAGTTAAAGGGGTCATATTATACAAATGTCAGTTAATCAAATTTAACATTTAATTATCCTATATCAAGTTCAATTTCATACTATTTATCATTTTAACATTAACAATTTAACGTCCAATATAAACATCAACAATCAATCAATTTCAGCCAAACTGTATTATCATTGCATAAATAATTAACAGATAATGATGTCAGATGTCACAGGTGAACTGATACAGGTAATAGCATATATAACAGTGTCATTAACTAATAGCAGCATATTTCAATTGTCGTTTCAATTGAAATCAAATCTAATAAATAAAAGAACGTTAATCGTGAGTGATTGCTCACCTTTCGAGGCTAGAGAGATTTTGATGACGAAACTAGTTACGAATCCAAGCACGAGTTTCGACGTAAAGTACGATGGACAAGAGTTCGACGGGCAAGCTGATAAAAGAATTACGAAGTCAAATCAAACAGAATCGATGAAGATAAAGGTATAAGTTAACTGATATATAACTATATCTAACTATATAGATATATTTAAATATATACGAAATTCAAACATATACTAAATTATAAATATGTACTAATAATTCTTATAATATATTTCTTCAAAATGTCATATACGCTATTTCAAAAAAATAACATGACTCATCTAGAAAAATGTTGTGACACCATGTATACCTGTATATAAAACTATATATATAAAGACGTGCGCATACTTGTACTAATATGAACTTATACCTTATGCAAATCTAATAAAACCCATATGAGCAGGAGCCATTATACACACTTATATATGTAATATATTAAAATCACTATACTGTAACCTTCCCATACATAAAAGCAACCAGTTCTTAAAATAAATATATAACCTTGTACTTTTTTTCACAGCAACCAGAAAACAAGACTACTATTTATATATAAAACAACAACCCACGTCACAAAACAAAGATTCATTTCATATACTTTGTAAACATATATAGGCTACCCTTATATAGATAAGAATCACGCTCGATTTTGTATAGACACATAAAGTATATAAATAACTATCCATAATCGAAATCTATAAACTGATATGTAACCAAACTCAAAACATGTATATATATAAACAAGTTAACATACAATCTACTATATAAATAACTACAATTCCTATATATATATATACTTATATAAAAATGCGAAATACTCACATATATGGTATATCTTTAAAATTTATATTTAAAATAAGATTAATATAAACTTACTTGGCTATAATATATACATAGTAAACTTAAACAAAACCTTATATACGGTAATATAGCTTGTATAGACTAACATAATATGCATATTAACTAAGACATATATGATACAAACTGACACACGTATTTAAACAGAGCTTTCTTTGTGTTTTTTTTATAGAGAAGTCAGAGAATGTACTTTATATAATACATATACTTTTTATTTCCCTTTTTAGAACAGAACAACAGTATGTAACTTTATAATATACATGATACTTTTTATATATACAAAAAGAAAGAGGGTGCTAGCTGGACAAATATCAAATACCAATTATAATATACATATTTAAGATATCAAATATAGATTATAATACATACATATACATGGTTGGAGAAAGTGAGGCTGGAACCAGAGCAAGCAGTGATGAACAGAGGTGGAAGGCCTGGAAGGCTGTTGGCGAAGCTACGATGCTCGGCCAGGTGGAGCAGAGGCCAAGGATTTGTTGTGAAGTGATGGTCGCGTGATCATACGAAGAGGCGGGTTTCTTGGTTTTTAGTGGAGAGTTTGGAAGGTCAAGTTGTGGTGGAGGGTTGTTGTGTGATTGCTCGACAAAGAAGGAGGGGAGACTCGACAGAGAGGGAGGAGAGTATGGCGGATGAAGGCGAAGCTGCAGTGGGATGGCCTTGGAAAGCAAGGTGGCTGTCAGGTCATGCAAGGTGTCTACTGTGGCGGCAAAGGCGCATGGCAAAAAGAACAATGGTGTGTGGGCTGCTCGGTTTAGGTGAGTGATGGTACATGGTGGAGAGCCGTGGGTCGAAGGGTTTGGGAAGGCGGCACGAGCAAGGAGGAGGGGCGGATCCGGTTGGCTAACGTGGCGCAGGTCGAGGGAATGGGACGCGGCTGTGCTCAAGGTAAAGGCATGGTCGAGCACTGAACGTGGCGAAGGTTTTCTCGGAGGTGATAGGTTGCAAGTGATAAACATGAGCTAGCTTCAGGCACAAAATATAACATATGCTCTACATTTTATATATTTTTTTCTTTCTTTTCTTTTCGAATGAAGCAGACAGCAAAAGTGAAAGGGGTAGAAAGAAATGGAGAGAGGAAGGGAAGAAGAAGCCCACTGTTTCACCCAAATATAAACATAACTTTATATATATTATCATTCCTTCTTATTATCAAATGAAACGTCAGAGCAAAAGTGGGTAATTGAGACAATAAATGTGAATAAATGTGTCTGAGAAATATATGAACAGTGGGAATACAAATTAAAGATGAAAGGCCAAACAACTTTATAACCAAAACAAATGGAAAAGTGTAAAGCCACGAATTAAATTCAGGAGTTATCACTAACAATGACTGAAGATTCCAGCCAGTTAGATGAGTGAAAGGTCACAGAAATTCAAAAGCCAAAATTTCGGAACCGATACGGTTGACCGTTTCATCGATTCACCGCGTACCGGACTCTGAACTACACAAATGAATATATGGTTGAGATCAGCACGACGAGACGATCAAAACGGTATATGGATATCAGTGGTACGATTGAATTATAAAAATTCGAATTTTTCTACTACGGAAAATGCAAGAAAAACACTGAAAAATAAGATCGACGGAGCCAAAGATGTCCGAATTTGGAAAAACGACAAACTGACATCTTGCTCAAAAGATGTTTTAGAATTTTTCTATGTAAAAATATTTTGGTTTTGAAAATATTTTGTTTTCAACGCTTTTTAACTGATTAAATTGAAGTGAATTTACGCGCGAAATAAACTTTCATATTTTCGGACGAAAATTTACCAGTTGCTATGTTTAACTAGACGTATACCAAATATCAAATTTATATTTCAAAATTTTATCGTTTAAAATTTCGAAAAATTTCAACTAATTACGTTATTAAAACAGTTGAAATTTACGGGTCGTTACAGACATTGTCATTGACACTCCACTTTTAGATACGAGAAGGTCATTTTTTTAATAAATTTTTTTTACTATGAGGGGCACTATTAAAAACAACCCCTCATAAAATTATATTGTAAGTTGACCAATGAGCCCTTTTATTTTTGTACCCTAATTCCTGTAATCTCCACTAATATCCTTCTTTAATTTATAATCCTTATCAATAATCAAATAATCAATGCAGCAATCAAACACAAATTAAATTCCTCCAAACAGAAAGAAAGTAGATTAATTCTAACCGAAGAAAGTATACGTAAAGTAGATTTTGTTCAACAAATCAATTAGTTTTTAAATCTATTGGGTTTTAGGCATAGGGTTTAATGTGTTTGATGACATGGAACCATGATTATCTTTATAATGGGTATTTTGATCACTTTCTCTATCAACTTTGGATTTGGAAACTTGTAGCATGCGGTGTTTTTAGTTCAAACCATAATTAGCTAAAGTTAAATGAGATAGAGGGAGGAAGAAAGGTAAAAGCTAAATTGGGGTAAAAATGATGGGTAGAATAGTTAATAGTAAGTATATTTAACCAAGTGTGTATACCTCTCGTAGTAGTTTTATTTTTAGTGGAGTGAAAATAAAAAATGACCCCCACGTATCCAAAAGTGTAGTGTCAATAACAATACCCTTCTGCTTTTTCTATTAAACTTGGACTCGAGTTTCACCTCATCCTTCTCCACCTTTTTCTTACTATTACTTTTTTTCTTCTTCTTTGTTTTTAATTATGGTACAATATCTTGAAACTTAACTTGACTAATCGACTTCCACCAATCTTCGATATGGGTAGCACGTAGTGCTTTACCTATACAACTTCTATCAACTGCTGTCCTCGTCAAACTTCCAATACATAAATCAACATAATTAGTACAATTTGTGCTATAACTATCAATGCTTAAATTTCCCATAATTGCTATATATTCCTTCACCAACTTCGTTAAGAATTTATTCCACGTCATAATCTGAAAACGAAACGGGCTCTATATATTCGGTGTAATATTTCTCATTTGAGCTAGCCGGTTTAATTTCAAACCGACACAAAGGTTTATGATGACAAGGATATGAGTCTTCAATAAGTAAGCAAACTTCACTAAGCACCGAGTAAGGCGACAAAGAAGAAAATGGTTTTGAATATTTAGTGAATTTGTGTAGATTTTTTGAGTAAAATACGGTAGGGTTTATAGTAAAAAGATGCTGCAGCTTCTGAATATGACTTTTTTAAAGTAAAGCATGTTTGGAGTGGCTTTAGTAGGTTGAAAGTAAAAATTGAAAAGGAAAAACAACAATAATTTGTCGTTTATAACGTAGGCTATTTATATTCATATTCAATAATTTTCTTTTCACACCCCTCTAAATTTTCCAAATTCATCTTCATATTTACATTTACATTATATCATTTCTTCTTTCCCGTCTGACCCATATAAAATCTTACCATTATCCTACATAAGTTCCCCAAAATTCAAACATTTATTGTATTAAACCACAAGAATACATAATTGAAGGATTTAGAATTTCGATCATTGTTTGACTCCCAACTTTTCCAAATATGAACCCACGACGATTAAAGTTTTAATTCATCTACAAAAACACAAAAAACTAGTCAAGGACCATTAGCTCAAGTGAAAACTAGTATAATACTGTAGGGTAAGGTCCAAGAAGTCCATATATTCGAACGTTGAGACACCAAAATGAGTGCCCTGTTTGCATCCACTCTTATTATTAAAATACAAAAAAATGGATACTATAATGAGTGAATTAGCATACAAACCCAAAGAAATAATTTTTAGATGAAATGATGAACGTAGATTAAAGATGTTCGTTTAATTTGTTTGTGTAAACGATAGATTTGAGAGATTTTAGAGTTATGAAATAAAGGTATGAAGTAAGGAAATAAAGAGATGTTTTGTAGGATGATAGGCAATTGCATTGGGTGTAGAATGATGAAAGATGAGTTTTTAGAAGTGAATTTATAGAGCAAGGAAGGAGAATACTTGACTATGAAATGGTATTAATATATAACATAAAGATTGTAGCTAATTCATTGATTGGAATAATGCCATAATAAAACCAATGTATATAAATATAAAAGCATAAATATATATCTGAGCCGAGGGTGGTTCCAGATGTTGAGAATCTCGTAACATTGTTATATGATAACAATGTCATGGCATAGTTCGTAATAGAATTTAGAGCTTACTAGAAGTCGAGAGACATACTCCAAATTGTTCCACATGTTAAAGGTAGTTTATTAGTGTCAGAGAGAGTTAATCGACAAAGTAGATGATTAAAACATAATAGCATACTCGTTCACTAAGGGACTGACCGAATTGTTTTTCAGAAAATTGATTAGAGAAGTTGGAATAAGATTCTATAATTGACCCCAAGTGCAAGTGGGAAATTGATAAAGTTAAGGGTATGCCCTAGGGGCAATTATGTAATTCGTTACATATATCTAATTCGATAACCAATCTTGTTCGAAATCTAAGGTATTTTTCTTTCTATTATATACTTGATAAAATGTGATTATATTAATTAATTAATTTAATTAAAATTATATTTAATAGAGAATGCATAAATGGTATATTTTGTGATAGTAGTTACAAAGTGTTGTAACAGTGAGTAATTTATCACAATGAATGTAAATATACCGTTTTAAATGTTCCTAGTCAAGATGCATTGAGACTAGATATTGATGTATCCATTGAGACTAGAATATGTAATGCTCTTCAAATGTTGCATAGTATATTACTCATAACTGTTAGGGGGCACCTAGGAGTTATGTACTAATAGTTATTAGATAACTATGGAATCACTCACCCAATAGTTTTCTATTAGTTAATATAACCAAGGTCAAACAGAAAATATTGATGTGACTGATTTACACAGTTCTCTCGACTTGAGAATACTATGGATTTCAATATGAAAGCTCCGCTTTTGCTATAGAAAATCATGGCATAGCGTCCATCGAGTGACTGTAGTTGGGTCGAGTGGAAGTATTGGAAGTGAAGCAGTATTCAAGATAGGCTTCGACTTCTCAGTTATATGGGGTTAGTATCATAGTCAACTCAATTCAATTTAAAGTCAAAGTCTCTAGTTAGAGTATTGAGGTTAATAATAATTGTTATTATTGAACCAAGGACTTTGTGTTTGGACTATATAAAGTTGAATACAAACAATATTGGAATTTTGTCCATTCCCAAATTTCATAAGTCCAAAGTGATATAGTTTTGATGAGGATAATTGGTATAAATCACAACCGGGTAATGCTTATTAAACTAAAGTTAAAGTTTACCGAAACCAAGTAAATGATAAATTTAGCCATAATGTCACACCATCTGCTCACTGATGTGTGAACGTAAACATTTGAATAGTTTGATGTTAATCGCTAACCAAATTTACACCCAAGAGTCACAAAACCCAAATGATGAATTCTCTTTAGACCAAACAATTTAATTAAATTTTAATTGTTATAAATTAATTAATATTTATGAAATATTAATATGAAATTTGAAATTGATTTGAGAAATAAAAATTATTGTATATATTTATAATAGTTATAAATATATCGATCGATATAAGATATCGATAATAGCTTAAATTAAATATAATTGTATATATATAATTTGGGTTAAATGGGCTCACAACCCATGATATTTAGAGGTACAAGTTGGCTGCTATGGCAAGGGGAAGGGCCATGTAGATGTATGGATTTGGTTTACAGTTATATGGTTCAGATTAAGGGAGAATATGAGATATTTCCCGTTTCCACTCTTATCTCCCATTATATATACTTTTCTCCAAACCTAATTCATTGCTCTTCTTTTAACTGCTACTTTCTTCCTTTTGCTGGCCAAAACTCATCTCCCAAATAGCTCTCAAAATCTCAAATCCAAATCAAATAAAAAATGAAACTATTCAATAGTGAAAGGTCGACGATTCTAGATTAGCAATCTGATGGACCGAGAGATATTCAGAGAAGGGAATTCATCGTTTCAACGTGGACTCAAAGGTATCTATAGAGATAGTGTTTATTCATATTATAGATTTAATATCATGTTTATAATCTGATAATTGCGCACTTTTGAATTCACATGTGTATAATATTGTTACAAAATTAGTTAGGTGAGATTTTTATATGTAAATATGGTTGTCACAATCAGATTGGTTATATACATAATATATGATGTTTATATTCATAATTTAATTATATAATCAGTTATTATATGTTAAGAAAATTTTATTTTAATTTTATGTTAATACATACATACATACATATGTATCTTTACTACCAATAAAGAGAATTCATTGAATAGATTTACTCAGTGTCTTTTTGAAATTCCAAATATACCCTTTTACATCTCATAGAGAAATAGTATTCAAATATGGGGATATAGCATGTTAATTTCTAACTACAACCGTTAGTCACCATAGAGAACTACAATATGCGTTCACAAGATGAAGTATCCGAGTGTACTATATTGTCTGTAATTTAGGTGGGAGTTCATCAGTCGAATTTTTGTCAGATTCCAAGTTAGTATAAAGAAGTTATTGCAGTCTGAACAAAAAAAGTAGCAGCTTCTGCACTAGGCGGAGTTTAAATATAGGGATGTGGTAGTCTATTATTTTCTAAGTACAACTGTCAGTCCCCATAGAGAACTACCGTGTGCGTTCACAATATAAAGTATCCGAGTGTTCCATACTGTCCGTAATTTAGGTAGGAGTTGATCGGTCAAAGTCTCACCGGATTCCGAATTATTATGAAGAAGTTATTGCAGTCTGAACAAAAAAATAGCGGCTTCTACACTAGGCGGAGTTCAAATATGAGGATGTGGTAGCATGTTATTTTCTAAGTAAACTGTCAGTACCCATGGAGAACTACGGTGTGCTTTCACAAGATGAAGTATCCGAGTGTACCATATTGTCTGTAATTTAGGTGGGAGTTCATCGGTCGAAGTATCGCCTAATTCCGAGTTAGTATGAAGAAGTTATTGCAATCTGAACAAAAAAATAGCGGCTTCTGCACTAGGCGGAGTTCAAATATGAGGATGTGGTAGCCATTTATTTTCCAAGTAAACTGCCAGTCCCCATGGAGAACTACGATGTGCATTCATAAGATGAAGTATCCGAGTGTTCTATATTATCCGTAATTTAGGTGGGAGTTTATCGGTCGAAGTCGCACCAGATTCCGAGTTAGTATGAAGAAGTTAGTGCAGTCTGAACAAAAAAATAGCGGCTTTTGCACTAGACAGAGTTAAAATATGGGGATTTGGTAGCCTGTTATTTTCCAAGTACAACTGTCAGTCCCCATGGAGAACTATAGTGTGCATAAAAAATGAAGTATCTGAGTGTTCCATACTGTCCGTAATTTAGGTGGGAGTTAATCGGTCGAAGTCTCACCGGGTTCCGAATTAATATGAAGAAGTAATTGCAGTCTTAACAAAAAAATAGTGGCTTTTGCACTAGTGGAGTTCAAATATGGGGATGTGGTAGCCTGTTATTTTCTAAGTACAACTGTCAGTCCCCAAGGAGAACTGCAGTGTGCATCCACAAGATGAAGCATCCGAGTGTTCCATATTGTCCGTAATTTAGGTGGGAGTTAATCGGTCGAAGTCTCGTTGAATTCCGAATTAGTATGAAGAAGTATTGCAATCTGAACAAAAAAATAGCGGCTTCTGCACTAGATGGAGTTCAAAATGGGGATGTGGTAGCATGTTGTTTTCTAATTAAACTGTCAGTCCACATGGAGAACTACAGTGTGCGTTCACAAGATGAAGCATCCGAGTGTACCATATTGTCCGTAATTTAGGTAGGATTTCATCGGTCGAAGTTTTTCCTGATTCTGAGTTAGTATGAATAAGTTATTGCAGTCTGAAGAAGAAAAAAGCGGCTTCTGCCTAGGCGGAGTTCAAATATGAGGATGTAGCCTATTATTTTCTAAGCGCAACTATTAATCACCATGGAGAGCGTTGAAGTGGGGATATAGCCTGTTATTTTCTAAGTACAACTGTTAGTCACCATGGAGAACTACAATGTGCGTTCACAAGATGAAGTATCCAACTGTACCGTATTGTCCGTAGTTTAGGTGGGAGTTCATCGATCGAAGTATCGCCTAATTCTGAGTTAGTATGAAGAAGTTATTGCAGTCTGAACAAAAAATATAGCGGCTTCTGCACTAGGCGGACTTCAAATATGGGGATGTGGTAGCTTGTTATTTTCTAAGTACAACTGTCAGTCCTTATGGAGAACTACAGTGTGCGTTCACAAGATGAAGTATCCGAGTGTTCCATTCGGTCCGTAATTTAGGTGGGAGTTAATCGGTCAAAGTCTCGCCAGATTCTGAATTAGCATGAAGAAGTTATTGTAGTCTGAACAAAAAAATAGTGGCTTCTACACTAGGCGGAGTCCAAATATGAGGATGTGGTAGCATATTATTTTCTAAGTAAAATGTCAGTCCCCATGGAGAACTACGGTGTGCGTTCACAAGATGAAGTATCCAAGTGTACCATGTTGTCTGTAATTTAGGTGGGAGTTCATCGGTCGAAGTATCGCTTAATTCGAGTTAGTATGAAAAAGTTATTGCAGTCTAGACAAAAAAATAGCGGCTTCTGCACTAGGCGGAGTTCAAATATGAGGATGTGGTAGCCTTTTATTTTCTAAGTACAGCTGTCAGTCCCCATGGATAACTACAGTGTGCGTTCATAGGATGAAGTATCCGAGTGTTCCATATTGTTTGTAATTTAGGTGGGAGTTAATCAGTCGAAGTCTCGCCAGATTCCAAATTAGTATGAAGAAGTTATTGCAGTTTGAACAAAAAAAATAGCGGCTTCTGCACTAGGCGGATATAGGGATGTGGTAGCCTGTTATTTTCTAAGTACAACTGTCAGTTCCCATGAAGAACTATAGTGTTCGTTCACAAGATGAAGTATCCGAGTGTTCCATATTGTCCGTTATTTAGATGGGAGTTAATCGGTCGAAGTCTCGCCTGATTCCGAATTAGTATGAAGAAGTTATTGCAGTTTGAACCAAAAAAAATAGCGGCTTCTGCCTAGGCGGAGTTCAAATATGAGGATGTAGCATATTATTTTCTAAGTACAACTATTAGTCACCATGATGAACTACAGTGAGCGTTCGAGTGGGGATATGGCCTGTTATTTTCTAAGTACAACTATTAATTTCCATGGAGAACTACGGTAAACGTTCATAAGCTGAAGTATCCGAGTGTTATATATTGTCCGTAATTTAGGTGGGAGTCCATCGGTCATAGTTTTGCCCGATTCCGAGTTAGTATGAAGAATTTATTGCAGTATGAACAAAAAATAGCGGCTTCTACTTAGGTGGAGTTCAAATACGAGGATGTAGCCAGTTATTTTCTAAGTACAACTATTAATTACCATGAAGAACTATGGTATACGTTCAGTAGATGAAATATCCGAGTGTTGCTTATCGTTTGTAATTTAGATGGGCATCCATCGGTCGAAGTCTCGCCTGATTTCGAGTTAGTATGAACAAGTTATTGCAGTATGAACAAAAAAAATAGCGGCTTCTGCCCAGGCGGAGTTCAAATATGGGGATGCTACTATCAAATCTACTTTCACAGGTACAACTAAAAATGCATGCACGTTGTGATTAAATGCGGGCCCACCCGGGCATGCATATCTACTCGTACATATAATATTAATATGTGCATAAATACATATAAACTATTGATATAAATGTATATATGATTATATATCATATAATATTGGTTCTAATTTTGTTCATGCTTGCTAATGTTTATTATGAATTATCAGTATCAAAAAATTAATTTTTTTATATAATTATATATTTATAGTCAATATTCAATGAATACTTGATATGATAAATTCATATAAAATAACTAATGTTTCTAAAATTTAAATTAATAATTCTTAGAATTACTACATCACATCAGAAGCATTTCGAATTTTTTAATATCATTATTCATTTTTAATATTTAATTTAAATTTCGGCTAGATATAGATTATTTAATTAAAAATAATATATATTTTTTCAAAAGAAATATCAAAATTTTTCGTAACCCCTATGTTATAATCCTATATTTTTTGAAATTTTAAAATTCGAATGTTTCATCATATAATTATTTTTATTAATTATTTATGGCCGAAACTATTAAATGACTTATAGAAAATATATTTTAATATATTAAAACCTGAGTTGGTTTCGAACTGGAAAACTTCAAATTTATTATATATATATATTATTTATGTATGTATTAAATCATGAAATAATTTATCGTTAAATTATATATTTATTATATATATATATATTATCAGTTTGTATTTCGTGTAAAATTAAAAAAAATTGTGTGTGTATATATATTCTTATATATGTTTATACATTCATTTAACTATATACATATACATAAACATTTTTAAGGTAATATTATATATATATAAAATAGGAAAATAGGAACGGGGAAGAAGTTGCACAAAAATTTATTCTTAAGGACAACAGGTTTGCTTTTTAGTCTGAACGACACTTTTTAGTGTAAACAGAAAATGATAGTTACAACTATCATTCTATGATTTACACTAAAATGTGTCCTTTAGCCTAAAAAACAAACTTCTTGTCTCTGAAACTAAATTTTTCTCCAACTTTTTCCCTAAGCCTAAAAACTCCTATATAAAAATATATGTGTGTGTGTATATCAACATATGTATGTATATATATATATATGATTGTGTATGTTGTGATATTTTAATAATGAAAACAGACTTATGACACACACACACGCATATATATATATATGTATGTATGTATGTATGTATGTATGTATGTATGTATGTAAGTATTTATGTATAATATTTGGAATTTTTAATTATCTTATATATAAAGCATACTTGGTCAAACCAAGTAAAAGTGAAGCATTTTTCATAGTTCCTAAATTACCCATCATTTATATTACTAAGGATATTAGATAGTGGAGCCCTTTTCGTCATATTCCTTCACACGTTTGATGATCAGTTCACGTGTGCCCATAATTCAGGTCACTTCCCCCTATTTTATGTTCTTCTCCCCTATTTTTTCCACACTCTACAAACCAATTCGATCCACCTTCCAATTTTGTGTTGAATCTTCAATATGCGGAAGGTTGGTTTTGAACTGGCAAGGACTAGAACTACAATACAAAAGATTAGCTTCTCCTCTCTTCTTCCTTCACGTAAGCATCTTTTCGCATTATTGTTTACAGAATTTGTCCTTTTCCTTCAATTATTTTAACGTTTTCTTTTCTGATGGTGCTAGGGATTCGGTTGAGGAATTTGAAATTAGGGTGATAAGTGCTGATAACGACTTGGGTAAATTTCATACTACTCTTTTAAAGGTTTAATTTTATTCTAAATGAAAATGGTTGTCAATTTAAACTGGAATTTATGTTTCAATGGATTAATTCGACAATTAATTATGCAGCAAACCATGTTTGGGATTCGTTTGTAGCAAAAGCAAAGATAGAAGTTTGTGCTTTATAACAACAAATATGGTTGGTTAAGTTTCAATCTCCTGCTCTATATTTGTCAGATGATGGACTACAAACATGGAATCTGAAGACTACATCAGAAAAAAGGTCTTTTTGAACAACCCTTTTTTGTTATTTTTTAATAATTTGATGACGGTAGTCATTCAAAACCTTGGCTACTTTGGTTAGCATGAGTTAGTTGATAGCCTTTAAAGTCTGCAATTTGATTTTTCCTGTAGTGCAACATCATTAGTTGAGCTGAAGACAAAAATAAGATAGTTTCATCTTATTATTTAAAATATGAGAATGAATTTTAGTAAATCGAATAGGTTGAAATACACTGATTGATAAAAATGTAGATTTTTGATCTGATGGTTAAGTCGTGCTTTAGTTTCCGACCAAAGCAGATGAATACCTTTCGTAATAATTAACCAGGGAATGTTTAGACTGACAGCAAAACCAGCTAAAGTAGAGAAATATTTGTCCAAATTCATTATTATACGTCACTGTAACCATAAACCCAAACATGCATTAGAAAGTTACAAATTTGTTTCAGATGAGTTTATAGTTTATATTTTTTTGTTTTCTTATTGTGATGTCCTTAATAATCTATAGTTTCATATAGTAAACGTGACCATGTTTGGCGGGCAAGGATAAGGTCGAGATCTGTAAGTAAGAGAAGGATAAGTGAGTGCAAATGCATTCAACAATTTGGTTAGACTCATCATATGAATGTAATTACACTAAATATGTACAATTTATGTTCACTCTTATACTTAATTATTGTCTTTGTACTATAATAATCATGTTAATCATATGTGTTATATGGGTTTCTATTTCCACTAGCTATATAATGATATCACTGCATGTTTACAAGAATTGGCAAAAAATTAATTTAAATAGCACACAAACTTCAATATATATAAATATATGATTGTTCATCTACAAAAACTCAAGCAGAAGTCTTGCAATGGCTATGATGTCATTATGCTCCCTTGATGGCTTTGTTATGTATATTGTTTTAGAAAGGAAAAGCGCTCTTAAAGTGGTATTGTAAGTCTTATATCGGATAGCGATTCATCTACTATTAATGGTATAATATTTACATACCAACCTCTCCTTTTTCTGGAATAATATGTTTACATCCAGATCAAATTAGATGAATTTGTGAATTAGTTTCCTAGACTTAAGTATATCAATAGAATTCATCTATTATACCAACTGACTATCGGTGATGTCCATCAAAATAAATTAAGAGATTTGATATCATATAAGGAACTATGGTATGACTTTATGGATCCTTTTTTGTGGTAAATTTAATTGTTTGCATTGGTCCCAAGACTACTGTTATTTTTTTCTAATATTTACTGACATTTAAATCACTTAGTTTTAGGTAATGTTGTTTAGGAGTTTAATTTTTGAAACAAAATTTATGTAATTCAAGTATTTCCTGTTAGCTAACCAACCTTCAAATTCCCTAGTCATTTTGCAGTCACTAAATCAAGGCACATATCAATTGCAATTTTTTGAATCTGAGTCATGCTTTGAAGTTGAAGCTCTGCTTTTAGGTATGTTAAATACTGATATTCTTTCTTAGTTAATTAAACAACTACTATCATTTATTGTTTTAATGGATATTATAATATTTGTATTTTATTCTCATGTTTGCTTCTTTTCTTCAACCATATAATAAGAAGAAGCTCTTTCTATATAGTTCCGTGTTTGTAAACATAAAAAAATTTACTTAATTTTACTAAAATATTATGATTAATGCAGATAAAAATGTAGTTTGTAAGGTTGTAGTTACTCATATGTAAGCATATTAGACAGGAAAAATTTTCATCTTTTCCAGGATATTGTTTTTACCGATACGTATCAAGAAGAAGAGTTAGCAAACCACATGATGAGGTAGAGTTAACAAGACTAACCGAGTTGCAAGAGCAATAGAAACTTGAACAAAGCTGAAGATATTTTAGGAGATGGCATATTATAGGAAGGCATAAGCAAACAACTCTGAATTCAATAGTAGGTGGAGCTAAAGCACTTCAGTGGAAGCTTTATTATTTGTAGGCAAGAGATAAATGTAGTGTGTTATTTTAGCCTTTAAATTTAAAGCATATCTAAAGAAAAACATATTAATGTTTCATTTGTATGCTGCAACCTGCAATATTTTTCGAATCAATATTATAATTTGTTGATATATTCATTATTGATATTTCCATCTTACGTTTACCCCTCACATGTGTTATGTTTAGTATAAGATGCAACTTTCATCAAAATAATGATGTATAAGTTCAAGCCGAGGAGAAGAATTATCATTTTTTGAACATCCTAGGTTATTAATTAAGACATAATTTCCATAGTATCGCCTTTTTCACTTTTGATCGGTAGAATAAATGATAATAGTGTGCTAATTTGAATTTGTCTCTTTGTGGGATTCTTATCCCTTTATTTTAGGGAATCTATACATTAAAATTTTGATCATGTATAACTACAAACAACTTCTTCTCACCAATATTTGGTCTTTCCAACTATAAACATTATACCGTTATACATCATTGAAATAATACCAAAGAAACATAAAATTTTCTAAGTCTCCGCTGTTGATATTATCGGTAGATTTTTACAAAGTCTCGAACAATCAAACTGAATTAAATAAACGATAAGGAACTGGATACAAAGACTTGGAGAATATCATGAGATGATAAAGTGGAACTCTACAAAAGACATAGCTAAAAATCAACAAGGACGCACAACTCGGCCCCTTCAAGTTGACACCGAGTTGAGATGTTACAAGGACAAGTTAATAAGCACTATAAAGAATGGAAAGCAAAAGGAGATAAAGACAAAAGTTGACTAAAAAGAGTCAACCTGGCACCGAGTTGAGCCCCACAAGTTAGTATTGAGTTATAACTGAGAGTAGGTTTTGACCCACGATCTTTTTACCCTAACTTCATGATGACTTGGAGAGCGTATGTGACGCCCCACCTCTATACTCACGCTAGTCAAGAACAGTACTAAGTAATGTTGTCGACTAGCATGAAGAATAAGGCCGTTGAGGAGCGACCATCTGTGTAATTGCTTTGGGCGAATACCGATATGTCGGATAAAATAACTTACATTTCATTTCAAGAGGAAATCCAACATATCAAATACAAACTCGAAGCTACCACACAGTGGCTATGAGGCCTTCGGAAACAAATATAGAAATAAACATAACACAAATCAATCACAGACATTCATATCACAAAGGCAGAAACAGATATGAATATAACACATAAAAGTGTGATCAAAGTAGTGGTCAAATAAGATCCAGAATATCACAAAAGAATAGATACAAGTGCTAGACAAAAGAATATGTATACATCAAGGAGTCTCTATCTCAAATGTATAACAACAAAAACCACCAATCTAATGTAGTTAGACAAAAGTCAGAAGATGATCCCAGATAAGGAGTCAAGCAGAAGCACCTGTAACATCTCGGTCTGACCCGAGTATTATTTAATAAGAAAATAATAAACGGATCAGTATAGCTATAATTATCATTAAAGAAATGAGATATAAGCAGAGATATAATAAGAACGTATGATAACAATAATGTCATACTAGGACAAATATACTTTAAACAACAACAAAATCATACAATATCTCAAGAATCTCAAAGGACCATAAAGAATATCATATTCTTAATTTTATTCACCAAACTACAAATATTGACAAACATATTAATGCCAATCGCAAAAGTTGGTGAAACACAAATTCTTGAAATCATCAATTAGAAATCCAGAAATCACAAAAGGGGGAGGCCTATCACAAACGGGAGCATGAAAACTCACCAACAAATTTATCACAAACGGAACGTTATTCCATGGTTGCTAACCATAAATTTTGAGCCGAAGCTCCATAAACGGCCCGAAGACCACGGGTCGCTACCCCGCCAAATTTGAACCGAAGTTCCACAAACGGGGATTGTAATCCCCACACAAACAAATAGACATCGCACATCGCTAGTCTAAATCACAAAATGATCACATCGATCAATAAAAAGTTTCGATTACACTAAGCTAGTAAATATATGAGTTTAGCTTCATGTCCCATAACCACTAGCTTAACTTAAATATTTACGAACAAATTGTAGATTCCCACTCGAAAATTGTCACAATAATTTCAATCGAACAAGTCCAAAAATTAACCGCGAAGTAAACGCAAGCGTTTCATACCACTTGTTTTGCTAAGCCGTTTAATTATTAGATTTTCTCGTACGAATGAGGTAAAGGTTTGTATATACTAATAGATTAGAAAACGGTTTTATAAACGGGCTTTGTATTAAAAATAGAGCTGAAATCATCTTTGTAAAAGTGTTTGGATATTTACTACTAGTATAGAAACCTTTGTATTTAGAAGTGACAAATCACAAAATGATTGTAGAAACAATCAATCACAAAAATCCACATTCGAAGACGTGAATCAAACCCAAAGAAATCGATACCAAATCCATCAAAATGGATATTCCCAAAAATCCAAAGAGAGAAGTCATCAAAGTCGATAATAAATGATAACGACAAATTGGATAATCACGAATCGATAAAAATTGGAATCCCACACAAAATAGGCAAATTGGGCTGAGACAAGCAGATTCAGACGTCTGAAATGAATAATTCAGACGTCTGAACCTGAAGCTCTGGGCAATATTTTGCCTAGGCCAATAATGGCCAAATCATATCGGAAGCGATCGGATGAGTGACAATTGCTAGGGGTTGACGCCAAACGACTACCCAACCCCAAAGACTCACCAATACTCTCCGACAAACATGTCCAAACATCCATATAAGGATTTTCTTAGATTTTGATTCAAAAACGCCAAAATTGGAATATTCATCAAACCAATTCAATTCAATAGCAAATGGACAAGAAATAGATGTTAGGAATTAATACCTAACACTATCAAAGACATAGACGTAGATGTGAGTTCAAAAACTCACCTTTTAAACCCAAACACAAATGATAAGCTCTAGAACAAGCAATTTGTTAATCTCTCTTCAACAATCCCTCAAGAACTTCAATCTATAATCAAAGATGAAGTTTTCACAAAGTTAAGATATTAGGAATTTCTGAGAATTTGAAGAGGGATTGAGATGGAGAAGATGAAGAGGATGCTTACCTAAGCTTTTCCTTGATTTCTAGCTTGAAGTTGATAATTCCTAAGAGAATTAGGGCTTAGGAATTTCTAATTTCTTTTCTCTTCCCACATTTTTCTTTTATCTTGAGTGTTAGGAAATAATAGAGTGAATGAAGAAAAGTTGGATGAAAGGTTAGGTTATTAGAAGGTTGATGGGTTGAAACCCAAACCCAAAGCCCTAGTTGAAAACTTCGAAATTTTATCCAACTCAAAACATATCGATGTTTATACTTATAAAAGTTGTAAACGCCATTTCAAACTCAATGGAATTGGTCTCGAGTCTAAATTGTTGAATCTCAATTTCAATCTTCATTCAAACGTCTGAAATTTCCAATTCAGACGTCTGAATCTGGAAAAACAGATGTTGTCTAGTACAATATTCAGACGTCAGAATCATCCATTTCAGACGTCCGAAAATGGCAATTTTAGCCTATTTCCTTTCTGGATTGACTCGAACAATTTCAGACGTCTGAACGAACCATTTCAGACATCTAAATATGTGTTTGAAGGTGTTTTCAAATAGCCACTTCCAAATAACACTATCCACATAGACTTTTCACTAATTCGACTGTTCTTCTACGAATAGTGACTTTTTCGGACTAAAATCCGACTAACGATGCTATATTTAAATTAAACATTTAAATATACGAATCGTAAAATATGCGAGCTATTACAGCGTAGCTGAGAATTTTTGGTGATTTTAATGGCGGATTCTTCTGTAAAAAGACGAGGAGATGCACTTCAAAGAAGAAATTTTTTCTGAACACGGAATGAATGACGAGTTAGAGAAATTCGCTTCTGAATTAAAAGTTGTATACCTCATACCCGAGCTGTAAAATATACTTTGTACAAGCAAAGTAAGATCAACAGAAAACTATTAAGTGGATATAGACCGGAGTATTTGCCGAACCACTATAAAAATTATATGTTCTTTTATCTTTTTTAACCTCTTTTCTTTTGTCATTTTCATTGATTACTTGATTAGATGTTTGTGATACTTTTGGTTCAAATTTGTACGAAAAAAGATTACTATAGGGAAACGTCCATTTTTTTATATAAGGATTTTTAATATAATCATAAGTGGGTAAAACTTGCATAACACTGTTTTCTCCATTTCAATGATTTTTTCTAGATTTTTAAACAGTACTTTTATAAATTACACCAATAAGTTAATTATATTATAAACATATGAATTTTTTTCCACGTTTACTACTCACATAAAATTGTGGTTACATAAAACTATCTCTTATACAACGTTTTTAACTCCGCCATCTACATACTACCGATGTTGGTCTCAAGCCCAAGAAAAGAAGGAGAGAAAACGATTGGTACAAAGTCATTACAAATTCTTTTATAAGCTACCGTTGTTTATATCTACCTTGAAAAAAGCAGAGAGAACAAAAATTACATCAATCTAGGCCTTACAAATTGTCACAAAAATATTAATATAAAGCTAAATTCGACAAACGGTTAGTGTTTTATTATTGCATAAACTAACTTAGTCTCATTAGTGTTTCGATAAAAAGTTGATTTGTGAGTGTATATACATAAAAATATACAAAATTACATATACTTCAAATTCATATTGTAAAATCCAAGAAAGCTTACAAACGATGGTTTTCAATGTCAGTTACACATACGCACGTGCTGAAGTACTCATATGTATATGCACATATTTGGACAACAAATAGTACATATAAAATGAGTTAATGTGTCCGGTGCGATGCAATCTCAAAATCTATATACGGGCATGTTATACCCTTTACGGACTATTATATTACTCATGCACACACACACACATATATCAACTACCGAGCAATCGAATGTCGGAAAACCGAATTGTTATGGTTAAAAAGAAGAGGTAGAAGAAGACAGAAGAAAAATAAAGAAGAAGAAACAGAAACAATATCAGAATCTCACATTCGCAGCGAAACAATATATAATAGATGAATGAATAATCTTTTAAACAAAGAACTATTTCAGTTTATACATACATCAATCAGAGTCAATATACAACTCAATACAACAATGGACAGTTATATAAACTTGTCCTCATACATAATACACAGCGGAATAAATAAACAAGTATGGGAGTACGTCTCGCCATCCAGCTCATCTCCAAAGCTCCAGAATATCCAGAATATCCTGATAACATAACTCTAGGCTGCCCGTGTGGAAAATTATGGGCACCCAGAGTTTAGAAAGGGAACAATAAACTTCGAGTCAGTCATAGTGACTGGTGTGAGATCGTAATACAGTTATTTTCACAAAGAAAATAAAACAAATTCGCAATGCTTTTGGAAAATGAAACTACCATAAGGCCTCTCGCCACACACACAATGCAAACGCAGAATTGGAGGAAATTTCTCCTTATGATAGTCAAATATGCTTACTACGCAAAATCAGTTGATATTATTATTAATGTCTAGTGTGGAAAACATTTCGAAAGTATAATATCAATCTTAGTCAACATACAACCATTATTGTATGCCTACTATAGCTACCATCTAAACAGTGGTGACCACCATAAGTAAATGGCAGGATCTACAACTAAAACCGTACAGGGTTCGTATTGTTTCTTTGGATTTCCAACAAATGGTCAGGCAAAGGAACTTCCTTACACCGAAATGAAACGCCTCTGGAAAGACGCCCCGAGAACCTAACCGGATCTCTGCAAACACAAGGCCGACGTTACCTCACGCTGTACAGCTGTAACTAGGTAAAACACACAAGTATGCCATCCCCCGGTCGTTACCGACCTTTATCCGAAGATCCTCAACCACAAAGCAACAACCACAAAGTATAATAAATGTGCAGCATCAACATAGGTAAAATATTTGGGCTCCATACCATGGTATCACCTCTTATCCAGAAGGAAATGACATACCCTAGGGGCGCGACCCCTAACAACCTTGCCGCAACATTCCTGTTTCGACCATTACCGGGTTGTGAGGCTCGACGAAGTCTCGTCCACAAAGCTACGCTTTTTCACAAAGCCACGCTTTTCCACAAAGCCACGCTTTTTCACAAAGCCACGCTTTGATCAACAAATAATCAACAACACTTCGTATGCCACATTACCAAATTGGGAATGTATCACTAGTAACCATCAACTACATAACCTCTGAGCTCGTACGTCTCAGAGAAGGGAGTTAAGCTAAGAGAATAAATTCTTCACCACCAACAGAAATGTATTTGATAGAAACCAGCTTTACATCTCAAAGTGTAACGTCAGACACACATCCATACAAGTCCGTTCCGGGATTGAACAGAACCGAAGGCACTTCCAAAGAAGCCCTTGCAATCCGGGTATTCACTAATCACGCCTGGACTTCCCATTACAAGAAGAGTGATATAAATCTCTATACCGGAGCAACTCGGTGCAGAGACATTCGATAGGTTGTCTTTTCATTTTCACAAATACCCGGTCTTCACACCGGTCTTCAAATAATGTCCATTCTCGACGTATCACTATTCGGAATGGGTTATATGACACAAAGTCCTCTCCCGGCTTAACCGAATAATGAGCGTTTGTTTTAAAAACAAATCAAGTGCCATTTCAAAGGACAATATTGATAGTCGGTTATTTAACTATCAACAACATATCACAACAATCATCAGATTTAAATAATTTTTCCCACTGTGAATTTATTTATTTCTAGTATCCAACGATACCAAAAATACATTCGGCTAAATTATAGCCTTCAACACATTCAATCGTCAATATAATCATTAACATATTATTTATAATCATCACACATCATATAAAACAAATTCATATAACATATGAAACAAATTCATATAATTTGAGGAATCCAGTAGGATCCCTCCAACCTGTTTCCCTGCATCCACAGATGTTAGCACAATACCAATTCCACTTCGAGGTGGAATATCGCGGTATATGGGATTTATAAAATATCATCCGCTATTATGTGGCGCATAGGGTCTCATCCGCTATAATAATGCGGGAAATCAACAACTCCAATATATACGTATTCCAATATATATATTGCTATATACTACTATATATATACTATCACTCAAGCACACAATCAACACAATCAATAATTTTAAATAAAACTATTTCAAATTAAACAAAACCCTTTGTTTGAGTGAGAAGATCTCACCTTTGCTTTTAATTTGTAATCCATTTTCATTTTCTGCTTGATTTCACGATTTCACGGTTTTTCGACCTTGTGTAAACATTTATACGATTCATTAATATCTAGGATAACATACAATAATCTTTCATTCAATAAATTAAATTGACATATAACTTAATTTATACTATCATTTGGTTTTTAACTAAATTCCCTTTTTTTCAAACTCTTATCTATATAAAATAATTTATATCGATATTTAAAACTGTTTTCTTTTTCAAGTAAACACAATAATAATAAATTTTTTCTATATATAAATATTTACACATATATAAATTTAGCAGAATTCCCTTTGAAACCTTACTGTAATTTTTCTGCATATCTATATTTACAAAAATAATCTATAGATTTCAAAAATCTATTTTATATAAACTTTCAACATTTAATTTTTTCTGTTATATATATGATTTAAACAAAAATAATAATAATACCTCACTGCCAAAACTGGCCACGAACGACCACTGCTCGAACTTCGCCGCTGCACACCCAACATCGTCGAAAGCCACGCGTTCCAACAACACCACCATTCTCAGATTCGACATCGAACTGCTCGACCACCGCGAACTGCTCGACCACCGCCTTGAAGTTGCGATCGATTTTCGATCGCAATAGCCCCTTTCGATTTCTGCACGCGTACCCATGTGCCTGACTGCTCGAGCTCACGACTCGATCGTGCTGCCGCGAAACCCAATTGATTCTAATGCGATTCCGGTTTCCTCGATTTTAAACTTGAATTACGAAATGTTGAAGTGAGGCCGAGCGATTGAATTTGGAGGAGAGGAGGAAGATGTGAACGGGTTCGATTTCAACTCGAAATGAAGGAGAGGGGTTCGACCATTTTTTCTTTTACTTGAAATCGATTTCGATTTATTTTAAATAGAAGGAGCGACCATTAATATTGTTTTGAACGAAAAAAGAAAGTTTTCGTTCGTTTTGTTTTTTGAATAACTTGAGAGGAAAGGGATGAGATGATTGCGTACAGAAGCATCTCTGTGTGTCGGTAGAGATTTTTTTGGGTACAGTGATTTCGAACTGATGGGAAAAAGTTATGAAGTGAAATAATTTCAATTGAGGTTGGCTGTATAAATATTCAATTTAAATTCAAATTCAAATCGTTCTGATAAAGTCAACTAAAAATTTTGACTTCCTATCAAGGCATGCCGCCAGGTGTTTTTAATGTTATATGCCTATTCCGAACACAATGGAAAAGGTTTCGAGTCCAAATTCGATCGTATGGAGAAGATAGCTTTTTGGACCCAGTTATTAAATTAAATTTCGATTTAATTTCAGCGCATTTTCTTATCGTACGCTCACACAACAACTCCAATCACTACGAAAATTGAAATCCGATAATAATACAATATTACGGATCCAATGGAACTGGTTTCGTCGAATTCCGAGACTGTGCCCCGGAACGCTATTTTTAAATTCAATTTAAACAATAAAATTTCAAAACTGAACAAAACAGTTCCAAATCCAATTCTGAAACTTTTATTATCTTCAGTATAATCAATATGAATTTTCTAAGCCTTCAGATTATTTTTAACAGGCTTAAAATTGAAGATACAAATTTTTACCCAGATTTAATAATTAAATTCAATAATTTAAATCGCCAAATTCATTCTGACATTCGAATTTTAAATTAAACCAACTTCCAGATATTTAAAATCAATTAAATATCCTGATTTCCAATGTTAAAAATTCAAGGTCGTTACAATCTTCACCCCTTAAAAGAATTTCGTCCCGAAATTACAAGTTAAGAAGAATGCTCCAATACCCGTTTATCATTTTACCAAAACCAAACAGTTTTATCAACTTATCAACCCAAATCTTTTTATTAAAGATCCATCATTACTTTAACTAATTTTTCCACAATCAACCATAAGTTCCAAATAATATGGCTTTCTTAACAATTCAAATTTCATTTCAAATTCAAATTTTTGAATTCAAAATTTTCTCAAAATTTTTTAACTCTTTAAATTTCAGAGAAATTTCGCCAACGTCTCCTTTGCGCGGCAAACTCGGTACAACTACAAAATGTCCCTACGGACTCTCAAATCCCAATAGAAAACAAAATGTCAAGTGGCAAAATCAGAAACTCATCAAATTTCATACTGAAATTTTTAAATACATACCTTTTGTTGAGGAATTCAAATTTACCTTCGAAATCTAAATTCAATTCCATTTTCCTTAGCCTTTACAATCCCTGTATACTTTACTTAACAACAATGTCCAAATTCACTTATTGGATTCCCAATAACCATTTTACTTAAGAATTCCACCATTCATTTCTTAAGTTCAATACAAGTATTTACATACTTCTTATATTTATTTATTTTTTTGCTTCACTAACAAAGTTATATATTCATTTCCATTTAACTTTGCATTTTCGATTCCATTTGAATTCAATTTACTTCATTTTAAATATTGAATTCTATTTACCTTATCTCAAATTCAATTTGAAATCACTTGTCATTAGTGAAAATTTTCAAAAAAAATTCAAAAAAAATTCTAACTCCCAAAATTTTCAGAAAATTTTGGCGGAGTCTCCTTTGTACGGAGGAGCTTTTGCAATTTGACAAAAGATGTATATATATATACATCGACCCACTCGGTCGGAAAAGCAAAAACAGTTCATATTTCCTAGTTTGTATTGCGTAGGTGTACCTTTATTAGCATTTTAAGCAAACCGGTTTATTATTTAGCATTTGCGCAACCAAAATGCAGCCAAACGGCTTCCAAAAATCTATACTTACTCAGTGTAAATATGTAAGTGACATATATAGGAAATTCATTTACATTTCACTTATTTTCAATAGTGAACACAAAGTTTTCATAAGCAATACATCCAAAACAATTTCCATTAGCATTTATAAAGTTTCAATACAAATTTTAATCGCTTACGACCAATTCACATACCATTTTTATTCAATTCAATGGTTTACAATGCAATTCTTCATATTCAATTCATTTTTTTAAATGAATCTAACTCATATTCCTTTCGATTGATGCAAAAATCAATTTTATTGGCTTTCATTAACTCATATAATTTTATACAATCTCGTTTGCATCAAACGACAATCATTTCTATTCAATTTCAATTTGCATTTCATATTTGCATTCGGTTTATTCCATTAACCAAACAAATTCAAATTTATCTTCAAATTTAGCTCACAACTAAACTTTAATTTAACCAATTCATTTATCTACAAATGTAGCTTCATTTGTTCATTGACAAATTTACATTACCAATTTCATTTCATTAATGAATTTTATTTCAAATATTTTCTTGGAATTCTATTCCAAATTATAAATCACATTTACAATTTATATTTACAAATCCCATTCGTATATGAATTCATTTCCTTATCTTTCAATTCATATTTATAAATTTCATTTGTTAAATGAATTTATCTTCAAATCTTTGGTTATACCATTATTTCTTATTCAATTTCCATACAACAATGATAATAATTCAATATTATCACTTCATAACAACCAAGCATCCATATACTATAATAATTTATAGAAAATCATTTCTTTTCTATACCAAAATAGTTTTGGGTAAAATTATTTCATTTACCCTATTTAAAACAATATTGCGTCAGATTATCTTGTTTAAGAGTTTAGAAATCCCTATCGATTACACTTGGCCAGACTGCACCGACCAGAATCTATAAACAATCAACCGATAAGTCAACACAATACAAAACAAATTTTTTTGTATTCACTAACAAATACGCGCTCATATCTATTATTACACTCACACTCATTCTAGAGTACTACTGACTATATCTCTAATGAGTAACACCTAACAGAGCCAGGGTTATCGCTAAACCGGCTGCTTTGATACCACTTGTAACGATATGACTTTTCGACGCACGAAAGTCGACATTAATACGTCCACTGTATCAACTGCCGAGCAATCGAATGCCGGAAAACCGAATTGTTATGGTTAAAAAGAAGAGGTAGAAGAAGACAGAAGAAAAATAAAGAAGAAGAAACATAAACAATATCAGAATCTCACATTCGCAGCGAAACAATATATAATAGATGAATGAATAATCTTTTAAACAAAGAACTATATCAGTTTATACATACATCAATCAGAGTCAATATACAACTCAATACAACAATGGACAGTTATATAAACTTGTCCTCATACAGAATACACAACGGAATAAATAAACAAGTACGGGAGTACGTCTCGCCATCCAGCTCATCTCCAAAGCTCCAGAATATCCAGAATATCCTGATAACATAACTCTAGGCTGCCCGTGTGGAAAATTATGGGCACCCAGAGTTTAGAAAAGGAACAATAAACTCCGAGTCAGTCATGGTGACTGGTGTCAGATCGTAAAACAGTTATTTTCACAAAGAAAATAAAAAAAATTCGCAATGCTTTTGGAAAATGAAACTACCATAAGGCCTCCCGCCACACACACAATACAAACGCAGAATTGGAGGAGATTTCTCCTTATGATAGTCAAATATGCTTACTACGCAAAATCAGTTGATATTATTATTAATGTCTAGTGTGGAAAACATTTCGAAAGTATAATATCAATCTTAGCCAACATACAACCATTATTGTATGCCTACTATAGCTACCATCTAAACAGTGGTGACCACCATAAGTAAATGGCAGGTTCTACAACTAAAACCGTACAGGGTTCGTATTGTTTCTTTGGATTTTCAACAAATGGTCAGGCAAAGGAACTTCCTTACACCGAAATGAAACGCCTCTGGAAAGACGCCCCGAGAACCTAACCGGATCTCTGCAAACGCAAAGCCGACGTTACCTCACGCTGTACAGATGTAACTAGGTAACCAACACACTGACACTACCTCACGCTGTACAGCTGTAACTAGGTAACTAACACACAAGTATGCCATCCCCCGGTCGTTACCGACCTTTATCCGAGGATCCTCAACCACAAAGCAACAACCACAAAGTATAATAAATGTGCAGCATCAACATAGGTAAAATATCTGGGCTCCATACCATGATATCACCTCTTATCCAGAAGGAAATGACATACCCTAGGGGCGCGACCCCTAACAACCTTGCCGCAACATTCCTGTTTCGACCATTACCGGGTTGTGAGGCTCGACGAAGTCTCGTCCACAAAGCCACGCTTTTCCACAAAGCCACGCTTTTCCCCAAAGCCACGCTTTTCCACAAAGCCACGCTTTGATCAACAAATGATCAACAGCACTTCGTATACCACATTACCAAATTGGGAATGTATCACTAGTAACCATCAACTACATAACCTCTGAGCTCGTACGTCTCAGAGAAGGGTGTTAAGCTAAGAGAATAAATTCTCCGCCACCAACAGAAATGTATTTGATAGAAACCAGCTTTACATCTCAAAGTGTAACGTCAGACACACATCCATACAAGTCCGTTCCGGGATCGAACGGAACCGAAGGCACTTTCAAAGAAGCCCTAGCAATCCAGGTATTCACTAATCACGCCCGGACTTCCCATCACAGGAAGAGTGATATAAATCTCTATACTGGAGCAACTCGGTGCAGAGACATTCGACAGGTTGTCCTTTCATTTTCACAAATACCCGGTCTTCACACCGGTCTTCAAATAATGTCCATTCACGACGTATCACTATTCGGAATGGGTTATATGACACAAAGTCCTCTCCCGGCTTAACCGAATAATGAGCGTTTGTTTTAAAAACAAATCAAGTGCCATTTCAAAGGCAAATATTGATATTTGGTTATTTAACTATCAACAACATATCACAACAATCATCAGATTTAAATAATTTTTCCCACTGTGAATTTAAATTTCCAAATATTCACTTATACACGATTTTCAAATCATTTTCCAAATATTCACTTTCAAACACCAAATAAATTACAAATTGATTTCTCAATTTCATTTCAATCCCAAATCAAATTTCAAATTGATTCTAAGTTTAATCCCAAATACCAAATCATTTTACAAATCGATTTCCAAATTTATTCTCAACACAAAAATCAATTTTCATTCAAACACCAAATAAATTTCCATATCGATTTCCCAAAGATTTATTTTCAAATACCAAATCAATTATCAATTTGATTTCTAGAAATTTATCACCTTTTAAAATAAATTCCTTTATCTCTTCCAAACCATTTAAAATTCCATTTTAAATAAATTTCCCAACTTTCTAATAATACTATTCAAAATCCATTTATAAAAATCTTTTCCCATATTTTGGAAATAATTCGATAAGATTTCAAAAATCAACTTTATGCTTTTAAATTCCTTCTTTTAAATTCACCCAATTCTTTCAAAAAGAATTTACTAAAAATTTCCAACTTTAATTTCAAAAATCCAATTTATTTATTTCTGGTATCCAACAATACCAAAAATACATTCAGCTAAATTATAGCCTTCAACACATTCAATCGTCAATATAATCATTAACAGATTATTTATAATCATCACACATCATATAAAACAAATTCATATAACATATGAAACAAATTCATATAATTTGAGGAATCCAGTTGGATCCCTCCAACCTGTTTCCCTGCATCCACAGATGTTAGCACAATACCAATTCCACTTCGAGGTGGAATATCGTGGTATATGGGATTTATAAAAGGGGAAATTAATTTAAAGGACAAAGATTTGTATATTTTTTGCCTCAAGGACACAACCTCAATATTTTTACCATAAGGACAAACATTCTTCAAAAAATTATTCATAAGGACAAAAATTTTCCAAAATTATTCATAAGGACAACAAAACTGCTACCAAACTAAAAACTGATACCGAAAAACTACTACCAATAACTACAAACTGATACCTAAAAACTACTATCAATGACTAAAAACTGATACCTAAAGAAAGTTGTCCTTCAGGATAAAATATTGAAGGTCTGTCCTTGAGGCAAAAAAGCTGAGAAATTTTGTCCTTGACAATAATTTCCTGTTTATAAAATATCATCCGCTATTATGCGGCGCATAGGGTCTCATCCGCTATATAATGCGGGAAATCAACAACTCCAATATATACATATTCCAATATATATATTGCTATATACTACTATATATATATACTATCACTCAAGCACACAATCAACACAATCAATAATTTTAAATATAACTATTTAAAATTAAACAAAACTCTTTGTTTGAGTGAGAAGATCTCACCTTTGCTTTTAATTTGTAATCCATTTTCATTTTCAGCTTGATTTCACGATTTCACGGTTTTCCGACCTTGTATAAACATTTATACGATTCATTAATATCTGGGATAACATACAATAATCTTTCATTCAATAAATTAAATTGACCTATAAATTAATTTATACTATCATTTGGTTTTTAACTAAATTCCCTTTTCTTCAAACTCTTATCTATATAAAATAATTTATATCGATATTTAAAACTGTTTTCTTTTTCCAGTAAACACAATAATAATAATTTTTTTCTATATATAAATATTTACACATATATAAATTTAGCAGAATTCTCTTTGAAACCTTACTGCAATTTTTCTGCATATCTATATTTACAAAAATAATCTATAGATTTCAAAAATATATTCTATATAAACTTTCAACATTTAATTTTTTCTGTTATATATATGATTAAAACAAAAATGATAATAATACCTCACTACCAAAACTAGCCACGAACGACCACTGCTTGAACTTCGCCGCTGCACACCCAACATCGTCGAAAGCCACGCGTTCCAACAACACCACCATTCTCAGATTCGACATCGAACTGCTCGACCACCGCGAACTGCTCGACCACCGCCTTGTAGTTGCGATCGATTTTCGATCGCAATTGCCCTTTTCGATTTATGCATGCTTACCCACGCGCCTGACTGCTCGAGCTCACGACTCGATCGTGCTGCTGCGAAACCCAATTGATTCTAATGTGATTCCGGTTTCCTCGATTTTAAACTTGAATTACAAAATGTTGAAGTGAGGTCGAGCGATTGAATTTGGAGGAGAGGAGGAAGATGTGAATGGGTTCGACTTCAACTCGAAATGAAGGAGAGGGGTTCGGCTATTTTTTCTTTTACTTGAAATCGATTTCGATTTATTTTAAATAGAACGAGAGGCCATTAATATTGTTTTGAACGAAAAAAGAAAGTTTTCGTTCGTTTTGTTTTTTGAATAACTGGAGAGGAAAGGGATGAGATGATTGCATACAGAAGCATCTCTGTGTGTCGGCAGAGATTTTTTTGTGTACAGTGATTTCGAACTGATGGGAAAAAGTTATGAAGTGAAATAATTTCAACTGAGGTTGGCTGTATAAATATTCAATTTAAATTCAAATTCAAATCGTTCTGATAAAGTCAACTAAAAATTTTGACTTCCTATCAAGGCGTGCCGCCAGGCGTTTATAATGTTATACGCCTATTCCGAACACAATGGAAAAGGTTTCGAGTCCAAATTCGATCGTATGGAGAAGATAGCTTTTTGGACCCAGTTATTAAATTAAATTTCGATTTAATTTCAGCGCGTTTGCTTATCGTACGCTCACACAACAACTCCAATCACTATGAAAATTGAAATCCGATAATAATACAATATTACGGATCCAATGGAACTGGTTTCGTCGAATTCCGAGACTGTGCCCCGGAACGCTATTTTTAAATTCAATTTAAACAATAAAATTTCAAAACTGAACAAAACAATTCCAAATCCAATTCTGAAACTTTTATTATCTTCAGTATAATCAATATGATTTTCTAAGCCTTCAGATTATTTTTAAGAGGCTTAAAATTGAAGAAACAAATTTTTACCCAGATTTAATAATTAAATTCAATAATTTAAATCGCCAAATTCATTCTGACATTCGAATTTCATATTAAACCAACTTCCAGATATTTAAAATCAATTAAATATCCTGATTTCCAATGTTAAAAATTCAGGGTCGTTACAATCTTCACCCCTTAAAAGAATTTCGTCCCGAAATTACAAGTTAAGAAGAATGCTCCAATACCCGTTTATCATTTTACCAAAACCAAACAGTTTTATCAACTTATCAACCCAAATCTTTTTATTAAAGATCCATCATTACTTTAACTAATTTTTCCACAATCAACCATAAGTTCCAAATAATATGGCTTTCTTAACAATTCAAATTTTATTTCAAATTCAAAATTTTGAATTCAAAATTTTCTCAAAATTTTCTAACTCTTTAAATTTCAAAGAAATTTCGCCAGCGTCTCCTTTGCGCGGCTAACTCGGTACAACTACAAAATGTCCCTATGGACTCTCAAATCCCAATAGAAAACAAAATGCCAAGTGGCAAAATCAGAAACTCATCAAATTTCATACTGAAATTTTTAAATACATACCTTTTGTTGAGGAATTCAAATTTACCTTTGAAATCTAAATTCAATTCCATTTTCCTTAGCCTTTACAATCTTGTATACTTTACTTAACAACAATGTCCAAATTTACTTATTGGATTCCCAATACCCATTTTACTTAAGAATTCCACCATTCATTTCTTAAGTTCAATACAAGTATTTACGTACTTCTTATATTTATTTATTTTTTTGCTTCACTAACAAATTATATATTCACTTCCATTTAACTTTGCATTTTTCGATTCCATTTGAATTCAATTTACTTCATTTTAAATATTGAATTCTATTTACCTTATCTCAAATTCAATTTGAAATCACTTGTCATTAGCGAAAATTTTCAAAAAAAATTCAAAAATTTTTCTAACTCCCAAAATTTGCAGAAAATTTTGGCGGAGTCTCCTTTGTACGGAGGAGCTTTTGCAATTTGACAAAAGATGTAAATATATATACATTGACCCACTCGGTCGGAAAAGCAAAAACAGTTCATATTTCCTAGTTTGTATTGCGTAGGCGTACCTTTATTAGCATTTTAAGCAAAGCGGTTTATTATTTAGCATTTGCGCAACCAAAATGCAGCCAAACGGCTTCCAAAAACCTGTACTTACTCAATGTAAATATGTAAGTGACATATATAGGAAATTCATTTACATTTCACTTATTTTCAATAGTGAACACAAAGTTTTCATAAGCAATACATCCAAAACAATTTCCATTAGCATTTATAAAGTTTCAATACAAATTTTAATCGCTTACGACCAATTCACATACCATTTTTATTCAATTCAATGGTTTACAATGCAATTCTTCATAGTCAATTCATTTTTTTAAATGAATCTAACTCATATTCCTTTCGATTGATGCAAAAATCAATTTTATTGGCTTTTATTAACTCATATAATTTTATACAATCTCGTTTGCATCAAACGACAATCATTTCTATTCAAATTCAATTTGCATTTCATATTTGCATTCGGTTTATTCCATTAACCAAACAAATTCAAATTTATCTTCAAATTTAGCTCACAACTAAACTTTAATTTAACCAATTCATTTATCTACAAATGTAGCTTCATTTGTTCATTGACAAATTTACATTACCAATTTCATTTCATTAATGAATTTTATTTCAAATATTTTTTTGGAATTCTATTCCAAATTATAAATCACATTTACAATTTATATTTACAAATCCCATTCGTATATGAATTCATTTCCTTATCTTTTGGAAATAATTCGATAAGATTTCAAAAATCAACTTTATGCTTTTAAATTCCTTCTTTTAAATTCACCCAATTCTTTCAAAAAGAATTTACTAAAAATTTCCAACTTTAATTTCAAAAATCCAATTTATTTATTTCTAGTATCCAACGATACCAAAAATACATTCGGCTAAATTATAGCCTTCAACACATTCAATCGTCAATATAATCATTCACAGATTATCAATAATCATCACACAGCATATGAAACAAATTCATACAACATATAAAACAAATTCATATAATTTGAGGAATCCAGTTGGATCCCTCCAACCTGTTTCCCTACATCCACGGATGTTAGCACAATACCAATTCCACTTCGAGGTGGAATATCGCGGTATATGGGATTTATAAAATATCATCCGCTATTATGCGGCGCATAGGGTCTCATCCGCTATATAATGCGGGAAATCAACAACTCCAATATATACATATTCCAATATATATATTATATACTACTATATATATATTATCACTCAAGCACACAATCAACACAATCAATAATTTTAAATATAACTATTTAAAATTAAACAAAACCCTTTGTTTGAGTGAGAAGATCTCACCTTTGCTTTTAATTTGTAATCCATTTTCATTTTCAGCTTGATTTCACGATTTCATGGTTTTCCGACCTTGTATAAACATTTATACGATTCACTAATATCTGGGATAACATACAATAATCTTTCATTCAATAAATTAAATTGACCTATAACTAAATTTATACTATCATTCGGTTTTAAACTAAATTCCCTTTTTTACAAACTCTTATCTATATAAAATAATTTATATCGATATTTAAAAATGTTTTCTTTATCCAGTAAACACAATAATAATAATTTTTTTCTATATATAAATATTTACACATATATAAATTTAGCAGAATTCTCTTTGAAACCTTACTGTAATTTTTCTGCATATCTATATTTATAAAAATAATCAATAGATTTCAAAAATCTATTTTATATAAACTTTCAACATTTAATTTTTTCTGTTATATATATGATTTAAACAAAAATGATAATAATACCTCACTGCCAAAACTGGCCACGAACGACCACTGCTCGAACTTCGCCGCTACACACCCAACATCGTCGAAAGCCACGCGTTCCAACAACACCACCATTCTCAGATTCGACATCGAACTGCTCGACCACCACGAACTGCTCGACCACCGCCTTGAAGTTGCGATCGATTTTCGATCACAATAGCCCCTTTCGATTTCTGCACGCGTACCCATGTGCCTGACTGCTCGAGCTCACGACTCGATCGTGCTGCCGCGAAACCCAATTGATTCTAACGCAATTCCGGTTTCCTCGATTTTAAACTTGAATTACGAAATGTTGAAGTGAGGCTGAGCGATTGAATTTGGAGGAGAGGAGGAAGATGTGAACGGGTTCGATTTCAACTCGAAATGAAGGAAAGGGGTTCGGCTATTTTTTCTTTTACTTGAAATCGATTTCGATTTATTTTAAATAGAAGGAGCGGCCATTAATATTGTTTTGAACGAAAAAAGAAAGTTTTCGTTCGTTTTGTTTTTTGAATAACTGGAGAGGAAAGGGATGAGATGATTGCGTACAGAAGCATCTCTGTGTGTCGGCAGAGATTTTTTTGTGTATAGTGATTTCGAACTGATGGTAAAAAGTTATGAAGTGAAATAATTTCAACTGAGGTTGGCTGTATAAATATTCAATTTAAATTCAAATTCAAATCGTTCCAATAAAGTCAACTAAAAATTTTGACTTCCTATCAAGGCGTGCCGCCAGGTGTTTATAATGTTATACGCCTATTCAGAACACAATGGAAAAGGTTTTGAGTCCAAATTCGATCGTATGGAGAAGATAGCTTTTTGGACCCAGTTATTAAATTAAATTTCGATTTAATTTCAGCGCGGTTGCTTATCGCACGCTCAGACAACAACTCCAATCACTACGAATATTGAAATCCGATAATAATACAATATTACGGATCCAATGGAACTTGTTTCGTCGAATTCCGAGACTGTGCCCCGAAACGCTATTTTTAAATTCAATTTAAACAATAAAATTTCAAAACTGAACAAAACAGTTCCAAATCCAATTCTGAAACTTTTATTATCTTCAGTATAATCAATATGAATTTTCTAAGCCTTCAGATTATTTTTAACAGGCTTAAAATTGAAGATACAAATTTTTACCCAGATTTAATAATTAAATTCAATAATTTAAATCGCCAAATTCATTTTGACATTCGAATTTAAAATTAAACCAACTTCCATATATTTAAAATCAATTAAATATCCTGATTTCCAATGTTAAAAATTCAGGGTCGTTACAGTCCGGTGCGATGCAATCTCAAAATCTATATACGGGCATGTTATACCCTTTACGGACTATTATATTACTCATGCACACACAAACACACACATATATGTATGATATATGTATATAAATTAAATAAAAAAAATTAATTTTATAATACAATATATAATTTTATAATATATATATATATATATATATATATATGTACATGTATATTTAAATTTAAATAAAATAAATAATTTTTTTTAAAACAAATTTAGATATGTTCTAAATAAATTAGATTTCACAGGCTTAAAAAAAGATCCAATAAGGAAATTTTTTTGAAATTCACCCATAACTTCCCCTACGAGTTGGTCCAGTTCCAATAATACTATCAGAGCCTAATAGCTTATGCGGTTTAAATTATTCATATTAAGGTTAACCATTAAGCTCACTACCTAAAATTGTCCCTAATGGAAGAGGCAAAATTTGAATTGGAGCGTAGGCTAATTTTCAAAAAATTTTGAAAATTAAAATATGATATTTTAAATTTAAAAGTTAAATTTAAAATAAGGTATACAAATATTATAAAAGTTATAATATAATAAAATTTTCAAAATCTTTGAAAATAAATTTTAATTTCAAAATTTCAAAATTTATCAATAAGATTAATAAAATAAACTAATTAAATAATTTAATTAGTTAATAAATGTATGCATGTATTGTTTATTACGATATACGTTATGTCATTTTAAAATGTTTAAAATAACATAAGTATACATGTATGTATATGAATTGAATTTTGAAATTAATATAATTTGATTAAAATTATTTAATTAAATAAATAAATTAAAATTTAGTTAATTATATAAATTAATTAAATGTTAATTAATTAATTAGATTAATTTAAGGTTAATTAATTAAATTGTAACGACCTAGAATTTCATTACTTTGATTTACGATTATTTAATTAATGTTAAATATTCAAATAATAGGTTTTACAATAAAAATAAGAGTATTTTGAATAATAATTAATGATGGTAAAATCATTTTCAAATTTTGTTTACAAAAATATTTAGTTCGATGAAAAACCAAAAATGTGACCGGAAACCGTTTTTCGAATTTTTGACATATCATCGCATAAAAGTTGATTAAAATGTTGTAAGCCTGGTTTATATTTGAAACGACATTTAAATGGTTTAGAATGTAAATTAGTTAGTATACATTGGTATATACATAAGTATATACATGCATATACCAAAAGTTGTCTTAAGAGACATGATTTGACACTTTGGCGACTCGAGTACAAACATGTTTAAATATGTTTTCTTTGATATAATGAGGGGTGACAAGGTGGAGGCTGAAATGGCATGTGTGGTGGAGGGTGTTGAGGTGGCAAAACAGTGTGGAGGATAGAAGTACAAGGGTAGTTTAATAATTTACCTTTTCTATTGCTTGTAAATAGCCTTCCACTTCTTCAAAGTTTCCTCCTCTTCCTCCTGTCATATTTTCCTCATCTCCAAACCAAATGGAGATTTTTTTTCTAAACTGTGTAAAATTTCAGTGGCTACAACTTTTATTTGTATAACTTCTTCAAATTTTGAGCTTAGCTGTGTCCAAATCACGTTTCTTTTAGACTCGTTTTCGGACCTATATTTTCAAGTCTGAAAATATCTCTTCTTCTTTTGATCATATCTTCCTCAAAACAAATCCAAATTGAGTAATTATTTTTTTGAAATGATAGAGAAAATAATTTTCAACAATTTTTTATGACCGCTTTCCAAAATTATAGGAGGAACATGGTGAAAAGTCGAAGGGAAAATGACCCATTTTCAAGTTGCTTTTTGTGGTTTTCCAAGCTTTGCAAGTTCTAAGCATTTCAAGTTTTCAAAAGAGTTTTGCAAAATTTTGGTGAGTAAACTTCTAAATTTTTGTGGAAAGATTCAACCTTTATTATGTTGCCTATTTGGTTGTAGAATATATTGTTTGGATGGTTGGATTATCATATTGTTTGGATGTACATGTGTTGCTAGTTTATAGTTTAGCGTAGATTTGTGAATTGAATGTTAAATTGATGTTTTTGGTTATAAGGTTGTGATCTTTGTCTTGTGATTGGAAGTGATATGGAAAGTTAGTTAGTAAAGTTGGTAAATGGAAAAAGTTAGTGAGCAAGGTTAGAAATTGAAAGTTGTTTGTGTTCGACATAGCGATCCTTTGAGTTTTTAAATTTGATTACTTACTTTGTTTTAAACAAGAAGTTTTCTAAAGTTTCTAACTTTTTGTTTTGCTTTCAAAACTTATATTAAGTTCATAAAGTAAGTTAAACTTAAAAGTAAGCATTTTAATAGACTATTTGAGATGTTAGTCTAGTTTGGAAGTTATGGTATCCATAGCGACAGTCGTTATGGATGCAGTTCGATAAAAAAATCGAATTTTTGAAAAGTTAATGTTTGTATTTTAAAGTGTTTTGAAATGTTTTAAAAACTTAATATTAGTGGTTAAGGAAAGTTAATTAAGAATTTAATAATTAATTATTAATTAATTAATTAGTTTTGATAATTAATAATTAACTAAGTACTAAACAAGGTTTGTTAATTTTAATTAATTAAAGATTAGTGCTAATTAGGTATCTTTTTAAAGTAAGATTAATTTTGAATTAATTATGAGTTAAGTACATGATTTATTTTTAATTAATCATTAATCAAATATAAGATCAATTATTTATTTATTTAATAAATCGATTGTTAATTATTTTTAATGATAAATTAATTAAGTTTTAATTTTAAAATAAATATTTATTAAAGGTTTAATTTATTATTTAAGTTTTAATTAAAATATTATTTAATTAATTAATTAATATCAATTAATAGTTAATTATCAATAAAGGTTTTAAATTATTATTTAATAATCAATAAAGAATCAATTAAAGGTTTAATTTATAAATAAATTATTTATTAAAGGATTAATTATTTATTAATTTATAATTAAATTAAGTTCAAATATAATAAAGATTAATTGTGATTATGTAAAGGGTTTTATTTGTAATTAATCATTTTAAAAGGGAGTTTTAAATCCTTTGTTTTGAAAACCAAATTGTTTTAAAGGTACTTCTTTTACAAAAATGGTTTTGAACACAAGAGATTCAAATGTCGATACCATTATGTAGATAAACAATTATGAATGAGTTGTGTAAATGGTTTGATTGTGTGGATATGTGTTAGCAGAATAAATCCTCGTTCTGCTATTGATTGGTTGTTTGATTATATGGACATATGTATCAGCAGAATAAATCCTCGTTCTGCTATAAGTTAACAGTTTGATTGTTGTACACCTATTTGGCAGGACAAATCACCATCCTGCTATTATGTTATTTGAACATGTATATGTTAGTTGAGTTGTATTGACATGTTAATCCCCGATTTGGATATGAATTGCATTTACATATATGTTGACTTATGTAAACAAATGGTTGAGTGACTTGGAAGTGAAATTGATGTTAAATGGTAACTTAAATTACTACCATTGTGATTGCTAAGCTCTTTTTGAAATTATAAAGTATGGTGTTGAATTAACTTCAATTCTTTAATCAGTTTTGGGGTTTAAGGTTTATAAATGATTTTTCAAGTTATATTATAATTTTATAAAGGTATTAATAATAATAACTTATTTGTAAAAAAGGATTTTACTATGTAAAAAGGTTTATTTAAAGTGATTTAAAAGGATGAGTTGCAAAGGATATTTTGTAAAGCATTTTTCTTAAAGAAGATTTATTAAAGGAGTTTTAAATGAGGAACTGTTTTATAAATGATTTTAGATGTTTGTAAAGAGGTTTTGTAAATTGAATTGTAGACTTCAAAAGTGTTGTATAAATTGATTTTGGAAATTTATAAAGATATATAAATGTCAATTGAGATTTTAAAAGGGAACTTTTTATAAAGGATAAGTGGATCGGTTTATAGTAAGTAATATTTTCAAAAAGAAATTTGAAAGAAGGAAACTTTTGTAAAGTTTAGTAAATATACTTATACGGTTGAGATAAGTATATAAAGGCTTTTCCAAGTATAAGAGATGCAAGGGATTTGGGAATAGTGTTTTGAAAAGATCTTTTGATCGAATATTTATAAAGTTATTCTAATTAATTAAAGATTAATTAATAAAGGCTTAGTGGATCCCATATGGAACTGGATCAATGTTGAATGATTGTTTATTTGATAGTTAACTAATCGACTATCAAATCTGGACCTAAACATAACTTTGGAAAAATCTAGGAGAAACACGTGAGTTATATGGCACAGTCATCCCCAATGATGTCGTGCTGTGCATATAAACGTTTCATTCTTCTAAGATAAATAATAAGGAAATCCATCCACAAATAGTTAGGAGGTGCACTGCACTCTTATCTTTGTCTATTTAATTCCTAAAGAACAGGAGTTGAGTTTACCGGGAACTATCGAAATTTGTTTCGAAGGGATCAGGATCGGATATGTTATCCAAAAACCACTTCGATCCAACTCAAGCATTTCGAATAGAAGACATCTTAAAGAATATGGAATCGAAGACGGAGCATTGAAGTGTAATGGTTGCTTGCTGGATATGTGCCTTCGGTTTGTCCTTATCCTGGACAACTTGTATGGATGAATGCTAGCATTGCATTACTGCTTGGAAGGCAGTGTTAGCATTCCAAGTGAGATTGCTATTCAAATGGTAAGAGTAGCCTCAAGCCTCATCAACCAGGAATGACTAAAATCAGGGGAGATACGCAAGGCTAAGTAGGTCGCTCCCATTAGGGTGTGTCATCACCTTTCTACATACATATACATATTTATGGATTGGTTGTGCATGAGATCTCAATAAAAAGGGTTGCTAAGAAACTGGGGTGATAACATATTCAGTACTGTCCAGTAAGGGGTAGACCAGTCCTATGTTGGCAGGGGATTCCGGTGAGGTTCTTGTACATTTTCTATATGTGTACCATGATAGGTGGTACCCCAGTGCCTTGTCATAGCATGGAATCCAATCTCCAATGGTAACAATAATTATAACAATTTCGGCTATTATGGTACAATTTCGGCTATTTTCATATATTTATTTTAAACGCTTAGACATTTTGAAAATATTACTAGATTTTCTATAAAAAGATGTTTTGGTTATCGTAAGGTAAAAGTCCGTCCTTGTTTACGTGTGGCATGGTCTTACGAGATACCTTTGATTTTAAAAGGGTTTTAAACATAATAATTCTGTGGTTTGAGTTTACTCACACCAGATCCATGTCTAACCCGGAGTTTTATTTTCTTTCTATTAAACTCTTGGGTGCTCAAATTTTTATGGGCAGCCAAGTAGTTCAGGTTTTCCCTGGATGCATCTTGGAGGAGCTTGGAGCAAGAGGCTTCATCGATAGCTAGTTATTATCTTGTTTCCACTCTATTATATGTATCTTGTATCAGTTAGGCAGGGACATGCTTTTATAACTGTCCTAGGGTAGAATTTGTTTTAGTATGACTATGATGTATCATTTTTGAAATAACTTTGTAAAGTGTTATATCGAGTAATATATGTTACTCCGTTGCGTTGTGAGATTCTATGATTGTTTAGTTTTTTCTATATCCTTTCTTTCCCTTAACAATTTGTCTTTCCACGCTTAGTTGTTCGGCACATGAATACCGTAGATGTATTAATGTTGAATTCTGGGGTTCAAAAAGGCGGGTCGTCACATAAATGAATATACATATATATAAGATATATGTGTAATACCATGAAAGGTTATAGTATGTAATAAATATTTAATATAAATGTTATATTAAAATGTTAATTAACTAAAATTAATTAAATAAGATTTAATTAATATAATGTTATACATAAGACTATTATAGGAGTAATATAAAATATAAAAGTTATATATTAATAATATAATATGAATGTATAAACTAAATATGGAACATAAGGAAACCCTAAATAGACTTAAGGGATAAATACATACGTGTTGTATGTGTACCGTGAATTCAGATGTGTTCGATGCTTGAATCATGAGGTATTCCATTAGAAATACATTATTCCATAAGTCGATATCACTTAATATAATATATTGAAGATTATGAATCTTCAACATAACATTGTCCTCTACCATATATATTAATAAATTACTTGCATATTTCTTAGTTGTTGAGCAGACATAAGCTAGGGATATTATGTGTAGTATTATTAATATATTGAATGGACGAGGTAAGATAACTATATGTATTTGTTGAGCATACTCAAGGTACATATACTATACTTAGGCCGTCGTGATATGTTAGGTACGAATGAATAGTTTCGTCTCAATTTGTTGAGTAGATTCAAGGTCGAAGCGGAATTAGGACAAGGTACCAAAGGGTTTGGAGTCATATGTGATACAACCAATAAGGAGTTATCCATCGTCTGTGGGGCTATAATTTTTTGAGCAAACTCAAGGTCAGAATCCTAAGACAAACGAGTCCTAACATCCACTAGTGAAGTCGAAAGACTTCTATATTTCACTTAGGGTTTGGTGAAACATAAAAGACTAGTGGGGGCCTTATTAGAAAAATGAAATGATAACATTTGACATTTCTACTGTTGTAAGAACATATGCTATATAATGTTATAATAATCTATATTGATAAATTTGTGCATCTAAATTGATTGGTAAATTTTTTATCGATTAAGTTATACAAATATATTGAAGATTGACAAATAGAAATATAACATATACTTACCAATAAAAGCTTATTACATGTTAACATTTCAACACCCATGTAAGTGCTTGATTTTACAACTATTAAATAAATTCATAGTTTGGTCACGTACACGTTTAATTAGTCGAGACCATGTACTGCATTCTATAAGTTTCGAACTCGAAAAGCAATACAAGACTATGGATATATGATCCATATACAATCGCATATAAATGTTATACGGTGAATGATCAAAGTTTGTAATGTACAATATCTCAATGAAATTAGTTCATATGAAAAACCAAATAAATCGCAGTGCAAGATTGAGTATTCAATTTGATTGATTACAAAAGGACCGTATTTTGTTAAATATAAAACAAGACCAAAACTACAATATAAATCTAGGAACTTGATCGCTGAAATGTTAATCTGATCATTTTATGAAAAGTGAAACATATTTGATGTCCTTAAATGTTGAGGATAATCAAATTCGCTTTTGTAAAGAGTTCGTTATGATATTGTATTAAAGGTTTTTTTTAATGGTTTGACCATTTAGAAAGGAAAACGAATGTAGAAGAGTAGATGTGATCTAAAGTATAGTTGGGATGAAGAGAATGAATAATCACTTCTGCTTCATAAAGAAAAATAGATAACGAGAATTGTAATAATAATTGATACTTAATATTGGAATAAAAAAAAAATTATTAATATTTCAAAATGTATTTTCATATAGAAAATTGTTTACTACGAGATTTATTTCTTTGAGTTTAAGATATTTGATCAAAGAACTCTCTATGGTAAATTAGTTGTAGTATATAAAATGAATAATCTATATTAAGTGAATGATGGACCTTCGAATTTCACACGATATTATAGTGATGGCGAAAATAGTGGGAGCATGCCATGTAGCACTTATTGATTACATCAAATTACGAAAATAGTTTCGTAAATCATACCGAATATTATTTGAGAAATAATGACTATTTTCAATGTCGATTGAAAAATAGATAATAGATATAGTTATATTTCGATGTGAATATTATGAATATTCATTATGAAATAAAACTATAATGTGGTGTTTGTTTTCATAACAATGATGCACCAGAAAATACAAAAATATCTGATATTATTTACAATTATTTTGGAATTATAGACCAAGTTGTTGTTTTGAGAAATAATACTATTATATGATTATGAATCATATGATATTGGTTAATTATATCTCAAATAACAAAAGGCTATGCACCCATTTAGTGGGAGCACTATAAGAGTTGATGAACTCTTCGGATTGATACATATAGATATTTGCAACCATAAGTCTATGAATAACAAAACATTTCTACGTGCTTCATTATATTCATCGGTGAGTTATCACAGACATGGACATGTGTATTTGATACGCATGTATAAGTCTATGGTAAGCCCATAGAATACACGGTGGAAGTAAATAATGTAACATGCGATAGAAATGATTTGATTAGATCGAATGGGTAAGTGTGACGACCCGCAAATCCGTACCCATTGAATCGACAATAAACCACACATGTCTGACCTAAAAAGAACAGACTGATGGAAAGTCATGAGAAAGAAAAGAAGAGAGAAGAAGAGAAGAAAAGAAAGAGAGAAGAGAGAACTAAACAGAACAATACAGAATCTCACATCACAGTGGAAAACATATAATATCGTATCAATGATCTTTACAAAATAGAAACTGTATATACATACATCAATCACAGTTCAACAATCAATCTATAATCATCAGCCTAGACAGTTATAATAACATGTCCTGACAATTGCCGATAATATAAAACAACTAAGCATCGGATAATCAAAACAGATACGTGTATATGAAAATGTAGATCTCCAGTTCTCCTATTGAAGCTCCAAAAGCACTAAATCTGAACCTATAAATATACTCGGTCTGACCCGAGTATTGAAAGAGAAGAACGCCGGATCAGTTTGGTAAACCAGCGTGAGAAACACACTCAACTAATTTATTAATTTACCAAACTTTTCCTTTCAAAACAAAAGTATCTCGTAAGACACGCCCACACATAAACACAGACATGTTTTTACCTTACGATAACTAAAAAAGTTCATATAAAATCATCTTATATTATAATAGTGTCTATTGCACAAATAATATTCAAATAGCCGAAATTGTAACCATTATTAAATTCCAACATACTAGGCTCTACAAACAAAATGGCAGGTACATAGTGGAGTTTGGATTTCCATACAAATGACTAGGTGCAGGGACTACCCTCCGATGGGTACACCTCTAGATGGATGTCCCGAGAAACCATCACAAAGTTCCTCTACCAACACAAGACCGACCTACCTCTATAACTAGGTAGTATCGAATGTGTCATCCTCCGGTCATTACAGACCTTTTCCGAGGGCCCTCATAGCATAAAAACCACATTAATTTACATCACGAATGTCATAGCGAGAAGAAATATATCTAGAAGAGGATGATCATATCCTGATAGGAGCGACCCACTTAGCCCTGCTTCATCTAACCCTGTTTCGGTCATTTCCGGTTGATGGGGCCTGAGGTAACGATTACCTTTCACATATCACATATCACATCACTTTGAATGCCACACGGCCTTTCCGTTGGCTACTAATTTCCTTTCACAAAAATACAACCCTTAAGCTCATACGTCTCAAGGAGGGTGTTAAGCTAAGATAAGTTGCATTCTCCGCCACCATTGATGTACGTTTGTAAAAACCAATGAACGTAATATTAGAAATGCAATGTCAGACAAACATCCATACAAGTTGTCCAGGAACAGGACAAACCGAAGGTACTTTCCTACCACATCCTATCGGGAAATCCCAAGTATTAGTAGCGAATAGTCCTTGCATTGGATATTTCATAATGAAGAGACAACTGCTACTAGATGTATATTAGGATTTAAACTCCAAACGATCAACAAGCTGTCATCCACTATGTAAATCTTGAATATCAATATCATCACAGCCAACCAGCACAATCGTCGCATAAATGTTGGTCTGAAGTGGTTTTCAGATAAACTTATCCCGGTCTCCTCGTACCAACAACGCAAAAGCGTTTCTCAACCTCACACAGTAACTAAGTCTCATAGACTTATCACGTCTCCAACATTCAACTTGCTATCCTTCGGCCAAGAAGGAAGCTCGATAGATTGGAGTAATACTCCGCACTACACGAATCAACATCCTCAACACAAACGATAATCAAGCCTATACAGAAGGCTACGCACTATGTGTACGACTAAATAGTTCCCACATCAAGTCGAGGAACTAAAAATGGCCAAATTTGATAGTTGGTTATTTAACTATCAAACCAAACAAACAAATATTTAGCACCACAAGCATTCACTAGGCCCTTTTAATTAATTTTTGTTAATTAAATCACTTGCCAAATATTCACTTCAAAAAGATATATTATCAAAACCATTTCAATATTTCAATATTGAAAAACATTTCCATATACTTATTTAATAATAAGTATTTTAGAAATCAATTTATTTTCAACACTTAGAAAATATTACATATACTTAAATTATGATTAAGTATATATTTTATTCTTTAAGGAAAACATTCTCTTAAACATATTTATTTGGGTCAAAACGAATGTTGCGTAAAACATCGTTACGACAACCCAAAATCATTGGTATAGGGATTCAAAAATTAGATAGATATATAAATCTCATATACTATACAAAAACGTTTCCTTTCGAAAATCATTTACTATAACAACAGTGTTATAGTCCATCATTTCCTTATTTCTCGAAAACGTCTATTTCAACAATGAATGTAGAAATCTATGTATTCGATACTTGACACATTTTAAAACATCTTCAAAACCATTTAACTTCATTTAAAATATCACTTCCTAAAAACATTCATTTAAATTAAAATATTATTCATTGTCCAAAATCGTGAATATAATTCTCTAACCAAATTCATTGTTATTGCACATTTAATTTAAAGGTTATTCACTATCCAAAATCGTGAATATGTCTCCTTTACCAAATTCATTACTTCTACATATTTATTAAAGGATTATCCACTATCCAAAATCTTGGATATAATTCCTTTAATTACCAATTCCAAATATATCTCATTTACATGCCAAAATCCAATTTATAAATTAATTTACTTATAAATCATTTATTTTCAAATTCATTCTTTTTATAACTTCACAGATTCATAAAACTGTAAACCTTATTTACTTATAAGATTCAATTATAATTTCATTTTAACACTTATAAAAACTCCTATATAATTCCATCAGTTTGATTTATAAAACTTCAATTTTATAAATCTTATATATAAACCATTTCTGATAAGTCCAAAATCTCAATATAAACTATTTACAAAATAGTTATCTCCATATTCCAAAAAATCATATTCTGATTATATTTCACAAAAAACATAATTTTTATAACATAAAAATTATAACCTTTATTTATTTAAAATAAATTCATTCCTTAACAATTTAAATTTTTAACAAAACATCTATTACCAAAATCACTTGAAAATCCTTTTTAATTTGAAATCGTCACTTTAATATTTTAATTTACCAAAAATAGGCCCAATGCTGCAACAACACTAAATACATCAATCACAACATCCAAACATCATATATCATATGATAACAGCATATATATCAACTGTAAATTAAATCAACACTAGTGAAGAATCCAGTTGGATCCCTCTAACCTTTCACCTGCAACAAATATACATATTAGAATATGTGTACAATGTCCGCTTCGAGGCAGACGCGCGTACAAAAGGTCATCCGCTCATACACGGGAACATATAGGGTCTCATCTGCTCCAATAGGCAGGAATATATCCAAATACCAATCAATATATAGATAATATATCATATATCATCCAAACAATCATCAATCAACATAAAATAAATTTATTCTCACTTATATAAAAATATCAGTGAGTCAGAAAGAGTGAGTTGTACTCACTTTGGTTCCAATAGCAGTTGCAGTGTTTTATACCGACTAAAATTAAACGAGCGTTTAATTTTACCCAAAATTTTCACTAGCTCCAATCAACTCCAAACCAGCTCTAAAATGTAGTGTTCATCAATACGGACCCAATGCAACTTGTTTCGTCAAAAACAGACCTCGTATGAAGAAGTTATGAAATTTTAAAGATTATACAAATTAATATAAATCAATTTCAATTTCTTTTGTTTTAAAAACCTAGCTTTCAGTCTAGCCATTCGTTTCAACTTGATGAGATTGCGGCCGCGTGTTTATTTTCTTCTTCCCCAGGCTTATACGTGACGTTCAAACCCATAGCCGCCATCTTCATTGAATTTTCGCGTCACCCACGTTCGTTGAGACGACGATCGGCCAATGCCATTCGAAAGCCCATCGCTGACTCCTCCTTCACCTTGAACGATGTGAAGCTCGGTCTCCTATATGCGTGGAAAATCGTGCTTGAACGGCCGACCTATACCCTCGAATTGTCGTTGATCGAACGACTTATAGCCGATCACAGCCGTTGGATACAAAGATCTCGATATGCTCTTCATCTTTGTAGTTGATAGTTTTTACTATAAGTGGATGGATTGGAAGAAAAAGAGGGAAGAAGTTTGGAAGATATCGGCCATTGAACGTTTAGTGACGGCGGCTGTAACCCTAGGCTAGGGTTTTGATGAAAATAGAAAATATTGTGGCCTATTATAGAAAATTTCGCAACACTATTCATCCGAAAATTTTTCGAACTCCAATCAAAGCTTACCGCCCGGCATTTATAATAATACATTACCCTTCCGAAAACTATGGAATATATATCGAGAGCCACTTCGATCGTATTTGGAAGATAGGTTTTCGAATCGATTTATTTTAAATTAAAATTTCATTTAAACAAATTTCTACGCATTGCCACGACTAAACCGTAAATCCGATTGACATTAAATTTGAAATTCTACAAATATAACATTACGATCCAATTAAACTGGTTTCGTCAAAATCCAAGACTTTTTCAAAAATACCTATTTTTACACGTTAATTAAATATTAAAATATTCAATTTCTACAAATTCTCTTTTAATTCAATTTTAAAAGTTCTCTAACATCATTCTAATTCAAATAGAGTTTAATTCAACTTTATAAATTATTTTCATTCACATTAAATCCAAATTCCAATTATTTCTGCAATTTCAAATATTAAATTAACAATTTAATTGTCCAATTAAATCCTTATTTTTCAAAAATAAGTTATTCAGTGTAACGACCCGTAAATTTTAATAGTTTTAATAATATGTTAATTGAAATTTTGTGAAATTTTAAACAATAAAATTTGAAAATAAAATTTTATTATTTGGAATACGTCTATTTTAATATAGCAACTGATAAATTTTCATCTGATAATATTGAAGTTTATTTTTCTGTGAAATTTTATTTCAAATCAAACCGGTTAATAACAGTGAATTTAAAAGTTTTCCGAAACCAAAATATGTCAACAGGAGAAAATTTATTCAGATCATTCTGAATCAGAAGTCATTCTTCGTTTTTCCAAATTTGGACTTCTATTGCTCCGTTTATCTTAATTCTAGCAAAAGAGCAGCATTTTTCGGTACCGATTATCGACTTTCGATCGAATGATCGTACCACTAGTATCTGTATACCATTTTGATCGTCTCGTCGTGCTGATCTCTGCAGTATATTTATTTCTGTATTTTGAGGTCCGGTACGCGACAAAAACATAAAATGGTGCGTCGTATCGGTACCCTAAATTATGACGGTTAATCTTTCTTTCGCTTTTCAAATTTGAACGTGAATCTCAAACAATAAAATAAATTGCTTTAATAGCTTCTCCATCAAGGTACAGCTGTTACGTTCCATCAGTTAAATTTGCATTTATATCGGTACGTTTTAATTTGAACTTGCCCCTATTCTGAAACGTAAACTTTTAATCAATGCTCAGACTTCTTATTTCCAATTCTATACTTTTATATCCCATTCTCTACGTCATCTTTCTTTTCTCCCTTCCTCCTTTTACTGAAGCCATTCACATTCATTTACCCTACCTTCCTCCTTTCTTTTTCTCCTTTTATTTTTCCTTCAAACAGCTTCCCCACGTAGTCATCTAGCACAGGCCTACCCAATCCTCAGACTTGCCCTCGACTTTTCTCTGTCCACTCAGTTTCATTCTATTCTTGTCTGTGAAAATTTAAAAAAAGCTTTCATTTTTACGGCTAATGGAACCTGCTCGTTCTCTCGTCCTTCCCCGTTGCCATGTCCGCGCTTCACAAATCATTCGCCTACTCCTCAAACCCTGGCCCATCACCGAGCTTTCCCTCTCTCTACTTCGCCCAACTCACCCTCTCCATGGTTTGAATCTCCTTGCCATGCCCCACGAGTTCCCAAGCATTCTAAAATTTGCCTGAAGCATATATATATTTTCTTCGAGAACCTGCTTCCTCCGATGCCTGACCGTACGCCTCCCTAACCCACACCAGAGAACCAACAGCCGACAGCAAGCGCCAACTCACCTAGCCTCTCACGCCTTCCACCTCTACACCCATCGGTCGATAGTCCACCGCCCCTCCACCTGGCCGCAGCTATCCTCCCTGACGCGCGCAACCTCCACAGCAACCACCACCCTACAGCAGATCCAAGCAGCTGTATCTCCTCTGCCCTCTGTATCTCCTCCGCCTAGCATCTCTTCGTCCATCTCCACTTGCTCCTCTCGGCATATAGGTATACATTTCCTTCATACTAAATTATTTTGCAAATAGGCCTGCTGCATATAGGTATACATCCATTTGTAGCATGTTAGTTGTATGAGTTATAAGATTTTTGTATATTTATATAGTTATAAAGTTAGTTATATAGGTTGTTGTTTATATATACATATAAATTTATACATATTTTTAGGTGTTTGGGTTGCTGTAAAATTTTATATTTGTTTTACTGTTTAGTTTACTGGTTATATAGGTTCACCATAGATAAGTACTATATATATATACTATACTATTTATAAAAGTTTATATATGTAGGTAAAGATGTTAGTGTACAGATATTGTTATAACACATGTTGCGTATTATAAGTTGTTTTAAAGTTATGAAATTTCAACGTATAGTTTCGGTATAAATGGATAAATCTTAGTCTGTATGTCTGCATATGGTATAGATTTGTTCGTATACATTTAGTATATATGTTGTATTCATATTGTCTTGAGTGCTCTGTTTTTTTTAGTCTGCATATTTTGTTAGAGTAGGTATATATATACTTTTATATAAAATTTGATTATATAAAGCTTACATATAAAGTACTAATATATATCTTATTTTAATATTATGGTATTGATTCTATATATAATAATAATAATAATAATAATATCATATACAATCCGTTTTGTGACATTTAACTGATTTTTGGTAGTTCATTTTATATAGTGATATTAGGATCTACATTATATATATATATATATATTATGTGTTGGTATTTAATGTTAATTTGAAAAATTAAATATATACTTTATTTTAAAATATGTTTAAATTGAGTTTTAGAAAATCTATATATATGTAATATATCCCGTTTCACTGATCTCGTGCCACTCTGACTGACATTCGCAATATCAAATCTATCTCAGCAAAATCCCAACTTGTCGTTGTTCCGCTCGCTTGATTTGTATGCTTGTCCTTGTCTATTCGCTTCCATTCCCGTGCATATCTCCTGCCTTGAAAGGTGAGCAATCACTCACGATTAACGTTCTTTTATTATTTAAATTTGATTTCATTTGAAATAGCAATTGAAATATGCTGCTGTAGTTATTTACATTGTTATATATGCTATTATCTATAACTGTTCACCTGTGACATCTGACACCAGTATCTAGTATTATATGCATGTTATTACTATTATTTGTATCTGTTCACCTTTGACATCTGACACCAGTATCTAGTATTATATGCCTGTTATTACTATTATTTGTATATGTTCACCTGTGACATCTGACACCCGTATCTGTTATTTATACTGATGATATATGCCTGTTGTTATATATATTTTTTTTGTATCTGTTATCACTCTGCAAGTTCCCTGTTAGTATAGAATTCACTATGGGTTGAAATGATACATACCCGAACGGACTTTAGAATAGGAGAATTTCGTTATGGGTTGAAATGATAAACCCAAGCGATTTTCATTTGAACTGAAATTGGGATTACGGGTCGAAATGATATCTACCCGTATATATTTAAAATTTCGGATTGAAATGATAAATATCCGTATCACTTAACCCTATGATAAATATATATACAGACACCGTTGGTCCATATATATAAATATTTTGAAGATAAATTCTATGGTTTTGGAAAGAAATATATGGTTTTATTTAACGTTGAGCCAAAAATTATTATATATAATTGGAAATGATTTATATGGATTTAATAATGATATTTAATTTAATTAAGATTGATTAAATACATATAATATGGTTGAGTATTTAAATTTATGTTCCAAAATAGATTTTTGGTAAAAATTTGAATAAGTTAAGGTTGGGAAGATAATTTGAATTTAGAAAAGAATTTTATTTAATTAAACCAATTTAAAGCTTATTGAATTTGAAATGTAAGATATGATTTCTAACTTGGGTCTGATTTATAAGTAAGTTAATGAATATTTCTTGTTTAAAATAAATTTAAGGAAAAAAAAAAGAAGTGTAAATTTAAGGCTGGTTAAACGATATTGAATTCATTAAATGAATATTCCCTGATTAAATGATAAATGAAGTTAAACCAAGAGTTATATGAAACTGTTAAATTTAACTTTGAAATTGTTGAATAATTAAGCTTTGAAATTTTTTTGGAAATTTAAATGGTTTATTTTGTGATTTAGATTTGTATTTGAAATCAATATAATTTAAATCGTTATTTAGAAACTGAATTAAATTGATGAATTGAGCTTTGAATAAATTTGAATCTTGAATTTGAAGTTGATTTGAATCGATTTGCGAGACTTGAGAAATTTTTAAATGCTTTACTTCATAAATTATTTAATGTATATACACTATTTTGGGAAAATAGTTATATTTGAAATGAAATGATATTTGGGTTTTGAAGTAAATTAAATTGAAATGACCACGGTGTATACTGTATATTTCCATCTTGTAGATAGTTCTGAAGACCCTTAGAGGATGGTTATCCCAAACATCCTTTAAGTTACTTGTATTTCAGTTGATATTTCACTTGAGTTGGATTTATTAGTATAAGAATGTTAATCCTGACTCGAGTGTTTTGTGTTTTGCTTTACGCTCGGGTCAGACTGAGTGATACAGCAATTGAGACTCACCTTGGAGTTTGGAGCTTCATTTGGAGATCCAACCATCGATTCAGCTTTCAGCTTTCCAGTTGATTTGTTCAGAGAGGTCATCTATTCGTACTGAAGACTTCAATGTATTTGAGATATTCTGTTGTATTTTATTTCTAACTCTGATGTTTATATAGTAGCTTCATAAACTACTATTTTATCTATTCCGCTGCGTATTATTGTATTACTCTGTGTCTGTGATTCTGTGATTGATTTATTTACTTCATATGCTGAGTTTTGCCAAATATAAATTAACAATCTGATATTTTGAATTATTCAAGTCAGACATGTGTGGATTATTGTCGATTTGAATGGTCCAAAATAGCAGGTCGTTACAGTTGGTATCAGAGCTTTGGCTCTAGGCGAAACTTAGCATATATTGTAAATTTCTTTACAGAATCACTTTCGTTTGAGTTTAATCTCTTCCTTTTGACTCGATTTCCTTTGAACTTTGGAACGTTCCCTACGGTTCCAAAAATTCATTCTTGTCTCTCTCGATTGGTATTCTTTTGATTATGGAGTATCCCATAACTCCACTTCGAATGATCTCTATAAGAATAGGATCCCACCAATCTTTGAATGATTTGTGAAGGGGTGAAACTCCTTCACAATTGGCATTGATTTACCGGAGATTTCTATATCTTTGGTTTAGATGCCGCTAGCTCTTGCGATCGAATGTTGATTTTTCTTGGAATTCTGCATCGATCTTGTTCCTGAAGTCACGGTTGACCCGGTTAAGGTCGCCCGCGATTTATATAAGTATATTCATCTTCTATTTTGAAATTAATTATCTCATTTTCGTTGAACTTATCTTCGAATCAGAATCCTATTTGATTAGAGTCCCTCTAAGTTGAATTTCTATCTTTGTTTTGAAATCCATTCTTGAATCATCCTTTTGAAAAATCGGGTTTATTCGTATTTTGGAAATTGTTTATATATCGAAATTTTTATAAGTATGATTATATTCTATATATAAAAGTGAAAATGTTTTCGATAAGGAGTATATATACCTTTTAAAAATAAGAATTTGGATTTTTGAAAGGATTTGAAATTATATAAGAAATTGATTTATATAAAAATGATTTATAACTAAAGGGTTTGAAATTTGAAATTCGAGAATTGAACTCCGGTATTTTGAAATTGGTTTTAAGATTTTTAAATATATAATAATAGTATGATTTAAAAGTATTTTCCGAATAAGAAATGTTTCCAATGATTTTAATGAGTTTCGAATGATTTCGAAGAAATTCCAAAAGAAGTTTGAGAAAATAGAAGTCCAGAACTCACTTATGTCGCTGGAAAATAATTTCGGTGATGAGTGCACGCATCATCGACATTGATTTTCGAGTTTCATAGTGGGGGAGAGGCCACTTTAGTAGCATTGCTACTCGAGTGATTTTGCGAAACCGATTTTGATTTCAAATTTCAAAGTATGATTTGATGTTCGGAAGATATATGTATATATATACTTGAAATGATTTGAAGTAAGCCGGTGTTCAGCCCTCGTGTTTCGAATTTGATATAAACCTATCTTTTGAAATTGACTTACTGATTGTTGCTGATTTCCAACTCTTGAATTTTAAAATGATTTCTTCAACTATTTTGAAGGTTCGAGCACTTCCAAATCAAGGTTAACTTTTCAAGGCTAAGAAATTTTGAAAAGTATAAAGTATATAAGTTTGGTATGTATGTTAAAGTATGTAGTAATATGATTTAAATAAGTGGAAACTGTTTTGTTAAGTAAATGAATAAGGCAATTTTAAATTTTTCTAAATATGAAATTTAGATTTGAAATGCTTTGAAAAGAATTTGGTCTTCAAAATATTTTGAATAAAATTTAGTTTAAATGTTTTAACTGGGTAACATCTTTATGAAACTATATATTTAACAAGTTGGAATAAATATATAAGTTGTACGTATGCTACTCGGATAATTAATTTGATCCAGGTTTGAGTACACAAGTTCGAGATGAATTACACCATTTAGTGTTAGGATTTTTCATTCGATTCTTGATGGCGAATATTTGATATGGATTTTGGGCTTGATTCTAGAATTCTCTATCGTAGTATTTGACTATGCAAGGAGACTGATGGCTTCTAGTCGAGAAACCATATCGAAATCCGCATTAGGGAAGTCGAATGGACAATACTAGTTCAAAAGCGAACTTGTGTGATCGAGCGAGCAATCAAATGTGATTTTGCGAAATGATGACGTATGTACATCTTATATTCTAATATCATTGATATATTTTGACGCTGAAATTGAAAGCTGTCGAGTTAGAATATCTTTGCTTACTAAAAGAAAATTTCCAATTTAAATTACGAAGATATATAACCCATAAAAGCAAAGATATTCAATCCCATATGGCTCTTCATACAGCGATATTTATTTTGAAAATTTTGATCCTTATATAAGATAGACCTTACGTAAGTATAAGATGATTTTGAAAACATTTGATTTTGGAAATGAATTGGCTGACTTAAATTATATTGATTGAAAACTTGGATTTATTTTCTAAATCTATTATTTTGGAAACTTTGAAACTAAAGATATTTAATTTGAGAAGAAGAAATTGGTGAAATTGTATATGATTTTGAAATTGAACTGATATTGAAACAAATTAAAATTTGAGAACCTTAGGTTACTAAACACTTGATTTGGGAGTTGTCGAACTTATATAAAATTGATTTGTATGAGTATGAAAGTGATTCGAAAACTATAGATTTGAAAAGGTACTCAATTTGAAAGTCAAATCTTATATAATTGAAGTCTATATAAGTATGATTTGATATACTATTGATTTTGGAAAGTATTTGATTTGAAAATTAAATCTTATATATAATGGATTTTATATAAGTACGATATTTGAAAGTGATTTGAAAAGGTACTATATGATTCATATTTTCGAAGTAAAGATATGGAAAGTGCCTTCTGCTTGATATCCGATTTGTGGCCACATCTTGGATTCATTCTATCGATATTATTCTCTCTGATTTTTGGTTTTCTGGATATGATACTCGAGTGTCCTTCGAATTACATGGCGTTACCCATGGTCTTATTGTTCTCTCGTGACTGCATAGCGCAACTGCCTGGCTGAGTCTTGCCTAGGGGTACGGATTGTTTCCTGGGGGATCCAGGCGTAACCATTGTGTATCCTACAATCTGTGTAGGTCGCGAATAGTAGCGCAAATGCTTGGCTGAGTCTTGCCTGGGGGTACGGATTGTTTTCTGGGGGATCCAAGCGTAACCATTGTGTATCCTGCATTCTACTAGTCATCATGGCGTAACTCGCAGGGCTGAGAAAGCTTACGGATATGGATTGTTTCCTGGGGGACCCAGGCGTAACCATTGTGTATCTGCGAACCATGGTTAGACAAAGGTTTTTGTTGTGTTTTTGATTGGATTGTACTTTCCATATCTGTTTTTAAAAGTTTTTGCAGTATTTTCACTAGGTGTTGAAACAGGTCTACTAAGTACCTGGAGAATTCTAGTTTTGCGCCTGATCAACGCACTACCAGAGTCTACAGGAACAAGGATAAACTTGTTGAAACATCGAGTTATAAAAGTATTTTCGAAAGGAAATTTGTTTCGACTATAAAGGTATTTTATTATAAAGGTATTTCCAACAAAGAAATTTTGAATTAATATTTGAAATTGAAATCCTAATGGTTTGAATAAATTATTCATGCCCGATACTAATCTTTTGAATCTATCTTATCTGCTCAGCTTTATTTATTCACCTATATTCTGTTTTTCCAAGTCCCTCTTCTCCTTGTTGACTATATCCCTTTAAATATTGTTTATTTATATACTATATGGTTTAATAGAAATTTTAGTGTTATAAATATTTTGAGTTATTAATTAAATACAACATATTTAAAAGAAATGATAATTGATTTATTAATAATGTTGAAAAGTATCTTGAGATAAATTAATAAATTTATAAATTATGGATTTAATGTTTTCAAATAACTTTTTTGTAAATATAAGTAATAATGTAAATAATTGTTTTCAAATAGTTTTCATATAATTATAAAGGTGTCATTTAAACATATAAATGGTATTTATAAAGGAAGAAAGAAATTTTACAAATGAGTTTTGAAAAAGTATTAAATTATAAAAAAAAAATTGATTTGCAAATGAAGTTTTCAAATGAATATTTCAAGTAAAATTTATATAGTTTTAAATTAATTGTTTAATCTTAACTTTCAATCTATTTTTCTTTCTGGTTGTTTATATTCTTCTACCTCCTTTCTTTTCGGGGACGAAAAGTTTTGAGTGGGGGAGAGTGTAACGACCCGTAAATTTTAATAGTTTTAATAATATGTTAATTGAAATTTTGTGAAATTTTAAACAATAAAATTTGAAAATAAAAATTTATTATTTGGAATACGTCTATTTTAATATAGCAACTGATAAATTTTCATCTGATAATATTGAAGTTTATTTTTTTGTGAAATTTTATTTCAAATCAAACCGGTTAATAACAGTGAATTTAAAAGTTTTCCGAAACCAAAATATGTCAACAGGAGAAAATTTATTCAGATCATTCTGAATCAGAAGTCATTCTTCGTTTTTCCAAATTTGGACTTCTATTGCTCCGTTTATCTTAATTCTAGCAAAAGAGCAGCATTTTTCGGTACCGATTATCGACTTTCGATCGAATGATCGTACCACTAGTATCTGTATACCATTTTGATCGTCTCGTCGTGCTGATCTCTGCGGTATATTTATTTCTGTATTTTGAGGTCCGGTACGCGACAAAAACATAAAATGGTGCGTCGTATCGGTACCCTAAATTATGACGGTTAATCTTTCTTTCGCTTTTCAAATTTGAACGTGAATCTCAAACAATAAAATAAATTGCTTTAATAGCTTCTCCATCAAGGTACAGCTATTACGTTCCATCAGTTAAATTTGCATTTATATCGGTATGTTTTAATTTGAACTTGCCCCTATTCTGAAACGTAAACTTTTAATCAATGCTCAGACTTCTTATTTCCAATTCTATACTTTTATATCCCATTCTCTACGTCATCTTTCTTTTCTCCCTTCCTCCTTTTACTGAAGCCATTCACATTCATTTACCCTACCTTCCTCCTTTCTTTTTCTCCTTTTATTTTTCCTTCAAACAGCTTCCCCACGTAGTCATCTAGCACAGGCCTACCCAATCCTCAGACTTGCCCCGCCTCCCGTTCGTCTTCGTCCTCGACTTTTCTCTGTCCACTCAGTTTCATTCTATTCTTGTCTGTGAAAATTTAAAAAAAGCTTTCATTTTTACGGCTAATGGAACCTGCTCGTTCTCTCGTCCTTCCCCGTTGCCATGTCCGCGCTTTACAAATCATTCGCCTACTCCTCAAACCCTGGCCCATCACCGAGCTTTCCCTCTCTCTACTTCGCCCAACTCACCCTCTCCATGGTTTGAATCTCCTTGCCATGCCCCACGAGTTCCCAAGCATTCTAAAATTTGCCTGAAGCATATATATATTTTCTTCGAGAACCTGCTTCCTCCGATGCCTGACCGTACGCCTCCCTAACCCACACCAGAGAACCAACAGCCGACAGCAAGCGCCAACTCACCTAGCCTCTCACGCCTTCCACCTCTACACCCATCGGTCGATAGTCCACCGCCCTTCCACCTGGCCGCAGCTATCCTCCCTGACGCGCGCAACCTCCACAGCAACCACCACCCTACAGCAGATCCAAGCAGCTGTATCTCCTCTGCCCTCTGTATCTCCTCCGCCTAGCATCTCTTCGTCCATCTCCACTTGCTCCTCTCGGCATATAGGTATACATTTCCTTCATACTAAATTATTTTGCAAATAGGCCTGCTGCATATAGGTATACGTCCATTTGTAGCATGTTAGTTGTATGAGTTATAAGATTTTTGTATATTTATATAGTTATAAAGTTAGTTATATAGGTTGTTGTTTATATATACATATAAATTTATACATATTTTTAGGTGTTTGGGTTGCTGTAAAATTTTATATTTGTTTTACTGTTTAGTTTACTGGTTATATAGGTTCACCATAGATAAGTACTATATATATATACTATACTATTTATAAAAGTTTATATATGTAGGTAAAGATGTTAGTGTACAGATATTGTTATAACACATGTTGCGTATTATAAGTTGTTTTAAAGTTATGAAATTTCAACGTATAGTTTCGGTATAAATGGATAAATCTTAGTCTGTATGTCTGCATATGGTATAGATTTGTTCGTATACATATAGTATATATGTTGTATTCATATTGTCTTGAGTGCTCTGTTTTTTTTTAGTCTGCATATTTTGTTAGAGTAGGTATATATATACTTTTATATAAAATTTGATTATATAAAGCTTACATATAAAGTACTAATATATATCTTATTTTAATATTATGGTATTGATTCTATATATAATAATAATAATAATAATATCATATACAATCCGTTTTGTGACATTTAACTGATTTTTGGTAGTTCATTTTATATAGTGATATTAGGATCTACATTATATATATATATATATTATGTGTTGGTATTTAATGTTAATTTGAAAAATTAAATATATACTTTATTTTAAAATATGTTTAAATTGAGTTTTAGAAAATCTATATATATGTAATATATCCCGTTTCACTGATCTCGTGCCACTCTGACTGACATTCGCAATATCAAATCTATCTCAGCAAAATCCCAACTTGTCGTTGTTCCGCTCGCTTGATTTGTATGCTTGTCCTTGTCTATTCGCTTCCATTCCCGTGCATATCTCCTGCCTTGAAAGGTGAGCAATCACTCACGATTAACGTTCTTTTATTATTTAAATTTGATTTCATTTGAAATAGCAATTGAAATATGCTGCTGTAGTTATTTACATTGTTATATATGCTATTATCTATAACTGTTCACCTGTGACATCTGACACCAGTATCTAGTATTATATGCCTGTTATTACTATTATTTGTATCTGTTCACCTTTGACATCTGACACCAGTATCTAGTATTATATGCCTGTTATTACTATTATTTGTATATGTTCACCTGTGACATCTGACACCCGTATCTGTTATTTATACTGATGATATATGCCTGTTGTTATATTTTTTTTTTGTATCTGTTATCACTCTGCAAGTTCCCTGTTAGTATAGAATTCACTATGGGTTGAAATGATACATACCCGAACGGACTTTAGAATAGGAGAATTTCGTTATGGGTTGAAATGATAAACCCAAGCGATTTTCATTTGAACTGAAATTGGGATTACGGGTCGAAATGATATCTACCCGTATATATTTAAAATTTCGGATTGAAATGATAAATATCTGTATCACTTAACCCTATGATAAATATATATACAGACACCGTTGGTCCATATATATAAATATTTTGAAGATAAATTCTATGGTTTTGGAAAGAAATATATGGTTTTATTTAACGTTGAGCCAAAAATTATTATATATAATTGGAAATGATTTATATGGATTTAATAATGATATTTAATTTAATTAAGATTGATTAAATACATATAATATGGTTGAGTATTTAAATTTATGTTCCAAAATAGATTTTTGGTAAAAATTTGAATAAGTTAAGGTTGGGAAGATAATTTGAATTTAGAAAAGAATTTTATTTAATTAAACCAATTTAAAGCTTATTGAATTTGAAATGTAAGATATGATTTCTAACTTGGGTCTGATTTATAAGTAAGTTAATGAATATTTCTTGTTTAAAATAAATTTAAGAAAAAAAAAGAAGTGTAAATATAAGGCTGGTTAAACGATATTGAATTCATTAAATGAATATTCCCTGATTAAATGATAAATGAAGTTAAACCAAGAGTTATATGAAACTGTTAAATTTAACTTTGAAATTGTTGAATAATTAAGCTTTGAAATTTATTGGAAATTTAAATGGTTTATTTTGTGATTTAGATTTGTATTTGAAATCAATATAATTTAAATCGTTATTTAGAAACTGAATTAAATTGATGAATTGAGCTTTGAATAAATTTGAATCTTGAATTTGAAGTTGATTTGAATCGATTTGCGAGACTTGAGAAATTTTTAAATGCTTTACTTTATAAATTATTTAATGTATATACACTATTTTGGGAAAATAGTTATATTTGAAATGAAATGATATTTGGGTTTTGAAGTAAATTAAATTGAAATGACCACGGTGTATACTGTATATTTCCATCTTGTAGATAGTTCTGAAGACCCTTAGAGGATGGTTATCCCAAACATCCTTTAAGTTACTTGTATTTCAGTTGATATTTCACTTGAGTTGGATTTATTAGTATAAGAATGTTAATCCTGACTCGAGTGTTTTGTGTTTTGCTTTACGCTCGGGTCAGACTGAGTGATACAGCAATTGAGACTCACCTTGGAGTTTGGAGCTTCATTTGGAGATCCAACCATCGATTCAGCTTTCAGCTTTCCAGTTGATTTGTTCAGAGAGGTCATCTATTCGTACTGAAGACTTCAATGTATTTGAGATATTCTGTTGTATTTTATTTCTAACTCTGATGTTTATATAGTAGCTTCATGAACTACTATTTTATCTATTCCGCTGCGTATTATTGTATTACTCTGTGTCTGTGATTCTGTGATTGATTTATTTACTGCATATGCTGAGTTTTGCCAAATATAAATTAACAATCTGATATTTTGAATTATTCAAGTCAGACATGTGTGGATTATTGTCGATTTGAATGGTCCAAAATAGCAGGTCGTTACATTCAGCTAATAAAATTTACTTTTGAATATTTAAAATCAATTAAATATCTGAATATCGAATGACTGAAATTTTGGGTCATTACATTCTCCCCTACATAAAAGAATTTCGTCCTCAAAATTACCAAGTAAGAAAAAATAACAAAATCCATTAACTTTTCAAAATAATTCGTTCAAATTAGATACCAATATTATTTAAACATTTTATCTTTACCAAAATCCATTAGTAAAACTTCTTATAAAAACTTTTCCATGATTCAAATCCATTCTTAGTTATCTTTTCAAAACCACAAATATTGTTTAACTTTCAACTCAATATCAAAAAAAATTAGTTATCGGCTTTGCCAAAAAAAAATTTAGTTATCAAAAATTTTCCAAAATTCCCAAAATTTTCTAACGCCTTAAATTTTCAAAAAAATTCGCCAACGTCTCCTTTGTGCGGTTCGATTGTAGTAGGATCACAACATATATATATATATATATATCACAACATATATATATATCACAAATATACATCTCATCTTCGAGGATGAGGCATCCCGTAGGGAAAAAATATAAAAGTACGATATGAAATCCGAGATATGTACCTTATATATTATTAGCGAGCATATACGGCTAATATAGCACGAAAGCGAGCTCCAAATGCGAAGCAAGCGCCATGCGCACCAACTAAACACTCAACAAACAAATGGGAAATATGTATATAGAAAGTAATATCAATATACAACATATACCGATACAGCAACTATATATGCTAATATAGCAAATGCAACCAAAAGCTACAAATCCAACCATCAAACAACTATCATCCAACTAACATCCAGCAAACCAATCTCTATCCAGTCAATCCATAACCAAATCAATATACATTCATTTCTTATTAATATTTATTGAATTAGTTTTCAATTTATTCACATTTGATTCATTAACATTGGATTTTACTAACATTCATTTATTCATATTCAATTAGTTTACATTCACTAATTTATATTCAAGTTAGTTCACTTCCAAATTAAATCAAATTCAATTCTATTTAGATTCACTTACTATCAATTTGAATTCAATTAATTAGCTTTCAATTTCATTAATTCAATTCCAAATGAATTTATGTTCAATCAACTAACATCCATCTAACAACCAATGCACATTCAACATAACCAAATTTATTTAATTTACACTTAAACATTCCTATTTACTTCGTTTACCTTCAATTTGGTTTAACACTTTTAATTTCAATTGGTTTAATATTCAATTTAGATTGAATTCTAGTATTCACTATATTCACATTTTTATACAACACTTCCAATGCAAATTTTATCATCACTTCCTAACTTAAGTTTTATTCCATTCTTAACAACAACATTTTCTAATCCATGTTTATTCACTAATTCATTTTTACAATTAAAGTTGAATTTCATTACATAACTCAAATTTATTTTCATCACTTCACTTTACTAATTCATTTTGATATCAAATCAACTTCATTCAACTTTACTTAAGTTAAATTCCTTTTAAACATCATTTGGTTTCACTTAACTTAAATTTCAACTTATAAATCCAATTCAGATTTCAATTCTAAAGTCATTTTATTTAACTTTTACTTAAGTCAAATTTCATATCACTATTCAAACTCAAATTTCGTTTTGCTTAACAAAATTGTTTAACCATTTTAACATTTGGTTTTACTTACATTTTCCCATTTTATAAGTTATACAACTTATTTATTCAAACTTCCAAATTCATATTATATAATCACTTACCACTTAAGTTTAACTTTCATTTCAATAATTTATCCAATCCGGTTCAAATCCAATTCAATTTATTTAACTTCCCTTTAGTTAAATTTCAAATCATATATCTTATTATACTAACTCAAATTTATTTTAACTTTACTAAAGTTAAATTCATTATTTTATACTATAAGTCCAAACTCATTTTACTTATATTCATCAATTGAAACTTAGATTTTAAATTCAAATTTTTTTATCAAAACAAAACTTCAATTTCAATTTACTATTGGTAGCAAATCAATCACATAGAAACTCGAAAATGATGCTGCAGTCATCACCCTTATTATTTCCCAGCAATAGTAGTGAATTCAGTGCTTTATATCCTTTTTAAAAAATCTTTTTTATTATTTATAAACCACATTTACAAACATATATAATTTCGCTATTTCACTTCACTTATATAAGGTTCATTCCAGATTTATTTATTTTATTTAGATTTATAATAATATAACCTCTTTTATCATTGAAAAATAACTTTCAAAATCAACGGGAATTCAAATTTTCAAATTCTTAGTTTAAATTCCATCTTTATTTATAACTCATATTTATAAATATATTCATATTGTTTCATTTCTTATATATAAAATTATTTCACAATTATAAACCATATTAATTATAATTCCATACTTTATAATTCATTTGCTTATATAATTTATTCTTTTACAATTGTTGCTTTTATTTAAATTATCCAAACAGCTTTTATTAACTTATATATATTTACATTTTCAAACAACCAAACAATCAATTTATATACACTTTAATAATTTCTGAAAAATTGTTTCCTTTATATATAAAATATAATCGAGGTAAAATTATTTCATTTACCCAATTTAAAAATAATACTATATCGACTTACCTCGTTTAAGTGTTTATAAATCCCTATCAATAACATGGCATCCCACATACCGACCATAATTCACAAACAACTCAACGGATAAGCAAACACAATATAAAACATTTTATAATAACTAACAAATATGCGGTTATTAATACACTCGAACTCAATTTAGGATGCTACTGTCCCTATCGATATTGAGTACACATCAAAGCCTAGGAATATACAAATCCTAAGATCTGATACCAAATGTGATGACCCGCATATCCGTACCCACTGAATCGACAATAAACCACACATGTCCGACCCAAACAGCACAGAATAACGGAAAGTCATGAGAAAGAAAAGAAGAGAGGAGAATAGAAGAGAAGAATGAGAGAAGAGAGAACCAAATAGAACAATACATAATCTCACATCGCAGCGGAAAACATATAATATCAAATCAATGATCTTTACAAAATAGAATCTATATATACATACATCAATCAGAGTTCAACAATCAGTCTATAATCATCAGCCTGGACAGTTATAATAACATGTCATCACATTTGCCGATAATATAAAACAATTAAGCAGCGGATAATCAAAACAGATACGTGTATACGAAAATAAAGATCTCCAACTCTCCTGTTGAAGCTCCGAAAGCACTAAATCTGAACATGTAAATATACTCGGTCTGACCCGAGCATTGAAAAGGAAGAACTCCCGGACCAGTCTGGTAAACCAGCATGAGAAACACACTCAACTGAATTTATTAAATTGCCAAACTTTTCCTTTCAAAAAAAAGTATCTCGTAAAACACGCCCACATGTTTTTACCGTACGATAACTAAAACATTTCATATCAAATCATTTTATATTATAATAGTGTCTATTGCACAAATAATATTCAAATAGCCTAAATTGTTACCATTATTAAATTCCAACATACTAGGCTCTACAAACAAAATGGCAGGTACGTAGTGGAGTTTGGATTTCCATACAAATGACCAGGTGAAGGGACTACCCTCCGATGGGTACACCTCTAGATGGATGTCCCGAGAAACCATCATAAAGTTCCTCTACCAACACAAGACCGGCCTACCTCTATAACTAGGTAGTACCGAATATGTCATCCTACGGTCGTTACCGACCTTTACCGAGGGCCCTCATAGCAGACAAACCATAATAATTTACATCCCGAACGTATAGCGGGAAGAAATATATCTAGAAGAGGATGATCATATCCTGATGGGAGCGACCCACTTAGCCCTGTTTTCGGTCATTTCCAATTGATGAGGCCTGAGGTAACGATTACCTTTCACATATCACATCACTTTGAATGCCACATAACCATTCCCGTTGGCTACTAATTGCTTTTCACAAAAATACAACCCTTAAGCTCATACGTCTCAAGGAGGGTGTTAAGCTAAGAGAAGTTGCCTTCTCCGCCACCATTGATGTACGTTTGTAAAAACCAGTGTACGTAATCTTAGAAATGCAATATCAGACAAACATCCATACAAGTTGTCAAGGAACAGGACAAACCGAAGGTACTTTCCTACCACATCCTGTCGGGAAATCCCTAGGATTAGTAGCGAATAGTCCTTGCATTGGATATTTCATAACGAAGAGACTACTGCTAGTGGATGTATATTGGGATTTAAACCCCAAACGATCAACAAGCAATCTTCCACTATGAAAATCTTGAATATCAGTATCATCACAACCAACCTGCACAATCGTCGCATAAATGTTGGTCCGAAGTGGTTTTCAGATAAACCGATCCCGGTCTCTTCGCCCCAACAACGCAAAAGTGTTTCTCAACCTCACACTTAAACTAAGTCTCATAGACTTATCACGTCTCCAACTTTCAACTTGCTATCCTTCGGCCAAGAAGGAAGCTCGATAGATTGGAGTAATACTCCGCACTACACGAATCAACATCCTCAACACAAATGATAATCAAGCCTATATAGAAGGCTACGTACTAAGTGTATGGCTAAATAGTTCCCACATCAAGTCAAGGAACTAAAAATGGCCAAATTTGATAGTCGGTTATTTAACTATCAAACCAAACAAACAAATATTTAGCACCATAAGCAATCACTAGGCCCTTTTAATTAATCCTTTATTAATTAAATCACTTGACAAATATTCACTTCAAATTATCTTTAACAAGATATATTCTCAAAATCATTTAAATATTTCGATATTGGAAAACATTTTCATATACTAATTTAATAATAAGTATTTCACAAATCAATTTATTTTCAACACTTCGAAAATATTACATATACTTAAATCAAGATTAAGTATATATTTTATTCTTTAAGGAAAACAATCTCTTAAACATATTTATTTGGGTCAAAACGAATGTTGCGTAAAACATAGTTACGACAGCCCAAAATCATTAGTATAGGGATTCGAAAATTAGATAGATATATAAATCCCATATACTATACAAAAACATTTCCTTTCGAAAATCATTTATTATAACAATAGCGTTATAGTCCATCATTTCCTTATTTCTCGAAAACATCTATTTCAACAATGAATGTTGAAATCTATGTATTCGATACTTAACACATTTTGAAACATCTTCAAAACCATTTAACTTCATTTAAAATATCACCTCCCAAAAACATTCATTTAAATTAAAATATTATTCACTATCCAAAATCGTGAATATAATTCTCTAATCAAATTCATTATTATTGCACATTTAATTTAAATGATAATTCACCGTCCAAAATCGTTGAATATATCTCCTGTACCAAATTCATTACTTCTACATATTTATTAAAGGATTATCCACTGTCCAAAATTGTGGATATAATTCCTTTAATTACCAATTCCAAATATATCTCATTTACATGCCAAAATCCAATTTATAAGTTAATTTACTTATAAATCATTTATTTACAAATTCATTCTTTTTATAACTTCACAAATTCATAAAACTTTAAATCTTATTTACTTATAAGTTTCAATTATAACTTCATTTTAACACTTATAAAAACTCCTTTATAATTCCATTATTTTTATTTATAAAAATTCAATTTTATAAATCTTATGTATAAACCATTTATAATAAGTCCAAAATCTCATTTTAGACTATTTTCAAAATAGTTATCTCCATATTCCAAAAAATCATATTCTGATTATATTTCACAGAAATCATAATTTTTATAACATAAAAATTATAATCTTTTTTTATTTAAAATAAATTCATTCCTTAACAATTTAAATTTTTAGCAAAACAACTATTACCAAAATCACTTGAAAATCCTTTTTAATTTGAAATCGTCACTTTAATATTTTAATTTACCAAAAATAGGCCCAATGCTGCAACAACACTAAATACATCAATCACAACATCCAAACATCATATGATAACAACATATATATCAAATCTGTAAATAAAATCAACACTGGTAAGGAATCCAGTTGGATCCCTCCAACCTTTCACCTGCAACAAATATACATATTAGAATATGTGTACAATGTCTGCTTCAAGGCAGACGCGCGTACAAAAGGCCATCCGCTCATACACGGGAACATATAGAGTCTCATATACTCCAATAGGCAGGAATATATCCGAATACCAATCAATATATAGATAATATATCATATATCATCCAAACAATCATTAATCAACATAAAATAAATTTATTCTCACTTATATAAAAATATCAGTGAGTCAGAAAGAGTGAGTTGTACTTATTTTGGTTCCAATAGCAGTTGCAATGTTTTATCCCAAATAAAATTAACCGAGTGTTTAATTTTACTCAAAATTTTCACTAGCTCCAATCGACTCCAAATTAGCTCTAAAATGTAATGCTCGTTAATACGTACCCAAAGCAACTTGTTTCGTCAAAAACGGACCTCGTATGAAGAAGTTATGCAATTTTAGATTATACAAATTAAAATAAATCAATTTCAATTTCTTTTTATTTTAAAAACCTAGCTTTCAATCTGGCCGTTCATTTCAACTTGATGAGATTGCGGCCACGCATTTATTTTCTTCTTCCCCAGGCTTATACGTGCCGTTCAAACCCGTAGCCGCCATCGTCATCGAATTTTCGCACCACCCACGTTTGTCGAGACGACGATCGTCCAATGCCATTGGAAAGCCCATCGCCGACTCCTCCTTCACCTTGAATGACGTGAAGCTCGATCTCCTATATGCATGGAAAATCGTGCTTGAACGGCCGGCCTATATCCTCGAATTATCGTTGATCGAAGACTTATAGCCGATCACAGCCGTTGGATACGAAGATCTCGATATGCTCTTCATCTTAGTAGTTGATAGTTTTTTCTATAAGTGGATGGATTGTAAGAAAAAGAGGGAAGAAGTTTGGAAGATATAGGACATTGAACGTTTAGTGGCGGCGCCTGTAACCCTAGGCTAGGGTTTTGATGAAAATAGAAAATGTTGTGGCCTTTTATAGAAAATTTCGCGACACTATTCATCCGAAAAATTTTCGAACTCCAATCGAAGCGTGTCGCCTGATGTTTATAGTGTTTTAACCCTATTCCGAACACAATGGAATACATATCAAGAGCCAATTCAATCGTATTTGGAAGATATGTTTTCGAATCGATTTATTTTAAATTAAAATTTCACTTAAACAAATTTCTACGCGTTTTAGCTTGCCACGACAAAACCGTAAATCCGATTGACGCAAAATTTGAAATTCTACAATAATATAACATTACGGATCCAATGAAACTAGTTTCATCGAAATCTAAGACCGTGTCAAAAACAACTATTTTTACACGTTAATTAAATATTAAAATATTCAATTTCTACAAATTCTCTTTTAATTCAATTTTAAAAGTTCTCTAACATCATTCTAATTCAAATAGAATTTAATTCAACTTTATAAATCATTTTCATTCACGTTAAATCCAAATTCCAATTATTTCTGCAATTTCAAATAATAAATTAACAATTTAATTATCCAATTAAATCCTTATTTTTCAAATATAAGTTATTCAGCTTATAAAGTTTACTTTTGAATATTTAAAATCAATTAAATATCCGAGTATCGAATGATTAAAATTCTGGATCGTTACAATAAGTATATTGAAAATAGTTGCGAACGCACCTAAAAATGGATTAAGACTTAATCTCAAAAGTCACTCCTCCATGGGATACATAATGATGTATCGATATGGAGTAATCAAACTTTGTTGGACAAAGTACGAATAATTGTGAGTGAAGTTGGGTTAATTTCTTTATATAAGGTTATGTACTTAAGAGTAGTACACAAGATTAATATTATTTTATCTAAATAACAGTTTACAAAATCATGCAAGACAACGGTTTATAAGAAACCTCAATATACCTTAGGCTAAGGAGTTGGCAAGTTGTGTGAGTTAAAAGACTACACGTAATAATTGTTCGTGGGGGATCTTGTATGAATCTCCCCAAAAGGATTGTGGAAAGGACTCTCATTGGATGACATATTTATGTTTTGAACATAAGTTCTGTAAACTAAATCAAAATCAATTTTATGTAAGGCAATTCATAAAATGTTTATGAATGCCCATTTCATTGCACTGAGAAACAATTGTTGTTCCAAGAAATACCAACATTATAGTGAAGGAATTTCTTTGATAAATTATTGATAGTAAAATGGATACGATCCAAAGGTAAAGCTGATTACATAAGACGAAATGAAATTAACTAATCTAAATGAACACATCGGATTAGAGTGTCTAATAAGTATTCTCACACACTGGATAGAAACTATGAGTTTTTTTTATCAATGTCGAGAATAGATAAACCTCGGTTGTTTAATTTATCCATTAAAAGTATTTAGTCTATAATATGGTATGATGTGAAAATTCGAAAACGAATTCCAAGCACGTTATCAAAATATGATTTGGTAGTCGTAACCAAAGAGATGTGATCCACCGGTCGCGGTTGTGTCTTTATTAGTAAGACTAATGCATTTGGAATTAAATGAGCGGTGCTAATATGAATAATCTTATAAATTTTAAATGTTGAAATTAACATAATAGATTCATCATTCAACATGATCGAGTTATTTCGGATTTACTCATAAAATTATCGCTTTGCAAGACTTTGTGATTTGGTACATATGTGCTAAAATGAAAAAATTCTAAATAATGATTTAGAATAGACTGTTTGCATATAACAATCGAAGTGTCTCGAAGCCTGTGGGAGCGATATTTGGGTTTGTGAGTGTTTGGATATGATCAAAGGACATATATGAAAGTATCGTTCGATAAGCATTAAAATTGATCAATTGTTTTGATAGAAATATCAAAAAGTTGATTGTAAATCTAAATGCAGAGGAAGTGTGTGCTCATAAAAAAATGTTAGTAAAGGTAAATTGATATTTCATAACTATTAAACAACATGTTGTTGATTTTAATAATGTACTTGTGTTAAAATCAACCTTGGTTGTTTTAACACTCAACTTTAGATTTGAAAATGATGTCTTTTATAGAAAGTATAAAAGATATAGGGAATGTCCCAAAATGATATGCAAGGACACCTTATTAAAATGTTTAATAGAAAAAATGTAAGATAAATTCCTTATGCTTTGGCAGTAAGAATTTTCATACATGTTATGATGTCTGTGATATCATAATTTGTTTGTATATTTGATACATGAAGCACATATCAAATCCAAATAGATATCACTAAAGGGTAGTTTGGAGTGTTCTCATGTATTTATAATATACAAGAGAATTGTTTGTAGAAACAGTGAAATCCTTATGAAGAAATATTCAAACTTGAATTCTCATAAGTGATATTAAGCATAATATGACAAATAATAGCCGAAATTGTAACCATTATTAAATTCCAGCATACTAGGCTCTACAAACAAAATGGCAGGTACATAGTGGAGTTTGGATTTCGATACAAATGACTAGGTGAAGGGACTACCCTCCGATGGGTACACCTCTAGATGGATGTCCCGAGAAACCATCACAAAGTTCCTCTACCAACACAAGACCGGCCTACCTCTATAACTAGGTAGTATCGAATGTGTCATCCTCCGGTCATTACAGACCTTTTCCGAGGGCCCTCATAGCATACAAACCACATTAATTTACATCTCGAACGTCATAGCGGGAAGAAATATATCTAGAAGAGGATGATCATATCCTGATAGGAGCGACCCAATTAGCCCTGCTGCATCTAACCCTGTTTCGGTCATTTCCGGTTGATGGGGCCTGAGGTAATGATTACCTTTCACATATCACATATCACATCACTTTGAATGCCACACGGCCTTTCCGTTGGCTACTAATTGCCTTTCACAAAAATACAACCCTTAAGCTCATACGTCTCAAGGAGGGTGTTAAGCTAAGATAAGTTGCATTCTCCGCCACCACTGATGTACGTTTGTAAAAACCAATGAACGTAATCTTAGAAATGCAATGTCAGACAAACATCCATACAAGTTGTCCAGGAACAGGACAAACCGAAGGTACTTTCCTACCACATCCTACCGGGAAATCCCAAGTATTAGTAGCGAATAGTCCTTGCATTGGATATTTCATAATGAAGAGACTACTGCTACTAGATGTATATTAGGATATTAACTCCAAACGATCAACAAGCTGTCATCCACTATGTAAATCTTGAATATCAATATCGTCACAGCCAACCTGCACAATCGTCGCATAAATGTTGGTCTGAAGTGGTTTTTAGATAAACATATCCCGGTCTCCTCGTACCAACAACGCAAAAGCGTTTCTCAACCTCACACAGAAACTAAGTCTCATAGACTTATCACGTCTCCAATTTTCAACTTGCTATCCTTCGGCCAAGAAGGAAGCTCGATAGATTGGAGTAATACTCCACACTACACGAATCAACATCATCAACACAAATGATAATCAAGCCTATACAGAAGGCTACGTACTATGTGTACGACTAAATAGTTCCCACATCAAGTCGAGGAACTAAAAATGGCCAAATTTGATAGTCGGTTATTTAACTATCAAACCAAACAAACAAATATTTAGCACCACAAGCAATCACTAGGCCCTTTTAATTAATTTTTTGTTAATTAAATCACTTGCCAAATATTCACTTCAAAAAGATATATCATCAAAACCATTTCAATATTTCAATATTGAAAAACATTTCCATATACTTATTTAATAATAAGTATTTCAGAAATCAATTTATTTTCAACACTTAGAAAATATTACATATACTTAAATTAGGATTAAGTATATATTTTATTCTTTAAGGAAAACATTCTCTTAAACATATTTATTTGGGTCAAAACGAATGTTGCGTAAAACATCGTTACGACAACCCAAAATCATTGGTATAGGGATTCAAAAATTAGATAGATATATAAATCTCATATACTATACAAAAACGTTTCCTTTCGAAAATCATTTACTATAACAACAGTGTTATAGTCCATCATTTCTTTATTTCTCGAAAACGTCTATTTCAACAATGAATGTTGAAATCTATGTATTCGATACTTGACACATTTTAAAACATCTTCAAAACCATTTAACTTCATTTAAAATATCACTTCCTAAAAACATTCATTTAAATTAAAATATTATTCACTGTCCAAAATCGTGAATATAATTCTCTAACCAAATTCATTGTTATTGCACATTTAATTTAAAGGTTATTCACTATCCAAAATCGTGAATATGTCTCCTTTACCAAATTCATTACTTCTACATATTTATTAAAGGATTATCCACTATCCAAAATCTTGGATATAATTCCTTTAATTATCAATTCCAAATATATCTCATTTACATGCCAAAATCCAATTTATAAATTAATTTACTTATAAATCATTTATTTTCAAATTCATTCTTTTTATAACTTCACAGATTCATAAAACTGTAAACCTTATTTACTTATAAGATTCAATTATAATTTCATTTTAACACTTATAAAAACTCCTTTATAATTCCATTAGTTTGATTTATAAAAATTCAATTTTATAAATCTTATATATAAACCATTTCTAATAAGTCCAAAATCTCAATATAAACTATTTACAAAATAGTTATCTCCATATTCCAAAAAATCATATTCTGATTATATTTCACAAAAAACATAATTTTTATAACATAAAAATTATAACCTTTATTTATTTAAAATAAATTCATTCCTTAACAATTTAAATTTTTAACAAAACATCTATTACCAAAATCACTTGAAAATCCTTTTTAATTTGAAATCGTCACTTTAATATTTTAATTTACCAAAAATAGGCCCAATGCTGCAACAACACTAAATACATCAATCACAACATCCAAACATCATATATCATATGATAACAGCATATATATCAACTGTAAATTAAATCAACACTAGTGAAGAATCCAGTTGGATCCCTCCAACCTTTCACCTGCAACAAATATACATATTAGAATATGTGTACAATGTCCGCTTCGAGGCAGACGCGCGTACAAAAGGTCATCCGCTCATACACGGGAACATATAGGGTCTCATCTGCTCCAATAGGCAGGAATATATCCAAATACCAATCAATATATAGATAATATATCATATATCATCCAAACAATCATCAATCAACATAAAATAAATTTATTCTCACTTATATAAAAATATCAGTGAGTCAGAAAGAGTGAGTTGTACTCACTTTGGTTCCAATAGCAGTTGCAGTGTTTTATACCGACTAAAATTAAACGAGCGTTTAATTTTACCCAAAATTTTCACTAGCTCCAATCAACTCCAAACCAGCTCTAAAATGTAGTGCTCATCAATACGGACCCAATGCAACTTGTTTCGTCAAAAAACGGACCTCGTATGAAGAAGTTATGCAATTTTAAAGATTATACAAACTAATATAAATCAATTTCAATTTCTTTTGTTTTAAAAACCTAGCTTTCAGTCTAGTCGTTCGTTTCAACTTGATGAGATCGCGGCCGCGTGTTTATTTTCTTCTTCCCCAGGCTTATACGTGACGTTCAAACCCATAGCCGCCATCTTCATTGAATTTTCGCATCACCCACGTTCGTTGAGACGACGATCGGCCAATGCCATTCGAAAGCCCATCGCTAACTCCTCCTTCACCTTGAACGATGTGAAGCTCGGTCTCCTATATGCGTGGAAAATCGTGCTTGAACGGCCGGCCTGTACCCTCGAATTGTCGTTGATCGAACGACTTATAGCCGATCACAGCCGTTGGATACGAAGATCTCGATATGCTCTTCATCTTTGTAGTTGATAGTTTTTACTATAAGTGGATGGATTGGAAGAAAAAGAGGGAAGAAGTTTGGATGATATCGGCCATTGAACGTTTAGTGGCGGCGGCTGTAACCCTAGGCTAGGGTTTTGATGAAAATAGAAAATATTGTGGCCTATTATTGAAAATTTCGCGACACTATTCATCTGAAAAATTTTCGAACTCCAATCAAAGCTTGCCGCCCGGCATTTATAATACTTTACCCTTCCGAACACTATGGAATATATATCGAGAGCCACTTCGATCGTATTTGGAAGATAGGTTTTCGAATCGATTTATTTTAAATTAAAATTTCATTTAAACAAATTTCTACGCATTGCCACGACTAAACCATAAATCTGATTGACATTAAATTTGAAATTCTACAAATATAACATTACGGATCCAATGAAACTGGTTTCGTCAAAATCCAAGACTTTTTCAAAAATACCTATTTTTACACGTTAATTAAATATTAAAATATTCAATTTCTACAAATTCTTTTTTAATTCAATTTTAAAAGTTCTCTAACATCATTCTAATTCAAATAGAGTTTAATTCAACTTTATAAATTATTTTCATTCACATTAAATCCAAATTCCAATTATTTCTGCAATTTCAAATATTAAATTAACAATTTAATTGTCCAATTAAATCCTTATTTTTCAAAAATAAGTTATTCAGCTAATAAAATTTACTTTTGAATATTTAAAATCAATTAAATATCTGAATATCGAATGACGGAAATTTTGGGTCATTACATTCTCCCTTACTTAAAAGAATTTCGTCCTCGAAATTACCAAGTAAGAAAAAATAACAAAATCCATTAACTTTTCAAAATAATTCGTTCAAATTAGATACCAATATTATTTAAACATTTTATCTTTACCAAAATCCATTAGTAAAACTTCTTATAAAAACTTTTCCAAGATTCAAATCCATTCTTAGTTATCTTTTTAAAACCACTAATATTGTTTAACTTTCAACTCAATATCAAAAAAAATTAGTTATCGGCTTTGCCAAAAAAAATTTAGTTATCAAAAATTTTCCAAAATTCCCAAAATTTTCTAACGCCTTAAATTTTCAAAAAAATTCGCCAACGTCTCCTTTGTGCGGTTCGATTGTAGTAGGATCACAACATATATATATATATATCACAAATATACATCTCATCTTCGAGGATGAGGCATCCCGTAGGGAAAAAATATAAAAGTACGATATGAAATCCGAGATATGTACCTTATATATTATTAGCGAGCATATACGGCTAATATAGCACGAAAGCGAGCTCCAAATGCGAAGCAAGCGCCATCCACACCAACTAAACACTCAACAAACAAATGGGAAATATGTATATAGAAAGTAATATCAATATACAACATATACCGATACAGCAACTATATATGCTAATATAGCAAATGCAACCAAAAGCAACAAATCCAACCATCAAACAACTATCATCCAACTAACATCCAACAAACCAATCTCTATCCAGTCAATCCATAACCAAATCAATATACATTCATTTCTTATTAATATTTATTGAATTAGTTTTCAATTTATTCACATTTGATTCATTAACATTGGATTTTACTAACATTCATTTATTCATATTCAATTAGTTTACATTCACTAATTTATATTCAAGTTAGTTCACTTCCAAATTAAATCAAATTCAATTCTATTTAGATTCACTTACTATCAATTTGAATTCAATTAATTAGCTTTCAATTTCAGTAATTCAATTCCATATGAATTTCTGTTCAATCAACTAACATCCATCTAACAACCAATGCACATCCAACATAACCAAATTTATTTAATTTACACTTAAACATTCCTATTTACTTCGTTTACCTTCAATTTGGTTTAACACTTTTAATTTCAATTGGTTTAATATTCAATTTAGATTGAATTCTAGTATTCACTATATTCACATTTTTATACAACACTTCCAATGCAAATTTTATCATCACTTCTTAACTTAAGTTTTATTCCATTCTTAACAACAACATTTTCTAATCCATGTTTATTCACTAATTCATTTTTACAATTAAAGTTGAATTTCATTACATAACTCAAATTTATTTTCATCACTTCACTTTACTAATTCATTTTGATATCAAATCAACTTCATTCAACTTTACTTAAGTTAAATTCCTTTTAAACATCATTTTGTTTCACTTAACTTAAATTTCAACTTATAAATCCAATTCAGATTTCAATTCTAAAGTCATTTTATTTAACTTTTACTTAAGTCAAATTTCATATCACTATTCAAACTCAAATTTCGTTTTGCTTAACAAAATTGTTTAACCATTTTAACATTTGGTTTTACTTACATTTTCCCATTTTATAAGTTATACAACTTATTTATTCAAACTTCCAAATTCATATTATATAATCACTTACCACTTAAGTTTAACTTTCATTTCAATAATTTATCCAATCCGGTTCAAATCCAATTCAATTTATTTAACTTCCCTTTAGTTAAATTTCAAATCATATATCTTATTATACTAACTCAAATTTATTTTAACTTTACTAAAGTTAAATTCATTATTTTATACTATAAGTCCAAACTCATTTTACTTATATTCATCAATTGAAACTTAGATTTTAAATTCAAATTTTTTATCAAAACAAAACTTCAATTTCAATTTACTATTGGTAGCAAATCAATCACATAGAAACTCGAAAATGATGCTGCAGTCATCACCCTTATTATTTCCCAGCAATAGTAGTGAATTCAGTGCTTTATATCCTTTTTTAAAAAATCCTTTTTATTATTTATAAACCACATTTACAAACATATATAATTTCGCTATTTCACTTCACTTATATAAGGTTCATTCCAGATTTATTTATTTTATTTAGATTTATAATAATATAACCTCTGTTATCATTGAAAAATAACTTTCAAAATCAACGGAATTCAAATTTTCAAATTCTTAGTTTAAATTCCATCTTTATTTATAACTCATATTTATAAATATATTCATATTGTTTCATTTCTTATATATAAGATTATTTCACAATTGTAAATCATATTAATTATAATTCCATACTTTATAATTAATTTGCTTATATAATTTATTCTTTTACAATTGTTGCTTTTATTTAAATTATCCAAACAGCTTTTATTAACTTATATATATTTACATTTTCAAACAACTAAACAATCAATTTATATACAGTTTAATAATTTCTGAAAAATTGTTTCCTTTATATATAAAATATAATCGAGGTAAAATTATTTCATTTACCCAATTTAAAAATAATACTATGTCGACTTACCTCGTTTAAGTGTTTACAAATCCCTATTAATAACATGGCGTCCCACATACCGACCAGAATTCACAAACAACTCAACGGATAAGCAAACACAATATAAAACATTTTATAATCACTAACAAATACGCGCTTATATATATAATACACTCGAACTCAATCTAGGATGCTACTGTCCCTATCGATACTGAGTACACATCAAAGCCTAGGAATATACAAAATCTAAGATCTGATACCAAATGTGACGACCCGCAAATCCGTACCCACTGAATCGACAATAAACCACACATGTCCGACCCAAAAAGCACAGACTAACGGAAAGTCATGAGAAAGAAAAGAAGAGAGGAGAATAGAAGAGGAGAAAGAGAGAAGAGAGAACCAAATAGAACAATTGTGACGCCCCACCTCTATACCCACACTAGTCAAGGACACTACGGTGTAATGCCGTTAACTAGCACGGAGAATAAGGCTGTTGAGGAGCGACCATCTGTATAATTGCTTTGTGCGAGTACCGATATGCCAGATAAAAATATAACTTTTCATCTCAAGAGGAAATCCGACATACCGATACAAACTCAAAGCTACTACACAGTGGCTATATGGACTTCGGAAACAAATATAGAAATAAGCATAACATAAATCAGTCACAGGCAATTCATATCACAAAGGCGGAAATAGATATGAATATAACACATGAAAGTGTACATCAGAGTAGTGGTCAAATAAGATCCACGATAATACAAAAGGATAGCTACAAGCTACACAAAAGAATAAGTATACATCACGGAGTCTATAACTCAAATGTATACAACAAAAACTACTAATCTAAGTAGTAAGCCAAAAGTCAGAGTAATCCTAGAAGAGAAGTCAAGCAAAAGCACCTGTAACATCTCGGTCTGACCCGAGTATTATTTAAGAAGAAAATAATAAACGGATCAGTCTAACTATAATTATCAGATAAAATGAGATATAAGAAGAGATATGACAAAAACGTATGATAACCATAAAGCCATACTATGATAAGTATCTAATCGAAAATCAATCCAGAGATTAATCAATATCACAAGAATCTTCTCAAAGATTAAAAAGAATGTCATATTCTTAATTTAATTCACCAAGCCACAATAAATGACATACATATCAATGCCCATCGTAAATGCTGGTGAAACATAAATTCCAGAAATCAATATCAAGAAATCAAATAATCTGAAGCAATGACGTCGTACAGCGTAACGTCCGATGATCCAGAGACAAAATAAATAGGAACAACAACGTCGTACAGCGTAACGTCCGATGAACCGAAGCAAAATAAAAAGGAACAACGATGTCGTACAGCGTAACATCCGATGAACCAACACATAGGAAAATGGAACAACGACGTCGTACAGCGTAACGTCCGATGAACCAACACGTAGTAAAATGGAACAACGACGTCGTACAGCGTAACGTCCGATGAACCAAATCACGATAAAACGGAACAACGACGTCGTACAGCGTAACGTCCGATGAACCGAATCAAAGAGACATCGCACATTGCTAGTCTAAACCATAAAATGATCATCATCGATCATAAAGAAGTGTCGATTACACTAAGCTAGTAAATATAAGAGTTTAGCTTCATGTCCCATAACCACTTGCTTAACTCAAATATTTACGAACAGATTGTAGATCTCCACTAGAAAATTGTCACAAGAGTTTCAATCGAACAAGTCCATCAATTAACCGACGAAGTAAACGCAAGCGTTTCATACCACTTGTTTTGCTAAGCCGTTTAATTATATTTTCTCATACGAATGAGGTAAAGGTTCGTATATACTAATAGATTGGAAAACAGTTTTATAAACGAGTTTGATATTGAAAATAGAGTTGAAATCATTTTGATGAAGAAGTTTTGATATTTAATACTAGTATAGAAAACCTTTATATTTTGAAGTGACAAATCATAGAAGTGATTGTAGAAACAATCAATCATAAAAATTCACATTCGAAGACGTGAATAAAATCCAAAGAAATCGATACCGAATCCATCAAATGGATATTCCCAAAAATGCCGAAGAAAAGAAGTCATCAAAGTCGGTAATAAATGATAACAACAAAAGGGAAACAACACGAATCGATTAAAGTTGGAAATTCATACAAATAGGCAATATAGGAAAAATTAGCAAATAGGAGCAGGTCGGTCAACCGGACCCTGAGGTCGGTTGACCGGACCAGAGACAGAAATTCTCGGGTAGCAGGTCGGTCGACCGGACTTCCTGGTCGGTCAGCCAGAGTCAAAATTCCTACACTCCCAAAACAGAGGCAGGGAAGTGCTCAAGCAGCAGGTCGGTCGACCGGACCCTGCATTCGGTCGGCCGGAGCCTGATTTCCAGCACTTCTTTCCCTATTAATGAATACTAATTCTTTCCAAATCAAAAGCATTTGCACAAGAATAAGTATTAGGAATTCATACCTAATAATCGAAGATAAATATAGATTAAGATGTGAGATTAAAATCTCACCTTTGAACCCAAACAAATGAAGAAGAAGCTTTTAAAACAAGCTAAGATCAATTCCTCTTCAATAACAACTCAAGAAGTTTCAATCTAAGCTTTAAAAGAAGAACATTCCCAAAGTTAGGTTTAGGAATTTCTGAAATTGGAAGGAGAAAGAGTTGGAGAAGAAGAAGGGGATGCTTACCAATGGGTTCTCTTTGAATTTGGAGCTAGAAGTTGGATTTGCTAAAGAAGACTAGGGTTTTGAATTTCTATTTCCCATTCTCTTCCACCATTGTTGCTGTTTCCTGGAGATTTGACTAGGCAACTAGTGCTCGGCATCAGGTAGCGCTCGGCATCTCAGAGTGGCCGGCATCCAAGAGTGTTCGGCGAAGTACTTGGCATCCAGGGGTGTTCGGCGAAGCACTTGGCATCCAGGAGTGTTCGGCGGAGCGCACGGCATCCAGTGGGACTCGGCATCTCAGAGTGGCCGGCATCCAGGAGTGTTCGGCGAAGCACTTGGCATCCAGGGGTGTTTGGCGAAGCACTTGGCATCCAAGAGTGTTCGGCGAAGCACACGGCATCCATAGCGTTCGGCATCCATAATGCTCGGCGACCAGGAGACTCGGCGTCAAGTAGTGTTCGGCGTCAACTGGCACTCGGCGACAACCAATGCTCAGCATCCCTAGCGTTCGGCATCATTAGAACTCGGTGATAGGAGAACTCGGCAACAAGAGCGCTCGGCATCCCTTGGTACTCGGCGTAGTACTCGGCAACGAGAGTACTCGGCATCCAGAAGACATTCAGTATGCGCAACTACTCAAGGTGACAATGTCGTTCGGCCAGCGTGCACTTTTCGTTCAAGAGCTTCGGATAGAGACACGTTCGGCCTCAACTGACAATCATCCTGCACTTTCCACACATCCAGCGTACCGTTCGGCATAGAAGGACTGTTCGGCATTAGAGCGTTCGGCATACCAGGTTCGGCATGCAGCGACCACTGTACTGGGGCTAGAGTGTTCGGCCATCCAGCCCATTTGGGAAGTCCAGCCCATATTTTCCTATAAATAGAGGGGCAGGGTCACAGCGAAAGGGATCCTTTTTTGGGAGAGAACACTGGGGAGACTCTGCCATTTTCGAGACTCATCTTCTCTACTTAAACAACTTCATGCAAGCATTTGATTCACGAATTGTATTTGTAATCAACTATAAAGAAGATCAATAAAGTTTAACCTCAAAGTGGACGTAGGCAATTACGCTGAACCACTATAAATCTGGTGTTCTTACTTTCTGCAGTTAAATTAGCATTGTCTTCTCTGTTTAATTTATCTTCATCACTTATATCTCTACACAATCTTTCTCTACGAGGTTAGTGACCAATTTTGGTGCTAACACTTTGGTGCTTTCACTGAGAATTGAATTCTCAGACCTCAAGGATCTGCTTTAAAGCTACTGGATTGAACAAATCCCTCAAAGAAGATCCGACTCACTGATAGGACATCCGTTGATTCTACTCAGAGTTCATACCGATAACTCTACAATGGCAAGACCACGTACCAGGTCAGCTTCTCAAATGCGGATGCCCACGAAACTGCTAGTGTGCAACAAGCAGGACCTAGCAATCAACCAGCGATTCCGAGTGCAGGAATTGCCGCTCAAGAACAGACTCCAGTTGTCACCAGAATAGAGTTCAATGACTTGATGAGAGAACTCAGGGAAAGCAGGAGACAACTAGGAGAGCAGATGCAAGCTAACGCCAACCTGATGGCACAACTTACTCAACAGCAGCAACAGAATGTTGGGGGCAATCCCGCTCCTTACTCTTCATCTGACAGCTCAACGTCCTCTGATGAACCTCCCAGGCGCAGACGCCGCAAGACTGACGCTGCACGAGCAGAAGCTGCTGCTCAAACAACTGGAGACCGTGACCAAGCAAGAGCTGGAAACTTCAGGACCGGAGTGCAGATGGAGGATAGAGGCCCGGATCATCAAAATGCTAACGATGTCGAACCTCAAGACGCACGATTGGCAGACCGCCAGGAGAGGAGGCATCAGCATGGTCAGGCACGTAGAACGGACACTAACCTTCCGCCTTCCATACAGACACCAGATCTGACAGCCATGATCAGGCAGTTGATGAAGGAAAATCAAGGGTTATCGAATGATGATTGGGGAGTGTCAAGAAGTCATACTCCGTTCACGGATGTTGTGTTGCAAGCGGCGTACCCCAGGAAGTTTAGTATGCCTACTATCCCTGCGTATGAAGGGAGGACTGACCCCAAACAGCATGTCATGAGGTACAAATGGATGATGGATTCAGCTAGAGCGAATGATGCCACCAAGTGTAGGTGCTTTCCGATTACTCTATCTAGGATCGCTACTATGTAGTTCACCCGACTTCCTCCGCGATCCGTATCAAATTTCGAGGAATTGGCAAAGAAGTTTGTTGAGCAGTTCAGGATACACACTACGCGCCCAAAGGACGTGATGTCTCTATCAAGTGTAATCCAAAATCCCGGGGAGTCGTTGAAGGAATATTTACAAAGATTCCACGTAGCAGCAACTGAAGTCAGTAATCCCAATGACCATGCAATTCTGATGGCTGTAATGAGAGGTGTGGATCCAGACTCTGAGTTTGGAGACTGGCTGGCAGGAAAACCTCCGGCTACGCTAGAGCATTTCTACTCTAAGGCACACCAGTTCATAAGAAGAGAGGAAGCTAGGTGGGTACGATGGGATAAGGCGCCAGGACCTGTCCAAGAATCAATAAAGAGCAACATTGCTGTGAAGCAGTCTGGAGACAGCTCGGGAAAGGTCCAAGTCAATGTCCAGAACAAGCCTGGGCAACCCAAGGAGTCCGGAGGAAGGAGTCAAGGGAAAAGGAAAGAAGCGGGGAAGTGGAAGTCGAGAATTCCAAGCTACAACGAGTATACTCCGCTGAACGCGCCACTTGAGAACATTTACCTATCCACCTGCAATACTTTTCAATACAGAAAGCCACGACCGAAAGAATCAACCGAGGAACAGAAGCGGGCCGGGAAATATTGTCGCTTCCATGAGACTTATGGGCACAACACGGAGGAGTGCAGACACCTGCATGATGCTATCGAGAAGTTGATCAGGCAGAAGAATTTGCAAGAATTTGTGAAGGACCCACAGGAAGGAGGACAGGGAACGTCCAACCCAGGTCGTGCACCAGCTCCGCATCATCCCGAGGAGCCTGCCCGAACCGTAGGTAGACTAGTCATAAATACAATTATCGGCGGACCTCACCCCGCAGATAAGAATTGGCAAGAGATGGAGCGATATGCAAGTTCCCTGAAGCATGCAGATTTTGAGTGATGTTCGAACATGGAGGACGGAGCCCCTGCCAAGCAGCAGCGCGTAATGACAGACGATATTGTGTTCAGAAGTAGAGATGCTGATCAGGTAGAGGCTCCGACCATCGACCCCATGGTCATATCTGCAACGATCGGACCAGCATATGTGAAAAGAATTCTGATTGATTGTGGAAGTTCAGTCAACATCATCTTCAAGAAGGCTTACGATCAAATGAAACTAGAAACAAAGGACTTGAAACCGTCCAAGGCTCGTATACACGGATTTAACGGCGCTGCGACCGATGCAGTGGGATATGTTGAGTTACCAGTTGAACTGGGACAAGGCGAGTGTCGGAGAGTGCGGATTCTACCCTTTGTAGTTTTGGATGTGGACTCTCCGTATAACGTCTTCTTGGGCCGGCCGACCCTGGCTGAGTGTAGGGCAGCGTTAGCCCCGTGGTGTTTAACTTTGAAGTTCCCGACTGACAAAGGAGTGGGTATTGTTCATGGCGATCAAGCAGCTGGTCGTTCTGTTATGTGGCTGAGCTCCGAGAAGCCCATCGGAGGGAAAAGGGAAAGGTTGCGGACAATCCCGTCTGCATCCTTAATGCGGACAATTGACAAGTAGTGCCTGAGCCCTGGCTCGGGCATAGTTCTCGGATCTTCGGAGATATAGATCCGAGAGACGACGATGAGAAACCCAGGGAAGAGAAGGCGGCATCGGCTGAATTAACAATTGACATTTCAGTTAGCCATGACGACCCTTCGCGAATACTGAAGATCGGATCACAGCTTGGCCCCGCGATGACCGAAGACCTTAGCGACTTCCTCCGGGCGAATCTTGATGTTTTTGCCTGGACGCATTCTGATATGTGTGGGATTTCTCCCGCCATTACGAGTCATATGTTAAACATAGACACCGAGTTAAGCGTTACTACGACGGCAGAGTCCGTCCAAGGATCTTTGATGTGGGTGATCTCGTTCTGAAACGAGTTTTCCCGGTACCATCACGTATGAATCCCAGCTGGGAAGGTCCATACGCCATTGAATGGAAGCTTGGAGAGGGAACATTCAAGCTAGCGACCGTTGATGGCACGACACTCCCCCGAGCATGGAACAGTGAACATCTGCGGCACTATTACATTTAGCATGTTTCCTTTCTTATTTTAGGCACTGTTATTTCCTACATGTTTCCGTTCAGTCATAGCGTAGTTTCTTTTTAAAGTTGTAATCAAGCAGTCTAGTTGATTTTCATTAATAAAGGCTTGAAGCCGTATTTTCCATGAATCACTAACGTTTCTATATCTCATAATTGGGTGACAAATTACATTATCCTGTACGACGCACAGACTCGTGCAAACGATTTCAAATCTCTGAATCCCCAAAGTGCGGAGCGGATTACTCTAAGTCCCCAGAGCGCGGACTAGAGTATAAATGATTCCGAATCTCCGAATCCCCAGAGTGTGGAGCGGAGTACTCTAAGTCCCCAAAGCGCGGACTAGAGTATAAACGATTCTGAATCTCCGAATCCCCAGAGCGCGGAGCGGAGTACTCTAAGTCCCCGGAGCGCGGACTAGAGTATAAACGACTTCAAATCTCCGAATCCCCAGAGTGCGGAGCGGAGTACTCTAAGTCCCCAGAGCGCGGACTAGAGTATAAACGACTTCAAATCTCTGAATCCCCAGAGTGCGGAGCGGAGTACTCTAAGTCCCCAGAGCGCGGACTAGAGTATAAACGACTTCAAATCTCCGAACCCCCAGAGTGCAGAGCGGAGTACTCTAAGTCCCCAGAGCGCGGACTAGAGTATAAACGATTCCGAATCTCCGAATCCCCAGAGCGCGGAGCGGAGTACTCTAAGTCCCCGGAGCGCGGACTAGAGTATAAACGACTTCAAATCTCTGAATCCCCAGAGTGCGGAGCGGAGTACTCTAAGTCCCCAGAGCGCGGACTAGAGTATAAACGATTCTGAATCTCCGAATCCCCAGAGCGCGGAGCGGAGTACTCTAAGTCCCCGGAGCGCGGACTAGAGTATAAACGACTTCAAATCTCCGAATCCCCAGAGTGCGGAGCGGAGTACTCTAAGTCCCCAGAGCGCGGGCTAGAGTATAAACGATTTCAAATCTCCGAATCCCCGGAGTGCGGAGCGGAGTACTCTAAGTCCCCAGAGCGCGGACTAGAGTATAAACGATTTCAAATCTCCGAGTTCCCGTAGCACAGAGTCAGCGAAAAGTCCAAGTACTCGAGAGATGTGGTACGAGAAGCACGCCATGTCTAAAAATGTCTGAACGACACTAGAATGGATCGGGAGATAGTGCAACTCATAAGAACTTGAGTTATGGCTACAATTAGTCAGCAAACCAAAGAAAGACAAGAGAATCATTCAAACAAAAAAGAAACTAAAAACTTTATTCGATAAGTCCAAAATGGGGATACATGATCACTCTTACAAAATTCAGACCTCTCTATACAAACTACAAGTTGTGGAAGGTAAAAGCAATTACAAGATTTAAGCAAGAAACTCGTTGAACGAGTGTATCGATTATTTCTTCGACTTCTTCTTCTTGTCTTCCTTCATTGTTTTCGACGCTCCTCTCCCTCACGCTTTTTCTTGGACTTTTTGCTTGCTAAAGAAATGGAGTCAGGAATAGGAGACGGAACATCCAGCGGTTTGAACTTGCCTGGGAGAATGATTTTCAAAGGTCGGTTCCGTGGGTCGGTTACTTCCAGTATTCCAGGTTCAGCTTTGACCTCAACCTTTTTCTTCTCCTCTTCGGCAAGGCGGTCCTTCATGCTTGTCTGTGAAGTATGCTCAGAGGCGCCGATGATTTCAATTTCATCATCCCCTTCGGCAGGAGATGAAGTGTCGAGCTTATCATCATCCAGCGCCCCCATCACCTGAGCATCGGGACCAGGGAGTACTCCCGCGTGGACAGCATCGCTTGTTTTCCCTGCCTCCTCCTTGGCGTCATCGCTCCTCGGAGTTTGCTCGGCGTCAGAACAACCTGCACGAAAACATAAAGAATGAGCATTAGAACGAGTAGCCACTGCTAAAAAAGACGGGATCTTTCGACTTCTAGAGAAAGAAGAATTTCCCACCAGGTTCCGGTTGGCTATCGGTGGCGCGTGGGGTTTCACCCTCCAGGATAGGTGATAGCACATGAGTACCGAGCCCAGGGTCTTCGGGGTCATAACCAACATGCTGCTCGAATGGATCAAGTGTCGGCATACCGGCCGATTGGGCAGCAGATTGAGCAGTAGTATGAAGAGCAGTAATATTAACCCCAGATGGGCTAGCTTCACCATCTTTCTCTTTTGGAAGGGGAGAGCCTTTGCTGTAAAGTGCCAATGCTGTGGATAAATCCGATGGCTCATTCCCCCTAAGGAACTCCTTCACCAGGGCCTCCTCATCGACCTCTTCGGAGCCTGACTCGATCTTCCTAATCCTTATCAAAGTTTCTCAGGCCTCGGCTAGGGACTCTAGGTAGCCGTCACCCAAGAATGTTAAGTCGCGATGCATGAGTACGCGGGCTCCGTATTCAGCAATCAACGGGTCAAACATGCTTTTGACCTCTTCCCTGCCGGCTTCCACGGCCGCCTCGAGGCGAGAGTCAATCTCCTCTGCAGCCTTTCTTTTTCCCTCCTCACGGGCCTCATCCTTCATTTTCTCAACCCCAGCGAGTTCATCATCGAGCTTTGTTTTCAGGAGTCGCGTAGCAACGATCTCATCACAGTATCGTTGTGATTCTTCTTGAGCAGCTACCTTATCCTCCTTCTCCTTGGAGAGTAATTCTTTCAGCTCTTTGACTTGGGTGGCGAGCGCATCCTTTTCTTTTTGGACAGAGTCTTTTTCTAGGGCGAGGGCACCGCTGCGCTAGACTGCTTCGTCAAGATCTTTTTTGTGAGCCGCCTCTAAACGAGTAACTGCCTCAGCAGCATCTTTTGCGCTTTGTTCAGCGGCTTCCAGCTTCGACTTATACGAAGCAAGCTCTTCGTCTTGGAGTTTGATGATTTTCTTATCGCTGCCAGCCTCCAGATTCAGACGATCAATCTCGTGTTGACGCTCAACGGATACTTCCGAGATCTTCTCCACCAAGTGCACAAACGCGTCATGTTGACCATAAACGTCGTTATTGCAGGCAATGGCACTCTGCTTCACATGCCCGGGAATATGATGAATGGCCGGGAGGAACTTCAGACCATCGAAGCAAATTTTTGGAAACTTGGCCTTAAGATCGACCATCTTTTCCGCAACAGTTGGGTCCACCGCAGGAGTAGGAGGAGGAGGCTTTGAGAATTCCGCTCTTTTCCGTTGCTCTCGAACTTGCCTTGTACTCGATGAACTGGAATGTTGTTCTCGAGGAGCATCAGATTGATAACCCTTCTGTAAAGACTTCTCCCTATCCGGCTCAGTTGGAGGAGGAAGATCACGGGACTGGGAAGATTGAGAATGTGCCTTCTTGCGGTGAGACGACTCGCGGGGACGATTGTCCCTATCTTCATAATCGCCTCTGTCCCTGCGTCTGCCTGAACCAGAATCCCGTCCAGAGTGATGAAATACAAAAGAGCCCTGAAGACGATCGAGTCCGTGAGAACGCCCCATATCACCTGCAAAGAATGGAGATAACAACGAGTTAAGAAAAGTCCGTGAGATGAGAAAAAACTTGAAGTGTATGATGGAACGCATATGTGCGTGTGTGTCCTAGTGTTCCCCCCGACGGACCAGTTCGTTTATCTTTACTAATCGGGGTGTTGTCTCCTTGGACCGGGAGTTGAACTCCCGCATTGCCTCTAGCGGGCGAAGAAAACTTGAGAGCTTCAGGATCATCGAACCCGTAATTAAGTAAATCATCGGGAATGGACAGGTTTGACAGACCCCTCAGAGAACTTTCCAGATGCTGTGAGGAAGCCTCTTTCTCAGGCGGGATAGGCGTAACTTTTGAAGTGCCACCAACTTTCTCCTTTTGAACTGTATATTTTAACTTCTTCTTTCCCTTCGAAGGGGAGGATGACGTCTCGATATCCTGAACTTCGATTGCCGGATTCCAAGCGGGACCCACGTTCTCGCCCTGAGTCTCAGGAGCTTCGTCTTCTTTGCGCTCACCTTCTCCGTGCGTATCGGGAGTGCGGCGCGACGACGATCCGGCCTGTTTTTTCCCTTTACCAGACGGAGGTTTGGGAATGGTGACACCTTCTGGAAGGCTGATCCGACGACCAGGGGCTAGCAAGCCAAACCCCGACAGTGATTCATTTGAAATGATAGTCCGGATGTCTCGATCCTCAATAGGAAGAGCTCTAATGGCTTCAACAGCCTCAGAATATCCTCGGCCTTCCGGACGCGGGTTGATACCTGAAAAGATGAAATGAAGAGTTAGGAAAAGCATGACTCTGATCAAATACGAATAGTGACTCAGCAGAGAGACTTACTGCCTTCAACCCATCTCCTAGCGAAACCAGAAGGGCAGCGCACATAGAACCATTCCTATTTGTACAGGGCGAATTTACTACATGCCCCTGTCAAGATCTGGCATTTGTGGTATGGCTCGAGGAACATGAAGGAAGGACTATCTTTCCGTCTCTTGAACATATAAATGTATCTGATATCACCGGCGGTTGGAGGTCTGGAGAAGACGGCCATGAAAAGTAAGTAAGTCCCATATAGAAATGCATGGCCGTTCGGGTGCAGCTGCGACGGAGCTATGTCTATGTACTGCAGTACATCCCGGAGAAATAAATTGAACGGAGGCACGCTGCCCATCCAACACATGAACTTGTTGCAGGTAGTGTACCCGACTGGGGGCAGATGAGGACGATCGTGTCTCGAAGGAACTAACACGTCGGCAAAAGGAATCCCATGAATGGAGCATATCCGTCGCAGAGCAGTTTCGTTGATCTTCGAGGCTTGTGAATCGATCGGATTGTCTAGTAAGATTGTTGCCTCCAGAGCATCAGGTGCCAAGTTATGAGCAGGAGAAGTCGACGGATTAGAAGTATCAATGGCTCCTTGCCTTGATGACGGCCCAGGCCTGTCGGATATAGTGGCGGAGCTAGATTTTCTCGACATCCCAAATAAATAACGAACCTGGCTAAGTGCTTGAGAGAACTATACTTAAAAAACGTTGAACGTTAGAATTAGCAACACGAGTTTTACCCCCCCCCCACGTGGTGTGTGAACTAGTGCAAGCAATTGTGTACAAGTAATAAGATTTCAAAGATATAAAAATGAGCTTCGAATCGTTGCCTTCGAAGACCGTCATCGCTGACCGTCTCAAAGAGCCCGCCTGGTGGTGGTAACAGTTCCAGATCTAGAAAACATGTAATTTATGAAGTATCCGGCTTAAGTCTAATTTGACATTTATAATTGTTCGGCATTTAAATGTTGTTCGGCAATTGCATTGTTCGTCCTAAGAATAGATCAGCATGTATGTTTGTTCGGTTAAGTCATTGTCAAGTGTTCGGCTAAAGGCCTTGTTCGGTTAAAGGCCTCGTTCGGTTAAGTCATTGTCCAGTTAAAGGTTCTGTTCGGCATTCAAAATGTTCGGCCTAAGTACAATGTTCGGTTTTGTTTTGCTCGGTCTAAGTTCTGCTCGGCAATTGTATTGTTCGGCCTAAACATGGTTCGGCATGTCAGTTGCTCAATATTAATGACGTTCGGCATTGATATAGTTCGGCGTCTAAGTGTGTTCGGCAACCAGAGTTCGTTCGGCTAAGTGGTTGTTCGGCGTTCTAGTGAGTGTTCGGCCTTAGTTTATTCAGACGAAATACTATTCGGCAGCCTCTATCATTCGGCGCATGACAACATACGCTGAACCATAGCTATGCCTTCCAACACCCTTACCACCTCCAACGTTTTCCTTCTCCTTCTTTTTTGACTTCGGTTCGGCGCGATGGAACTAAATACAATAGCCACATGTGCAAACACCTCAAATCCTTCCTCCTCGCCTCGCATTATCGTTCGGCAATGAGGGCAACCTACTCGAAAGCTTTCTATATGACAAACTTGACCATCTCATTTGAAACCTATTCGAGTTATACGAGGAGCAGTACCTAGATTGCAGTTAGGAGCTTAGGAAGGAATGTTCAAGTTGTAAATCTATTCGGCTAGAGAAAATTGCAAATCTTGGAAGAGTGACATAAATGAAAAGGTAAAGGAGAAGGGACGGGAAGGACCTGGTTATATAGAGGGAGGTAGAAGTTGAAAAGGCTATACCCGGTAGAACCGGTCAATACCAGAGTGTTCGGCATCAAAACGAAGTGTCGTTCGGCACATGAGGGCTGTCCGGCTTCGAACGTATCGTTCGGAGTCCAAACCACGATCGTCACGCACCTCCGTCACAGGCATGCTCGAGAAGGCATCATCAAGGAAAATTGAACCAGAATCAAAGCGCATCACGTTCGACCACGCGATACACTTTGGGGGGCAAGTGTTTCCTGGAGATTTGACCAGGCAACTAGTGCTCGGCATCAGGTAGCGCTCGGCATCTCAAAGTGGTCGGCATCCAGGAGTGTTCGGCGAAGTACTTGGCATCTAGGGGTGTTCGGCGAAGCACTTGGCATCCAGGAGTGTTCGGCGAAGCACTTGGCATCCAGGGGTGTTCGGCGAAGCACTTGGCATCCAGGAGTGTTCGGCGAAGCACACGGCATCCATAGCGTTCGGCATCCGTAATGCTCGGCGACCAGGAGACTCGGCGTCAAGTAGTGTTCGGCGTCAACTGGCACTCGGCGACAACCAATGCTCAGCATCCCTAGCGTTCGGCATCATTAGAACTCGGTGATAGGAGAACTCGGCAACAAGAGCGCTCGGCATCCCTTGGTACTCGGCGTAGTACTCGGCAACGAGAGTACTCGGCATCCAGAAGACATTCAGTATGCGCAACTACTCAAGGTGACAATGTCGTTCGGCCAGCGTGCACTTTTCGTTCAAGAGCTTCGGATAGAGACACGTTCGACCTCAACTGACAATCATCCTACACTTCCCACACATCCAGCGTACCGTTCGGCATAGAAGGACTGTTCGGCATTAGAGCGTTCGGCATACCAGGTTCGGCATGCAGCGACCACTGTATTGGGGCTACAGTGTTCGCCCATCCAGCCCATTTGGGAAGTCCAGCCCATATTTGCCTATAAATAGAGGGGCAGGGTCATAGCGAAAGGGATCCTTTTTTGGGAGAGAACACTGGGGAGACTCTGCCATTTTTGAGACTCATCTTCTCTACTTAAACAACTTCATGCAAGCATTTGATTCACGAATTGTATTTGTAATCAACTATAAAGAAGATCAATAAAGTTTAACCTCAAAGTGGACGTAGGCAATTACGCTGAACCACTATAAATCTGGTGTTCTTACTTTCTGCAGTTAAATTAGCATTGTCTTCTCTGTTTAATTTATCTTCATCACTTATATCTCTACACAATCTTTCTCTACGAGGTTAGTGACCAATTTTGGTGCTAACAGTTGCTTTAGAACTGAAAAGAGGAGGAAGTGAGAGTGAATGGGGAGGAGTGGTTCAGTTTTTTAGTATAAGTTGGCTAGTGGGCTGAACCCAAACACAAATCCAAAGTGAAAATGGTCAAATTTTTTACTAGCTCCAAACATATCGAAGCTTACACTCAAAAAGATCGCAAACGACATTTTGAACTCAATGGAAGTGGTCTCGAGTCCTAATTCGACTGTTTGCAAAAAGTAGCTTTTCGGACAAACATTCGACGAATGATGAAATATTTAAATAAAATATTTAAATATAAAATCGACAAATATACGGGTTGTTACAGACTCCCCTCCTTAAAGAAATTGCGTCCTCGCAATACTTAAGAAGAAAATAAAGAGTAACAACCATAGAAGCATATCAACACAAAAGAAAATTTGAAATAAGAAGTCCACCATAAAGAGCACGAAAGAGTTAGCCCGAATGTGTTCGCTCGATGAACTTTCTGGATTCCCAAGAGAAATCCTTAGGATTTGAGAACCATCGGACTTTCATAAAAAGAACATCTTTATTTCGAAGGCACTCAACCCCCAAAGCAATGATGCGAGTAGAATGTTGCTCATAAGTCAAATAGGTGAAACTTCTATTTCAACAATAACACCGGACACAAGAATAAAAAGCGGAATCCAAAAGGCATTTCGTAAAATAAAAGACGTGGAAAACGTCACGAATAGCAGAAAATTGAGCCGGTTATTAAAGGGGCGATAAGCCACGGAACAAATACGTTCGGTGATGGGAAATGGACCAAAATATCGTGGTGCTAACTCTCCCGATCAACTGAAACGCACAACACCCATCATAGGTGAAACATGAATGAATACCAATAAGATCTGGACCTAAAACCAGCTTCTCACCGGCTTCAAGCCAAGACAAAAAGAATCGGCATGGCCTTCCATAGAGTGGCTCAAAAGGTACCATCCCAATACAAGATTGGAAGCTATTATAGGAAGAAAACTCAACAAGAGAAATATGATCTTCCCAACTTCCACAAAAATCGAGAACACATGAATGAAAGAGATCTTCAAGAATTGATTCACACGCTCGGTTTGTCCATCGGACAAAGATGATAAGCGATGCTAAAATTTTAAGCTTTGTTCCTAAAGCTTTTGAAGACCTTACCAAAAATCCACTAGTAAAATAATGGATCATGATTGCTAACGATAAAAGTAAGAACTCCATGAAATTTAACTTGACATAGTCTCCAGGCTACACAAAACAAGAGATGAACATAAATTGGGTTCACGATCTCGAATCTCACAAGTGGATAAAGTCTCGAGATCATTCCATCCGGATATCATCATAGAAACAACTACTTGTTGCTTTAGGCTAAGTGCATTGGCAGCATGATTCCCCTTCCGGGAGTATAAAGAATTCAAGACCATAAGATGTAAGGAACTTGAGCCAATATTAAGTTCCTTATGAGAAAATAAATATTCCAAAGATTTATGATCGGGGTAGAGAACAGATTTCTCACCCAAAAGTGATGATGCCAAAATTCTAAAAGCGAAAACAATAACCGCGAGCACTAGATCATGAGTGGCATACCTAGTCTCGATCGGCTTTAATGATTTAGAAGCACACGTGATTGCGCGCTCTCTTTTGCAAGAGAATGGCATCCAAACCAATACGATTAGTATTGGTACCAAAGATAAAGTTTTGGTTCCCTTCGGGAATCACAAGGATAAAAGTATCGGAAAGGAAGAATTGAATCTTCTTTCCCGAAAAGCTAAAACTTTCAAAATCACAATTACCTTTATAGAAAAATTTACATTTTACAAGTCAATTTATTGTGTCTGATTGTCTCATCAAAGCGTTTAGGAAATTCCTATCGATAACGTTGATCAAGCGCATCGACCAGAATTCTTAAAACACTAAATGGGCAATACAACACAAAATCATCTTCTATATGATGAAAATATCTCTTAAAAGTTTTGAGAATTTTTCTTTGCTTGTTTAATTAAAAATCAAATTGTACTTATGAATAAATCTTATGAAAAAGATTTGCAAAATTCTAAATATCTATTTTCACCCAAAATTAATAAATACAAGAATGGAATTATTGAGATATTCATAGAATACTCGATTTTATAAATTGGATGAAATAAGCTGGATAAACCGAATGTCATAATAAGTCATTCGTAAGAAGCGTAATGAGTGCGGAATGTGGTAAGCGGAATGCTAACTCCTGCAACTCCTAGCTAATGAATTCTGGGGGCAAGGTCAAACTGGAAAGACCTTATCACCACTTAAAAGATTGCTTAGGTAATGATCCTAAGACCAGCTCAAAGATTTCGGAAAATTCACAACCTCTCAATTGAGAGAAATAATCCTTTACTCAACGTGTGAGCTTAAAGAATAAGATGATGCCATTAATTTGGAATCGAAATCAAAAAGGAAAAATATGAATCTGCATAACAGATAAAAAATGTCGAAAATGAATAGTCCATACTGAAAAATAGGATATGGGCCTCACAATGATGAAGCCAATCCTTTCACGCAAATCAATTCTGAAACCTAAACAACGCATAACATGCAAATCGGTTCGGAAAGAAAAATCACATGAAACAATTTCGACATCAATAAAAAGCAAATTGAGCGTTGCGGATTCATGAACCGGATACGCAATTCTTAAAGAAGTCATCAAGCCCAGAAATGTTTTAAAGAAAAAGAATCACAAGTTCTTTTGATATAAAAATAATGATATGAAACCCATATCAAAAAGAACTTGATTTAGATAATCACAAAAGAAATCGTCAAAGATAGAGGGAGAATTACCTTAACCAAGAGAAGTGTCACTGGGGGCTTGAACAACATTTAGCTCTCCCTCTCTCCTACTTTTAAGAATGGGACATGTAGATATAAGATGGCCCGAACTTTTGCAATAACGACAAAAAAAATGGTTTCGGGCACTCATTTGCATAGTGGTCCGTAAGACCACAATTGTAGCATCGTCCACGACTAGAGGTAGGAGTCTTTGCTACCGAAGATTCTTGCTTCCCTTTCTTGTTGGGATTGGAATTGGGGCCTTTGAACTTAATAGGCCTTTTCATGTTGTTGTTGAAGTTTTGTTTAGCACCCACAACTTCAACATCACACTCTTTATCGGCCTCTTCAAGACGAAGAGCGATATCAATAAGCTGATCGAAAGAAATTTCCAATTTCAGAAGTAATGGCTTCTTGAGATTCTTGTTCAAGCCATAAACAAATCTCTGATTTTTCTTTAATCGGGTATTAATGTATTCAACCCCGTATTTAGAAAGAGATTCGAAAGATGCGACGTAGTCCGTCACAGAAGATTCACCTTGAACAAGGTCGATAAAACGCCGGGCCAAAGTTACTTTTTTAGCCTCCGGCAAAAATTTTAATTCGAATCTTTCCCGGAATTGCTCCCAAGTGAGATCCGCTTCAACGATTTCAGAAATAAGAAGCTCATACCAATCCAATGCTCTTTCTTGGAGCATGCTAGAAGCCACTTGGACTCGGTGGAGGTCAACAAGATTCATGCGAGAAAAGATGCGGTCGCATGATCTAAGCCAAGCTTGGATTTCAATGACACTCTCGGATCCCCGGAATGGCCTTCCACCCAAATCGGTTTAATCTCTACACAAGCGTGCAAAACCGGATCTAGGATGAGTAGGCTCTGGAATGGGTCCGATAGCTTGAGCATTCTTAACAAGATCTAGAAGCTGCTGGGCAGACATAAATACTCCCTCCTGAGGAGTAGCACTAGATTGACCGATGCTGGGACGGCCAGGTCTAACCATTTCTTTTCTTTAAGAAAGAAAGAAAAGAGAAAAAGGTTAATCTCAAAATGAATACCAAACAAACTTGATTGATAAAACAAAGAATCATAAAAGAAAATAGGATAGAACGGTTCGAAGACTCGAATCAAATCCTATGGCACGATTCCTAAGAAAGACTTAGGACAATGATCCTTGCTAGATTATTCTACATTGTTCCGAAGTTTGGCTCTGATACCAAGCTGTGACGCCCCACCTCTATACCCACACTAGTCAAGGACACTACGGTGTAATGCTGTCAACTAGCACGGAGAATAAGGCTATTGAGGAGCGACCATCTGTATAATTGCTTTGTGCGAGTACCGATATGCCAGATAAAAATATAACTTTTCATCTCAAGAGGAAATCCGAGATACCGATACAAACTCAAAGCTATTACACAGTGGCTATATGGACTTCGGAAACAAATATAGAAATAAGCATAACATAAATCAGTCACAGACAATTCATATCACAAAGGCGGAAATAGATATGAATATAACACATGAAAGTGTACATCAGAGTAGTGGTCAAATAAGATCCACGATAATACAAAAGGATAGCTACAAGCTACACAAAAGAATAAGTATACATCACGGAGTCTATAACTCAAATGTATACAACAAAAACTACTAATCTAAGTAGTAAGCCAAAAGTCAGAGTAATCCTAGAAGAGAAGTCAAGCAAAAGCACCTGTAACATCTCGGTCTGACCCGAGTATTATTTAAGAAGAAAATAATAAACGGATCAGTCTAACTATAATTATCAGATAAAATGAGATATAAGAAGAGATATGACAAAAACGTATGATAACCATAAAGCCATACTATGATAAGTATCTAATCGAAAATCAATCCAGAGATTAATCAATATCACAAGAATCTTCTCAAAGATTAAAAAGAATGTCATATTCTTAATTTAATTCACCAAGCCACAATAAATGACATACATATCAATGCCCATCGTAAATGCTGGTGAAACATAAATTCCAGAAATCAATATCCAGAAATCAAATAATCCGAAGAAACGACGTCGTACAGCGTAACGTCTGATGATCCAGAGACAGAATAAATAGGAACAACAACGTCGTACAGCGTAACGTCCGATGAACCAAAGCACAATAAAAAGGAACAACGATGTCGTACAGCGTAACATCCGATGAACCAACACATAGTAAAATGGAACAACGACGTCGTACAGCGTAACGTCCGATGAACCGAAGCAAAATAAAAAGGAACAACGATGTCGTACAGCGTAACATCCGATGAACCAACACATAGGAAAATGGAACAACGACGTCGTACAGCGTAACGTCCGATGAACCGAAGCAAAATAAAAAGGAACAACGATGTCTTACAGCGTAACATCCGATGAACCAACACATAGGAAAATGGAACAACGACGTCGTACAGCGTAACGTCCGATGAACCAACACGTAGTAAAATGGAACAACGACGTCGTACAGCGTAACGTCCGATGAACCAAATCACGATAAAACGGAATAACGACGTCGTACAACGTAACGTCCGATGAACCGAATCAAAGAGACATCGCACATTGCTAGTCTAAACCATAAAATGATCATCATCGATCATAAAGAAGTGTCGATTACACTAAGCTAGTAAATATAAGAGTTTAGCTTCATGTCCCATAACCACTTGCTTAACTCAAATATTTACGAACAGATTGTAGATCTCCACTAGAAAATTGTCACAAGAGTTTCAATCGAACAAGTCCATCAATTAACCGACGAAGTAAATGCAAGCGTTTCATACCACTTGTTTTGCTAAGCCGTTTAATTATATTTTCTCATACGAATGAGGTAAAGGTTCGTATATACTAATAGATTGGAAAACAGTTTTATAAACGAGTTTGATATTGAAAATAGAGTTGAAATCGTTTTGATGAGTACACATCAAAGCCTAGGAATATACAAAATCTAAGATCTGATACCAAATGTGACGACCCGCAAATCCGTACCCACTGAATCGACAATAAACCACACATGTCCGACCCAAAAAGCACAGACTAACGGAAAGTCATGAGAAAGAAAAGAAGAGAGGAGAATAGAAGAGAAGAAAGAGAGAAGAGAGAACCAAATAGAACAATACAGAATCTCACATCGCAGCGGAAAACATATAATATCAAATCAATGATCTTTACAAAATAGAATCTGTATATATACATACATCAATCAGAGTTCAACAATCAGTCTATAATCATCAGCCTGGACAGTTATAATAACATGTCATCACATTTGCCGATAATATAAAACAATTAAGCAGCGGATAATCAAAACAGATACGTGTATACGAAAATAAAGATCTCCAACTCTCCTGTTGAAGCTCCAAAAGCACTAAATCTGAACATGTAAATATACTCGGTCTGACCCGAGCATTGAAAAGGAAGAACTCCCGGATCAGTCTGGTAAACCAGCGTGAGAAACACACTCAACTGAATTTATTAAATTGCCAAACTTTTCCTTTCAAAACAAAAGTATCTCGTAAAACACGCCCACATGTTTTTACCGTACGATAACTAAAACATTTCATATCAAATCATTTTATATTAAAATAGTGTCTATTGCACAAATAATATTCAAATAGCCTAAATTGTTACCATTATTAAATTCCAACATACTAGGCTCTACAAACAAAATGGCAGGTACGTAGTGGAGTTTGGATTTCCATACAAATGACCAGGTGAAGGGACTACCCTCCGATGGGTACACCTCTAGATGGATGTCCCGAGAAACCATCATAAAGTTCCTCTACCAACACAAGACCGGCCTACCTCTATAACTAGGTAGTACCGAATATGTCATCCTCCGGTCGTTACCGACCTTTACCGAGGGCCCTCATAGCAGACAAACCACAATAATTTACATCCCGAACGTATAGCGGGAAGAAATATATCTAGAAGTGGATGATCATATCCTGATGGGAGCGACCCACTAAGCCCTATTTTCGGTCATTTCCGATTGATGAGGCCTGAGGTAACGATTACCTTTCACATATCACATCACTTTGAATGCCACATGACCATTCCCGTTGGCTACTAATTGACTTTCACAAAAATACAACCCTTAAGCTCATACGTCTCAAGGAGGGTGTTAAGCTAAGAGAAGTTGCCTTCTCCGCCACCATTGATGTACGTTTGTAAAAACCAGTGTACGTAATCTTAGAAATGCAATGTCAGACAAACATCCATACAAGTTGTCCAGGAACAGGACAAACCGAAGGTACTTTCCTACCACATCCTGTCGGGAAATCCCTAGGATTAGTAGCGAATAGTCCTTGCATTGGATATTTCATAACGAAGAGACTACTGCTAGTGGATGTATATTGGGATTTTAACCCCAAACGATCAACAAGCAGTCTTCCACTATGAAAATCTTGAATATCAGTATCATCACAACCAACCTGCACAATCGTCGCATAAATGTTGGTCCGAAGTGGTTTTCAGATAAACCGATCCCGGTCTCTTCGCACCAACAACGCAAAAGCGTTTCTCAACCTCACACATAAACTAAGTCTCATAGACTTATCACGTCTCCAACTTTCAACTTGCTATCCTTCGGCCAAGAAGGAAGCTCGATAGATTGGAGTAATACTCCGCACTACACGAATCAACATCCTCAACACAAATGATAATCAAGCCTATATAGAAGGCTACGTACTAAGTGTATGGCTAAATAGTTCCCACATCAAGTCAAGGAACTAAAAATGGCCAAATTTGATAGTCGGTTATTTAACTATCAAACCAAACAAACAAATATTTAGCACCATAAGCAATCACTAGGCCCTTTTAATTAATCCTTTATTAATTAAATCACTTGCCAAATATTCACTTCAAATTATCTTTAACAAGATATATTCTCAAAATCATTTAAATATTTCGATATTGGAAAACATTTTCATATACTAATTTAATAATAAGTATTTCACAAATCAATTTATTTTCAACACTTCGAAAATATTACATATACTTAAATCAAGATTAAGTATATATTTTATTCTTTAAGGAAAACAATCTCTTAAACATATTTATTTGGGTCAAAACGAATGTTGCGTAAAACATAGTTACGACAGCCCAAAATCATTAGTATAGGGATTCGAAAATTAGATAGATATATAAATCCCATATACTATACAAAAACATTTCCTTTCGAAAATCATTTATTATAACAATAGCGTTATAGTCCATCATTTCTTTATTTCTCGAAAACATCTATTTCAACAATGAATGTTGAAATCTATGTATTCGATACTTAACACATTTTGAAACATCTTCAAAACCATTTAACTTCATTTAAAATATCACCTCCCAAAAACATTCATTTAAATTAAAATATTATTCGCTGTCCAAAATCGTGAATATAACTCTCTAATCAAATTCATTATTATTGCACATTTAATTTAAATGATAATTCACCGTCCAAAATCGTTGAATATATCTCCTGTACCAAATTCATTACTTCTACATATTTATTAAAGGATTATCCACTGTCCAAAATTGTGGATATAATTCCTTTAATTACCAATTCCAAATATATCTCATTTACATGCCAAAATCCAATTTATAAGTTAATTTACTTATAAATCATTTATTTACAAATTCATTCTTTTTATAACTTCACAAATTCATAAAACTTTAAATCTTATTTACTTATAAGATTCAATTATAACTTCATTTTAACACTTATAAAAACTCCTTTATAATTCCATTATTTTTATTTATAAAAATTCAATTTTATAAATCTTATGTATAAACCATTTATAATAAGTCCAAAATCTCACTTTAGACTATTTTCAAAATAGTTATCTCCATATTCCAAAAAATCATATTCTGATTATATTTCACAGAAACCATAATTTTTATAACATAAAAATTATAATCTTTTTTTATTTAAAATAAATTCATTCCTTAACAATTTAAATTTTTAGCAAAACATCTATTACCAAAATCACTTGAAAATCCTTTTTAATTTGAAATCGTCACTTTAATATTTTAATTTACCAAAAATAGGCCCAATGCTGCAACAACACTAAATACATCAATCACAACATCCAAACATCATATGATAACAGCATATATATCAAATCTGTAAATAAAATCAACACTGGTAAGGAATCCAGTTGGATCCCTCCAACCTTTCACCTGCAACAAATATACATATTAGAATATGTGTACAATGTCTGCTTCAAGGCAGACGCGCGTACAAAAGGTCATCCGCTCATACACGGGAACATATAGAGTCTCATATACTCCAATAGGCAGGAATATATCCGAATACCAATCAATATATAGATAATATATCATATATCATCCAAACAATCATCAATCAACATAAAATAAATTTATTCTCACTTATATAAAAATATCAGTGAGTCAGAAAGAGTGAGTTGTACTTATTTTGGTTCCATTAGCAGTTGCAATGTTTTATCCCAAATAAAATTAACCGAGTGTTTAATTTTACTCAAAATTTTCACTAGCTCCAATCGACTCCAAATTAGCTCTAAAATGTAATGCTCGTCAATACGTACCCAAAGCAACTTGTTTCGTCAAAAACGGACCTCATATGAAGAAGTTATGCAATTTTAAAGATTATACAAATTAATATAAATCAATTTCAATTTCTTTTTATTTTAAAAACCTAGCTTTCAATCTGGCCGTTCATTTCAACTTGATGAGATTGCGGCCACGCATTTATTTTCTTCTTCCCCAGTCTTATACGTGCCGTTCAAACCCATAGCCGCCATCGTCATCGAATTTTCACACCACCCACGTTTGTCGAGACGACGATCGTCCAATGCCATTGGAAAGCCCATCGTTGACTCCTCCTTCACCTTGAATGATGTGAAGCTCGATCTCCTATATGCATGGAAAATCGTGCTTGAACGGCCGGCCTATATCCTCGAATTATCGTTGATCGAAGACTTATAGCCGATCACAGCCGTTGGATACGAAGATCTCGATATGCTCTTCATCTTTGTAGTTGATAGTTTTTGCTATAAGTGGATGGATTGTAAGAAAAAGAGGGAAGAAGTTTGGAAGATATCGGATATTGAACGTTTAGTGGCGGCGCCTGTAACCCTAGGCTAGGGTTTTGACGAAAATAGAAAATGTTGTGGCCTTGTATAGAAAATTTCGCGACACTATTCATCCGAAAAATTTTCGAACTCCAATCGAAGCGTGCCGCCTGATGTTTATAGTGTTTTAACCCTATTCCAAACACAATGGAATACATATCAAGATCCAATTCAATCGTATTTGGAAGATATGTTTTCGAATCGATTTATTTTAAATTAAAATTTCACTTAAACAAATTTCTACGCGTTTTAGCTTGCCACGACAAAACCGTAAATCCGATTGACGCAAAATTTGAAATTCTACAATAATATAACATTATGGATCCAATGAAACTAGTTTCATCGAAATCTAAGACCGTGTCAAAAACAACTATTTTTACACGTTAATTAAATATTAAAATATTCAATTTCTACAAATTCTCTTCTAATTTAATTTTAAAAGTTCTCTAACATCATTCTAATTCAAATAGAATTTAATTCTACTTTATAAATCATTTTCATTCACATTAAATCCAAATTCCAATTATTTCTGCAATTTCAAATAATAAATTAACAATTTAATTATCCAATTAAATCCTTATTTTTCAAATATAAGTTATTCAGCTTATAAAGTTTACTTTTGAATATTTAAAATCAATTAAATATCCGAGTATCGAATGATTAAAATTCTGGATCGTTATAATAAGTATATTGAAAATAGTTGCGAACGCACCTAAAAATGAATTAAGACTCAATCTCAAAAGTCACTCCTCCATGGGATACATAATGATGTATCGATATGGAGTAATCAAACTTTGTTGGACAAAGTACGAATAATTGTGAGTGAAGTTGGGTTAATTTCTTTATATAAGGTTATGTACTTAAGAGTAGTACACAAGATTAATATTATTTTATCTAAATAACAGTTTGCAAAATCATGCAAGACAACGGTTTATAAGAAACCTCAATATACCTTAGGCCAAGGAGTTGGCAAGTTGTGTGAGTTAAAAGACTACACGTAATAATTGTTCGTGGGGGATCTTGTATGAATCTCCCCAAAAGGATTGTGGAAAGGACTCTCATTGGATGACATATTTATGTTTTGAACATAAGTTATGTAAACTAAATCCAAATCAATTTTATGTAAGGCAATTCATAAAATGTTTATGAATGCCCATTTCATTGCACTGAGAAACAATTGTTGTTCCAAGAAATACCAACTTTATAGTGAAGTAATTTCTTTGGTAAATTATTGATAGTAAAATGGATACGATCCAAAGGTAAAGCTGATTACATCAGACGAAATGAAATTAATTAATCTAAATGAACACATCGCATTAGAGTGTCTAATAAGTATTCTCACACACTGGAGAGAAACTATGAGTTTTTTTATTAATGTCGAGAATAGATAATCCTCGGTTGTTTAATTTAGCCATTAAAAGTATTTAGTCTATAATATGGTATGATGTGAAAATTCGAAAACGAATTCCAAGCACGTTATCAAAATATGATTTGGTAGTCGTAACCGAAGAGATGTGATCCACCGGTCGCGGTTGTGTCTTTATTAGTAAGACTAATGCATTTGGAATTAAATGAGCGGTGCTAATATGAATAATCTCATAAATTTTAAACGTTGAAATTAGCATAATAGATTCATCATTCAACATGATCGAGTTATTTCGGATTTACTCATAAAATTATCGCTTTGCAAGACTTTGTGATTTGGTACATATGTGCTAAAATGAAAAAATTCTAAATAATGATTTAGAATAGACTGTTTGCATATAACAATCGAAGTGTCTCGAAGCCAGTGGGAGCGATATTTGGGTTTGTGAGTGTTTGGATATGATCAAAGGACATATATGAAAGTATCGTCCGATAAGCATTAAAATTGATCAATTGTTTTGATAGAAATATCAAAAAGTTGATTGTAAATCTAAATGCAGAGGAAGTGTGTGCTCATAAAAAAATGTTAGTAAAGGTAAATTGATATTTCATAACTATTAAACAACATGTTGTTGATTTTAATAATGTACTTGTGTTAAAGTCAACCTTGGTTGTTTTAACACTCAACTTTAGATTTGAAAATGATGTCTTTTATAGAAAGTATAAAAGATATAGGGAATGTCCCAAAATGATATGCAAGGACACCTTATTAAAATGTTTAATAGAAAAAATGTAAGATAAATTCCTTATGCTTTGGCAGTAAGAATTTTCATACATGTTATGATGTCTGTGATATCATAATTTGTTTGTATATTTGATACATGAAGCACATATCAAATCCAAATAGATATCACTAAAGGGTAGTTTGGAGTGTTCTCGTGTGTTTATAATATACAAGAGAATTGTTTGTAGAAACAGTGAACTCCTTATGAAGAAATGTTCAAACTTGAATTCTCATAAGTGATATTAAGCATAATATGACAATAATAAATTCATATTAAGAATTTTTAAGTTGGAAATGTTCCAAATAAAAGATTGTGGCTGATTCATTTATTGGAATAGTGCCACAACAAAACCAATGTATATAAATATAAGTGCACAAATTTATAAATGAGCCGATGGTGGTTCCAGATGTTGAGAATCCCATTATTTTGTTATATGATAACAATGTCACGACATAGTTCATAATAGAACTTAGAGCTCACTAGAAGTCCAGAGACACTCCAAATTGTTTGATATGATAAAGGTAGTTTATTAGCATAGGAAAGAGTTAATCGACAAAGTAGATGATTAAAACATAATAGCATACCCTTACACTAAGGGACTGACACAATTGGTTTTGAGTAAACCGATTGAAGAAGTTGGAATAAGATTCCATAATTGACCCTAAATGCAAGTCGGAGATTGATAGAGTTAGGGGAATGCCCTAGGGGCAATCATGTAATTTTTTACATGTATCTAACTCAATAACCAATCTTGTTCGAAATCTAAGGTATTTTTCTTTATATTATATACTTGATATATTGTGGTTATATTAATTAATTAATTTAACTAAAAGTATATTTAATAGAAAATTCTTAAATGATATATTTTATGGTGGTAGTTACAAAGTGTTATAACCATGAGTAATTTATCACAATGAATATAAATATACCATTTTAAATGTTCCTAGTCAAGATGCATCGAGACTAGATATCGATGTATCTGTAGAGACTAGAGTTACAAATGCTCTCCAAATATTGGGTAGTGTATTACTCATGACTACTGGGGACACCTAGGGGTTACGTAATGATAGTTGTTGGATAACTGTGGAATGAATTACTCGATAGTTTTCTGTTGGTTAATATAACTATGGTCAAAAAGAAAATATCGATGTGACTGCTTTACACAGTTCTCTCAATTTGAGAATACTATGGATCTTCAGTATGAAAGCTCTGCATTGATTATAGCTAAATCATGGCATGACGTCCATCGAGTGACTATAGTTGGGTCGAGTGGAATATTGGAAGTAAAACACTATTCAAGAAAGGATTCATCTCATCGGTTATATAGGGTTAGTATCACGCTGAACTCAAGTCAACTCAAAGTCAAAGTCTCTGGCCAGAGCATTTCGGTTAATAATAATTGTTATTATTGAAACAAGGACTTTGTGTTTGTACTATATAGAGTTGAATATGGAAGATATTGAAATTTTGACCATTACCAAATTCTATAATTCCAAAGTGATATAGTTTTAAACGGAGAGAATTGGTGTAAATAAATGTCACAACCGGATAACGCTTATTAAACTAAAACTGGATTTTACCGAAATCGAGTAAGCGATAAATTTGGTCACAATGTCGCATCACCTACTAAGTGACATGTGAACGTTAACATTCGAATAGTTCGATGTTAACCACTGATCGAATTTACACCCAAGAATCACACAACCGAAATGATGAATTCTCTTTAGACCAAACAATTTAACTAGTCTGTAATTATAATAAATTAATTAAATTAATAAATATTTATGAATTATTAATTATGAAATTTGAATAGGATTTGAGGAATAAAAATTATTGTATATATTTATAATAGATATATGTACATCGATCGATATGAGATATCGATAACGAATTAAATTAAATACAATTGTATATATTTAGTTTAGTTTAAATGGGCTCACAACCCAGGATGTTTAGAGGTGCAAGTTGGCTGCTATAGCAAGGGTAAGGGGCGGCTAAGATGCAGGGATTTGGTTTAGAGATGTATGGTTGAGATTAAGAGAGAAGGAGTATGAGATATTTCCTATTTCCTCTCTTATCTCACATTATATATACTTATCTCCAAACCTAATTCATTGCTCTCCTTTTGGCCACCACTTTCTTCCTTTTCTGGCCTAAACTCATCCCCCAAACAACTCTCAAAATCTCAAATCGAAATCAAATAAAAGTGAAACTATTCAATAATGAAAGGTCGGTGATTTCGCACTAACAGTCTGACGGATCGAGAGATATTCAAAGAAGGGAATTCATCATTTCAACGTGGACTCAAAGACATCTATAGAGGTAATATTTATAATCTGATAATTATGCACCCTTGAATTCATAGGGTATATTATTGTTATATAATTAGTTATGTGAGATTTTTATATGTAAATGTGGTTGTCACACTCAGATTGGTTATGTGCATAGCATATGATGTTAATATTCATAATTTAATTATATAATCAGTTATTATATGTTAATAAAAATCTATTTTAATTTTATGTTAATTAATATTTATATATATAATATTAGTATGTGTATAAATGCATATAAGCTATTGATATAAATTTATATATGATTATATATCATATAATATTAGTTCATAATTTTATTCGTCTTTTTTTATGTTCATTATGAATTATTAGTATCGAAAAAAAATTATTTCTATTATTATATATTTATAATCAATATTCAATGATTATTTGATATGATAAATTCATATTAAATAATTAATAGTTATAAAATTCAATTTAATAATTTATAAAATTAGTACATCATATTAGAAGTATTCGCAAAAAATTTCAAATTTTTTTAACATTATTTTGTATTTTTAATAGTTACTTTAATTTTCGTCTGGATATTGATTATTTAATTAAAAATAATAATTTTTTTAGAAAAATCTCAAAATTTTTATTAACCCCTATATTATGATACTAAATTTTATGAAATTTTAAAATGCTAGTTTTTCACCAAATAATTATTTTTATTAATTTTTATGGCCGAAACTATTTAATGACTTATAAAAAATATATATTAATATATTAAAATTGTAATATGGTAAATCCTGAGTTTGTTTCAAACTGGAAAGCTTCAAAATTATTTTATATAGATTTATATATATTTCTATTTTATATTTATGTATATATATTAAATCACGAAATAATTTACCATTAAATTATATATTTATTATTAAGAAATATATATAATATAATCGGTTTATATTTCGTGTAATGTATATATATAGGGACAGACACGTTCATTTAACTATATACATATATATAAACATTTTAAGGTATTATTATATATATGTATATTGTTAAATGAATGTATAAGTAAATAAATAAATATATTTAAACATATGTATATATGTGTATATTATTATATATATGTATATTTTTAAATGAATGTATAAGTAAATAAATAAATATATTTAAACATATGTATATATAGATATGTATTTTGTAATATTTTAATATTGAAAACATACTTATGATACATTTATATATGTGTGTACATACGTGTGTGTGTATGTATGTATGTATATATGTATATATGTATAATATTTGGAATTTATAATTATATATATATATATTTGGACAGTAAACGATACATATAAAATGAGCTAATGTATCTGTTGCGATGCAAATCCCAGCATCTATATATGGGCATGTTATACCCTTCATGTATTATTATGTTACACATGCGCACGCACACACATATATATGTATATGATACATGCATATAAATTAAATAAAAACAAATTAATTTTATAGTACAATATATATATATATGTATGTATATTTAAATTTAAATAAAATAAATGATTTTATTTAAAACAAATTTAGAAATGTTCTAAATAAATTAGACTTCATAGGCCCAATAAAGATCCAATAAAAGAACTTTTTTTGAAATGCAACCATAACTTCCGCTGTGGGCTGATCCAGTTCCAACACATATAGGAGACGGGAGGACCACGCTCTCTTTCTTGAAATAATCATTATGTATTATTATATATATAAAATTGTACAATGTAATAACTATCTATAACTGCAATTAATAAATTTACTAGCTCTTGACGGTAGCGTTGGAATGACTTCAAACCCCTACGGTACATGATTGTATTATTATTTCTATTTGCAGAGTTCCTCTACGACTTTGCCTGTAAATTTAAAATGAATAGTATATTTCACATTTGTGAATTAATGCAATTATTATACTAATTCGACTAAATGTTTAATAAATGTACGAAACTAGTATACTTAACTTTGCTTCGTCGCTTTCTAAGAAAGCAGCCCAAGCTTGTCATACGCTTCCACTCATCCAGTTGGGCTTTTTTCCCTTTATTTATGGTTGACATCGTACCGTGGTAGTTTTTCCTAATTTTTTTCATTCAGTAATTTCTGTAAAGGAGAATGTCATGTTCCTGTAAGTCTATTATCCTCGCACATTGAAAAAAAATAAGCTATACATTTATACTTAGTCAACTAATTGTACAATGGTTATTATATATAATGAAGTACAGATTACACTTACGATGAAATCTTTCCAGATACACTCTAAGACGTGGAGTTGGATATTATCCCACCTAGGCCAGCACGCGATCATTCTGCTCTTATAAGCAGCCTTGTAAACATCGAGAACAAATTCCTTGTGCTCCAGCTTAATGCCCCTGTATTAAATACAATATAGATCTTTAATAAATCATGAATAATATATCATACATAAAATATTTATGATGTTGCAATATATTTGATACTTACCCACTCACTTTAGCTGTTAATGTTACTATGAGACGCTCTACCTGTTGTGATGGACCGTCGCCATCGCCTCCCGCACTAGACCCTTATGACTAGAAGAGGGGAAACCTAATAAATGAGAAGATCTCCAACATCGAAACATAATACCTATCACGGACATTACTTAAGAAATCTGCTAGCTGAGATCCCCATATGGGAAAAACCGATACCAGCTGTGTTGATCCATTGCAATAGTACCACGGCTATTACAAAATTGAGAACCATTATTACAAGGGTAAGGATTGGCCAGAGAGAAAGTCCTTTCTACATCTAAAAGAATAAGACTATTTCCCATAGAAAGAGAACTCAAAGAATGAGTAGTCACTCATAATAGTAACCCAACCTAATGGTTGGAGATCTCAAGAACAAGGTTCAATAGGTAATAACAAGTTATGAAGTGACATTGATTGAACATGCTAGTTTCATTATATAGAAGCATGTAGTCCTGAAGCACAGATAGGAGAATGAGCTTAACTCTTAATGAAATCTATGCTCTATGTGGAGTGGAGTACCTAGCTACATGAGTACTCTTGATAGATTCACCTATATAAATGTGGAAATATGGACGTTTCCTATGGGATTTTGGGCAAAATTCCTATAACGTTCACTAAACCGGGATAGACGCACAAGGCCTTTAAAGCACGGGCTATATACTGCACCCTAGAAAGGTTGTGTGTAGTTTGATGCTAGAGATGGAGTTCAAGACTACGAGTCACTCTAGTATAATTTAGATCTTACACACAATGTAAAGTTTCAAATTGAAAGATACCTTTGTTTATGCACAATCATATAAAATCAGAAATAGCTCGCGAAAAATATTTTAAAAAATTCAAGTCGGGGATTGTTGAAAAAATTAGTTTTGAAAATGATTATTAAAAATATTGAAAAGAGTATAGAATACCTCTCTAATTGAATAATCTCATGTTGTGGGGAACTATAGAGTGTTCCTATTTAAATAAGGATTCACAAGAGAAAGGATTGGACCTTGGGCACCTAATCTTTTCTTTTGCATTGAAGAGGAAGACCATGCTGACTATCACATGCATACGTGCCGACTGACTAACTCGACCCGACCCGATGCGGGCTTGGCTTGGCGTGGCTTGGATCTGTGTTATTAAAGAGCTCGGCAGATTGAATGCGGTGAAGCTACAAAAAGTCATATCGGGGTTATAGCGAGGATATAGCGGGATATAGCGGATGACTCTAAAATAACATATAAAACTCGTACTTAATGTTTTTACAAACATATAAATGGTAATTAAATGAATAGTTAACATTCAATTGAATTATAATTAATACATAAACGGTTTTAAATAAAAGCATGTGCGGATATATTTAAATAAACGTAAAACTATTATATAACATAGTTGATTTTAGTAGAATATTAGAGTATTTTCATTTTTGAGAATATATTAAAAATTATATCAAATAAATTAATTTCATAATTTTTATAATGTATAAATGTCATTTTTCAATTTATTTTCTAAAGAAGATATAGCGAAAATAGCGGAATATAACGGGAATAACATGATATAGTGGGGCTTAAAGCGGAAAGGCTATATTTGGGGCTATACAGAAAAATCATAGCGGTAGAAACTCACTATGAGATGTAGCGGGGCAATAGCGAGGGCATTAACTACACAGGCTTGGATAACGTGGTGTTGAACTCTTTATTTTTGGCAGTATATTTTTAAACTGACTTTGAATTGGAAATATTATGCAGTAAACTCAAATGCGATATTTTCTCATGACTCGGTCCTGTTTTAACTCTCTATATAAACCAAGCAGTTGACAAAGAAATACAATCAGTTTTAAAAACCGAGTTCTCTTCTTCTGCCTTAAAACACAACTTTAGATCCAATCAATATTTTTTGGGTGTTGTTGAATCAACGGTCTTTGTGCAAGAGATGGTTGATACTGATATTTAGGGTTGTTTTGTCCTAGAGGCGGCATTACATCAGTGACTGCCTTGTACAATTCCAGCACAGTGGCGAAACGTATTAAAGTGAGCGACCTAATCTGCGACTTAGCCACGAACACTACAAGAACGACTTCGTTTAGTGATGGCATATAGCCGTCGACGGCTGTCGCTAGTCGTCGCCAAAAGCCGCAACAAAATCACACGACACAAGCAAAATAGCGACGATTTTAGCGACGACATCGTTGCCATATTCACTTCGGTTAGCGTCATAAACCTGGGAAATGGGCCGTCGCTTACCGACACATGTCTGGAACTAGAAACCCGTCACTAGCCATCGCAATCCAACGCAAGCTTGAAACAATTTAGCCATCGCTAGTCGTCGCTAGCCGACGCAAGTTTGAAACCTGGAATTTAAGATAGAGCTGCTTTTAAGCCTTTCAACCACATAATAAACGTCATATCTCAATTTCACTTCATTCCTAAGACATATAAACTCAATATCGCAACCAGTAACATCACATGTAACGAATAACCTCATACATATCACAAATAATTAAAAACACAATGCAAATATCAATATTTACATAAACTTTCATCAATTAAAGCCAATATTCCATCAACCAACATAACCATATCTACACAAATACTTATGTTCATCAAATCCACAATCATCATAGCACACAACCATTAATAAAGTATAAACTCCATCAACACATGTCAATAATTACAAAACAAAACGATCAAAAACCGTAAAAAAAATCCGTACCTACTCATCGTCGTCGTCGTCATCTCCCGACCCATCCTTATTAGGCATCCTCCCGTGCTCTGCTGCAAATGCCGCAATCCGCTCATCTAGCAGCTACGCCAGTCCTCCGCCCTTCCACCAGTCATTGAATTCTGCCATCTGTTGCTTCAACTGAGCCATCTCCTCGTCGGCCTGAGATCTCCTATAAGCCCTCTGGGTCATCATCGCTTGTAAATTATTTGACTGGAAGTTATAATTTATGCTTTAGGATTATCGAAATGTTTCCATGTTTCTCCATCAAATGGATGTGTCAAAGTTCCCTCTGCCCGTCTTCTCACGTTGTGCCATCGCATATGACATGTCATGGCTGAAGACGCATATAACCTTTGAAGTCTTGGGTTAATTGGTAAATAATGCATTCTCTTATATGGAATTTCCTTTCCATTCTTTTTTCTTGGTTTATATCTTTCCACATTACAGATTTTGCAGTTCTAAGATTAATGTCATCTTTCCAATACAACATGCAACCTTTTATATTTGTATCTACCTTTTAGTAAGGCGGACCGAAAGCCGACGTAAGTGTTTTCACTTTATAATGACCGTCGCACATCAGATTATTAGATGACATGCTATTTTGCAGCTTGTACAACTACTGTAAATCCAGCTTCTGTAAAGTTGAATTTTGATTTCATAGTGATGTATTCAGCGGTTACTGATAATTCGGTTGCGCTTTTACAACCATCCCACAATGGTCTCTTAGCGGCATCTAATAAATCATAAAAAAAATTGCTCCCACATTTGGTTCTTTTTGACATTGACGTCTTCATCGTCAACTTGAACGGTAGGGAACATTGATCATGCTGCATCTTCCACCATACCTTCTATTGGATTCGTTATAACAACATCGACCTCTGACTCAACAGGATCCGTTGTAGGTGCAACAAGTTCTCCATGATGATCCCATAAATAATAATTTGGCACAAATCCAGATTTATACAAATGTACTTTAATTGTATTTGATTTCCAATGCTTCAAATGTTGACACTTACTATAAGGGCAAACGCAGTTCTTCGTTATTTCGATTATTAGATATTGTTGATCTAATAAATTCGTGTACACCATTGTAGAAATGCTCTTTCATCGAGTCTTTCATTCCAGTTCTGACTTCATACATCTAAGTACGGTCGATAAAATAATCGAACATTGTTCCTAATTTAAAAAATAGGTTAGTAATTTCGACGACACTTCACTTCACTTCTATTCTATGTACAACTTCTCGCCCAAGTGATATACTGTTGTTTTATTTTCTAAAATAAAGTAAAACCATTTAGGACTAAGGCTTCAAACACCACGCTTCTGTCTAATTTCGACAACACTTCACTTCACTTCTCTTCTCATCTACACATCACTTTGCATCTAAGGGGAGTATTTTATTTGTTGTATTTGCTAAAATAAAATAAAGCCTTTTAGGACTAAAGGCTTCATACACCACACTTCTATCTAATTTCGATATCACTTCACTTCACTTCTCTTCTACGCATAACTTTGCATCCAGGAGGAGTATTTTATTTGTTGTATTTTCTACAATAAAGTAAAGCATTTTAGGACTAAAGGCTATACACACCAAACTTCTGTCTAATTTCGATAGCACTTCACTTCACTTCTCTTTTATGCATAACTTTGCATCTAAGAGGAGTTTTGTTGTTGTATTTTCTAAAATAAATTAAAACCTTTTAGGACTAAAGGCTTTAATTTGTGGTTGTTGTATTTGTTATAATAATACTTAACACTTATTTTCAAATTAATATTATATTCATTTCAAAAAATTTCAGATAATCGATTTTAGTACAATATTTGTTCTTGTATATAAATTTCATAGCTTTTTAAGAAATCGATTTGAGTACATTATTTGCTGTTGTTATATTCATTTGTTAACTTATTGGAAAATCGATTTCAGTAGCATATTTCTTGTTGTTATGTTCGTTTCTTAAGTTTAAAGAAAATCGACTTGAGTACAATATTAGTTCTTGTCATATTCATTTCTTAACTTTTTGGAAAATTGATTTGAGTACAATATTTGTTGTTGTCATATTTATTCTTGACTTTTTTTACAAAATCAATTTCAGTAGGATATTTGTTGTTGTTATATTCGTTACTTAACTTTTTACAAAATCGATTTTATTACAATATTTGTTGTTATCTTCATTTCTTAACTTTTTACAAAATCGATTTAAGTATAATATTTCTTAACTTTTTGTTAACTAAATTATATGCTTTATAACATATTTTCAAACTCTTTTAACTAATAAAATTTTAATTTACTGATTTTGTAAGCTAAAATTAGAAGTTAGCACTAATAATAACAAATTAAAATAAATTAATTTTATACTAAGCACCGACGGTTATAATTAACACGCACGGATTAATTAAAGTATATTACTTATGTTTAAGTGTACCTACTTAGGAGCATATTAATTAGTAATTATACATTAATTTTCACGTAAACTATAACAAACATCGTTTTTCACTATAACAAACATTCGCGTAAAATTATCAATAAGCATATTAATTAATAATACTAATTTTTGAATTTTAAATCAACCCTAATTTTTAATTAACAATCAAACCACTTATTAACATCTCCAAATCAGACACACCATTATCATCAATTAGTACACAATAATCATCAATTTCAAATCGGTAATCAACTAATTTTCTAAATTAGGTTTTTAATTTTGTCTCCAAATCAACTAATAAACTATATCATCATTTAATATCAATTAATCCAACCTATTCAAACCAAAAATACTAATTTTTTTTATAAATGGGATTTAAAGTAATATACCTCAAAAATTAGGGATAAAGAGAAGAAGGAAGGAGTGCGTGGCAGAAAGGGGTCGTCAAGGTTGGCTAGAGGCGGCCGGAGACTGCTGCAATCGGGTGGAAGAAAATGAAAAGGAGAAAATAAGAAAATTATCGGCTTGAGGGAAATTCAATTTGTTTCCTTCTGAAGGTATTTATCAACTGTTTGAGCAACGGACAACTTTTCAGTATTCATATTTTTTTAGTATCCATACTATCAGTAGTTAGAAATATCCATACTTGGTTTCATGTACCTTTACTTCATTATTGTTTGGGCATGTTAAAATCTGATCACCCTAGAAAGTACAAAAGTACCAGTAGTCCAGGCCCATACAAGGTGACTCATGCGACTGAGTTGTATATGTAGACAAGCTTTCCATTCTTAATCAAGCTTCTTTTTGTGGCGTTATCCTTTGAAACGTCAATTATTAGTTAATCAAAAAGGTCAAGTGGGCTGTGTTGAAGATTGCATACTTCCAACCATGTTCATAACTAAATAAGACGGCCTCTATCCTATATCAATGAAGTTAGAGCTGACTCTGTTTACTTAATTTATCAGTCAGTTTAGGATTTGCGATTATAATATATTCATTATGGCATATAATTTATATATTAGCCTAATAATTAGAAGTATGACATTACTTTAGGAGGCGATAAACAATTGATTACCTGATGTGAACCACTATATACATTCTAGCAATTTAGGAAATGAGATTTAACATGAACAATATGTGGGACTCGATCAAATGAATGTAAGTTGCAATGTACCATGTTTCATATTTTAAACTATCAAATATACTACTCACGACAAATCTTGATGCTGGAAGAAGCCTTAAATAACCACAAAGAGAAATCATCATATCGGACAACTAGCTTGGAAAATGATTTTTATAATCCATGTGACGGTTTAAATTAGAAGATGTATTGCAAAAACGTGCACATACACAATAAGAATAAAAAGAGGTACGTTAAACTATGATATTTCAAATTTAACAAAGAAGGATACTGTTTGTTAGTAAGGAAATTTTAGGGATCATCATCAGCACTAATTTTGAATTTCCGTCACATTTGTTTGCTTAATTTTCTTCTAATTTGAAGTTATACTTTGTTTATCAAGCAGCTCTATGTAGTAGCTTTAAATGCAGCAAAAATGCATATGCCAAATAGAAATGCTCCGTGATGACTGGAATAGCCTCAGTTTTTAGAAAGAAAAAACAGCTAGCTACACACGTATTTTAGAAATAATTTTCCAGACTTTCAGGGATGTTTTAACATATGTAAAATACAAGCGACAATATTCAGTAATGTGTATGAACAGATCAACTTGGTGCTGCATCAAAAAAAATCAGTTATTTAGTAAAACTACAAAAGTACACACGCACCATGCATGTGAAATGGAACAGCACACGCACAAAACAATTTGTCACAAACCGGAAAATACCTGATACAAAAGTGCCTTTATTTAAAAAAGTATATATGTGCAACGATGCTACAGTTTATTGCACACATTCACATACAAGTTGTATAAATCAATGGATCAACGTATCCATAACAAAATACTTGAGATGGAAAGGCCTGGATCCTGGAAACATAAGCAGGCACGAAAGTAAAACTAACTCTCATGTTGCTAACAACATTGGTACTCGCATAAACATACATACTTAAAGCAACATCCAAATAATATAATGTAAAAGATCACTTTGTTCTTTTGTTAATCTTAGATTTACATTCCCATATATATACTATCTGATAAGTAAATATTAAATTTAAGTATATTTAGTCTGGTTTGGATTAAATATAATTATATATATGAATTATGGGTTACTGCTATTTATAAGCATATAAGATTCACAAGGGACAAATACTAGAAGTCACAAAAAATTATATGCACTAACAACTAACAAGACATCAGGTTCCCAAAACTAGTACTGCTTTAAAGCATAAAGTATACAGTTGTGCTGACTCAACCATACAACTGCACACATGCATATTGAGGTACAAATGCAGCCACTTCACACTCTCCTAAACCCAACCATGCACATACCATATACACACACAATACAATCTAAAACACACATAATTATACATACATACATCACATGCTGCACACTATGCAATGTTAGAAAGAATTCTGAACCGCTCAAATCGTCATTAGCATGCAGGCCCGGCCCATAGTGCGTGTTGCCGCAGCCCAAAAGAAAATTACCATTCACTTTCTAAACTCAGTTCAACATAAATTATAGTTTGGTGCATATAAAGGCTCCACTGGGAATACGTTGCTCGTGCAGGAACTGAACTCGGCTAAATTCTTAAACTTTTAGCATAACTTACCAGTATACTACAACTAAATATACAACAAAAGGTATCATTTTGCTAATGCCATTGTATAAATATACCAACTAAAATAAAATTTCAATCCCAAAACTGAGCACTTTGAAAGAAATAATGTTATTTCAAACTTCTGCCACCTTCGTCTATTTCTAAGGAAAGAGAAATAATGTTATTTTCAGAGATGTAAACCAAAACAACAGAATTAGTAACCCATTTTCATTACAATTTTCAAACATTGGAATTTCCAGACTAATAAGAAAGAATTGAAACAGAACATTGATGTTAACCAAGAGAACATGTTGAAATATTCAAAGCCATAGCAATTTGTATTGAAGAAAAAGGACAGATAGAGAACATACACATGTTAGGAAGAATTGGACATCAGGAAGAATTGGACATTAATGAACAAAACCAAAACAAACAAAACCAACAGACATAACAAGTCTCGAAGTTGTATGCATAACAGCAGTTCACAATATAGTTCCATGATAAACTTAATATTGTGTTGTGTCAAAGCATACAAATACTTAAAAAGAGAGAACATAATGTAGCACCAGCAAAACCACCTTGTTAATGTGCATCATTCACCCTTCTAACCGGAAAAAGACTCTCGGTATATCTAATGTACCAATGAAAAAATATATTAGGTTGGCCAAGTTCAAGATATTCATTTTCTTCCGTGCTTAAGTTGTATAAGCGAAACAATCCAGATTTTTTGTTGAAACAATCGCTGTTAAGTAAGAGAAACTCTCCATTAAAAACGAAACTTGAAGGACGAAGGACATAATCGGTCCCTGGTATATCGATAGGTCCAATCTTCCATGTCATATTCCAAGATTCCTTCACACCATGTTCATTCAACACCCATATTTCATAGTAACAATTGAAATGAGTACAACGATCCACGTTGTGTACATAAGTAAGTTTGTCATCCAGAAAACCTATAACAGCTGAGTAATGAACATACCCCACTGGTAATGGAATTGTTTCATATGTTTCTTCATTCAAATCAAAAGAAAGAATAACATTACCATCACTGTCATCATCATCGTCAGAATATGCTATCCAAAAACATGCTCCATCCTTGTTTATGTGGTAAGTATATGATCTATAGAATCTAGAAGGCAAAGCAAAATCTTTACGAATAGTTCTCCAAGAATCAGCTTTTAAGCTATATACCTCCACTATAGTGTTAGACGCGTTTTGATTGCAAAGGGTGCTTACCACAATATTGTGATCATTGCTTTCGACATTGAATCCAAATCCGAAAAAAGAAAAACTTTGATATGCACGCGGTAGAGATCTCAATTGCTTCATTGCAGGATTCCATAAATAAATATTTCCATCATAATGTACAAGACATATTATACCATTTGACGAAAATGACAGCTTTATTTTCTCAAAAATATGCCAAGGTAGTTCACAATCAAAGTCATTGTACACCTCGTATTTTGTGCCGCTTAACAAGCAAAATTTTTGATATCCAAGGCTTGCAAAGCAAATACCAAGAAGATTGTCATTACCGCTATTACGGTCAGAGTGGTTGGATATGAAATTGGGACTATCAATGAGAGTATACCAAGATTTGCAAACAGATTTAAATCGTAACAGACTTGTTACAGGTAACCATTGTAGAATGTCAAACAGCAAGTGTTCAGGCATGTCACGCCTACTGTTCATTGATGAATGTTTGATGATTCTAAAACAAATAAATAAATCAGTCAGTATGTTAAAAAAAATGCTTTTATTTTATGCTTAATCGCTTATGCCTTGTTAACAAAATTCCACGGACATTTTTTTTTCATTACAGTAATTATTAGGAAAAACAAGTTACATATAACATAGTATTTCGAGAACCTAAAGCTTAATAAAGTTGCAGCCCGTTAACTTCATAAAATTATGAAATTTAATGAGAAGGGCGATAGTGGATGTATGTCTATGACAACTCTTTATAACATATTAAAAATAGGAAAATATTGCAGCTTAATAATTAACTCAATAAATTTTTTTAGCACTTACTCCATTTACGGCCACAAGTTCCAATGGTTAATCCACATTTTGACCTTATTAAATTAATCCACTCACTTTCACCAAGGTTAACCCAGAAATGAATCAACTAACAAAAAAAGTTGTTTCATGTTTTTCAATTGCTATTTCAATGTCAGTTTCTTCCACAAGGTTTGGTAAACTGTAGCTTATAAGTATAACTGGTAGACTATTTTAGTAAATCCATGTAATAATGCTCTGGTTGTGGCTGCAGTCAGAAACCACAATCTTAAATGCAATTAATATTAACAAAAATGGTAGCTATAGCTAATATTAATGAAATTAAATTAAAAAAATTCCAAATTATTATGAAGCATCAATTTGCTGCAAGCAAAAGAGGTGGAGATCAGAAGTTAGGTAAAAATGGTAGCTTATTTTGTTAACAAATTCGGCTTGCCTATGATTCAAAAAGGTTAACCACAATCAATTCATGCTTTGCATCATCATTTATGTTTTAAACTTAGTACCCATAATCTGGAAATTTTATATTAAACTAGTTAATGAAACCGCAGGTAAATACACCATTTCCTTTTCTTCCTATTATCATATAATCTATAGCTGCATGTAAATACACCATTTCCTTTTCTTCCTATTATCATATAATCTATAGCTGCATGTAAATACACCATTTCCTTTTCTTCCTGTTGCCATATAATCTATAGCTATCTTACTCGATCCCTAGCATGCAATAGAGTTTAAAGCAGCAGCCTTAGTTCAAAAATCAAGACGATTCATGAAAATTACTAAATTCTGAAACCCCAATCATTTCACATTTAACTTCCATGTTAACTAATAAAATATCGGGTTTGATGAAATTGACATAGAACAAGATTAGTAAACTGAATGGAAGTAACCTGCAGCACAAACAACCAACAATTACCTCGCTACAAACTACTAATGTTATAAATTTATCAAATAAAAAGACCACATGGACATACACATATAAAAAGCATCTAATAACATATGTATGTCAAGTTTAATGGCAATTCTATAATATATCTTTGTTAATTCCTCTTTATGTTTTAAATAAGCTATTATTTCAAAAGCAGTTTTAACAAATTCCAAACAGTAGATTGCATATTTCTCTAGAATCATAATACATAAAACACAATCGATAGTACTATTCTCAAACTCCAATGTAATTAAAAATAATATTATAAAAGATAGGGCTGCAAATTCCTCAAGAGGCATTATATATTGTTATTTTCTTTTAAAATAACAATGGTATACCTGATAACGTAAAAAGATCACATACAATGAAGCGCTTGAGTTGTGAATGATTTAATGGAGTGCTTCAACAGTTCAATGTGTGAATGATGATTTGGACGCAGTGTTTTGCTAGAGAATTGCAATAATAATGTCAAGATAAAAAAGTAAGAGAAAAAACTGAAACATGTAGCTATAGAGAAGAAGCGATAAATACATAGAAACTAAAAAATAATCCATGGATAAACTAATTTAAATTTAGTAAAGTATTGAAACTCAAAAGTTCCTATTGGCTGAAAATGTGAAATGAAATGAAACTATCCTTAGAAAATGACAATTCAAGGCCACTGTTTCAATTTGCACAAAAAAAGGAGCATTTCATAATGCAAGTTATTTCAATTGTACAATTTTGAATTAAATAAAATAATAACAAATGCTTAATTCCCAAGGGAGAAGCAAAAAGTTGAGTTCATGAAGTAGATCACAGGTTGCCAAAGAATTACACCATTTCAGTAACAAACATATCCAGGGCGGGCACCATGATTTTTGTTGCATGAGCCGAACATAGATTAATTTTCTTTGTAGCCCAATTTTTTAGAAACACCAACAGTATAGCCATCGGTGTTGTGGATTTTTGGGTAGATGATTCCTTTTTTTGGGGGGGTTAGGCTTGTTCAAGCACAAGTAGGAAAACATTACAAAAACCATCAATTTAACAAAAATAATAGCAAATGGTGGCCAGTGGTGGTCACTGGTTTGGATAGATGGTTCCTTTTGTTGAGTTTAGGCTTGTCCAAACACAAGTAAAACACAAGACAACAACAGGTTATATTACACTAGTAATTGGTAATTAGAAAGTATTTGGGAGCTAAAACAGATGACAGTATTAAGGACCGTGCATGGCCCCTATTTCGACTAGTAAAGTTCATGGTGGTATGATTTTGATAGTTCAAGAGTAAGGTATAAACAATGTGAGTACTTAACTCTTCTTGGATTCCAGAATTATTTTTTTAGCACAATTATTATTTTGCTGAACTGCTATATTTTTTCACAGTTTAAATATTATTTAGTTAATTTTTTTCTAAGAAACCAAACATAAATAGACAAAACAATGTGTATTAGATCCCTATATAGAGTTTGCTGCATATGAACCTAGTCTCTTCATCTAATTGTAATTAGTAAGTGGACTGTCTTGTGAGCTTTATTCTGTTAAAAAAACCAAGCATTAGCAGTAATCAGGCATTTGAAAATTTGACCACGACAGGATAGGCATAGGCATTTGCAAGCAGCCTGAAAGTTTAATTGACTAAGCAAAAGATCAAAGTTAAGCAAAATCCAAAGCCAAAGCCAGTAACTCGACTAATTTCAAACAATTTAAACACAAGATTAACTCAACTGATTAAATCAAGTATTCTGATTAATATACAACCAAGCCTTACTGCTACTTTACACGCCAAAATCAATTGCAAACACATCAAATAACTCAAATTAGAGATGAGTTTAAATTTACTCACGCTTATTGGCAGATTTGAAGGCTGGTGCTGGAGACGAGAGATCAGATGGGGGCGTAAAGCAGATAGAAATTCAAGCGTCTGTAGCACAAGCCGGCGGCGGTAGCACAAGCTGGCGGCGGCAGGTTTAATCGCGATGTAATACTTAATAGCAGTGGTGGTTGTTGCCCTAGTCGAAAAAGTTCCGCCTTTTAAATAAGGAAATTTGTTTTATTTTGGGCCGGTTTCTAAAATGCAGTTCGTTTCCATTTTCAGCCTCCGCATGCGTAACGTTTCAATTTCAAAATTTGGACCATTCGACCAGTTCAAGAAAATTGGTAAATTGGACGCTGCATCTTTCGGCTTCCATCCTCTATATAAAAGAAACCATCCTTCTCCTTCTCACAGCAGTTCAAACAAACTGTTTTTCGCTCTTCGAATTTTTTCTGATCTGTTTAAGCTTATTTTAAGATAAGTTTTCTCCGTTATTCTATTTATTTTTTTACCATATATACAACATATATTTTTCTGAATTTTTTTTACGTTATGAAGAATAAATAGGACAATTTGAAGTGTTATTAGGATGACTAGGACAAACTTCTATAGTTAGAAGGAGGGGTGTGGGATATAAAGAACGATCGACTGAACAGTTCCAAGGAGTGGTGGAACAGTGGTGCGAGCAAATACAAGAGATTTAGGAGAAATACCCCACTCAAATTTAAAGAGTTGAATCAGCTTTTTGGAGGTTGCATAGAAAATGGCATCTGCAAGTATCAGATACCTCCAACTTTACTAGCTCAACCTTTCATTGTTGTCGATACACCTTTGTATAGCACTTGGGTGGCCAGAAACACCACACCCGTTCAACCTAGACGTAGCTGATAGACCGAGCATGGCTGCTCCAGCAGGCATGTGTCTGGACGGTCGTTTGTTCAGATTGACCGCCTCACCAACGTAGCGTTGTTATTCTATACAGTCTGTTGTTATACATGTGGAGCGGTAGGAGATTGTGATGATTTTTCGCCAAGATCCCACAAACTTGGATATGATGGAAACATTGCGTGATAATGAGATACTTGGATTTATGTTGTTCCAATTAGGTCTGTTTCGTAGTCGTCGTTAGTATGTTTGGTTAAATTTTTTAATATATTTTATTTGCTTGTATTTGAAGTTAAAATATATTGGTTTGGCTTAATGAAATATTACAAAACAAAATAAATAATTAATTATCTATAAATCAATTAAATTAAAATCATGAATTAAATGTCCCGTTCAAATACCTCATTTAAATACTGCAAACGCATTCCTCATTCATCAATCTTCCCCGCTCAAATACATTTTTTCTGTTCGTAACAAACTCACCCTAATCTTATTTATGCAATTAAATCACTTTTAAAACTATTTACAAATATAGGTCAGTTACAGTCATATTATCACGCTGTCAAAAATGCACCGATGCCATTTGAAATGTCGCCAATACAGAATCCAGTAAAATGGCGGAATTTGGAAAGTCATCCAATTTACATGATAAACAATATATGTGACTTTGAAAAATGCGCATATGCTATTTGTTACTGACGCCATTGGAAATGTCGTCAGTGCATATTGGACAATATGACGTGGACATGACCAAAAATGATCTATATTTGTAAATAATTTTGAAAGTGACCTAAATTTGTAAATAAGTTTAAAAACAATCAAAATTTAAACAAATTACTGCTTGTCCACGTGATATATGTTTTTATTGCTTTTTAAGTTACTTCTTATTCATGACTTTTACCATGGTCGAAATACTTTAAAAAACTAAATTTATTATGCGATATTTGTGAATTTGTTAAAATGAGAACGTCATGTGCTGATTTTATTATTTTTAGACATGTAATTTTTGTCATGTGATTTATGCATTTGATATTTGTATGAAAGTTAAATTGTTATTTTGTAGATAATCGTGAATTAGATACTGATATAGTATCTTAGCATTTAATATTTAAAAAATTAAATGAATGCAGGCATTCTTAATTAATTAGAAATTAATTTTTCGATAAATTTCAATACATAAATATTTTTGTACATAAATTTTGAGTTTAAGAGTTAGCTATTAGTACATTAAATTAAAAGATAAATAATACAGTGAATCTCATATATCACTCGACGGAATGAAAAAAATACCTAAAAACCAAAATGTAATAGTGATGAATTAGTATATTTTATTCGTTTGAAGCTCTTGTAGTTAATATCAACACCAGAAATAAGTATATTGCCTTATTAAAGTAATAAAAAAAATATACTTAGCGACAAAAAGAAATGTTGATTAAAACAGCCGTTACAAATCATAATGTTATTTTAGTCATGTACAATTTATAACTAGGATTTTGAACCATTGTTACATGTCTCGCTAATTTTTATAATAAAAGCCTTTTATAAAAATAATTAACATCCAATAAGAAGAACAACAAAATAAAAAAGAAAATTTTTCTAACCAAAATATTGTATATGTTTAACCATTAATTAACGTAAACAATTAAGTACGATTAAAATTTAATATTTTCACAAAACGTATTAACTAAAAATATTTGTTACCTATCATTAGTCTAATGTCCTTCTTAAAAAAGACAAATTTTACTAATGATAAAGAATTCACTTGATTCAATAATTTTTTCTAAACCAATGTATATGGTTGTAATAATACATGTTCAAGAATGGAAAAAAAATAGCTTTATGTATGGTTATAATGAAAGACCAATTATAAACAGAAAATTTATGTATATTATTCTTTGTAATAAAGTACAAATTCTAGAAAAATAAATTACGTAGTCTTGAATGATGAATAATGTAAGAAAATTAAAGATTTATGTATAATTGTGAAAATTTTAAGTTATATGGACTTGAACGAAATACTTGTTTTACAATTTTTTTCAATATAAGTGGTAGTGTTTTACATTGAATTACATTTTTTGGACATGTTATACCAAATAATAACTATCAGCCATTTTGATTTATTTTAAAGAATCAAATTTTAGATCACTTAATTAATTTGAATATATCAACTTGAATGTAAAATAATATGATGAAATTTTGGAAATTTTTGTAAATAATTGATTTTTAACCAAAGCAGCATTTCAGACATTTGTAATGGAAAATCAGAGTTATGAATTTAATTTTAGACATTTGAAAGCCCATGAAAATACATGGGTTCCTTTCTGCAAAGTTGCAAATATATTCAAATGTCTGAATATTAAATTTAGACGCCTGAATGCTTGTCACAAACCTGGTTTGCCTCCAAACGTTTATACCTTTTGATCTATAACTCCAAATGACTTGTCATTTCTTCCATTGTGATCATGAAGACGTTTTCTTTAGTCCAAAGACCTTGTATTTTATATTTATGCATTTTTTAAAAGTGGTTCCTTTCCCTAAGTGGCTTCGACGTATGATTTCGTATCATCGAGATACGTCTGCACTAACATCGCTCGATACACATTCATGCCCTTGTTATAAGTCGTTCGAACGAGTGCAACTTTGCACTCGACGAATGACTTTGAGGCAATGAACCAGTTTTATAACCATTCGAGTTTAACAGATCGATTAACTAGTTCGATTTTACATCTTTCTTCCGCAATGATAACCTCAAATATCATTGAATCATTCCTTAACAACTCTACCAACCAAACCAATTAAATAGCCAATAATCAAACAAGCACGACATAATTCATAACAAGTTATCCAACACATCTGATTATACAGTTTACTCTTTCAAATAATTTATTAATAAGATTCCCATCTCTAAAATCTCAATGAAGCCCATTACCCAAGTCCTAACCAACATTGGACATCTACCATGATTTTTAACATATATTATGTTCATAGAGTACAGAGTATAAAATCCATTCACCAAATCTCTTATAAACCAAAGTTCCAATGAACCTAACTTAAAGCTTTCATTTGATTCCTGAAATCCTGCTTCTAACTTTTCCAAATTAAGAAAAATTTGCGAAAGATTTACTTTTTAAAACCCTTAGTTTTCTTTTTTATCAAAAGTGAGAAAAGAAGAATGCAGAGGTGAAGACGAAATTGCGTATTTTAGAATTACTAATATAATTATGGCTAAATATCATTCTAGCCTGCCATGATGTTCCATTTTTCTTAACGTCTAAATTAGTGATAAACGTCGTCAAAGTACGCTTATGCGTTAATTTCAGATATAAAGTCCACTAGGTCATTGGTAATATAATTAAAAATCTAAAGTATGAACAAAATTGGAAAAACCTCACACTGGAGTTAAACAACAGATGAAACAACCCGTATATTTGGACCATTTAAATTGACAATAATCCACACATGTCAACTTAAATAATACAAAACACGAATCATTATGGGATTATAAATACATAAATGTAAATGAGAATCAATACAACATCACAGAACAGTCACAGAATAATGCAGCGGAAAATACATCGTCATAATAGCAGTTCATGAAGCCACTATATAATATACAACAATGTCTTAACATCAAGTGACTAATACCAAAAATGTCCAACAGACTAGGACATCAATACAGGAATATAAATAGACTGATAAAGATAAATGCTAAGCCTTCAGCATCTTCAACCAACCTTGATCAGCAACTGGATAGCTTCAGACTGACCCGAGCATATGCAAAAGAAACACTCGAGTCAGGACTCAAAATCTTATACAATTAAATCAAGTGCAAGGTAATAGTTCATAACTTAAAGATGGGTGAAATAACATCTCTAAGGATCCGATAAACTATCTATATATACAGTAGAATACGATAGATAGGTAATGCCTAATCAGTAAAGTACGATATTAAAATAGTGTTAAGTCATGGCCCATTCCATCCTTAACACGTTTTATTCCCAAGAGCATATACAAGACCGTAGTTTCCCCAAAACCGGAAGTCACCAGAGGGCAATCCATATACTAAGGTACAAATCAAAACGTAGTGGTCGCGAATAGGATAAACAGTATGACAAGGTACATGAGGCGATACCAACTAGGATACTAGTAGTTGCGTGATCCGGACTGATGTTGAGCATAGCAGCTACTATCTCAACACCGCGAAACAACACTCCCAAATCAAGGGGTGCACCCAAATCGAATCACAACAGTAAAAGATATGGTATCGAAGAAGTGCGTCCGCTAGAGGTAGCGAACCTCAATGGCCCGGCGCGGCTCCTGTTTTAGTCATGTCAGGGGTCATCCAATATCGTTCTCTTTCTTCAGTCAACGCGATCACCAAACCATCCACTTCATTCTGGATCAACACTTCGCGTGTAATAGTTATTAAAGTGGTTTTCGGTATCGACAGAGAGTATGTCCATATCCGATCCCGGACTCTTTAATAACTACGTATTTATTACCCAATGGTCATTTAAGTTAAAGTTTAAAACAAATCAAAGTCCGAAAGTCAAGGTGCAAATTTGACTTCCAAAGTTTGACATTTCACGATTCAATTTATTTCGGATATTTAAAATCATATTTCCAAATGAAATATGTAGTTCAACATTTAATTAACAATATAGTTAAGTATTCAAGTTCAATTTAATAACTCTCTTATTAAATTTAGTTCAAAATCAATTTATCCAAATTTACCGGTCAATTAAGTTCGAATCGTTAGATCAAATTCTATTTATCTCAATTCATGTTTACATTCATCGTTAAATATAATCATAAATTTGATTAAATCGATTTCATTAGATTTAAAATCATTTACCTTTAAATTGTCGCTAAATTTAATCCATAAAACTTTAGTTAGTTTCGTATTCCATTTTAAGTCAAAATTTCCTAAATCTAAATTATTATTTATAACAAGTTTAAATCTATTTAATTTAAAACTTAGTTTAAATCTGAATCTACCAATCTACTAAATTAAATTATTAAAAACTCACTTGTTTTAAATCTTATTTCAATCAAATTCTCCAATTCATTTTTCTCCCAATTAAATAGATTTATTAATCCGTTTCAATTTAATCCATTAATTTATTCCAATAAATCCATTAATTTATTTTAGTTCAATCCATTAATTTATTTCAAATAAATCCATTAATTTATTTCAATTAAATCCATTTATTTATTTCAATTAAATCCATTAAGTCGTTACTTGATTTCCAAACAATTTAATAAGTTCATTTCTTAATTTCAAATAGATTTCAATTTCAAAATAATTTCGTTGACCAATCGGGTTTCTTATTTTTAATTGTCTATCCTAGGCCAAGTTATTTAAGTGGGTATTTATCATTTCAACCCGATATCATTCAATATAAAACGAGGCATGGCAAAGGGAACTTGCAGTGTGATAACTGGGATGGTGTCAAAGTAAATAAACAAGCAATAGCAACCATACATAACAAATTTAACAATTTATTCAAATAATCCCGAAATAACCCTATTAACTTACATTTGTTATTATGTAAATTAATATAATTATTCCTAGAATCCTACGGATTAAAGATTTTCACATTTATATTTTTACTTGGTGTCCGTTATCAAATTTCTACATCAATCGTACTTATCAATTTTAATGTCACTATTATTTACTCTAATTAACATCGTATTACAGTTCAACATGTTTAAACAATATATGGCGTCAACTTTTAGAAATTAACAATTCATTTCAACCAAATTTTAACAATCAACAATTTAATATCCAGATTAATATTAACAACAATTATCACTTGATTATCATAGCATAATAGATTGAGTCGTGAATATAAAATATTCACCTTGCGTGGTTGGAGAAGATGGCGCGGCACGAAGAAAAATAGACAAAATAGATTCTAATGGGCACGACGCTAAATGAACACAAACTGCAATCAAACAAACAATTAATCAATAATTCATTTATTGCAGTATATATATTGATTGAATATATATATTAAATCATACCCACGACGAGGCAAGATAGATTCGACGGGCGGGATGGAAATACTTATACTTTCGGATCAATAGCAGGAGCTGAAACAATAATGCAATAGACTGTATGTGAGCAACCCAACATTCAAAATATAAGCTGTTATATAATCTAACAGTTGTATATATATCAACTGATATATATATAACCAAGGCACAGTTCAAGATCTCGGCCACTGCGAGGCCCAAAGGTGACGGCGGAGCGACTGGGGCGGAGCGGGGTTGGAGCAGGCTGGACTGGGAACGGCGGGGTGCAGCTGGGCTGGGGTGGGTGTGGCGCGTGGCGCGGAGGGCTCGGGTGCGGGGGCTGGTGGGGTTCGGGTGCGGGGCTGGTGGGGTTCGGGTGCGGGGCTGGTGGGCTGTAGGCAGGGCGGAGGGAGCTGGAGGCAGGCGGGATGGTGGTGGGGCGGAGGGAGGCTGGGGACAAACGGGCAGGCGGGCTGGGGATGGCGGGACAGGCGGGTAGGCTGGCAGGGCGGGCGCGGGGACGGCAGGGGCTATGGGGACGGCAGTGGGCTTCTGGTGGTGGAGGGAGGCTGGGCGGAGGGCTGGAGGGGACTGGCTGCACGGGTGAAGCGGGGGTTGGGTGGGGTACGGCGTGTGGCGGGGCGGAGCTAACTGGGGCGTGGCGGAGTGGCTGCGAGTGGAGGGGGATGTCGGGCGAGTGCTGGTGGTGGCTGTGGAGGGATTTGTGGTGGGCGGGAGGAGGTGCGTGCAGGCGGAGGCTGCTGGGCGCGGAGGGCGGTGAGCTGGGATTGGGCAGTGGCGGTGGGGACAGGGCAGCGGTTGGGTGACAGGCGGTGGAGCTGATGGGTTGGCAGTGGGGAGGTGAGTCTGGGCTGTTGGGTGGTCTGGTTGGGAGCTGGATGTGGTGACGTGGCTAGCATGGGGTGGGCTTCATGTTGAAGTAAGAAAATAAACAAAACAAAAGAAGCGTGAAGAGAAGAGAAGTGTGAGCTGTCACCTTTTGCAAAATGAAATATATGAAAGAAGAATGAAGAGTTGGCTTCTGCTTACAGTGAAGTATATATAAAATAAAGAATAGGGAGGGAAAAGAGAATAGAATTGCAGAGGAGAGATGCAGAGGAGAGAAGACAGCAGTTGTCACGTATCAATTAATGATGCAGAATGAAGGCAGGGTTCAGTGCACAGTGCACAGTTAATGCAATGATGTTTTTCAAAAAGGTGGCTATTTGGGTTCCCAAGGTCAGCTGAAAGGCTCTCTCAATTTTAAATATTGAAATGTTGGGTACCGGTTTGCGCTGCGTAACGGACCGATGTGTGCTCCGTCGACAATTATAATTTGCAACGCCAAACTCCGATTGACATAAACGAATATACCGTTTTGATCAGCGCGACGAGGCGGACCCAACGGTATGAAGATATTGATGGTTTGACATTGTTTGCGAAGTGGCGAATCTTATTAACCCATTTGCACGAGTGAACATTTTAACTAGCAATTAAAAGCGAAATTTGACGAAACGAAATGCGCCGTCATGATCAGAATATTTTTCTTATGCAACATTGTGAAAAATATTTGGGTTCGGACGATAGAAAATTTACACATAAAATTAAAACTAATATGTAAATTTGACGAGCGAAATTTACTACAATATTTTTCGACGAAATTTGGCGTACACCTATGTCTATCTAGGCGTATTCCAAATGTGAAGTTTGAACGGTAACGGAAATCGTTTGCGAATATTTGAAATTTCTACTACGGAGAATGCAGCAAAACAGCGAAGAATAAGATCGACGGAGCTAAAGATGTCCGAATTTTGAAAAACGAAAAACGACGCCTTCGTCAGAAAATGATTTAGAATTTTTCTATGTAAAAATATTTAGGTTCGGAAGATGAAATTTTCACGCTTTAAAATGAACTGATGTGCAGTAAAACGCGCACGAAGTTTACTGCGGTATTTTCCTACGAAACTTTACCCATATCTACAATCATCTTGGCGCAATTTAGAAACAAAGTTTGGACGCCGATTGAAATCGTATGTAAGTTTCACACTTTATATTAAAATAACGATTCTAAAATTTTAAATTGGGTCAGAATTTCAGGGTCGTTACATTCTCCCCTACTCAAGACTTTTCGTCCTCGAAAAGGAACAAAGTAAAGAGTGGAAGAACAGATAACAAAGATACAATGGATTTAGAATAGATCATTGAATATAGTAAAGAGTATAGAATGGAATTTACCTTCAACAAACAATTCTGGATTAGAATCCCGGATACTCTCCTCGGTTTCCCAAGTGCAATCACGATCATCGGGACTCCATTGGACTTTGACTAGGCTAACCGACTTCCTTCTAAGTTGCTTTGTATCCCTATCGACAATACGAAGTGGTCTCCTCTCTATAGTCAAATCCGGCTCAATATCAACTTCATCTAATTGAGCAATAGGAATGGTCAAGGATGGATCGTGTACCACTTTCCGAAGATGTGAAACATGGAAGACGTTGTGCACGCCCTTAAATTTCTCCGGTAGTGCAACTCTGTAGGCTAGTGTACCAATTCTCTCAGTGATAGTGAATGGTCCAACAAATCTAGGAGCGAGCTTCCCTCTACGACCAAATCGAATAACATTCTTCAAAGGTGATACCTTAAGGAATACCTTATCCCCAATCAGGAATTCTAAATCTCTTCTACGCCTATCAGCATAGCTCTTCTGTCTATCCTGTGCGGTCTTCATCTTTCTTCTGATTTCATTTACCTTCTCGGATGCTTCTATAATCATATCTGGGCCAAGAATTAATCGATCACCAGGCTCAATCCAACAAGCTGGCGATTTGCATGGCCGTCCATATAAAGCTTCGAACGGTGCCATATCGATACTTGCCTGAATATAAAGGTGGTTAAATTTCAATTCAAATTTACTTATTAAATTTGAAATTTTTATTTACCTGATAACTGTTATTATAAGTGAATTCAACCAAATGGAGATGGTCTTCCCAAGATCCACCGAAATCAATAATGCAGGCACGGAGCAGATCCTCTAAAATCTGATTCACCCTTTCAGTTTGGCCATCTGTTTGAGGATGATAAGCTGTGCTCAGATTCAGTTTAGTGCCCAAGACGTCCTGAAATGCCTTCCAGAATTTACTAGTGAATAAAGGGTCTCTATCGCACACAATACTAGATGGAACCCCATGGAGTCTAACAATCTCTCTCATATATATCTCGGCCAAACTCAAAGCAGTACGAGTGGTCTTAACCGGAATAAAGTGAGCAGATTTTGTCAACCTATCAACAATCACCCATATACTCTCGTTACCTTTTCTAGTCCTCGGTAATCCATCAATGAAGTCCATAGAAATCTGATCCCATTTCCAACACGGAATCTCTAGGGGTTGAAGTAATCCTGCAGTCTTCTGGTGATCGGCCTTAACTTGTTGGCAAGTGGTGCATCTACTGACATATATAGAAATATCCCTCTTCATCCCACTCCACCAATATAAACGCTTCATATTTCGGTACATCTTAGTGACACCAGGATGAAATGAAAGTGATGACCGATGGTTTTCTCTAAGCACTTCTTGTCTCAATCCATCAACATTAGGAACGCAAATACGATTGTCAATCCTCAGAACTCCATTACTATCTATCTGTGCTCCCACCTTACTGTCGGTATTTCCAACTCTACCAAGCACTAACTCCTTCATGCGATAGAGCAAGGTGTCCTCATATTGTTTGTCCTTGATGCGATCCACAAGAGATGGGGAGATAACAAGCTGAAATAGCATGCCTTCTACAAGATTACAGCATGACAATGCTTTGCTACGGCTCAAAGCATCAGCTACAACATTTGCTTTCCCAGGAGTATAATTGATATCGAGATCATATGCAGCTAATAATTCAAGCCATCGAACTTGTCTCTGGTTCAAATCCTTCTGAGAAAAGATATACCTCAAGGACTTATGATCGGTGAATAATTCAAATTTAATTCCCAAAAGATGATGCCTCCACAGTTTCATAGCAAATACAACTGCAAGAAGCTCTAGATCATGAGTTGCATAGTTTACTTCATGGATCTTCAACTGGCGGCCAGCATAAGCAATAACCTTTCCGCTTTGCATAAGAACAGCGCCTAAACCTTCTCGGCAGGCATCTGTATAGACAGTTAATTCTTCACTTCCATCGATTACCGCAAGAACTGGAGCTGAAGTTAACTTACGCTTCAATTCATTAAAAGCTGATTCGCACTTCTCACTCCAAATAAACTTGACATCCTTTCGGGTTAAAGCAGTGAGTGGGGCAGAAATCCGGGCAAAGTGCTCAATAAATCTACGATAATAGCCGGCCAAGCCCAAGAAGCTGCGGATATCAGTAGGAGTTTTGGGAGTCTCCCAATCCTGTAGATAAATTTCAATTTAGAAAGGGATGAGAGGAATTGAATAGAAATAGCGAATAGGATAGAACTTACATTGATTACGGCGATCTTAGCTGGATCGACCGAAATCCCATTTTCAGAAACAATGTGGCCCAAGAATCTCACTTCGTCTCGCCAGAAGTGGCATTTAGAGAATTTGGCCTTAAGTTGATGATTTCGGAGAGTTTCCAGAACGTAAGCAAGATGTGTCTCATGCTCCTTCTTGTCTTTGGAGAAGACGAGAATATCATCAATGAAAACAAGAACAAACTTGTTAAGCACATCACGGAAGACTCGATTCATCAAGTCGACGAAATAAGCAGGTGCGTTGGTCAAACCGAAGGGCATAACCAACCATTCATAGAATCCGTTCTCGGTATGGAAAGCTGTCTTATGAATACTATCTTCTGCTACTCTGAGTTGGTGGAAACCAGTGGCAAGATCAAGTTGGGAGAAAACTTTAGCTCCATGGAGCTGATCGAATAAATCATTGATGCGAGGCATCGGATAGCGCTTTTTGAGAGTGCGTTTGTTCAGCTCCCTGAAATCAACACACATGCGGAGAGATCCATCCGATTTGGTGACAAATACAACTACGGCGCCCCATTCAGAACGACTTCTCCTAATCAAACCTTTAGCAAATAGATCATCAATTTGAGTTTTAAGTTCAGCGTTTTCTTTAGGAGCCATCCTTCTATGAGGAAGAACTACGGGAGTAGCTCCTGGAATAAGATCAATGCGAAAATCGATTTCCCGTTTAGGTGGTAGGGAGTTGACCTCTCCAAATACATCGGGAAATTTTTGAACAATTGGGGTAGTACTAAGATCATCCGGGTGAGCATCAAGAGAAAATATGAAGCTTCCGGCATATTTCTGCGGTGATTTGCATTCAATGACAAGCGGTAGGCCCTTGTCATTGACTAGAGAAACAGAACGAGCCTTGCAAGAAATAACAGCATCGAATTTCCTTAACCAATCAGCACCTAACAAGATGTCAAATGCTGCGAAGCCAAGTACATAAAAATCCCAAGTGAATCGATATCTTCCGTACAAGAGCACAACCTCTTTACAAATTCTACTGAGGTTGGCAAGTCCTCCAATAGGGTTGGAGACGCATAAGGAAGTAGTAGCAAGAGTAGGTTCTAAGTTGAGCTTATTGCAAAGATCAATAGATATGAAGCTATGAGAAGCACCAGTATCGAATAATACCCTAATAGGTAAATCATGTAATGAAAAAGTACTTCGTAAAGTACCTTGGTCATCCTGAGCAGGCGGTGTAGGAGTGGTGATAGCAAATACTCCAGATGGTGTGCCACGCTTATACAGTGGGCAGTCTTTCTTGAAATGACCTGGCTGGAGGCAGACATAGCATAAATCTTTCCTAGTCGAAGAAGGTGGTGGAACAGCAGCTCCTGAAGATGGACAACTATTAGCATAATGGCCCTTCTTATCGCATTTGAAGCAAGTGATATTAGCAAGGTCGATTGGGCTTTTCTGAGCATATCCCAATCCTGTAGTCTTCTGCCAAGATTTCTTTTGTTGATCAAAGTTCATCTTCCTCTTCCCGAGCTGACTAGAGGAGGGCTGAGTAGGAGCAGCCTTGGCAGTAGGTCCCCTAGGCTTTGCCTCATATCTAAGAGCATAGTCAACAAGCTCTATGAAGGTGCAGTGAGTGTGGCCAGTAAGCAAGTCATAATACTCTGGTCTAGCTCCCAAAATGAACTTCTCGTTCTTTAGAAGCGGTGTATCAATCAATCACGGGCCGAACTTGGAGAGTTCGTTGAATTTCCTCTCGTACTCAGAAAAAGTCATACTGCCCTGCTTAAGATCCATAAAAGCTCTATAAAGTTGGGTTTTCCCAGCAGCGGGCATCCATTGTGCCGAGAAAGTATCCCTAATCAAAAGATAGGCAAGATGAATAACATTTCAAGATTAAAAGAAGAATTTAGACTACGGAATCCAATTAAATTTTATACCTAAACTGGGCCCAAGTAATGGTGTTCTCCTCGATACGAGAAGTAACTGATTCCCACCAATCTTGCGCGGCATCCTGAAGTTGCCAGGCAGCAAGCTGACGCTTCTGAGCATCAGTGATCTCCAGACCAGAAAATATCTTCTCTAAACCTTTAAGCCATTGCTGAGCCTCAATAATGTTCTCGGATCCAGAAAACTTAATACCTCCCAGTTGTGAATACTCCTTACTAAGAATGGTGAATTTGACAGGAGCTGGAGCAATAAGTGCAGCCTGAGCAGGACCATGGCCCCTTCCTCCCCTATGGTTTCCTCTGGTACCCATCCTGAAATACCAAAGAGATTTTTAAAGCCAAAGGATAGAAAAATCATAGAATTTTAAGGAAAGTCTAATCAACGAATCAAAGAAGTTTGAAATGAAAGGATTTGGATATTGAATCGATTCTCCTCATTCTAGGGTATTGCTACCCTATCTCTAATGAGCTTATATATAATCCCAAACTAAGGTTTTTAGGGAAACCGAAGCTCTGATACCAACTGAAACAACCCGTATATTTGGACCATTTAAATTGACAATAATCCACACATGTCAACTTAAATAATACAAAACACGAATCATTATGGGATTATAAATACATAAATGTAAATGAGAATCAATACAACATCACAGAACAGTCACAGAATAATGCAGCGGAAAATACATCGTCATAATAGCAGTTCATGAAGCCACTATATAATATACAACAATGTCTTAACATCAAGTGACTAATACCAAAAATGTCCAACAGACTAGGACATCAATACAGGAATATAAATAGACTGATAAAGATAAATGCTAAGCCTTCAGCATCTTCAACCAACCTTGATCAGCAACTGGATAGCTTCAGACTGACCCGAGCATATGCAAAAGAAACACTCGAGTCAGGACTCAAAATCTTATACAATTAAATCAAGTGCAAGGTAATAGTTCATAACTTAAAGATGGGTGAAATAACATCTCTAAGGATCCGATAAACTATCTATATATACAGTAGAATACGATAGATAGGTAATGCCTAATCAGTAAAGTACGATATTAAAATAGTGTTAAGTCATGGCCCATTCCATCCTTAACACGTTTTATTCCCAAGAGCATATACAAGACCGTAGTTTCCCCAAAACCGGAAGTCACCAGAGGGCAATCCATATACTAAGGTACAAATCAAAACGTAGTGGTCGCGAATAGGATAAACAGTATGACAAGGTACATGAGGCGATACCAACTAGGATACTAGTAGTTGCGTGATCCGGACTGATGTTGAGCATAGCAGCTACTATCTCAACACCGCGAAACAACACTCCCAAATCAAGGGGTGCACCCAAATCGAATCACAACAGTAAAAGATATGGTATCGAAGAAGTGCGTCCGCTAGAGGTAGCGAACCTCAATGGCCCGGCGCGGCTCCTGTTTTAGTCATGTCAGGGGTCATCCAATATCGTTCTCTTTCTTCAGTCAACGCGATCACCAAACCATCCACTTCATTCTGGATCAACACTTCGCGTGTAATAGTTATTAAAGTGGTTTTCGGTATCGACAGAGAGTATGTCCATATCCGATCCCGGACTCTTTAATAACTACGTATTTATTACCCAATGGTCATTTAAGTTAAAGTTTAAAACAAATCAAAGTCCGAAAGTCAAGGTGCAAATTTGACTTCCAAAGTTTGACATTTCACGATTCAATTTATTTCGGATATTTAAAATCATATTTCCAAATGAAATATGTTCAACATTTAATTAACAATATAGTTAAGTATTCAAGTTCAATTTAATAACTCTCTTATTAAATTTAGTTCAAAATCAATTTATCCAAATTTACCGGTCAATTAAGTTCGAATCGTTAGATCAAATTCTATTTATCTCAATTCATGTTTACATTCATCGTTAAATATAATCATAAATTTGATTAAATCGATTTCATTAGATTTAAAATCATTTACCTTTAAATTGTCGCTAAATTTAATCCATAAAACTTTAGTTAGTTTCGTATTCCATTTTAAGTCAAAATTTCCTAAATCTAAATTATTATTTATAACAAGTTTAAATCTATTTAATTTAAAACTTAGTTTAAATCTGAATCTACCAATCTACTAAATTAAATTATTAAAAAATCACTTGTTTTAAATCTTATTTCAATCAAATTCTCCAATTCATTTTTCTCCCAATTAAATAGATTTATTAATCCATTTCAATTTAATCCATTAATTTATTCCAATAAATCCATTAATTTATTTTAGTTCAATCCATTAATTTATTTCAAATAAATCCATTAATTTATTTCAATTAAATCCATTTATTTATTTCAATTAAATCCATTAAGTCGTTACTTGATTTCCAAACAATTTAATAAGTTCATTTCTTAATTTCAAATAGATTTCAATTTCAAAATAATTTCGTTGACCAATCGGGTTTCTTATTTTTAATTGTCTATCCTAGGCCAAGTTATTTAAGTGGGTATTTATCATTTCAACCCGATATCATTCAATATAAAACGAGGCATAGCAAAGGGAACTTGCAGTGTGATAACTGGGATGGTGTCAATGTAAATAAACAAGCAATAGCAACCATACATAACAAATTTAACAATTTATTCAAATAATCCCGAAATAACCCTATTAACTTACAGTTGTTATTATGTAAATTAATACAATTATTCCTAGAATCCTACGGATTAAAGATTTTCACATTTATATTTTTACTTGGTGTCCGTTATCAAATTTTTACATCAATCGTACTTATCAATTTTAATGTCACTATTATTTACTCTAATTAACATCGTATTACAGTTCAACATGTTTAAACAATATATGGCGTCAACTTTTAGAAATTAACAATTCATTTCAACCAAATTTTAACAATCAACAATTTAATATCCAGATTAATATTAACAACAATTATCACTTGATTATCATAGCATAATAGATTGAGTCGTGAATATAAAATATTCACCTTGCGTGGTTGGAGAAGATGGCGCGGCACGAAGAAAAATAGACAAAATAGATTCTAATGGGCACGACGCTAAATGAACACAAACTGCAATCAAACAAACAATTAATCAATAATTCATTTATTGCAGTATATATATTGATTGAATATATATATATTAAATCATACCCACGACGAGGCAAGATAGATTCGACGGGCGGGATGGAAATACTTATACTTCCGGATCAATAGCAGGAGCTGAAACAATAATGCAATAGACTGTATGTGAGCAACCCAACATTCAAAATATAAGCTGTTATATAATCTAACAGTTGTATATATATCAACTGATATATATATAACCAAGGCATAGTTCAAGATCTCGGCCACTGCGAGGCCCAAAGGTGACGGCGGAGCGACTGGGGCGGAGCGGGGTTGGAGCAGGCTGGACTGGGAACGGCGGGGTGCAGCTGGGCTGGGGTGGATGTGGCGCGTGGCGCGGAGGGCTCGGGTGCGGGGGCTGGTGGGGTTCGGGTGCGGGGCTGGTGGGGTTCGGGTGCGGGGCTGGTGGGGTTTGGGTGCGGGGCTGGTGGGCTGTAGGCAGGGCGGAGGGAGCTGGAGGCAGGCAGGATGGTGGTGGGGCGGAGGGAGGCTGGGGACAAACGGGCAGGCGGGCTGGGGATGGCGGGACAGGCGGGTAGGCTGGCAGGGCGGGCGCGGGGACGGCAGGGGCTGTGGGGACGGCAGTGGGCTTCTGGTGGTGGAGGGAGGCTGGGCGGAGGGCTGGAGGGGACTGGCTGCACGGGTGAAGCGGGGGTTGGGTGGGGTACGGCGTGTGGCGGGGCGGAGCTAACTGGGGCGTGGCGGAGTGGCTGCGGGTGGAGGGGGATGTCGGGCGAGTGCTGGTGGTGGCTGTGGAGGGATTTGTGGTGGGCGGGAGGAGGTGCGTGCAGGCGGAGGCTGCTGGGCGCGGAGGGCGGTGAGCTGGGATTGGGCAGTGGCGGTGGGGACAGGGCAGCGGTTGGGTGACAGGCGGTGGAGCTGATGGGTTGGCAGTGGGGAGGTGAGTCTGGGCTGTTGGGTGGTCTGGTTGGGAGCTGGATGTGGTGACGTGGCTAGCATGGGGTGGGCTTCATGTTGAAGTAAGAAAATAAACAAAACAAAAGAAGCGTGAAGAGAAGAGAAGTGTGAGCTGTCACCTTTTGCAAAATGAAATATATGAAAGAAGAATGAAGAGTTGGCTTCTGCTTACAGTGAAGTATATATAAAATAAAGAATAGGGAGGGAAAAAAGAATAGAATTGCAGAGGAGAGATGCAGAGGAGAGAAGACAGCAGTTGTCACGTATCAATTAATGATGCAGAATGAAGGCAGGGTTCAGTGCACAGTGCACAGTTAATGCAATGATGTTTTTCAAAAAGGTGGCTATTTGGGTTCCCAAGGTCAGCTGAAAGGCTCTCTCAATTTTAAATATTGAAATGTTGGGTACCGGTTTGCGCTGCGTAACGGACCGATGTGTGCTCCGTCGACAATTATAATTTGCAACGCCAAACTCCGATTGACACAAACGAATATACCATTTTGATCAGCGCGACGAGGCGGACCCAACGGTATGAAGATATTGATGGTTTGACATTGTTTGCGAAGTGGCGAATCTTATTAACCCATTTGCACGAGTGAACATTTTAACTAGCAATTAAAAGCGAAATTTGATGAAACGAAATGCGCCGTCATGATCAGAATATTTTTCTTATCCAACATTGTGAAAAATATTTGGGTTCGGACGATAGAAAATTTACACATAAAATTAAAACTAATATGTAAATTTGACGAGCGAAATTTACTACAATATTTTTCGAAGAAATTTGGCGTACACCTATGTCTATCTAGGCGTATTCCAAATGTGAAGTTTGAACGGTAACGGAAATCGTTTGCGAATATTTGAAATTTCTACTACGGAGAATGCAGCAAAACAGCGAAGAATAAGATCGACGGAGCTAAAGATGTCCGAATTTTGAAAAACGAAAAACGACGCCTTCATCAGAAAATGATTTAGAATTTTTCTATGTAAAAATATTTAGGTTCGAAAGATGAAATTTTCACGCTTTAAAATGAACTGATGTGCAGTAAAACGCGCACGAAGTTTACTGCGGTATTTTCCGACGAAACTTTACCCATATCTACAATCATCTTGGCGCAATTTAGAAACAAAGTTTGGACGCCGATTGAAATCGTATGTAAGTTTCACACTTTATATTAAAATAACGATTCTAAAATTTTAAATTGGGTCGGAATTTCAGGGTCGTTACAACAGACAAACGCACACACTCACTATGTTAATAAATGAATATCATGCAAGAGCGAACCCATCAAATAAACATCGACATCTTCATATACATTAAACAATAGAACTATAACACATGAGAAATATATAAAGTAAACAACCTATGGATGTTTTCTGCATCCAAACATATTTTCCCTCCTACCTGCAAACTTTGCAAATACATGGATATAAAGTGAAAAGGAAAAGGTGATCAACTATAATTGGACCGTGCCTTATCCTATACATGGTAGCCTAACCTAACGAAATCGGTGGCTATTGCATAGGAAAAGACCACCTACTTACCCTTTTGCGATCAAGCCTACATAGTTATGTTTTGTGATCTTCTCCCGCATCAAATACTTATTAGCACATAAAATTACACAAAATATTAACCAAGCAACCAACACTAGTAGAATACATCATATTCTATGATGTCATTGCAATCAATCATCATAAAAATGAGGTAACTGTGAAATTAGGTGCACTGTCAATGGGGTTAATAATGGAGTTAGGGCTATGCCTTTAGGGCAATTCTGTAATTTATTATCAATTATTAACTTTGTAATCAATCCTCGTTCATTATAAAGGTGTTTTTGCTCTATTATATATTTGTTATAAATAATTAAATATTCAATTAAAATATGTTTAACAGAAAATACATAAATGATGTATTTTGTGATAATAAATAGTTATAATCATGAGTATTATGTCGCACTATAATAAACGCATCGTTTTGAATATTTTTAGCCAAGATGCATTGAGATGGATAGCAATGCATCCATTGACACTAGAGTACGTAACACACTCCAATAGTTGAGTAGTGTATTACTCATGATTATTGAGGGCTCCAAGGGATTATGTACTGATAATTATTGGATAAATATGGAATGACTCATTCGATAATTTTCTGCAGGTTAGTATTGATAGAGTTAAGGGTACGCCATAGGGGCAATTCTGTGATTTATTGTAAATAAATTAACTTTGTAGCCAATTCTCATTCATAATAAAGGTATTTTTTCTATTATATATCCGTTATAAATAATTAACTATTAAATGAAAATATATTTTGATAGAAATTCCATAAATAGTGTGTTTGTGATAGTAATTACTAATGGTTACAATCATGAGTATTGTAAACACAACATTTTAAATGTTCTTAGTCAAGATACATCGAGACTAGACATCGATGCACCCATTTAGACTAGAGTATGTAACGCTCTTCAAGTGTTAGGCAGTGTATTACTCATAACTGCTCGGGGCACCAAGGGGTTACATACTGATAGTTATTAGATAATTATAGAATGACTCACTTGTAAGTTTTCTGTTGGTTAATATAACTAAGATCAAACAGAAAATATCGATATAACTAATTTACATAGTTCGTTCGCTAAACCATCCTACTTCATTCTGGATTATCCACCATTTACACAGTTGTTAAAGTGGTTTTCAATATCGACAGAGAGAATGACAATATCCGATCTCAGTATCTTTAACAACCCAACTCTTATTTCACATCGGATGGTTCTTTTATATTTCCAAAATCACTTCATAATTGATATCAAAATATCACATTCACTTAAATCGTATTACTTTTGAAATCATATTCACTTTCGTAACCATATTCACAAATAGGTTAAACCCTCATTTCAAAATCATCACATTTACTCAAATATGTCATTTTACTAGAAAATATCATTTCAACTTCCAACTTAGGTTATAACATCATTTAACCATATTGCTTTTAAATCCAATGTTTAAATATAAACAATTCAGCCTTGCACAGTCTAAGATTTAGAAAATAGTTTAGATATTCATAAATAGTTTTAAAATAGTTTAAAATAGTTTTAAATAGTTTTAAATGGTTTGAATAGTTTAAAATAGCATAAAATAGTTAAAAATAGATTAAATTAGTTAAAATAGGTTTAATATAGTTTAATATAAAATGGTTTGAAAAATCTAAATAAATCTAAATTTGAAATAATATAATTTTAAATAGGTTATATTAAAATAATTAATTTGAAAGTAATATCACATTAAACTATTTCTTTCATTTCAACAAATCTGGACCATATCCAGCTTCCAAATCAACAAAACTCAATTCTTACCTTTCAATGTAGATTCTTAATAAATCTTCTAAATAAAACCATTACATCTATATTGATTTCAAATCCATGTTTGAACTATGAATTTAAACCACATCAAATTCAATAGATTTCAAAGTTTAAATATTCAACTTTTACAATAACTCAATTCGGTAAATTTCATTTATAATTCAGGACTCAACTTTAAAATTTCAGTTTAAATTCATTAAATTCATTTAAACAATTTCCATTTCAACATTTTAAAGCTTGGATTTTCAAAAATAATTCAGTTTATATAAATCAAAATTTATTTCAAAATATCATTTAACTAGATTCAAAAATTTAAGGTTTTAAAAATCATTTAATTTAACCAATCCGGTGTCCATATATAATTTTCTACCCTATCGTTAGGTGATACGGATATATATCATTTCAACCCGCAATAAATTTAAATTTACGGGTGTATATCATTTCAACAAGCAATCCCGAATTTAATTTCAAATCCATGAAATCGCTCGAGTCTATCATTTCAACCCATAACAATTTCTTCCTAATCTATCAGATCGTTCGGGTATGTATCATTTCAACCCATAGGGATTTTCTAACAATAAACTAGGGAACTTGTAGTGTGATATCAATATATATAAAATAACATAACATCCAGTCATTCAATATCAACAATTAAACATCCAACATAATCATTGTACAAATCCACTAATAAATAACATCAATTAACTGATTATCATTCACAGGTATTTAATTAACAAATAAAATTTAATATTAAATTAAATGATGATTAAATTCAATAAAAGTCAGATTTCTGGAATGACAATTTAAATATACAAAACAACACCCAATCAATTTCTAATCACATCATAAATTTAATTTAACTAACATGAGGTAATTTAGTAGTCGTGAGTGGGTAAAAATACTCACTTTTGATTTTTAATCAATTTTGAAATCCAAAAATAGCCCAAAATTGAACTGTCTCAGAATTCATCCAAACTAGTTCCACAAGGTCCGGAATTTTGATACGATTGCAGCAGAGCAAACCGCGCCTAAATCCAAATTCATATGCAAAAATTATTAAGGTTAGAACGTTTTAAAATTAAATTTAAATTAAATAAACAAAAAAAACAAAACTTACCACGCAACACATGTTCACGATGGAGCCCTAGCCTCGTTCTCAACATCGACATCGATCTCGAGCAAAACATAACATGGTCACCACTACTCCTTGAATTATCGCCACCACTCAGATGATCTACCGACCAGATCCAAGTACGCCACCGCCCAAAGCAACTCCGACCGACCCTACTTTGAGCAAGCGACCTCTTCCAGTCACCCCAAACTCACTACCGCCGCCATACCTATCCTCGCCATTCCAGGCGTTTCTTGGCATCGATGACCCAAAGTAGCCGTACAGATTGACTCCCCTCGACGCCCTCTCTGGTGCAGTCCCCTCCGATCGCTCCCAAAACAAAGATCCACCATTCAATCTCAAACCCTAATATGAACGTCCAAGAATAAATCGCCCATTTCTGGCCAAACGGTGATTCAAATCGAACAACGAATCGATGTAGTAGATTGCGCTCATTATGAGCTTTCCAACGATATATAATTTGATAAGGTTTGGAGAGTTTGAATTTTGAAATTGATTTTGAAATTGAATTTAGGGTTTGTAATTGAAATTTTGTTTCTGCCATTGGAAGAAAGGAATAAATAGAAGTTGATGTACATACAGAATAAACTGGAAGACTGCCAGGGTTGAGAAACAAAGTCTATTTATATGGACAAGGCCCGACAAAATGAATGAACATATCGGATTGGTTCGAAATGACAATAACGATCCGAAAAGCCTGTTCCGCTTCCGAAACGAAACTAGGTCTGGGTCATCCCATATATCAAAATAGATGTTTTCGATATTTTTAAATTCAATGGAATAGGTTTCAAGTCCTAATTCCATTGTATGAAGAAGTTAGTTTTTAAAATCAGCTTATTTCAAATTGAATTCAATAAATTGATTTCTACACGTTTCGAGCCCGCACGATCGAACGACAAGTCCAATCGCTACAAAACTTGAAATCCTACAATAATTCATCGTTACGGATCCGATGAAACTCATTTCATCGAAATCTGAGACAATGACCAAAATGGCTATTTTCTTGTTAATTAACAATTTATTATTAAATTGGTTAAATAGCTTTCCAATTCAAATTTAAAAGTCAACAAATTTATCATTCATGATTTCATATGAATTATAATTCATTAAAACAAAATTTCCAATTCAAATTCAATATTAAATATTGCACAAATTACGACGTTCAATTGTAATTGCAATAAATTTCATTAATTACAATTTTAAATTCCCATAAATTCATTTATTTTGTTTTACATCTTATTATTTAAACAACTATCATCTTATGGATATAATTAGCATTGGTGTACATTTTATTACATCAATAGTCTACAATTATCATCTTTTACCATATTAACAAGAATATTTAATTACATTTCATTTTCGTCGATTTCCAAGTTATTTCAACCTATTAAATAATTAGATGATAAATAAACCATTGTTACTATTAAGTAATTTAATCACATCTATAAATTTTATTATTTACAAACAAATGTTATAACTACTTACACATCACTGATTTTATATTCAATATTAGCCAATTCCAATTAATTACATATAATTTCAACATTAAATTTTATTTTCTTATTTACAATTATCACCAAATTAACTTTACAATTACTTTAAATTGATTGGAATTTCATTAAAATAGTCATCAATTACATTAAATTAACATTATTAAATTTTATTCTAGTTATTTTCTCATTAATAAATCACAAATTTTAATTTCTTCCCATATTAAACACTAACATATTATTAAATTTAATATTTTTAATTATCGAAAATTACGAGTCATTGCATATTCAATATAAAAGCTTCGATTTGATTATGTCAAATCATGGTACGACGTCCATCGATGGACTATAGTTGGGTTGAGTGGAAGTATTGGAAGTGAAACATTATTCAAGAGAGGATTTGTCTCCTCAGTTAAATGAGGTTAATGCCACGATCAACTGAAGTCAACTCAAAGTCAAAATCTCTTATTAAAGTAGTTCGATTAATAATAATTGTTGTTATTGAACCAAGGGCTTTGTGTTTGAATTATAGAGTAGATCCCGTTTTTCTTCATATATCATCAATTTCTTCTTTTTCAGCAATTATTCCATTTGTGAATTGATATAAAATTTACTATATAGTCTAATCGTTATAAATTTTAATATATTGAAAATAAATATCCATGTGAAAAATGATAATGGAAAGATATATTTTTTTAATTTGGTTTGGGTGAGTTAAAAATGGGAATATAAGATATGATATAAAAGTGGAAAATTTTCTCTTTATCTATGCATGGGTAATGAAGGAAGTTTATAGACGGCAGTTTCTAACATGATTTGAATTTGCAATATTTTTAGCATGAATTATATATCTAAGGATTATAGTCTATTTATATGTTGTCTTTTGTCATGCAAATAATTATAAGGGAACTTTTGTAAAACATGCACTTCAAGTTTCAAAATACACGACTACAAGAACATGGTTTAAGAAAAACCATCATTTTTAAGTTTTGGCATATTTGTAGAAAACTCAACATATATTAGTAGAAATGTATGCAAATATTTGCAGAGAAGACAACAATTGTTTGCCGAGAAATATGCAGATATTTGAAGTGGGACAAAAAATATTTACAAAGAAATCTATAAATATTTACAGAGTTTTCTATAGATATTTTAAGAGAAATCTTCAAATATTTGCATTTAAAAATAAACTCTTAATTGAAAGAAGTGATTATAGTTTAGATTTAATTTTCGAAAAAAATTATTTTGTTCCAAATTAAAAATAATGATGTAATTTAAAATATGTTTTGTAGAAGGGATTTCCATGCATGAAATTGGAAAATATGGGGCAGAATCTAATTTCCAATAATAATAAACTTAAATATTCACCCAGTTTTCTCTCCTAACATTGTAAAATCATATCCTAGGGCGTCGACTACTCCTGTATTTTAAACTTGGACCCAACCCAATTGTACATAGATCTAGTTTGATAAACTTTGTTCCATGACAACAATGTAGTTTCAAAATCGAACCCTATTCGATTAGACTTTCGATTTAGGTAGTTTATGGTTGGTTGGGTAATAACACTATAAATGTTTATATTTTGATGCTTTTTGGTCTGATCTTTCATGTTAGGCTTTGATTTTGTGACGAACCGCAAATCCATACCCTTTGAATCGATAATAAACCATACATGTCTGACCCAAAAAGCACATACTGACGGAAAGTCAAGAGAAAGAAAAGAAGAGAGAAGAAGAGAAGAGAAGAAAGAGAGAAGAGAGAACCAAACAGAACAATACAGAACCTCACATCGCAGCGGAAAATATATAATATCATATCAATGATCTTTACAAAACAGAAACTGTATATATACATACATCAATCAAAGCTCAACAATCAATCACTAGTTATCAGCCTGGACAGTTATAATAACCTATCCTCGCAAATGCCGATAATATAAACAACAACAATGCGCAAAGCAGATAATCAAAACTAATGCGTGTATACAAAATGAAGATCTCCAACTCTCCTGCTGAAGCTCCAAAAGCACTAAATATGAACCTGTAAATGTACTCGGTCTGACCCGAGCATTGAAAGGGAAGAACACTAGGATCAGTTTGGTAAACCAGCGTGAGAAAAATACTCAACTGAATTTATTAAATTACCAAACTTTTCCTTTCAAAACAAAATTATCTCGTAAGACACGCTCATACATAAACACAGACATATTTTTACCTTACGATAATTAAAACATTTCATATCAAATCATCTTATATTATACTAGTGTCTAGTATACAAATAATATTAATCATAGCCGAAATTGTTACATTGATTAAATTCCAGCATATAGCCCAAAATGGGTAATACAATCAAAATGGCAATTACGTAGTGGAGTTTGGATTTCCATACAAATGACCAGGTGAAGAGACTACCTTCCGATGGGTACACCTCTAGATGGATGTCCCGAGAAACCATCACAAAGTTCCTCTACCAATACAAGACCGGCCTACCTCTGTAACTAGATAGTACCGAATATGTTATCCTCCGGTCGTTACCGACCTTTTTCAAGGGCCCTCATAGCATACAAACCACAATAATCAGATATATGATGTCATAGCGTGTAAAGATATATCTAAAAGAGGATGATCATATCCTACTTGGGAGCGACCCACTTAGCCCTGCTGCATCTAACCTTGTTTCGGTCATTTCCGGTTGATGAGGCCTGAGGTAACGATTACCTTTCACATATCACATATCACATCACTTTGAATGCCACACGATCATTTCCGTTGACTACTAATTGCCTTCCACAAAAATACAACCCTTAAGCTCATACGTCTCAAGAAGGGTGTTAAGCTAAGAGAAGTTGCTTTCTCCCCCACCACTGATGTACGTTTGTAAAAACCAATGTACGTAATCTTTAGAAATGCAATGTCAAACAAACACCCATACAAGTTGTCCAGGAACAGGACAAACCGAAGGTACTTTCCTACCAGATCCTGTTGGGAAATCCCTAGGATTAGTAGCAAATAGTCCTTGCATTGGATATTTCATAACGAAGATACTACTGCTACTGGATGTATATTGGGATTTTAACCCCAAACGATCTACAAGTAGTCCCCCACTATGAAAATCTTGAATATCAATATCATCACAACCAACCTGCACAATCATCGCATAAATGTTGGTCCGAAGTGATTTTCGGATAAACCTAATCCTGGTCTCTTTGCACCAACAACGCAAAAGCGTTTCTCAACCTCACACAGAAACTAAGTCTCATAGACTTATCACGTCTCCAACTTTCAACTTGCTATCCTTCGGTCGAAAAGGAAGCTCGATAGATTAGAGTAATACTCCGCACTACACAAATCAACATCCTCAACACAAACGATAATCAAGCCTACACAGAAGGCTACATACTAAGTGTACGTCTAAATAGTTCCCACATCAAGTCGAGGAACTAAAAATGGCCAAATTTTATAGTCGGTTATTTAACTATCAAAGAAAACAAATGAATATTTAGCACCGTACACAATCACTAGGCCCTTTTAATAAATCTTTTATTAATTAAATCGCTTGCCAAATATTCACTTCAAATTATCTTTAAAAAAGATATATTCTCAAAAACATTTCGATACTTCAATATTGGAAAACATTTCCATATACTTATTTAATAATAAGTAATTCATAAATAAATCTATTTTCAACACTTAGAAAATATTACATATACTTAAATCACGACTAAGTATATATTTTATTCTATAAGGAAAACATTCTCTTAAACATATTTATTTGGGTCAAAACGAATGTTGCGTAAAACATCGTTACAACAACCCAAAATCATCAGCATAGGGATTCAAAAATTAAATAGATATATAAATCCCATATACTCTATAAAAAACATTTCCTTTCGAAAATCATTTACTACAACAATAGTGTTATAGTCCATCATTTCCTTATTTCTCGAAAACGTCTATTTCAACAATGAATGTTGAAATCTATGGTTTTGATGCTTGAAATCTATGGTTTCAATGCTTAACACATTTTAAAACATCTTCAAAACATTTAACTTAATTTAAAATATCACTTTTCAAAACCTGTCTTTAAATTTAAAAGATCACTTTTCAAAACATATCCATTTTATTTAATATATTATTCACCGTACAAAATCATGAATATAATTCCTAACAAATTTCAATACTTCTACACATTTCATTTAAAGGATAATTCACTGTCCAAAATCGTGAATATATCTCATATACCAAATTCATTACTTCTACATATTTATTAAAGGATTATCCACTGTCCAAAATCGTGAATATATCTCCTTTACCAAATTCATTACTTCTACATATTTATTAAAGGATTATCCACTGTCCAAAATCGTGAATATAATACCTTTAATAAACTTTCATAATGAACTTATCAAATTAAATTGATTTTGGATTATAAAACAATGTTTATAAATTCCATTTATTATTTATAAAACTTGGACTTACAACATTCCTTTATTAACAAATTCCATTTATATCTCATTTATATCCCAAAATCCAATTATAAGTTAATTTACTTATAAATAATTTATTTTACAAATTCATTCTTTTTTATAACTTCATCAATTTATAAATCTGTAAATCATCTTATTTACTTATAAGATTCAATTATAACTTCATTTTAACATTTACAAAACTCCTTTATAATTCCATCATCTTGATTTATAAAAATATCAATTTTATAAATCCTATATGCATACCATTTAAAATAAATTAAAAAATCTCAATTTAACTTATTCTATAAAATAGTTAACTCCATATTTCAAAAGTCACATTTTGATTACATTTCATAAAAATCATAATTTTTATAACATAAAAATTATAACATTTAGTTATTTAAAATAAGTTCATTCCTTTAACAATTCAAATTCATCAAAACGTATATTTTCAAAATCACTTGAAAATCCTTTTTAAATAGAAAATCATCACTTTAAGATTTTTAAATTACCAAAAATAGGCCCAATGCTACAACAGCACTAAATACATCAATCACGACATCCAAATCATCATATATAACATGGTAACATCATATATCATAATATCTGTAAATAAAACCAGTATTGGTGAGGAATCCAGTTGGATCCCTCCAACCTGTCACCTGCAACAAATATACATATTAGAATATGTGTACAATGTCGCTTCGAGGCAGACACGCATACAAAGGGTCATCCGCTCATACACAGGAACATATAGGGTCTCATCTACTCCAATAGGCAAGAATATATCCAAATTCCAATCAATATATAGATAATATATCATATATCATCCAAACAATCATCAATCATCATAAAATAAATTTATTCTCACTTATATAAAAATATCAGTGAGTCAGAAAGAGTGAGTTGTACTCACATTGGTTCCAATAGCAGTTGTAGTGTTTTATTCCGAATAAAATTAAACGGACGTTTAATTTTACTCAAAATTCACACTAGATTCAATCAACTCCAAACTAGCTCTAAAATGTAGTGCTCGTCAATACGAACCCAATGCAACTTGTTTCGTCAAAAACGAACCTCGTATGAAGAAGTTATGACATTTTAAAGATTAAACAAATTCATATATAATTTATTTACAACTTTTATTTATAATTTTAATAAACCTTAAATCACAGCCGCACGATTAGCTTCACGAGATCAGGGCCGTGATTCCATCTTCTTCCCCAGGCAAATTCGAACGCGAATAACCCATCACGCATGCACAAAAATCGAACGCCACACCTCCCTTCAAGCCACCGAGCAAGATCAAAGACCACCAATTGAAAGGCCTTGCTCTACTCCACCTTCGCCAAGAACGATGTGAAGCTAGGTTGTGATTTTGCCTCGAAAAACATGGTTGAACGTGTGCATTTTGAATGGGAATTGCCGACGATCCATAGCTCGAAATCCAACCTTGACCGTTAATCTCGAAGATCTCGTTTCCCTCTACAATATTGTAGTTGAAAGTTTCGGCTAAATGTTTACGGATTGGAAGATATCGAGGGGGAAAGTTATAAACATTTTCGGCCATTGAAAAATTAGAGGCGGCTGTAACCCTAGGCTAGGATTTTGATGAAAAAGTGAAAAAAGGTGGCCTTATATAGAAAATTTCGCGACACTATTCATCCAAAAATTTTCCGAACTCCAAACGAAGCATGCCGCATGATTTATATAATGTTTTGCCCCTATTCCAAATACAATGAAATATATATCGGGAGCCAATTCGATCATATTTGGAAGATAGGTTTTCGAATCGACTATTTAAATTTAAAATTCACTTAAACAGATTTCTACACGTTTTAGCTTGCCACGACTAAACCATAAGTCTGATTGACATGAAATTTGGAATCCTACAATAATATAACATTACGGATACAATGAAACTAGTTTCATCGAAATCCGAGACTGTGTCAAAAATGACTATTTTTACACGTTAATTGAATATTAAAATATTCAATTTCTACAATTTAACTTTTAGTTTAATTTTAAAAGTTCTCTAACATCATTCTAATTCAAATAGAATTTAATTCAACTTTATAAATCATTTTCATTCACATTAAATTCAAATTCCAATTATTTACACAATTTCAAATATTAAATTGACAATTTAATTATCCAATTAAATATTTATATTCGAAATATAAGTTATTCAACTTATAAATTTTACTTGTGAATATTTAAAATCAATTAAATATAAGTATTTTGAATGACTAAAATTCTGGGTCGTTACATATTCAGTCTTTATCCATTTATTTGAAACTCGTATCCAACCTACAATCCACCAGGATTGAGTTAATGTCCTATCTAGTCAGTTAGATCTTGGTTTGAAGTTCTTGATTCCAATTGTGATTCCTAACAATACGTTACTAATGTATATTAGTACCGTCAATAATGATGTAACAAGTAATGTGTTTCCGCATTGATTAATAAATAAATCTTTTTTCACGGCATACGTTCTAACATATTATGGATTATGTCATTATGCACTAAACTAACACCACCTCAGTCGTAAATAGAATATTAGTCTGCTGTCAAATTAAAGCTAATTGTCTAACTATTCAAATGAACTGCATCCTCATTTATAATATTTAAATATATACATAGATAAACATTCTTAAATTTACATACACATGTAATATATAAATACATGTATGTACATACAGGTACGGTTTCAGGGCTAGGCTGGCCAAGCGGCCACTTAGGGAAATCCTCTGGGTGAGGGCAACAAGGTGGAGAAAAAATGTTAAACAAGTATAAAGTTATAAAAACACGGCTATATTTTTCTATTAAGCAAATCTGTTTTGGTTAACTGGTATTTGCCCTATTATATTGGTGACCATTATTTTAAAAGGTACATGCATATATGTATGTGCGTGTATGTCTCAGTGTGTATGTGTAATGTGTTGAATTTATAGTTAGAGGTCCTTTTTCTTGCTTACTAAACTAGAGTTGACAAGGTTCGAGCTTTGATTTTTATTTTTGATAGTCAACGGTTCTTAAAAATAAACTTTCTCAATCCCAATTTACATAAAATGTAACCCATTCCGATTTAAGTTAGGCCAATTTTGGAATTTTTATTTTTCATATCCCTCACAATGTTAATTTTTGCGGGATCCAAAGAATGTACTCCAAACATAGCCTTCTATTTGAAATTAACGTCTTCTTCTAAGGTATTGACAATTTATTTCAAAGGGCTTTACAAATTAAGCATTACATTTTCTACGAAGTAGTTTCAAATTTTGTTACTTTTAGAAACTAGACATAAACTTATTTCTTAATTAATTCCACTTTTGAATTTTCATAGTTTTAGATAGCCGTAAACTTCCCTTTATCAATTGCATTATGCTTCTCAATATTAAAAATTGAATTTACGGTAAAATTAATGTTTATTTTAAATAATTATAATTGTGAACAATAACATTTACTTATTACAAATTTCATGAAAATGCATTCCACAATGATTTAACTTAACTTGGTTCCAAACATTTTGGTTTCCCCATCTCTCACAATATTACCTTTTCTGGGTTCATAAGAATGTAATCCACTTAGCCTTCTATTTGAAATTAAAGCCTTTTTTAAAGCTATTTACAGTAGATCAAAAGGCCTTTCTATTTATACATAGTGAGGTTTTACACATTAGTTTCATTTTTTTCTTTTTGGATTTGACTGTAGTTTGTTAATCAATTTTTTTTGAACCATAATTGTATTGCTTTATTATACATAATTTCTACTTATAGTTTATTTGCTAATAAAATTTAAGGGAGGCTTGCCTGAAATTTCTTCAAACATTTTTATGCATACTAATTATTGCTACATTCAATTTGTCCTTCGGTTTTAATAAAGCTTTGGTTTAAATAAAAGAATATACTTAATGTCTTTTCTCATTTTATGTGTTGCTTAAAACTTGCTGTAGGATTGTATGTATTGACTCTGACTTTAAAAACCTTTTGAAATTCTCATTTTGATTTCTTCCACAATATTTAAGCTGTGTTCTTCTGTTGTACATTTTATTTTCTATCGGGATAACTACTGATACCTTTGGTACTAATTTTGATGATAACAACCTTGATAACAAATACATTCATATAAAAATATGAATACTAATGTTTTACCAAGTTATATAGTATATAGTGCAGGATATTATACAGGTGTTGAATCGAAGACTGTACATTATAAAGACTCAAAGAAAGGACATAAAGGCTCATGAGTAAAAATACGAATATATGAAGATCTCATGAGTATAGTATAATATATAAAATAATAGAATATTGTTAAAGTCCCTGATAGCAATCTTTGATCTCTATTTCCCATTTTCTTATCCTTTATTTTTTTTTAAATACTTTTAAAAGTATATTTAAAAATATTATATAAAATTTGTCAAAGTTTAAAATGTTTATAAACTATGATTAAATTATATTACAAAGTATCAAAGTATTTCACAAAGCATAAGATTTTCAAAATATTAAAAAAAAGAATTTTCAATTTTCAAAGGGATATGTCGACATATGCCATATGAGCATATCAACATATATGCCGCAAATTCAAAATTCAAATTTTTAAATAAAGTTTCCATTTGTCGTAACTCTTCATGAATGGACATGTCTGTTTATTCTCTATAAATAGAGGGTTTTAAATGAATTTTTTAATAATTAATTTCTTGTTTCGTCTCTCCTCTTACTCTGCCAAAATTTCTAGTGAAAAATTTATTCAAATCTCTTCAAATTCAAACGGAATCAATTCAATCTTCATTGTATTGATTCTCTACTATTTACTCTCTGATTTCAGTTACCTCTCTCTCTCTCAATTCAAGATCTAAGTGCTACTCAAGAGGCTATATGATCCACTGTATTCAAAGTTTAAGAAATTATCTTTGGAAAAACCATCAAACCCTAGTTGTATTTGCTTGGGTGTGATAGTAGCCTGTTCAAATCAATTGTGTGTGCTTGGTAGCCCAAAAATCCAAGAGGATGTGTTGGTAGCCTATCCAAATCAAGTGGGTGTACCCGAAGCCTGGAAAATCAGAAAGGTATGACTTGCAGCCTCAGAATTAAGATTGTGATTAAGGTTTTGCTTCTACCAGTTTAAAGATTGGCATTTGAAAAGAAATCTATACAAACAATTGTATGGGACTGGACGTAGGAGAAATCTAAGCCAGTGTAAAATCTCTGATGTCATCTCTCTACCTCTCTACTTTACTTTATTGGTTTTACTTATCTATGTTTGCATATGTGATTGATTGTTGATACAATTCTGTGTGAAAATTTGTGATTTAATATTAAACTTGAAAGAAATTTAAAAGGATTTACAAAAGTTAGGAATCACTATTCACCCCCATCTAGTGTTTATTTAGCCTTAAGATTCATAATTCCGCAACCTACTTTGGTAGCAGAGCACTAGGTTTTCAGAAACACATAATTTGATTTTTGGAAAGTTTAAATGTCTATTAATACTTTTAATACTTTTATAGAAGAACGGTTTTGTGAAACCAATATGTTATTAGTAACCAATTTGTTTTGAAAAGTCACTTGATTTCTTGGAAAGGTATAATTTTGAATTGCAGGAACAGATTTGTTATATGGTTAACTGGATAAATGTATACTGGATAGTGGATGCTTAAGACACATGACTGGAAATCCATAGATCTTGAAAGATATTATCTATAAAGATGGTGGATCGGTTAACTTCGAAGACAACTGAAAAAGAATATGTGATTGGCATCGGCAATGTCGGTAACTCTAAAACTCCTACTATTTCTATTTTGCTAGTTAGGAATTTGAAACATAACTTGCTTAGTATTAGTCAATTGTGTGATAGGGTTTTAAAATTAAGTTTGAAAAAGATAATTTCCATATCGAAGATAACGAGTCAAACATTTATTTTTGAAGGAAATAGGAAACGTAATATTTATATTTTAAGTATGAAACCGACCAATGATAATTTATGTCTTTTGGCTGAATCCAATGACCCTGAGATATGGCACAAAAGATTTGGTCATTTGAATTTTAAACACCATTCTAATGTCGCTAGATATGAACTTGTTAGGGGTCTTCCTCAACTAAGTTTTAATGTCAATAATTTATGTGACGCATGTCAATTAGTAAAACTTCATAAAAGTTCCTTTAAATCAAAAGATATAATTTATACTTCTCATCCTCTTGAACTTCTTCACCTAAATCTTTTTTGACCTTCAAAAATACAATTAATAAATCACAATAGATATGTCTTTGTGATTGTAGATGATTTTTCTAGATTTACATGGACAATCTTCTTGAAACTTAAAAGTGAAGCTTTTGAAATGTTTAAATTTTTACTAAAAGAATTCAAAATCAAAGTCAATTAAAATTAAAACGATTAGGAGCGATCGTGGAGGAGAATTCAAAAATGATCATTTTGAATTTTTTTGTAATAAGAAAGGATTAACTCATAATTTTTTTCCAAGAACATCTCAACAAAATGGAGTGGTAGAACGCAAAAATAGAACTATACACGAATGTGCTAGTAGTGAATCATCTAAAAGTTTTTAGGCTGAAGTAGTTGCTACAGCATGTTATATTTTAAATAGAATTTTAGTAAGATCTTTGACTAAGAAAACCCCTAATGAATTATTTTATAATAAAAAGCCTACAGTACCTTAGTTTCGAGATTTTGATAGTAAATATTTTATATTAAATACAAAGGATAATTTAGATAAATTTGATGCTAAATCAGGTAAAGGTATTTTTATTGGTTATTCTAATAGAAGTAAAGCTTATAGAGTTTTTAACACCAGAATTAACACCATTGAAGAAATATTATTTGTTTCATTTGATGAGAATTTCAAAATCAATAATACCAGTTTTGATGAAGAAGAAAATGTTGATAAAACTAATGAATTTCCTAATAATGGAATCACTAATTATGAATATAATAATAACTTCAAAAATTTACATTCAAATAAAATAACAAAATGTTTTAAAGATCACACTATACAAAATATTCTACGAAATATAGAATCTGTTGTAAAAACAAGAAATCAATAAAATAAAATGAAAAATGTTTCTTTTATCTCAACCGTTGATCCTAAAAATCCAAAAGAAGCATCATTAAATGATGCTTGGATTTTTGCTATGCAAGAATAACTGAATTAGTTTACCAGAAATGATGTTTGGGAACTAGTCCTAAGACCTGAACATAAGTTTGTAATAGGAACTAAATGGGTGTATAGAAATAAAATGAATGAACAAGGAGAAATGTTATAGTCAAGAAGAAGGTACAAATTTTGATGAAACTTTTGCTCCTGTAGCCAAATTAGAGGTATCCGAATTTTACTTACTTTTTCAAATCATAATAATTTTAAATTATTTCAAATGGATGTCTAAATGCCTTTTTAAATCTATGTATTAAAGAAGATGTCTATGTAGAACAATCTCCACTTTTTGAAGATGAAAAACTACCTAATCATGTTTATAAATTAAAGAAAGCTTTATATGGTCTAAAATAAGCTCCTAAAATATGGTATGATAGACTAAAATCCTATTTATTACAATCTAACTATAAATAGGAAAGTTAGATAATACTCTATTTATTAAAAGAAATAATAATGATATTCAACTTATACAAATATAAGTAGACGATATAATTTTTGGATCAACAAATGAACAGTTAAATAAAGAAATTTCAGATATAATGACTAAGGAATTTGAAATGGGTCATATTGGAGAACTAACATTCCTTTTAGGATAACAAATAAGGCAATTAAATAACGGAATTTTTATAAGTCAAGAAAAATATGTCAAAGACTTAGTTAAGAAATTTGGTATGTCACATACTAGTGGAAAACCAATTCCTACGGTAACAAATAAGAAATTAAATAAGGAAGACAATTCAAAAGATGTAGATCAAAAACTATATCGAGGTATGATAGGATCCTTACTGTATATAACAGCTAGTAGACTGATATAATGTATAGTGTCTGTCTCTATGCAGATATCAATCTCAACCTAAGGAAACTCATCTAAAATCCATAAAACAAATATTAAGATATGTAAATAACATACTAGACTATGGACTTTTCTTCCCAAAAGAAGATTCTTTTAATTTAATTTCATATAGTGATGCCGACTATCCTGGATGCAAATCAGACCAAAAAAGTACAAGTGGAACTTATCACTTTTTAGGACACTCACTTGTTTCCTATTTTATTAAACAACACAATTCTGTGTCTCTGTCCACAACAGAAGTAGAATATATTGCAGCTGCATTAGCCTGTTCACAAGTGATCTATGTAACAAACCTTAAAACACTAAATCACCAATATAATGTGATAAAACTATAATAATAAATCTATCAAAAAATCAAACACATCATGCTAGAACCAAACATATAGATATAAGACATCATTTTCTAAGAGATAATGTAAACAAAGAAGTAATTTCACTTGAATTTTATAAATACTGAAAATCAAATAGCTGATATTTTGATAAAACCATTAACTTAACATCTTTTATTAAACTTAGAAGAGAGTTAGGAATATGTTCTTTCACTGAAATATAAATATAATATAAAAAAAGTATTACTTTAAATGAAAAATGAAAATATCAAAATTACACTACATATGTCAACATACCCCCTCCCTATATGTCGACATATACTGGAAATTTCTGAAAATAGATTTCCCTCCTAAATCTGAAATTTGAAATGCAACTATATAACTATCAAATTTTGAAATAATTATCATTTCTCTATCTTCTTTCTTCTGTAAATTATGAATAAAAACAAATTAATGGCTTCCTCGAGTTCCAAACATCCTAGAGAAGAAACCACACCATTTTCCTTCCAAATTCCTACTCTAGACCCCTTCCAAACCACCACCATGGCCAAAGTCACTAAGATTGAAAATGGTCTGAAGCATGTACTCAATATGCTTTTAGAAATAGAGGTTGTTCAACTACGCCTTCTTATAGAACAAGAGAAGCAAGGGCGGATTCTCCGTAATCTCTAGAAATATCTATCGGATAATCCAACAAATCTAATTGTAATCGAGGAAGATAATCCTAATCTAGCCATTCAAAATCCTATAAATGATGAAGAGGAAGAAGATGATGAAGAGGTCAAATGTGTGGGAGAAGTATTCTTTGATCAAGATGGAAATATCATCGAACAAAAGGGGAACTTTTATCTTCACTACCATTTTTGCCACATCCATAAGTCATCTATATTCAAAGAAAACCACATACTTAAGTATAGTACATAATAGTTTGGTTTGTTAGGATTAGATTTGGTATTGTGTGCATTTTGGTTTGCTATTTGGATTTGTGTGTTTTAGTTTGATTTGGATTGGTTTGTACATATGAACTATGTATAGTTTGACTTGTATAAATATAATTTGCTTTATAAGTCCTCATTGTTACATATCATTATGCTTAATAGTGAATTGCATATCATATAATCATCATATATCATTGTCATAAACATATTATTTTAACTTAATTATTGATATTGAATCTATAGTCTCTAAGTATTCGATTCAGGGAGAATTATTTCCTTTTCATCCATTTTTGTTGATGATAAAGGAAAGAAAAATATAAATATACATATGTATATGTTCAGGAGGAGTCATATCATATTTTATATACATATATATATATATATGATATTAATGGTTGTCAACATAAAAAATGGAGAGATTGTTAATACCTTAGTTAATTTTGATGTTAATAACCTTGATAACAAAATACACATATAAAATATGGATACTAATTTTTTGCTTAGTTATATAGTATATAGTGTAGGATATTATGCTGATGTTAAATCGAAGATTGTACAGTATAATGACTCAAAGAAACGACATGAAGACTCATGAGTATAAAGACCAAGATATGAAGATCTCAAGACTATAGTGCAGTATATAGAGTCATAGAATATTTTTAAAGTCTCTGGTAGCAATCTTTGATCTCTATTTCCATTTTCTTATCCTTTATTTTTGAAACAAAATATATTTTTAAAATTTTTTATAAAAATTTTTCAAAGTTTAAAATGTTTACAAACCATGATTAAATTATTTTACAAAGTATCAAAATATTTTACAAAGCATAAGATTTTCAAAATATTTAAAAACAATATAATTTTCAAAGAGATATATCGACATATACCCTATGAGTATGTCGACATACATTCCACAAATTTGAAATTCAAATTTTGAAATGAACTGTTTATTCATCATAACGCTTCGTGAATGCAGATGTCTGTTTATTCTCTATAAATAGAGGGTTTCAAAAGAGTTTTTTAACAACTAATTTCTTGTTTCTTCTCTCCTCTTACTTTGCCAAAATTTCTAGTGAAAAATTTATTCAAATATCTTCAAATTCAACCAGAATCAATTCAATCTTCATTGTATTAATTCTCCACTATTTATCCTTTGATTTTAATCATCTCTCTCTCTTAATTCAAGATCAATGTGCTACTCAAGTGGCTATAGGATCAATGTGCTACTCAAGTTCAAGAAATTGTCTTTTGAAAAACCATCAAACTTTAGTTGTATTTTCTTAGGTGTGGTTGTAGCTGGTTCAAATCAATTGGGTGTCCTTGGTACTCCAAAATCCGGATGAGTATGCTTGTAGCCCATCCAAATCAAGTGGATGTATCCTGAGCTCGGAAAATCATGTGGGTGTGTCTCATTGTCTTGGAATCGAGATTGTTATTGGGTTTGCCTTCTGCCCATTTAAAGATATACATTTGAAAAGAAATCCGTACAAGCAGTTGTACGAGACTGGATGTAGGAGAAATCCGAGGCAATATAAAATCTCTACTGTCATCTGTCTAACTCTCTACTTTACTTTATTGCTTTTTACTTGTCTATTTTTACATCCGTGATTGATTGTTGATACAATTCTGTGTTGAAAATCTATGATTAATATTAAACTTGAAATAAATTTAAAAATATTTACAAAATTTTGAAAACACTATTCATCCCTCCCACTAATGTTTATTTAGCCTTAAGATCCATAATTCCACATCCTACGATAACATTGCAAGTTTAAAAAATAGAATGCTTTAGGTGTTCAGCCATTTTACATGACGATTTGACATCTTTAAATTGCTTTTATGCTTTATGTGTTAAACTCGAAATCATAAGCCTCTTTGTGTCCCATACTGGTTTCCTCAAAAGTAGTTGTATTTTTATTTTAACACTTTATCTCCTCACAATAGATGGTTTTTCACTTCTTTGTATTCCATTCATTTCGAGATAGTTTTCAGAACAAACTTTTTTACAACAATTTTACTTTCGGAGCATACCTCTTTTTTTCTTCAATTAACATTACTTAATTCCCGCTCTCTGTAGCTTGGATATAATTACAATTCATACTAATTTGACTATAATGTTTGCTACCAAACATGTCAATTAACTATTATTTCGACCATTGTTTTTTGGTTTTCCTTTGGCAATTTTCGTATTAGAATATATTTAAGGTCTTTACTCATTTTACATCCTTTGAAGACTAAAAAATTACTGTATTGATTTTAAATTCTACAACCTTTTGTATTCAACATATAAATTTCTAATAAAATCGTTATGTAAAGTTTAACTAATGCATACCTTGACCTTTAAAATCATGTTTAATATTGCATGTGAAATAAAAACTTAAGACTTTAAGTCATTTTACATGTTGATTTAAAAGTTAAATATTATCATCTTAATTAGAGAAGATTTTAGTATCACATTTGAAAACTTTTAAATTTTAAATATGCATTTTGTTTTATACCTTAACGAGAATAGAGTTTAGCGTGCTTATGACATTTTAAATCTTTTATATTTTAAATATGCATTTTTTATGAGTTAGCTTTTGAACCATTTCTCTTTCTACTATTATATGAATTCATTTATCATATTTTTGGATAATTTGTTCTAAATACTTTTAGAAGCTTTTGAACCTATAAGTTGTAAGTGTCAAAGTCCCGGACTTCTTACGTGCATTTATTAGAACTTCAAGCGAATTATGATTGATTTAGTTCTGTTTCATATCATTGGTGTTGTTTACCATTTTATTAGCAGGTTCTAAAGTTACATATCTAACCTACTTTTAGAAAAAAAATGATATTGAAACGTATAAACAAGCAAGCGAGCAAGAAACTTGGTATGTTTCATTGTTTTCTTACATGACCTTCTTCCAGACACAACCATGATCGGAAGGGGTATTGATTTTATACCTTAATTTTTGATTGACATTCAGTTTTGTTAGTTGATGGTAATTTTCCCATAAACTCTCTCGATTCATTGTTAGGAAAGAAAAACTTAAGGATTTCAATATGCAGTAGTGATAGTGTAACATTGTATGTGGTTCTCCCATTTCTGATTGTATATATGTGCACATGGATGCAAGTATTTGATTCAGTTACCCCATGAACTTTTCAAATAATTACGGCTGTTAAATCTACTTTGAGTTTGATAAGAACTTGAATAGATATCGATATACTTTTGACCGAATTGAAGAAATTTTCCAAAGTTTTTTAATAGAGGTTACATAGATGTAAACAGAAATACTTTTGGAAAAATGTTCTTTAATCATTACCGACATGCATTTGATATTTGATAGCCAAGCTTACTTGCAGCTCAAATAAGATACAATTTTCCTAGGTATTTGTTACCCCTAAGTGACATTAAATTTTTTATGATTTTCTAAAGTTTTCCTCTTTTAGCTTGATCAATTTTCGTTAGCCTGATCAATTTCGGACAAGTGGACAACTCAAACCATGACTTCATTATTGTTCAGTTCCTTATAGGTAAGTTGTTTCTCTTATTCTTCTTACCATTGCATTCATCCAACTGCACCCACCCCTCCGCCCCAACCAGATCAGGAGGCGTATATTTGGTTTGGAGTAGGTCAATGTAGATGAATGTTACATGTGCTATTTCAATCTATATTATATGAAGCAATGGTATACAATAAAAGAGTATTTTTACATACAAGTTGTTTACATCATTCAGAATTTGATTAATTTAACTTTACCATATATTCCATTATGCAAACCAAAAATCTATATGCAATTAATACACTTGCTCCGAATCTACACCCTACTGGATATGAAAGATTTAGGTTTGATCATCTTTTGTAAATATGTAAATGTTGTTTGAATTTTTTGGTAAATTACAAAATATATTCAATAACAATTTTTGAGCATCAACATCAAGCACAAGGTGTCTTCCATTGCATGAAGTTTTGAATCTTTATGCACTGCTACTGATTTCAGTTTTATAATTGTAAAACATAATGCAGGCATTTAAATGTATGAAATTCAAACATTGCTTATTGGACAACTACGTTTTCAAACGATTATTTCAAGTTTGCTAGTTGAGTTTTAATATGATTTTGTTAGAATATGCATATATATTGATCTAAAAGTTTCATGTGCTTTGTACCAACTACTTTAGTAACCACTTAATAAAGATCTTTTGTTTAGAAATACAATTTTTTTTCCCACAATTGATGGTTGGTTTTCTGCAAAAGGATTCGATGATTGTTGCTCTGAGTATTAGTACATAATATTTTTTTTTTGAGAAAATGGGAAATCCTCTTTCATAGAGAGCCCACTCATGTTATAACAGATGTAAGCATTAAGTTACTTTATACTCTAATGTAACATCGCTTAACCATATTTCACTGGTAATAGCGTACCTTTTGTTGGTTAGCAACCAGACATATTAATACCTTTTGTTGGTTAGCAACCAGACATATTAATGTTATGGCGGATTTTGATCGAGACCACTCAAATCAAAATCCCCAAACGCAGAGGAAAAGCTAGATCGTGATAGATAGTGCAAAACAACCAAACACCACTAGAAATCAATATATCCAAACCAAAGCACGATCACAATAACACCACAAGCAATATATGATAAGAAGCAATAACGAAAAACAATAGATCACACACCGATTTATAGTGGTTCCACTAACGTCGTGTTAGTGTACATCCACTTTGAGAGATATCTTTTATTATCACCAAATAAGAAGAGTACAAGAGATTGATTACAATGATCTATTCTTTTGAGAATCAATGTTTGTGGAGATTTGAATTAAAGAAATAGAGTTTTTCCTAAAACCCTAATTAATGGAGGACTAAACCCTTGTTTTGATAATTGCTTGATTTTCTCTCACAGCCCTCTTTCAGATAAAGAGAGCATATATACTGGTGGAGAAAACTCTGGCAAAAGACAAACTTGCCCCTGAACGAAATAACACAAAACCTAACCCAGAAAAACTGCAACTCGCCGGCTCAAACGTCTGGAACAGGACTCCAGATGTCTGACCGAACAATCGGGAGACTGCACCCTGTAGGGCCAGACGTCTGGCCCATGCCTGCAGACGTCTGGCTGCTACAGGCTGCCTGCAGCCAGCACAGTGGAACTACTCCAGTTTGCTCCTCCGGACTCCGTTTCGCAATTCGTCTTCTCCGACACCAAACTACATCCATCCCCTTCAATTCTCCTTCATATAGTGTCACAAAATTTAACACTCCACCTTGACACTATATCCATCTCCAACACCAATGGTACCATACCATCAACAATCGATAGCTCCAACTACCAACACTTCTACCTTCAACCAAACATGAATGTTTCCCCAACGGGTTCAGGCAAAGCCGCCCCCCATTGCACTCCATCAACGAGTTCAAGCACAAAGTCCCCACCCGCCAACGAAATGTTGGAAACATTCAAACACCGTCTCACCAAAGACAAGAGCACTAGGAGTGTAAACTAGCACTACACCAAGAAGATAGAACCACAATCTCGTACCAATACTCTTCCTCATCTACAACCAAGTATCTCTCTCAACCGTGCCACCCCGTGGCACCTAGCACTTCTCCAAGCGAATTAAGTCCGAGCAATGCTCGAACTTCCCAACCGGCAATGCCTTAGTGAACATATCCGCCGCGTTTTCCTTTGTGTGCACCTTTCGAAGATATACTTGCTTATCCTCATCCATGGCTACCAAGAATGACTCCCTCACTTATATATGCTTTGTCCGTGAGCTAAACGTCAAATTCTCCGCCAAGTGAATGGCACTTTGGCTATCACATTGAACATCGATGCTATCGTGTTCAATACCCAAGTCACACAACAATCGCTTCAAATAGAGTGCTTCCTTTGCCGCCTCTACCGCGGCTATCAACTCCGCCTCCGTAGTGGATAAAGCTACTACGGTCTGCAATCTAGATCTCCAACTTATGGCCGTACCACCAAGTGTGAAGACATAACCGGAAGTTGACTTTCTCCTATCTCTATCACCGGCGTAGTCCGAATCACAATAACCAACCAAGTTGCAATTCATTTTCCCACTACCGCCAAAAACAAGACCATGAGATGACGTACCCCTAAGGTATCTCAATATAAGCTTCACAGCTTCCCAATGTGATTTTCCCGGATTAGACATAAAATGACTAACCACCCCGACGACATTTGCTATATCGGGCCTTGTACACACCATAGCATACATCAAGCTTCCAACCGCACTTGCATATGGCACCTTTGCCATATAAGCCTTGTCTTTCTCCAAGATAGGTGACCCTTTACTCGAAAGCTTCACATGCAAAGGTAAAGGTGTATTTGATGCCTTTGCATTCTCCATGCTAAACCGGCAAAGCACTTTCTTAATGTACTCCTTTTGAGTTAATTTCAACTCAAAACGCTTTCAATCCCTTTCTATTTCCATGCCCAATATCCTCTTTGCTTCTCCAAGGTCCTTCATTTCGAATTCCGACTTTAATTGCAATTTCAACTTGTTGATTTCATTCTTGTACTTCGAAGCAATGAGCATGTCGTCCACATACAAGAGTAAATACACCCAACAATCATTTTCCAACTTCTTGAAATACACACAAGCATCCTTGACGCTTCTATTGAAACCGTTTTCAAGCATAAAATGATCAAATCTCTTATACCATTGTCTAGGTGATTGCTTCAACCCATATAGTGATTTCTTCAACTTGCACACCATATTTGACTTACCATTTACAACAAACCTTGCGGTTGCTCCATGTAAATGTCTTCATCCAAGTCACCATGCAAGAAGGCGGTCTTCACATCAAGTTGCTCCAACTCCAAGTCGTGAATAGCAACTATGACAAGTAATATCCGTATGGAAGTATGACGCACGACCAGTGCGAATATCTTATCATACTCCATACCCTTTCTCTGTGCAAACCCCTTGGCCACTAGCCTAGCCTTGTATCTCCCATCGTCCTTCACCTTGTAAATCCATTTGCACCCTATAGCACGGTTTCCTTTAGGAAGCGGAACCAAACTCCAAGTTCGATTCTTCATCAATGATTGCATCTCTTCCTCCATGGCACAAATCCATTTCGAGCTATCACTCGACTTCATGACGTCATCAAGGTCCATTGGCTCATCTTGGACTACATGAAGCGCATAGTCCAACTTATCACAAAAGCTAAGATAGTTCCAATCACCATATCTTTCGGGTGGTCTTATGGGACGACGCCCAACCCGAGTAGCAATATTTTCACCCAAACTCCTTTCGGCTCCACCTTGAACCGAAACTTCTCCAGGCTCGTGTACATCACCAACACTACTAAAGGCACCACGTGGACTTTGTGATGTAACATCAACCACATTTTTCTCACAAGCATCTTCAACTACTTTACCTCCTCTACCACTGGGACGAAATGGTGGAATAATTTCCTTCTCCTTCGATTCATCACGAACTAAGACCGGAATATCCGATGAGCTCTCATTCTCCTTGAACAATGCCGACTCATCAAAAGTAACATGACGAGAGTTTGTCACCTTCTTCATTTCCGGATTCCAAATCCGATAGCCTTTCACTCCATCCGTATAGCCAAGCAAAACCCCCTTGAAAGCTCTTGGTTCAAGCTTATCATTACCCGGATCATGCACATAAACCGAACTTCCAAAGACACGAAGATAGTTCAAGTCAATACTCTTTCCCTTCCACACTTCCTCCGGAATTTTGTTATCAATAGCCGAGCACGGAATTCGATTAATGATATGCACCGCGGCTGACAAAGCTTCGGCCCAAAATCCCTTGGACAAACTCGATGTCAATCTCAAGCATCGAGCTTTCTCTAGTAGAGTACGATTCATCCTCTCCGCAACTCCCCGCCATTGTCGGACCTAAGGACCTTCAAAGACTTACCACTCTCATTCTCAACGAGAGCCTTCCAAGTTTTGAACTTTGCAAATGCCTCTGACTTGGCCTTCATTACATACAACCAAACTTTACGAGAAAAATCATCTATAAAGTAAATATAATACTTTGCTCCTCCCAAAGAAGCTACCGGTGCCGGTCCCCATACATCCGTGTGCACATACTCAAGAACATTTCTTGAATCATGTTTTCCTTCACCGAATGATACTTTTGTTTGCTTCCCCAAGACACACTCTTCGCAAAACTCCAATTTGTTGAAACTCTCACCATTGATCATCTCCCTCTTCCGAAGAATCTCCAAACTCCTCTCCGAGCTATGACCCAACCTCAAATGCCACAACCTTGTCGCATCCAAGCCACGAGAACTATCAACACCTACACAAGTTTCACCTTCTACGGTCTCTCCACGAAGCAAATAAACACCATGAGCCCTAGCACCTTTCATGACCACAAGTGCCCCTTTCGAAACCCATAAACAATCACTCTCAATAGTGATCTTACATCCAAGAGAATCCAATTGCCCCAAAGAGATAAGAGACTTCCGAAGTCCCAGAACATAGCGTACATTAGTGAGAGTACGAATCACTCCGTCAAACATTCGAATTTGCACGGAACCAACGCCTTGAGACCTACATATAGCACCATTTCCCATAATAATTGAATTTCCCTCTTTAGCAACAAGAGAAGAAAAACAATTCCTATTAGGCGTCATATGATACGACGCCCCCGAGTCAAGCACCCACTCACTACCGGAAACATCCGATGCTACCGCCGTCAACACATCTACGTCTTCCTCACCAACACTTCTCTCCACCGCTACCGTTGAAGATGCTACTTCCCTTTTACCCTTCTCCTTATCCAGACATTCATTTCTCCAATGACCGTGTTTCTTACAAATATAGCACTTGCCTTTACTTTCCTTTGATTTTCCTTTCCAACCGGGATTCCTTGATTTAGAACGCCCCCGGTTGTCCTTCTTCACATATCTTTCCTTCTCCACAAACAAACCTTGACCATTACCGGCACTACTACCACCAACACTCAACTCCTTCATTTGATCTCTCAATTCCTCACTAAGAAGACCCGTTTTGACATCATCTAACGTCAATGTATCCCGGCTATAGATCAAACTATTTGAGAAACCCGTATAACGGTCCGGCAACGAACATAACAATATCATCGCCTTTTGCTCTTCCTCAATCTTCAAATCTACTGCCTTCATCTTCATTAGCAAATCATCAAACACATTCAAATGTGCCTTTAGCAAAGTTCCTTCTTTCATCTTATAGGTGAAAAACGTTCGCAACAAGATCAAACGATTAGTTAGAGACTTCTTCATATACAATTCTTCCAACTTGTCCCAAATTCCCTTAGCGGTGGTCTCACCACTAATTTCGGAGATCACATTCTCTCCCATAACAAGTTGAAGTGTAGTAAATGCCCACTCTTCCATTTCTTCTCTCTCGACATCCGAAATGTCCGCCGGCAACAAATGTGTATCAAACACCACTCGATGTACTTGATTCCTCCTTAGAACCGCTTTCATCTTCCATTGCCATTTTTCAAAATCATTATCGCCATTCCACTTGTCGATAACCAATTGCGATCCCGACGCCACATACGACCCACGCACATACGGCGCTATACCACTTGGACTAACCATTGAATTTCCAGAGTTATCCGTTTCCGACATTTCAACAACCACCTACCAACTCCAAAGCTCCGATACCAAATGTTATGGCGGATTTTGATCGAGACCACTCAAATCAAAATCCCCAAACGCAGCGGAAAAGCTAGATCGTGATAGATAGTGCAAAACAACCAAACACCACTAGAAATCAATATATCCAAACCAAAGCACGATCACAATAACACCACTAGCAATATATGATAAGAAGCAATAACGAAAAACAATATATCACACACCGATTTATAGTGGTTCTACTAACGTCGCGTTAGTGTACATCCACTTTGAGAGATATCTTTTATTATCACCAAAAAAGAAGAGTATAAGAGATTGATTACAATGATCTATTCTTTTGAGAATCAATGTTTGTAGAGATTTGAATTGAAGAAATAGAGTTTTTCCTAAAACCCTAATTAATGAAGGACTAAACCCTTGTTTTGATAATTGCTTGATTTTCTCTCACAGCCCTCTTTCAGATAAAGAGAGCATATATACTGGTGGAGAAAACTCTGGCAAAAGACAAACTTGCCTCTGAACGAAATAACACAAAACCCAGCCTAGAAAAACCGCAACTCGCCGGCTCAGACGTCTGGAACAGGACTCCAGACGTCTGACCGAACAATCGAGAGACTGCACCCTATAGGGCCAGACGTCTGGCCCATGCCTGCAGATGTCTGGCTGCTACAGGCTACCTGCAGCCAGCACAGTGGAACTACTCCAGTTTTCTCCTCCAGACTCCGTTTCGCAATCCGTCTTCTCCGACACCAAACTACATCCATCCCCTTCAATTTTCCTTCATATAGTGTCACAAAATTTAACAATTAATACCTTTTGATGGTAACTAACTTGACATCTTAATTGATTGAAGCTGAAATACTAACCGGATCGGACATATGAAAGAAAGCGTTGCTGCCACATATTATTTTTTTACTTCATCTAAACAGATACAAAGTGGCCGTTCATTTTATGTCGAACACAATTTCCAATTAAAGTCCATTTCTCCATGACTATTAACAAAAGTCAGCGTCAAACGCTAGAAAATGAAGGCATTTATCTTCTTTTCCCAGTTTTCTCATAGGATACAAGGTATAAAAAAAATTAATTATCAATAACAGTGAACATCACGACTATACAACAAACATTATTTACCAAGAAGTTTTCTACAACCTAAATCAAGGCTGGTTTCCAATTTGCTACCTCATCGACACAATTTACGTACCAAAATTTTATTTTATACTTGATTTGATCGGCTTAGGTATTCTAATTTCCAAGTCCATAACAATGGAAAGCACATACCAATACTTATCCAACTTGATTTTAACAAACAAATGGATTTTTGGAGTTTGGAAAGCCATTAACACGAATGCTAATGCACAGTTCAGACAACATATGCAACTTTTGGATGAACAATTAATATTAACAAACTATATGTATGTATGTATGTATGTATAATTGCTACAAATTATACATTTGCCAACATATTTATCAATGCTCCTAATTTAGCTTCTTTTGTTTCTCCAATGATAATTCTAACAAGTTTGATTACTTATGCTTTCTTATAATTATAATTATAACCGCTACAAATTACACACTGCCCAACATATCTATTAATGCTCCAAATTTGGCTTCTTTTATTCCTCCAATGATGATTCTAACAAGTTTGAATACCTATGCTTTCTTATAAGTATGTGCGAACCATTTTCCATGTTAAATCATTGCAAATTTTGCTTGATTAATATTCTTCAAACATCGACCTAGTTGATGCATTACAAAATTTACGAGTAAATCTGGATTTTGCTCATTTGTGCAGTTAAACACTTTGCATTTTCCATGGTTTTAAAACATACGTTTACTTACATTTCAGTTTGTCATGTTTTTTATGTAAAAGTTTGTAAAACGTTTGTAAACTCAAATAAGACGAAAAAGATAATTCATATTATTCAGCAAAACAAGACGGCTGAGCAAAAAGATTGATTACATTAGGGTTACAGAGATAAGTTTATATAGATAGAAAGCATAAGTAAGAAAAGGCTAAAAAGCCCAAACAGGAAATGGATCAATATGCTAACATCCCCCCTCAAACATGCGATGGTACGGTAAGAAGCATCGAGAGTTTGCCAATGAAAATTCTATGACGTTCGATAGTGTGAGCCTTCGTGAAGAAATCAGAAAGTTGCGTCGATGACGGAGTAAAAGGTAGAGAAATAGTTCCATGCAGTAAGTGGTACCGAGTGAAATGACAGTCAATCTCAATATGTTTGGTGCGCTCATGAAAAACAGTATTGTGAGCAATTTGAATAGCGCTCTTATTGTCACAATACATAGGAGTGGGAGAAGAAATAGAAACACCCATATCCTCCAACAGCCAACGTAACCAAATAATCTCAGATGTAGTGGAGGCCATAGCACGATACTCTGCCTCAGTGGAAGACCGCGAAACAACATCCTGTTTCTTTCTCTTCCATGAAATAAGGGAATCACCTAAAAATATACAAAAGCCAGTTGTGGATTTTCTATCCGTTGAATCACCAGCCCAATCTGCATCGGAGAAGGCACGAAGCTCCAAAGATGAGGTGGATGGGAACAAAAGACTCTGATAAAGTGTTCCTTGCAAGTAACGAAGAATGCGCATAACAGCAGCCCAATGAACAGAGGTAGGGGAAGATACGAACTGGCTAATAATGTGAACAACATAGACGATATCTGGATGAGTGATGGTCAGATATACAAGGCAACCAACAATAGAACGATATAAAGTGGGATCAGAAAGAGGACTCCCATCGGTCGGAGTATATCGGGCATTTACCTCAAGTGGTGAATCAACATGACGTGTATCAGTAAGACCAGCACAATGAATAATGTCAGTAGCGTATTTGGACTGGGAAAGAAGATAGCCTTTTTCTGAGGAAGCTACTTCAATGCCTAAAAAGTAACGTAGATGACCCAAATCCTTCATATTAAAACAACAAGACAATGTGGCTTTAATGCTCACAATACCATTATTGTCATCACCTGTAATGATCATATCATCTACATATAGTAGAAGAAGAATACGGCCTGCAGAAGTCAATCTGACAAAAAGTGCTGAATCATGGGGACTAGAGGTAAAACCAAGTGATGTAACAACATTCGAAAATTTCTCATACCAAGCACGTGGTGCTTGCTTAAGACCATATAGAGCTTTCTTAAGCCTACAAACCTGACCTGGAGCATGAGAAACACCAGGTGGAGCAACTATTAAACTTCTTCCTTAAGATCTCCATTAAGAAAAGCATTTTTAACATCCATTTGAGAGATGTCCCATTGACGACTGGATGCAACAGCAATAAGAACCCGAACAGGTGTCATCTTAGCCATAGGAGCAAATGTCTCCTCATAATCCATGCCATACTCTTGGGCAAACCATTTAGCAACTAAACGAGCTTTGTATCGCTCAATAGAACCATCTGACTTGGTTTTAATTTTATATACCCATCGACAACCAATAGTTTTCTTCCCAGTAGGAAGGTATACAAGATCCCAGGTACCGGTTTTGTCTAAAGCTAACATTTCCTCAGATATAGCACGTTGCCACACAGGAGAACGAACAGCCTCCGAGTAAGAAGAAGGCTCATAAAAAGTGTCAATGGAAACAAGAAATGAAGCAAAAGCCCGAGAGTAACAAGAGTAAGCAAAATCTGATAATTGAGTAGATTTACGTATGCAAGTGGGATAGCGAGGTTGAACAGGATCTGTCGTCACAAGAGGTGTTTGAATAGTCGTAGTAGCAGGGGATAAAGTGTCACCTGCAGAAGAAGGAGGAACAGAGTGTATGGATGACAGTGTATCAATGGTAAGAGGTGGTGAATCAGAGGAGTTATCAGCAGGAAATGGATCAATCTGAATAAGATCAGACCTAGTCATACTATGAGGACTAGCATGAATAGAGTAGAAGGGAATATGCTCAATAAAGGGAACATGACGAGAAACATACAATTTGTTTGAAGAAGGATCATAACAGCAATAGCCTTTTTGTCCAATACCATACCTAAGAAAAACACATATAGCAACACGTGAAGATAATTTTATACGCTCTACATGTGGACGAAGAACAAAACAAGTGGAACCAAACACTTTTAGGTGAGAGTGATCAGGAGTTTGACCAAACAACTTGGCATGAGGAGAAATACCAGAATTATGAGAAATCAGGATCTTATTAATAATATAAACAGAAGTAAGAACAACTTCTCCCCAAAACTCTTTTGGAACGCTAGCCGAAAGAATCATAGAACGGGCAGTCTCAACAATGTGTCTATGTTTTCTTTCAGCAACACCATTTTGTTGCAGGGTATCGGTGCAGGAAGACTGATGCAAAGTACCATCAGCCGTGAATATGTTAGAAAGGTCTCCCTTAGTATATTCCCCCCTAAATCAGAACGAAAGCATTTAACAATAGCAGAGTGTTGTGTTTTAACATATGCTTGAAAGGCAGTATATATATCAATAAACTCAGATCGACGTTTCATCAAAAAAACCCAACAATAACGAGTATAGTCATCGGTAAAAGAGACATAATATCTGCACCCACCTTTTGTGGGGATGGGTGTTGGACCCCAAACATCAAAGTGAACTAAATCAAAAGGTGCAGTGGAAGTAGAAACACTTTGATTAAAGGGTAAAGCAGAAAATTTTCCAAGTTTACAACCACTACAGTTTGAAATATCATGAGAACGTAAATCTCCCAAAACACCAGAATTACACAAGAATTTAAGACGAGAGCTTGAAATATGACCAAGTCTAGAATGCCACAAATAAAACTTAGAAGACAACGGAGTTAAATGAAAAGAAGAAAGGTCAATACTAGCAGCAGCAGCATGACTTGGGATGTGCAAGTCATCCAAAACATAGAGACCTCCCTGCCTACGGCCTGTCCCAATCAACTTCTTGGAGTTGGGATCCTGCACAGAGCAAGTGGTAGAAGAAAAATGAACAAGATATTCAAGATCACAAAGTTGTCCGACCGACACAAGATTCATAGTTAGTTTAGGAATGCAATAAACATTTGGGAGGGAAACATGTGTGGTTTGAATTGTACCGATTCATGTTAATGGAAAAGGTGTGCCATCGGTAGTCAAAATAGAAGGTGAGCGAGAATCAAAAGACATAGATATAAATGATGAACAATCATGGGACATATGATATGAAGCACCAGAATCCAAAATCCACAAAGGAGAATTCGAACCTGACATGGAGGGAGCTGACATGGCAAAGTGCTGAGACTAAGGAGCAGTCATGTTTTGAGACAAAGACTGGCTAGCAAGGAACTTCTGAAATTGCTCTGCAAGAGAGTCCATAGAGAAATCCAAAACTGATTCACTAGAAGGATGTACCAATGCAGCAGTCTTAGGCTGGGAACTACCACGTGACTGTCCATGTCCTTGTGCAGTAGAGAAGGACTGTTGTTGGCCACCACGTTGTTGCTGTTGTGATCTATCACTTGGCTTAAAGCTTTGATTTTTTTGACGAGCCAATAATTCAGGACATTGATTTTTCCAATGGCCTAGTTGTTTACAATAATTACAATCATGACCATTCTTGATATTTATCTTGTTGCGTTGAGAAGTGATTGGTAAAATCCTTGTTGCAAAAACAGATGCAGAAGAAGTCTGTGCAACTTTCTCAGTTTGAGACTTCAAGCGAGTTTCTTCAGCTAATAATTGATGTAAAACAGAATCAACAGAAGGTAAAGAAGTGCGATGTAGGATGGACGCACGACAATGCTCATACTCTGGTCGAAGAGCCATCAACAATTGAACAAGACACTGTACCTCCCTACGAGCGATATATGGAGCAAATGACCTAAGCTCAGCAACCTCAGTCATAGCCAATTGATCCCAAAGAGCAGTAATTTTAGAATAAAAATCTTGAATATTTTGATCATTCTGAGACAATGACCGAATATCAGCCTCCGATTGATATTGAACGGCAAAGTTAGAATGCACAAAAAGTCACTCCAAATAGTTCCAAACTTGCTTAGCAGTATCATACTTAGCCAATTGCATACCAATTCTATTCTCAACAGAATTATTAATCCAAGTGATGATCTTTGAATTGTTGGTATCCCATTTCTCCATCAATTCAACATTAGCAGCTTCAGGAGCCACAATAACACCAGAAATATATCCCCACATCTATTTTCCTTTCAGAAAATTTTTCATGACATAACTCCAATAAGAATAGTTTTTTCCATCTAAACGAACACTAATGGCCTGTAATGAATCATCACCTCTGGCCATATTTTGAAGCCAACAACTAGTTTTCGAAGTAGGCTTATTTGTTTCAGGAGCAGATCTCGGGTTCAGATCTCAGGCTGGCAAAGCAGGTCGAGACAACTAAGGCCGTTGAAATTAAAAAACAGTAATATTGAGATTGTAAAAGAAAATCTCGAATTTCACTAAAGAATCTCGAATTTTACTGGAGACGAGCTCGAATTGGTGAAGAAAATCAAACTAGGGCTTGAATTGGTGAAGAGCAGCTTGGGTTTTACTTATATCAGAAAACGCAAGGCAGGTCGATACAGGTGACCGGGGTTGGGCTAGGGTTTTTCGAGGCTCTAGGGTTTTGAGGCAGGGAGATCGACGACAGGCAAGGTCGATTGGGGGGGGGGCTAGGGTTTTGGGGCTCTAGGGTTTCGGGACAGGGAGATCGACGGCAGGCAAGGTCGGTTGGGGTTTTAGGGCAGGTGAGATCGACGGCAGGCTAGGGTTCCGGTGCAGGTGAGGGTTTCAGGCTGAGACAGGAAGACGAGGGTTAGACGAGGGTTTCAGGAGCGAAGGCGGAGGCAGAGATGAGGCAGAGACAAGGCAGCGGGCAGAAACATGAATGAGGCTCTGATACCATGTAAACGTTTGTAAAACGTTTGTAAACTCAAATAAGACGAAAAAGATAATTCATATTATTCAGCAAAACAAGACGGCTGAGCAAAAAGATTGATTACATTAGGGTTACAGAGATAGGTTTATATAGATAGAAAGCATAAGTAAGAAAAGGCTAAAAAGCCCAAACAGGAAATGGATCAATATGCTAACATTTTAATCATTGCAACCTCTACACATTGCACATTTATGTGTGTGTATACATATATACCCATATGTACATATAAATTTCAATTTCTTGAATTCTCACACACACCCCCACTGAATTTTCTGAATTCAAGTACCCTTGAAATATAATCATGTTATTGGGAAATCAGTTGAAGTATTATTTTTTCCTTATTTTGAAAATATTTTGGTGCTCATACGAACTTCACAAAATATCATGCCAAAAAAGTTCCGGGACCTAATCTAGCATTACATGCTCCATGTTTTAAACATCTAACATAAACTTAGTTGCTTCAATAAAGGGATAATGACATCGATCGAAAACATTGTTTCGAAGAACTTGATGAAATGTTGGTTTAATTAGTGTAATGGAAATTCATTTGCCAAATTTACTTACACAACATCTATAGTACATGGTTAACAGAATGCTTATGCCCTTTCTGACTAAAAAAGTTGCATACCTATCTCTCTGCAGGTATAGATGATTTCGGTCCTGCAACTGTTCTTCAACTACACAGCAACTACTGGAGAAAATTACATCCGCATAAGAACTGATTTATATGAGTTGTGATGCAAATTCTGTTCATTTTCATTATTTTTCAATACGTTCATATCTTTAATACTTTTCCAGTGAAAAATATGTTTCCCTCCCGGTGAAGTTCAGATTTCATATGTACCGATAATATCTTTTAAAAATATAAAACTTGCCAACTTATATGTACTGTTAAATGACTTTAATATTGTTATGTATATTTTGGTGTTCTCAACAATCCGCAATTTCACACATATATGTAGACTTAATTTTGCCACTGCAATAAAACAACTGCTAGGGTTATACGTATATTAATATGAACCACTCTTATGTTATTTTTATAAATACTAAATGTTGTCATTGAATATGTTGTATTCTGTGCAGAGTTTTTGCTCATCTTAAAGATGCATTGTTCACAAACTACATTTCTTTTGCAACAGTAATTTTTTTACATGGGTTAATGTTTTGATTATTATTGAATTTTCAACACTACTGATCAAATTGTTTGCTAAAGAAAACATTAAAAGTTTATAAAGTTTTGCTATTTTTGGCATATTATCGATAACACCTTTATTAGTCAAACCATCTGTTAGATACATTAAATTAGCCTTCTATATTATTTCTACCTACTCTTTAGGTCGCTTTTAACATTTCTTTGTCCTTGCTTCAATCTATTTTGGCTCCATAACTTCAAAAAATAATATACGAACTTTATATCATCTAACAATATATTTTAGTCTATGTGCATGGGACGGTAGTTTATTACAAGTTGCATAACAAAGTTTTAATTTTAACATTAAAAGCAGAGGTATTATATTTAACAATATTATAGTGCGTTATCGGCCTAACAAATATTATAAGTGCAAAAAATTATCCATATATCATATGTCTAGAATAAATTTCTATGTTTTAAATCTGATGTGCCTCATGTACTCATTAAAATACAATTATTGAATTTAGGATTCACTATCTAATTTTTAATATATTTAATAAATGATTATGATTTGATGGGCACGACGACACACTCAACATGAGGATAAAATAATTGAAGTCCATCTCATATATAACAAAGAGAGAGAACTACTATATTTCATTAGTTTCACATGTCCCACACACTTTAAAACTTGAAGGAACCTATAACGACCCTGGATTTTAATTTAATTTAAATTGATAATTAATTTAATTTTTGAATTAAAATTGTAAAATTAATTGATAAATTGATTCGAGTTTCCCCGAATTCAAATAAAATATGTGTTAAATAATTTGAATTTCTAACATATATCTTACCAATATGTAAGTGTAAGGGTAAAATAAACAACATTTATATTACAAATCAATAAGTATAAAAAGAAAAGTAATATACATTCAAATATGAAAATAATAAGTATAAGTATGTTTACTTGTAAATGGAAACAAAAATTTATAAGATGAATTGTGTAATATAAAGTAACCCATTAGCAAAATTTAAACAAGTATGTACTCATGAAAAAAAGTCAAAAAAAAATTAAACATATTAAAATAAATTATAACGACATCGAATCTCATTTATATTGCAAAACATATGGTAAAGCAAATTAAAAGAAAGAAAGGATAAGGCTGTAGCTTATAAAACAAGGCAAAGAAAAGTAATGCAATATCATATCAGTACATGATATCAGCCGAGATCTTGTTTAATAAACCAAAGAAAAAAACATATATATGAATGTACTTACCAAATAAAAAATATATATGTGTAAACAAGGAAATATATAGGCTGTGACTAAGGAAGGGAAATATGCATTTAATGCCATTATCTTTAGTACACCATATAATATTCATCAGCCGAAAAAAGCAAGATACATCAGCCACTAAAGAGAAGAAAAATCTCTGCTCTTCATTGTACAAAATAATATCTTTGTCCTGTTTTGTACAAAACAAATTATAATCAACCTGTAGACTTGCTTCCTATATATCAATCCTCATTTCAGTTCGTTTCCTTCAAAGCTGAGTGAATCTGAGTAAGCACCATCTTAAACTCAAACAAAAATTCAATTTAAACATCAAACAAATCAACTACAAAGCCAGAGATAAAAGAAGAGATTTCCAGCTAAGCAATTTCAAAAGCCTGTGTCAAAGAAACTCTGTTCTTTCTTCTAAATCACAGTGAGTAAACTTTTGTTCAATCCATATTTTTAACTGTTGTTTGTAATCATGTGTGAAGTGAAGTTGAAAACCATTTGCATGTGAACAAGTCTGTGTATATATGTATATAAATGTGCCTGTGCAAGTCTGAGAACAAGAAAATGTCTTTGTTCTAAGTATAACAGGTTTCAAAACCTGTTTGAAAAAAATCAAAACCTCACTCTCTGATCATCTTGAGACTTTGATGTCTAAATGAAATATGTTAGGATTGGCAAGATCTTCATTCTAAAAATATTTTCAAGTATTAAAAGTAAATGGGTTTACTGGAAACATAAAAAACACAGAAAAATCAAATTTTGCTTAAAAATTTAATTGATTAAAACCTAAGTTTTGATTGCATGTTCTGATTCGTCTTCATAAACTATGATTTTTAATAATAAAATCATGAATTTTAAGTTGGGAAATCACGAGCATTTGTAAGTTGAAAGGAAAGTCTATTTTGAGGCTTTTCTGGCGATCGAGGCACTCGGGGTGGTCGGGGTTTTTCCAAGAGGTGGAGGAAGACTAGGGGATCCTCAGAAAAATGCTTTGGTATTTTTCTAATGGCCGAGGTGATCGGAATCGAGTGTAGTAGGGTTTCGACTCGTGGTTGGCATAGCTGAAAAAATTTGATTGCCGCAACATCATCTGAGCATCGGAATTGTTCGCATGGTGATGGGCCGATGCATCACGATATGGTGAAGATTTGGACATGGTGGCGTGAGTTCAGGCGAACTCTGGTGGCGACACGTGAAGTTTTTTTATCGACCAGGCTGTGATTGGGGTGTTGCTCGAATTATCAAATTCGATTTTCAGGTGAGATTCGTCGAACTGGGTGGGTGAGCTCATCGATGAGGTCGGGAGTGTCTCGTGGGTGGTCGCGATGTTGGTCGAAGAACGTTCCAATGATCGTGCACGTACACCCATGTATATCAGCTGCTGTTCGAAGTTTTGGAAAGAAGATAGAGCCTCGGGTTCAAGCATGTGAAAACGTGGGTTCGACTCGAAGCAACAGAGGGAGGCGAGAAACTCGAAGTGATGCTCGAGAAAATCATGAAAAACCTCGGGTCTGTTGTTCAATATAAAAACAGGTTTAAAACTTTGAAAACAAATCAAGTTTATTGAAACAAATTTTGTTAAAACTAATTCTTTGTGAATATTAGATGTTATCTAAGTTTTAAAAATTTGGTTAAGAAGGTTTTAAATAAAATTGTTTTAAATTAACCAAGTTTCAAAATGGTTTAAAATATACATAACCTTTATTTTTAAAAGTTTATTTTAGATAAACTTAATAATATTGAAGAAGTTAATTGATAGAAAGAATGTTTTAATTGTTAATTAACTTTTAAAGTCTAAGTCTAAGTTAATTTATTTGTTAAAGGAAATTAAATACTTAAAATTAATTAAGGAAAGTAATTCAGGTAAATTAATTAATGATATAAAGATTGATTAATCAAGTGTTTAAAGGTTAATTAATTTAAGGATAATTAATTAATGTAATTAAAGTGATTAATGTGATTAATTAATTAAGGTAATTAATTTGAGAATAATTAGTTAATTTAAAGGTTAATTAATAAATGAAAGTGATTAAGGGATGATTATTAATTAAGAATAATTAATTAAATGGTAATTAATTAATTTATTAATTGAGGCTAATTAATTTATTATTAAAGGTTAATTAATTAAAATAAGTTGTAATTTGTTAATGTTAATTAACCAGGATTAGTGACTAATCTGATTTAATTAAATCAGATAAATAAATTGACCTTATCTATGGATATTTGGATTCTATTGGACGATTTGATTGTTTGATATTCCTGATCTGTGATGCTTAGTGATACATCTTGATTTCTGTCATGATCTGTAGTGTAATGTAAATTATTTATCTGGGATGACTGTAATTTATTATCTGTGATATATATATATATCTGTGGATCTGTGAATAACGATAAGCGTTATAGTTTATACCGCTTATCAAATATATTGTTGTATTTGAATCTGTGATGATGTGATGATTTGTAGTGTTGCACTACTGTGTAAAACCCCTGGACCACACTCTTACACACACAAATATGGATTTCACGAGGAAATCAGTTAAGTCACAGATGATTTAAATTTAATGTTTTTGAAATTGAAATTTTAATTTCAGTTGATTTTGGAAATGAATTTGGGTTAAATGTTAAAGCTTTTGGAAAAGAGTTTTTAAGATAAAAGTTATTTTGAACAACTTGGTAAAGTCTTCAATTTAAATAAATTAAATTTGAATTTGAATTCAAAATTTGGAATTGAATTCCATGTTTGGAAATTATGGTTAAAAATGTTATAATGTGTTTATATGAATTTAAACCATTTTAAAAGTATGATTTTGAGAATTTGAATTTAACCCAAAGACTTTAACTCGTATAAATGAATCAGATTTTCCGAAATGAAAACTATTTGTTTCAAATAATAGAAGCTTTCATATAAGGAATGAATTTCCAATTTGTGTTAAAAGAATTTCAAATCGAAATGGAATTGTTTTGAAAGCTATCAATTAAATCTTTGTTTTAAAGATTTAACGAGTTAATCCAAATCGAAATGGAATTGTTTTGAAAGCTATCAATTAAATCTTTGATTTAAAGATTGGATGAGTTAATCCAAATTGAAATGGAAATCGATTTGAAAATCAATGGATGGATCTTTGTGAAACTGGGTGAACTTTGTGAGATAAATCTTTTTGTTTAAAAAGATTAAAATGGTAATGTATTTAAACCATTTGAATGAAAGTTTTGGGTAATAAGTTGTGACTTAACTGAAATCCCAATATCCATATATTTTAAATTATTGCGCTCATTATTCGGTTTAGCCGCGAGAGGACTTTGTGTCATATAACCCATTCCGAATAACGACACGACGTTATGGATAGCATTTGAAGACCGGTGGTGAAGACCGGATAATTTCGAAAACGAAAGGATTTCTTGTAGAATGTCTCTGCACAGGCTGATCCCTGGTATAGAGATCTCCATATGTGATGGGAAGTCCGGACGTGATTAGGAATTGTCCGGATTGCAAGGGCTTCTTAGGAAGTGCCTTCGGTTCTGTTCGAACCAGGGACAGACTTGTATGGTTGTATGTCTGACATTACACTTTCATTACACTTTGAGATATAAAGCTGATTTCTTTCAAATACATTTCTGTTGGTGGCAGAGAATTTATTCTCTTAGCTTAACACCCTTCTCTGAGACGTACGAGCTCAGAGGTTATGTAGTTGAAGGTTATCAGTGATATACTCCCAATTTGGTAGTGTGTCATGCTGAGTGTTGCTATGTGTTGATGGTCATTTGCTGATCATTTGTTGATCAAAGCATGGCTTTGTGAAAAAGCGTAGCTTTGTGGACGAGACCTCATCGAACCTCACAACCCGGAAATGGTCGAAACAGGAAAGATGCGGCAAGGTTATGAGGGTCGCTCCCTTTAGGGTATGTCATTTCCTTCTGGAAAAAGGTGGTATCGTGGTATGAAGCCCAGATATTTACCTGTGTGGTTGCTCCAATCTCATTTACTGTGTGATTGTTGCTGTGTGATCGAGGTACCTCGGATAAAGGTCCCAAAGGACCGGGGGGTGGCATATTCGTGTAGTAGTTACCTAGTGTAAGAGGTAACCCGGCCTTGTGTTGGCAGAGAGCTAATTAGTTCTCGGGACGTCCATCCAGAGGCGTACCCATGTGGCAGTAGGAAGTTCCTTAGCCTGACCATTTTTTGGAAATCCAAAGAAACAATACGAGCCTTATGTGGCGGTAACCTGCTATTGAACATAGTAGCTATTGTAGGCATACAATAATGGTTGTATGCTGGCTAAGATTAATATTATACTTTCGAAATTTTTTCCACTATGCACTATTAATAATATCAAAAGAGTTTTGTTTTTGCGTAGTAAGCATGTTTGACTATCATAAGGAGAAATCTCCTCCAATTCTGCGTTTGCATTGTGTGTGTGGCGGGAGGCCTTATGGTAGTTTCATTTTCCAAAAAGAATACCGGATTTCTCTTATGAACTATTTTATATCAACCAAATGTTTTTGTTTACTCACACCAGTCCCATGACTGACCCGGAGTTTATTGTTCCCTTCCTAAACTCTGGATGCCCACAATTTTCCACACGGGCAGTCTAGAGTTGGGTTTTTCAGATAGTCAGGTTCAGTAGAGTATTTGGAGCTAGTTCAGTGTTTGGAGTTCACTTACGTCTGCACTTGTTTATCTTAGTGAGATGTGATGGTGGTTCGAGCTTGATATTGGAGTTGTTGGATTCATTCTCTTTTGAGGATCATTTGGAGTTATCACTTCTGTTGTTTCCACTGTAACATTATTTTTTGTCTCTGATATTGTTGTATCATATTGATATCATTGTTGTATATCATTCTGGATATTGTATTCATTGGAGTTGTATATGATATCATTCATTTCTTTCTTCCGTTGTGTTGTTATACTTACTGTGTTATAAGCTCCGGTGAGCCAAATTTGGCATTTGAATCTGCGGCATTTCGAGTACAAGTGAAGTACGGGTGCCGATTTTCGAAGGCCAAGTCAGGATCGCTACAAGTGGTATCAGAGCTAAGGTTAAACTTTAGCTATGGAGTATAACACATTAAATAGCTCATTAGAGATAGGGTGAAGTATACCCTAGAATGAGTATCCCTAAGATATCTGTCCGTATGCCTCAGTAAATTCTCTTGCTATCCACTGATGGTAAGTATGGGTGCAAGAAGAGAATGAGATAGGGGACAGGGGAATATGACTATAAATGGTCAATACCCTGTAACAACCAGGAAATAATCTTTTCTCTATTCTTCGATGGTTCCTGGTAGATCCAGGAAGAGATTCAATATACTAAAAAGGGACATAAACCCCAAATCGGTCAGAATTGTTTGTTTGGATGAATTGGTTGCTATGGTTGATATGTATACTTTAGTTTCTAAACTAAAAGCTTTGAAATTGTATCTATATATCTATACAATTTGGGTCCTAATATATTCTACGAATGGTTAGTTATCCCTTCGAACTAACCAATGCCACTGCATATTTCGTAGATCTGGATAACCCGAGTATCTTGTGAAATAGATTCGTTCTTGTATCTATTGTTGATATTATGATTTGGTAAGCCAAATACATAATACATATTCAGTTGATTTGATGAAGCATTCTTCATCTATCTTTGTGTCTCTCTGGCAAATTTCGAGGACGAAATTTCTTAAGGGGGGAAGGTTGTAACGACCCCGGATTTTAATTTAATTTAAATTGATAACTAATTTAATTTTTGAATTAAAATTGTAAAATTAATTGATAAATTGATTCGAGTTTCCCCGAATTCAAATAAAATATGTGTTAAATAATTTGAATTTCTAAAATATATCTTACCAATATGTAAGTGTAAGGGTAAAATAAACAACATTTATATTACAAATTAATAAGTATGAAAAGAAAAGTAATATACATTCAAATATGAAAATAATAAGTATAAGTATGTTTACTTGTAAATGGAAACAAAAATTTATAAGATGAATTATGTAACATAAAGTGACCCATTAGCTAAATTTAAACAAGTATGTACTCATGAAAAAAAGTCAACAAACAAAGTAAACATATTAAAATAAATTATAACAACATAGAATCTCATTTATATTGCAAAACATATGGCAAAGCAAATTAAAAGAAAGAAAGGATAAGGCTGTAGCTTATAAAACAAGGCAAAGGAAAGTAATGCAATATCATATCAGTACATGATATCGGCCGAGATCTTGTTTAATAAACCAAAGAATAAAACATATATATGAATGTACTTACCAAATAAAACAAAAAAAATGTGTAAACAAGGAAATATATAGGATGTGACTAAGTTAGGGAAATATGCATTTAATGCCATTATCTTTAGTACACCATATAATATTCATCAGCCGAAAAAAGCAAGATACATCAGCCACTAAAGAGAAAAGAAAAATCTCTGCTCTTCATTGTACAAAATAATATCTTTGTCCTGTTTTGTACAAAACAAATTATAATCAACCTATAGACTTGCTTCCTATATATCAATCCTCATTTCAGTTCGTTTCCTTCAAAGCTGAGTGAATCTGAGTAAGCACCATCTTAAACTCAAACAAAAATTCAATTTAAACATCAAACAAATCAACTACAAAGCCAGAGATAAAAGAAGAGATTTCCAGCTAAGCAATTTCAAAAGCCTGTGTCAAAGAAGCTCTGTTCTTTCTTCTAAATCACAGTGAGTAAACTTTTGTTAAATCCAGATTTTTAACTGTTGTTTGTAATCATGTCTGAAGTGAAGTTGAAAACCATTTGCATGTGAACAAGTCTGTGTATATATGTATATAAATGTGCCTGTGCAAGTTTGAGAACAGAAAAATGTCTTTGTTCTAAGTATAACAGGTTTCAAAACCTGTTTGAAAAAATCAAAACCTCACTCTCTGATCATCTTGAGACTTTGATGTCTAAATGAAATATGTTAGGATTGGCAAGATCTCCATTCTAAAAATATTTTCAAGTATTAAAAGTAAATGGGTTTACTAGAAACATAAAAAACACAGAAAAAATCAAATTTTGCTTAAAAATTTAATTGATTAAAACCTAAGTTTTGATTGCATGTTCCGATTCGTCTTCGTAAACTATGATTTTTAATAATAAAATCATGAATTTTAAGTTGGGAAATCACGAGCATTTGTAAGTTGAACGGAAAGTCTATTTTGAGGCTTTTCTGGCGATCGAGACACTCGAGGTGGTCGGGGTTTTGCCAGGAGGTGGAGGAAGACTAGGGGATCCTAAGAAAAATGCTTTGGTATTTTACTAATGGCCGAGGTGATCGGAATCGAGTGTAGTAGGGTTTCGACTCGTGGTTGGCCTAGCTGAAAAAATTTGATTGCCGCAACTTCATCTGAGCATCGGAATTGTTCGCATGGTGATGGGCCGATGCGTCACGATATGGTGAAGATTTGGACATGGTGGCGTGAATTCAGGCGAACTCTGGTGGCGGCACGTGAAGTTTATTTGTCGACCAGGCTGTGATTGGGGTGTTGCTCGAATTATCAAATTCGATTTTCAGGTGAGATTCGTCGAACTGGGTGGGTGAGCTCGTCGATGAGGCCGAGAGTGACTGGTGGGTGGTCGCGATGTTGGTCGAAGAACGTTCCGATGATCGTGCACATACACCAATGTATATCAGCTGCTGTTCGAAGTTTTGGAAATAAGATAGAGCCTTGGGTTCAATCACGTGAAAACGTGGGTTCGACTCGAAGCAACAGAGGGAGGCGAGAAACTCGAAGTGATGCTCGAGAAAATCATGAAATAACCTCGGGTCTGTTGTTCAATATAAAAACAGGTTTAAAACTTTGAAAACAAATCAAGTTTATTGAAACAAATTTTGTTAAAACTAATTCTTTGTGAATATTAGATGTTATCTAAGTTTTAAAAATTTGGTTAAGAAGGTTTTAAATAAAATTGTTTTAAATTAACCAAGTTTCAAAATGGTTTAAAATATACATAACCTTTATTTTTAAAAGTTTATTTTAGATAAACTTAATAATATTGAAGAAGTTAATTGATATAAAGAATGTTTTAATTGTTAATTAACTTTTAAAGTCTAAGTCTAAGTTAATTTATTTGTTAAAGGAAATTAATTACTTAAAATTAATTAAGGAAAGTAATTCAGGTAAATTAATTAATGATTTAAAGATTGATTAATCAAGTGTTTAAAGGTTAATTAATTTAAGGATAATTAATTAATGTAATTAAAGTGATTAATTAATTAAGGTAATTAATTTGAGAATAATTAATTAATTTAAAGGTTAATTAATAAATGAAAGTGATTAAGGGATGATTATTAATTAAGAATAATTAATTAAATGGTAATTAATTAATTTATTAATTGAGGCTAATTAATTTATTATTAAAGGTTAATTAATAAATGAAAGGGATTAAGGGATGATTATTAATTAAGAATAATTAATTAAATGGTAATTAATTAATTTATTAATTGAGGCTAATTAATTTATTATTAAAGGTTAATTAATTAAAATAATTTGTAATTTGTTAATGTTAATTAACCAGGATTAGTGACTAATCTGATTTAATTAAATCGGATAAATAAATTGACCTTATCTATGGATATTTGGATTCTATTGGACGATTTGATTGTTTGATATTCCTGATCTGTGATGCTTGGTGATACATCTTGATTTATGTCATGATCTGTAGTGTAATGTGAATTATTTATCTGGGATGACTGTAATTTATTATCTGGGATATATATATATATATATATATATCTGTGGATCTGTGAATAACGATAAGCGTTATAGTTTATACCGCTTATCAAATATATTGTTGTATTTGAATCTGTGATGATGTGATGATTTGTAGTGTTGCACTACTGTGTAAAACCCCTGGACTATACTGTTACACACACAAATATGGATTTCACAAGGAAATCAGTTAAGTCACAGATGATTTAAATTTAATGTTTTTGAAATTGAAATTTTAATTTCAATTGATTTTGGAAATGAATTTGGGTTAAATGTTAAAGCTTTTGGAAAAGAGTTTTTACGATAAAAGTTATTTTGAACAACTTGGTGAAGTCTCCAATTTAAATAAATTAAATTTGAATTCAAAATTTGGAATTGAATTCCATGTATGGAAATTATGGTTAAAAATGTTATAATGTGTTTATATGAAATTAAACCATTTTAAAAGTATGATTTTGAGAATTTGAATTTAACCCAAAGACTTTAACTCGTATAAATGAATCAGATTTTCCGAAATGAAAACTATTTGTTTCAAATAATAGAAGCTTTTATATAAGGAATGAATTTCCAATTTGTGTTAAAAGAATTTCAAATCGAAATGGAATTGTTTTGAAAGCTATCAATTAAATCTTTGATTTAAAGATTGGACGAGTTAATCCAAATTGAAATGGAAATCGATTTGAAAATCTGTGAATGGATCTTTGTGAAACTGGGTGAACTTTGTGAGATAAATCTTTTTGTTTAAAAAGATTAAAATGGTAATGTGTTTAAACCATTTGAAGAAAAGTTTTGGGTAATAAGTTGTGACTTAACTGAAATCCCAATATCCATATATTTTAAATTATTGCGCTCATTATTCGGTTTAGCCGGGGGAGGACTTTGTGTCATATAACCCATTCCGAATAATGATACGAAGTTATGGATAATATTTGAAGACCGGTGGTGAAGACCAGATAATTTCGAAAACGAAAGGATTTCTTGTCGAATGTCTCTGCACCGGCTGATCCCCGGTATAGAGATCTCCATATGTGATGGGAAGTCCGGACGTGATTAGGAATTGTCCGGATTGCAAGGGCTTCTTAGAAAGTGCCTTCGATTCTGTTCGAACCCAGAACAGACTTGTATGGTTGTATGTCTGACATTACACTTTGAGATATAAAGCTGATTTCTTTCAAATACATTTCTGTTGGTGGCGGAGAATTTATTCTCTTAGCTTAACACCCTTCTCTGAGACGTACGAGCTCAGAGGTTATGTAGTTGAGGGTTATCAATGATATACTCCCAATTTGGTAGTGTGGCATGCTGAGTGTTGCTGTGTGTTGATGGTCATTTGCTGATCATTTGTTGATCAAAGCATGGCTTTGTAAAAAAGCGTAGCTTTGTGGACGAGACCTCATCGAACCTCACAACCCGGAAATGGTCGAAACAGGAAAGATGCGGCAAGGTTATGAGGGTCGCTCCCTTTAGGGTATGTCATTTCCTTCTGGAAAAAGGTGGTATTATGGTATGGAGCCCAGATATTTACCTGTGTGGTTGCTCCAATCTAATTTACTGTGTGATTGTTGTTGTGTGATCGAGGTACCTTGGATAAAGGTCCCAAAGGACCGGGGGGGGGTTGGCATATTCGTGTAGTAGTTACCTAGTGTAAGAGGTAACTCGACCTTGTGTTGGCAGAGAGATAGTTAGTTCTCAGGACGTCCATCCAAAGGCATACCCATGTGGCAGTAGGAAGTTCCTTAGCCTGACCATTTGTTGGAAATCCAAAGAAATAATACGAGCCTTGTATGGTTTTAGTTGTATAAACTACTATGGAATGTGGCGGTAACCTACTATTGAACATAGTAGCTATAGTAGGCATACAATAATGGTTGTATGCTGGCTAAGATTAATATTATACTTTCGAAATGTTTTCCACTATGCACTATTAATAATATCAAAAGAGTTTTGTTTTTGCGTAGTAAGCATGTTTGACTATCATAAGGAGAAATCTCCTCCAATTCTGCGTTTGCATTGTGTGTTTGGCGGGAGGCCTTATGGTAGTTTTATTTTCCAAAAAGCATACCGAATTTCTCTTATGAACTATTTTATATCAACCAAATGTTTTTGTTTACTCACACCAGTCCCATGACTGACCCAGAGTTTATTGTTCCCTTCCTAAACTCTGGGTGCCCACAATTTTCCACACGGGCAGTCTAGAGTTGGGTTTTTCAGATAGTCAGGTTCAGTAGAGTATTTGGAGCTAGTTCAGTGTTTGGAGTTCACTTACGACTGCACTTGCTTATCTTAGTGAGATGTGATGGTGGTTCGAGCTTGATATTGGAGTTGTTGGACTCATTCTCTTTTGAGGATCATTTGGAGTTATCACTTCCGTTGTTCCCGCTGTAACATTATTTTTTGTCTCTAATATTGTTGTATCATATTGATATCATTGTTGTATATCATTCTGGATATTGTATTCATTGGAGTTGTATATGATATCATTCATTTCTTTCTTCCGCTGTGTTGTTATACTTACTGTGTTATAAGCTCCGGTGAGCCAGATTTGGCGTTTGAATCTGCGGCATTTCGAGTACAAGTGAAGTACAGGTGCCGATTTTCGAAGGCCAAGTCAGGATCGCTACAGAACCAAAGTCCTAGATTAGTAAAACGCATGCCAAAATCAGCGTTTGCAAGACTTAGCAGCTTCAGACCAAAGGCTTAATACAAACTCTTTGGAACTGTAATCATCATACTCAACACTATTGGCAAAAGAGCAGTAGCAGACTCCCTTCTTCTTCCCATCATTTTCATTTTCTTGTTCTTGCACCACTGTATCAACCAAGCAAGAATTTTTTATCAACAAAGTAAACTTTTCCTTCCCACTCTCTTACCACTGCATGAACTATCTTTTCTTTTCCAATTTTTTTTCCAAAAACTACTTTGTTGCTAATACTATGTTTCCACACAGACGATACAATCGATCTCGGATAACCTAAAAATAATGTCATATTGCCATCCAAAAAACAATCGGTACATTTTTCCCATTCCATGCTTTCTTCATTAAGCTTCAAAATAGTCAATTTGTTTCTTTTACCATCTTGGAATACCGATACAAGCTCTCCTCTCACCTCGACAAAGTTGCATGTATTTTCATCACCGATCACTTTACGATCGATAGCACCTGGTTTATCATGACAAATCCACTCATCTTTCCCTGGATTATAAGTTGCAATGTGTCCAACCAAACTGAAGCAGTAAAATAAGCCATTTCGATATATTGGAGTAAAATGTGATAACTAAATACGATAGCTATTTTCATAGAACTCGTCTTTTATCCCATCACCATTAATAAAAAAACCAATGTTTGCCACTAAGAAAATACAATATGTTGTAAACAGATGAACTTGGCTGAGTCGTGTACTCTGTCACTGTCTTGAAGACATTTCAGCGTTCTGCTCAAGGGTGCAAGCAGCCAATAAAATGCCGCCGGCACTAGGATAAAACAACCTCTATTTGTTTGCGTTTTGGTATCGATCCATGTGCACAAACGGATTCGACTCAGTTTCACAAAAAAATACTGCTCGACTTTTGATTTTTGAAGAAAAAATGGTTTCATGAAGAAGAGGAATGTCTTGCAGAAAAAAATGCCATTCTTTTTCATCTATCAACTAATTTAATAGACGGAAAACCAAGTTGAACGTATTACTAAGTCGTGAGGTGACGTTGGCTCAAAAGTCAGATCTAAAGTTTTACCGTTTCAATTAAATTAACGGTCAGAAACGTTTAATAATTTGGTCCAAAAATATAAGTGCTACACCACAACAAGACCAAGCCCGAACCCGACCCAAGGTCGGGTCCGGTCGAGTCAGTCGGTGCGAACGCACGTGTGTTGGTCAAGCATGGTCTCCCTCCTCACAAAAGAGCATCATCGTATGCCCAAAGGGCTTAATTTAGCTTTTAAGAGTCAAGCATACATACTTCATTCATTTCTATAGTCCTACAATATGGGACTATTCACATAGGAGCATTTATACTTATTTATTCTTTAATAATTCACTTAAAATTTTAAAAGCATTTCCAACATTCCCCCACTTGAATTTAAAAAATATATATTTCTTTCGAGAAACTTCTGAAAAACATAAGATTGTCCATAAACAAAGGTGTCTTTCGACTTGAACTATTGCATAGTGGATAAGATTCAGTTTTAACTAGAGCTACACATAGTCTTGAACTCTATTCTTGACATCAAACCACACAGAATCTTTCTAGAGTGCAATTAATAGAATCTCTAACAGTGCTATGCTTACGACGTATCTCTCGTCTCTTACCGTCGTAATAACATTTGGTACTTTTGCGATAGCCGCGGTGATATCGTAATGGATCAACACAGCTGGTATCGGTTTTTCCCATAAAGGAATCTCAGCTAGAAGATTTCTTAAGTAATTTTCTTCTTCACTAGCTGTAGCTTTTGCTATCATCTCAGACTCCACAGTCGACTGAACCAAAATATTCCATTTCTTAGATTTCCAAGAAACAGCTCCACCAGCAATGCTAAATATATAGCCACCAGTTGCTTTCGAATCATCGGATAAAGTATTCTATTCTGCATTGGTGTATCCTTCAAGGAAAGCTAGAAAGTTTTCATAATGTAACCCAAGGTTCATAATTCGTTTTAGGTATCTCATGACCCTTTCGATAGCATGCCAGTGCTCTATACTAGGTATACTACTAAACATGCATAATAATCCTACGACATAGGCAATGTCGGGTCTAGTAGAATCAGTGGAATACCGAAGGTTGCTTATTATGCTCGCATAATCACACTATCTTACACCTCCACCAATGCTCTTAAATAGTTTTACACTAGGATCATATAGTGTACATGAAGGTTTACAGTCAAAGTATCTGTATTTCTTTAGTATCTTCTCAATGTAATGAGATTGATCCAAAGAAATTCCCTTTTCTGACCTAGTAATCTTAATTCCAAGGATTACACTCGCTTCACCTAGATCTTTCATATCGAAGTAAACACATAAAAAAGATTTGACATTGTTTATAACATGAACAGTTGACACAAAAACGAGTAGATCATCTACACACAAACATATAATAGTGCAAATGTCATTCTAAGATTTATAGTAAATACATTTGTCACTTTTGTTAACTTTAAAACCATGCGAGATTATTAAGTTATCAAATTTCTCATGCCATTGCTTAGGTGCTTGTTTTAAACCATATAATGATTTATCTAACTTAGAGACTTTATGTTCTTGACCATGAACTACAAAGTCTTTAGGTTGGTCCATATAAATTTCCTCTTCTAATTCACCATTTATAAAACTAGTTTTAATATCCATTTAGGGTATTATTAAATTATGAATAGATGTTAGTGAAATTAGCACTCGAATGGATGTAATTCTAGTTACATGTGAAAAAGTGCCAGAAAAGTCCACATTTTCTCTTTGCTTAAACCTTTTAGCTACTAAACGGGCTCTATATTTATCAACTGTTCCATTAGTTTTTAATTTCTTTTTAAGTACTCATTTACAGCCTATAGACTTACAACCAGGTGGTAAATCCACTAAGTGCCAAGTCTTATTGGATTGCACAGAAACCATTTCATTATTTATAGCCTCTTGCCAAAAATCGACATCGAAAGAAGATAATACTTCTTGGAGGTTTAAAGGATCCTCCTTTACAGTAAAAGTGAAAAAATATGCACCATAATCTTTTGTGATTCTTGTCCTTTTACTTCTTCTAGGTTCATTTTTAGAAGATTCATTATGTTATGTTCTAATAGGTATAGTGTTACTTGATGTGCCCCCACTATTCCTCAATTTAAAAGGAAATCTCAGTTCATAAATATCAACATCATTAGATTCTATTATATTGTGTTTATTCAGATCATAAAATCTATATGCTTTGCTATTACCAGCATAGCCAATAAATACACATTCATATGCTCTACTTGCTAATTTTATTCTCTTAGGGCCATGTATACGAACATATGCTAAACATCCTCAAGTTCCAAAATAAGACACGTTTGGTTTATAATTTCTTAAGATTTCAAAAGGTGAAATTTTTCGTTTTGGATTAGGGATCCTATTAACATGGTCAATAAGATTTCCCCCAATAATGTGACGATGTACAAGAATTAAGTAAAATAGCAACTACTAATTCAGTTAATATTCTATTTCTCCTTTCAGCTTTACCATTCATTTCAGGTGAATATGGTGCAGTTTTTTCATGTATTATTCCATGCAAGTTGTAAAAGTCAATAAACAAACTTGATTCATATTCAGTTCCACTATCATTGCGCAATCTTTTAACTTTCGTGTTTGACTAATTTTAAATTTCAGTTATAAAAGATTTAAACATCTCAAATGCATCACTTTTTCATAAGGTATAAATAAGTAAAATCAAATCAATGAAAGTGATAAAGTAGCGGTGTCCATTTTTAGTCAAAGTGTCATCAAGCTCACATATAAGAATGAATCCAGTCTAAGGGTTCAGATTCTATAATTACAGATTTATGTGGGGTTTAGTTATTTTTGCTTGACTAAAAAAATCAAAATTTTCAAAATCATTTTGTAACATATTAGGGATTATACCTAAGCTACTCATGTTTTTTATTATTCATTTATTAACATGACATAGTCTAGAGTGCCAGATATTAAAATCACACAACATATAAGCAGAAACAGACATTTTATTACATTCAACATTCAGTTTGAACATGCCATCAATTGCATAACCCCTACCCACAAACATATCATTCATAGTGATGGTTTACATATTAGCCCTAATACTCTGTGTAAACCCAGCCTTATTGAGAAGGTAACCCAAAACAAGATTCTTTCTAATCTCTAGAGTATGCACGATTTCTTTTAGAATGACGGTCATTCCAGAAGTAAACTTCAGCTTTACGCTTCCAATCCCAGCAACAACAGTGGTGTGAGAGTCTCCCAACAACACTTTCTTGTCCTCATTGTCCGTGTATGTTTTGAACATAGCACGGTCATAACAGACATAATGTGTAACGCCCCACCTCTATACCCACGCTAGCCAAGAACACTACAGTGTAATGCTGTCAACTAGCACGGAGAATAAGGCTGTTGAGGAGCGACCATCCGTGTAACAGCTTTGTGCGAGCACCGATATGTCAGATAGTATAGGAGGCATATCATTTAAAGAGGAAATCCGACATACCGATACAAACTCAAAGCTACTACACAGTGGCTATATATAATCTTCGGAAAACAAATATAGAAATAAACGTAACGCAAATCAGTCACAGACAATTCATATCACAAAGGCGGAAATAGATATGAATATAACACATGAAAGTGTACATCAGAGTAGCGGTCAAATAAGATCCACAATAACACAAAAGAATAGATACAAGTGCAGGACAATAGAATACGTATACATCAAGGAGTCTAATCTCAAATGCATACAACAAAAACTACTAAACTAGAGTAGTTAGCCAAAAGTCAGAAGATGGCTCCAGATAAGAAGTCATGAGGAAGCACCTGTAAAATCTCAGTCTGACCCGAGTATTATTTAAGAAGAAAATAATAAACGGATCAGTCTAGCTATAATTATCAGATAAAATGATATAGAACAAGAGATATGGCATAAACATATAATAACCATAAAAGCATACTACTACAAGTATGAAAATGATAATCAACAAGAGATTAATCAATATCACAAGAATCTTCTCAAAGATTAAAAGAATGTCATATTCTTAATTTAATTCACCAAGCCACAATAAAATGACATACTCATCAATATCAATGGTAAAAGCTGGTGAAACATAAAATCCAGAAATCACAAGAAAAGAGGATGGCCAATCCCATAAACTGAACATCGACGCACCTAGAAAGATACGCCCCATGTAAAGTCTAGCATCGATATACCTAGAAAGATGCACCCCATGCAAAGTCGAACATCGACGCACCTAGAAAGATACGACCCATGCTCTAGCATTGACGCACCTAGAAAGATACGCCCCATGCATAAATAAACATCGACGCAACTAGAAAGATACGCCCCATGTAATGTCTAACATCGATGCACCTAGAAAGATACACCCCATGCAAAGTCGAACATCGACGCACCTAGAAAGATACAACCCATGCATAGACGAACATCGACGCACCTAATAGATACGCCCCATGCCCCGACTTATTGAGCCGATTGCTCCACGAAGTAAATAAACATCGACGCACCTAAATAGGTACGACCCATGCGAGAAGTAAACATCGACGCACCTAAATAGGTACGACCCATGCGAGAAGTAAACATCGACGCACCTAAATAGATACGACCCATGCGAGAAGTAAACATCGACGCACCTAAATAGATACGACCCATGCGAGAAGTAAACATCGACGCACCTAAATAGGTACGACCCATGAGTCTAAACCATAAAATGATCGTCATCGATCATAAAGAAGTGTCGATTACACTAAGCTAGTAAATATAAGAGTTTAGCTTCATGTCCCATAACCACTTGCCTTACTCAAATATTTACGAACAGATTTTAGATCTGCACTAGAAAATTATCACAAGAGTTTCAATATGTGTGAATCGAAATCACACCAATGAGGCATAGACTAACCTTGAAGATAAAGAGATATGTGTGAATCGAAATCACACAAATGGTGTCTAGTCTAACCTCGCAAACAAAGAGACATCGCACAAACGCTAGTCTAAATCACAAGAATGATCATCATGATCATAAGGAAGTGTCGATTACACTAAGCTAGTAAATATAAGAGTTTAGCTTCATGTCCCATAACCACTTGCTTAACTCAAATATTTACGAACAAATTGTAGATCTGCACTAGAAAATTGTCACAAGAGGTTCAATCGAACAAGTCCAAAAATTAACCGACGAAGTAAACGCAAGCGTTTCATACCACTTGTTTTGCTAAGCCGTTTAATTATATTTTCTCATACGAATGAGGTAAAGGTTTGTATATACTAATAGATTGGAAAACGGTTTTATAAACAAGATTTGTATTAAAAATAGGGTTGAAATCATCTTTGTAAAGAGTTTGAATATTTACTACTAGTATAGAAAACCTTTATATTTTAAAGTGACAAATCATAGAAGTGATTGTAGTAACAATCAATCATAAAAGTTCACATTCGAAGACGTGAATAAAGTCCAAAGAAATCAATCCCCAAAACCATCAAAGTAAGAAGTTCTGTTGAATGTTTTTCAAATAAGATCGCCTACGCAGAGGTGTACGGGGTTCGACCTAAGGGGGATTGGGTCGAGCGACCTAACGAGGTACCATCCCGAAAGAGGAGTCATCAAAGTCTTAAGAAATGATATCAACAAATAGGAGACAACACGAATCGATTAAAGTTGGAAATTCCAACAAGTAAGCAATATAGGAAAAACTGGCAAATAGGAGCTGGTCGGTCAACCGGACTCCCTGAGTCGGTTGACCGGACCAGAGACAGAAGTGCTCGGGTAGCAGGTCGGTCGACCGGACCCTAAGGTCGGTCGGCCGAAGCCTGTAACCTGCACTTCCAAACAGAGGCAGGGAGGTGCTAGAGTAGCAGGTCGGTCGACCGGACTCTGAGGTCGGTCGACCGGAGCCTGTTTCCAGTACTCCCATGCCAATCAAATGAATACCAATTCCTTCCGAAATGCAATCGGTCGAGCAACGGCGCTAAGGGTTTACGTCAATCGACTACCCGGCCATATACGCTCTTCGATTCATCACCAAAAACATGATCAAAACATCAAAGTTAGGATTTTCAAAGAATTGAACTCAAAACACTAAAAATTGGAATATTCACCAAATCAATCCAAATCAAGAGCAAATGCACATGAAGAAGTGTTAGGAATTCATACCTAACAGTCAAAGATGATTATAAACATAGATGTGAGATAAAAATCTCACCTTTGAACCCAAATCAATGAAGAAGAAGCTTGAAAGCAATGGCAATGGCAATCACTCTTCAATTCCAACTCAACAAGCTTGAATCAAAGCTTTAAAGAAGGATATTCCCAAAGTTAGGTTTAGGAATAAACTGAAATTGATAAGAGAATGAGTTGGAGAAGATGAAGAGGAGGCTTACCAATGGGTTCTCTTTGAATTTGGAGCAAGAACAAGAATTTGCAAGAGGAACTAGGGCATGGAGTTTTAATTTCCAATCTCTCCCACCATTTTTGCTTTGAAACTGAAAAGAGGAGGAAGTGAGGATGAATGGGGAGGGATGGTTCAGTTTGGAGGTTAAGTTGGCAAAGGGGGCTGAACCCAAAACCAAACCCAAAGTGCAAATGGTCAAATTTTTGACTAGCTCCAAACATATCAAAGTTTATACTCAAAAAGGTCGCAAACGGCATTTTGGACTCAATGGAAGTGGTCTCGAGTCCCAATTCGACAGTTTGCAAAAAGTAGCTTTTCGGACTAAAATTCGACTAACGATGAAATATTTAAATAATATATTTGAATAAAAAAATCGGCAAACATGCGGGTTGTTACATAATGTGTAGGGCAGTATCTACTAACCAACCCTCAGATCCACCAATAAGGTGAATCTTATCCGAAATCATAGCTGTAAGGGTCTCCTCGGTCAAGTTAGCCTGTGGTGCAGAGCTTGGCCTGTTCCGACACTAGCATGCCATATGACCTAGTTTTCCACTGTTGTAACAAAGAAACAACTGTCCAAAGTCATTCTTTTGGGGTGGTTTTTATTGACCTCTATGGTTTCATTGTGAACTAAAATTCTGTTTATTGCGGTTCTGATTAAGCTTGCGGTTCTGATTCTTAAAGCTTTTGGGATTCGATTTAAGAACTACAGCTTTCTTAGTGTTGCCTAAAACAGCAAGCAATTCTTCCTTCATATCCTATTTACGAGATTCCTCCTCAAGTCAGAGATCGGTTATTAGACCTTCTAAAGAAAATTCCTTAGTTTTATGTCTAAGATTATTTTTAAAATCCTTTCAACTTGGAGGTAACTTATCAATCAAAACTGCCACTTGAAACTGTTCATCTAAACTCATACCTTCAGAGATGATCAGATGAGCTATTTTCTGAAGCTCATGAGACTGCATCTATATTGATCTATCATCTATCATCTGGTATTTGAGGTAGCGGCTGACGACAAACTTCTTTGCTCTTGCTTCCTCTGTATCATACTTTTTCTACATCGTTTAGATCATCGTTGAGTCCGTTGAGGATGAAGTTTTTGCACAAGTAATCCTGCTCTGTCCAGAGCTGCACCTCTTAGATTTCTCTATCCTGGCTTTTAGTTTATCTATGTCTGCTTCGTCAGGTCTATCTGGCAACTACGGTTTATCTGTTGTTAGCACATCGACCACCTTTCTCATTATTAGAAAGAACTCCATCTCTTGCCTCCAGCGCTTTAAATGGAGGCCCTCGAATCTGAATGGAGCAGCAACCACCATGGGGACCTGGAATAGCATTGCGAGGGCAGTGACATCCAAATCTACAGCAAAAGTCATCGTTGCTGGCGTCGTTTACAATTTGTTGTAAATAGATGAACTTCGGCTGAATCGTGTACTCTGTCACTATCTTTAAGACATTTTGATGCTCTACTCAAGGGTGCAAGCAGCCAAACAAACATCGCCGGCTCTAGTATAAAACAACTTATCTTTGTTTGGTTTTTAGTATCAATCTGTCTGCACAAACAGATTCGACTCAGTTGCACTCGAAAATACTGCTCAATTTTTTATTTTTGAAGAAAACTGGTTTCGTGGAGAAGAGGAATGACTTGAAGAAAAAATGTCGTTCTTCTTTTTTGATTTCGTCTATTAGCTAATTTAATATATGGAATACCAAGTCGAATGTATTACTGAATCGTGAGGTGACATTGGCTCAAAAGTCAGATATGAAGTTTTACCGTTTCAATTAAAATAATGGTCAGAAAACGCTTAATAATCTCGTTTAAAAATATAAGTGTTACACCACAATAAGCCCAAGCCCGAGCTGGGCCCGGGTCGAGTTGGGTCAAGTCGATCGGTCAACGTATGCACGCGTGTGTGGTGTTCATGCATGGTCTCCCTCCTCACAAAAGAGCATCATTGGGTGCCCAAAGGGCCCAATTTAGTTTCTAAGAATTAAGAATATATACTTAATTCATTTCTATAGTCCTACAATGTAGGACTATTCACATAGGAGCATTTACACTTATTCATTTTTTAATAATTCACTTAAAATTTTAAAAACATTTCGAGCAATCCCCCACTTGATTTTTTTTAAAATTATTTTCTTTCGGGCAGCATCTGAAAAACATAAGATTGTGCATAAACAAAGGTGCCTTTCGACTTAAACCATTGCATAGTGGATAAGATTCAGTTTTTACTAGAGTGACACGTAGTCTTGAACTCTATTACTGACATCAAACCACACAATCTTTCTAGAGTGCAATCAAATAAGCCCGTGCATTTATAGCCATGCACATCTATCCTACTTTAGTGAATGCTATAAGAATTTTGCCCAAAATTCCTTAGAAACGACCACATTTCCACATCCACAAAGGTGAGTCTATCAGGAGTACTCCTGAAGGTAGGTACTCCACTATATATAGAGTATAGATCTCATTAAGAGTTTCTATTAACTCATCCTCTAATCACTTCAGGTGTACAAGCTTAAAAATATATAAAAATAGCATGTTCAACTCATATCACTTTACAACTTATTCTTACCCATCGAACCTAGTTCTTGGAATCTCCAGTCATTAGGTCAGGTTACCATTGTGCGTGACTCAATAATCTAACGACAATAGTACCATTCTTTTAGAGGTTCTAAGGACTTTCTCTCTGGCTAGTCCTTCCATCAAAGAATCGGTCAAATTCTCATCACTGCGTATGTGATCCGCTCTAATAGCTCCTAAAGGGAGTAGCTCTCTAACAGTGTTGTGCTCATGACGTATCTATCATCTCTTACCGTTGTAATAACGGTTGTGTACTTTTGTGATAGGCGTGGGACTATCGCAATGGATCGACACAGCTGGTATCGGTTTTTCCCATAAAGGAATCTCAGCTAGCATATTTCTTAAGTAATCTGCTTCTTCACTAGCTATGACTAATGCTATCATCTCAGACTCCATAGTGGACTAAGCCAAAATAGTATGTTTCTTAGATTTTCAAGAAACAACTCTACCAGCAATGCTAAATATATAGCCACTGGTTACTTTCGAGTCTGCATCGGTGTATCCTTCAAGGACAGCTGGAAACCTTTCATAATGTAACCCAAGGTTCATAGTTAGTTTTAGGTATCTCATGACCCTTTCGATAGCATGCCAGTGCTCTATACTAGGTATACTAGTAAAACCTGCGTAATAATCCCACGACATAGGCAATGTCGGGTCTAGTACAATCAGTGGCATACTGAAGGCTGCTAATGATGCTTGCATAATCAGATTGTTTTACACCTTCTCCTGTGTTCTTAAATAGTTTTACGCTAAGGTCATATGGTGTACATGTAGGTTTACAGTCAAAGTAATTGTATTTCTTTAGTATCTTCTCAATGTAATGAGATTGATCAAAAAATTCCCTTTCTAACATTGAGTAATCTTAATTCCAAGGATTACACTCGCTTCACCTAGATCTTTCATATCGAATTTGGCACTTAGAAAAGATTTGACATTGTTTATTCCTTAAATGTTTGACCCAAAAATGAGTGGATCATCTACATACAGACATATAATAGTGCAAATGTCATTCTCAGATTTATAGTAAATACATTTGTAATTTTCATTAACTTTAAAACCAAGTGAGATTATTAAGTTATCAATTTCACATGCCATTGCTTAGGTACTTGTTTTAAACCATATAACGATTTATCTAAATTGCAGACTTTATGTTCTTGACCATGAATTACAAAGCCTTCAGGTTGGTCCATATGAATTTCCTCTTCTAATTCACCATTAAAAAAAGCAATTTTAACATTCATTTGGTGTATTATTAAATTATGAATAGATTCTAGTGAAATTAGCACTCGAATGGATGTAATTCTAGTTATAGGTGAAGAAGTATAAAAAAAGTCTACATTTTTCTTTGTTTAACTCCTTTAGCTACTAAACGAGCTTTATATTTATCAACTGTTCCATTAGGTTTTAAGTACTTTTTAAGTAACCATTTATAGCCTATAAACTTACAACTAAGTGGTAAATCTACTAAGTGCCAAGTCTTATTAGATTGCAAAGAATCCATCTCATCATTCATAGCCTCTTGCCAAAAATCGACATCTAAAGAAGATAAGGCTTCTTGGAGGTTTAAAGGATCCTCCTCTGTAGTAAAAGTGCAAAAATCTAAACCATAATCTTTTGTAATTCTTGTCCTTTTACTTCTTAAAGGTTCGTTTTTAGAAGATTCATTATGTTCTGTTCTAATAGGCATAGTGTTACTTGATGTGCCCCCACCATTCCTCAATTTAAAATGGAAATCTAAATTCATAAAAATTAGCTTCATTAGATTCTATTATATTGTGTGTATTCAGATCATAAAATCTATATGCTTTGCTATCAACAGCATAGCCAATTACACATTCATATGCTCTACTTGCTAATTTTATTCTCTTAGGATCAGGTATATGAACATATGCTAAACATCCCAAGTTCTAAAATAAGACACATTTGGTTATAATTTCCAAAGATTTCAAAATATGAAATTTTGCTTTTTGACTTAGAGATCCTATTTAAAACATAACACACGGTCAATAATATTTCCCCCCACAAATGTGATGATGCACCAGAATTAAGTAAAATAGCAACTACTAATTCAGTTAATGTTATATTTTTTCCTTTCAGCTTCACCATTCATTTCAAGTGAATCTGGTGCAATTCTTTCATGTATAATTCCATGTGAGTTATAAAAGTCAATAAACAAACTTGATTCATATTCAGTTCCACTATCATTACACAATCTTTTTACTTTCTTATTAGATTGATTTTAAATTTCAATTATAAAAGATTTAAACATCTCAAATGCATCATTTTTATTTTTCATAAGGTATACATAAGTAAAATCAAAGCAACCATCAATGAAAGTGATAAAGTAGTGGTGTCCATTTCTAGTTAAAATGCCATCAAGTTCTCATATATCAGAATGAATCAAGTTTACGGGTTCTGATTCTCTAATTACAAATTTATGTAGAGTTTTAGTTATTTTTGCTTGATTACAAAAATCACATTTTTCAAAATCATTTAGTGATGTTTTAGGGTTATACCTATGCTACCCATGTTCTTTATTATTCGTTTATTAACATGACATAGTCTAGTGTGCCAGATATTAAAATCACACAACATATAAGCAGAAACAGACATTTTATTACATTCAACATTCAGTTTAAACATGCCATTAGTTGCATAATCCCTACCCACAAACATACCATTCATAGTGATGGTGTACATATCAGCCCCAATAGTCTGTGCAAACCCATCTTTATTAAGAAGATAACCAAAAACAAGATTCTTTCTCATCTCTGAAGTGTGCATGAAGTCTTTCAAAATGACGGTCTTTCTAGAGGTAAACTTCAGCTCTACGTTTCCAATCCCTGCAACAATAGTGGTGTGAGAGTCTCCCAACAACACTTTCTTGTCCTCGGTTTCTGTGTATGTTTTGAACATAGCTCTGTCATTTCATACATGATGTGTAGCACCAGTATCTACCCACCAACCCTTTGATCCACCAACAAGGTGAATCTCATCAGAAATCATAGCCTTAAGAGGCTCCTAAGTCAGGTTAGCCTGCGGTGCAGAGCTTGGCCTATTCCGACACTTGCGTGCCATATGACCTGGTTTTCCATAGTTGTAACAAAGAAAAACTATCCAAAGTCATTCTTTTGGGGTGGTTTCTGTTGACCTCTACGGTTTCCTTGTGAATTAAAATTCTATTTGTTGCGGAACTGATTAAGCTTGCGGTTCTGATTCTTAAAGCTTTTGGGATTCGGTTTCAGAAATGCAGCTTTATTATTGTTGCTTGAAACAACAAGCACTTATTTCTTCATATCCTGTTTACGAGATTCCTCCTTAATTCAGAGACGGGTTATTAGACTTTCTAATGAAAATTTCTTAGTTTTATGTCTAAGATTATTCTTAAAATCCTTCCAACTTGGAGGTAACTTATCAATCAAAACTGCCACTTGAAACTATTCATCTAAACCCATACCTTCGGAGATGATCTCATGAGCTATTTCTTGAAGCACATGAAACTGAATCTCCACTGACCTGTCATCTAGTAGTTAAGGTAGTGGTGGACGAAAAAATTCTTCGCACCTGCTTCCTCTGTATCGTAATTTTTCTACAACTCTTCCAGATCTCCCTTTTTGTTTTGTCAGAGTTGTAGTAGTCATAGAGATCATCACTAAGTTCGTTGAGGATGAAGTTCTTACATAAGTAATCCTGCTCTATCCAAATCTGCAACCTCTTCGATTTCTCTATCCAGGCTCTTGCTGATCTGTGTCTGCTTCGTCGGGTCTGTCCGGCAGCTACGGTTTATCTATTGTTAGCATAGTGACCACCTTTCTCATTGTCAAAAAGAACTCCATCTTTTGCCTCCAGCACTTGAAATGGAGGCCCTCGAACCTGAAGGGGGCAGCAACCACCATGGGGACCTGGAACAACGATGCGGGGAGCAACGACATCCAAATCTACAGCAAAAGTCATCGTTGTCGGCGTCATCTTCAATTTGTTGTAAACAAATGAACTTCGGCTGAGTCATGTACTCTGTCATTGTCTTGAAGACGTTTCGACGTTCTACTCAGGGGAGATGGCTGCCAAACAAACATCGCCGCCTCTAGGATAAAACATCATCTCTTTGTTTGGTTTTTAGTATCGATCCGTCTACATAAACAGATTCGACTCAGTTGCACTCAAAATTACCGCTCGGCTTTTGATTTTTGAAGAAAAAATGGTTTTGTGGAGAAGAGGTGTGGCTTGCAGAAAAAACGTCGTTCTTCTTTTTTTATTTCGTTTATCAACTAATTTAATAGACGGAATACCAAGTCGAATGTCTTACTGAGTCGTGGGGTGACGTTGGCTCAAAAGTCTGATCTGAATTTTTATCGTTTCAATTAAAATAACGGTCAAAAAACGTTTAATAATTTTGTCCAAAAATATAAGTGCTACACCACAACAAGCCCGAGCCTGACCTGGGTCGGGTTGGTCGGTTGGCGCATGCGCGCATGTATGGTGGTCAAGCATGGTCTTTTTCCTCACAAAAGAGCATCATGGGTGCCCAAAGGGTCCAATTTAGCTTCTAAGAATTAAGTACATATACTTGATTCATTTCTATAGTCCTACAATGTGTGACTATTCACATAGGAGCACTTACACTTATTCATTTTTTAATAATTCACTTAAATTTTAAAAATATTTTCGACAATCCCCCACTTCAATTTATAAAAAAATATTTTTCTATCGAGCGGCTTCTGAAAAACATAAGATTATGCATAAACAAAGGTGTCTTTTGACTTGAACCATTGCACAATGGATAAGATTCATTTTTTTACTAGAGTGACACATAGTCTTGAACTCTATTCCTGACATCAAACCATATACAAACTTTCTATAGTGCAAATGTGATCCACTCTAATAGCTCCTAAGGGAGTAGCTCTCTAACAGTGTTGTGCTCATGACGTATCTGTCATCTCTTACCGTTGTAATAACGGTTGTGTACATTTGCGAAAGACGTAGGACTATCACAATGGATCAACACAGCTGGTATCGATTTTTCCCATAAAGGAATCTCAGCTAGCATTTTTCTTAAGTAATCTGCTTCTTCACTAGCTATGGCTAGTGCTTTCATCTTAGACTCCATAGTGGACTGATCCAAAATAGTATGTTTCTTATATTTTCAAAAAACATCTCTACCAGCAATGCTAAATATATAGCCACTGGTTGCTTTCAAATCATCGGATAAAGTATTCCAGTCTGCATCAGTGTATCCTTCAAGGACAGCTGGAAACTTTACATCATGTAACCCATGGTTCATAGTTCGTTTTAGGTATCTCATGACCCTTTCGACAGCATGCCAGTGCTCTATACTAGGTATACTAGTAAACTTGCGTAATAATCCCACGACATAGGCAATGTTGGGTCTAGTACAATCAACGGCATACCGAAGGCTGCCAATGATGCTTGCATAATCAGACTGTATTACACCTTCTCCAGTGTTCTTAAATAATTTTATGCTAGGGTCATATGGTGTACATGCAGGTTTACAGTCAAAGTAATTGTATTTCTTTAGTATCTTCTCAATGCAATGAGATTGATCAAAAAATTCCCTTTCTGACCTAGTAATTCCATGGATTACACTCGCTTCACCTAGATCTTTCATATCGAATTTGGCACTTATAAAAGATTTGACATTGTTTATACCATGAAAGTTTGACTCAAAAATGAGTAGATCATCTACATATAGGCATATAATAGTGCAAATGTCATTTTTAGATTTATAGTAAATACATTTGTTACTTTAATTAACTTTAAAACCATGTGAGATTATTATGTTATCAAATTTCTCATGCCATTGCTTTGGTGCTTGTTTTAAACCATATAATGATTTATCTAACTTGTAGACTTTATGTACTTGACCATGAATAACAAAGCCTTAAGGTTGGTCCATATAAATTTTCTCTTCTAATTCATCATTAAAAAACAGTTTTAACATCCATTCGGTGTATTATTAAATTATGAATAGATGCTTGTGAAATTAGCACTCGAATGGATGTAATTCTTGTTACAGGTGAAGAAGTGTCAAAAAAATCTACATTTCTCTTTGCTTAAACCCTTTAGCTACTAAACGGGCTTTATATTTATCCACTGTTCCATTAGGTTTTAATTTCTTTTTAAGTAACCATTTACAGCCTATAGACTTACAACCGGGTGCTAAATCTACTATGTGCCAAGTTTTATTGGATTGCAAAGAATCCATCTCATCATTTATAGCCACTTGCCAAAAATCGACATCTAAAGAAGATAAGGCTTCTTGGAGGTTTAAAGGATCCTCCTCTATAGTAAAAGTGCAAAAATCTGAACTGTAATCTTTTGTAATTCTTGCCCTTTTACTTCTTCTAGGTTCGTTTTCAGAAGATTCATTATGTTCTGTTCTAATAGGCATAGTGTTACTTGATGTGCCCCCACTATTCCTCAATTTAAAAGTAAATCTCAATTCTTAAAGATCGGCATCATTAAATTCTATTGTATTGTGTATTTAGATTATAAAATTTATATGCTTTGCTATTAGCAGCATAGCCAATAAACACACATTCGTATGCTTTACTTGCTAATTTTATTCTCTTAGGGTCGGTGTACGAACATATGCTAAACATCCCCAAGTTCTAAAATAAGACACATTTGGTTTATAATTTCTTAAGATTTCAAAAGGTGAAATTTTGCTTTTTGACTTAGGGCTCCTATTTAACATAACACACGGTCAATAAGATTTCCCCTCACCAATGTGATGATGCACCAGAATTAAGTAGAAAAGCAACTACTAATTCAGTTATTGTTCTATTTTTCCTTTCAGCTTTACCATTCATTTCAGGTGAATATGGTGTAGTTCTTTCATGTGTTATTCCAAGTGAGTTGTAAAAGTCAATAAACAAACTTGATTCATATTCAGTTCCTCTATCACCATGCAATCATTTAACTTTCTTATTAGACTAATTTTCAGTTTCAGTTATAAAAGATTTAAACATCTCAAATGCATCACTTTTATTTTTCATAAGGTATACATAAGTAAAATCAGAGCAATCATCAATAAAAGTGTTAAAGTAGTAGTATCCATTTCTAGTCTGAGTGCCGTCAAGCTCACATATATCGAAATGAATCAAGTCTAAGGGTTCTGATTCTCTAATTACATATTTATGTGGGCTTTTATTTATTTTTGCTTGACTACAAAAATCACAAAATCATTTAGTGACATATTAGGGATTATACCTAAGCTACTCATGTTGTTTATTATACGTTTATTAACGTGACATAGTATAGAGTGCTAGATATTAAAATCACACAACATATAAGTAGAAACAAACATTTTATTACATTCAGCATTTAGTTTAAACATGCCATCAGTTGCATAACCCCTACCCACAAACATACCATTCATAGTGATGGTGTACATATCAGCCCCAATAGTCTGTGTAAACCCAGCCTTATTAAGAAGATAACCCGAAACAAGATTCTTTCTCATCTCTGGAGCGGCATCCAAATCCGTAGCAGAAGTCATCATTGTTGGCTTCTTCTTTAATTTGTTGTAAACAGATAAACTTCGGCTGAGTTGTGTACTATGTCACTATCTTGAAGACATTTTGGCATTCTGCTCAGGGGTGTAAGCAGCCAAACAAACGTTGCCGCCTCTAGGATAGAACAACCTCTCTTTATTTGGTTTTTAGTATTGATCCATCTGCACAAACGGATTCGACTCATTTGCACTCCGTAATATTGCTCGGCTATTGATTTTTGAAGAAAAAATGATTTCCTGGGGAACATGAATGACTTTCCAAAAAAATGTCGTTCTTCTTTTTTGATTTCGTTTATCAACTAATTTAATAGATGGAATACCAAGTTGAATGTATTACTGAGTCATGGGGTGACGTTGGCTCAAAAGTCGGATCTAAAATTTTATTGTTTCAATTAAAATAATGGTCAGAAAACGTTTAATAATTTCATTCAAAAATATAAGTGCTGCAACAAGCCCATACCCGCCCAGGCCCAGATCGGTCGGCGCGCACGTGTGGTGGTCCAACATGGTCTCCGACCTTACAAAAAAGCATCATTGGATGCCCAAAGGGTCCAATTTAGCTTCTAAGAATCAAGTATATTTACTTATTTCATTACTATAGTCCTATAATGTGGGACTATTCACATAGGAGCTTTTACATTTATTCATTTTTTAATAATTCACTTAAAATTTTAAAAACATTTCCAACACAAAGATTTTAAAGGTGATGAAATTATCAGCCAAAGGCAATGATGGAGGAGTAGAAAAGGCATATATACACAGTTGGGAAGGCGACTTCATGTTTGGTGGTTTATGTGATATTCCAGCAAGTGGATTTACTAATAAAACTTCTAGTTCACCTTTAGAAAGTAGAAGCCAACCATTTGATTCTAAATAGAGTACTGTATTTGATATATCAACTGGGCATGGCACTATGAATGAACGATGATAAATAGGACTATAGTAGTGAAGGACATCATCCTCGATTTCTCTTTTGTAAAAAATCAATGGACTATGGTCAACTAGAAGTGCATACTCTGGAAAAAATATATAAACATAAGCCCGAAAGAATCATTTTATGTTTTATCATATTTAGTACATCAAGCAGGAGGTTTGACCATGCTATCTCACTATCCACGTCTTTTTTTGTTTCACTATTTACTGATTGCTTTGATATAATTTCATCATGTTTCAGTATCCTGGATATTTATACAAGTTAAGCCATATCCATATAATTAATTAAAGATTATTTTTTTAAAAAAAATCATCAATTATAGGACAATATATACATTCATAATCTAAAAATTTAGGTGGTCATTTATTTAAGTTATTTATGCTTGGTGTTTTTACAGTATTATAAGATTCATAACAACAACAAAAAACTTAGCATTAATAATTTTGGACCCACTAATAAATCATCATTTATAAGAGCAAAAATTACCTTAAATATAATCATTACCTACCTCCTTTTGATACTAAACATAAGCTATGCTCAATATTGTTTTCAGGCACCATACCAAATCGATAGCGAAACTCATAGGTTTTAAATTTAGAACCAAAAATTTTTGCAACTAATTAACTAATAATAGGTTATGGGTTCCAAATAATCAATAAATAAAATACAGTACACAAAGTAATATTCATACGATCAGTAAAAAAACATATATTACTCAAAAATTAAAGGCTTTTAGAATTAAGAATAAAGTTAAATTATAGAGTAAAGAAATATGGAGGCGTACCTTAATTGTTATTGTGAACAGGAAGGTGAAAAGATTTGCGATTATTCTTTAGGTTTTTTGGTACAACTTTGAGAGGAAAAGAAGTCTGTAATATCCTTTATATGTGCAAGATCAAGATATTGCCAAGTCAATATCATTTAAGATGAATATATTTCAGGTATGATTTATATATGGTACTATATAGTTTGGTTAACCAATGTTAACTCTATATAAAAATTTATGTTGATTTTATAAATTTTGAATTGGTGGGATGTAAAGTAAAAGCACAGAATTTGTCAAATATCTAATGTAGAATATATGGTAGATATCTCAGATATTTTTTATTAAATACTTAGTGAAGTTACTTGCCCGATATATATGCATAGATATATCCAATCAGATAATAAATAGACTACAACAGGATTCAAAATTTTGAACTTTTATCTTTAAAGGAATATTATCACTGTATTGTTGAGAGCTCGCTGCCAGGTTCATCGAGGAATTCTTTTCCAGGTTTTCTATTTTTTTGTTCTCTACATATTAGTTATCTGTGTACAGTCTTCAGAAATTTCTGTGCGATTTTTTAGATCTATTTATAGCCTTTCTAATACGCATCAATCTTCAAGTCCTATGACTAATTTATAGGCTATGTTTGTTTGAAAAACTTGAGGTTATGTATAGTTCATATAATTCCTAATAATCCTTCATAATTTTTTCTTTTCATTGTGTTAATTGTTAAATGAATCATATTACTTTAATCAATTTTGGTGAAACTGATTATAGGCATGCTTGTTTATTTATCTAACCAGCATATTATTAAATGCACGTATGATAAATTCAATGGAAAAGGCAAGAAAAATACCTTCGCTTCCACAATTGTTTCCATGGCTCATGTTCTTAACTCCGGAAGATGATAAATACCCCAACGACTCCAAAGAGAAATAAATTAAGGAGAAGAAAGAAGATGAAGTCGATGCTAAATCCTCAGGAAGAATAACTTTTTATAGTATAAGCCATGATGGGTATTACTACATTATAGGTGAATTGTTGGAATAATAAAACATAGGGATTGTCTATCATGTCCACAAGGATGGTTACCGATACATGATCCAAACTCTTTAGATTGTTTCTTATTAAATCCAACGACAATGCATAAGTTTGATTTTCCTTCTTTATACCTGGAATGCTCCTTGGATGAATGTTATGATCAGCTTATGTTGTCTTCATCTCCAATAGAACAAGGATTCATTATTATGCTTCATGAAAAGCTCAATCACTTCTTTATATCCTATCAGATTGGATCATCTTCTTCTTCGTCGTCTACACGGGCAGTTCATGACTACCTCAATCACTTGGGTAAGGAACATAAGATCATGGTCATTGCAGCTTTGGATAACAAACATTTTTATAGATGCACATCAATAGGCAAACTTGTTGTTGTAGCTTCACTACATGTTTCGAGATTGATTTCATTGAAATTGGATTCAGCAAAAGAATACCCGCTTGGCTCCAACGAAAATGGCTTGTCGGAACGTGCAATGAACCGTTCCTTATAAAAAGGTACCAGACAATGTGGTCGGAGAAGGTGGTTGATGTAAAAGTATTTAGCTTGGATAAAGCAAATGATACATGGATTAGAGTCAAAAGCATAGGCGATCATTGACTTTTCGTATTAGGTAGTAGAATTGTCGGATCATGTTTAAAGAAAGAAGCTGGACTGAAAGGAGATTGCATTTACTTTTTAGAAGATGATGGTATTAGTATGAATGTTTTCGACATTAAAAATACAATGCTTCGATTGAAACACCTCTGCTCTCATTCTTCCATGTCAACCCTTTTGATATTTCCTCCAATTTGATTAAGTTTAGCTATAGAAAAATGAGAGACAAAGACAATTATTTGCATATTTGCTTACTGGTGTTTTTAATGTTTTTAGTTATGTATCAACTCTGATCATCAAAATATGATTTTGGCCTTTGTTTCTCTAATATGTAGTATCAAATATATGTAGGAATACACAATTTTTTATGCCATATTCATGAATGTCCTGTAACCAATTATTGCAATAATTATATGAATGTTCGATGTAAGTTAATATTACAATCCTTCATTTGCTGCATAGTTTCATCTGTGTATATTTTCCTCTTAGAATGTACAAGTAACTCTAAAATGATTGTATTCTTCCTTTATGTTGGAAGTAATGTGTTATGAATGCATCATTAGTAGATTATGAATTGTACTACTAGTACAATCGGTAAAATTCACAATATTTCATTATCTTACTAATAAGTCATTATAGGGAGAGGGAAAAACCTATTAGAAATAAATTAAAAAGAAGAACACTAAAGCGTGAAAACATAAGTGGTACAATTGTAATGTTAGAACCAAGCTTCAAAATTTTATTTCCCATTTCTGTTTCCGTTATTGAAATTTTTTAAAGTTTTGGTTCCGTTTTAATTTCGGTTTGCAAATTCCGATACTTTAACTGTAAATATGTCAATAAATATGCAATAATAATGATTGTCGTGTCCTTAAATTTATTAATATTTACACCAGCACTACAAGAGAAAGGGCAATTTCCGACGGCGGCGGCAATCGGCGGTCGTCACTAGCCGTCGGAAATGCCATTGAAATACGGACCATGCCTTCCGTTCGATTCCGACGGCTTCGACGACTTTATAGCGATGGCTGTTTCGACGACAATTCCAACCGTGGTTCCGACGGCGAGGACGTCTACGTGGCGTGGAAATTTTCCACTAAGCCTTCGCTAGCCGTTGCTATTTTCAACCAGATAGCCGTCGGAAGCCGTCAATGGCTGTGACACCCCACCTTTATACTCACACTAGCCAAGGACACTACGGGGTAATGCCGTCGACTAGCACGAAGAATAAGGCTGTTGAGGAGCGACCATCTGTGTAATTGCTTTATGCGAGTACCGATATGTCAGATAATATAACTTACATTTCATTTCAAGAGGAAATCCGACATATCAAATACAAGCTCAAAGCTACCACACAGTGGCTATGTGGACTTCAAAAACAAATATATAAATAAACATAACAAAAATCAGTCATAGATATTCATATCACAAAGGCGGAAACAGATATGAATATAACACATAAAAGTGTACATCAAAATAGTGGTCAAACTAGATCCACTACATCACAAAAGAATAGATACAAGTGCTAGAGAAAAGAATAAGTATACATCAAGGAGTCTCTATCTCGAATGTATAACAACAAAAACTACTAAGCTAAAGTAGTTACCAAAAGTCAGGTGACGAACCCTGATAAGAAGTCAAGTAGAAGCACCTGAAATACCTCGGTCTGACCTGAGTATTATTTAAGAAGAAAATAATAAGCGGATCAGTCTAGCTATAAATATCATATAAAATGAGATAGGATAAGAGATATGGCAAAAACGTATGATAATAATAATGCCATACTACGACAAGTATACATCAAATAACAACAAAAATCATACAATATCCCAAACCATCTCAACCATCCAAAAAGAATCGCATTCTTTAAATTATTCACCAAAAACACAAATAATTGATAGAGCTCATCTGTGCATATCATCTAAATTGGTGAAACACAAATTCTAGAAATCATCAACTAGAAATCCAGAAATCACAAAGGGAGGGGGAGGCCTATCCCAAACGGGAGCATGAAAACTCACCAATACGTGCATCACAAACGGGTCGCTAACCCATGGTCGCTAACCATAGAGCCGGTGCAATGACGTAGTACAACGGTACGCCCGAGGAACCTGAAACTCAAATAAGTCGGAACAACGACGTAGTACAACGGTACGCCCGATGAAACGAACTCCATAAAACCCATAGGTCGCTAGCCTATAAAAATGAGACGAAGCTCAATAGAACGGGGTACAGTCCCCCATGCGGACAAAGTGACATCGTATATCGCTAGTCTAAACCACAAAATGATCCTCATCGATCATCAAGAGGTGTCGATTACACTAAGTTAGTAAATAAACGAGTTTAGCTTCATGTCCCATAACCACTGGCTTAACTTAAATATTTACGAACAAATTGTAGATTTCCACTCGAAAATTGTCACAAGATTTTCAATCGAACAATCCAAAAATTAACCGATGAAGTAAACGCAAGCGTTTCATACCACTTGTTTTGCTAAGCTGTTTAGTTAGATTTCTCATACGAATGAGATAAAGGTTTATATATACTAATAGATTGGAAAACGGTTTTATAAACGAGATTTGTATTAAAAATAGAGTTGGAATCATCTTTGTGAAAGAGTTTGAATATTTACTACTAGTATAGCAACCTTTGTATTTTAAAGTGACAAATCACAAAATTGATTGTAAAAACAATCAATCACCAAAGATTCACATTCGAAGACGTGAATCAAAACCATAGAAATCGATATCAAATCCATCAAATGGATATTCCCAAAAATCCAAAGAATGAAGTCATTAAAGTCGATAAATGATAACAACAAATCGGATCATCAAGGATCGATTAAAAATCGAAAACCCACACAAAACTGCCTAAAATAGGCAAAAAAATGCACATTTCCCAAATTCAGTCGACTAGACTGTAGGGTCAGTCGACTGATACATGCCTGGAAACTCTCGGTTTCCAGGTCAGTCGACTGACTATACCGTTCAGTCGACTGATACAGGGACAGGAACTTTCTATTCCCAGTTTCAGTCGACTGAACTGTATAGTCAGTCGACTGAACCTGATACCCAGAAACATTCTGTTTCCAGGTTCAGTCGACTGACTATACCGTTCAGTCGACTGAACTGCAATTTGCAGTAAAATCAATCTTGCCCCACGAAGGGAAAAAATCCTACCGGAATTGATCGGACGAGCAACAGAGACTAGGGATTCATGCCAAGCGACAACCCAGCCTTATATGCTCTTCGATACACCCCAACAACATGTTCAATCATCAAAAATAGGATTTTTAAAGATTTGACTTCAAAACACTAAAAATTGGAATATTCATCAAACCAATTCAATTCAAAGGCAAATGGACAAGGAATAGATGTTAGGAATTACTACCTAACAACTACCAAAGATATAGACATAGATTTGAGTTCAAAAACTCACCTTTAACTCAAAAACTCAAGTAAGAAGCTCTAAAACAAGCTAAGATCAATTCCTCTTCAACAACAACTCAAGAAGCTTCAATATAAGCTCATAAGAAGAATATTTCCTAAGTTAGGGTTTAGGAATTTCTGAAATTTGAAGAGGGATTGAGATGGAGAAGATGAAGATGATGCTTACCTAAGCTTCTCCTTGATTTCTAGCTTGAAGTTGATCCTTCCTAAGAGAATTAGGGCTTTGGAATTTCTAATTCCTTTTCTCTACCCCCATTTTTACTTTAGCTTGAGAGTATTAGGAAATGAGGAGTGGAATGAATGAAGAGGAGTGGAGTTAGGTTATTTGTTAGGTTGGTGGGCTGAAACCCAAACCCAAAGCCTTAAATGAAAATATGAAAATTTTACTCAACTCCAAACATATTGATGTTTATACTCAAAAAAGTTGTAAATGCCATTTTGGACTCAATGGAAGTGGTCTCGAGTCCTAATTCGACTGTTTGCAAAAAGTGACATTTCGGACTTTAATCCGGCTAACGATGCTATATTTAAATAAAACATTTAAATATACAATCGTAAAATATGCGGGTTGTTACAGACTCCCCTCCTTAAAGAAATTGTGTCCTCGCAATACTTAAGAAAAAGAAATAAAAAGTACCAACCATACGAAGACATAACAACACAAAAGAAGAAATTTTGAAATGAGAAGTTCACCGTAAGGAGCACGAAAGAGTAAGTCCGGATGTGTTCGCTCGATGAATTCTCTGGATTCCCAAGAGCAATCCTTAGGATTTGAGGCCATTGAACTTTCACTAGAGGAACATCTTTATTTCGAAGGCGTTTAACTTCGAAGTAAAGATACAAATAGGATGTTGCTCATAAGTCAAATTAGGTGAAACTTCAATTTCTTCAATAACACCGGACTCAAGAATAGAATCGAAATCCCTAAGGCATTTCCGTAGTTGAGAGACGTGGAAAACGTCATGAATAGCAGAAAATTGAGCCGGTAATAAAAGGCGATAAGCCGCGGAACCAATACGTTCGGTGATGGGAAATGGACCAATATATCGAGGTGTTAACTTTCCCGATCGACTGAAACGCACAACACCCTTCATAGGTGAAACACGAATAAAATCTGGACCTAAAACCAGCTTCTCAGCGGCTTCAAGCCAACACGAAAGAGATCGGTACGGCTTTCCGTAGAGTGCCTCGAAAGATGCCATACTAATACTAGATTGGAAGCTATTATTATAGGAAAACTCAACAAGAGAAATATGATCTTCCCAACTTCCACCAAAATCAAGAACACATGCACGAAGGAAATCTTCAAGAGTTTGATTCACACGCTCTATTTGTCCATCGGATTGAGGACGATAAGCGGTGATAAAAGAGAAGGATGAGCCTCAAGACTACACAAAATAAGAGATGAATATGAATTGGATTCACAATCTCGAATCTCACAAGTGGATAAAGTCTCGAGATCATTCCATTCGGATATCACCATAGAAACAACCGCTTGTTGCTTACGACTAAGGACATCGGCAACACGATTTCCCTTTCCGGGAAGATAGAGAATATCAAGATCATAAGATGAAAGGAACTCGAGCCAACGTTGTTGATGCAAATTAAGTTCCTTTTGAGAAAATAAATACTTCAAAGATTTATGATCGGTGTAGAGAACAAACTTCTCTCCCAAAAGATAATGACGCCAAATTTTAAGAGCGAAAACAATAGCCGCGAGCACTAGATCATGAGTGGCATATCTAGTCTCGGTAGGCTTTAATTTCCTAGAAGCATAAGCGATGACACGTTCCCCTTTGCATGAGAATGACACCCAAACCAATACGACTAGTATTGGTATAAACAATAAAGTCTTGATTCCCCTCGGGAATCACAAGAATAGGAGCATCGGAAAGGAGTTCTTTTAAATGATCCTCTTTCCCGAAAAGCTAAGACATTCAAAATTATAATTAACTTTATATAATCATCTTTTTAGAAAAATTTACTTTTTTACAATTCAATTTATTGTGTCTGACTGTCTCATCATAGCGTTTAGGAGATTCCTATCGATAACGTTGATCAAGCGCATCGACCAGAATTCTTAAAGCACTCAATGGGAAAAACAACACTAAATCATCTTCTATATGATAAACAGGTCTCTTAAAAATTTCACGAATATTCTTTGCTCATTTTAAGAACAAAATCCAATTATACTTATTAATATCTTATTAAAAAGATTTGAAAATTTTAAATTATTGTTTTCATCCATAATCAATGAATACAAGGATGGTCTCATCGAGATATTCGTAGAATACTCGATTCATAAGATGGATGAAAAAGGCTGAAGGGTTCGTCAAACCGAATGACATAACGAACCACTCAATAGATTGCTTAGGTGATAATCCTACGACAAGCTCAAATATACCGGGAAATTCACAAACCATTTTAATGAGGGAAATAACATCTTCCTCATCATGTGGGTTTAAAGAATAAAATGATGCCACCGAATTGGAAATCGAAATCATTAAGAAAAATTAGAAATCTGCTTAACAGATCGAGAATGTCGAAGATGGATAGTCCTCTCAGGACATAGGATACGGGCTTCATAATGATTAAGCCAATCCTTTCCCAAAAATCAATTCCGAAGCCTAAGTAACGCATAACATGCAAATAGGCTCGGAAAGAATAATCACATAAAATAATCTCGACATCTTTACAATGCAAACTGAGTGTTGCGGATCCACCAACCGGATTCGCAATTTTTAGTGAAGTCATCAAGCCCATAATATTTAAAGAAAAATAATCAACAAGTTCTTTTGATATAAAATAATGAGATGAACCCGTGTCAAAAAGAACTCGAATAGGATAATCACAAAACAAATTAATGCCATCAAGGATAGAAGGAGAATTACCTTGACCAAGAGAAGTATCACTAGGGGCTTGCTCAACATTCAGCTCTCCCTCTCTCGTACTTTGGAGTATGGGACATGTAAATATAAGATGGCCCGAACTTTTGCAATAACGACAAAAAAAGGGTTTCGGACACTCATTTGCATAGTGGTCCGTAGAACCACAATTGTAGCATCGTCCACGATTAGAGGTAGGAGTCTTTGCTACCGAAGTTTCTTGCTTCCCTTTCTTGTTGGGATTGGGGCCTTTGAACTTAATAGGCCTCTTCATGTTATTGTTGAAGTTCTATTTGGCACTCACAACTTCAACATCACTTTCTTTATCGGCCTCTTCAAGTTGAAGAGCGATATCTATAAGCTGATCGAAAGAAACTTCTAATTTCAGAAGTAAAGGCTTTTTGAGGTTCTTATTCAACCCATAGACAAACCTCTGATTTTTCTTCAATGGGGTATTAATATACTCGACCCAATATTTAGAGAGAGATTCAAAAGATGCGACATAATCTGCCACAGAAGATTCACCTTGAACAAGTTCAATAAAGCGTTGGGCTAAAGTTACTTTTTCAGCCTCCGGCACAAACTTCAATTCGAATCTTTCCCGGAATTGCTCCCAAGTAAGATCCGCTTCAATAATTTCAAAAATCAAAAGCTCATACCAATCTAATGCTCTCTCCTGGAGCATGCTAGAAGCCACTTGGACTCGATGTAGATCAATAAGATTCATGCGGGAAAAGATGCGATCATATGTTCTAAGCCAAGCTTGGACTTCTATAACGCTTTCGGAACCCTTGAAAGGCCTTCCTCCCAAATTGGTGTAATCACCGCACAAGCGTGCAAATCCAGATTTAGGATGAGTAGGCTCTGGAATGGGTCTGATAGCTTGAGCATTTTTCACAAGATTTAAGAGTTGTTGAGAAGACATAAATACTCCATCCTGAGGAGTAGCACTGGATTGACCGGCCCTGGGACGGCCAGGTCTAACCATTTTTCTTCTTTAAGAAAGAAAGAAAGAGGAAAAATGTTATTATCAGAATGAATATCAAACAAAATTGATTGATAAAACAAGGCATCATAAAAAGAAATAGGATAGAACGGTACGAAGACTCGAATTAAATCCAATAGCACGATTCCTAAGAAAGACTTAGGACAATGATCCTTGCTAGATTATTCTACATTGTTCCGAAGTTTGGCTCTGATACAAAGCTGTGACACCCCACCTCTATACTCACACTAGCCAAGGACACTACGGGGTAATGCCGTCGACTAGCACGAAGAATAAGGCTGTTGAGGAGCGACCATCTGTGTAATTGCTTTATGCAAGTACCGATATGTCAGATAATATAACTTACATTTCATTTCAAGAGGAAATACAACATATCAAATACAAACTCAAAGCTACCACACAGTGGCTATGTGGACTTCGGAAACAAATATAGAAATAAACATAACACAAATCAGTCACAGATATTCATATCACAAAGGCGGAAACAGATATGAATATAACACATAAAATTTTACATCAAAATAGTGGTCAAACTAGATCCACTACATCACAAAAGAATAGATACAAGTGCTAGAGAAAAGAATAAGTATACATCAAGGAGTCTCTATCTCGAATGTATAACAACAAAAACTACTAAGCTAAAGTAGTTAGCCAAAAGTCAGGTGACGAACCCTGATAAGAAGTCAAGCAGAAGCACCTGAAATACCTCGGCCCGACCCGAGTATTATTTAAGAAGAAAATAATAAACGGATTAGTCTAGCTATAAATATCTTAAAAAATGAGATAGGATAAGAGATATGGCAAAAAAGTATGATAACAATAATGACATACTGCGACAAGTATACATCAAATAACAACAAAATCATACAATATCCCAAACCATCTCAAACATCCAAAAATAATCACATTCTTTAAATTATTCACCAAAAACACAAATAATTGATAGAGCTCATCTGTGCCTATCATCTAAATTGGTGAAACACAAATTCTAGAAATCATCAACTAGAAATCCAGAAATCACAAAGGGAGGGGGGAGGCCTATCCCAAACGGGAGCATGAAAACTCACCAACACGTGCATCACAAACGGGTCGCTAACCCATGGTCTCTAACCATAGAGCCGGTGCAATGACGTAGTACAACGGTACACCCGAGGAACCTGAAACTCAAATAAGTCTGAACAACAACGTAGTACAACGGTACGCCCGATGAAACGAACTCCATAAAACCCATAGGTCGCTAGCCTATAAAAATGAAACGAAGCTCAACAGAACGGGGTACAGTCCCCCACGTGGACAAAGTGACATCGTATATCGCTAGTCTAAACCACAAAATGATCCTCATTGATCATCAAGAAGTGTCGATTACACTAAGTTAGTAAATAAATGAGTTTAGCTTCATGTCCCATAACCACTGGCTTAACTTAAATATTTACGAACAAATTGTAGATTTCCACTCGAAAATTGTCACAAGATTTTCAATCGAACAAGTCCAAAAATTAAACGACGAAGTAAATGCAAGCGTTTCATACCACTTGTTTTGCTAAGCCGTTTAGTTAGATTTCTCATATGAATGAGGTAAAGGTTTATATATACTAATAGATTGGAAAACGGTTTTATAAACGAGATTTGTATTAAAAAAAGAGTTGGAATCATCTTTGTGAAAGAGTTTGAATATTTACTACTAGTATAGCAACCTTTGTATTTTAAAGTGACAAATCACAAAAATGATTGTAAAAACAATCAATCACCAAAGATTCACATCTGAAGACATGAATCAAAACCATAGAAATCGATATCAAATCCATCAAATGGATATTCCCAAAAATCCAAAGAAAGAAGTCATCAAAGTTGATAAATGATAACAACAAATCGGATCATCAAGGATCGATTAAAAATCGAAAACCCACACAAAACTGCCTAAAATAGGCAAAAAAATGCACATTTCCCAAATTCAGTCGACTAGACTGTAGGGTCAGTCGACTGATACATGCCTGGAAACTCTCGGTTTCCAGGTCAGTCGACTGACTATACCGTTCAGTCGACTGATACAGGGACAAGAACTTTCTGTTCCCAGTTTTAGTCGACTGAACTGTATAGTCAGTCGACTGAACCTGATACCTAGAAACATTCTATTTCCAAGTTCAGTCAACTGACTATACCGTTTAGTCGACTGAACTGCAATTTGCAGTAAAATCAATCTAGCCCCACGAAGGGCAAAAATCCTACCGGAAGTGATCGGACAAGCAACGGAGACTAGGGATTCATGCCAAGCGACAAACCAGCCTTATATGCTCTTCGATACACCCCAACAACATGTTCAATCATCAAAAATAGGATTTTTAAAGATTTGACTTCAAAACACCAAAAATTGGAATATTCATCAAACCAATTCAATTCAAAGGCAAATGGACAAGGAATAGATGTTAGGAATTACTACCTAACAACTATCAAAGATATAGACATAGATGTGAGTTCAAAAACTCACCTTTAACTCAAAAACTCAAGTGAGAAGCTCTAAAACAAGCTAAGATCAATTCCTCTTCAACAACAACTCAAGAAGCTTCAATCTAAGCTCATAAGAAGAATATTTCCTAAGTTAGGGTTTAGGAATTTCTGAAATTTATAGAAGTATTGAGATGGAGAAGATGAAGAGGATGCTTACCTAAGCTTCTCCTTGATTTCTAGCTTGAAGTTGATCCTTCCTAAGAGAATTAGGGCTTTGGAATTTCTAAGTCCTTTTCTCTACCCCCATTTTTACTTTAGCTTGAGAGTATTAGGAAATGAGGAGTGGAATGAATGAAGAGGAGTGGAGTTGGGTTATTTGTTAGGTTGGTGGGCTGAAACCCAAACCCCAAGCCCTAAATGAAAATATCAAAATTTTACTCAACTCCAAACATATCGATGTTTATACTCAAAAAAGTTGTAAACGCCATTTTGGACTCAATGGAAGTGGTCTCGAATCCTAATTCAACTGTTTGCAAAAAGTGACATTTCGGACTTTAATTTGACTAACGATGCTATATTTAAATAAAACATTTAAATATACAATCGTAAAATATGCGGGTTATTACAATGGTCATCGCAAAAATGCCCAATGGGCCATCAGGAGTATGCTCTATCATCCTCGTGCCAGGCATATGACATTGATCCCTCGTCGTTTGTTTGCCTAATGGCTTGATTATGCTCAAACACATCCATATACGAGATGGGACCCCCACGTGCTCTTTCCTGCAATAATTGGTTTATATTATTGTTGTTCATACAAATTTATACTAAAAATGTAATAACTGTTCGTAATTGCAATTAATTAATTTACCAGATCCTCATGATGGTGCTGGAATGATTTTGAGCCATTACGGCGTGTGATAAGATTTTATTGCCTGTTCACAGAGTTCTTGTCCAACTCCGTCTGCAAATTAAAAATTAAGATTATATTTTACAGGTATAAATTATATTTTTTATACTGAATAAATTAAGGTGATATCTGATAGACTTACCTTAAGTTCGTCGTTATTCCACCATGTGACCCAAGCATCCCAGACGTCGGCGCCCATCCATTGTGGCTTCTTCCCAATTTCTTATGTTAGACAACGTATCCCTATAATTATTTGCCACTTTTGAGTTCCAGTGGCGCTGGAAAAGAGACACGTCCTCCTCTTGTAAGTCTACCACCCCTGTATATATGTTGAAAAAATATAAGTTATACGTTTATACTTAGTCAGCAAATTGTAAAGTGATTATATATAATGGTATATAATTTTACACTTACCAAGAAGTCCTACCATATGCTCTCCCGTACATGGTTTGGGATCTTGCTCCACTTTGGCCAGCATGTAGACATGCGACTCATATACGCCTGCTTCAAAATGCTGAGCTTAATGTTAGAAGACTCAAGCTCAAAACCCCTGCATTAAATATGATATAGGCAAATCATGACTAATATAGCATACAAAATATTTACAATGCTGAAGTAAATTTAATACTTATAAGCCATCAGCTTTCGGTAGCAATCTAACTACTGTACGCGGCGCCTTCTACGAAGAGCCGCTGCCATCACCACCGCTGCGACCTGTCCCTCTATGAGACCCAAAGGGTGAACCAGCCTGTGAAGAACTCCACCGCCTAAAGAAGGACATCTATAATACCTGTCACATACATATTATTTTATTATGGCAGAACATATCATTCTATTATGAGTAAACATATCAAGATTTAACATCAATAATCGCATGTAACATACAAAAAATTGTAACATCAATACTCTCATAAATTACCTTTTTTTCAACATGTATACTATTAAATTTGTCCTCGTTGTATTTTGATTCAGACTCTGTCTCGTACTCTGTATTATTTTCCTCTATGGTCTCAAATGCTTCTACTAATACATTTGATTCATCATTTAGAGGTCCTAAATCGGTTTGATCATATGTTATTGCAAATTCACCATTTTCCTCGATATCTGCTTGGTACGCTTGTTTGTCCGGAATATTCTTTCCATCAAACGTACATCTTGCCTTCATTTTAAAAACTGCCGACCAATCTACTTTATCCCTTTTTAGAGATGGATAAGGAGCATAATAAACTTATAGGGCTTATTTTGCTAGTATAAACGGATCGTACTTATGATAATGTGATGTATACTTTATTTCAATAATATTATATTTTCGGTGCACGTTGATTCCAGAACGTGGAATATTACTAAACCAGTTGCATCTAAACAAATAAACTTCTTCTGCAGGTCTGATGAAATATGTTAATTGCAAAACCTAAGTTAACGCACCGTAAAAATCATTTATGTGATCATTTGGATCATCACTACCTTTAACATATACACCGGTATTGTTAGTTAATTTTTCAGCCTCGTATTCTTTGGTGTTGAATTTGTATCCATTAACAAAGAATATTGGATATGTCTTGACTTTTCTTTTTGGTCCCATCGTAAGATGTTTCAACCCTTCATCAACCACACAATTTACCGAATCATATACATGGTTCCAAAACCAAGTAGCAAAGTTTTTGCTGTTATCCCCGCTTGGATGTTGTGATTTGTAAATACTGCATATACAGATAATATATTGCATTATAATTAATACACACATGTATTGTTCAATTAAAAAATTTTAGATGTGTTATTCATTAGTACCTAACAAATGGTACAACTTCTGCACAGTTAAGAAGAACATATGTATTGGCTACATGGTAAGCTTTGTCGTCTAACCATACTTCCACACATTTTCTAGTAGGGCGTCCCTACCGTCTAAAAATAGATAGCATCGATTCAAAAGAATCTTGTTCAATGCTCTCATCATTTCATGTAGCACTTTCAAAAGATAAGTACACATCGATCCATTCTCTAGCTGCCTGAACCAGAGCGCTGCCAAATCCATCAAGTATAAAGGAAAGCATCTTGCCATCACCTCCTCATATGCCCCCAGCACTTCAATATGCCTGATGTATATGGTTACGTGCATAGTCGGGTCCGACTTCCCATCATAGGCCTCCAGCATTGGTACTTTGAATTCTGAAGGATTCCTTGCGATTTTGATATTCGGAGTGAACAGAATCCGACTAACTTACTCCAAACCTCTGCTCGATAGCCCTCTACTCATAATCCTTCTTATTAATTAATCCAGCCATTCGCTCGTCTCCATCCTGGGGTGGCCCCCTATTTGCATTTCCACTCTACCCCCTTGTCCTGGAGGGTATTCTGGGTAGTACTCCTCATGTTGCTCATTCACGTTTGCGTTGGCCCCAGCCTGTTGAGCTTCATTCATGGGCCTTCCAATATCCGATCCCGAGGCACTGCCTCCAGGCATTTGCTAATTCCCTTCACATTCTCCATTCCAGTTCTGGATCTGACCTTCAAAGATTTCTGCAGCTCCGACTCCTTGTTCCACATTGCCAGCAGCTGTGGTTAGTCCATTTCCTAGGTTCTGTGTCCTAGCTGTTCCCATTTGCCTAAAGAGATTCTGCATCATATCTTCCTGCCTTTTCAGCAATTGTTCCCGCATGGAATCCATCATAGTCTGCATCTCATCCCTTGTAATGTAGACAAATGTCTCATCTTCTCCAGCTCTGGAGGAAGCCTCTTGACTTCCATCCTGATGGCCCCTCTCTGTCATCTGTCTCCTTGCGGATTGCCTAACCATAGCTTCTAGAATCCGAGTTCCTAAGCTTTCGAATCCAAAATCCAAGCGTCCAAATCCCCGAGTGTTAGCTTTCTCAGTGAAAGCACCAAAATGTTTGCACCAAAATTGGTCACAAACACCTAATTGCAAGTGAAAGCACTAATATTCAGTCACAGAACACGGATAGAATATATGAAGAGGATATAAATATGAAGAACAATCAAAATTGTAAAGAAAGCAGTAAAAAAGATGAGATTTATAGTGGTTCGGCTAACTCCGGCCTACGTCCACTCTAGAAATTTCCTTTTTATTTATACTGAATCCAATTAAAGTTACAATCGAAGATTTTGTAACTAAAATGGCAGAGTAGCTATTTGTAGAAGAAGATGAAGAAGAGCAGAATGAGAATCCCTTTTCTAAAGCCCCGCTTGCTGTATTTATAGGAAAAATCCCGGTTATCGGGCTTCCTCAATTACATGGGCCCACCAAAACCATAGTCGAGCCCATATCCTTCATCATTGCCGACCTCAAGTTGATAATACGCCAACTTGAAGTTGCCTCGTTGATGACCCAAAGCAAACACACAGGTGACCCGAAGTAAATACGTAGCCGACCCGAAGCGGCTCATTCTTTAGCCTATGCCGATCCATCCCAACTTTTCCTTATTGCTGACCCGAATTTTGTATGAAGCCAACACGAAGAATTATCATAGCCGACCCGAAGTAAACTAACAATGCCGATCCCATGTAACCTCTAATGTCGACCCCTTGTGAATGCCGATCCAAGGTTGTATGCCGACCCGGAGCTACATGAGTGATGACCTGAAGTCCTCCTCAATGCCGACCCAATCCATTTTCCCCAATGCCGACCCGGTGCTTCCAGTATGTGTGACGACTAGAGTTTTGCCCGCTCGAAAATCAACATCCGTACTTCACATTGTACTAGAATGCCGCAGATTCGATCGTTCAAATCCGATTCGCCGGAGCTATAACACAATTAAGTAAATAACACAGCGGAAGAAAAGAATAATACATTGATATATAATATTTGATACAACAGAGTGATACAATGAATATCAATATACATCAGAGATGATACAACAAATATAGCAGCGGAAAAGAAAAGATAACAACAGCAGCAGAACAATATCAATAGAAGTGATAACTCCAAAATGATCTTCAGACAAGAATGAATCCACAACTCCAAGATAAGCAACTCCGATGAATGAACTAGCTCCAGATAATCTACTAAACCTGAATATCTGAAAAGAAACCCAACTCTAGACTGCTCGTGTGGAAAATTATGAGCACCCAGAGTTTAGGAAGGGAACAATAAACTCCGGATCAGTCATGGGACTGGTGTGAGCAACAAAAACAGTTTATCTTTAAACAACAACAAAAGAATTTTAAACATTGAAATCCGCAATGCTTTTTAGAAAATGAAACTACCATAAGACCTCCCGCCACACACACAATGCAAACGCAGAATTGGAGGAGATTTCTTCTTATGATAGTCAAAGATGCTTACTACGTAAAATCATTGGATATTATTATTAGTGCATAGTGGAAAACAATTTCGAAAGTAGAATATAAATCTTAGCCAGCATAGACATTTCGAACTATGCCTACTATAGCTACCATCCAAACAGTGGGGCGCCACCATAAGTGAATGGCAGGTTCTACAACTAAAACCGTACAAGTTCCGTATTGGAGAAATGGATTTTCCAACAAATGGTCAGGCTAAGGAACTTCCTTCCGACGCATGGGAACGCCTCTGGCGGGACGCCCCGAGAGACAAACTGCTCTCTGCCAAACAAGGCCGGGTTACCCCTGTAACAGGTAACTCACGAATATGCCACCTCCCGGTCCTTTGGGACCTTTATCCGAGCTCGGTATCCAACATCACACATCATAAAGAAAGTGTATCCACATGAGTAAGTATCTGGGCTCCATACCATGATACCACCCTTTTCCAGAAGGAAATGACATACCCTAAAGGGCGCGACCCTCATAACCTTGCCGCAACGATCCTGTTTCGACCATTTCCGGGTTGTGAGGCCCTGACGAAGTCTCGTCCACAAAGCTACGCTTTTTCAAAAAGCCACGCTTTGGGTCAACAGATGATCAACCTATGATCACAAAGATATAAGATCAAACAAATGATCATATCGCAAATGATCAAACACTGATCATTTCACAGCAGCACTCAGCATGCCACATTACCAAATTGGGATATATCGCTGATAAATTTCAACTACATAACCTCTGAGCTCGTACGTCTCAGAGAAGGGTGTTAAGCTAAGAGAATAAATTCTCCGCCACCAACAGAAATGTATTTGAAAGAAATCTGCTTTATATCTCAAAGTGTAATGTCAGACATACAATCCATACAAGTCTGTTCCGGGATCGAACAGAACCGAAGGCACTTCTCACGAAGCCCTTGCAAATCCGGATAATTTCCAATCACGTCCGGACTTCCCGTCACTAAGGATGATAAAACCTCTATATCAGGGATCAGCCGATGCAGAGTAACTCGACGGTAATCCTTCCGTTTTCAAAAATATCCGGTCTTCAACACCGGTCTTCAAATGCTATCCATATACGACGTATCACATATTCGGAATGGGTTATACGACACAAAGGTCCTCTCCCGGCTAAACCGAATAGTGAGCGTAATATTTAAAAACATATGGATATGGGATTTCAATTAAGTCACAACTTAAAACCCAAAATCTTTCTTTAAATGGTTTCAATCGATTACCATTTTAAATCTTTAAACAAAAAGATTCAACTTTTACGGTTCAAACAGTTTCCACACTTTAATCTTTTAAACAAAAGATTCATTCACAGATTTTCCAAATTAATTTCCATTTCAATTTGATTAACTCGTTAAACCTTTAAATCAAGATTTAACTTATAGCTTTCAAAACAATCCCATTTCAAATGATTTAAACCAATCATTATTTTAAATCTGTTAAAGATAACAGATTCAATCCATAGCTTTTCAAAACAATTCATTCATAACTTGGAAAACCATTTTCACTTCAATATTGAAATTCCTTTAATTAAACCGGAATTTCATTTCTTATCTGAAAGCTTTTATTCTTTTAAAACAACAGTTTCATTTCAGAAAATCTGATTCATTCATACGAGTTAAAGTCTTTGGGTTAAATCCAAATTCTCAAAATTATACCTTTAAATGGTTTAAATTCAGATAAACACATTTATATCATCTTTAATCCCTAGTTTCAAATCATAGGATTTAATTCCAAACTTGAATTCAAATTTAAATCAAATTATTTAAATTTTCAAAACTCGATTAAGTTATTCAAAATAACTTTTATCTTTGAAATTCTATTTCAAAAGCTTCACTTTAAACCCCAGATTTTAAATTTCAAAACCAATTGAAATTAAAATTTAAATTTCAAAAACATCAAATTTACATTATCTGTGACTTAACCGATTTCCACGTGAAATCCATATTTGTGTGTGTAAAAGTGTAGTCTAGGGGTTTAACACAATAGTGCAACACGATGAATCACCACAGATCAGAATACAGAAATATAGTTGATAAGCGATACAAATTATAACGCTTATCGTACAGATCACAGATATATATCACAGGTAAGTAAACTACAGATCATAACATAAATCAGGATGTATCACAAAGCATCATATATCAGGGATATCAAACAATCAAGTCATCCAATAGAATCCAGATATCCATAAGTAAGATCAGTTAATTTTCTGATTAATTCAAATCAGATTAATTTATTATGAATAAACTACAAATCTTGGTTAATTAATCCTTAATCAATTATAAACCATTTCAATTAATTAACCTTTAATCATTTGTTAATTAACCCTTTAATTAATTAATTATCTTCAACTTAATTACCTTAATTAATAAATCATATTAATTAATTATCCTTAATTAATTTCCATTCCTTAATCACCTTCATTAATTTATAATTCCTTAATTAATTATCTTACTTAATAATCATCCCTTAATTGATTTTACCAATTTATTAACCATCAATTACAAATTTAATTAAGCTTTGATTTAAGATTTAATTAACTTTAAATCATTCTTTAATCACATAAATACTTTAAAAGATAAATCATTTATCTTAATTAATCACTCAATTATCATCAAAACCTTAAATTTATAAGCTTCATAATTAATCACAATTAACGCATAAGTTAGTTCCAAAAGTTAAGATTAATTAAAACAACATTTCATTTTAATTAACTTTTTAAATCACATTATACTTTAAGAATTAATTTATAAATGATGATTACAAAATTAAATAACTTAAATTTTCTTTCAAATAAATTAATTTAAAACCTTTGCTAAATGAATTTTCCTTTCCTAAAGCACTCGGCCTAAACTCCAAATTCCCTATCTCACTCTCGAGCCAGATTACAAATTTCCCAGGCAACGCTTCGAGTATCTTCGTCCCTCAAAAACTTCCTCTTCCACAACATCTTCGAGCACGTCTTCGAGTTCGTCATGAGGTTTTCCCGAGTAAATCCTGAGATAACTCGAGCTTCTGTACTTCCTCCTCCCCAACATCTTCGAACAACCGCTGATACTCGTATACATAAGTGCACGTGCACGATCATCGGAACGTTCTTCGACCAACATCTCGACCACCCACCAGTCACTCTCGACCCCATCGACGAACTTGACCCCCCAGTTTGACGAATCTCACCTGAAAATCGAATTTGACAATTCGAGCAACATCCCAACACATCCTGGAAACAAAAAGAACAGGTACTCCTCAGACCTGGAATGCCACCGTTCTCACCACCTCGATCACCAGGACACTCGAAATCCCGGCCACACGCTCTCCTATGTCCCCTCCTCCACCTCCCAAAGTTTCGTAACACTCGATGCATCATGGAGGAAGAACGAATCAAACAAACAGCCACGACAAAAACTAGGTTTAAATTTTAAATTGGGTCGCCGCCCTCGCCACGGCGAACTGGAACTTCTCCCATTATTTTTCCTCGAGTCTCCGTTCATCCCTCCACGTCTCGACTGAATCTCGAGAGCTCCGCGTCCATTGATCGCCAGAAATTGCCAAGAAATCATTTTACGTTCAATCCCAAAATTCTCGTGATTCACTCAACTAAAAAATGTGATTTTTCTTTTAAAAATCATTATTCGTGATAACGTTCCAGATGATATGCCTGAAACTGGAATCTATGATGTTTGAATTTTAACTTGATTTGAATTTTGACTGTATTCTCACTTTCTAGAAGGAAACTTTAATTTATTTTGCTTGAACTTATTTTTAAAACTTAAAACATGATTACATAAACATGTTTTGTTTGAATCCTAAAACCTTAAGAGGATTAGAGAGAGTGAATTTGAATTTTGAATAGGTTTGGTAGCCTGTCAACTAAGAACAGAGAAGTGCACGGATATGCTTACACACAATCCACATTCATACGCAACCATGCAGGCATATTGACAATCATTCCAGAGCATCATCAATACAATATCAAAGAGTATAGGCAAATGAAAGTAGGATTTGCTCACCTGTCATGATTGAAGAACAGAGAAAGATTGAGGCTTGAAGGCTGCAGTTTTGAACTCGCTTTTAAACTTGCTTTGAATTGAGTGAGGTTTGCTTTGATCAGTTCTGGTTTTGATGAATTCATATTGTTGTTGAAGTTTAAATTGAAGTTTTGTTTTTTTTTCTTTTCTTCTTTTCTCAGGTTGATGAATGAACAAAAATGAAGAAAGTTGGATGTATATAAAAGAAGTATACTGGGTAATGTATTATTTTCCTTTCCAGTACAGACATACGCAGAGATTTTTATGAAGTTTGGGGGCTGATAACATTTCGAATTGACTTTGTTCATGCTAGCATTAAATGGGTGAGTCCTTTATGTCTTCATACTTATCTTATTTGTACAAAGATATTCTATGTTTATGTACATATTTTTGTTTCTTTTTCCTTGTATATATAAAATTTACCTATGTGTTTATTTTTTCTATGCTGTCTTGTTTATAAGCTATCCTCATGTACAAGTTTTGTTTCTTCGTATCTTATTTATTTGTTATCTCTTCTTTGCATTTTGTTTTGCTGATCCACTTTAGTTTGTACATTTGCTTACTTTCTTGAATGTATTTTATTTTCCTTTTCTTTTGTTTTTGCTTGTCTTATAGCTTTGTAATATTAGTGAGATTCTATTTTTTATATGTTGTTTTAATTTAACTAATGTGTTATTTTATATCATTACATAGTTTATTAACACAAGATTAAGATATATATCTTAACTTTATATTCTAACATCTTATATATTTTCATTTCTTAAACCATTTACTTACATTTTAAATTCAAATCAAATACATATTATATTATTTCAAATTTACTCCGATATGTTCGAATACATATATATATTCTCATATATACAAGAATTTAAATTTTTAAACGATTTATTCAGATATACTTGGATACCGGGGAAACTCGCAATCTATTTACCGTTTTATTTTACTATTTTAATTCAAATATTCAATAATTTATCAATTTAAATTTAATTAAAATCCGGGGTCGTTACAGACTTCCCCCCTTAAAGAATTTCGTCCTCGAAATTACCAAGGAGACAAAAAGATAGATGAAGAATATTTCATCAATTGAACATCTGTTCTGCATTTGGCTTACCAAATCAGAATATCAATAACAGATACAAGAACGAATCTGTTTGACACTTCACAAGATACTCGGGTCATCCAGATCTACGAAGTATGCAATGACATCGGTCAATTCGAAAGGATAACTAACCATTCGTAGAACATATCCGAACCCAAAGAATAGATAGATATATGGATACGATTTCAAAACTTTCAGTTTAGAACTAAAGTATACCTATCAACCATAGCAACCAATGCAAACAATACATCCAAACAAACAATTTTGGCCTTTTTGGAGTTTATGTCCCATATTTATATATCGAATTTTCTTTCCTGGATCTACCAGAAATAATCGAAGAATTGAGAAAAGATGTTGAACAAAGAGATCGATAGAGAAAAGATTGTTTCCTTGTTGTTACAGAATATTGACCATTTCTAGTCGTATTCCCCTGTCCCCTATCTCATCCTCTTCTTGCACTCACACTCACTATCAGTGGATAGCAAGAGAATTTACTGAGACATTCGAACAGATATCTGAGGATACTCATTCTAGAGTTTACTTCACTCTATCTCTATTGAGCTACTTAACGTGTTATACTCCTGAGCTAAAGTTCAACCTTAGCTCTGATACCACATGTAAGAGTCCAAAAACTCGGCCTTCGAAAATCGGCACCCGTACTTCACATTGTACTAGAATGCCGCAGATTCGATCGTTCAAATCCGATTCGCCGGAGCTATAACACAATTAAGTAAATAACACAGCGGAAGAAAAGAATAATACATTGATATATAATATTTGATACAACAGAGTGATACAATGAATATCAATATACATCAGAGATGATACAACAAATATAGCAGCGGAAAAGAAAAGATAACAACAGCAGCAGAACAATATCAATAGAAGTGATAACTCCAAAATGATCTTCAGACAAGAATGAATCCACAACTCCAAGATAAGCAACTCCGATGAATGAACTAGCTCCAGATAATCTACTAAACCTGAATATCTGAAAAGAAACCCAACTCTAGACTGCTCGTGTGGAAAATTATGAGCACCCAGAGTTTAGGAAGGGAACAATAAACTCTGGATCAGTCATGGGACTGGTGTGAGCAACAAAAACAGTTTATCTTTAAACAACAACAAAAGAATTTTAAACATTGAAATCCGCAATGCTTTTTAGAAAATGAAACTACCATAAGACCTCCCGCCACACACACAATGCAAACGCAGAATTGGAGGAGATTTCTTCTTATGATAGTCAAAGATGCTTACTACGTAAAATCATTGGATATTATTATTAGTGCATAGTGGAAAACAATTTCGAAAGTAGAATATAAATCTTAGCCAGCATAGACATTTCGAACTATGCCTACTATAGCTACCATCCAAACAGTGGGGCGCCACCATAAGTGAATGGCAGGTTCTACAACTAAAACCGTACAAGTTCCGTATTGGAGAAATGGATTTTCCAACAAATGGTCAGGCTAAGGAACTTCCTTCCGACGCATGGGAACGCCTCTGGCGGGACGCCCCGAGAGACAAACTGCTCTCTGCCAAACAAGGCCGGGTTACCCCTGTAACAGGTAACTCACGAATATGCCACCTCCCGGTCCTTTGGGACCTTTATCCGAGCTCGGTATCCAACATCACACATCATAAAGAAAGTGTATCCACATGAGTAAGTATCTGGGCTCCATACCATGATACCACCCTTTTCCAGAAGGAAATGACATACCCTAAAGGGCGCGACCCTCATAACCTTGCCGCAACGATCCTGTTTCGACCATTTCCGGGTTGTGAGGCCCTGACGAAGTCTCGTCCACAAAGCTACGCTTTTTCAAAAAGCCACGCTTTGGGTCAACAGATGATCAACCTATGATCACAAAGATATAAGATCAAACAAATGATCATATCGCAAATGATCAAACACTGATCATTTCACAGCAGCACTCAGCATGCCACATTACCAAATTGGGATATATCGCTGATAAATTTCAACTACATAACCTCTGAGCTCGTACGTCTCAGAGAAGGGTGTTAAGCTAAGAGAATAAATTCTCCGCCACCAACAGAAATGTATTTGAAAGAAATCTGCTTTATATCTCAAAGTGTAATGTCAGACATACAATCCATACAAGTCTGTTCCGGGATCGAACAGAACCGAAGGCACTTCTCACGAAGCCCTTGCAAATCCGGATAATTTCCAATCACGTCCGGACTTCCCGTCACTAAGGATGATAAAACCTCTATATCGGGGATCAGCCGATGCAGAGTAACTCGACGGTAATCCTTCCGTTTTCAAAAATATCCGGTCTTCAACACCGGTCTTCAAATGCTATCCATATACGACGTATCACATATTCGGAATGGGTTATACGACACAAAGGTCCTCTCCCGGCTAAACCGAATAGTGAGCGTAATATTTAAAAACATATGGATATGGGATTTCAATTAAGTCACAACTTAAAACCCAAAATCTTTCTTTAAATGGTTTCAATCGATTACCATTTTAAATCTTTAAACAAAAAGATTCAACTTTTACGGTTCAAACAGTTTCCACACTTTAATCTTTTAAACAAAAGATTCATTCACAGATTTTCCAAATTAATTTCCATTTCAATTTGATTAACTCGTTAAACCTTTAAATCAAGATTTAACTTATAGCTTTCAAAACAATCCCATTTCAAATGATTTAAACCAATCATTATTTTAAATCTGTTAAAGATAACAGATTCAATCCATAGCTTTTCAAAACAATTCATTCATAACTTGGAAAACCATTTTCACTTCAATATTGAAATTCCTTTAATTAAACCGGAATTTCATTTCTTATCTGAAAGCTTTTATTCTTTTAAAACAACAGTTTCATTTCAGAAAATCTGATTCATTCATACGAGTTAAAGTCTTTGGGTTAAATCCAAATTCTCAAAATTATACCTTTAAATGGTTTAAATTCAGATAAACACATTTATATCATCTTTAATCCCTAGTTTCAAATCATAGGATTTAATTCCAAACTTGAATTCAAATTTAAATCAAATTATTTAAATTTTCAAAACTCGATTAAGTTATTCAAAATAACTTTTATCTTTGAAATTCTATTTCAAAAGCTTCACTTTAAACCCCATATTTTAAATTTCAAAACCAATTGAAATTAAAATTTAAATTTCAAAAACATCAAATTTACATTATCTGTGACTTAACCGATTTCCACGTGAAATCCATATTTGTGTGTGTAAAAGTGTAGTCTAGGGGTTTAACACAATAGTGCAACACGATGAATCACCACAGATCAGAATACAGAAATATAGTTGATAAGCGATACAAATTATAACGCTTATCGTACAGATCACAGATATATATCACAGGTAAGTAAACTACAGATCATAACATAAATCAGGATGTATCACAAAGCATCATATATCAGGGATATCAAACAATCAAGTCATCCAATAGAATCCAGATATCCATAAGTAAGATCAGTTAATTTTCTGATTAATTCAAATCAGATTAATTTATTATGAATAAACTACAAATCTTGGTTAATTAATCCTTAATCAATTATAAACCATTTCAATTAATTAACCTTTAATCATTTGTTAATTAACCCTTTAATTAATTAATTATCTTCAACTTAATTACCTTAATTAATAAATCATATTAATTAATTATCCTTAATTAATTTCCATTCCTTAATCACCTTCATTAATTTATAATTCCTTAATTAATTATCTTACTTAATAATCATCCCTTAATTGATTTTACCAATTTATTAACCATCAATTACAAATTTAATTAAGCTTTGATTTAAGATTTAATTAACTTTAAATCATTCTTTAATCACATAAATACTTTAAAAGATAAATCATTTATCTTAATTAATCACTCAATTATCATCAAAACCTTAAATTTATAAGCTTCATAATTAATCACAATTAACGCATAAGTTAGTTCCAAAAGTTAAGATTAATTAAAACAACATTTCATTTTAATTAACTTTTTAAATCACATTATACTTTAAGAATTAATTTATAAATGATGATTACAAAATTAAATAACTTAAATTTTCTTTCAAATAAATTAATTTAAAACCTTTGCTAAATGAATTTTCCTTTCCTAAAGCACTCGGCCTAAACTCCAAATTCCCTATCTCACTCTCGAGCCAGATTACAAATTTCCCAGGCAACGCTTCGAGTATCTTCGTCCCTCAAAAACTTCCTCTTCCACAACATCTTCGAGCACGTCTTCGAGTTCGTCATGAGGTTTTCCCGAGTAAATCCTGAGATAACTCGAGCTTCTGTACTTCCTCCTCCCCAACATCTTCGAACAACCGCTGATACTCGTATACATAAGTGCACGTGCACGATCATCGGAACGTTCTTCGACCAACATCTCGACCACCCACCAGTCACTCTCGACCCCATCGACGAACTTGACCCCCCAGTTTGACGAATCTCACCTGAAAATCGAATTTGACAATTCAAGCAACATCCCAACACATCCTGGAAACAAAAAGAACAGGTACTCCTCAGACCTGGAATGCCACCGTTCTCACCACCTCGATCACCAGGACACTCGAAATCCCGGCCACACGCTCTCCTATGTCCCCTCCTCCACCTCCCAAAGTTTCGTAACACTCGATGCATCATGGAGGAAGAACGAATCAAACAAACAGCCACGACAAAAACTAGGTTTAAATTTTAAATTGGGTCGCCGCCCTCGCCACGGCGAACTGGAACTTCTCCCATTATTTTTCCTCGAGTCTCCGTTCATCCCTCCACGTCTCGACTGAATCTCGAGAGCTCCGCGTCCATTGATCGCCAGAAATTGCCAAGAAATCATTTTACGTTCAATCCCAAAATTCTCGTGATTCACTCAACTAAAAAATGTGATTTTTCTTTTAAAAATCATTATTCGTGATAACGTTCCAGATGATATGCCTGAAACTGGAATCTATGATGTTTGAATTTTAACTTGATTTGAATTTTGACTGTATTCTCACTTTCTAGAAGGAAACTTTAATTTATTTTGCTTGAACTTATTTTTAAAACTTAAAACATGATTACATAAACATGTTTTGTTTGAATCCTAAAACCTTAAGAGGATTAGAGAGAGTGAATTTGAATTTTGAATAGGTTTGGTAGCCTGTCAACTAAGAACAGAGAAGTGCACGGATATGCTTACACACAATCCACATTCATACGCAACCATGCAGGCATATTGACAATCATTCCAGAGCATCATCAATACAATATCAAAGAGTATAGGCAAATGAAAGTAGGATTTGCTCACCTGTCATGATTGAAGAACAGAGAAAGATTGAGGCTTGAAGGCTGCAGTTTTGAACTCGCTTTTAAACTTGCTTTGAATTGAGTGAGGTTTGCTTTGATCAGTTCTGGTTTTGATGAATTCATATTGTTGTTGAAGTTTAAATTGAAGTTTTGTTTTTTTTCTTTTCTTCTTTTCTCAGGTTGATGAATGAACAAAAATGAAGAAAGTTGGATGTATATAAAAGAAGTATACTGGGTAATGTATTATTTTCCTTTCCAGTACAGACATACGCAGAGATTTTTATGAAGTTTGGGGGCTGATAACATTTCGAATTGACTTTGTTCATGCTAGCATTAAATGGGTGAGTCCTTTATGTCTTCATACTTATCTTATTTGTACAAAGATATTCTATGTTTATGTACATATTTTTGTTTCTTTTGCCTTGTATATATAAAATTTACCTATGTGTTTATTTTTTCTATGCTGTCTTGTTTATAAGCTATCCTCATGTACAAGTTTTGTTTCTTCGTATCTTATTTATTTGTTATCTCTTCTTTGCATTTTGTTTTGCTGATCCACTTTAGTTTGTACATTTGCTTACTTTCTTGAATGTATTTTATTTTCCTTTTCTTTTGTTTTTGCTTGTCTTATAGCTTTGTAATATTAGTGAGATTCTATTTTTTATATGTTGTTTTAATTTAACTAATGTGTTATTTTATATCATTACATAGTTTATTAACACAAGATTAAGATATATATCTTAACTTTATATTCTAACATCTTATATATTTTCATTTCTTAAACCATTTACTTACATTTTAAATTCAAATCAAATACATATTATATTATTTCAAATTTACTCCGATATGTTCGAATACATATATATATTCTCATATATACAAGAATTTAAATTTTTAAACGATTTATTCAGATATACTTGGATACCGGGGAAACTCGCAATCTATTTACCGTTTTATTTTACTATTTTAATTCAAATATTCAATAATTTATCAATTTAAATTTAATTAAAATCCGGGGTCGTTACAGTATGCCAACCCGAAGATCCACGGATGCCGATCCGAAGATCCATGAATGCCGACCCCTCCTTTTGCCGATCCCAAGAAATGAATGCTGACTCGAAGCAAGCCTCCTAAAAACCTGAAGTAAACCCAAAGGTGACTCGAAGCAAACTCCAAGCAACCAATCTCTTACCAAAATCCATATCCCAAGTATCCTGCATCGTTCGCCCATCGACCATGCCAAATCCCGGCTACATATTCATGTTTACTATCCATGATTGATCGTCCATCCATCCATTTGAATCAAAACCATAACATTCCAGCCTCAATAACCGAGCAATCGTTTGAGTTAAATCCACCTGTATACGGCCTTGCCAAAAGGCGGGTTAACAATATACAATTTAATTTAAATAATATATGTAAAATCAATATAGTTATAAATTATTAAAGTATAAAAAATTCGATATATATATATATATAAAATTTAAAAACACTAAAATAATATCTTAATAAGTATAAGAGATTTGGAAATCATTTTGGGAAATATTTTGAAAAGATTATTTTAAAAATAGAATATTTGGAAAACAATTTTAATTTTTTTTATAAAAGGTGAGATAGATCGGGAAATTTTGAACTCTTCAATATCTTGAAATCTTGAACTCTTCAATACTCAGGAGTCTTCATTCTTGAACTCTTGAAACTTTATATCAACATCTTGAATGTACTCTTGATATCAACATGTTGATACTGTATAGTCTTCTTAATTAATACCTATCTAATATCCTGCACTATAATATATATATATATATATACACACACACATCTTGATAAAGCATTAGTATCTATATTTTATATAATGTCCTATAGTTGTTATCATCAAAACCAATACCTAAGGTACTAACAATCTCTCCGTTTTTGATGATGACAACTTTGTATACAAAATATATTATAACTTCCCCTGAGTTACAAAGCTCCCCCTTAATCTATACCTAGATTTTATATATTTCTCCCCCTTTGTCGTCAACAAAAATAAACTTACTGTAAATCCCCCTAACTAAGATACTTATAGTAGTAATGATAAGAATGATATATAAGAAATGATGAGAGATAACACAAATCATTAATAGTAACCATACCAAACTATATATTCATTCAATATCACAATACAAAATAATCACAATCCAATCAAATCTTAAACTAAACATATAGGTTCGAAGTAAACTTGTTAAACAAAATCAAATATACATACCACACATTTAAAGCAATCAAAACAAATCAACTATCGGCCTATCATGATTTCCTAATGATTGGGGATTTGTGAATAGGGTAGTAAAGATAATGAAGGCAGAAGTTTCCTTTTTGTTCGACGAGATTTCCATCTCGATCGAAATATACTTCTCCAACGCATCGAACTTCATCATCTTCCTCCATGTGTTCTTCATCTTCTTCTTCTTCTTCTTCCTCTTCTTCCTCATCATCACTGCCTTGAATGGAGTTATGCATAACCAAATTTGCAGACTCATCTTCAATAACTATTGGATTCGTGTAACGCCCCACTCCAAGACCCTCATTAGCAAAGAGAATCACGGAGGTGGTTCCGTCTGCTAATGCGGAGAATAGAGAATAATAGGAGCGACCATTTGTAATCAAGCTATAACTATCTACTGAATACGTCGAAAGGATGGTATCTATATATTATTTTCAAGTGGTTCGACATATTCGGTAAATACTTATAATGAAATTACAAATGGCTAAAGATCTATCAGGACAAAGCATAATAACATAAAGAAATTGCATCACAGAACAGTATCACATAACAGCACAGAGTCTCAGAACAATACATCGTCAATACAGATCCAAATACTATAAGTGGGTACAAAGCCACTGCCCACACATGTGAGTCAAAAATATGTACATATCAAAGTCTGAATAATAACAGAGTAGCGGAATAGTGGACAAATAAAAGCGCTATCTATCAGCATAGCAGATAATGTCCAAGCGGAAGCACAGAAGCTAAGTCCAGAGACCTAACCTGAAACAACTCGGTCTGACCCGAGCGAAAACACTCGGGTCAGGCTAGCTAAACAATCAGTAATAACTGAGATATATAATAATGCGGTACATAAATAAAACAGTACTTTTCCTAAGAGAAGAGTATTTTGGACCACATGAATATAATGACGGTCCCTAATCATCAATCAACGGTAAAAATCTCCAAAGAGAATATCAGCACCAAAGTGTTGAATAAATAAAATCGCCTCATATCATCGGCGTAGCCAAAGCTATATAAAGTTGCCCATATGCAATAATCCCATGTGTGACCAGAGTCTGTAATCAATGCCCAAGCAAAGATCGATGCTCCAAAGAGTAATGGGGATATACTGAAAAGTCAATGAAATCAAACACTGAAAAGTAGTGTCCAGAGACACTGTGAATCCACAAGGTAATCGCACTTACATCGTATGGATCCATAGAACCAACACCGAATGGCGGTACTCGAATGGATATAAAAATCATCAGATAATACAAGTATAGCACATGCACCGACCGGAGTCATTATTGCCAAGTACTATAGAGTTGTGATCGATCACTCGCACAGATGCGGAATGCGCGAGACGGCGAGATCCTTCCCAGAAGGATAAAGGCCCAAAGGCACATGTCGAAAAAAGAAACTGCTCCATAGAACAGGTGTCCAGAGACGGTTGCCCAGAGGCGTGGTGACCTAGAGGTCCAGTACTGGCCGCCCAGAGGCTAATGTGTCACAAACTTCTTGGAGAGGAACCCGTAAAGTGTTAACAATGAGTCCCATACCCCACGTTCGCACTAAACGGTTTACTAACCAATAGCAAGCTCACACTCCAAACAATAAAAAGTCCATCTCGTATCATCGGTAAACTAGACCCAAAGGTCAAAACGATCAATCGAATAGGTCGGGGATTAACCGGAAAGAAAATACACATGGTTCCATAGGCCGGAGATTTCCTAACCGTTTAAGCACCTTTCCACTTCGCTCGACGTGCTAAAAAGTGAGTGTGAGATTTTTATTATAGAAAATAATGGTGCGAAACGGTTTTATAATTGATTTTGAAATCACTTTAAAACGGCTTTTGAACACTCTCCTATTATGGAGTAAATAGTTTAATAATTAAAAATAAAATTATATAATAATAATTTCGAAAGCCATTTAGGAGTGAAAAATCCTTTGAAAATAATTCATAAAACACGTGTACGAAATCTAGAGACAAATCTCAAAGAAATCGATAAATCAGAGAATCACTGAAAACCAATATTCGTGTTGGAAAATATTTCGAATGGTTGTGAACCAAAGTTCGACAATTTCTGATTCGCAATTGAAACCCAAAGGTTCATTGCAGAAACAATAAATTTGAAGCGGTTACACCAAAATGGTGCAACCGGTGGGTCGGAACCCGGCTGCACCGCATGGTGTAGCCCGTTTCTGTAAACCATGCTGCAACATGCGGTGCAGCTGGTTTGGTCCAGCCCCATCCCGCTTGGGCTAGGGATGTAGTAGGAAGCCCCAGCCCGCTTGGGCTGGGGATTCGGTGCAAGCCCCCAGCCCGCTTGGGCTGGGGATGAGGTACAAAACCCCAGCCCAAGCGGGCTGGGGCGAATTAACCAGCCCCCAGCCCAAGCGGGCTGGGGTGAATTACAAGCCCCCAGCCCAAGCGGGCTAGGGTGAATTACAAGCCCCCAGCCCAAGCGGGCTAGGGTGAATTACAAGCCCCACCGCATGGGCTGAGGAGTATAGCGGGACAGCCCACCAAGGGCTGGCCTGCTTCTGGCTAGCCCAACCGGGCTAGCCTGCTGCGCCCGGGCAGCAGCCTGGGTGCAACCCAGGCCTGCCCTGGTGCACTCAGATCCCTGTTTCAGCCTCTTTTCAGGCTGAAACATTCCAGTCAGCTCAAAATGCTGGTTTTGGTGATTTTGTGGTGTTTTTTTCAAGTTTTTGGCATCAAATTTCACCAATATCAATCACTAACTACCCTATTATGATTACTACACTATATTAAAGGGAACAAAGGGCCAGAGCTTAGCATTACCTTAGGAAGCAATATCACAAGCACCTTATGTGCACACCCCAAAATGAAAGCAAAGATGATCAAAGAGCTATGATTCACATGTTACATAATAAAACATGTGTTACTAACTGATTACCGAAATCAAAAGGTGATTAACACATATTAGAAGAGGTTTTTAGCAATATACCTCTCTAGAAAGCAACAAAGACTACTATAGCATCAACCCAAGTTAGCAAAAGATGATTAGGAGGCTATAAGATCAAAAAAACACATAAAACATGTGTTAACAATTAAATTTCAGAAATTAGAGAGATATAAAAACGGATTTGAGGTGGGTATTTGCATTACCTTTGCATAGAATGACTTGCATAAGCTAAAACTAGAAGGAGATGAAGATAGAGGCCATTTTTGTTAAGAAAGCTTTAGGAAATGATTAGGGTTTTGATTAGGGATGAATGAATGAGGTTAGGAGAGTTTGAGATAATTTATAGAGGAGGTTTAGGGTGGGTTATTGGGCTAGGTTTAGTAACCCAATAAGAAGAGAGTTATTTACATGTTTCCAAAAATTAGTCTAAGTGTTCATATAAGTTTATAAAACTCATTTTTCTTATCCAAACCCGTTTTAAAATCTCTCCTAAAATATTTAACTTTCCAAAAATAACATTTTATCCTCATTTTAAAATCCCATATTTCCCATTTAATTAAAATAGCCTTTTTCAAATAAATTTTTGTTATTCCAAATCCTTTTATGCTTCATTAAAATAAATAAAAATCCTAACCTTTATTTATTAATTGGTAATGCAAATCCCTGGTTGTTACAATTCGTATGATTATCCAATAGATATTTTTGCAAATTGCGAAGAATTCTGCTTTGCTTCTCTTGTTCCTTGGACATACGAATTTGCACCACTTGAATTTCAGTGAGCATTTGCAAAAATATTCTTCATTTCACCCTCCATTTTAGTGATCTTGGCCATATTAGTGCTTTGGTAGCGGCCTTGAGTAGGAGAAGGGAAGGAAAAAGACAGATTTTCTTTCTAGAATGTTTGGGATTAGAGGAGGCCATGATTTATTTGTTTCAGAATTTTAAGGCAGAGAGAATACATAAAAGTGAATATGAAAGTCGAAATTTTGTTATTATATGACCACCCATTTGAAGTTTAGAGGGAAATCTGAAAAACAAAAATTACCATTATATGTCGGTACATAAGGGCAGGGTATGACGATATGCATAGTATTATTTTGATTATTTTGTTTTTCTTTATATTTTGTAATTTTTACTTCATTATATTTATATTTTCGATGGAGAACAAATTTCTAGCTCTCTTCTTAGCTTAGTAAAAGATGTTTGATTCAACGGTTTCGTTAATGTATCGACCATTTGATTTTAAATGTTTATAATTGAATTTTACATTATCTCTTAAAAAAATGGTGTCTTATATAAATATATTTAGTACTAGCATTATGTGTTGGATTTTTAGATAGATTGATCGCACTTGTATTATCACAGTATATTCGTGATTTAGTAAAATTTGAATCAAAATATTTTAAAGTTTGTTACATATAGATAACCTGTGAACAGGCTAATGCTATTGTAATATATTTTGCTTCTGTCATAGACAGGGGTATAGAGTTTTGCTTCTTCTTAAACCAAGAAACCAGAGCGTGTCCCAAAAATTGACAAGTTTTACTTGTATTTTTTCGGTCTGCTTTGCAACCAGGATAGTCAGCATCACTATATGAAATTAATTCAAAGGAGTCTTCTTTTGGGTAAAAGAATCTAGAGTCTAATGTGTTATTTATATATCTCAAAATTCAGTTTAAGGATTTTAAATGAGTTTCTTTAAGTTGAGATTAATATCTTGTACAGAGACAAACGTTGTGCATTATATCAGGTCTACTAGCAGTTATATAGAGTAGTGATCCAATCATTCATGTATATAATTTTTTATTTACATCTTTTTAATTTTCTTCTTTATTTAATTTTTCATTAGTCGCTATGAGAGTTGATTTACCACTGGTATTTGACATTCCATATTTCTTAACTAATTTTTTAGCTTATTTTTCTTGACTAATAAAAATTTCATTACTTGGTTGTTTTATTTGTAATCCTAGAAAATAATTTAGTTCTTCCATATGACTTATTTCAAATTCCTTAGTCATTAGATCTGAAAGCTCTTTATTTAGTTTATCGTTGGTAGATCCCAAAATGATATATATATATATATATATATATATATATTTATGTTACCTGAATATCATTTTTATTTCTTTTAATAAAAAGTGAACTATCTACTTTGCCTATTTCAAAATTTGATTGTAATAGATAGGATGTAAGTCTGTCATACCAAGCTCTTGGGGCATGTTTCAGACCATATAAAGCCCTTTTAATTTGTAAATATGATTAGGTAGTTTTTCATGTTTAAAAAGTGGGGGTTGTTCTACATATACATCTTCTTTAATAAAACCGTTAACATCCATTTGATATAATTTAAAATTATTATGATTAGCGAAGGCAAGTAAAATTTGTATAGCTTCTAATCCTGCTACAGTGCAAAGGTTTCATAAAAAAATTGCTTCTTTTTGACAATAACCTCATGCAATTAATCGAATGTTATTTCTCACAACCTTTCCTTATTTATTCATTTTGATTTTATATACCCATTTAGTTCCTATTATATATTTATTCTCAAGTCTTGGAACTAATTCACATAAATCATTTTTGGTAAATTAATTCAATTCATCTTGCATAGCAAGAATCCATGAATCATCAATTGATGCTTCCTTTGGATTTTTAGGTTCAATTGTTGAAATAAAAGCAACATTACTCATTTTATTTAGTTGATTCTAGTTTTAATAAAAGATTCAATATTTCCAAGTATATTTTCTATATGATGATCTTTCAAGTATTTTATTCTTTTATTTGGATGTGAATTTTCTGAATTATTATTATTTTCCTATCCGGTAATCTCATTATAACTAATGTCGTTCGGGTTATCAATGTTTCCTTCTCCATCAATATTTGGAATATAGCTTTAAAATTTTCATCGAATGAGACATGTAATGTCACTTCAATAGTATTAGTTCTAGTATTGAAAACTCTAAGCTTTACTTCTATTTGAATATCTAATAAAGATTTCTTTATCTGATTTAGCATCAAATTTAACCAAATTATCTTCAGTATATAAAATAAAACATTTACTACAAAAAACTCTAAAATATGATACTTCAGGCTTTTTATTATTGAATAATTCATATGGTGTTTTCTTAGTCAATAGTCTTATTAAAATTCCATTTAATATATAACATGCAGTACTAACTGCTTTAGCCAAAAAACATTTAGGTAAATTACTATCATTTAGCATAGTTCTAGCGCATTCTTGAATCGTCCTATTTTTACGTTCTACTACTCCATTTTGTCATGGTGTTCTTGGAAGTGAAAAATTATGAGTCGTACCTTTCTTATTGCAGAAATTCACAAAATTTTCATTTTCGAATTCTCCATTTGATCATTTAGAATATTTTTAATTTTACTAGTCGTTTGATTTTGAATTTGTTTAACAAAGATTTTAAACATTTCAAAAGCATCACTTTTAAATTTGAAGAAAATCATCCAAGTAAACCTAGAGTAATCATCTATGATTACAAATACATATGTACTGTGATTTATAGATTGTACCTATGAGGGGCCAAAAAGATCCAAGTGAAGAAGTCCAAGGAGTTGAGAGGTAGAAATCATATCTTTTGATTTAAAGGAACTCTTTCTAAGTTTTCTAATTGACATGGAACGCATAAATTATTAACTTTAAAATTCATTTTGGAAATGCCTCTAACTAGATCATTTTAGCAATTTTTAGATATTAGTTTGTAATTCAATTGACCATACCTTTTATGCCAAATCCAAGGGTCACTTGATTCAGCCAAAAGACATAAGTTATCATTTAAGATTCTCATATTTAATATATAGATTTTTCATTTCCTAATGCCTTCAAAGGTATTGTTTGAATCATTATCTTCAATATGACATTAATCTTTTATGAATTTAATTTTGAAACCCTTATCACACAATTGACTAACACTCAAAAGATTATGCTTTAAATTCCTAACTAACAAAACATTAGAAATAGTAGGAGTTTTAGAATTATCGACATTGCCGATGCCAATCACATATCCTTTAGAATTCTCTCCAAAATTTACAAATCCACCATCTTTGTAAACTATATCTTTCAAAATCTCCGGATTTCCATCATGTGTCTTAAGCATACACTATCCAATATCCATTTGTGCTTTTGATCTATAGCTTTTGATCATCAAGTGTCTGTTCATTAAAAGCCATGTAACACATTTATTTCTGCAATTTAGACTTTTTCAAAAGATCACGTTACTTTTTATAATGAACTGATGCAAATTTATGAGACAAAATTATGATGATTTTGCAAATTATCTTTTCAAAAATAGTGTTAAAAATATTATCAAAAATTTCCATTGAAACTTTTCCAAAAATCAGATTATGAATATTTTGAAAACCAATGCTCTAATACCAAATGTAAGTCAGCGGAATGTGGATCTTAAGGCTAAATTAACACTAGAGGGGGGGGGGGGTGGATAGTGTTTAATGGATTATATGAATATTATTCAAATTATTTAAGATTTTACTTGGTATGATGTAATTAACAATCATAGAATCATAGTACAAATAAAAGTAAAAAGGAAAGAACACACTAGGATTTTATACTGGTTTAGAGTTACCCTACATCCAGTCCTGCACAATTCCTTATATGGATTTCTTTTCAACTAGTAAATGCAAATACACTCTCGATTTCAAGGCTACAAGACACACCCTCCAAAACCTCGGTCTCTGGGTAGAGCCACTTGATTTCCGGGCCACAAGCATACCCACTAGATTTATGGGCTACCAAGCACACCCAATTGATTTAAACAGGCTATAACCGCTCTACTTTGATTTACGGATACCAAGCACACCATAGAGCATAAGAGTATGATTTGATATAGTTTACAGACTCAGACCTTTGATCTTGATTAAAATTGATCCTATAACTCTTGAATAACACTTGATCTTGAAAGAGATGTGAGAATCAAAGGGTATATGAAAGAGAATCAAATTAGTAATGATTGAATTTGATTCTCGTTGAAATTCGGTAGAGTTTCGATAGAAATTGTTTTAAAATTCAATAGAATCAAATTGGGGAGAAAAATAATAAAGTAGATAATGAAAATTCCATTTGGAAGTTTGGTGTATAGGGAAACAAAAGTATGTCCATTCACGAAGAGAAACGACGAAAAGACACTTCCGTTCAAAATTTGAATTTTGAAATTTACGGCTAGTATGTCAACATATGGGATTTAGATACACTAGTACAAAAAGTGCATATTGCTTCGCCTCATTTGCATCAGTTGAAGTAAAAACTGATGCAAATAGAACTATTTGCATCAGTTCCATCTTAATAACTGATGCAATTGATACGTGAAAAGCAATAGCTAATAAAAAATCAAATTTTCATCGGTTGTCACCAACAACCGATGCAACTGGTACGTGCAAATAGTTTTAGTTGCATCGGTTTTAAATTCAACCGATGCAACTACATTAGTTTGCATTCATTTTCCATCGGTTTGCTACTCCAACTTTCATTTTCCCTCCCCTTAACTTTCATTTCCCGCTTAGCTTTCATTTATCCCTCCACTTCCCCCGTAACCAGTTAATAAGAAAACAAAAGCAACTTTATATTCGTTCAATTGAACGACTTTAAATCAAATGAAATCTAATGTCAATTTATAAACTCATGTCTCGATTCGAATTCTAAAGCAAATCTCAAAGCCAAATCAAAATCGGCTCTCGTAAGTAATTCTCAAATTCAGTTGCGGATTCTAGGAGATTCGATGCGTTGAATTTGATTTGGGGATTTCAGTCGCTGGTGGGTTGGTCACGTGTAGTTGGTCTCAGTGAATTAGGAACTCATGATTTGGAAATCGTTGTTGGTGGAGGCGATAAAACTTCAGTGACGAGGGACAGTAGGCAGTGAGCTGGTAAAGTGATTGAAGTCTAGTCTCAGTGAACCGACGGAGTCGCCGTCGATGACCTACGGTGGATCCCACTGGTGCTCAACTTCGTCGGATGGTCTGTGGCAGCAGATGCAGCTGCGGAAGAAGCCCATGGCGATGAGTATTGGATGCGATGGGGAAAAGCAGTGGGATGTGAATCGTTATTAATATGTGATTTTTTTAAAGAGAGGATGGATCCGAGTGAGTTGACTATTATGAAGGTTTGACATGGTTTCACGTTGGATTTGGTCCTTTTCATTCACTGTTTTGTTTCATTTCTGTATTGTCTGTTTTAATTGAAATTTGAAGGAAAACGAGCAGTCATGATGAACAAAGAAAGGCTCATTTCTCACTACACCCGTAGTGGCTGGCTAAGAGCTTTCACCTTGCCAGGCTTTCAGAACTCATGATGGTCGTTCCTTCCTCAGTTGTCTGAGACTATTTTCTTATATTCATATTTTGATATAATATATTTAAGTTTTGGATTGATACAGATAAAATGATCACTTTGCCATAGTAGGCACAAATTGGTTTCAGTAACTCTCCTTCTTTGTTGCTTATACAGTTGCGCTTTTCAGTTTTATCTGTTTCAGAGTTTCTTCTGTTGCTTAGAGTCCGTTTGGGAACGATTTATTTTAAAATGCCTTAAAAGGAGTTTTGAATAGTAACTTATAACTAGTTTTAAATAGTGATTTACAGGTAAGAATGTTTGAATCTAATTTTCCTTATAAGCAGATATATTTTGTTAAAATAGCTATGAATGGTGTTTTATAAGTCATAAACGACATAAAGTTGCATCTCCAATTTTTAATTATTAACTACTTTTGCAAGCTATTTATAAGTCGTGGGAAACACTCAAATAGTAATAAGCAGCTAATAAGTCATTTTCCCTACTTATAAGTAGTATCTAAACAGGCTCTTAGTAACATCTTCTGCTCAGCTCTGCTTTGGTGTAAGCAGCCTATATTTTTACTGCTTTTGTGTTGTCGTTTGCCTTTTTTTAAAGTGTCTTCTTAATGGCTTTGGATGTGCGTTACATGTTTATTACTAGTAAGCATTGCTGAAGCATAATACCATCTAGTGGATATGAACTGAAGCTCAGTTGAGATTATGTATTTGCAAATAATGACAGGTAGGAGGCTTCTACAAATCATGATAAGACTGTATTGCAAAGATTGTTTACTACCAGGATAAAGTAATTTTTGTTTCTGTGAATTGGATAACAATCTTGGTTTCTAGATATCGATCAAGGTATAAACTTTCTGTATATCTAGTATCTGTTTAGTTCTCTATCTGGTTTTGAGGTTATGTTGTGCAAGCCTAAGTTTTCAACATGTTTGCAGCATAAGTATTATGCTATGACGGAGCTTACATTGGTATTTTTTGAAGTTATGAAAACATTGGTATCTGTTTAGTTCTCATGTTCATTTTAACATAAAAGAACTTAGCATTTGAATCAGCTTCATGTAGCCATGTAATTTTAGATTTCTGCTTGACCTCTACATATTTTTCAAACATTTTTTGCTTCAGTATACATCCTGCATTCATCATTGCCTCATAAAGTAGATGTCACAACATCAGAAGATCACAAATGTCAAATGACATCGTATGTTGTGAAGACACGGATGATAAATGGGAAGGTTATGACAGTAATCAGGCTTTACTAGGGTGGTATTCACATGATGAAGCTCCTTCGTCACAAACAGGTACGTAAATTTATACAGTGAAAGCCCATTCTTTCAAAGTTCAAAGTTAATGAAAATTGGTTAAAATCATAGATTTGTCCCTTGTACCGTAATGGTATGTTTAAGCCTGGACTGCAGTATATTATGGATATCAAAACAATTTTAATGGTATAGTTTACGGTAAAATTTAAATAACAATAATGGTACGTCCTTATTTTCTCAACAACAAGCTATCTACTTTATCCATATATTCTAATAGACAAACAAGCTTGTCTCATTATTTTTTATTTATTCATTTGGTTTCAAGCTAGCAACAACTACCTACTATATTATATAATTTAAATAACAATAATGGGTTTTTATTTCTAGAATCATTATTTGAAAAGCACATTGCAATAGTTTGCGTTGTATTAAGAATGAGCTGAAAAGTGTGCATGTTATATTTTCTTTTTATGCAGTTTATATTCAAACGGTGAAGCTTAGTAAAGAATTTTCTTAATAATGAGTTTTCACTAACCACTGGCCCATTAACTGAATACCAAAGTTTGATTTTGCGGTACCATTACCTGAATACAAAGTTTAGATTTATTTGCTTGTGTTTTAGATCATTGTATGTTTATGGATTTTCAGCCACCTATTCTTGAATATATTAAGGCTTTATGTTCTCTATATGATATGGCTGTTTTCGCGTTAAATTTTTTAATTACTTTGGTTGTAGCTTTTTATAATATTCAAAAAAAATTCTTGACCTGCCTGTAAACTCTTTACATTCTCAGCAATTGATAAGCATGCAGTATTATATTTTCGAATTGATATGCCATTTATATCTTTCTTTTCATCATACAAACTTTATTATTAACAATTTTACCGTAAACTATACCATTATTTTGTTTTGATGTCGTTCTTTTTGTATAGCAAAACAATCTACATTATTTTGTACAGAGTTACCTTATGGACATCATCTTCAAATTAAAGGAGGCTGTGGCTACACTATAAGATTTGCAGCGGAAGGTAGGTTTATCTTTTTTTAACAATTTCGTCCTTTTGTTTGGCTCTGGTGTTTTATTCATGTGATATTGTGGATCATCTGGTTTTGCTTTGCTGTAACTTGTAAGCACCGCCATAAGCTCGCTTAATGCTAAAAATAGTCGTATCTCAACCAACTGGACCACTGAACCGATTTACAAGCTAATAAAATCAAGGTTACTCTAAAAAAAAACAATATCTGGTCTATTTAGGGATGCAGATTTTGAAAACGAGGGCCATCAAAGTTATTTTCTTTGCCATTTCCATTTCATCTGATTTCATGGGTAATAAACCTTTTGTGCTGATGTTTAACACTGTGTGAAGCAAAAGAATAAGAAACTTTTTGTGGTGATGTTTGACAGATATCTCCAACTGTACCATAAATCTCCACATGTGGTGATGTTTGACAATTGACACAGAATAATAGTAAACATGTTTAGCAACTTGGTCTTGTTAGTTATTGAAAGCAGCCATAAGCTAAAGGTTGTGGTGGTAGTTGAAAGTGATAACAGCAGCTGTTAGGGATTAATCATTTGTAAGAAACGGGAAGGTTTAAAAGTAGGTTCCTCCAGAAAAACAATATCCGTTTCTAATGTTGTTACATGTTATAATGGTCCTAAAGGATGTAAAGTGTTTTATCCAAATTGAATAAGGTTTAAAATTGAATCTGCACGTGGTTGATTGTTCAGGTTGCTTGCTGGTGGTTTATTGAGGGAAGATGGATGGTAGTGGACCTAGTGGTACAATAGTTGTTTGGGAAGGCTGATGTATGTATGAAGTTTGAAGTTGTTGGTTAGAGGTGTGAAGTAGGAAATGATGAGGAAGTAAGGAGCTGTGGCAGTGGTGATTGTTATTTGATGTAACTAGATGGTTGCACAGTTTGATGTATCCACACTTATTTTGTATAGATTATTAACACTGTAATTGATATATGCTTATTTTGGTATTATGTTATCCAGTTTGTATTTTCCATCAAATTTAATTTTGAATGATTGTAATATTGCATGCAATAATTGTTTGTTATAATCAATAATATATATATATATATATATTGTCTATTTGAGTACTGTAATAATGATTTTTGAGAATGGCTTTTTTGCATCAGATATAAATAGCTGATGCAATAGAGGGATTAGTTTGCATCGGTTGTTATAAAAAACCGATGCAACATGGGGGCTGTGTCCAAGCAACCAACCATGATATTTTGCATCAGTTGTTAGTAACAACCGATGCAAAAAGTACCTTTTTGCATCGGTTTCAGAACTGATGCAAAAGTGTTAAGCCTGTTGCATCGGTTGCATATGCATCGGTTGTTGAACTGATGCAAAAGGGGGGTAAACAACCGATGCAAATTGCCTGTTTTGTAGTAGTGATATGCCTGCATATCCTTTACAAAATTGAAAGATGCTTTATAAAAAATATTTTGAAAATCCTTTGCTTTGTAAAATAATTTTATACGTTGTAAGATATTTAAATATAGTTTATACAAATTTTTATCAAAGCATAACTTAATAAAACTTTATAGAATAGTTTTGAAAGATTTAATAGGAATATTCAATATAATTTAAATACTATATATAAAATAAATATAGTTATAAATTATTAAAGTATAAACAAAATTCCAAAATATATCAGCTTTAAAAAAACTAAAATAATATCTTAATAAGAATAAGAGATTTGAAAAACATTTTGGGAAATATTTTGAAAATATTATTTTAAAAATAGAATATTTGATAAATAATTTAAAAACAAAATTAGAAAAGCTGAGATAGATCAGGAAAGTGCTACAAGGTTTTAACATAAATTCTATGACTCTATACTAATTTGGAATATCTTAAAATCTTAAACTCTTCAATACTCATGAGTCATCATTCTTGAACTCTTGAAACTTTATATTAGCATCTTAAATCTACTCTTGATATTAGCATCTTGATATTGTACAGTCTTCTTAATCAATATCTGTCTAATATCTTGCACTATATACTATATATATCTTGATAAAACATTAGTATCTATATTTTATATAATGTCATGTAGTTGTTATCATCAAAATCAATACCTAAGGTACTAGCTAACAATATTATCTAGTAATACTCTTTGTAACGATCCCGGATTTTAATTAAATTTAAATTGATAATTAATTTAATTTTTGAATTAAAATTGTGAAATGTATCGATGAATTGATGCGAGTTTCCCCGAGTTCAAATAAAAAAAAATGTGTTAAATTATTTGAATTTAAAATCTTAAATATAAATGGATTGAAAATAAATATAAAAGTATATACATTGACACAAGTATAAAATAAATAAATAAATAAGTGAATTTTTAATTTATAATTGATGGTTAATATATAAAATAAATACAAGACAATAAATAAGAATAATAATAAAATATTTGAGTTAGAAATAAAAATACAAAATTATATAAGATAAACGATAAAAATATCAAGTAAATACATTTGCTAAACTTTAACAACTAATTAAAATAGAAATCATCTATATTACAAGATAATAAGAAATAAATAAAATATAAGATATAACAATATAAAGTAAATATATATATATATATATATATCTTAATCTCATGTTAGTAAATCAATACAAAATAATACCAAGTAATAAAACAAACAAAAATAATAAAAGAAAAATAAAGTAAAAATAGAAGTTTATGTATATTATAGAGAAATAAGACAAGAAAAAAGGAAAGATATCTATATATACATATAGGAATGCAAGTGTAAGTAAGACAAATATAATAACTTGTTCATGGATATGCTCATAAAACAAAATGAATGCAAGAAGATAAGTATGTAAACAAAGACAACAATATATATTCAAGTGCAAACAAATAAGAATATATATATATATCTACAACTAAGCTTGCTGAAGAAGACAATATCATGTATACAAGTTGGATAAATATATATAGGCTGATTCAACATTTTATATAAAAACAGAGAAGTATGTAGGCTGGGAAAAAAATAAATAGATATGAGAAAGAAGACATAAAGGACTTGAGAAATTAATGCATGAATCCTTAGTACACAACATAGATTTATACAAGCCACATTTAAACTATTTCATTTTTTTTGTACAGCCAAGATGGAAGGAGGAATACTATATAAATATAAATATGGTACAAACTAATTAATGCTAGCACACTTAAGTAAACATCTCAGCCCCAAATGAAAATATCATCTGCCTATGGTACAAATATTTGTACTAGAAAGAAAAAAAAATACATTACTTTGTACAAAACACATTATATCACTCTGTAACACTTCCTTCCAGCTGAAAAACAATATTTACCACCCTTACAATATCACTTCTCGTTCCATTCCAAGCTATGAAAAAAAATCTGAAGTAAATATTCTTCAAAACTTAAACGAGAATTCAACTTAAACAACAATTTAAATCAATACAATCAGAGATCAAACAGACTTCAGCAAGCAAAGACACTCGAGCCTGTTTCAAGCATCAAGCTTCAGAATTCTTTCCAGTATTCAACCTCCTCTGTTCAAAAGAAAATCATGTGAGCAAACTTTCCACCCTCAATATATTTTTGTTGATTTTGTATGCCTGTGATGATGATGACTTGAAAATGTTTATATCTGCATGTGTATATATATATATGTGTGTGTGTGTGTGTGGGTGTAGATTTAGATGTGCATGTCTGTATATATATAAATAGAACTCTGTTTGGTTTTACAGACCCAACCAATTCAATGAAATTAAATTCTCTTTAACCAATTGCTGATAGCTAATGCTGTCTTAAGGGAATGTGTTTGTCAGCATGAAATCTTCTTTTTAAAAATATTATCAAGTTGAACTAGCAAGTAAAACTATCTGGAACAATGAATTTACAGTAAGAATCATATATATGTAAACATTTAATGAGCAAAAATTTGTGTTTCGATTATATAATCAAATTCGAATTCCAAAATGATGAATTTTAAAAATAATATTGTGATTTTTAATTTGGTAGTTGTGGTGAATTTTTAGTTGAACGAGTTTCAATTTTTTGGCAAATTCCGGCTATCGACATCGTAATAGTTGTTGTGGTTGACGATGAAGGTAGTGGAGAGGTTGGCGAGGCTGGGAAAAATACTAGATGAATTTATTATTGGTCGTGGTGGCGGCACGATGGGTTTGTAGGGTTTAGGGCACAATTTTACTCGTTGAGGTTTGAAGTGAAGAATCGTCGTCGTCGAGACGATTAGAGTGATCAGACCTGGGGAAGGAGGGGCGTAGGCCTATGAAGACGCTCTGGTCAGAGATTGTTGGTCGCTGGTAGCTCGAGGCAATGGCTATGGTGGATTTTCCGTCAATGATTGGGTTCCAGGTTATGATGAAGAAGGTCGATTTTGATTTTTGGTCAGATCGTAGAAGCTGGAGGGATTGTGATGATTGGAGGGGTCGCCGGTGATGTGTAGGGATTCGCGACAATGGTCGGAGCCGCCGCCGTTGCTTGTGCACGTGCACACTCGAATTTGGGGTATCATGTATATCTGGAAGTCGTTGTGGATTTTGGGAAGATGATGTTTTCTCGGGGATGATCTCGAGTGGTCTTCGTGTGAGACTTGAGGGAGAGAGGTATGCGAGTTTTCTCGGGAAATACTCAGAAAAAATACGAGGGTAGCTCGGGTTTGAGTGTTTGGTATGATAACAAGTTTTAGATTTTAAAATAAAACAAGTTTTATTCAAAATTTTAATTAAAACAAGTCTTAAACCTTTTCTGATTTATTCTTGTTGGATAATAAATGTTTTAATTTAGCTTTGGAATTAGGATTAAAGTAAATTATTTTTAAAAGTTAATTAAGTTTAAGCTTATAAGAAATTACTTTAAAAGAGAACGATGTTTTAAATTGATTTTTGAATTTAAGGTCTTAAGTTAATTTATGGATTAATAATGATTTTGTTTCAAAGACTAAGGTTTAAAGATTAAATGTTTTTAAAGTTAATTAATAAATAATTACTTTGTGTAATTAAATTAAAGCTATTTACTTGGTGTAATTATTTTAAGGCTAATTAATTATTGTGATTAAATTTAAAGAATAATTAATGTAATTAATTAAAGAATTTATTAATTAAGGGTAATTAATTACTTAAAGATAATTACTTAATGAAAGTAATTAAAAGTAATTAATTTATGATTAAAAGTTGATTAATCAAGTGTTTAAATAATAATTAATTAAAGGATAATTAATGAAAGTAATTAAGGAATAATTAATTTATTAATTAAGGATAATTAATTTATTAATGTTAATTAACCAGGATTAGTAATTCATAAGAAATTAATCTGATTGGAATTAATCAAACAATTAACTGATTTTACTTGTGAATGTTTGGACCTGACTGAATGATTGAATTGTTGATATCCCCTGATCTGTGATGCTGTGTGATATATTCTGATTTGTGTGTGATCTGTACTGTAGTTCATTTATCTGGGATGAATGTAAATTATTATCTGTAATATTTATATATCTGTGATCTGTGAATGAAAAGATAAGCATTATATTTCATACCGCTTATCAACTATATTTCTGTATTTTGAATCTGTGATGATTGAATGATGTTGCACTACTGTGGGAAACCCCTGGACCACATTTTTACACACACAAATATGGATTTCACGTGGAAATCGGTTAACTCACAGATAATTTAAAATTAATGTTTTTGAAATTGAAATTTCTATTTCAATTGATTTTGGAAATGGATTTGGTTTAAATGTTAAAGCTTTTGAAATGGGGTTTTTAAGATGAAAGTTATTTTGAATAACTTGGTAAAATTTCCAATTTAAATAATTTAATTTGAATTTGAATTCAAAATAAGGAATTGAATTCCATGTTTGGAAATTACGGTTAAAAATGTAATAAATGTGTTTATATGAAGTTAAACCATTTTAAAAGTATAATTTTGAGAATTTGGATTTAACCTAAGAACTTTAACTCGTATAAATGAATCAGATTCTCCGAAATGAAAACTATTGTTTTCAAATGATAAAGGCTTTCATATAAGAAATGAAATTCCAATTTAAAAGAATTTCAAGTTTGAATTGAAAATGGTTTTCCAAGTTATGAATGAATTCTTTTTGAAAGCTATGAATTGAATCTGTTATTTTAACAGGTTTAAAATGGTAATTTGTTTAAACCATTCGAAATGAAATTGTTTTGAAAGCTATAAGTTAAATCTTTGATTTAACGAGTTAATCCAAATTGAAATGGAAACCGATTTGAAAATTTATGAATAGATCTTTGTGAAACTGGGTGAACTTTGTAAGATGAATCTTTTTGTATAAAAGATTAAAAATGGTGATTTGTTTAAACCATTTGAAAGAAAAGTTTTGGGTAATAAATTGTGACTTAATTGAAATCCCAATATCCATATGTTTTGAAATAATTCGCTCATTATTCGGTTTAGCCGGGAAAGGACCTTTGTGTCACATAACCCATTCCGAATAATGATACGACGTATATGGATGGCATTTGATGATCGGTGGTGAAGACCTGATACTTTCGAAAATGAAAGGATTACCATCGATTGTCTCTGCATCGGCTGATCCCCAGTATAGAGATTTTAGCACCCTTTGTGATGGGAAGTCCGGACGTGATTAGAAATTATCCGGATTTGCAAGGGCTTCTTCGGAAGTGCCTTCGGTTCTGTTCGAACCCGGAACAGACTTGTATGGTTACATGTCTGACATTACATTTTTAGATATAAAGCAGATTTCTTTCAAATACATTTCTGTTGGTGGCGGAGAATTTATTCTCTTAGCTTAACACCCTTCTCTAGGACGTACGAGATCAGAGGTTATGTAGTTGAAGGTTTTCAGTGATATACTCCCAAATTTGATAGTGTGGCATGCTAAGTGTTGCTGTGTGTTGATGGTCATTTGCTGATCATTTGTTGATCAAAGCATGGCTTTGTAAAAAGCGTAACTTTGTGGACGAGACCTCATCGGACCTCACAGACCGGAAATGGTCGAAACAGGAATGATGCGGCAAGGTTATGAGGGCCGCGCCCTTTAGGGTATGTCATTTCCTTTTGGAAAAGGGTGATATCATGGTATGGAGCCCAGATACTTACTCATGTGGACACACTTTATTTATTACTGTGTGATGTTGGTTACCGAGGCCTCAGATAAAGGTCCCAAAGGACTGGGGAATGGCATATTCGTGAGTTACCTAGTGACAGAGGTAACCCGGCCTTGTGTTGGCAGAGAGCTAGTTAGTTCTTGGGACGTCCAGCCAGAGGCGATCCCATGTGGCATAGGAAGTTCCTTAGCGTGACCATTTGTTGGAAATCCAAAGAAACAATATGAGCCCTTTACGATTGCAGTTGTATAACCTGTCTCCTCAGGTGGCAGCTATAGCAGGCATAATATAATGGTACCTATGCTGGCTAAGATTAATATTGTATTTTCGAAACGATTTTGGTACACTATGCACTATTAATAATATCAACAGAGTTTTCCTTTGCGTAGTAAGCATATTTGACTATCATAAGAAGCAATCTCATCCAAGTCTGCGATTGCATTGTGTGTGTGGTGGGAGGTCTTATGGTAGTTTCATTTTCCAAAAGCATTGCGGGTTTCAATGTTTAAAATTCTTTTGTTGTTGTTGAAAGATAAACTGTTTTTGTTGCTCACAACAGTCCCATGACTGACTCGGAGTTTATTGTTCCCTTCCTAAACTCTGGGTGCCCACCATTTCCCACACGGGCAGTCTAGAGTTGGGTTTTTCAGATATTCAGGTTTAGTAGGCTAGTTGGAGCTAGTTCAGTGTTTGGAGTTCACTGACGACTGGCGTTGCTTATCTTTGGGCATCGTGATGGTGGTTCGAGCTTGATGTTGGAGTCATTCTCTTTTGTAGATCATTTGGAGTTATCACTTCTGTTATTTCCGCTGTATCATTATTTATCTCTGATATTGTTGTATCATATTGATATCATTGTTGTATATCATTCTGGATATTGTATTCATTGGAGTTGTATATGATATCATTGATTTCTTTATTCCGCTGTGTTGTTATACTTAATGGTGTTATAAGCTCCGGGGAGCCAGATTCGGCGTTTGAATCTACGACATTTTTAGTACAAGTGAAGTACGGGTGCCGATTTTCGAAGGTCGAGTTTTTGGACTCTTACACTCTTGGTAGTGCGGGTATAGAGGTAGGGTGTTACAGTTGGTATTAGAGCAGGTTTAGACCAATACAGAGTATAAAAGAAACGAGTCCTGACTTTAGATGAGACATAGAGTCCTTATCCCCTTAGGTGTGTTGGGTAGTTACTCTATATTTAGGGATTATAGGAGAGTTTTTGTGTGTGTGTGTGTGTGTATTTATTTATTTATTATATATACAGTGATTATTGGGGTAATCATCGAGGGATATATTTGTATTTTTCTTATTGTATATATGTGTCACTTCTACCATTCTGAATATAAATCTCTATATGAGATATAGAGTAGTTCTTAAGGGTGCAAAGGTAGAAGTTTCAATCCAACTTACGGTGTAGGGTTAGCTAATAGATATTAGACCTCGATGTGGCTTTGAATAGTGTAATCTAATTCATTAATGATCAGAGTGTGCAACTGAATAGTGGATCGCTTTCTATTGAACAACATGATCATTTGATTGATTTGATTGGTTGATTGATGCTTTAATTCCCTTATGTGGTTGCATTTACTGATGGATGCTTTATTTGGGGATCCAACTTGAGTGTGGTACTCGATAGGAGTGTGTTACTCAATAGGAGCTATCATTGAAGACACATGTCCGCCTAAGTTTTTATATTTTGAAGCTGCCAATTTCAGTTGTAATGTTATCGCAAGGAATAATGGAAATTATTTTTACATAAAATAAACCGGTATATTTTTATGTAAAAATTTAAAATGTGATTAAAATAAATATGAAGGAAAAAAATGCTTGCATGTCTATTTGTATATAGGAAGATTAGCGATGTTTGGATTTTTGTAAATAAAGAATTTTTGAGAAGTACTCTTATATAATTATTTATAATGTGTTTTAAAGCAAGCAAATATATTTTGTAATTAGAACCTTTTTGACAAAAGGTATGTTTCTTTGTAAGGTATTAGAAAAGTGTTTCAATTTTTCAAACAACTTTTCATATAAAGGGTATCTTAAAGTATATAAATGTATTTATTTGAAGAAAATTTTGAAAGTGGTTTATTATTAGTTGTTTGTTGAGTGCTTTAAGAATTTTGGTTGATACATTTGATCAATGTTATCGATAGGGATTCTTAAACACTAGTACCAGACATAAATTAATTAATGTTAAGTATGCACGATTTAAAAGTAATTAAAGTAATTAATTTAATTCATTGGAGGTTAATTAAATTAATTTGAGATGGTGTGGTTGATTAATCTTGCTTATGGATGATTGAATGATATTGAATCCCTTGGATTATGTGATATCTCTGATATGTGATAGATGCTGTATATTATGTAATAACTATGTGATTAATATATTTTATTCGTTCCGCTGTGAGATTCTGGTATTGTTTAGTTCTTTCTTTTCTATCTTTTCTCTTTTCTATCCCTTTCTTTCTTAATAATGATACGTATTTCTGTGGAGTGAAAGACGGGTCATTACAGACACAAAGTTTTGAAAATCTCTTAAAATATTGGAATGTTTCGAAATGTTTTGCAAAGTTTTGAAAAGTGATGTAATATTTTAAGCTATGATGAAATCAAAATTTTAAAATGATATTTAAAAAAAATATTTAATATTTTGAAAAGATTAGTATGTTATGAAGAATATTTTGGAATGAGCAAAATATTTCAGAAAATGCAGAGTTATCATTTTAAATGAAATAGTATTTCGGGAAAGGATTTTTGGAAAGGAAAATGGTATTTTAAAGAGATAATTTGAGCTATGTTTTGAATAGAATTTAGATAGAAATCTAAGAGTGATATAAAGTATTTTGATTAAATAAATCTTATTTAGAAATAAAATTTTGGTAAATTATATGTTATGATGAGGTGTATAAAATTTTGAAGTTTTAGAAATTGTTTTGATTTAGAAATTTATATTTTAGTATATGCATTTTTATGGTAAAGTTAAGAAATATTTTTAAAAACGAAGCTATATCTTTTTAGCAAAGCTATCCGGCTTTATGGTAGGTCATGCCACTATATTAATTAACAAAAAACAGGGCTCTGCACATGCACAGAATAGCTATGATCGTTTTAGAGTGGATATACCACTAAAAAATAAAGAATACAACACATAAGTTGGGCAACATAGCTAAACTACTAATATCCATGACTATCCCCCAAAAGAGGAGGAACAACTACAATCATTAGCCGTGACAGGTCTAGTGACAAGAACAAACCCATAAAAAAGAGGTGCGAGGTTGGGGACATAAAGAACGGAGGGAACGCTATAGATGAATTTCCTATCCCAAGTGGTATCCCATAACAAATTCTTGTTCACTTCACCAATTTCCCCTAGCCTAATAAAGGAAAGACCCTCACCCTTAATGTGATAGTAAAGATGCGTACTCTCACCTATATGATTACTCACATAAGTATGATAAGTATCACTCTCAGGAGTGTATCTCATGTCAGAAGGAGGATGAATCCACGCTCGCTCCTTAGAGCCCTAAGAAATAGAATTTGAAGGAGGATCAACGACCAAAAAAATAACTGCAGCTTCAACTATCTCCAAAGGAGGAATAAGGATACTAGCTATGGAGGGAACTTGTCAAGGCCCGTTTTCCGTACCCTTTGAATCGACAATAAACAACACATGTCCAACTCAAATTGCACGAAAATACGGAACATGAAGGGTAATAAAGAAAAATAGATAGAAAAGAATCTCACATGAATGGAATAACATATAATATTGAACAAACATCTTTACAGCGGAAAACATTTAAATACATATATCAGATTCTAACCTAAATTCAGCTTGGATAGTTATAAACATCTGTCCTTACAATTGCTGACAAACATCAACTAAAACAAACTAAGTACAGCGGATAATAGAATATGTCCATACGTAGATGAATATCTCCAGCTCTCCTCTGGAAACTCCAATCGTCTTCGACTAAAACTGGAACTACTCGGATCTCACCTGAGTATTGAAAATCCCCGGATCAGGCTTGATAAACCAGTGTGAGAAAAACTCAATAATAAATGACAGTGTCATATATCAGCCTTTGGATAAAATCCTTTGAAAATAAAGAGTATCTCATAAGACCACGCCCACACATAAACACGGACGGGTTTTTACCTTATGATAACTAAAACACTTTTATATCAAAACATTTGATATTATTTCTAATGACATCTCTTTGAAAACATTTGCAAATAAACTTATTAATCTTAGCCGAAATGGTTGCCCATATAGCATTTCGAGGCTATTCATTACGCCAATACAAACAAAACCGTAGGTTCTTATTGGAGAATGGATTTCCATATAAATGACCAAGTGAAGGATCTACCTTCCGAAATGGGTACACCTCTAGATGGATGTCCTGAGGCATAGAACATCTGCCCTCTACCAACACAAGACCGTCCTACCTCTTTAACTAGGTAGTACCAGATATGTCATCCTTCGGTCGTTACCGACCTTTAACCGAACACTCGTTTCAATACACCACATTAATTTACATCCCGAACGTCTTAGCGGAAAGAATTATATCTAGAAGGGGATGATCGTACCCTACTTGGGAATGACCCACTTAGCCTTGCTACATCTAATCTTGTTTCGGTCATTTCCGGTTTGATGAGGCTTAAGGCAACGATTACCTTTTCACATAGCACATATCACATCTCTGAATGCCACATTTTCCATTTCCGTTGACTACTAATTGCCTTCCACAAAAATACAACCCTTGAGCTCGTATGTCTCAAGGAAGGGGGTTAAACTAAGAAAAGTTGCCTTCTCCGCTACCAAACAGATGTACGTTTGTAAAACCAATGTTCGTAATCATTAGAAATGCAATGTCGGACAAACGTCCATACAAATTTGTCCAGGAACAGGACAAACCGAAGACACTTTCCTACTACCACTAGTAGCGAGTAGTCCTTGCTATCCCAAAAATCTCCACAATGAGGAGACCACTGCTATATATAACTCGAGAGCTACCCAGAGCAAGTCAACAAGCAGTCCTCACGCTATAAAGATCCACGGTCATCAATCATCTTCAACATGTCTTCACTTTCGAATATATACATTGGTTCGAAGTGGTTTTTGGATAGGGATTACCCAAATCCGACCCCGGTTCCTTCAAAATCCAATCATCGATAAAAAATGAATATGAGTATATAGTATTTATTAAGTCTCTTTTCACTTTAACTCTTTTCGGATGATTTCGAAATCTCTTTCTTTCGACTTAGAATAATTCTAAGAAATACATTCTTTTGCTTTAGATAATATTTTCAAATTTCCTTACAACTTTCAATCAGATCCTTTAAATTTTAGGCGGGTCAAAAACAATGTTATTTAAGATATCGTTTACGATAAACCCGGAAATAAATCTTAGCAAATATTTTTGAGTAAAAAGGATCGTAGAAATCATTCAATTAGGAGATTGCTTAAAATTTGATAATACTAATCTTCTTTTATTTCGGAAACTTAATACAATCTTTTTATCTTAGAGCATCTGTGCTTTCCTTTCGATCTATTCCACCCCTCGCCTAAGAAAAGAAAACATAGGCCAGGTAAGTTCAGAGCACTGGTTGCTCCTTCCCTAATCTTAGTTAAACACCTTATTTTATCTTCCTAGATCTCACAGGCGGGATGTAACGATCCTGAAATTTAGCGCTCGAAAATCAACATCAAATACCTTACTTGTATTCGACTGTCAGATATTCAAACGTCAAACTTCAGTTCGCCGGAGCTTATAACAACATCAGATGAATATAAACAGCGGAAATAAACTGAATATCATACATCACATCATAGATACAACATCATAATAATATCCAGTACTACATCAGAGTGTCATAATACATATGCCACAGCTCCAAATAAAACATCATAATAGTACAACAATGATCACAAGCAAAAGTCTTCAGAGAAATGAAGACGATAGTGAATATCCATGACTAAGCACCTGGTGATCCAAAAAGCTTCCAAATATCTTCAAAGTAAAAGTCCCCAAAATCTGATAGCTCCTAAACCCAAAAAGAAACTCCAAAATCCAGCTAACACCAAAGCACGGAAAACCTGCTACTAGGCTGCCCGTGTGGAAATAATGGGCACCCAGAGTTTAGAAAAGAAACAATAAACTCTGGGTCAGTCATGGGACTGGTATGAGTAAGCAAAAGTAGTTGCTTTAAATAAAACAGATTTTTAAAAAGAAGTCGTTCATGCTTTTGGAAAATGAAACTACCATAAGGCCTCCCGCCACACACACAATGCAAACGCAGAATTGGGGGAGATTTCTTCTTATGATAGTCAAATATGCTTAATACGAGAAAAATTCTTTGATATTATTTCTAGTGCATAGGGTATAAAACATTTCGAAAGTAGAATATTAATCTTAGCCAGCATAGGTACCATTATACTATGCCTACTATAGCTACCATATTAGATGGCAGGTTCTACAACTAAAACCGTACTGGGTTCGTATTGGAAATTGGATTTCCAACAAATGGTCAGGCTAAGGAACTTCCTACCGCCACATGGGATCGCCTTTGGCTGGACGTCCCGAGAGACAACTGCTCTCTGCCAACACAAGGCCGGGTTACCCCTGTAACTAGGTAACTCACGAATATGCCATCCCCCGGTCCTTTGGGACCTTTATCCGAGGCGCCTCGATAAACACACAATCACACAATAAATGAGGTCGGAGTATCCACATAGGTAAATACCAGGGCTCCATACCTGATACCACCCTTTTCCAGAAGGAAATGACATACCCTAAAGGGCGCGACCCTCATAACCTTGCCGCATATTCCTGTTTCGACCATTTCCGGGTTGTGAGGTCTGACGAAGTCTCGTCCACAAAGCTATGCTTTTTCACAAAGCCGTGCTTTGATCACAAATGATCAATAAATGATCATCACACAGCAACACTCAGCATGCCACATTACCAAATTGGGAATATATCGCTGATAAATTTCAACTACATAACCTCTGAGCTCGTACGTCTCAGAGAAGGGTGTTAAGCTAAGAGAATAAATTCTCCGCCACCAACAGAAATGTATTTGAAAGAAATCAGCTTTATATCTCAAAATGTAATGTCAGACATGTATCCATACAAGTCTGTTCCGGGTTCGAACAGAACCGAAGGCACTTCCGAAGAAGTCCTTGCAATCCGGGTATTTACAATCCCAATCGGACTTCCCATCACTTAGGGAATCTCTATACCGGAGCAACTCAGTGCAGAGACAATCGATAGGTCGTCCTATCGTTTTCATAAAAAACCCGGTCTTCAACACCGGTCTTCAAATGCTATCCATTACGACGTATCACTATTCAGAATGGGTTATATGACACAAAGGTCCTCTCCCGGCTAAATTGAATAGTGATCGATAAATTTTTGAAAACATGTGAATATGACAATCACAAAGATTTATATTCAGGGTTCGATGTGGGTTTCGGATAACAAACTGAAATCCGACTCCCTGTCGCATCGAAGTAAAAATGTCGTTCTACGGCAAAGGGGTTTTCACATCAATACAGAATTAAATCACAAATCACAATTCAGTACCAAAACAATCACATTGTCAAGATAGAAATATTAATCCAATACAGAATATTTGATGATAGTCAATCATCTTTATTTGGGTGAATGTGATTTAAAAGTGAATTAACCACATAATTGTCTTCATAAATTTTAATTTTTTAAATTAATTATCTTTAACTATGAATTAATTTGATTTTTAATTAACTTAACTAATTTATTTCTTTAACTAATTACCTTAATTTATTTATTCTTAATTGTTAATTTATAAAATCTTAATTATCTTTATTAATAAATTATTCTCTAAATTAATCAACTCTTTATTACAAGGTAATTACAAATTACTAATCGTTTAATCATTATTAATCATTATAAATAATTTTGTTTTAAATTTAAAAATCTAAATATTTGATTTATTCTTCAAATATTTTATCAAATTAATTACTTAAACAGATTTACTTTAAATTCAAAAAGGTTAACCGTTTCCTAATAACAACCCGAGCAAATCTCAGGTTACTCGAGTAACCCTTTGAGCTTTTTACCCATTTCCCCCTAGACACTCCCCTGTACGCATCTTCTTCTTCTTCTTTTTTTTTCTTACAGTAAATTAAATTTTAGTTTTAAGTTTAAAACAAAGGCATCAGTAACTCGCTTGCATCCTCGAGTACGAACCCGGAGTAACCACCACCTTCACCCGAGAATCATCTCGTGCCATTCACCATCGAACCTGACACAGCAACAACGTTCCCATGCACGTGCACACTGCCATTAATCGCCTCCAGGCGACGCTGCAACGTCGAGCAAGTCGATGATGTTTCGAGTATCCATCCCCAATCGCCAGAATCCACTCACCCCCCTCAAAAATCAAATTCGAGCTAAAATTCACAACCTGGAACTTCATCACAGAAGTCATCCAAACCTGGAACGTTGTCGTTCGCCCAACATCGACCACCAGAAAATACGAAATTTCGGCCAGGACCTCGACACCCTCCATACTATCAACTCACAGAACAGTGTGCAACTCAATCGCTCCAAGAAGATGAAATCATCTTGCTACTGACCTTGTTCAAAACGCGGTCACAAACCCTAGTTTGGCTTCGTCCCTTCGATTCATGAATTTGAAAATTTATTCAGTAATTTTCTCGACATCACCGAAGTTCATACAAGCTTCAACCCAATTTTCAACATTTATTATTGGATCGATCGCTAGAAATTTGGAAAAATGCGAATTTTGTTTAAATTCAAACTGCCTTTGAATACTCAGTTAAAAATCATCATATTGCTTTTAAAAATCATGTCTTTGTATGTTCATTCGAGATATGTAATCAAATCATCAAATAAAATTGCTTGACTTTATCATAAAATTCCTTTTTGCTATAAAATGGAGTTTACAGGTTCAGATTCATTTATTTTCAAGCTAAACTTTTTGGACCATGGTTTCAAGTTTAAGTAAACTGATTTTGTTTTTAAAAAAAAGAAAAAAATCCTAAGTAAAAATGTTTATATGAAAATTCATTAAATTTTCCTTGTTTGTAAACCTTCTATAACTAGAAAACAAGAAGAACAGGGTCATCAAGTATACAGTATACCACATATGTTTATACAGAACCAAAAATAAATATTCAACCAAGCACAAGATTATTTATAAAACAAATATACGGATTTAAAATCCTTAGAGTAGTATGTTTACTCACCTTAGATATATTGATAAGCAGAGATGTTTCTGGGTTGAAACTGCAGTTTGATCTGCCCTTAAACTTCCTCTGTTTCTTTTTGTTTTTGTTTGTTGAATGACCTTGAGTTTGAAAATATAGTGAAGTTTATATTTTTCTTTCTTCCTGACTTTACTTTATTTCTTTGCTTTTGAACGAACTGGAGGCAATATGGGTGTAGATATAAAATAGATAGTTTGTACAGGTAAAATTATTTTGTTGTACAAATTAAAAGTCAGAGAGTTTTTTCTTTCTTCAACTATGCAAAGTATAATTCGGCTGATATGATTCTCTTCCTTGCTTGAGAAGATAGCATTAAATGCTCATGTTCCCACCTTTGTTTACATGTAATCCTATTTTATTTTCCAAGTACAAATTTCTTTTGTTTTGTCTAAAGATATTTTCTTACATGCATCTTCCTACTACCTTTCTTATTTTCATATACTCACGGCAAACATATTGTTTGAATTTGTAGATATATTTTGTTTCATTTTGTATATATTTTATTTTATTGTTTAATACAAATTCTTGTTTTGTTATCCATTTCATTTATTTATTACATATATTTTATTTTAAAGTTGAACACACTACAAGAAAAATGGTTTTTTGCAGCTCCATGTAACAACATTTAATTCAAAAAGCTGTGATTGTTCAAATTTACTTTCATATATAATTAAATATAAAAAGAAAACGCTGCGTAACCACGTATGTTTTGGCGGGGAGATGACTCTTTTCGCGGCCTCATTTTTATTCTTTTCGCTTCCAACCAAATAACACTTCATCTCAAATCCGCTCCAACCCTTCATCTCAAATCCGCTCCATCTCTGCAAATCTCAAATCCGCTCGGCCTTGACATCGCTGGCTTGACATCGCTCTGCATCTCAAATCCATCGCTCCATCGCTGGCGCTGGCCTTGACATCGCTCTGCAAATCTCAAATCTGCAAAGACTAGGTATTTGATTATATGTTCTGTGTTGTAGTTTGAAGATGCATTAATATTTTGCATCATTCCTCCAATTTGCCTTCGAATCAGTCACGTGAAATGATATCCCCTAATCTAGGATTTAGTTTAGGGGTTTATATTAATTCACTTATCATTGCATCCTGATAAAAATAGGTAAGTTCACCTTACGTTTTATTGATGTATGAGAGAGTAGCAAAATGGTTAGGAAATTAGTAAATAGTGATGGCATTGTCAGTTCAGGTATCAACTTTAAGATATAAAATACACCTTTAGTTCACCAAAAAAATCATTGAGAAAGAAATGGTTCCTTAAGCATATGAAATTATATTTTACCTTCTACGAAGCAAGAAGGATTCTTGGGACCAGTTCCTAATTAAAGTCATCACAAAAAATAATTCTAAGAATTTTAGCAAAGTGTGTTACATAAACATCACAATATGATACCAATTTTGATTAAAATTAATGAAGAATAACAATATTTTAGCAATACATACCAAGATATTCACTAACTCTGCTACTGATATATGATTGAAAATGGCGACCTTCCAAAATCTACAAATCATCCATGAAATAAACCAAGAGTAAACAAACCATTTATTTACTTACCAATTGATAGTGGTTAAGCCTACATGAATTGTTATACTCTTGTTCAGTTGTCTTCCATTCACTATACTTGTACATAATCAAATCACAGAAACTGTAAAGTTGATAGCAGCAGCATGAGGTTTTTGTATATGATTTATATTAAACATAATGGCACAATGCACAACAATGTAACATTACTGTGAGAGGAAGAAATAGACTGTAAACAAAACAAACAGACATACTTGGTTTTGAGATTATACTATTTTATGTTCACAGAATAAAATAAATATTTGCTGGTTTTGAGATTTAGACTATGATATGAAATGTTAGTTCTCATTAAAAAAAGAAAAAAGTTGTGTTTTGTGCACCTTATGTGTTGTTCGCTTGTTGTAGTTTTGTATTGTGCATCTGGTTTAGTTTTGTATTAGTATTTATTTAAAAAAATCTGCTATTGTTCACTTGTGTGTTTCTGTTCACTGTTCAATGTTTGTTCTCTACTGTTTAGGACAGTTGCAACCATTTACATTTTTGTTTCTTCGGTTTACATTTTGTGTCCATCTTTGTTCTTTCCAGTTTGTGTCAATCTTTGTTCTTTATTTTCTCAGTTCTTCCTTTCTGTTTTTGTTTTTTGTTTTTTGTTTTTCCCCCTCTCTTCCCTATGCATATATTTCACATTCCATATTTTTTTTAAAATCTGTGCATTTTCCTTTAAATTTCAAAATTCTATTTCCAAAATTTATTCTCTGTTTATAGACGTTCACCATTCACTACTGCTCTCAACTTCATTACCCCCATCAACTTCCATCATCCATCCTCTATAATAACAACATTCCATCTCATTGCTTTCAAACAACCACCCATATCACTCAACACCATCTCCTAATTCCTATATAGTACTCATGCACCTTCACAACTTCACCCACAAAACTTCAAACAACACATCTGATCCACCACCAACCATTCATCCCACTTGCACACAACCAACACAAACCGCAGCAAACAACTTCTGCAATCACTTTCCTCCAAATCCACCCAGCAAATACCAAACATACAACTCCCTCTTCATACACAAACAATGCAGTTCAACCGCCTTATATCCACAACTACAAACTTCACCAAACTATTCTTCAACTTTCATGCAACCAATATTCAAAACTGCACAGAGTGGTGATTCAGGTTGCACTAACAAAGTGGTTGAAGAGAGGTTCAAGAGTGGTAGTTTGTGATGCTTGTTTTGTTGGTTGATGGTTTAAGAGACAGAGGAAGGTTGTTGATTGTGCAGGCGGTGCTTTCGGTTATGACTTTGTGGTTGTATGAGGTTCTGGGAGATGGAAGGTTGTTATGGATTGTTGGGTTGCTGATAGTTTGCAAGTTGGGTTTTTGGTGGTGAGTATTGTGGAACAGGTGAGAGGGTCTGTGTTAAGTAGACGGGAGTTATGAAGTTGCTTTCTATTTGTAGGTGATGGTTAGAAATGAGGCACTATTGTAGTGGTGATGGTGGCACTATGCAGTGGAGTAAGAGGCTGGTTATTGGCTGGTGAGGTGTTGGTCGAATGATTTAGGGAGATGTTGACAGAGAGGTAGAAGTGGAACCGGAGGATGGTGAAATATGGCAATGGATTGTGAAAGGAGTTTTGGGGATTGGTTTGTGGACTGAATTTTTGATTGTTTTGGGTGGAAGTGGATGAAGTGTAGGCTCAGGGTGGGGTTTTAAATATGGTTGTGAACAAAAATGCAAATGCCAATAGGAGGGTGAATGAATGCATGTGAACAAAAATATAAATAGTCAATGCAATGAATTTTTTGTATATGATTATGACATTGTTGTATAAGTGGATAAAATTGTTGTTAATGGCGCAAGCTTAGTATAAGAAGAGGGGTAGTGCATAGACATTACTCCGGTGCTACAAAATAGCGTCGTTGTAATGGCAAATTTTTTGGAAACAGTTTGGACTTGACTTGTTGATTTGTTGTTTGACATTCTCTGTCTTCCTTGTTGTTTGTCATTTTGTTTGCATTCAATTACGATTATAGTTAGTTTTTATTTTGCTTGCATTCAATAACTGATTATTACTTTAAATTTTAGAAATTTACTTCCTCGCATATTGGTTGATGATGGATAAAAATTGGGTACATCTGCACAGGTAACTATATTATACTAAATATATTTTGAGAGTCAAATCATATATTTTAACGTCAAAATTAATAGTTATTTCATTTTATTAATAGAACTAGTACTGAGTATGAGCAAGGAGCTTGGAAGTTTGTGCATGCTGCATTGAGAATTTCAAGAAATCCAGAAAAGATTTTATGTCCTTGCTTAGATTGTCGAAATCTTAGTCATCAGTATGGGAAGATTGTTGTTGAGCATTTGATTATAAGAGGAATGGATCGGCTATACAAGGATGGTAGGTGGTACAATCATGGCAAACAAATAACTATAAGCAAAGATATCGAGTCTAATGACACTTATGATTTACTCAAAGCCATTCATTATGAAGATGAAGATTTCATCAATCATACATATTCTGACGATGATAAAGATGAAGATAGCGCACAGAAACGAGAGGGGGATTTATTAAAAAACTTGGAGGATGCCGAAACCCCGTTGTATCCTGGTTGTACCGATCAAACAAAATTATCTTCCATTATTGCCTTATATAATCTAAAATGTGAGACTGGGTTATCCGATAATGGATTCGATAAACTTCTAAATGTGCAACAACTATGGTTGCCAAAGGATAACGTACTTCCTAGGAATATTTATGAGGTGAAAAAATTTCTCAAAGTATTCGATATGGGTTTTGAGAAAATTCATGCTTGTCAGAATGATTGTTGTCTCTTTAGAAGAGAGTACAAAGATTTGGATAGTTGTCCAAAATGTGGGTTTTCGAGATGGAAGAGGAACGAACGTACAAATGAAATTATGCATGGTATTCCGGTTAAAGTTTTGAGGTATTTTCCAATCATTCCAAGATTCAGAAGAATGTTTAGATCTCAAAAAATAGCAGAAGATTTAAGATGGCATTTTAACAATAAAAGTAATGATGGAAAAATGCGTCATCCTGTTGATTCTATAACATGGAATGTGGTAGATGAGAAATGGGAATTGTTTGCAGTAGATCCACGCAACCTAAGGCTTGGCCTTGCTACTGATGGTTTTAATCCATTTTTGACATTGAGTTCCAAATATAGCTGTTGGCCCGTGATGCTAGTGACATACAATCTCTCGCCACTGTTATGCATGAAAAAAGAAAATATCATGTTAACATTGTTGATTCCTGGTCCAAAGCAACCAGGAAATGATATAGATATATATTTGGCACCATTGGTAGAAGATCTGCAACACTTATGGATTAATGGAGTTCAAACTTATGATGCATTTAGTAGATCGCTTTTTACTATGAGAGCAATTTTACTATGGACGATTAATGACTTTCCTGCATATGGTAATCTAGCTGGATGTTGTGTGAAAGGTAAAAAAGGTTGTCCATTATGCGGTGTCAACACTCATCATCGATGGTTGAAGTATAGTCGGAAAAATGTCTACATGGGTCATAGGAGATTCTTACCACCATCGGATTCGTTGAGAAAAAAAATCCCGGTTTGATAACACTATAGAAAATGGTCGTAGACCTAGAATTTTAACCGGAAGAAACATCTCTATCATTTTGAAAAACTTTCCAAATAATTTTGGAAAAAAAATTAAAAATGGAGATAATAACAGCAAGAAAGGGAAGGGTAAAAAGAAGCCAACTAAGAAGCAGTATAGTAAGAAAAGAAAAAATTCTACTTTCAAACAAGATGATGATCCTACAAAAATAGAGCTATCAAGATGGAAAAAACGATCAATATTCTTTGATTTACCATATTGGGAGGTTAGTGCTATTATTTTTTAATGAATGAATTATATATATATATATATATATATATCAATGAAGTATAACAATATTATTTTTGTAGGAACTTCCCTTGCGTCATAATTTAGACGTAATGCATGTAGAAAAAAATATTGGTGAAAGCATAATAACGACGATGTTGCATGATAGCAAATCAAAAGACAGAATTAATTCTAGAAAAGATTTGGAAGATTGGAGAATCAGGCATGGCCTTTTTGCACAAGCTCGTGGGAAAAAACATATCTTCCACCAGCTTCGTATACATTGTCCAATTTGGAGAAAAAAACATTTTGCCAAAGGTTATATGATTTCAAGGGACCTGATGGCTATTGCTCAAATTTTAGAAGTTCTGTGTCATTGGAGGATTGTAAAATTATCGGCATGAAGTCACATGACTACCATGTTCTAATGCAACAGTTATTACCAGTTGCAATAAGAGGATTGTTGCCGAAAAAGCCAAGGAGGACAATAATTCGTTTATGTTCGTTTTTCAATAAATTATGCCAGCGTGTTCTTGATAAAGAAAAATTGCAACAACTTGATGATGAAATTATTATAATTTTGTGTGAAATTGAACGATATTTTCCACCTTCTTTCTTTGATATAATGATACACTTGACCGTTCATCTTGAAAGGGAAGCCCGATTGTGTGGACCGGTTCATTTCCGTTGGATGTACCCTTTTGAACGATATATGAAGACACTTAAACATTATGTATGAAATCATGCACGTCCCGAGGGTTGTATTGCAGAATCCTATCTTGTAGAAGAGTGCATGAGATTTTTTAGTGATTTTTTAAAGAAATCAATACAAATAGAGGAGAAGGAAGTCCGAAATGAAGATTATGAAGATGATTCCATACTCGAAGGACGACCAATTTCAGCTTGTAAAACAATTACATTGTCCGCCAATGAGAAACAGCTTGCACATTTGGCTGTGTTAATGAATATGACTGTAGTGGAACCATTTCTAGAGTACGTAACTTTTACAATTTTTTATTACCGTTTCATACAATTTGTACCAGCAAATACAACTTGGTAATTTTTTTTTGTGCTACAATAGTTTGCATTTGGATGAGTTACAACACTCAAACAAGCGCATGGAAAAAAATGCAACTTTACTTTGGAAAACCCATACAGATAACTTTGCCGATTGGATTAAAAAGAAGGTGAGTGAAATTTTGAAATATTATCTCATTAACTTTAGATTTATTATTATTGAGATCCATTTTAAATAGCTATTTTTTTATAGATACCTATTGATTCAAAGGACCATGACAAGATGTTAAAATGGATTGCATATGGTCCGAGGAGTAGTGCATTATCCTGTAGTGGATATATCATTAATGGACAACGTTTTCACACAAAAGACATTGAGAGAGAAACTCAAAATAGTGGGGTCACTTACGATGCGACTACTATGTGTAGAGCAAGTGCAAAAGATACTTCTCAAGTAGTTGATGTTGTTACTTATTATGGGATATTGACTGATATAATTTTGTTAGATTATCATCATTTTTATGTTCCTGTCTTTAAATGTCATTGGGCAAACATAGGAAATGGTGTGAAGGTAGAAGATGGATTCACCCTTGTTAACTTACATCAAAACCAAGCCTCATTTTCAAAAGATCCATATATTCTTGCATCTCAAGCGAAACAAATTTTTTATTCAAGAGAAGACGATTCTTCTAATTGGTATGTTGTGATGAAGGCACCATCAAGAGGTTTTCATGAGATAGATATAAACGAACCATTTGAGGAAGTTAGCTTTGCTATGGAGAATTACGAAGATATTGACATGGATGTTGATGATTTTATTGAGGATATTAGTTATGTTAGGGAAGATTGTGAAGGCATATTTGAGTAGTTTAATTATTTTGCTATCTAGTTTTAATTCTATTAGACTTTACTCTCTATCTTCTTTGGTTAAGTAATATGTTTGTATGTAATGACTTGTTTTTCATATCTAGTTTTTGGAAATTAACCATGTTGATATAGGTCTTTAATTATTTCCTATTCCATATTTTGGTATCCTAAATATTGTTTTCATTCTACAAAACTAGACTGTTGAGACATGTGCATATCCACTTTTGTATTTGAAATTTTGATTGAAACTCTGAAGGGTGGTCCTATAATTGATACAGATATTTTCATTTAAGTTGAGTTTTTATTCTAATTTATCTTAAGAAATATTGTAACCTATGTTAAGTTGAAGTAAAAATATTTAGTTATTTAATTTAATTTAATTTAATAGATTGTACAAAATCGAAAAATCACAGGATTAATTAGTATTATATAATATAATATCACAAAGGTATTAAAGTTAAAATCAATTTTGAATTACTTAGAATTAAAATTGAAATACTTAAAATCATTTGTTGAAACAAAATTAAACAACATAAAGTTAATATTTTTTAACTTTATAAAGTGGCAAGCGCATGTGTACTAGGGGTCAGATACGTGCACATTGTTTATCAAACGTTCAAATCCGTATTATTAGTAGAAAAAATTACTGATTATGGTTGTAATACTGTAAATGTGTGCATGTATGTTCAAATTATTATACAGAGAAGAGAAGGCACACTCGCTCAATCCAAAGTTATAACCAATACCGATTTGTCAAGTGTAGGTATAAACTATAAACTATTGTTTCACCACCATCCACCAAATATGGGATGCAAAATCTAAGAATAAAATGAGGTTTTTTTTCACCATAGCACAAATATATATTCTATATTTGGTCATTATTAAAATATCCGAAAAGGGAATAAGAACAACAAAGAAGGCCATATTATCAGACTGACCACTGTGGGTCTGCTGCAATACCTGCTTTTATAAGAGGGAGATGCTTTATTTTTGCTTCATATCTATACAGGAAATGAAGAGGATTACTCGAAAACAGAAAAAAAGGAAAAGAGGCTGAAATTGCACTCAAGGAGTCTAATGAACAGAATAAGCATGTTGAAGACAACAACGTTCAAAATGAAGACAACAACGTTCAAATTGAAGATAATCGACATTTAGTTGAAGGCAATAATCAAAATAAAGACAATCTTTGTGCACTTGAAGACAATACAATGCAAAATGAACACAATGTGGAAGACATGATGGAAACCGATAGACCTATTCAAGATGTGAGCGAAAATTTAGTTCGGAAAAGAATTGCTAGAGGTCCTACTAAAATGAAGAGACTTCCTTCAAATTTCGCAAATCGGGTTGAAGTTGAATTTAATGAGAGTGGCATTCCAATAGGAGAAGCGTCAATCCACTTATCTTCTTATCTAGGGCCACTCGTACGAGAGCATGTTCCAGTCACGCTTGCTGATTGGAGACATCTTGGTGATGATTTGAAAGCCGTTTTATGGGATTGCATTCAGGTATATTTATTTATAGTGATAGTGTCTTTACATCATTCCATCTCAGTTCACATGTACATGAGGAAATAAAAGTGAGAAATTAGTTACAAGGTCCCCCTATCATTTTACAGATGTGCAAAAGTGTACTTCAACTTATTAATTGAAAAAATTTGATTTTGCTTCTTTTCACATGTCCATATTTGCATGCTGTACATGTAAATATCAACGTGAATGTAAATATTCCAGGAATTATCTGTAATTTTTTTCAGAATTATAAAGCTGAAACTTGATATTATAAAAATAGAATGTATCAGCATATATTCTGTAGCATAATAGAATGGATAGGCTCCTGCACACGGTTTCAGCTCTGCACACAGTTTCAGCTCTGCATATATTCCGTATTTGTTTATTGTTTCACACTTATTTTCCCAGGCTTCATTTGCTTCTGTCATTTAGAACAACAGCCATATAAGTAAACTGGACATCACAAGTGCAAACATAATAATATTCAAAAGAAAAAAATTAAGGCAGTACACCATGATTAGCTTGTATTTTTTTTTAAACATAGCTGTCCTTGTTAGGAGTTTAATCACAAAATCTGAATATGTACAGTCTGGACATCTCATGTTTCAAAACATCTCATGTTAGGGGGTATTTTCTCCCCTGTATGTTGGACTTTGATCAGACGTTGAAAAATGAGTTTTTTGATCGAGAGGAAGGCATATTTTAAGGGTTAACATTGCATTTACTTAAAAGCAATGTGACATATTGATATGGTCTGTTTGATCCATCTGCTATTAGAGACTGTATGCTGTTTGCAGATGTTTGCTTTCACATAATTCGTTAAAAATAAGCCTTTTATTTTTACCATGTTTGTACGTATTCTTTAAAATTTGGTGTTATTTATAATGCATTTAAAGCATAGTAGATTGTATGTCTGAATTCAAAGTTAATAAAAATTGTTCAGGCTAAGTTGAAAATCTTACTTTGAAAAGGAACAATTGTAGTTGAGGTTATTTTTGGATTCCAGCATCAACACTCATTTTCTTTAAAAATAAAATAAAAATGCAATATTTTTGGACTGGTGAAACATGAAATAGAGTTTGTACAGATAACATGGCACTTCAAAATAGAATGTATCAGCATATATCAGTATATTTTAGCATAATAGAATGTATCAGCATATATCAGTATATTTTATACCTGATTGATATAAAACATAAAAGGATGAAGAAAAAAAACCCTGTGATTTCCAATTTCATGATATCATATTTCATTACATCATTCCAGCAACATTTATTTAATGAATATGGGTTTAAATTTGATATCTATCTACACACAGTTTCAGCTCTGTACACAGTTTCAGCTCTGCACACAGTTTCATCAATCCGCTATGTCTTCTCGTTTAATATTTGATTTATTTACGAATGTGCTAATTTCGCTTCAACCAATTAATGGATACAGACTAGATTTTTTGTGGATGAGGAATGGCAAAAGGTCTCTATATTTCAGCAAATGGGTTGTATTTTTAGGTGTTCAAAATGTAGATTAGTTAATCAATTAGTAAAAGCAAAGTCAACGGAGGAAAGACTTCAACTGAAACCAAATAATATTGGAAGTATAACGGAGTGGAATGATTTTATCAGCTTGAAAACTAGTTCAAAATTTAAGGTAAATTACATCTAATTGGTCATTCTTTCAGTGAATGAGATAACTTTTTGATGTATTCTTATTTTTTTTAATTCAGATAAAAAGTGACATATACAAGGCTTTCAGACGCAAGCAAGTGCCACACACATGTAGCCGTAAAGGAATGGCTCGATTAGCTGCGGATATGGTAAGAATTGTCCTATTCAATTTTTGTCACGCCATCTATTTCTATAGTTATGACAATTGTTTTATTCAATTTTTGTAAATGTAGAAAAAAAGAGAGTTCCAATCCCTCTTCCATTTCTAGAACTCATGTTTGGATTAGATCTCACACTCGAAAAAATGGCGAACCAGTGAGTTTGGCCGTTCAAGATAAAATAGTATGTGCTTTTGTTTCAATTTGATTATTATCAAATCACTTTAGAGTGTAATAATTATGGAAATTATAATAAATGTTAACATTTGCAGGAGCAAATTAAAAAAATTGAAACGCTTTCACAATCCAGCTCAAATACTAATTTGAGAGAAGATGCTCTTTCAGTAGTGCTGGGACAGGATAGACCCGGACGATTAAGAGGAATGGGAAGAAGCATGACCTACACCAAGTTTATTGTGGCACAAGCTAATAAAAAACAAGAAACGCAACTTCAAAATAGAGTAAGCGATTTGGAGAAGACGGTGCTCATGCTACAAAATAAGGTAGATTTTATGCACTGATCAGTGCATACCCAGTTTGCACTTATCAATTTAAAACTAGGTTCACACTAAATTAGTGCAAAAAAATAGAATTGGTCAATGCAAATTAGATTTGCGCAGACCAGTTCAAACTAGGTTACATTGAGTAGCGCGAACAGTTTGCACCGACCAATGAAAATCTTTTTGCACTGACCAGTACAAAAAGCATATACTGTTATATTTAGATTATTGAACTAGGATTAAAATTTGCAGACTGGAATTATAGAGGAAAACTAAAGTTCTTGGATTTGAGATTCATTCTCAGTAATCTTTAAAATCTGGACATATGATGGTCACTCATATTAACTAATATAGTGAGATTTCTTTGAAAATCGTGTATCCTTTTATTAAATCTTCTGCAATGTACAAGGAAGGTTTGTCTTCCCCCTTCATAAGCTGCTTGATGATTTCCAATTTTAGTACTTTCAGCGATATTTCAATAACATAAGGGTGACAATTGGATTTCTGAACGATGACTATATCCATGTTTTTGTCGAGTATACCCATATTATTATTAAGTTTTTTCATTTATACCCTTGCTTGGTAAAAATTGATTCACAAAAAAAAAGAAAAAAAAGAAACCTTATGAAAAAAACAGGATAAGAGGAATAAAAGAAGAAAAATAGGATGAGAGGTATAAAACGATGTGTGGATGACATAAAGACACAAACACACACAACCACACACAACCACACTGCTGCGACACATTCTGCTACCCATACATGCATAGAATGAAAGCAATTCTGTAAGTTATTTATTAATTTTTTTGACAGTATATTTTTGTTTTGATTCAGCTAATGCAGCAATCAAGAAAGGACGAGCAACCAAGAAGGGTCGAAGATGAGAATGCGTCTCAAGCGGTAAAGTTATTTATATTATTTGTGTGACATCATTTGAATTTGAGTTTGAATTTTTAGTTAAGTATTTAGTGTGATTGTTTTTGATTAATTTTAGAACAAGTATGACAACACAAATGCCCACTGTGATTTATTGGATTGGACTGGGGTTGATGAAATAGTTGCTGAAGGAAGAGTTCTTTCAACTGATCCGAAAGAGCTTGTATATAACATCCCTCTTGGACCGAAAGCCATGAAAATTTTGATAGTTATTCCAAAGAAATTAGATGCTTTCTTATGGAGGTCTACACCTAAGATGCTCTCACATATTGGAGAAGCTAAGAATGAGATAGTAGCATGGCCATCTGATAGAGTTGTTTTGCACACGATGAGTCACTTTGAAAAGGATGACATGATAGTAAACTTAATTTTTTTATTTATTCGGTACCTTTATGAATTGAATACAAAATTTATACTTTATTTTGTTTTCATATGTTCTAATTTGTTTTTATAGAGTAATAGTGGCAGTACAAATATCAAATGCAAGCTGTATGATTGGACCAGAAACAAAGAACTAGTTGCTGAAGGAAGGTTTTACTCTAGTGATCCAAATCAGCTTGTGAATAATATTCCTCTGGGACCATCCGCCGTGCTTGTTTTGATCGATGAGGCCAAAAAACTAGATTCATTCTTGTGGAGACCTCCAGCTGGTATGACATATGTTGGAGAAGCTATTGACAGCAAAATAGCTTGGCCAGAAACAAATGTAGTTGTTGAGAATGTTAATGCTACAACGTCTGCTCATACGGCTAATGTTGTATTATCTTCAACGGTAATGTGTATACTTTACATATTGATTTATCAAAACATATGCAATGACAAGCTTTTATTTTTAGGATCACTTTTATTTTCAAAACTTATTTAAACGGTTCATTTGTTGCATGACAGAGCGCAAACTCCAAGACGGATATGAAATGCAAGCTGATCAGCGTTCAAGGAGCCAAAGAAGTAATTGCTGAAGGGCGTGTGGCTTCAACCGACCCTAAAGCATTGGTCCATTTTGTTCCACTAGGGGAAAACGCAGTCAAAGTTTGGGTTGATGTTATAAAAGTTCCAAATGCGCCTTTGTGGAGACCTACTTCTTATTTTGAGTTTATAGAAGATGCACTTGGTTCGACGATAGCTTGGCCTTCCACGAATATTATAACCGAATCAACTTCAAGTAAGTATGAATTATCTTTTTTTTCTTGCGATATAATTTATTATGCTTAGCACATCCTTACCATGGTTGGCGTCCTGTTTACCATGTATGTGGAGTGACATGCGCATAGAACAAATGTAGTATAGAATTAAAATCCCAATAAAAATAAAAATAAAAAAAGAAATAGCTGTAAATGGATGTGGGTCATTATTTGAGGTGAGTTTTGGTTGGTGGAGTGTTTCTGGTTGTATTGGTTGGTCGGAGAGGTACAGGTTGGAGTTTGGTTTTTTTGGATGGGGATGTTTTGCATGGTAGAATGTTGTAAGTATATGTATGAAATGTTATTTTGAGGAGTGACTGTCTTGATTGTGCTGGCAGTGGTGTTTTTGATTGCTATGAAATATGGAGGATATAGGAGTGTGATTGCAGGTTTTATTGATGTAGTGATTGAAAAGGAGAGGGGATGATGTAGGGGAATTTGAGAGCAAGGAGCAGTGAGGTGAGTGTGTAAGAATTGAACAGTGAAGAGAAATCAAATGTACAGAGCAATGTAACAGAGATGGAATGAAAATAACAGTGTCATTGAATCTATGTGTGAATAAAAAAATGCAAAAGAGATTTGAAATGTGAATGTGCTGTTGCAGAGAAATGCAATGTGTATGTGAAGGTGCACAATAACAATCCAAAAACAAAATGGTAAACTTAAATGAATGTAACCTGAAGTGATTTTTGTTTTCAAAGAAAGTGCAAATGAGAGATCAGAGAAAACGAAACCTGAAGTGATTTTTTTTCTCAAACAAAGTGCAAATGAGAGATCAAAGAAAACAAAGAAATTAACAAATGAAAATAAAAAAACTAACATAGAACTGAAAAGTAACACAAAAATTAACAAATTGTTCCGTCATTGGAATTCTTGCTCAACCTATTCTATATCTATTAATAGTTGAAATCCATTTTGGTGTCATACTTTCTTGATATCAATTTAAAATACAAAAAGTACAATTTTATATATTAACAAATCGTATTTACTTAAAAATACAACCTAATATGAAGTAACAAATAAAAATATTTTATAAATTTAAATCGCTTTTAAAAATAGGATCTAAAATTAAACTTCCTTTACAAATCCAAAATACCAATTTACAAATATTACAAATCTTCATATCACTTAAAAAAATAAAATTATTTTCTTTTGAATGAGTTATATATATATATAATTTATAGAAAATGTATTCGCGTGCGAAGAACGTGTCATAACACTCGTTAACTAATAATAGAAATAAAATTCAAACTACAAAATGAAATAGACGTTGAAATCTGAAAATAAAATTTCAAAGAAACTACGTATGATTTCAACGTAAAGAACAACTAAATATTTTTAAAAACTATTTTTTTTGAATGTTTTGAAACATATAAAATTTGTAGAACAAAAGTGCATGCCGTCACAAGAACGCTTGTGGTATAGAATTGGTACGCGATGTTCTGATATAGAGATGGACATCGACCGCATATTTCAAGCTATTCTCTGTTCCACTCATATTTGAATTATTCAATATGTTTCCCAAGTAAAAGAACATGACGTTCTATCCCTCCATTTTACAAAGAAAATTTGAAGCTTCTTACTCTTAGTTGTAGTGGTTGATGTCGATGTGGTAGATGTAGATGTGAGGGGGAGGGTAGGAGATATAGATTAAGGCGACTGGATGTTTCAGGAAAGTGGAAGGGGTGAGTTGAAGTTGATGTTGATTGTAGAGGTTGGGTAATGTGGATTGTGTTGGTGTGTGAATATTGGGGAAGTTGAAGGTGGTCAAAGACTGGAGGGAGGAGCTTGGCTGTTGGTTATTGTGTAGTGGAGTGTAAGAAAGATATGTTTACAACATCAATATGAACCATGACACAGAACCAAGCAAATCTGTTAATCTATTTACAACTAAAAAACCTAGTGTTGCCTTCTTCTATTTTTACGCGACACAAAACAAAGTTAGTGCTAAAGACGTGGGCTAAAAAAAGCTTAATATTGGTGAGGGAAAAGGAGTTCAAATTTGTTTGACATTTAAGTCAATTTGTTTGATGCTATGTATAAACGAAAAAATAAAACCACAATGAACTAGAACTGTCATGACTCGAAGGTTTCTTTAAATCGGTTAAAAGGGATTATTTCCTCATGTACCAACAAAGCAACAAGCTAGAATCAATGATCTCTCAAATTATTATTAAGTTACGTCAAGTGTGTGTGCAAATAATATTTATATAAATATCACTGCTTATGTGTATTAACTGATTTCTTTTCTAAAGAAAAAGACATCCTGAATGACTTTCTTATATTACTTTTATGTGACAGGTAAGACAAAGGACCTAAATATATAAAACAGTGAAGAAGACTAAGAACTGGCTATTGTTGTAGGATGTGCTGAGTAGTTTGGTGGTTGCTGTGTTTTGGTAGCCGGTTGATGGTTGATGGATGTTAAGGTGAAGAGATAAGGAGGAGGAAGTTGAACTTAAACAGGTGACTTAAACATTTTCACTCTTAGTTACGAGTTTATTAACATGTTTTTTAAATGTTTTTTCTTGCAAGAATTACCTATTAACATGTTTTTTCTTACATCTTCGCAGTTTCAAAGTGAGCATGCTTATGTAATTTGACTGACTTAGCTAGTGGAGGTTGAATTGTTGAAGAGGATTAGCTTGGACTCTCACAACTCATATTTTGCTTAATTTAATATGCTATTTATGTAAAACAATGTTACTATCATATTTGCTTACAACATTATGTATGAAATATACGATTATCGTTTATTTTGAGTATGGAGTTAGTGCAACTTTATTATGTTTAATATAACATGCGAAGATTATATTTATTTATTGTGTTTTTAATTAACTGATATTATCATATATAAAATTTTATAGCTGGTGGGATGATTGTAAATATAAACTTTTGTGCATGGTATTTTTCATATTTAACAGCGTTTTCAAAACGCTGTAAAAAGGAAAAACGCTGCAGATGTCAGGCAAAGGGAAAACGCTGTGAAACATCCACCCATATGCAGCGTTTTCTTTATGGTGCTAAATGCTCATTTACAAGCTTTTCAAAACGCTGTAAAAAAGTATTGCAGCGTTTTTAAAATGTTGTCTAAAGGAAGAAGAAACAATGGGTAAGGACATATTACAACCATCATTAAAACGCTGTAATAAGAAAACGCTGTAATATGTTGCTAATTTTGCAGCGTTTTAGAAACGCTGTGATATGTCTTGACTCTATTACAGCTTGTTGTTAGAGAGCGTTTTTCATAACGCTGCGAAAGGATTTGACAGCGTTTTTAAAACGCTGCTAAAGACCATTTTTCTTGTAGTGACAATATACGTATGCACTTTGTTTGTATTTAGTTTCACTTCATATATTTATTTTTATTATTTTCTAACTTAAAACTCAATTCAATATATTTATATATATATATATACACACACACACACATATAAGATGTTCAAATCCAAGTGATTTTAAATTCAAAAGAAACTGGAATTTTATTCATTTTAAATCAACACCTTATTTTATTTATTTATTTTAAATTTTTTCCATTTTTTAAATTACCAAAAATTCAAATAATTCGCTAAATTAAATTTAATAAAATCTGGGATGTTACAATATCCCATCCTTAAGAAAATTCCGTCCTCGAAATTTGAAAGAGAGAGAAAAGTAACGAAGAATATACGAATGCAAAAAGATAGAGAAATGGCTTACCAGTTTAAGCCGAGATGTCTACTCTGCAATTGGGATATGATTTCTTCATATTATCTTCGGTTTCCCAAGTGCAGTCCTTTGAATCGCCACTCCATTGCACTTTAACCAGTTTCACAACTTTGTTTCTCAATCGCTTCTCATCACGATCTACAATCTTGATTGGTTCTCTTCTGACCGTTAAATTTGGAGTGATTTCGATATCCTGCTGAGCAGCTTCTTCAATAATACTATCTGGGTCATGCACATACTTCCAAAGACTAGAAACGTGAAACACATCATGCACGCAAGACAACCAGCTGGGTAGCTGCACTCGATATGCTAGAGAACCAATCCTTTCCAGAATAGGAAAAGGACCAATATAACGCGGTGCTAGCTTTCCAGTTTTCCCGAACCTCAATACACCCCGCATCGGAGACACTTTCAGAAATACAGAATCTCCAACTTGAAATTCCAAATCTCTTCTTTGGCGGTCATAATAACTCTTCTGACGACTTTGAGCAGTTATTAATTTCTTTCGGATAAAATCAACCTTTTCCGTGGCTTCTTTGATCATATCTGGTCCAAGGACGAGTCTATCACCTGATTCGATCCAGCATGTAGGTGATCGACACGGACGACCATATAAAGCTTCGAAAGGAGCCATTTCAATACTGGCTCGGTAGCTATTGTTATAAGAAAATTCTACAAGATGTAAATGGTCCTCCCAAGAACCACCAAAATCAAGAACGCAAGCCCGTAATAAGTCTTCTAGAATTCGATTAACCCTTTCTGTCTATCCATCAGATTGCGGGTGATAAGCAGTACTGAAATTTAATTTCTTTCCCAATGCGTCCTGGAATGCCTCCCAAAATCTACTAGTGAAGATCGGGTCACGATCACTCACTATACTGCTGGGAATACCATGGAGGCGAACAATTTCCTTTACGTATATACCTGCTAAACTTGCTGCAGTTCGAGTGGATTTCACTGGAATAAAGTGAGCAGTTTTGGTTAAACGATCCACTATAACCCAAATCGCTTCATTACCCTTCTTGGTTCGTGGCAATCCGTCGATGAAATCCATCGATACCTGATCCCATTTCCACTTTGGTACTTCCTAAGGTTGAAGTAAACCAGCCACTTTCTTTTGATCGCTTTTGATTTGCTGACAAGTAGCACAGCGACTTACGTATATAGATATATCTCTTTTCATCGTCTTCCACCAGAAGGTTCTTTTGATGTCACGGTACATCTTGTTAACTCCTGGATGGATGCAAAGTTTAGACTTGTGACACTCGTCCAAGACTTCTCGTTTTAGCTATGGGATATCAGGAACACATATTCTGCCTTTTAGCCTAATAACTCCACTATGATTGGTTTCAAAACTAGTATCTTCTCCTCGAAGAATTTTCCCATAAATATCTCGAAGAAATTTGTCTTCATTTTGCTTACTGGCGATTTTCTCAATGAGAGTAGGAGAAATGACAAGATGAGCAAGAATAGCGTGCTTTCTACTTAAAGCGTCTGCAACTACATTGGCTTTTCCGGTTGTATACAGAATATCTAAGTCATAAGATGCCAGAAATTCCAACCAACGTTGTTGTCGCAGATTCAGATCTTTCTGGGTGAAGAGATATTTCAAAGATTTGTGGTCGGTGAATAATTCGAATTTCTCACCTATAACAGAAGAATTTATTAAGTATAAGTATATGTTAAGCTAATTCGAACTTAAAATTTTCTTTTTAGAAAGCTGAAGGAGATTCTTACCCAGAAGATAATGTCGCCAGATCTTTAAGGCGAAAATAACAGCTAAAAGCTCTAAATCATGTGTTGGGTAGTTTCTTTCATGTGGGCATAATTGTCTACTCGCGTAGGCAATCACCTTCCCTTTCTGCATTAATATTGCACCTACCCCATCACCACAAGCATCGGTATAGACAGATAAATCATGATTCCCATTGATAATCGCAAGAACAGGAGCGGTGGTTAATCTCTTCTTTAACTCCTGAAAAGCTTCATCACATTTCGGAGTCCAGTTAAATTTTGCATTCTTCATTGTTAGCTTAGTCATTGGAATAGCTATTTTAGAAAAGTCCTGAACAAACTTCCGATAATAACCTGCTAAACCCAGAAAGCTTCGAACTTCTTTCGGCGTAGTAGGTTGCTACCAATCTAGAATAGAAGAAATCTTGCTGGGATCAACAGAAATTCCTTCTTTATTAACAATGTGGCCAAGAAATTTAACCTCTTTGACCCAAAAATGGCATTTAGAGAATTTGGCGAACAAGACGTTCCTTCTTAATATCTCCAAAACAATTCTGAGATGTTCAGAATGCTCCTCCTCCGTTTTGGAATAAATCAGGATATCATCAATAAATACAAGCACAAATGCATTCAACACTTCCCGGAATACACGAGTCATAAGATCTACAAAGTATGCTGGAGCATTGGTTAGCCCGAAAGGCATGACTAACCATTCATAGAACATATTAGGACCCCTAAAAGCGGTCAAATGAACACAATCTTCGGCGATTCGTAACTAAAGGAATCCCTGAGCTAGATCCATCTTCGAAAAGAAACGAGCGCCGTGAAGTTGATCAAATAGATCGTCAATTCTAGGTAGAGGAAATTTATTCTTGAGAGTCTGCTTATTTAGATCGCGGTAGTCAACACACAATCTCAAAGATCCATCCGACTTAGCAACGAACACAACGGCTGAACCCCATTCAGAAACACTAGGACGAATTAATCCTTTGCTTAGCAGATCATTAGTTTGCTTGACTAATTCACCCTTTTCTCTGGGCGCCATCCTACGACTTGCATGAACTACAGGACGAGAATTTGGAATTAAATCAATTCTGAATTCAATTTCTCGATGTGGAGGTAAGGATTTTACTTCTTCGAACACGTCTGGAAAATTTATAACAATAGGTATAGACTCCAAACTAGGTTCAGAATATCCCAAATTATACATCAACCCTTCCCTTTTAGGACTAGGGTCCTCACAAGAAATTTCAATAAAATCTCCAGATTCGGTTTTAATCGAAATCAATCGATTGCTACAATCCAATTTGGCTTCGTATTTCGCTAGCCAATCCATTCCGAGTAAGATTTCGAATTCATTAAAATCAAGGACAAAGAGACCAGTAGGGAATTGGTAATAAGAATATGAGATAGGAACATTTCTACATCGAAGATAAAGGTTTGTTGGGCCTCCTACTAGATTCTTTACGCATATAGGCTCCTCAATGAAATCAGGTTCAAGATTTAGTTCATTTACAGTTTGCTGAGAAATAAAACTATGTGTAGCACCAGTGTCAAACAGAACTCGAACAATTCTATCATAAATAGTAAGATTACCTTCCAGAACTCCCTTCCCCTTTCCTACTTTAGAAGTTGTGGGTTGATCTTTGACTGCGTACACCTTTGCTACCTGTGCTTTCTTCATCATTGGGCAGTGTTTGACTTCATGTCCCTCTTCCTGACAAGCATAACATTTCTTGGACTTCGCTGGAACGAATTGATTCTCTTGTTTCTTAGGTTTCGTACAACTAGTTGAATAGTGGCCTTTCTCTTGACAATTATAGCAAGTAACATTCTCTGCTGTGTTTCCCTGGTCGCTCTCCTTTTTCTTCTTACCCTGCCATGGTTTCTTGCCTCCAAACTTCCTCTTTTTCCAATTTGGATTGCTCGTATTTCCTCCCTCCTTCGGGACCTCTTGCATATCCAAAGTAGCATATCTATACCCCATATCAATAAGATCAGAAAAAGGCTCTTTGACGTGGCCATTCATCCTTTCGTGGAACTTCTTATTCATCCCCCGAATAAACTTTTCATTCATCTTCAAAGGTGTGTTCACCAATTCTGGACCGAAACGAGACAATTCATTAAATTTGTTTAGATACTCCTCAAATGACAAACTCCCTTGCTTCAAGTCCATGAACTCCTGATACATACGAGAAATCCCAACTGATGGCATATAGCGCTTCTCGAATACTTCTTTAAATTTCTCCCAAGAGAACTCGTCTTCTGGCTTATCCACGGTGACTGTCTCCCACCATGCTAAAGCTTCTTCTTGAAGTTGCCAAGAAGCTATTAGTCGCATTTGATCATCTTCCAACTTTAGCCCTTTAAAAATTCTTTCACAAGATCTGATCCATGCTTGGGCCTCAACAACAGACTCCTTGTCGGTGAACGGCTTACCACCAAGCTTCGAGAAATTCTTATATAAATCAGCCAGATTCGGCTGATGCTGAGTTGGTAAAGCTGCTTCAGCTATTGGGGGAATTTGATTAGCTGTTGCGGCATTTCCTTGACCCCTAGTTCTTCCTCTTCGTCCGCTCATTCTTACTATCTGTAATTAGTAAGAAAACATGATTTAGATCCACGGACAAAATATCTTAAGGAATATCAGTTGTAAAAAGAAATAGACTAGGAAAATTCAAGGTTTCGGGTTATACTCATTCTAGGGTATACTTCACCCTATCTCTAATGAGCTATCTAATGTGTTATACTCCATAGCTAAAGTTCTTACTCAACCTTCAGCTCCGATACCAAATGTAAGACCCAAAGGCAGTGGCAACCGGTAGGCTTTGCAACCATCCCAGCCCCATCGTGGCATACACTGGCACCTCGCAGTTGCTTTTACGGCCAGCCTCTCGACTGTCACAACCAACCCATCCCACTCACGGACATGTAGGGGTAAGAGTCTCCCGTTCACCACCAAACCACGAAGCGAGAACCCCCTATCATGCTGTAATATAGCAAATGCGATCCAATACGACGTATCACTATTCAGAATGGGTTATATGAAACAAAGGTCCTCTCCCGGCTAAATTGAAAAGTGATCGATAAATTTTTGAAAACATGTGAATATGACAATCACAAAGATTTATATTCAGGGTTTGATGTGGGTTTCGGATAACAAACTGAAATCCGACTCCCTGTCGCATCGAAGTAAAAATGCCGTTCTATGGCAAAGGGGTTTTCACATCAATACAGAATTAAATCAAAAATCACAATTCAGTACCAAAACAATCACATTGTCAAGATAGAAATATTAATCCAGTATAGAATATTTGATGATAGTCAATCATCTTTATTTGGGTGAATGTGATTTAAAAGTGAATTAACCACATAATTGTCTTCATAAATTTTAATTTTTAAAATTAATTGTCTTTAACTATGAATTAATTTGATTTTTAATTAACTTAACTAATTTATTTCTTTAACTAATTACCTTAATTTATTTATTCTTAATTGTTAATTTATAAAATCTTAATTATCTTTATTAATAAATTATTCTCTAAATTAATCAACTCTTTATTACAAGGTAATTACAAATTACTAATCGTTTAATCATTATAAATAATTTTGTTTTAAATTTAAAAATCTAAATATTTGATTTATTCTTCAAATATTTTATCAAATTAAGTGCTTAAATAGATTTACTTTAAATTCAAAAAGGTTAACCCCTTCCTAATAACAACCCGAGCAAATCTCAGGTTACTCGAGTTACCCTTTGAGCTTTTTACCCATTTCCCCCGAGACACTCCCCTGTACGCATCTTCTTCTTCTTCTTTTTTTCTTACAGTAAATTAAATTTTAGTTTTAAGTTTAAAACAAAGGCATCAGTAACTCGCTTGCATCCTCAAGTACGAACACGGAGTAACCACCACCTTCACCCGAGAATCATCTCGTGCCATTCACCATCGAACCTGACACAGCAACAACGTGCCCATGCACGTGCACGCTGCCATTAATCGCCTCTAGGCGACGCCGCAACGTCAAGAAAGTCAACGATGCTTCGAGTATCCATCCCCAATCGCCAGAATCCACTCACCCCCTCAAAAATCAAATTCGAGCTAAAATTCACGACCTGGAACTTCATCACTAAAGTCATCCAAACCTGGAATGTTGTCGTTCGCCCAACATCGACCACCAAAAAATACAAAATTTCGGCCACGACCTCGACACCCTCCATACTATCAACTCACAGAACAGTGTGCAACTCGATCGCTCCAAGAAGATGAAATCATCTTGCTACTGACCTTGTTCAAAACGCGGTCACAAACCCTAGTTTGGCTTCGTCCCTTCGATTCATGAATTTGAAAATTTATTCAGTAATTTTCTCGACATCACCGAAGTTCATACAAGCTTCAACCCAATTTTCAACATTTATTATTGGATCGATCGCTAGAAATTTGGAAAAATGCGAATTTTGTTTAAATTCGAACTGCTCTTTGAATACTCAGTTAAAAATCATCATATTGCTTTTAAAAATCATGTCTTTGTATGTTCATTCGAGATATGTAATCAAATCATCAAATAAAAATGCTTGACTTTATCATAAAATTCCTTTTTGCTATAAAACTGGAGTTTACAGGTTCAGATTCATTTATTTTCAAGCTAAACTTTTTGGACCATGGTTTCAAGTTTAAGTAAACTGATTTTGTTTTTAAAAAAAAGAAAAAAATCCTAAGTAAAAATGTTTATATGAAAATTCATTAAATTTTCCTTATTTGTAAACCTTCTGTAACTAGAAAACAAGAAGAACAGGGTCATCAAGTATACAATATACCACATATGTTTATACAGAACCAAAAATAAATATTCAACCAAGCACAAGATTATTTATAAAACAAATATACAGATTTAAAATCCTTAGAGTAGTATGTTTACTCACCTTAGATATATTGATAAGCAGAGATGTTTCTGGGTTGAAACTGCAGTTTGATCTGCCCTTAAACTTCCTCTGTTTCTTTTTGTTTTTGTTTGTTGAATGACCTTGAGTTTGAAAATATAGTGAAGTTTATATTTTTCTTTCTTCCTGACTTTACTTTATTTCTTTGCTTTTGAACGAACTGGAGGCAATATGGGTGTAGATATAAAATAGATAGTTTGTACAGGTAAAATTATTTTGTTGTACAAATTAAAAGTTAGAGAGTTTTTTCTTTCTTCAACTATGCAAAGTATAATTCGGCTGATATGATTCTCTTCCTTGCTTGAGAAGATAGCATTAAATGCTCATGTTCCCACCTTTGTTTACATGTAATCCTATTTTATTTTCCAAGTACAAATTTCTTTTGTTTTGTCTAAAGATATTTTCTTACATGCATCTTCCTACTACCTTTCTTATTTTCATATACTCACGGCAAACATATTGTTTGAATTTGTAGATATATTTTGTTTCATTTTGTATATATTTTATTTTATTGTTTAATACAAATTCTTGTTTTGTTATACATTTCATTTATTTATTACATATATTTTATTTTAAAGTTGAACAATATACATATGCACTTTGTTTGTATTTAGTTTCACTTCATATATTTATTTTTATTATTTTCTAACTTAAAACTCAATTCAATATATTTATATATATATACATATAAGATGTTCAAATCCAAGTGATTTTAAATTCAAAAGAAACTGGAATTTTATTCATTTTAAATCAACACCTTATTTTATTTATTTATTTTAAAATTTTTCCATTTTTTAAATTACCAAAAATTCAAATAAATCACTAAATTAAATTTAATAAAATCTGGGAGCATCCGTGCTTTCCTTTCGATCTGTTCCACCCCTCGCCTAAGAAAAGAAAACATAGGCCAGGTAAGTTCAGGGCACTGGTTGCTCCTTCCCTAATCTTAGTTAAACACCTTGTTTTATTTTCCTAGATCTCACAGGCGGGACAAATGTACTAGTCGTTTCCGCATACTAAATTATCAACTTAATTTTGGAATTAATCATAAAGATTCCAAACTATCGTTTAAACACTTAAATTTTCTTTTAAAAACATTCACAATTGATTCAGGAAAAATCGTTACATTTAAACTTATTTCCAAAAAGTTATACCATTCGGAGCATAAAAGTGCTGCGGAAAGTGCTATATAAGCTTATTTGTTTAAATCAACTTTTAAACATTCGATAATTCATATTCTACAATTCAAATCTCTTTTAAACCATTTAAATAGATTTATCACATTTATTTCATATTTTTTTAATATTAAAAATGTTCATTTAAACAAATTTCCTATTATAGTCACTTAACTACACTAGCGCGATTTTTCTAGAAAATTGATTTGGACTTAATTCAAAATCTACTCAACAAAATTTTGATTTTCTTTCTTCGTTTAGAATATATGGATATAATAGTCCGGAATTTTCTTATCTCGAAGAATTCCGAGCTATAGTCCACTCTACACATTCATTTGAACTTTTCGATGCGAAATCGCGAACTACCGTTGCGCAACGCAATTTGTTTTAACTTATTTTTCAATATTTGAAATAATTTATTCAAATTGAATTCTATCACTTATAAAATAATTATAAATCAATATTTTCACTTTTTAAAGTATTTAAAATATATTTTCACCATTACCATATTATAATATTATTATATTCACATTATTTTAATATTAAAATTTTAAATTCCAATTTCAATTCTAACTTCAAATTAAACATATTTAAAACTTAGATTTCAAATCTAATTTCAATTTAAACTTCAATTCAATCTTAAACTAAACTTCAATTTTCAAAATCGATTTCAATTTCAATTTCAATTTAACTATCCTTTTTAAATCCGAATCACTTTAAATTTCAAATCCTCTTTTATTTTTACTTTAATTTCACTTTTAATTGAAAAGAGACTTATTTTTTCAAAATATCTCATATCACTAAAATATGGTCTTATTAACAAAGGATCACTTAATCAAATGAACATAACCAATATCCATATTCATCACTAACATAACATACATTCAACAAATCACATAACATATGATTTCAAATCCAACATTCACTATTAATACCATAACGGGATATATTATCACAATTCAATTATCTAACCAACTATCAAATCATCCATATTAAGAATCAAATAAACATTCATATGTCATAAGGATATAAATATGATTGTTTTAACATAACCAAAATATAAATTCAAAACCAATGATAATTTCTCACCTTTACCAAAATCGTTTCACTTCCTACCAACATTCTTATCCAAACCAACACTTCACTAAACATTTCTAAACCTTATCATAACCATGCTTCCAAGTGCTCAACCATCTCCACCACTACTTGCTTTGCTCACGACCATGGCACTCCTCCACCACCTTGCTTTCGGCCCAAGCCCTTACACACCTTCATCCTCACGGCCCATGGCCATTGTAGAGAAGAGTAGTAGTTTTAAGAAGTGGTTAGAGAGTAATTAGCGGATTAGTGCTGTGACGCCCCACCTCTATGCTCACACTAGCCAAGGACACTACGGGGTAATGCCGTCAACTAGCGCGAAGAATATGGCTGTTGAGGAGCGACCATTTGTGCAATTGCCTTGTGAGAGTACCGATATGTTAGATAGTATAACATGCATTTCGTTTTCAAGAGGAAATCCGACATACCGATACAAACTCGAAGCTACCACACAGTGGCTAAGTGGACCCTCGGAAACAAATATAGAAATAAGCATAACACAAATCAGTTATAGATGTTCATATCTCAAAGGCGGAAACAGATATGAATATAACGCATAAAAGTGTACATCAGAGTAGTGGTCAAGTAAGATCCACAATATCACAAAAGAATAGATACAAGTGTTAGACAAAAGAATAATTATACATCAAGGAGTCTCTATCTCTAATGTATAATAACAAAAACTACAAAACTGTGTAGTTAGACAAAAGTCAAAAGATGATCTCAGATAAGGAGTCAAGCAGAAGCACCTGTAACATCTCGGTCTGACCCGAGTATTATTTAATAAGAAAATAATAAACGGATCAGTCTAGCTATAATTATCATACAAGAAATGAGATATAAGCAGAGATATAATAAGAACATATGATAACAATAATGTCGTACAAGGACAAATATGATTTAAACAACAACAATATCATACAATATCTCAAGAATCTCAAAGCACCAAAAAGAATATCATATTCTTAATTTTATTCACCAAACTACAAATATTGACAAACATATTAATGCCAATCTCAAAAGTTGGTGAAACGCAAATTCTAGAAATCATCAATTAGAAATCCAGAAATCACAAAGGGGGAGGCCTATCACAAACGGGAGCATGAAAACTCACCAACACGTGTATCACAAATGGAACGCTATTCCATGGTCGCTAACCAAAAATTTTGAGCCGAAGCTCCACAAACGGCCCGAAGACCATGGGTCGCTACCCCGCAAAATTGAACCGAAGTTCCACAAACGAGGATTGTAATCCCCAAACAAACAAATAGACATCGCTCATCGCTAGTCTAAATCACAAAATGATCATCATCGATCAATAAAAAGTGTCGATTACACTAAGCTAGTAAATATATGAGTTTAGCTTCATGTCCCATAACCACTAGCTTAACTTAAATATTTACGAACAAATTGTAGATTCCCACTAGAAAATTGTCACAAGAATTTCAATCGAACAAGTCCAAAAATTAACCGACGAAGTAAACGCAAGCGTTTCATACCACTTGTTTTGCCAAGCCGTTAAATTAGATTTTCTCATACGAATGAGGTAAAGGTTTTTGTATACTAATAGATTGGAAAACGGTTTTGAAAACAAGCTTTATATTTAAAAATAGAGTTGAAACCATGTTTGAAAAAGAGTTTGAATATTTACTACTAGTATAGAAAACCTTTATATTTTAAAGTGACAAATCACAAAAATGATTGTAGAAACAATCAATCACCAAAATCCACATTCGAAGACGTGAATCAAATTCAAAGAAATCGATACTGAATCCATCAAAATGGATATTCTCAAAAGTCCTGAAAAAGAAGTCATCAAAGTCAATAATAAAAGATAACAATAAAACGGATAATCACGAATCGATAAAAATTGGAAACTCAAGCCAAATAGGCAAAAACAAGCAAGTCAGTCGACTGACTGCAGAGGCCAGTCGACTGACTACAGAAACAGAAAGTTTCATTTCTTGGAGTCAGTCGATTGACTGCAGAGGGCCAGTCGACTGACTGCAGAAAACAGAGACTTCTATTCTCTGTAGACAGTCCCAAATACGCTCGGTATCTACAGCCAATCGACTGACTTCAGAGGTCAGTCAACTGACTGGCACTGGGATAATTTTTCAGCCTATCCAAATGAAGTGCAAACTCTTCCAATTCGTGATCAGACGAGCAATGGGTGCTAGGGTTTATGCCAATCGACAACCCAGCCTTATAGGCTCTTCGATACGCCACCAAAAGCATGATCAAACATCAAAGCTAAGATTTTTAGAGTTTTAGACTTCAAAACACCAAAAATTGAAATGTTCACCAAATCAATCCAAATCAAAAATCAAATGAATATGTAAAGATGTTAGGAATTCATACTTAACAGTCCAAGATAATAATAGACATAGATGTGAGATTAAAAAAATCTCACCTTTAAACCCAAAAACGATGAAGGAGAAGCTTGAAAGCAAAGGGAGATCAACTACTCTTCAACTTCAACTCTAGAAGCTTGAATCTAAGCTCAAAAGAAGAACATTTCCTAAGTTAGGTTTAGGAAATTTCTTAAATTAAAGAGAGAATGAGTTGGAGAAGATGAAGATGATGCTTACCTTAGCTTCTCTTTGAATTTGGAGCAAGAATTTGTATTTGTAAAGAAAACTAGGGTTTTGAATTTTAATTTCCCATTCCTCTCCCCATTTTTATTGAAGCTTGAATGTTAGGAAAATAAGAATGAAGTGAAGAGGAGAGGTGGACTGAACTAGGGTGTTAAGATGGGTTAGTGGGCTGAAACCCAAACCCAAAGTGAAAAAGGCAAAAATTTTACCTAATTCTAAACATATCGATGTTTATACTCAATAAAGTTGTGAACGCCATTTTGCACTCAATGGAGGTGGTATCGAGTCCAAATTCGACTGTTTACAAAAGTAGATTTTCGGACTTTAATCCGATTAACGATTCTACATTTAAATAAAACATTTAAATATACAATCGTAAAATATGTGGGTTGTTACAGACTCCCCTCCTTAAAGAAATTGCGTCCTCGCAATCTTTAAGAAATAAATAAGAAGTAACAACTATAAAAGCATATCAACACAAAAAGAAGAAATTTGAAACAAAAAGTTCACCTTAAGGAGCACGAGAGAGCAAGTCTAGATGTTTTCGCTCGATGAATTCTCTGGATTCCCAAGAGCAATCCTTAGGATTTGAGGACCACTGAATTTTCACAAGAGGGACATCTTTATTTCGAAGGCGTTTAACCTCCGAAGCAATAATACGAATAGGATGTTGCTCATAAGTCAAATTAGGCGAAACTTCAATTTTTTCAATAACACCAGGCTCAAGAATAGAATCGGAATCTCGAAGGCATTTTCGTAGTTGAGAGATGTGGAATACGTCATGAATAGTAGAAAATTGAGCCGATAATAAAAGGCGATAAGCCACGGGACCAATGCGTTCGGTGATGGGAAATGGGCCAATATATCGAGGTGCTAATTTTCCCGATCGACTGAAACACATAACACCCTTCATAGGTGAAACATGGATGAACACGAAATCTCCCACAGAAAATTCTAATTTCCTTCTTCGATTATCGGCATAGGATTTTTGTCTACTTTGAGCTTCTTTCATCCTATGACGAATAAGATCAATCTTTTCTGTGGCATCCCGAATAAAATCTGGACCTAAAACCAGATTCTCACCGGCTTCAAGCCAACACGAAGGAGATCGGCACGGCCTTCCGTAAAGTGCCTCAAAAGGTGCCATACCAATACTAGATTGGAAGCTATTATTATAGGAAAATTCTACAAGAGAAATATGATCTTCCCAACTTCCACCAAAATAAAGAACACATGCACGAAGAAGATCTTCAAGAGTTTGATTCACACGCTCGGTTTGTCCATCGGACTGAGGATGATAAGCGGTGCTAAAATTAAGCTTTGTTCCCAAAGCTTTTTGAAGACCTTTCCAAAATCCACTAGTAAATAATGAATCACGATCGCTAACAATAGAAGTAGGAACTCCATGCAATCTAACAATTTCCTTGACAAAGTGTTTAGCCAAAATAGGTACGGTCCGATTGGACCGAACGGGAAGAAAATGGGTGGATTTTGTAAGTCTATCTACTATCACCCATATGCTATCATGGCCCGAACGAGAATGGGGAAGACCGTCAATAAAATCCATGGAAATTTGATCCCACTTCCATATTGGAATTTCCAATGGTTGCAATAACCCACCGGGCCTTTGATGCTCGGCCTTAACAAGTTGGCAAGTCATGCAACGCATAACAAAGTTAGCAATATCAGATTTCATTCCATCCCAATAATAAAGTCGCTTCATATCCGCGTACATTTTACTACTACCGGGATAAATGGTAAATTTAGATCGATGTGAATCTTCTAATATATCTTTACGAAGATCAATAATATTTGGCACAATAAGTCTACCAAATTTTTGAATACCGCCACGGGCATTAATATCAAAGTCCTTGAAACCTTCAATATCAATTTTAACCCTACAACTTTGGCTAAGAAGAACCAATTCGGGATCATGCTTTTGAGCTTCAAGAATGCGGTCTAAAAGAGAAGGATGAGCCTCAAGGCTACACAAAACAAGAGATGAATATAAATCGGATTCATGATCTCGAATCTCACAAGTGGACAAAGTCTCGAGATCATTCCACTCAGATATCATCATGGAAACAACCGCTTGTTGCTTACGACTAAGGGCATCGGCAACACGATTTCCTTTTTTAGGAGTATAAAGAATATCAAGATCATAAGATGAAAGAAACTCGAGCCAACGTTGTTGATGCAAGTTAAGTTCCTTTTAAGAAAATAAATACTTCAAAGATTTATGATTGGTGTAGAGAACAAATTTCTCTCCCAAAAGATAATGGTGCCAAATTCTAAGGGCGAAAACAATAGCCGTGAGCTCTAAATCATGAGTAGCATATCTAGTCTCGGCAGGCTTTAATTGCCTAGATGCATAAGCAATAACACATTCCCTTTGCATGAGAACGGCACCCAAACCAACACGACTAGCATCGGTATAAACAATAAAATCTTGGTTCCCATCGGGAATCACAAGAATAGGAGCATCGAAAAGGAGTTCTTTTAAATTTTGAAATGAAGCTTCACATTTGTTTGACCAAATGTATTTAACTCCCTTCTTTGTCAAATAAGTAAGAGGTACGGAAATCTTAGAAAAGTCTTTTATGAACCGGCGGTAATAGCCCGCCAATCCGAGAAAGCTACGAATTTCCATCACACTCTCCAGTCTCTTCCAATTTTGAATCGCTTCAATCTTTGAAGGATCCATGGAAATTCCGGATTCAGAAATGATATGTCCCAAAAATTTCACACGAGATTGCCAAAAGTGGCATTTAGAAAATTTTGCTTTCAATTGGTTGCTCCTAAGAGTTTCCAACACAATACGAAGATGATTTTCATGCTCCGCCTCGGTTTTAGAATAAATAAGAATATCATCTATAAAGATGAGAACAAATAGATCGAGTAAGTCTTTGAAAACTCGATTCATAAGGTCAACGAAATAAGCTGGAGCATTCGTCAAACCAAATGGCATAACAAGCCATTCATAAGATCCATAACGAGTACGGAACGATGTCAAAGGAATGCTGTCCTCTGCAATACGGAGCTGATGAAAACCAGTTGCTAAGTCTAACTGTGAAAAGACTTTAGCACCACTAAGCTTGTGACGACCCGGAAATTTTGAACATTTGAAATATGAATATTTAATTAATTTTAAATATTCAAAAGATAATTATTAACTTTAATTTCAAATATCATTATTGATTAGACAAGTAATTGTTGAATTTAAATTTATTGAAATTGGTAAATTATTGAATCTGGAGCTTTAAGCCTGTTAAAAATAATTTAAAGGATTGTAAATAGTACTGAAGATAGTAAAAGTGTTGAAACTGAATTTGGAAGTGTTTTGTTAAGTTTTAAAAATATATCGTTTAAATTGAATTTAAAAGTAGCCTTCCGGGGCAACAGTCTCGAAATTCGACGAAACTAGTTCCCTTGAGTCCGTAATATTGAATTTTTACCGGATTTCAAATTTTGTAGCTTTCGGAATTAACGTGTGATCGTACGAGGTATAAACGCTTAGACGATAATTATTGGTCTAATTTAAATATCCTTATTTGAAAGAAATCAAATCACAGTCGAATTCTTTCATCTCAGCCGACCCACTCTTTACAGCATCACGTACTCTTTGCCTTATCTCGGAAGCCAAAATCATTCTAACGAAAATTAAAAAAAAATCGAAATCCACTCCAGAAAAAAAAATATAATGGCCGAGTTCAGGATATTTGTTCGACATTGAATTCACGAGCCTACTTCCCTCCATTTCAAATTCGAGCCCATCAAGCTCGTTCTTCCCACACTCTCCCAGTCAAGCGTCGATCGATTTTGATTCTGAGCTGTGGCCTAGGGTTTGGGAATCAGGGAAAGCAAAGGGCGGCGCTGTTATTTCGAGAGTCTGGTGGCATCGCGATCGAGTTCGACTCGAGTTCATTTGGGGTTTTAAGGCACGCAAGCTGCTGCTGTGGCGACGAGAAGGACTTGGGAAGTGGGGAGTGATCGATTTATTGGGGAGGCGCTCGCGAGATGGCTGTCATAGTAATCTTCCTCTTCGAGGTGATGGGGAAGCTCGGCGTCACCGAACTCGAGCCTATAGGCGAAGTCGGCATGGGGTAGTGTGTGGTAGGAACACGTGATGGCGTGAATGATGTCAGCAAGGTGGAGCTGGGTTCATCGGGGAGTTGTGATCTGGGTTCTTTTTATTGCAGTAAGGTATTTTTATTATATCTTAATTTACTTTATTAAATTTTATATATGTGTTTTTATAAGAAAAAAAAAAGTATATGTAGGTAGACAAGAAATCTATACAGTAGAAAAATTATATTGTAGGTGCAGTTTTCAATTTTAAATACATATACACGACTATTTTAATTTAATTAGACAGGTAAGCTAGAAATTAGATACAGATAGGGTTTTGGAAATTTTTTATATGTATATGAATTTTAAATTGTTGAACAGTATGTAAAATTCGTTTTTGAAGCTATATAAATTAATTTTAGAACTGTATGAGTTTTAAAGACAAAGAAGAGAAAAAGGGAATTTTTTTTTTTTTTTTTCATTAAGAATTTAATAAGTATGGGTATGTAAGCGGAAAGAAATTTTATATAGAAAGACTTTGAAATATATAGGGATTTTAAAAATATGTGAGGAATTTATAAAAGTAGATTTTTGAAAATCTATAATTAATTTTATTTAAGTGTGTATAGTTTTAAAGGGAAAATTATCAGTTTGAATAAAATTAGTAGTTGATTAAATAATCTAATGATAAGTGATTATTCGATCTGTTAGAATAGTAATAAATCAATTAATATTTATTTAAGGTCTAAATCGAGAAATAAGCTGGAATGGAACTAAATGGGAAGGGACTGAAATTAAAGGCCAAAGGTGAGTTAATCTCACTCAGTTGAATTTTAATTTAAATTTAATGGTTAAATTTAAATAATAGATTGAATGATTGATTTGGTTTGATGTGATACTATATATAGTAGTATATACCAATATATATATATTGGCATATGTATATATTGGAGTTGATATTCCCGCATTATATAGCGGATGAGACCCTATGCGCCGCATAATAGCGGATGATATTTATTTAAATCTCATATACCGCGATATTCCACCTCGAAGTGGATTTGGTATTGTGCTAACGTCTGTGGATGCAGGGAAACAGGTTGGAGGGATCCAACTGGATTCCTCAAAAATTTATTTTATTATTCTGTGATCTGAATATTGATATCCTGTGATGATTTGATATTGGATGTTGTGGTTGATTGAATTCCCAGTATAATAAATTTTGAAAATCTATGGAATTGAATTTTTGAAGAAAGTAAAGAATAATAATTTAAGTAAATTGGAATAAATTTAAAAGTGAATTGAAAATAAGATAAAATAAAGTGAATTGGAATTGTAATAAATATGGGAAAAAAGGAATTTAAATTTACGAAGGAGTAATAAAATTTAAAACTCAAGTGATATGGTTTTTAAAGAAATAAAGAAATTATTTTTAATTCAATGAGTTAATTTAATTAAAAGCGTTAATAAGGAATGTTGGGAATTTAAAATAGGAATTTTCAGTTAAAGGGGTTTTAACTAGAAATTAAAAATTAAAAAAACCCGAATAATTGTATTGGAAATAAATAAGGTAAATAAGGGAATTTTATTTCAAGATAAAGCAAATTTGAAATAAAATTGTAGAATTGATCTAAATATTGAAACTGGGAAATTTTAAAGAGGAATGAGATTTTGAGATCTATAAACTGAGTTTATAAAGTGAAGCGGATTTTAATATAAATTCAAGGTGTGAATTTATAAAGGATTGTGAATCTGTTTTAAAAAAATAAACAGAGATTTATTTTAAAGGTTGTGAAAGAGAAGCATTTTCTGGATAGCCAAGTACATTTTGTTTTAAAAAGAAATTTTAAATATTTGTTAAAGATTTATTGTTATTTTTAAAAGGCAAGTTTAAAAATCTATTATTTCCAAATGTTAAATTTCTAAAGTAAGAAATTTTCAATCTATTATTGTAATTAATACAAATGAGATTTGATAATATGTTTTAAAAGGAAATGTGTTTATATTCTTTAAAATGGTTTTATTTAAATATCTTTAAATATATATTTTAACTTAAATATTAAAGAAGTTTAAAAGGGCGTTCTTATAAAGTATTTTTATAATAAAGTGTTTTAAAATTATTTTAAAAATCTAAAATGGTTTTGTACTTGGCATTCCAGTGAAAATAAATATTTGGGAAATTATTCCGTGAGAGGAATATAGTTTGAAATTGTTTCCAATGGGAATTGAAATGAAAATAATATCTTGTGAAGATATTTTGAGGGATATAAATAATTTGGAGAGATTATTGATTGTTGATGGTTGTTATGGATGTTAATTGATAGTTAAACAACCGACTATCAATATTGGCCAAATGCGCTGATCGTTTCGAAGAGACCGGGATCGGGTTTCCGTATACCGGGATTCTAGGTCTGGAGACTCGAAAACCACTTCGATCCGGTTTGTACGTTTCGTGGGAAACGAGGGTAATATTGATAAGGGGATAGTGTTATCAGTTCAGTTCGGACCTGGAACGGACTTGTATGGACGAATGCTTTCGGACATCGTCAGGGGACGATGGGCATTCTAAGTGAAACGTTCTGAAGGTAACGTTTAGCCTCAAGCCTCATCAACCGGGAATGACTGAAAATCAGGGGTTATGCAGCAAGGCTTCGTGGGTAGCCCCCACTTGAGAGTAAGGTCATCCCTGTCTAGATGTCCCTTTTATTTCGGCTTAGTGGTGCGGTTGCTGATCACAACCGTGGGGTGATTTTATTTGGAATTATCCAGTAAGGGATGATTCCGGCCTTGTGTTGCAGGGGAGCGGGCGTACTCCTCGGTACTGTGATCTAGGCCACGTACTGTGACAGGTGGTACCCCAGTGCCTAGTCATTCATTGGAAATCCATTCTCCCTACGTGCCTTGTACGAGTTTTGTTTGTATTACCCACTTTGTGGCTAGTAAGCTGGAATTTAATCATGTAACAATTTCAGCTATTTTAATAAGTATTTGTAAATAGACACTATTATAATATCAGAGGATTTTATAAAAAGTGTTTTAGCTATCGTAAGGTAAAAACCCGACATGTTTATTTGTGGCGTGGTCTTACGAGATGCTTTTATTTTCAAAAGGATTTTTGAAACTTTAATAATCAATTTGAGTGTGATTTTCTCACGCTGGTATTCCAGACTGACTCGGGTATTGTTTTATATGATGCTCGGGTCAGACCGAGTATTATAGGATACATGATATGATGCTGTGGAGCTCAGGAGACGAGCTGGATGTCGATACGTACTCCCGTACTTGCTATTATTTTTCCGCTGTGTATTCAGTTGTATGTTATGGATGTTGATGTACTCTGATGATGTATTCTGATGTATTGTATAAACAGATATAGTTTTTGATTTGTGTAAAGATCTGTTGATATATTATATTTTATTCCGCTGCGATGGTTAGATTCTGATGTTGTTTTTCTTTTATTTTCTTCTTCTACCTCTTCTTCTTAACTAAAATGGTTCGATTTTCCGGGTCTGGAAAGTCGGGTCGTTACAGTGGTATCAGAGCTTAGGTTGGCGATAACCTTGGCTCTGGTGGGAATTTTGAGAGTATTAATAGATATGAGCGCGTATTTGTTAGTGAATATAAAATGGTTTTATATTGTGTTGGTTGATTTATTGAGTGGCATATGAACCTTCGTCGGCACAGTCTGCGCAACTGTATCGAAGGGGTTTCTAAACACTCGAATAGAGCAATTCGACACAATATTGTTTTGAAACGGGTAGATGAAATAATTTTACCCGAAAAATGTATTTTGATATAAAAGAAATATTTCTGTAAATTATTATATATTTGGATGCTTGGATTAAAATATTCTAACAAATAAAATTGAAAGAAAAAATATATGGTAAGATTGTAAAATCAGAATGATTTACATAACCAACGGAAATTTGTATAAATATAAAATTGTACAAATGAATTATAATTAAAATTTGATTTAATCAAAATGCTAAATTTAAACCTTGGATATTTGGAAGTGTTTTCAAAGTGTTTTGAAGATAAACACTAGCATTATTATTTTGGAAAGTATTTCTGGAAAGGAAATTGTTTCAAATAAATTTTTGAAAGGGATATAGCAATAAATTCATTTCAGTTGCTGGAAATAATTCGGAGGATGACGGCCGCATCTTCAGAATTTATTTTCGAACTCCTGAGTGACGAATTGCTGCCAAATTGATTATTCAGAAAAGCTAGTTGTTTTTGAAATTTCCAAAGGAAATTTGTTGGAATTAAAAGCCAGGATTGGTTTAAAAATCAGAGAAATGTGATTTGGAGATGTTGGAGATTCCAAAATGGTTTGAAATTAAAAGCCGGGGGTTTAAAAAGGGGAAAGGTCAAAAATGAAATTGACTTGGATTGAAAAATTTTGACTGGATGAAAATTAATTAAATAAGTTGAAAATGATATCCAGTCGTATTTGAATAAAATTGAATAAAATTGAATCAAATTAATCCAGTTGTATTTGGATTGTTGGAATCAAATTGAAATAAATTGTGATGTAAATGTTATTAGGAGAATAAAATGATTTGGTTGAAGTTAAGTTAAATAAGATTTAATTGTAATAAAATTCAGTGGAGTCGGGTTTGATTCAAACTAAAAGAATAAAATTGTAATTGTATTTGAGTTGTGGGATAAGGATCAAAATAAATTTGTTAGTTATTTCGGAATGGAATAAAATTCAAACCTTGAGCTATGATAATAGATTAAACTCGAGAAAATTAACAAAAGTGATTTTGTGAATAAGGATTAAATATCGAATTGTAAAATGGGAGAATACTAATTTGGAATAAATTAGTAAATTAAGTATGTTAATGGAATTTGGATTTGATAATAAAAGCTGAAAGTGTGAATGATCATGGGAATTGGAGTATATGAGTGATAATTTGAATTGTAAATAAAATTCAAGTAAGTAGGAATGATGTGAAATGGATTGATATCTATCAAATTCAAGTTGGAGATAAATTATTGGATATGAGTTGGAATTAATATTGGATTCAGTAAATATACCAGCTGAATTTCAAAATGGTATGGAGTTAAAAATAAATTGGAAATTTCCTTGTTAAAGATTAAATAAATTCACGGTGAATTGAATACGAAAATTGAAATTTAGAATGAATAAGTGAATGGACAAATTGAATGGATTAGTAAAGGTAATAAATTCGATCAAATGAAAATCAAACCAAAGATTTAAATTAAAAAATTTTTGTTTACAAGGAAACCATAACTTGAGTTTGGAAGTGAAATGCAAATTAAATTGAATTGAATCAATTGAAATGGATATGGATTCATTTCGCTAAAAATGAATAGAATGGAGGGAAATGAATTGCAAACCATTGAATTGAATAGAAACGGTATGTGAATTGGTTGTAAGCGATTGGAAATTGTATTGAGACCATATAAATGGCTAATGGAAATTATTTTAAGTGCATTGCTTATGGAAACTGCTTGTTACTATTGGAATTTAATGGAATGTTAAGGGATTTTCTTATATTTGTCACTGACGTGTTTAAATTGAGTCAGTACAGGTTCAGGGAAGCCGTTTGATTGCACTTGGGTTGCGCAAATGCTAATAAATAAACCGCTTTGCTTTAAAAATGCTAAAATAAAGGTACGCCTACGCCAAAAATTCAAAATAGGAAATATGAATTGTTTTGTTTCTTTTTCCGGCCTGAGGCCGATGTATATACATTTTTGTGCATCCTGCGATATCGCAGAAGTCCCTCCGTACAAAGGAGACTCTGCCAAAAATTTTCGGAAATTTTGGGAGTTAGAAAATTTTTGAAAATTTTCATTAACAATAAACGATTAAAATTTGTTAAGCAAAGAGAATTGAAATTGAATATTGGAATCTAATTCAAATGCGAATGTAAAGTAAAGTGAAATCGAAGTAACTAAAGAAGTGAAGTTTGCAAATAAACTTTTAATTGAGATTTAAATTAATTAGTAAGTGGAACTAATTCAATAGTCAAATGGAAGCCAATTTGAATTCAAATGAAGTTGCTTGGGCAGAATGAATAGTAATGAAAATAAACTTTGATAGTAAAGTGAAAATTAATGTAAGAAGTGTATAAATATTTATATTAAACTTAAGGATTGGAAAAATGAAATTCTTAAGTGAAGTGGGTATCGAGGAAATTATTCTAAGTGGATAATTGCATGAAGGGTTAAATTGGAAGTTGTGAAATGGGACAGTTGTGAATAAGTGGATAACAATCAAAAAGGAATGTGAATAAAAGAGAATTGATATAACTGATAATCAATTGGAATTTATACGTAAGATGTATGTATATTATTTTATTCGCATAGCTATTTGGTCCAGATGTCGAACACAGAATTTCGAGATAGTTTTATCGATCCGAATCAGGATTTTTCACTCGATTTTCAACGGCGAACCTGGATATGGATTGTTGATTGATTCTGGATATTCTCTATCATAGTTTATGACTATGCAAGGAGAATGACGGTTTCTGATCGAGAAACCAGATCTGAGTCCGCACTAGGAAGTCGGGTGGACGATACTAGTTCGGAAGTGAAATTGTGAGATCGATTGAGCGATCGAATGTGATATTGCGTACGGATGATATATGTGCATCGTACGGGCTTAAGTAAAACAAATATTGAAAATTTGAAAAGGAAAGTATAAAATGACTTTGGAATTGTGATTGAATATTATTGCTTAGTAGGATATACGGGTGTTTAAAAGCAATGGATAAATTGGGATTTTGATTTTAGAAGAATAAATTTAATGGCCCGACAAAAAGGTATGTATTTGAATTTCTGTATGATATTTGATTGGGTTTTGGATCCAGCCACTTGGCTTTTTGTTTTCTTTTTGAGATTGGGAGGCCGTAGAGCCATTTTGTAGTAGTACCGTGCTAGCCGCGCAAAGGAGACGCTGGCGAAATTTTTCGGAAATTTAGAGAGTTAGAAAATTTTTGAGAAATTTTGATAATTCAAAATTTGAATTCAAATTTAAATTTGAATGGATAAGTAAGTGATATTGTTTGGGAAGCTTATAGCTAAGTTTGAAAGGTGGGAAAAGATAGCGTGTCTTTATTTAAAGAATTGTTAGGGAAAGTTGTTAAAACTATTTGGATTGGGAAAATAGAACGGGTATCGAATCATTCCTCTTAACTAGTAATTTCGGGGACGAAATTCTTTTAAGGGGGGAGGAATGTGACGACCCGGAAATTTTGAACATTTGAAATATGAATATTTAATTAATTTTAAATATTCAAAAGATAATTATTAACTTTAATTTCAAATATCATTATTGATTAGACAAGTAATTGTTGAATTTAAATTTATTGAAATTGGTAAATTATTGAATCTGGAGCTTTAAGCCTGTTAAAAATAATTTAAAGGATTGTAAATAGTACTGAAGATAGTAAAAGTGTTGAAACTGAATTTGGAAGTGTTTTGTTAAGTTTTAAAAATATATCGTTTAAATTGAATTTAAAAGTAGCCTTCCGGGGCAACAGTCTCGAAATTCGACGAAACTAGTTCCCTTGAGTCCGTAATATTGAATTTTTACCGGATTTCAAATTTTGTAGCTTTCGGAATTAACGTGTGATCGTACGAGGTATAAACGCTTAGACGATAATTATTGGTCTAATTTAAATATCCTTATTTGAAAGAAATCAAATCACAGTCGAATTCTTTCATCTCAGCCGACCCACTCTTTACAGCATCACGTACTCTTTGCCTTATCTCGGAAGCCAAAATCATTCTAACGAAAATTAAAAAAAAATCGAAATCCACTCCAGAAAAAAAAAATATAATGGCCGAGTTCAGGATATTTGTTCGACATTGAATTCACGAGCCTACTTCCCTCCATTTCAAATTCGAGCCCATCAAGCTCGTTCTTCCCACACTCTCCCAGTCAAGCGTCGATCGATTTTGATTCTGAGCTGTGGCCTAGGGTTTGGGAATCAGGGAAAGCAAAGGGCGGCGCTGTTATTTCGAGAGTCTGGTGGCATCGCGATCGAGTTCGACTCGAGTTCATTTGGGGTTTTAAGGCACGCAAGCTGCTGCTGTGGCGACGAGAAGGACTTGGGAAGTGGGGAGTGATCGATTTATTGGGGAGGCGCTCGCGAGATGGCTGTCATAGTAATCTTCCTCTTCGAGGTGATGGGGAAGCTCGGCGTCACCGAACTCGAGCCTATAGGCGAAGTCGGCATGGGGTAGTGTGTGGTAGGAACACGTGATGGCGTGAATGATGTCAGCAAGGTGGAGCTGGGTTCATCGGGGAGTTGTGATCTGGGTTCTTTTTATTGCAGTAAGGTATTTTTATTATATCTTAATTTACTTTATTAAATTTTATATATGTGTTTTTATAAGAAAAAAAAAGTATATGTAGGTAGACAAGAAATCTATACAGTAGAAAAATTATATTGTAGGTGCAGTTTTCAATTTTAAATACATATACACGACTATTTTAATTTAATTAGACAGGTAAGCTAGAAATTAGATACAGATAGGGTTTTGGAAATTTTTTATATGTATATGAATTTTAAATTGTTGAACAGTATGTAAAATTCGTTTTTGAAGCTATATAAATTAATTTTAGAACTGTATGAGTTTTAAAGACAAAGAAGAGAAAAAGGGAATTTTTTTTTTTTTTTCATTAAGAATTTAATAAGTATGGGTATGTAAGCGGAAAGAAATTTTATATAGAAAGACTTTGAAATATATAGGGATTTTAAAAATATGTGAGGAATTTATAAAAGTAGATTTTTGAAAATCTATAATTAATTTTATTTAAGTGTGTATAGTTTTAAAGGGAAAATTATCAGTTTGAATAAAATTAGTAGTTGATTAAATAATCTAATGATAAGTGATTATTCGATCTGTTAGAATAGTAATAAATCAATTAATATTTATTTAAGGTCTAAATCGAGAAATAAGCTGGAATGGAACTAAATGGGAAGGGACTGAAATTAAAGGCCAAAGGTGAGTTAATCTCACTCAGTTGAATTTTAATTTAAATTTAATGGTTAAATTTAAATAATAGATTGAATGATTGATTTGGTTTGATGTGATACTATATATAGTAGTATATACCAATATATATATATTGGCATATGTATATATTGGAGTTGATATTCCCGCATTATATAGCGGATGAGACCCTATGCGCCGCATAATAGCGGATGATATTTATTTAAATCTCATATACCGCGATATTCCACCTCGAAGTGGATTTGGTATTGTGCTAACGTCTGTGGATGCAGGGAAACAGGTTGGAGGGATCCAACTGGATTCCTCAAAAATTTATTTTATTATTCTGTGATCTGAATATTGATATCCTGTGATGATTTGATATTGGATGTTGTGGTTGATTGAATTCCCAGTATAATAAATTTTGAAAATCTATGGAATTGAATTTTTGAAGAAAGTAAAGAATAATAATTTAAGTAAATTGGAATAAATTTAAAAGTGAATTGAAAATAAGATAAAATAAAGTGAATTGGAATTGTAATAAATATGGGAAAAAAGGAATTTAAATTTACGAAGGAGTAATAAAATTTAAAACTCAAGTGATATGGTTTTTAAAGAAATAAAGAAATTATTTTTAATTCAATGAGTTAATTTAATTAAAAGCGTTAATAAGGAATGTTGGGAATTTAAAATAGGAATTTTCAGTTAAAGGGGTTTTAACTAGAAATTAAAAATTAAAAAAACCCGAATAATTGTATTGGAAATAAATAAGGTAAATAAGGGAATTTTATTTCAAGATAAAGCAAATTTGAAATAAAATTGTAGAATTGATCTAAATATTGAAACTGGGAAATTTTAAAGAGGAATGAGATTTTGAGATCTATAAACTGAGTTTATAAAGTGAAGCGGATTTTAATATAAATTCAAGGTGTGAATTTATAAAGGATTGTGAATCTGTTTTAAAAAAATAAACAGAGATTTATTTTAAAGGTTGTGAAAGAGAAGCATTTTCTGGATAGCCAAGTACATTTTGTTTTAAAAAGAAATTTTAAATATTTGTTAAAGATTTATTGTTATTTTTAAAAGGCAAGTTTAAAAATCTATTATTTCCAAATGTTAAATTTCTAAAGTAAGAAATTTTCAATCTATTATTGTAATTAATACAAATGAGATTTGATAATATGTTTTAAAAGGAAATGTGTTTATATTCTTTAAAATGGTTTTATTTAAATATCTTTAAATATATATTTTAACTTAAATATTAAAGAAGTTTAAAAGGGCGTTCTTATAAAGTATTTTTATAATAAAGTGTTTTAAAATTATTTTAAAAATCTAAAATGGTTTTGTACTTGGCATTCCAGTGAAAATAAATATTTGGGAAATTATTCCGTGAGAGGAATATAGTTTGAAATTGTTTCCAATGGGAATTGAAATGAAAATAATATCTTGTGAAGATATTTTGAGGGATATAAATAATTTGGAGAGATTATTGATTGTTGATGGTTGTTATGGATGTTAATTGATAGTTAAACAACCGACTATCAATATTGGCCAAATGCGCTGATCGTTTCGAAGAGACCGGGATCGGGTTTCCGTATACCGGGATTCTAGGTCTGGAGACTCGAAAACCACTTCGATCCGGTTTGTACGTTTCGTGGGAAACGAGGGTAATATTGATAAGGGGATAGTGTTATCAGTTCAGTTCGGACCTGGAACGGACTTGTATGGACGAATGCTTTCGGACATCGTCAGGGGACGATGGGCATTCTAAGTGAAACGTTCTGAAGGTAACGTTTAGCCTCAAGCCTCATCAACCGGGAATGACTGAAAATCAGGGGTTATGCAGCAAGGCTTCGTGGGTAGCCCCCACTTGAGAGTAAGGTCATCCCTGTCTAGATGTCCCTTTTATTTCGGCTTAGTGGTGCGGTTGCTGATCACAACCGTGGGGTGATTTTATTTGGAATTATCCAGTAAGGGATGATTCCGGCCTTGTGTTGCAGGGGAGCGGGCGTACTCCTCGGTACTGTGATCTAGGCCACGTACTGTGACAGGTGGTACCCCAGTGCCTAGTCATTCATTGGAAATCCATTCTCCCTACGTGCCTTGTACGAGTTTTGTTTGTATTACCCACTTTGTGGCTAGTAAGCTGGAATTTAATCATGTAACAATTTCAGCTATTTTAATAAGTATTTGTAAATAGACACTATTATAATATCAGAGGATTTTATAAAAAGTGTTTTAGCTATCGTAAGGTAAAAACCCGACATGTTTATTTGTGGCGTGGTCTTACGAGATGCTTTTATTTTCAAAAGGATTTTTGAAACTTTAATAATCAATTTGAGTGTGATTTTCTCACGCTGGTATTCCAGACTGACTCGGGTATTGTTTTATATGATGCTCGGGTCAGACCGAGTATTATAGGATACATGATATGATGCTGTGGAGCTCAGGAGACGAGCTGGATGTCGATACGTACTCCCGTACTTGCTATTATTTTTCCGCTGTGTATTCAGTTGTATGTTATGGATGTTGATGTACTCTGATGATGTATTCTGATGTATTGTATAAACAGATATAGTTTTTGATTTGTGTAAAGATCTGTTGATATATTATATTTTATTCCGCTGCGATGGTTAGATTCTGATGTTGTTTTTCTTTTATTTTCTTCTTCTACCTCTTCTTCTTAACTAAAATGGTTCGATTTTCCGGGTCTGGAAAGTCGGGTCGTTACAAAGCTGATCGAATAAATCATCAATCCACGGTAAGGGATATTTATTCTTGATGGTGAGATAATTAAGTTTGCGGTAGTCAATGCAAAGCCTAAGTATACCATCAGATTTCTTCACAAAAATAGCCGAAGCTCCCCATGGAGAGGAACTAGATTGAATAAATTACTTCGCTTCCAATTCGGATAATTGTTTGCGCATCTCCTCATTTTCTTTATTGGACATACGATAAGGAGGACGAGTAATAGGTAGAGCTCCAGGGATTAGATTAATTCGGAACTCAATTGCTCGCTTAGGTGGTAATCCTAGAACGGGCTTAAATATGTCGGGAAATTTACGAACAATGTGAATGAGAGAAATGACATCTTCCTCCTCATCATTATCGTCATCATGAGGATTTAGAGAATACAAGGATGCTTTCGGACTGGAATCTGAATCATTCAGAACTAGAGAAATCTGCTTAATAGATTGAGGATGCCGAAGATATATAGTCCGCTCAAGACATAGGATATGGGCTTCATAACGGTTAAGCCAATCCAGTCCTAAAATCATTCTGACCAAGGTAACGCATAACATGCAAATCGGCTCGGAAAGCATAATCACATAAAATAATTTCGACATCTTTACATAATAAACTGAGTGTTGTGGATCTACCGACCAGATTCGCAATTCTCAAAGAAGTCATCAAGCCAATAACATTCAAAGACAAAGCATCAACAAGTTCTTTTGAAATAAAAGAGTGAGATGCACCCGTATCAATAAAAACTCGAATAGGAAGATCACGAAATATAATAATGTCATCAAGGATAGAATGAGAAATACCTTGACCACGAGAAGTGTTAGTAGGGGCTTGTACAGCATTTAGCTTGCCCTCCTTCTTGCCTTAAAGTTTGGGACACAAAGATATAGTATGACCTGAACTCTTGCAATAGCGGCAAGAAAGAGACTTCGGGCACTTGTTTGCGTAGTGGTCCTTAAAACCACAATTGATATTCTCCATGATGAGGGGTAGGAGTATTTGCTACCGGTGTTGCTTGCTTTCCCTTCTTGTTGGGATTAGGCTTGAATTTAAAAGGTCTCTTCTTGTTGATGTTTTGTTTGACCTCAGCATCACTATCTTTATCAGCCTCTTCGAGTCGAAGAGCAATATCAACAAGCTGATCAAAAGAAACTTCTAATTTCAGAAGTAATGGCTTTTTGAGGCTCTTGTTCAAGACATAAACAAATCTCTGGTTTTATTCAATGGGGTATTAATGTATTCAACCCAATATTTAGAGAGAGATTCAAAAGATGCGACATAGTCGGTCACGGAAGATTCACCTTGAACAAGGTCAATGAAGCGTCGAGCTAGAGATACTTTTTCAGCTTCCGGCACAAATTTTAATTCAAACCTTTCCCGGAATTTCTCCCAAGTAAGGTCCCCTTCAACAATTTCGGAGATCAGAAGTTCGTACCAATCTAATGCTCTTTCTTAGAGCATACTAGAATCCACTTGGACTCGATGAAGATCAATAAGATTCATGCGAGAAAAGATGTGGTCGCATGATCGAAGCCAAGCCTGGACTTCTATAACGCTCTCGGAACCTTTGAATGGCTTTCCACCCAAATTGGTGTAATCACTGCACAAGCGTGCAAACCAAGATTTAGGATGAGTGGGCTCAGGAATAGGTCCGGCAGCTTCAGCATTTCTTACAAGATCAAGAAGTTGATGAGCAGACATAAATACTCCATCCTAGGGAGTAGCACTAGATTGACCGGCGTTGGGACGGCCAGGTCTAACCATTTTTCTTCTTTAAGAAAGAAAGAAAAGAGAAAAAAGGTTAATCTCAGAATGAATATCAAACAAACTTGATTGATAAAACAAGGTATCATAAAAAGAAATAGGATAGAACAGGTTCAATGACTCGAATTAATCCTAAGGCACGACTCCTAAGAAAGACCTAGGACAATGATCCTTGCTAGATTATTCTATATTGTTCCGAAGTTTGGCTCGGATACCATGCCGTGACGCCCCACCTCTATGCTTACACTAGCCAAGGACACTACGGGGTAATGCCGTCAACTAGCGCGAAGAATAAGGCTGTTGAGGAGCGACCATCTGTGCAATTGCCTTGTGCGAGTACCGATATGTCAAATAATATAACATGCATTTCGTTTTCAAGAGGAAATCCGACATACCGATACAAACTCAAAGCTACCACACAGTGGCTAAGTGGACCCTCGGAAACAAATATAGAAATAAGCAGAACACAAATCAGTCACAGATGTTCATATCTCAAAGGCGGAAACAGATATGAATATAACACATAAAAGTGTACATAAGAGTAGTGGTCAAGTAAGATCCACAATATCACAAAAGAATAGATACAAGTGTTAGACAAAAGAATAATTATACATCAAGGAGTCTCCATCTCTAATGTATAATAACAAAAACTACAAAACTGTGTAGTTAGACAAAAGTCAGAAAATGATCCCAGATAAGGAGTCAAGCAGAAGCACCTGTAACATCTCGGTCTGACCCAAGTATTATTTAATAAGAAAATAATAAACGGACCAGTATAGCTATAATTATCATACAAGAAATGAGATATAAGCAGAGATATAATAAGAACGTATGATAACAATAATGTCGTACAAGGACAAATATGATTTAAACAACAACAATATCATACAATATCTCAAGAATCTCAAAGCACCAAAAAGAATATCATATTCTTAATTTTATTCACCAAACTACAAATATTGACAAACATATTAATGCCAATCGCAAAAGTTGGTGAAACACAAATTCTAGAAATCATCAATTAGAAATCCAGAAATCACTAAGGGGGAGGCCTATCACAAACGGGAGCATGAAAACTCACCAACACGTGTATCACAAACGGAACGCTATTCCATGGTCGCTAACCATAAATTTTGAGCCGAAGCTCCACAAACGGCCCAAAGACCACGGGTCGCTACCCCGCCAAATTGAACCGAAGTTCCACAAACGAGGATTGTAATCCCCAAACAAACAAATAGACATCGCTCATTGCTAGTCTAAATCACAAAATGATCATCATCGATCAATAAAAAGTGTCGATTACACTAAGCTAGTAAATATATGAGTTTAGCTTCATGTCCCATAACCACTAGCTTAACTTAAATATTTACGAACAAATTATAGATTCCCACTAGAAAATTGTCACAAGAATTTCAATCGAACAAGTCCAAAAATTAACCGACGAAGTAAACGCAAGCGTTTCATACCACTTGTTTTGCCAAGTCGTTTAATTAGATTTTCTCATACGAATGAGGTAAAGGTTTGTATATACTAATAGATTGGAAAACGGTTTTGAAAACAAGCTTTATATTTAAAAATAGAGTTGAAACCATCTTTGAAAAAGAGTTTGAATATTTACTACTAGTATAGAAAACCTTTATATTTTAAAGTGACAAATCACAGAAATGATTGTAGAAACAATCAATCACCAAAATCGACATTCGAAGACGTGAATCAAATTCAAAGAAATCGATACCGAATCCATCAAAATGGATATTCTCAAAAGTCCCGAAAAAGAATTCATCAAAGTCAATAATAAAAGATAACAATAAATCGGATAATCACGAATCGATAAAAATTGGAAACTCAAGCCAAATAGGAAAAATAGGCAAAAACAAGCAGGTCAGTCGACTGACTGCAGAGGCCAGTCGACTGACTACAGAAACAGAAAGTTTCACTTCCTGGAGTCAGTCGACTGACTGCAGAGGGCCAGTCGACTGACTGCAGAAAATAGAGACTTCTATTCTCTATAGACAGTCCCAGATACGCTCGGTATCTACAGCCAGTCGACTGACTTCAGAGGTCAGTCGACTGACTGGCATTGGGACAATTTTTCAGCCTATCCAAATAAAGTGCAAACTCTTCCAATTCGCGATCAGACGAGCAATGGGCGCTAGGGTTTATGCCAATCGACAACCCAGCCCTATAGGCTCTTCGATACGCCACCAAAAGCATGATCAAACATCAAAGCTAAGATTTTTAGAGTTTTAGACTTCAAAACACCAAAAATTGAAATGTTCACCAAATCAATCCAAATCAAAAATCAAATGAATATGTAAAGATTTTAGGAATTCATACCTAACAATCCAAGATAGTTATAGAAATAGATGTGAGATAAAAAAAATCTCACCTTTAAACCCAAAAACGATGAAGGAGAAGCTTGAAAGCAAAGGGAGATCAACTACTCTTCAACTTCAACTCTAGAAGCTTGAATCTAAGCTCAAAAGAAGAACATTTCCTAAGTTAGGTTTAGGAAATTTTTGAAATTAAAGAGAGAATGAGTTGGAGAAGATGAAGAGGATGCTTACCTTAGCTTCTCTTTGAATTTGGAGCAAGAATTTGTATTTGCAAAGGAAACTAGGGTTTTGAATTTTAATTTCCCATTCCTCTCCCCATTTTTATTGAAGCTTGAATGTTAGGAAAATAAGAATGAACTGAAGAGAAGAGTTGGACAGAACTAGGGTGTTAAGATGGGTTAGTGGGCTGAAACCCAAACCCAAACCCAAAGTGAAAAGGTCATAATTTTTACCCAACTCCAAACATATCGATGTTTATGCTCAAAAAAGTTATAAACGCCATTTTGAACTCAATGGAGGACGTATCGAGCCCCAATTCGACTTTTTACAAAAAGTAGCTTTTCGGACTTCAATCCGATTAACGATTCTACATTTAAATAAAACATTTAAATATACAATCGTAAAATATGCGGGTTGTTACAGGTGCTTAAGCACTCCATTATTTTTTACCCTCATACCAAATCTTAAAAAGAAAAGAAAAGAGAGAAGTTCCATTTGGAAGCCATTAGAGAAGCTTAAGGAAAGCTTTAAGAAAGGACAAAGAAGAATTTTGGTGTGAAGAAATGTGTGAAAGTGAGGTGGTATTTATAGAAAAAATTTCCTATGTAAATTACATTTTTATCCTTAGCCAAAATGACTAAAATACCCTTCTACTTTTTGAATTTTCAACTTATTTTCTTTCCTTTCCAAGACATGATTTAATGTCTTTTAATGAGATAAGATGCTTTGATTTGATTTTGTTTAGTATATATTTGTTTATAGGTTTATGTCAAATCATGTCTTTTCACTTTTTTTATTTATTTAAACTTTTCAAAAGTAAACCCCTTTTGTCTTTAGTGCTAAATGTAAAGTGTTTAAATAGTTTGTAAACTTGTATTTATATGTTAGAAAATGTATCAAGTTGCAACAACTTGACGACAACTTGTTTTGGTTGAAAACGGTGTTTTTGTCGACAAATTTTACAGTCAAAATTTGACGTTTTTGTTAAGCTATACATTGAAGTAAACCAAACTTTAAAATGAACTTTTTACTTCTTTAAATAAATTAAAACATGTCTCTTTATATTTTAAAATCATATTTGAATAATATCAAAATCTTTAATTTTATGGTGTATACAAAACTGGCAAAATACGACAAATTTTGGATATTTTTATAAAACGATTATTAACATATTTTTATTATCTTTATTAGATGTTTTAAATAAAATTTAACTTATCAAATAAATATTTAAACCCATTTATTTAAGATTTAAATTGCTTTTAAATTTAAAACGAACGAAATCTCTTATTTTTGAAGTAGCGAAATTACGGGTCGTTACATTCTCCCCTACTTAAAAGCATTTCGTCCTCGAAATGAAATCAAAGATACAGAACTATAAAGGGCAACAATATGTGTCAAAGGAAATACTACTACTAAATACTGATCATGAAATACAATCATTGATCCTAGTCCCAACCTGAGTGCATACTACACACTTAAGGTAAATACATAGTCATAAGTCAACTATCTACATTAGTCAACCAAAATATCATACTAAAGGACTAAACCCTAAATCTTAGATCAAAATTTATGTACCGAAATGATCTATGTTTAACTTATGTACTTATTCACATTCATTTTTTTTACCTAATACATTTTTCAAAATTTCAATTAATCCAAGTTTATTTCACAACCATTTAGTTTCTTCTAAATACATTATTACTTACAAATATGACTTAAACTTGCATAATATACCTTTAAATTCTAAGAGTGTATATACATATCCCCAAACTTCAAACTGTTATTACTTCAATTAAGGGTTTAACAAATGTGGAATTCTACTATTATCTCATATTAGTAAGTTATAAAACTCAATCCTTAGTTTTATTTACCTAAGGTCATAATTTAGTTGACATTATTTATCTTATCCATATATCGATAAGACAACTTTACTAAGTGTACATCGTTTTCTTACTAATTCTATGATTATTAACTTATTTACTATCCATTTTCTAAATCGAAATTCTTAACCTTAAATCCATCAAATACCTTATAGTCAAACTGTGAAACTTAATTCACATGGTATTTGTTATTAACAATCAACCTACTAACCATTTTATTCAAAACTATCCAGTTCTAATCTTACTTCATTTTGAATTACAAAGGTTACCCTAAATGTATCGCTAATTCCAAGTTTTATATTAGGATGATATTTCTTATATCTCTTATTACTAAATTTCACTTTGATTTTAACCTAATCAAAGAGTCTAAATTTCAAATTATCTTATCTCATTTATAAGTTATAGAACTTACACTTTCATATTATATTTACCCAAAGTCTCAATTTCGGCGTATCTTTTTTTTATCTTGTTGATAAGAATTTTTTTTCTAAGCATGCATTTTCCCTTTACTTTCTCTAGTTGCAGCTTCTAGCTTCAATATCAAATATCTTATAATCAAATCGTGAATTTTACTTCACTAAATACTTGTACTTAGCTTTTAAAACCAACCATTATGAAAATCACTTAATCATTATTATTTCTTAATACTAAATACCTAAGGGTATATGATTAATGTTCTAAATTCTAGTTTTCAACTAATTAATTCTATATGGAATATCTTATAGTCAAATCATGCAATTCTAATCGCAAGATATTCATATTTTAGTTTTACTATGCCAAATTACAATCAATCCTTAATTTCTAACCCAAAATATAATAATATCCTCTTTATACTTTTAAATATAAACCCAAGGTAAAATTATTTCATTTACCAATTTCTTTAAAACAAAACCATTTTTATAAAATTAACACATACGCGCTCATATATATAATACTCTCATAACTCATTCTAGGATGTTACTAACCCTATCTCTAATGAGTTACTCATCCTAGGATATTACCAATCCTAACTATGATGAGACTTTACCCATAACAAAGCCAAGGTTCTCGCTTAACCTTCAGCTCTAATACCAAATGTCAAGGCCTGTTTTTCCGTACCCTTCGAATCGACAATAAACCACACATGTCCAACTCAAATTGCACGAAAATACGGAACATGAAGGGTAATAAAGAAAACAGACAGAACAGAATCTCACACGAATGGAATAACATATAATATTGAACAAACATCTTTACAGCGGAAAACATTTAAATACATATATCAGAGTCTAACCTAAATTCAGCTTGGACAGTTATAAACATCTGTCCTTACAATTGCTGACAAACATCAACTAAAACAAACCAAGTACAGCGGATAATATAATATGTCCATACGTAGATGAATATCTCCAGTTCTCCTCGGAAACTCCAATCGTCTTCGACTAAACCTGAAACTACTCGGATCTGTCCCGAGCATTGAAAATACCCGGATCAGCCTTGATAAACCAGCGTGAGAAAAAATCAATAATAAATGACAGTGTCATATATCTGCCTTTGGATAAAATCCTTTGAAAATAAAGAGTATCTCATAAGACCACATCCACACATAAACACGGACGGGTTTTTACCTTATGATAACTAAAACACTTTTATGTCAAAACATTTGATATTATTTCTAATGACATCTCTTTGAAAACATTTGCAAATAAACTTATTAATCTTAGACGAAATGGTTACCCATATAGCATTTCGAGGCTATTCATTACGCCAATACAAACAAAATCGTAGGTTCTTATTGGAGAATGGATTTCCATACAAATGACCAGGTGAAGGATCTACCTTCCGAAATGGGTACACCTTTAGATGGATGTCCCGAGGCACAGAACATCTGCCCTCTACCAACACAAGACCGGCCTACCTCTTTAACTAGGTAGTACCGAATATGTCATCCCCCGGTTGTTACCGACCTTTAACCGAGAGCTCGTTTCCATACACCACATTAATTTACATCCCGAATGTCATAGCGGAAAGAATTATATCTAGAAGGGGATGATCATACCCTACTTGGAAATGACCCACTTAGCCTTGCTGCATCTAATCTTGTTTCGGTCATTTCCAGTTTGATGAGGCTTAAGGCAACGATTACCTTTTCACATAGCACATATCACATCTCTGAATGCCACATTTTCCATTTCCGTTGACTACTAATTGCCTTCCACAAAAATACAACCCTTGAGCTCGTACGTCTCAAGGAAGGGTGTTAAGCTAAGAGAAGTTGCCTTCTCCGCCACCAAACAAATGTACGTTTGTAAAAACCAATATTCGTAATCATTAGAAATGCAATGTCAGACCAACGTCCTTACAAATTTGTCCAGGAACAGGACAAACCGAAGGTACTCTCCTACTACCACTAGTAGCAAGTAGTCCTTGCAATCCGAAAAATCTCCACAACGAGGAGACCGCTGCTATATATAACTCGGGAGCTACCCAGAGCAAGTCAACAAGCAATCCTCACGCTATAAAGATCCACGGTCTTCAATCATCTTCAACAAGTCTTCACTTTCGAACGTATACATTGGTTCGAAGTGGTTTTCGGATAGGGATTACCCAAATCCGACCCCAATTCCTTTGAAATCCAATCATCGATAAAAAGTGAATATGAGTATAAGGATTTATTAAGTCTCTTTTCACTTTAACTCTTTTCGGATGATTTCGAAATCTCTTTCTTTCGGCTTAGAATAATTCTAAGAAATTCATTCTTTTGCTTTGGATAATATTTTCAAATTTCCTTACTTAACTTTCAATCAGATCCTTTAACTTTTAGGCAGGTAAAAAACAATGTTATTTAAGATATCGTTTACGATAAACCCTAAAATAAATCTTAGCAAACATTTTTAAGTAAAAAGGATCGTAGAAATCATTCAATTAGGAGATTGCTTAAATTTTGATAATACTAATTTTCTTTTATTACGGAAACTTAATACAATCCTTTTATCATAGAGCATCCACGCTTTCCTTTCGATCTGTTCCACCCCTCGCCTAAGAAAAGAAAACATAGGCCAGGTAAGTTCAGGGCACTGGTTGCTCCATCCCTAACCTTAGTTAAACACCTTGTTTTATCTTTTCCCAGATCTCACAAGCGGAACAAATGTAATAGTCGTTTCCGCATACTCAATTATCAACTTAATTTTGGAATTGATCATAAAGATTCCATATTATCGTTTAAACACTTATTTTTCCTTTTAAAAACATTCACAATTGATTCGGGAAAAATCGTTACATTTAAACTTATTTTCAAAAAGATATATCATTCGCAGCATAAAAATGCTGTGGAAAGTGCTATATAAGCTTATTTGTTTAAATCAACTTTTAACCATTCAATAATTCATATTCTCTAATCCAAATCTCTTTTAAGCCATTTAAATAGATTTATCACATTTATTTCATATTTTTCAATATTAAAAACGTTCATTTAAATAGATTTCCTATTATGGTCACTTAACTGCACTAGTGCGATTTTTCTAGAAAGTTAATTTGGACTTAATTCAAAATCTACTGAAGAAAATTTTGATTTTCTTTCTTCGTTTAGAAGATATAGATATAATAGTCTGGAATTTTCTTATCTCGAAGAATTCCGAACTATATTCCACTCTACACATTCATTTGAACTTTTCGGCGCGAAATCGTGAACTACCATTGCGTGACGCACCTTGTTTTAACTTATTTTTCAATATTTGAAATAATTTATTCAAATTGAATTCTATCACTTATAAAATCATTATAAATCAATATTTTCACTTTTTAAAGTATTTAAAATATATTTTCACTATTACCATATAATAATATTATTATATTCACGTTATTTTAATATTAAATTTTTAAATCCCAATTTCAATTCAATTTCAATTCTAACTTCAAATTAAACATATTTAAAACTTAGATTTCAAATCTAATTTCAATTTAAACTTCAATTCAATCTCAAGTTAAACTTCAATTTTCAAAATCGATTTCAATTTCTATTTCACTATTCATCTCAATTTCAATTTCAATTTAACTATCCTTTTTAAGTCCGATTCACTTCAAATTTCAAATCCTCTTTTATTTTTACTTTAATTTCACTTTTAATTGAAAAGAGACTTATTTTTCCAAAATATCACATATCACTAAAATATGGTCTTATTAACAAAGGATCACTTAATCAAAATGAACATAACCAATATCCATATTCATCACTAACGTAACATCCATTCAACAAATCACATAACATATGATTTCAAATCCAACATTCACTATTAATACCATAACGGGATATATTATCACAATTCAATTATCTAACCAACTATCAAATCATCCATATTAACAATCAAATAAACATTCATATGTCATAAGGATATAAATATGATTGTTTTAACATAACCAAAATATAAATTCAAAACCGATGAGAATTTCTCACCTTTACCAAAATCGTTTCACTTCCTATCAACATTCTTATCCAAACCAACACTTCACTAAACATTTCTTAACCTTATCATAACCATGATTCCAAGTGCTCGACCATCTCCACCACTACTTGCTTTGATCACGGCCATGACACTCCTCCACCACCTTGCTTTCGGCTTAAGACCTTACACACCTTCATCCTCACGGCCCATGGCCATTGTAGAGAAGAGAAGTAGTTTTAAGAAGTGGTTAGAGAGTAATTAGCGGATTGGTGCTTAAGCACTCCACTATTTTTAACCCTCCTACCAAATCTTAAAAAGAAAAGGAAAGAGAGAACTTCCTTTTGGAATCCATTAGAGAAGCTTAAGGAAAGCTTTAAGAAAGGAAGAAGAAGAATTTTGGTGTGAAGAAATGTGTGAAAGTGATGTGGTATTTATAGAAAAAATTTCCTATGTAAGTTACATTTTTATCCTTAGCCAAAATGACTAAAATACCCTTCTACTTTTTGAATTTTCAACTTATTTTCTTTCCTTTCCAAGACATGATTTGATGTCTTTTAATGAGATAAGATGCTTTGATTTGGTTTTGTTTAGTATAGATTTGTTTATAGGTTTATTGTAAATCATGTCTTTTCACTTTTTTATTTATTTAAACTTTTCAAAAGTAAACTCCTTTTGTCTTTTAGTTCTAAATATAAAGTGTTTAAATAGTTTGTAAACTTGTATTTATATGTTAGAAAATGTATCAAGTTGCAATAACTTGACGACAACTTGTTTTGGTTGAAAACGGTGTTTTTGTCGACAAATTTTACAGTCAAAATTTGACGTTTTTGTTAAGCTATACATTGAAGTAAACCAAACTTTAAAATGAACTTTTTACTTCTTTAAATAAATTAAAACATGTCTCTTTATATTTTAAAATGATATTTGAATAATATCAAAATCTTTAATTTTATAGTGTATGTAAAATTGACAAAATACGACAAATTTTAGTTATTTTTATAAAACGATTATTAACATATTTTTATTATCTTTATTAGATGTTTTAAATAAAATTTAACTTATCAAATAAATATTTAAACCTATTTATTTAAGATTTAAATTCCTTTTAAATTTAAAACGAACGAAATCTCTTATTTTTGAAGTAGCGAAATTACGGGTCATTACAGAACTTTTGGGATCCACTATAGAACCGGGCAAGGAAGAGGCACCCTATCAGATAACGATACAGGAGCAACCACAAATGATAGAGAACAACCTGCCATCAGGTGGCCAAAATACTGACAAGATGTGCAAATATCAGGTTTCCAACTATATCGAACAACAACTTCGACTTTAAGTCCCTAAGCAATTCTAACTTTAATCGTAGAATGCAAAGGCTTCGTAGGACTGATTTCAATCAAGGCTTGGGCATACACCAATTGCTTCTTAGCCATAGTGTAAGAATCATAGAAAATCACCTTTCTAACTAGGCCAGCAAGTCAGTCCAACCCAATCATGGGCTTCAAAATAGAAGGGATGTGATAGAAGTGTGCCTAGACAAGAATACATAATACCTATGCCTTAGCCTGATCGACAGTTGGACTCCAAGTCATAATTATGAAAGTCTTCTCTTCTACGACAATTAGTCCCAGCTTCTAGAATACTTTATCTTTCATCACTTCTTGAAAACTTAAAAAAGTGCATAGAATTATGGCAGTGCACACTAAGACCACCTTTGGGCATCCAGACTTGATAACAGTGCGTTTTAACCAGATGATAGAGAAGGTCTGAGTCCAAAAAGAAACCAACCAAATAATCGGGCCAACAATCAACACTCGCTTGCACTACTTCGACAGAAGGAACCTTCACCCCTTTGATCTTAATGTTGTTAAACGCGCGGGGTGTTTGGACGCCAGCATTCTTTGGGAGTTTAGAAAATAAAGATGACCACTTTAGCGCCTGAATAGGAGGAGAGGCAGGTATTCCCAAAGCAACATGAGAAAACTGGAGCTGAATAATGTGCTTAGCATTTCCACATACATCATCAGAGCATGAAATATCTCCAATAACAATGGGTCCATCTGCTTTCCCATGAACAAAGACAGAATCAGCACTACCTTGCACAATCACAGACTCAACAGCATTAACAACCTCAACAGCACTATCAATGTCTGGATTATCATCACCAACATTGGGTCTATCCAAAACAAACAATTATTGAAAGTAACTGGAAGCAGCCGCTACAAACAATGGCGAGAGAGATGTTACCTGCAAGATGCTATTTACAATGCCCGTGAGAGGCGAAGCATAATCTGAAGCCTTTGATTTGTCCAACTCAAAGACCAATACCTGATGGGGGAAACGTGGAGCTCTTAAAAGGAACTGGAGGAGGCGCTGGTGCGGTTCCAGAAAAAAGATGACCGAAATCGGTTGAAGCACGCCCAGATAACCTAGGTAAATTCGATGGCACCAGAACTTCACGGGAATGCATAAAAAAAGAAGCAAAGGCAATCTAGAGCGGGGATGTCGAAGGAGGACAAGCGAAGAAGAGGAAAGTAGGAGAGATGGAGTGAAGGAAAGACGTGTTTGAATTAATTGAAGAGGAGGCCACTGATGCTTGATGGTTGTATGATGATTGCAACCATCAAGCATTAGTGGATAACTGAAGTCGACGGCGAGGCATTATTGATCACATGGTCAACACAACAGCATATTGGCAAAATAAGCTACTAGAAATTCATGGTGAGGGAATGTCGTTATATTTATGTAACGACCCGGTATTTCAAACCATTCGCATCCGCACATGTCGGACTTGAATTGCTCAAAACAACAGATTGCTAATTTATATTTGGAAAAACTCAGCATATACAGTAAATAAATCAATCACAGACACAGAGTAATAAACAATAAGCAGCGGAATATATAAATAGTAGTTCATGAAGCTACTATATGAACATCAGAGTCTGAAATAAAATACAAAAGAAATCTCAAATATAAAAAAGCCTCAATACATAGTCAAATGGAAAATCTGGATATATACAACTGGAAACAACTGAATAACTAAAAGCTAAATAGATAGATCTTCAAGCAAAGCTCCAATCTCCAAAGGTGAGTCTCAAATGCTGTGACACTCAGTCTGACCCGAGCATAAAGCAAAACACAAAACACTCGAGTCAGGATTAACATTCTTATATCAGTAAATTCAACTCAAGTGAAATGTCAACTGAAATACAAGTAACTTAAAGGATGTTTGGCATTTCCATTCTTTAAGGATCCATGGAACTATCTACTATGTAGTAATATACACTATTATAATATGTCTATAGTAAAGTAAACTATTAAAATAGCGTTAAGGCGTTACCCATATCCCCCTTAACACATTTTATATACGGGTAAATAGGCACAAGGAAGAAGTTGTAAAAAAATTTAATCTCAGGGACAAAAAGTTTGTTTTTTAGTCTGAAGGACACATTTTAGTGTAAACTGAAAATGATAGTTACAGCTATCATTCTGTGATTTACACTAAAAAGTGTCCTTCAACCTAAAAAACAAACTTCTTGTCCTTAAAACAAAAATTTTCTTTAACTTTTTCCTTCAGCCTAAAAACCCCTTTTATATATTCCCATAGTCTATACAGTACCGTAACTCCTCCGTAAACTGGAGGCTATCAGAGGGCACTCCATAGGTATGGTACAAACCAAACTCGTAGAAGGCGTGATAGGGCATGTGACAAGGCATGCGAGGCAATGCCAGGGTAGATATACCATTTGCACTCCTGGACTGGTGGTAACGCATAGCAGCTACTACCACCACCCACCTCGTGACACACTCCCAAATCAAAGGTGCACTCAATCAAATCACAAAAGCAATAGAATGGTATCGATGAAATGTGCCCGATAGGGGGAATGACCCCACTTGGCCCGGTATAGCTCCTGTTTTAGCCACATCAAGCTGACTCACGGGAGTCAGGGCTACGTTAATACCTCATATAGAATCATCGCCAAACCATCCTACTTCATTCTGGAATCTCCACCATGTACACAGTTGTTAAAGTGGTTTTCGGTATTGGCAGGGAGTATGACAATATCTGATCCCGGTCTCTTTATCAACCAAATGCTTATTTCACACCATGGTCATTTTATTTCAAATAGTTCATACTTCATATCAAAATATCATATTCATTTCAAAACCATATCAATTTGATATCATTATTCACTTTAAATAATATTCATTTCCAGAATCGTAACACTTTCAAAATTATAACACTTTGGAAACCATAGCGCTTTTGAAATCATAACGCTTTTAAAATCATAACACTTCCAACTTAAACAGTTTAGATATTTGAAAATAGTATATATATTAAAATATTTATAAATTAAAATAGTTTATATATTAAAATAATTTATATATTAAAATAGTTGTAAATTAAAAATAGTTTATATTTATTTAAAGAGATTATACTGAAATAGTTTCCAAATTAGAATTGTTTCATCCAATTCTACAAATCGATTCAAATCAACTTAAATTTCAAAATTCAATTTAAATCAATCCTAGTTCAACACTACAATTCAAAAGGTTAAAGGTTCAATTCAAATTCTAAAAAAACCATTTCAATTTTTATCGATTTCACATCCGGGTTTGAACTATCTCTTTAATTCCAATAAGATTCAAAGTTTAAATATTCAAAACATTTCAATATAAGTTTCATTTAGATTTCAACATTTAACTTTAATTTTATTCAAATTGGAAAATATCCACTTAATCATTTTAATAACAATTAATTAAAATTTCAATTTATAAATTTAAATCAATATTAAATATTCAGTCTCAATTTTTATTTAAAGTTGAGAATATTCATTTAAATCACTTTTCATCAAATCAAGTTATAAGTCATATCTTTCAAATCTCAAAATCAATAGGTTCAAATAAATTCTTATTTAAACTCAATTATTAACCAATAAAATTTCAAGTCAAATTTACTTTAATTTCCAACCTCTATTTATTTAAAGTTATTACAGAAATCTATTTAAAAATATTAATGTAAATTTTTAAATAAATATTTAAGCATATATATGTATACTAATTAAATTCAATTTTATTTCAATAAATTATATCAAATTAAATCTTATGAATAAATCTATTTTATCTTATTTTATATATTTAATAAAATTATAAGTAAAATCTTAAAATTTATATTTTCAAAACTAACTTATAAATTTAAAATTTCCAAACATATAATTTAAAAATCTATTTTTACAAAATAAGATATCTTTATATTATATTTAAAATCAATATTTAATAAAATCCTTCCTTCCAAAACTTTGGAAATCATTTCAAAATATAGACCAACGATGTCCGTATATAATTATCTATCCTATGGTCAAGTGATACAGATATTTATCATTTCAATCCGCAATTTAAATATTTATGCATATATATCATTTCAACCCGCAATCCCAAAATTTCAAAATAAATGAAAATCGCTTAGGTTTATCATTTCAACCCATAACGATTTTCCCTTATTATATAATATCATTCGGGTATGTATCATTTCAACCCATAGGGAATTCTAAATTAATAGGGAACTTGCAGAGTGAGAACAGTTTGTGATAAAAATATAACATATCAACAATAGGCATATATCATCGGTAACAAATTTAATTATAATATAAATAACAGATTATGGTGTCAGATGTCACAAGTGAATAATTACAGATAATGACATATTACATATAACAATTAAATAATTTACAGTTCAAATTTAACAGCATATTTCAATTGTCATTTCAATGTGAATTAAATTTATTAAATATAAGAATGTTAATCGTGAGTGATTGGTCACCTTTCGAGGCTAGAGAGAAAGGGACAAGCACACGGAATAAATCACAAATTCGAAAATCGACTAATCCAAACAATAAATGTCAAAGCGAAGTTGTTGAACATGGATTTGACGGACGAAGCTGATAATAAGGAATCGGTGGAAATAAATCAAAACTGGATTGATATAAAATGAAATGAAAAAATATATATTATATTATTATTTTCTTAAAACAAATATTCAATTTGAAAACTCATATTTAAAACAATATATATATATATATGTATATATAATTTCAAATTAATATTAAATTTAAACACAAAAAAAATCTTTATATATTTTTGGAGACCAAACTCATGTATATTTTTATAAACTAATATATATATATATATATATATATATAAACTTACATACATATTATATTTTTAAATTAAAAAAAATCCAATATAACTTATGTTCACAACAACCAGGTTTTATACAAACATATACATATAAATAACAAGTTATTTGTGACTTGTATAAGCATGCATATACAAACAGATTGTATATAAGCAACTTATATAAACACGTATATGTATAAACTAGTAGAAACTTACACAATATAAACAGCTGTATATACACACACACATTTATACAATTTAAAAGTCAAGAAAATTAATAACCAAATATATTACCAGTAAAGTTTTTTTTCCTGTATATATATATATATATAAGTGTTTATAAAATCGAATAAGAGAACCAACTTATAATATATGTATAATATGTAATTGCAAAGCAGACTTAGGCAATGTAAAAATATAAAGTAGCAGGCTCCAGACCATAGCATATCTAAAACCTATGTATATTATACTATATTTATTATATTATTATTATAAATTTATAGCCATAAAGAGGAAGCTATATATATATATACACAACCCACAATTTGACACGGTAGAGATGAGAGATGGTGGTTGCACTGACGATGGTAGCTTGGTCGACGGAGTTGAGGTGAGGCCGAAGTGACGCGGCCAGGTGCTACGACAGGGGTGTGAAGGCAGTTGCTCCGGTGGAGAACAGGGAGGACTGGGGGAAGGTTCGGCTTCGGTGAGGCGAGTCTCGGTGGAGCATCAGTCTCAGTTGAGGTTGTGTAGAGAGGTGCAAAGGGAGGAGGTGGTCTCGGTAAAGGGAAACAGGAGGAGAGATGGTCTGTGATGAAAGGACGTGCTATGGTGGAGGAATTTTGGTCGGGGAGATGGAAGTGGCATGGCGGGTTTCGGGCTGAAGGAAGGTGGCTGGTCAGGGCGGAAGGGGAGGGAGGAGCGCCGCCGCTTGTGGTTGGGTCAGGAAATCGCGGTGAAGTGGAGGCGGGTGCCGATGGTCAGGGGAGGTGATAGGAAGGCTATGGGAGACGAAAGCATGATGAGGTAATGAACAGCTATATGCAAATAACGAAAGCTTATATATATATTGTTATATATATATATTGTTATATATATATATTGAAGAAGGAAGCAATAGTTTCGGCCATGAAGGTTTGGAACTTGAAAGAAGATGAACAAGCTTCAAGTGGATCTGCAAAAAGGAAGAGCACGTGTCTGTCCCATATATAAGCCACTTTATATTATTTTTTCAAGGCACAGAACCGTAAATGAAAAGAAAGAATGAACCAACGAAATAAATGTTGAACCAGTGGAAAAGAAAAAGTCAAGCATGAGAATTTAGGAAATATAAATGCAAACATCTGTTGGTATTGTATGGTGAATATATGAAAAGACATAGAAATCCAAAAGGCCTAAATTCGGAACCGATGCGGGAATCATTTGGAGAATTTCGACGGGTATCGGACGCCGAAATACTGAAATAAATATACTGTAGAAATCAGCACGATGAGACGAACAGAATGGTACACAAATGTCAATGAAACGATCATCCTATCAAAAGTCGATATTCAGTACCGAAAATGCTGCTAAAACGCCGAAAATAAGATAAGCGGGGCTAGAAAAGTCCAAATTTGACGAAACGAACTATAACGCCTCACTTAGAAAATGATTTACATTTTTATTATGTAAAAATATTCAGGTTTTGAAAATATTTTATTTCAATCAAATTTTAACCGATTCAAATTGAAATTGAAATTACACAACAAAACTAACTTTCATATTTTCAAATAAAAATTTACCATTTGCTATGTTTAAATAGACGCATACCAAATATCAAATTTTCATTGCCAAATTTTATTATTTAATTTCAAGCAAAATTTCAAGTAAATTACGTTATAAAAATCGTTAAAAATTACGGGTTGTTACAATTTGTTTACATATTAGAATTTGAAATTGTTCGGTATGTGATGTTGTGATTGTATGTCTGCCATGGACTGTGATTAATTATGACTAGGTGAATTGTGTGAATATACTATGATATGATACCTTGTGATATATATATATATATATAATATTTGTATATGTAAGTTACTAAGTTGAAATAATTTTTGGAGCTAGTAAGGTTTTAACAAATATAAGAAAAATAGTAAAAGTTTGAGGAAATTTATTTTGTGAATAACGAGCTATTTTAAGAAGAGTTTTCAAGTGTGTATTGAAATAAATAGCCAGAGTAAGTTTATAAAACTAGAGGTAATAAATTTTTAAATGGAAATGGTATTTCATGATTATTAGAATAGTGTTAATTTTATTAGTATTATGGTGAAGTGAAGCTTTAAAATAAACTAAGAAATGAATATTTAAAAAAAATGGAATTTGAGTTTTGAGATAAGTATTCAAAGAAGATTTGTGTATAACATTTTTCGAAGTATTAATAAAGATTTTTCATTTAAGTGGTAAAGAAATATGAATTATGTAAAGCGAATTTAGAAATATTTATATTGTTATTGGTATATTGAAATTGATTTCTATTTAAAAAGATGAATAAATTTGTACTATGAATAATTAATATTGAATAAAGAAATATTTTGGTGTTTTGAATAAAGAATTGGATTCTTGGAACTAATAAATAATATTACACTTGTTTTGTGTTTTAAAGATGGATAAATACTATTTTCGAAAAACTGAGTTTTCAAAGTATTAATTTTGTAAGTAAAAGAATATTTGGAAAGTTAGATTTTTGAAGTAAAAGATTGTTTTGAAAAAGTTTTGTAAACTTATTTAAAAGTACTTTTGTAAGTCAAAGTATGAAATTATTGATTTTAATTTAAATCCATCATTTGTTTTGATGATGTATGACTTTGGAAATGTCTTGAGACTAAGTTAAAAATTTTGTTTGAGTGTTTTGTAAAGTTTGAGATTTTTTATGGAATTGAGGTTAAAGTCATGGACCTATTTTATAAAGATAAAATTCTTTAGATTTTGAAATTTTGAGTTTATGAATATTTTGGGGTCCGACATTAAGTATGTTTATTAGAAATGTTTTTGAAAAGTTTTATAAAGTAAGAAAAGTTTGAAGAAGGTAGATGTATAAATTATTTTTCATTGTTATCTTTGGAAGTAATAAATAGTAAGGTGCTTTAACAAATTGCAACCTATTAAGATATTTTGGTATTTATAAAGGTATTATTAAATAATAATATGATTTTATATAAGGTATGTATGTATATTGTATTTGAGTGTTGTGAATTCTCAGGATATATTTATACCATAGAGTTTACTCCAAAGTTTTCGAAATTTCCAATATTTAAATTATATATTTTGTTTTTGGGAAGTCACCGAGGAGTTTAATAATTGAAGTTGTATTATATGAGCTTGTGTGATGATTATATGATTATTTTAATTGTAGATGGGTGTAGTAAAGCTAATAATTTTAGCTCATTATGTATTCCCAATAGAAAATGCAAGCATGCAATTTTCTTAAGGGGAATCTGTAATATTTCGGTGTTGAGAAGCAATTAATAAAAAATAATAATGGTGATTTAATTAATTTGAAGATTATGAATTATTAATAAAATGTGGAATTTAGTTATTAATTGATAATGATAATACTTTTGAATTTAAAAATGGTTTTAAATGTCTTAAAAATAGTTGAATAAATTTATAAAGTCTAATATTAATAGTAAATGAGATTTGAGATATATTTTAAATGAAAAAAGAAATTTTATTCGAATTATAAAAGGAGTTTTATGAATTTATTTAATAAATGGGCCTAGGGATGTAGATATGGAAATAATTATTTAATTAATATAAATTTATAGAAAATAATTATTGAATTTTTTTGAAATGGTGATGAAATGTTTATGGAAAATAAATATGAATTTTATTTGGAGATTTTAGTTAATTTGTTATGATAGAAAATGGATTAGAAATAGGAAAAGGAGAAGAGAAATGTTGGTTTTAGTGAATTTTCATGAAGCCCAAGCTTCTAGTGCAAGCCCAAACACACACTTCATGTATCTAGACATTTCCAAGTCTAGAAAACTCATCTTCATGTTTACAAAAATGTCCCCCATATGCTTCTTCTCCTTTATTTTCAATACACACAATCATGAAGCCTTAACCCCTCTTTCTTCAAAAATCAATATAAAATCAAATAAAATCCAAAAATTATGAAACTCAAATCCGAGCTTCTTAACATGAGTCCACCACCTCTAAGAGTCAACAAAGTTGGATTTTGAGCAAGTTTCATGTTGCGTAGCATTTACGGTAAATGGAAAATCTTGGTTTTGTAGAGCTATGAAGCAAGATAGGAAGAATGGAGCTTTCTTAAGCTAAGGTAAGTGTTTTCCACTCATAAAATCTCTATCTATATGCATTATTAAAATTGAACTGCTGTTTGCGTATAAAGTGAGTTTCCTATAAACCATTTACTGTGAATTGGAAGCTTCACTTATGCCTTTGATTCATGATGATTGTTGCTTGAATCATGTATGTGTATAGGAATATGTACTTAGGTTTATGCACGGAATTGGGCTTAATAGAGAACGAACGACATAGACATTGGGAAAAATCTAGAGCTACACGCTCCAGGTTTCACCTAAGCGGTCGACCCTTCTCTTCGAGCGGTCAACCGCTTAAGGGTAGTGGTCGGGGCTTAGAGGTCAACCCTTGGGGGTGACCCCTAGTGCCAACCCCTAAATATAAAAAATATAAAAAATAAAAGAAAATTTAATAAAAATAAGTTCAGAAAGTAAAAGTTTGATGAATTGTAAATATGAAAATATTCAATGAAATTTTTTCTTTAATATTAACTATTAATTACTTAGTTTAGATATTGATTATTTAATGAGAATTTAGTTTTTGATTTTTAATAAATCTATAAAAATCCTATAAAATTCTAGGAGAATATGTAGTGGTTTCTAATTATTATTTTATAATTTTTAGATTATATCTCATAAATTTTGAATATAATGTAACGTTCTAAAAATATAATTTATGGATTTGGAATTAAAAAAATTGATTTGGATATTATAAATAAATTTAGAAAAATCGTATTTAATTATAGAAAATTATGAAATGATTGTTATGAGTAATATTTGATTTTACAGGCTATTTTTAAGGTTTTAAAGGATGAAAATGAGTTTTCAAATGTTATTTGCGAATATTAAGTTATTATTTAAATTTATAGAAGGTTGAGAAATTAGTATTTTAACTATTTAAAATCTATAACTGCTTTCATTAATTATAGACATGTATGATAAATTAATATATCTACATCGCTTTCTAAATAAATATGTATATGTCATGTTTGTACTATTTCTATGTAATGAGAAATATGAGTAAACAGATTAGTTTTACTATCTGGAATATGACTTTCTGTAATACTTTTTCAGTTATTCTTTGGACGTTATATCGAATAATAGGCAAGTGTAGTCTACGAACATTGAGTAACGCTCAAGTAATACTAGGTGGTATGGGACGCCCGAGTGATACTTGTTTGATTGCTTTCTATAAGTAGATGTCACTTGATAGGGTCATTGTTTGAACCAAAAATTGCACAAACACCCAATATATTGAGTAGAGAATAAAAAGTGAAGAAAATAAATGAAAAACAAGCAAGAAATAGAACACACAAGATTTATAGTGGTTCGGCGTACTTCAGCCTATGTCCACTTCAAGTTTCCTTTTATTATACTATCGTTTTTCAAGTATAGTTCTTACGAATCAGTATAAATCCAATTGTGATTACAAGAGATTGAAGCAAGGGAGCCAAAAAAGATCCTTCTAAATGAGTCCCTACCCTCCTATTTATAGTTGTAGGTTGTTTGAAAACTTGCCCCCATGATCTCCACCTCGTTTTCCACGCCTAAGTCTTGTTCCCCTTAAAAAATAGCAGCCACATCATCAATATTCACAGATCGGTACCAATTCATGGGCTTGGATCGATATCGATTCGAAAGATTGCTTATGGATTATTTTAAATGCTTTGTCCTGGCTCGATTCGTGGTTAGCTTTGTGATTTCAAACTTGTTTGCATCATTATTAGATTATTTCTAAGTCCAAATGATGGATCTATGAATGAATGGATTTGCTAATTTTTGTAGTTCAAGAAGATCGATCATTGGTGCATGTGAATGATCATAGAAGGCCAGAAATGGGTTATAGGTAGCATAGTTGTAGAGTATAGAAAGTTGGAGGCTAAATGGGTGAAATATTGTGGATCGTTGGATCGGTACTGATCCAACACATGTAGGATTTTTGGGTCCTTATTTTTTGGAATGGCCTTGTATTTGCTTTGTGATCTTGGTTGTACATGAGTTTTGGGCTTCACAGTCATCTCTTCGGGCTTCTTGTCTTGATAACTTTAAAGTTTGACTTGTGGAGTTTTTCTATATACCGACTGATCAAAAGGTAGGATAACACTTGCCCTCCAAAGCACGTCTTGCGAATGGAAGGTGGGATTTGCTCAAGAATGAATGTTAAAGTTGATGGGATATTAGTACTTGAATTTTATGGTTACCTTCCAATCAAGCTATTGTGAATCATCATGTTCTTTTGGATTCTCTTATTAATCACGGGTCATTCCCAACCTATTATAGCCTGAGACTCTACTCTGCCTAAGTGTAGTCTATACATCATCATCATTCCGATTACATTTGGAGTTACTATGTCACATATCAAAATCGTTCCATATTCATTCGGGATTTATCAATTATATTCTAATTACACGGCGTTCAAATCCTTTTATCAGATCTGTATCTGTTGTAAGGTTTGATCTTTCTGAATCGTTTTATATTCAATTTAATGTGTGATCTCTCTGGATCATTTTCTAATGCCGTAGCTGTTCAAGACCGATAGTTAAATCCACTATCTCTCCGGATTGTTAATCAAATCCATGGCCGTTCGAGGCCACTAATCAAATCCATAGTCTCTCCAGGCCGTTAATCAAATTCATGAATGTTCGAGGCCGATAATTAAATCCATGGTCTCTCTGGACCCTTGTTGAGCACAATCCGTTTGCTCTCCGACTCGGGGACTCAACGACAAGCAAGCCCATCCACTTATGCTCTACCAAAGTGACTTACTTCTTGCACTAAGGTCCCTACTCTCCAGTCGGGACTTAAAGCGATTAATATCGCATAAATCCATCCACTCGCTCTCAGGCAAGGGGACTTGCACTTTGCATTCTGTTCCTGTCACTTCGGACGGGACGTTAAAGCGACCAATACCATACAGACCCATCCGCTCGCTCTTCGAAGAGGGGACTTGCACCTTGCACTCTGGTCATGTCTCTTTGGATGGGACTTTAAAGAGATCAATTTTAGTGGCACATTCAATGTGGTTTTTCAAAAATCCAACCATTCAATCAAATCAAAGTAAAAAAGAAGAAATTTTAAGCATTCATGCCAGACATCCGACTAAGGGCATGAATAGAGGCTTAGGTATTTACCATTTTAAGTAGTCAGCTTAGGCATCCGACTTAGAGCGTTCCTTGGGACCGTTCGGAATCACGTAGATATACAAGCGGTCTGAGGTTATTATTGTCTTTATTGCTTAATACGTAAGAAAAATGTAAGAAAACAAACAAAAAACAAAGTGCGGGAATCGAATTCGAATCCCGTCCATACCGATCATGCAGTGACTTTCCTCGACCTTGACCAAGGTTGTTTCCATTCGTGGCAGATGATGGCTACTCTTGTTCCACCACCATAGCTCGGTTTCTCAGATACTACTGAAATTGGTTATTTCTGATCGGTTCCTCGACCAAATCGCGTAGGTATCTGTAGTCATTTGTGTTATTCTCATCTAGCTCATGCAATAGGCAATATTTTCTAGACATCCTTTCACGGTTTATGTGCTCTCTTCTTGCTGTTTTCCGATAGGGGATCTGTCCCTTAGTAGCTATTTAAATCCGCTCCGGGGTCTCATTCAAATTTGTATAAGAAGAGAACATTGGTTCCCTTCTTTGCCGCTTTGATCCTTCAAAGTCATCATCCATCTTTTGTTTTCCTTTATCTCTGCTAGATCCTTCTCCAAGCGGTCTTCTGCCATTCACAATATTAATCTCTTCCTCTTCAACTTTAGCGTCCTCTTGACGTAGATGCCTTTCAGCTTCATGATAAAATCGCTACGAGGTCCATCGGTGGATCTCGCTCTAAAGCAGCCTTAAAATCTGTCTAACTAGCCACTCCAGAAACTGCCACCATCAAAACTACTAATGGATCCGACCTATCTACTGCGGTAGCCACTACATTAAATCTCATCAAAAAACTCCAAAGGCACTCTTCGTCCCTTTACTTCACACTCGACAATGTCATTATGTTCTTTAGTCATGAGATATGGACTTGAAATTATTTCATAAATCTATCCACTAACTCGGGCCACGTGCTTATGGAACTGTCTTCTAGCTGCCTTAACAATAACACTGCCAAAGCCGTTAGATACAATGGGAAGCACTATTCCATTATTTCTTCAGATGCACCAACACCTCCGTTTGCCAGATGTACCTCATCAAATTAATTATTGGATTCGTCTTTCCATCAAACGTTTCCAACATAGGTAACTTGAAATCAAGCAGATTCCTAGCATACTAAATGTTTGGAGTGAACGGACTCCTATTCACGTCCTCCAGACTCCGGTTAGGCAATCAACTTATCATTGCTCGTCTCATAATCTTAGCAAGTCTGTCATCATCATTCAAAAGAATTCTTTAGTTAGCATTCTCAGCTTGCCTCCCAACTCCGCAAGTGAATTCAAGCACGTACTCCTCTGGCCGTACTTCCACATTATGATCCACATTTAAACGCCTAGCATCATTTCTAGGATGCACATCATTACTTTCTAGGCCAACTCGACTGCTGATGAGAAGGATGATCATGAGACAACAGTCACATGACCAAAATATAATGTCTGGGCAATTGGATCTAGCCCAGGGTGAATAGGGTTAATAGACAGACAATGTAGGATGTCAGAATTATGGAGTTTAGTTTGGTTGGAATAGGGATTGGCATGAACTTTAGTCAAATTGGATGAGATATGGATGGATCGGTATACATTTAATATGGTGGGGGTCGGCCTAATGTATTTGGAGGATATGGTTCGGCATAGCAGGAGGAAGCGATATGGGTCGACAAAGAATGTTTGGAGGTAATGGATCGACGTAAGCATGGTGGTGTGACCCATGGAGGGATCGACAGGGCATAACTCGTGAAGGATGGATCAACATAGTATATTCAAGAGGTATGGGTTGGCATAGTGATCGTGGCGTGGCTTGTGGATGGATCGGCATGGTACATTCATGGGAAAGGGTTCAATATGGAATGTTTTGAACAATATGGTTCGACATGGAATGGACAGTGCGATATGGATCGGCATTACCTTGACCAGGTTAAGATTCGAACTAGAATGTGATAAGGACTAAAGCTCTACATGTCCAAAGGCTATGATATTTGAAGCAACATCATTTTAGACCATAAGGGAGCTACCATAGGGATCGCTGCCCCAAACTCGACACATGGAGGGATCAGTACCGATCCCTATCCATTGAGAGTTGGGCCTAGCCCTTCTTATGATGGGCCTATATGGTGGAGGAGGTCCTATTGCTGAAGTTTTAGTCAGATTGAAGGTCACCTTCATCTATAAATACAAGCATAAGGGGCCATTCTAAGGGAACTTTTCGCTGCTAGTGAAACTTCGCCATTTTTATAATTAACTTCCTCCATTCTTTTCTAATCTCTTGCTATTTCTTGCTGTTTGTAATTGTAAACAAGTGAATAGAAAAGTAATAAAGAGAATATTCAAAGTGGACATAGGCAATCAACGTCGAACCACTATAAATCTTGTTGTTTTTACTTTCTGCTACATTTTTTCTTGATACTCTATGGTCTTCCTCGATTTTCATTTAATTTCTTCATTTATTCCACTACATAAGTTTGTTCTTGGGTGTTTGTGGCCAATTTAGTTGCAAGCAGGTTATAAAATGGGTCGGTCAATTATAAACTGATCCATTATGACCCAACCCCTTTGACAAGTCTCTCTCTGTGTGTGTAAGAAGGCTAAATCCATGTGTGTGTGGACATGCAAGAGCATGCTTGTCCATTTTTACATTTTTTATATGTAGAATTATATATTTTGGAATCATTTCTTAACTACATATTTTTTATCAAAAAAATTGAAAATAACCATTAAAAATACGTGCAAAAGTTCACTTTTCAGTTCTTCCAATCTTCTTCATAAACAATTTTTAATCAAATTAACAATGTTTGATTTGAAAATGAAATTTGTATTTTGTATTTTGCATTTTCATCGTGTATTGTGAAATACATGGGCGATGAGGAGGAGTTGGAAAACATAAATTATTTTAACATATTTCGTCTTTTTAACAAATATCATAAGTTGTTTTCTCCCTTTCCCTTCTCCATTTTGTTGGAACAACTAGAGTTTTTTAACCTCTCCTTCTCTTTCACATCCTTTGACATAATAGTCTGATTAGCATTTTAAGTTATCTTATATATTCTTTGAAAACGTTTTAGACTCCGCTATATATAATCTTTATATTTTTTATGTTAACTTGAAAATTATGAAAGGAAAGAGATAATTGTTTCAATGATATTTAATTTACATTGAACCATCATACCATGCTCATATCGAATTGTCATGATATCATATGCCATGCTCATACTAAACTTCTGTGGTGAAATTACATATATTGAATTGTCGTGATATCGTATACCACACTCATATTGAGCTTCTATGGTGAAATTAAATATGCTGAAGTATCATGATATCAATAATTTAAATTTAAAAATTTTGAATTTTAAATTTCATATGTTGGTTTGTAATTATGATATAGTTCATATATAGAGAGCGTGAATCGTAATATTTATTCTACCGTTTATGCATGAAACGTATGTTGTTTTTAATTTAATAGCAACAATATCAGTCGCAAGGTTCAACCTGGTGATGTGTAGATAAATCATGAAACTACTAGAAATGTAGAAATTAGAACTCATACAATTATATACACCAACATACAAACTATATGCTGATATTTTGAACCACCTGTCCTTTTAGCCCAATGTTTTATCACTATAAGAATCAGATCAATTTTCGACGGCTCCTACCCTTCGGAAGCCGTTGGGAGCCGTCGGAAATATACGCTGCAAAAAAAATCCATCGGCGAACAGAATTTCCGACGGCTCCCGTCAGACTCCGTTGTCTATTTTTCAACGGCTTCCGACGGGCGTCAGAAGACATGTAGGCGATCACGTTGTGTGCCGAAAGCCATCAGGAGCTATCGGAAAATTGCCATCTCCAACCGTTGGAAATCGTTGGAAATTTTTGGCCTACAGGCCGTCGGAAGCCGTCGGAAAACCTGGGTCGGTTTTTCTGTATTCTGCTGCGTTTTCGCCTTCTATCCATAATCCATAAACACAATATATTCCACCCAACAAGCATATATCCAACTCATATATTCAATACGAAATCAAACCATACAAACATAATCAAATATCATAAAGAAAAATCAAGCATAAATCATATAAAATCAAACCAAACTTCGCTACCATAATTTACATACATCTAATTGTACAATATATACATCAATCCTTCACCAACTTCTCACCATCAACTCCTAAATGTCAGAATTATTGCCACCAAATGTATCACCAAACAATATACACAACATTTCAAATCCAACTCCACCAACTCAATGTATCATCAAAACTTACTAAACAATGAGACAAAAAAATACCTATCATATGGTCAATCAGCTGCAGAACCTTCTGAACCAGCTGAGAATGGAAAGCGGCCACTATACTGCTGCATGTACTCAGCAATACGCTGATCTTGAAGCTGTGTCATCTCGATGGCCTGGCGACGGTTTGGTTCTTCCAGGTGCGCCACCCTAACACTCAACTCTTCGATCTCTACTAGATCGGTATCAGCTCTGGCCGTTTGGTTGGCTCTCCTTTGTCTACTGGCCTGCAACACTTATTTAATTTAGTCTATAATTTACAACATAATGTGTTACTTGTTATATCTATAAACTTATTACTGAAACTAAAGCGATGTGAAGTTCTTTAGAACTAAAAGATTATTAAATTGTTATATCTTAATATATTATTCATTACCACTTGATTTCCAAAGCCGTAGCGCCTGTTTCGCGATGGTGGATCCATGACTGACTCAAAAATAACGTCCTCCTCATCTATCGTCAACTGCTCTCGACCGGTATCCTCTAGGAGTTTCTGGAGTTGTTCCATAAACCTTGCCTACATGAAAAAATAAAAATGCAGTTAAAATTAATATCATGATATCTTAATTCATTATAATTTAACAATTAAAACAATTACTAATAGTACATAAACTAAAATATGCTTACGTGGCTCATTCTCGATTTATCGTCGTGCCATGTATATGAAACTGTCCCGTTCGGATTTACATGCTCGACGGCATGAGTACGGGTAAACACATCCATATAAGACACAGGACCCTACGCCTCAGCTTTTTGAAATTAATTATTATGTACTATTATTGTATATTCAAATTTATATAGCACAATAACTATTTACAATTCACATTTAATAAATTTACCAACTCCTGGTGATATTGCTGGAACGACTTTGACCCTCCTCGATGAGTGACGAGATTTTTGTTCCTATTTACAAAGTTTCTTTCCGACTCTGCCTATACATTTAAATTTAATACATTGTTTACTTACTAAATATTTTTTGATATTTATGTATCAATCAAACAATTGATAAAATTTTAGTACACTTACCTTCGCCTCGTCATTATCCCAATGTGCCAACCACCCTTCCTACACACTCGTCCCCATCCAGTTTGGCTTCTGCCCTTTATGCTTCACTATCGACATGGAATCCCTGTAGTTCTTCCTCATCTTCTGCATCCAGTAATGTCGTACCAGTTGTAGGCCAATTGATTGTATGTCCACTACGGCCTGCATTTCATGATAAACAAGCAACCAAAAATTAAACAATAATAGGTGAACAATAAATAAGCGACAAAAAAATTAAGAATGTAAAACGAATGATTATACTTACAATGAAATCCTGCCAAATATACTCCAGGATGTAGGGAGGGATATTATCCTACTTCAGCCAATAAGCCGACATCCTACTCTTGTACGACTCTCTCGAAACTGATAGAACTACAACTGATGACTGTAGCTCAAACCTCCGCATTAAATATGATACAGACTAGTATATCGTACACAAAATATTTAAAATGCTAAAAATAGTTTAATACTTACCCCTCCGCTCTAGGTACTAAAGACACAATGGGTCGTTGTGGCGGTTGCGATGGACCGCTTCCATCGCCTCCTGAAGAATGGAAAGAACTCCTCCTTCTGGACGACATGATACTTGTCACATACACATCATTTTAAAAGAGAACAATAACATGATAATGACATATATATATTTTATAGTTAAATGAAATAAATGATATAAAGTATATAAAGTGCAAAGTATACCTGATTCAAATTGGGTCTCATATTCTGACGATAAGCAGAATACATTGCATTTTTAACATAAATTTGTAAATAAATGACAGAAATGGTAATGACATAAAAGATGTAAATAACGATAAGTAGATTTGGTTTCATAAATGACATAAATTACATAACTAACAAAATAAACCTCATCAATTACATCAATTTCGTAATACACCAAGAATTCAACATAAGTACATCAATTGCATAATTACATCAATTGCATAATCTCATTAATTACATCAATTGCATAATTACATAACTAGCAAAACTGGGATAAGTTTTGTCGAAATGCTTCCATGCTTCTCCATCAGTTGGATGTGTCAATGTACCCTCTTTCTCTGTTCTCACACTATGTCATCTCATATGAGATATAGTTACAGAAGATGCATATAATCTTTGAAGCCTAGGAGTGATGGGCAAATAATGCATACGTTTGTATGGAACTTCCTTTCCCTTCCTTTTTCTTGGTTTGTACCTTTCCACGTTACATATTCTACACTTCCTAAGAGTGATGTCCTCTTTCCAAAAAAACATGCAACCATTTAAACATGTATCTATTTTCTGATAAGGTAAACTAAAAGTCGACATAAGTTTTTTAACTTCATAGTGATTTTCGCACATTAAATTATCGGTCGGCATACATCTTTTTGCAGCTTGTACAACGGCTGTAAATCCGGCTTCGATGATGTTGTATTTTGACTTCATCGTAATGTATTCTGCGGTTACTGATAGCTGGATGCCACTTTTACAACCATCCCAAAGAGGTTTCTTAGCAACATCCAGTAAATCATAATTTTTTTTGCTTTAATATTTGGTTCTTCAACATTTTTTATCATTGTCGTCAACTTCAACCGTAGGGAACATTGATCGTCGTCAACTTCAACCGTATGGAACATTGATTGTGCTGCATCTTCAACCATATTTTCTTTACGGTTTGTCATAACAATTTTATTACTAGCAATGTCTAATTCAGACTTTGTAGAAGTATTTGCTACAACTTCTCCATGACGATCCTAAACAGTATACTCCGGCACGAAACCGTTTTTGCACAAATGGACTTTCACAATATCGGGTAACAAATACTTCAAATGTTTACACCTACTACACGGACAACAAATTTCGACATCATTTCCATTATTACTTAAAGCAAATTCAACAAATACGTTTATACCATTATAAAAATCTTCTTTTATTGAGCCTCTCAATCCCCATCTTTGATACATCTATCTCCTCCGATCAACAAAATAATCGATCATTTTTCCTATTTGAAAAACTATGTCACAAATTCAAAAATAAATATTGATCATATTACGAATTCACATTTTATTTTTCAATGTATCGATACAAAAACTTATACGCGTTAGTTTTACCCCACTTAAGAATACAATATAGAAATGTTGGTTTATGGTTATCTTTTTTTCTGATCAGTCATCCTACTTCCCTTTACAAACACAGTAAACACTTACATTTCATATATTATTTCGTTTTAAACGATTCAACAAAATTTCGGCAACACGTTCCTTTTGTTTCCTGCATTGTACACAAATGCATGTACGTAGTAAACAAAAAAGAAAAGTGACAGCGAAATTTTGTTAACCGTTTAAAATGAAATAATGCGCGAAATGTAATTGTTTGCTATGTTTATAACTTGTCTAATACCGGGACAAATCCAACAAGTATTGTACCAGTTGAATACAAATGGTCGTTTTGTGATAAAAATGGCTATTTATATAACAATCATGCACAACACCCGTCGAAAGGGACGTAAAAAGTAGTTTATAAAAAAGAATATTTACTAATTTTACATATTTCAAAAAATTATTAATTTACCACATTTGTTTCTCGTATTTTATCAAATAAGGCTGCTTTAATATTGTTGTCATTTTCCAATACAGTCAAATTTTTTTTAAACTCGTGCATTCATTATTATATAAGTCAAGATGTTATACAACTCATGTCTTATTCCAATTAACACAATACAATGGTAGAAACAAAACATATACAATGGTTTACATATACACATACAATCACAAATTATACATGCTCTTTAAATTTTCACGGTAACATATGAAATAAGTATATCATGGGATGCTATAAACCATTATTACGCTATTGGAAACAATTGCAATAACTAATTAGCCCTAATTTATCAACTTATGCAAATCTAAATTTGGGGTAAAAATTAGATTTTTGGCAAAAATAAGAGATTATACCTGAGATTGAGAGCAATAGAGTTTGATTAGGCAGTCGTGGAGGATTCGGAAGCTCCAAATTGGAGATTGGAAGCTTGGAGGAGGGATTTGGGGGTTTTTTAATAAAAACTTTCATGCTGTAGAATGAAGAAGAAGGCTCGGTTGGGCCTGTAATTTGCGAATTACCGACGGTTTCCGACGGCCGCCGACAGTCGGAAGCCGTCTTCCGACGATATGTGCTGTCGGAATATTTGCCTTTTCTAGTAGTGTATTCATCAATTTCCTTTCTTGTATATAAGAAATATTAAAAAAAACGCTTGTGTTTGGCTATCTCAGATTGTCGTATATGATTAAATATACTACCAAAAAAATTTCAGTTGCACAACCAAGACTTTAAGAAAAGGACAAGAGTATTGGTAACAACAGTGAAAACAATGGTTGATCATTAGTATGCACATTTCAAACAAACCATAAGAAGCCATTGAAAAATCGACCTACTACTACCTTTGTCGAAATCTAATGGACGAGAAATTATGTTACGCCTAGAGATGTAAAGCATTCATTCAACTAATCAGGCTGCACAATATCAAACAAGTAACCCACTTTCATTACATTTCTCAAATATCAGAATCTCCAGACTAATAAAAAAGAATTAAAATGGAACATTTCTATTAACCAAAAAATGAACTTACATTTTGAAATATTCAAAGCCACTGCAGCTGGTACTGGAGGGGAAAAATAGACAGATATAGAACATGCATGTTAGAAAGAATTAGCAAGCAGAACATTACCGAACAAAACCAAAACAACAGATATTACACGTCTTGAAGTTGTATCAGAACCTAGTATTGTTCAACTTCCAAATACATAATAGTAGTTCACAATATAATTGCATGATAAACCTAATATAGTGTTGTGTCAAAGTATACAAGTATTCAAAGAAAGGGATAACGTAATACCAGCTAAACCACCGTGTTGATGTCAGTTATTCACTCTTTTAACTGGATAAAGAAGCTCTGTGTATCTAATAGACCGCAGAAAATATATATTAGGTCGGCGAAGTTCAAGATATTCATTTTCTTCGGTAGCCAAGTTGTATAAGCGGAATAATCCATAATTTTTATTGAAACCATCTTCGGTAATTAAGAAACTCTTCATTAGAAATGAAACTTAATGGATAAATGACATTATTGATCTGTGATATATAAGTAGGTCCAATTTTCCATGCTTTATTCCAAGACTGGTTGTAAGTCTATGGCAGCTCTTTGTAAAATATTAAAAATAGGAAAATATTGCAGCTTAATAATTAACTCACTAAAAAAATTATCACTTATGCCATTTATGGCCATATGTTTCAATGGTTGATCCACATTTTGACTTTACTAAATTAAACCACTAACTTTTACCAAGGTAAACCCACAAATAGTGGCGGATCCAGAAAACGTTGCTGAGGTGGTCACCTTCTTAAAGTTCATTTCAAAAGTTTAAACCGCTATTATATTGTTCATCAAAATTTTACTTTCAAGTCATAGATTTTATTATGTTGAAAGCTTGCGTATTATACAAAATATAGAAAGTGACCTTAATGTAAATTAAGAACAAATTATACCATGTGCTCCAACCTAAAACAAAAACAACTACACATTCATTTTCTCTTTCCTCTGTTCCTTATACCTTTGCTGGTTTTAGACTTCTCTTTTTTTTTGTTCATTTTATCAAGCACGGTATAGGAGGATGAGTTTAACTCTTAATGAAATCTATACTCTATGTGGAGCGGAGTACCTAGCTACATGAGTTTTCTTGATAGATTCACCTATGTAAATGTGGAAATGTAGTCGTTTCCTATAGAATTTTGGGCAAAATTCCTAGAGCGTTCATCAAACTGGGATAGACGCACATGACCTTTAAAGCACAGACTATAGACTGCACCCTAAAAAGGTTGTGCGTAGTTTGATGTCAAAGATAGAGTTTAAGGCTACGAGTCACTCTGTTATAATCTGAATCTTACTCACTATGCAAAGGTTAATCGAAGGATACCTTTGTTTATGCGCAATTTTAGAAAATCAGAAATTGTTCGAAAAAAATATTTTTTAAAATTCAAGTAGGGCATTGTTGAAAAAATTGATTTTAAAAATGAATTATTGAAAATATTTAAAAGAATATAGAATACCTCTCTTATTGAATAATCTCACATTGTGAGAAACTATAGTGTTCCTATTTAAATATAGGATTCCCAAGAGAAAGGATGTGCCATTGATCACCCAATGTTTTCTCTTATATTGAGAAGGGAGACCATACTGACCATCACATGAGCATACCGATCGACCGATCCGAACCGGCCTGGGTTTAGCTTGGATAATGCGGTGTTGAACTCTTTATTTTTGACAGTATATTTTTAAACCAACTTTGACTTTGTAATAATATGCATTAAACTCAGATCCGATATTTTCTCATGACTTGATCCCTTTTTTACCCTCTATATAAACCAAGCAATTGGCATAGAAATATAATCAAGCTTAAAAATCGAGTTCTCTTTTTCTGCCTTAAAACACAACTTTAGATCCGAGCAATATTTTTGGGTGCTATTGAATCGGCAGTCTTTGTGCAAGAGACGGCTAATTTTAGGGATCATCATCAACACTAATTTTGAATTTCAGTCACATTTGTTTGCTTAATTTTCTTCTAATTTCACAGTTCTATTGCACCTTTTTGGTTGAATGATATTTATTTGAATCAGTTGTTGGTGTTGACTGCTTTTTGGTGACATGTGCCATGCAGCATTTAAACACATCATACAAATGGTAATAATGGATCAAATGTGCCTACTGAGAATCATATTTTAAACAACACCGTGTATGCGTAGATTTCCTATGTACAATATATAAAACTAGTGCGAACCCGTGCTTCGCACACGGATGTTGAAAAAATATTGTTGTTGCATAGGTCATATCCAAATGTATAAGAAATTTAATACGATGGTAATGAAAAAACATTGTTGAACGATAGTGTTACATCATGAATAACAATTTGGTAGGATAAAGAATACATAGATATATTTGGTTATGATAATCACAATTAAAATCGAACAAAACAATTACAGTGAATATGTTAAAGTTCACAGACTATTTAGAGGATAATGTGTTAAAAATTTATCCACTAATGCATAGATATATTCACTGTGGCATATAACGTCAATGTTGTTGCTTTTGCAATTACATAGCTGCTTCAATATGCATAGATATAGTTGAAGTATTCACTGTGAACTACAGACACAAAGACACAGTGCAGTTCGATTCAATTAAATAAGAGTAACAAAAGTTTTTTGCAATGCGGAGAAATATAGTAATAGGATGAAATTTGTAAACAGTCAGGAAAAGTATTTGTCAACAGTTGAAAAAAGGGAGCAAAAGAAAAAAGGAAAAAGTAACAAATGTAGTACAGGGGAAAAGTAGTAAAACAGAAGATTCAATTGAAATAGAAATGATGATGCAATAAGAAAATAACATGGGTTCCAATATAAATTACTATTGTTCACTGAATCTAATCTATGTCGATGCAGGGTACAAAACACGGCATACAGCTGGTCGCAGTAATCAATATTTGAAAATATCCAAAACATACAGAAGAGAAAAATTGTGAGAAGTCCATTCATTTTTTAGCCTTAGAAATAACTGCCAGTAATGCGTGTATGATATTGGCTTGAGCGCAAATATGTGATGTTTTCTTGGCCTTAATAGATGCATTACATCAGTCAATTATTTTAACCATTAAAGATATTTGTACCAAAAAAGGCAAAAGTGTCATTGATGCAGTATTATTACTAAATTCTCTCACTGCTCGTCTGACCTATTAACTATATCTAATAATCAAACCATGACTACATAATCATCTATACAAAGATACATTCATCAATTGTTTTCTAGAAGTTTTCCGATGGTGGTGGTGCAAGTGATTTTAGAATTTACTGCAAAAAATAAAAAATAAACTCTTTTAGGTGGTTATCAACATTATTCTCACTACAACACATATTTTGACCCAGCACTTAAACTGTGCATCTACCTTAAGCCCGAATACAACAACTTATATGCTTATTATATTATTGATCATCGTAATTGTAAACGAAATTGAGTAAACTTAGCCAAATTATGTCATCAAACCTGGAAGCAATGTATTAAACGCTGAGCTGCACGTTGAATCAAGCATTAATTATGTGAAGTCGTTATTTAATCATCTCAAGCTATCAAAAATCAAAATTCATTTTTCAATTATATTTTCATAATGCGGTTAAATAACTAGCGTTAACATCAAACAAAATTATTACTACAGCTAAATTAGTATTGCATCACACGAATGCAGTTAAAATATTCAAAAACAATAATTGCTTAATTCCAAAAATACTGCAAAATAATAACCGCTTTTGCTTAATGCATTTAAATTTTAACTACAGTAAGCTCGAATAAATCATCGTGTACAACCAAAATTATTACTGCATCACATAAATATAGCTGAAATATTCAATTTCTACCATGCATAATTCAAAATTGTCATTAAATTATAACTGCATTTTATTAATGTAGTTAAATTTTAATTGTATTAAGATTGAATAAATTCCTGAAATGTAGCCAAATTTATTACTTCATCACATAAATGTGGTTAAAAATCTTCAAATATAGTTAAATTTACCCAAAACTTGCTGGTAAATTATAATTGCATTTTCTTAATTTCATTAATTTATAACTGTTTTAAAATTGAATAAAATTATCAAATATAGTCAAAATCATCAATAGTAAATGCAACAAAAAAATGCTAACGTAGTTAAATTAGTTCAAAAAATGCCTATAAATTATTACACCATTTTTTGATGGGGTTAAATTATAACTGCACTAAGTTTGAATACTATCAAACACAATCAAGATTATTACTTTATTACATAATGTAGTTACAATATTCAAAGACAACCATAATTGTATAATTCAAAAAAAATATTCCTTTCAAATATGTTAAAAGATAATAAATACATTATAATAATCTAGGTAAAACTACTATGTAATGTTTATGATCATCATAATAATGCTGTTACAGAAACGCGGTACACAGCGGTGACACAAAATAATTGTGCAATTAAAGCTGCTATATAAAATTATGATTTTAAAAATTTTATTTTTAGCTATCAACAATGGATATCATTGGAAAGCAAATTAAATTTGAGATTTAATAGTGAAAACGATTCTTAAATCCAATCAATGTAGAAAGAGTTATCACATTTTAAAGTTTGGAATATAAAGAAATTAAAAATGCAACTGTTCAGTTGCCAAATTTCAAGGGGGCTTGTGTGAGCTTGAAATTCAACTCACTAATAATAATATAGTATAGATTACAATCTGACCATCTAAGGCAACCAACCAAATTATAGTTATACTTTGTTCATCAAGCAGCTCTATGCAGTAGCTTTAAATGCAGCAAAAATGCATATGCCAAATGGAAATGTATAATCTTTTTATCTTTTTATGCTAGTGTGAAAAAATAGAAAAGGAAAAAAATACTACTACTGCCGCAATCATATTTAATTTACATTGAACCACCATAATATTCTTTTACTAAACTACTTTGCTTCTTTGCTGATTTTACATTTATTGAACTGTTATGATATAAGTAACTGGATTTTTTTTTCAAACTGTAAAGTGTCGTTTGTAATTATTATATAGCTAATATACAGAGCAGGGGTGAACTGTACTATTTATTCCCTTTCACGCATGAAACGTATTGTTTGCATTTGAATAACTACTCTCAATTACAAAGTTAGACCACGTGACGTATAACAAATCATGAAACTACCAAAAATATAGCAAGTGGGACTTATACAAACCCATACACCAATGTACACCAATATTTTGGTCCACCTACTAAGTCCTAAAATACCCTTTCAGCCCATTGTTTTTTGTCTTCACTTTCTTTTTCTGTATATAAGAAATGTTAGAAAGAATTCTGAACCACTCAAATCGTCATTAGCATGCAGGCCCGGCCCACAGTGTGTGTTGCCGCATACCAAAACAAAATTACTAAACTCAGTTCAACATAAATTATAGTTTGGTGCATATAAAGGCTCCACTGGGAATACGTTGCTCGCGCAGGAACTGAACTCGGCTAAATTCTTAAACTTTTAGCATAACTTACCAGTATACTACAACTAAATATACAACAAAAGGTATCATTTTGCTAATATTAGGAATTATATGATATGTATTTATTTAGGTGTTACCCTAGTCCATGAGCTTAGTGGGCTGCCGTCTGGGCCAGCCCATTTAGCAAATCATAATGCCATTGTATAAATATACCAACTAAAATAAAATTTCAATCCCAAAACTGAGCACTTTGAAAGAAATAATGTTATTTCAAACTTCTGCCACCTTCGTCTATTTCTAAGGAAAGAGAAATAATGTTATTTTCAGAGATGTAAACCAAAACAACAGAATTAGTAACCCATTTTCATTACAATTTTCAAACATTGGAATTTCCAGACTAATAAGAAAGAATTGAAACAGAACATTGATATTAACCAAGAGAACATGTTGAAATATTCAAAGCCATAGCAATTGGTATTGGAGAAAAAGGACAGATATAGAACATAAACATGTTAGGAAGAATTGGACATTAATGAACAAAACCAAAACAATCAAAACCAACAGACATAACAAGTCTCGAAGTTGTATGCATAACAGCAGTTCACAATATAGTTCCATCATAAACTTAATATTGTGCTGTGTCAAAGTATACAAGTACTTAAAAAGAGAGAACATAATGTAGCACCAGCAAAACCACCTTGTTAATGTGCATCATTCACCCTTCTAACTAGAAAAAGACTCTCAGTATATCTAATGTACCAATGAAAATATATATTAGGTTGGCCAAGTTCAAGATATTCATTTTCTTCCGTGGTTAAGTTGTATAAGTGAAACAATCCAGATTTTTTGTTGATACAATCGCTATTAAGTAAGAGAAACTTTCCATTAAAAACGAAACTTGAAGGACGAAGGACATAATCGGTTCCTGGTATATCGGTAGGTCCAATCTTCCATGCCATATTCCAAGACTCCTTCACACCATATTCATTCAACACCCATATTTCATAGTAACAATTAAAATAAGTACAACGACCCACATTGTGTACATAAGCAAGTTTGTCACCCAAAAAACCTATAACGGCTGAGTAATGAACGCCCCCCCACTGGTAATGACATTGTTTCATATGTTTCTTCATTCAAATCAAAAGAAAGAATAACATTACCATCACTGTCATCATCATCGTCAGAATATGTTATCCAAAAACATGCTCCATCCTTGGTTATGTGATAGGGGCTTTGCACGAAAGGTCCCTATTTCTGATGATGTTACAAGAAAAGTCCCTGTAGAAATAAGTATGTAAATTAAGTCCCTATTTTTTTAAATCATAAAACGCAAGTTAGCTTGCGCTTTTTAAATTTTCAAAATTTTCAAAATCAGAAAGCGCAAACTAGCTTGCGCTTTCCTGATAGAAAGCGCAAGTTACCTTGCGCTTTTCAAAAATTTTAAAAGTTTTAAAATTTTCAAAAAATTTTAAAATTAGAAAGCGCAAACTAGCTTGCGCTTTTCTGATAGAAAGTGCAAATTAGCTTGCGCTTTTCAAAAATTTTGAAATTTTCGAAAATTTTGAAAATTTCGAAAAATATTTTAAAATTAGAAAAGTGCAGGTTATCTTGCATTTTCTGTCATAAAAGTGCAAGACACTTTGCGTTTTTTTAATTTTAAAAAATAGGGACCAAATTTACATATTCATTTATGCAGGGATTTTTTGTATAACAACATCAAAAACAGGGACCCGTGACTCTTTTCTTGTATGTGATAAGTATATGATCTATAGAATCTAGAAGGCAAAGCAAAATCTTTACGAATAGTTCTCCAAGAATCAGCTTTTAAGCTATATACCTCCACTATAGTGTTAGACGGGTTTTGATTACAAAGGGTGCTTACCACAATATTGTGATCATTGCTTTCGACATTGAATCCAAATCCGAAAAAAGAAAAACTTTGATATGCACGCGGTAGAAATCTCAATTGCTTCATTGCAGGATTCCATAAATAAATATTTCCATCATAATGTACAAGACATATTATACCATTTGACGAAAATGACAGCTTTATTTTCTCAAAAATATGCCAAGGTAGTTCACAATCAAAGTCATTGTACACCTCGTATTTTGTGTCGCTTAACAAGCAAAAAATTTTATATTCAAGGCTTGCAAAGCAAATACCAAGAAGATTTTCATTACCGTTGTTACGGTCAGAGTAGTTGGATATGAAATTGGGACTATCAATGAGAGTATACCAAGATTTGCAAACAGATTTAAATCGTAACAGACTTGTTACAGGTAACCATTGTAGAACGTCAAACAGCAAGTGTCCAGGCATGTCACGCCTACTGTTCATTGATGAATGTTTGATGATTCTAAAACAAACAAATAAATTAGCCAGTATGTTATAAAAAAAGTTCTATTTTATGATTAATCGCTTATGTCTTTTAACAAAATTCCATGGACAATTTTTTTTTCATTACAGTAATTATTAGGAAAAAACAAGGTACATATAACATAGTATTTCGAGAACATAAAGCTTAATAAAGTTGTAGCCCGTTAACTTCGTAAAATTATGAAATGTAATGAGAAGGGCGATAGTGGCTGTAAGTCTATGGCAAATCTGTATAACATTTTAAAAAAGGAAAATATTGCAGCTTAATAATTAACTCACTAAATTTTTTTAGCACTTACGCCATTTACGGCTACAGGTTCCAATGGTTAATCCACATTTTGACCTTATTAAATTAATCCACTCACTTTCACCAAGGTTAACCCAGAAATGAATCAACTAACAAAAAAAGTTGTTTCATGTTTTCCAATTGCTATTTCAATGTCAGTTTCTTCCTCAAGGTTTGGTAAACTGTAGCTTATAAGTGTAACTGGTAGACTATTTTAGTAAATCCATGTAATAATGTTCTGGTTGTGGCTGCAGTCAGAAACCACGATTTTAAATGCAATTAATATCAACAAAAATGGTAGCTAATATTAATGAAGTGAATTAAAAAATTCCAAATTATTATAAAGCATCAATTTGCTGTAAGCAAAGAGGTGGAAATCAGAACTTAGGTAAAAATGGTAGCTTATTTTGTTAACAAATTCAGCTTGCCTATGATTCAAAATGGTTAACCATAATCAATTCATGCTTTGCATCATCATTTATGTTTCAAGCGTAGCACCTATCAACTGGAAATGTTAACTTAAACTTGTTAATGAAACTGCAGGTAAATACACCATTTAATCCATAGCTATCCTACTCGATCCCTAGCATGCAACGAGTTTAAAGCAGCAGCCTTAATTCAAAAATCAAGCAATTCATGAAAATGACTTAATTCTGAAACACCAATCAATTCCCATTTAACTTCCATATTAACTAATAAAATATTAAGTTTGATTAAATTGAATAGAACAAGATTAGTAAACTGAATGGACGTAACCTGAAGCACAAAGAATCAACGATTACCTCACTACGAACTAATAAAAAGACCACATGGACACACATATACAAAAAGCATCTAATAACATATGTATGTCAAGTTTAATGGCAATTCTATAATATATCTTTGTAAATTCCTCTTTATGTGAAGCTATTATTTCAAAAGCAAGTTTAACAAATTCCAAAAATCCAAATAGTAGTTACATATTTCTAAAAAATCATAATCAAAGGATTTGATGATCTAATACATTATAAAAGATCATAATCAAAGGATACAATAGATGAATCATTATTGATTCTCTCATCGTTGAATAATGTGGCATTAAATCCCCCTGCTAGTATCCAAGACATGTTATTTTGTGGAGATTGATTTTTAATATATTCCCAAAGGTGCTTTTGTTGATCTATTGCATGGTGAGCATAAATAACCGTGCACATAATCTCCAATCTCCCTACTTGTTTCAACTTAAGTGTAATGTATTACTTGTTTTTATGTATTACAGTGTTACTCTAATGCCTTGTGTCTCATAGTATTAAAATCCTCACTTTTTGATGCAGAGAGTTTTTAAATTCATAAGCCCAGCACTGTTTAAGCCACCCAACCACATCAAGAATTTTATGTGTTGATAGTTTATTCTATAGTGAACACTACAAGGAACGGAAGCAATAGCAACGGCAAATAGCCGTTGGCGACCGTTGCTATAAGCCGTTGCTAATAAGCTCGTTGCTACGAGTTCCAGCAACGGCAATAGCAACGGCTCCGTTGCCAATTTAGCAACGGCTAGCGACGACAAGTTGTCCACGTGGCAATAGTTAGTTCCAACCGTTATCGTTCCGTGGCGTCGTGAACCGTTGCAAGCCTGGAACCAGATAGCCGTTACTAGCCGTTGCAAGCCTGGAACCAGACAGTCGTTGCTAGCCGTTGCAAGCCTGGAACTTTTCTGTTTTCCAGCAGCTAGCTTTCACTCTTCCAACCTCCAAACCATTCCACAACACAACAATCACTTCCAAACCATCGTATACATTCCATTCCAACCATAATATAACCAAATACATCGCAAATAATCAAATAAAACACATATACATCAATAATCATGCAACTATATAATCAACTAACACAAATATTTCATCATCAACCAAACAAAATACATCTCAAATCCATCACACATAATATCCATCACCAACACCATAGGTACACAAAACACCAAATAAACTACCAAGCCCATCAACAAACATAAGTACACAAGTCCAACAAATATCCATTAAAACCACAAATCTTGCCCAAAAAAAATAACCATCAACAAAACATACCTACTCATCATCATCAGCATCATCGTCATCACCACCACCACCACCACCTGACCCTGGCATGGTCCCATGCTCTGAAACGAATGCGGCAATGCACTCATTTATCTGCTGAGACAAGAAGCTCTGTCGCCAATCATTTATCTCGTCCAGCTGTCGTTGCATCTGGGCTATCTCCTCTTCGGCCATAGATTTCTTGTAAGCCCTCTGGAAGTTAAGAGCCTGTAAAACGATCAAACAATATAGTTCTAATTCACGCTCGCAACGACTATATTAAATTCAAATATAAGTTATTAAAACAGTTTACCTCCTGATTGCCGTATCCATAACGCCTATTGCGAGAAGGCGGATCAATAATTCTATCCCATATTTGATTGGACTCTTGAAGCGTAATATCCTCCCGTCCAGTTCTTTGCGCCATCGCTGCCCGCTCCGCTTCATATCTACCCTGCAATTACGAATACAAATTTGACTCAATATATAACTATACAATTTACTTATACACTACTAAAGGAATGTGAAACGTTGTCATTGCGAATAAACATATTTACCATAATAGATTCAGCCTTCGCATCTGTCCACTCATAGGTGACATTTCAATCATCATCGGTCTGCTCCACCGCATGAGTGACTCTAAAAACCCCGACCATTGTAGGCTCCTGTCTGGTTCTTGAATGCTGAAATTATACATGAATAAAAAACGTTACTAATATAATTAAATAATATTACAGTTTATAAACTCAAATTACGAATTTACCAATTCCCTCCGCCATTGTTGGAATGACTTGGACCCACCGCGGTGTAACGCTGGATTTTTATTTCTGTTCGCACTATTTCGCTTTGCTATTTCCTGTTAATTTAAATACATGGTTAGTTAAATTAATAATGCAACTAACATACATAATTTAAATAAATAATACTAACAATACAGCAATACATAACTTACTTTGACAGCTTCACTTTCCCAGTGGGTGACAAATGCAGCTCAAACATCATTACCCATCCAACTGGGTTTTTTTCCGCTTAGCTTGGCCTTCAAAAGAGTTTCCCTGTAATTTTTCCGCATCCTCTTATTCCAATGATTGAAGAAGACATTGTTATCTTCCGGGCGGACACGTATTACAGCCTGCTTATTGAAAATAATTTGAATTATATACAGTATACTAATTTTACATTGAAATATAAAATTTTACTTACCATCAAATCAGCAACTATAGCGTTCATCACTTCGCCTGGGATGTCGTCCCAATAAGACCAGCAACTAGACATCCTACTCTTATAGGATTGCTTTGACACTTGAAGAATGTAATCCGTCGGCTCTATTTCAAAACCCCTGTGTAACATCCCGAAAATTTTCGACTTTCGAAAATTCAACATCGATACTCACTGTATCGACTGCTGAGCCATCGAATGCCGGAAACCCGAAAAGTTATGGTTTTAAGAAAGAAGAAAAAGGTAGAAGAAGAAGATAGAAGAAAAAGAAAGAAGAACAACAACAGAACAAGAGCAGAAATAGAAAACAATATCAGAATCTCACATATCGCAGCGGAACAATATATATTAGATAAATGAATAATCTTTAAAACAAAGAACTATATCATTTTATACATACATCAATCATCAGAGTCAATATACAACAATGGACAGTTATATAACTTGTCCTCATACAGAATACACAGCGGAATAAATACTATCAGATACAAATACTACGTCTCGTCATCCAGCTTGCTTCCAAAGCTCCAGAATATCCAGAATATCCTGATAATATAACTCTAGGCTGCCCGTGTGGAAATTGGTGGGCACCCAGAGTTTAGAAGGGAACAATAAACTCCGAGTCAGTCATGGTGACTGGTGTGAGATCGTAAAACAGTTATTTATCTTTAAAATAAATAGCAGAGAATTTTAAAGTCAATTCGCAATGCATTTGGAAAATGAAACTACCATAAGACCTCCCGCCACACACACAATGCAAACGCAGACTTGGAGGAGATTTCTTCTTATGATAGTCAAAGATGCTTACTACGCAAAAATCAAAACCTTTTTGATATTATTATTAGTGCATAGTGGAAAACATTTCGAAAGTAGAATATAAATCTTAGCCAGCATAGGTACCATTATAGTATGCTTGCTATAGCTGCCATATTAGATGGCAGGTTCTACAACTAAAACCGTACAAGGCTCGTATTGTTTTTTTGGATTTCCAACAAATGGTCAGGCTAAGGAACTTCCTATCCACGATGGGTACGTCCCTGGAATAGACGACCCGAGAACCTAACCGGATCTCTGCCAACACAAGGCCGGGTTACCTCTGCAAAAATAGGTAACTACTGACACGCGTATGCCATCCCCCGATCGTCACCGATCTTCCCGAGGATCCCCGATTCGCAACAACCACAAAGAAATAAATTTTGCAGCAACCACAGAGGTTAAGTATCTGGGCTCCATACCATGATACCACCTTTATCCAGAAGAAATGACATACACTAAGGGGCGCTACTCCCTAGAACCTTGCCGCATTCTTCCTGTTTCGACCATTTCCGGGGTGTGAGGCTCGACGAAGTCTCGTCCACAAAGCTACGCTTTCTCAAAATGCCCTGCTTCGGGTCAAACAAAATGATCAACCTATGATCACAAAGATATAAGATCAAACAAATGATCATATCACAAATGATCAAACACTGATCATTTCACAGCAACACTCAGTATGCCACGTTACCAAATTGGGATATATCGCTGATAAATTTCAACTACATAACCTCTGAGCTCGTACGTCTCAGAGAAGGGTGTTAAGCTAAGAGAATAAATTCTCCGCCACCAACATAAATGTATTTGAAAGAAATCAGCTTTATATCTCAAATTGTAACGTCAGACACACAATCCATACAAGTCTGTTCCGGAATCGAACAGAACCGAAGGCACTTCTCACGAAGCCCTTGCACATCCGGATAATTTTCTAATCACGTCCGGACTTCCCGTCACTGAGGGTGATAAAACCTCTAAATCGGAGATCAGCCGATGTAGAGTAACTCGACGGTAATCCTTCCGTTTTCAAAAATATCCGGTCTTCAACACCGGTCTTCGAATGCAATTCATAACGATGTATCACATATTCGGAATGGGTTATACGACCCCATGGTCCTTTCCCAGCTAACCCGAATAGTGAGCGATTATTCAAAAATAAGTGTGGCATTCAAATTCATCCAATCACAACAAATACCTATCTAAAGGTAATTATTGATAGTCGGTTATTTAACTATCAATAAAGATGCGCAACATCATCAAATTCCAAATAATTTTCCAAATTATTTATCTTCAAAAATATCTTTACTAGATATAAAATTTCCACACTTAACCGTTTGAAAACAAATTTCAAATATTCACCTTTCTAATTATCTTTAAAAGATAAAGTTTCAAACCCCTCGTTTCATATTGGAAAAGCAATTCCATACTTATTTAAAAATAAGTATTTCACAAATCATTTATTTTCAACATTTGAAAATATTCGATATACTTAAATCAATATTAAGTATATATTCATTCTTTAAGGAAATCATTCTCTTTAAACACATTTATTTGAGTCAAAACGAATGTTACGTAAAACATCGTTACGACGACTCAAAATCTCTAGTATAGGGATTCGAAAATTAAGATAGATATATAAATCCCAATACTACATAAAACATTTCCTTTCGGAAATCATTTACTATAACAACAGTGTTATAGTCCACCATTTCCTTCTACTTCTCGAAAACGTCTATTTCAACAATGAATGTTGAAATCCATGTATTCGATACTTATCACGTTTTAAAACATCTTTTAAAACAATTACCTCATTTCGTAATATCACTTTTCCAAAACATATCCATTTTATTTAATAATATATTCACTGTCCAAAATCGTGAATATACTTCGTTTACCCAAATCAATGTTTCTACCCATTTATTAAAAAATTATCCATGATCTAAAATCATGAATATAATTCCTTTAATTAACTTCAAAAATTCACTTATCAAAATAAGTGATTTCGGATTTATAAACAACGTTTATAAATCACAATTTTATATTTTATAACTACTTCAAGTTATGAAATCCCTTTATTCAAACAATTCCATTTGACTCATTTATATAACAAAAATTCAAATCATAAGTTGATAACTTATAATTCATTTAGTTTCAAAGTCCTTCATCTTATAACTTCACGAATCGTATATCTATCAATATTACTTACTTATAAAATCCGTTTATAAGTTCATTTTAACATTTATATAACTCCTAAATAATCTCCTTATTTTAATTTATAAAATAACAATTTTATACATCTTCTATAAATATAATCCATTTATAATAAGTCGAAAATTTCAATCTAAACCAATTACAGTTTAATCAACTTATATTTCAAAAACCACTTTTCGCTTATATTTCACAAATCTCATAATTTTTATAACACGAAAATTATAACATTTATTTATTTAAAATGAATTAATTCCAAAATTCAATAAAACGTATACTTTCGACAAATCACTTTGAAATCCTTTTTAAAAATAATATCGTTATTTTTAACTTCAAAAATGGATCCGATGATGCTACAGCATCAAACAATCAATCACAGCAACCAAATATCATATATCATCATATGATAACAGAATATACATCAATATCTGTAAATAAATAACTACTGGTGAGGAATCCAGTTGGATCCCTCCAACCTGTTTCCCTGCATCCACAGATGTTAGCACAATACCAATTCCGCTCCAGTACGGAATTATCGCGGTATATGGGTTTTTATAAAAATCTGCTTACTAACGGCGCAATAGGGTCTCATCCGCTATACGAGGCGGGAAATCAATCAATCCAATATATACATATGCCAATATGTATATATTGCTATATATAGATATATATCCTACTATATCTAATATCACATCCAAACAGTCAATCATCAATCAATAACTGTAAAAATTCCACATTCAATTTGAGTGAGAAGATCTCACCTTGATTTTATTTCTGATTTCAGCGTTTATTTTCGAATAAAATTAAACGGCGTTTAATTGTACTCGAAATACAAACTAGCTCCAACCGACTCCAATCCAGTTGCATCGCGAAGTACACGTCGAGACGATTCCAACGCAACTGATTTCGTAATTTTCTGACAATATATGACAAAGTTATGATATTTTAAACTTAATACAATTTTAAATACAATTTAATACACAATTTCTTTTATAATTTTTAAATATCAACCTAATCTGGCCATCCAAACTTTCCTTCATGAGATCAAGGCCATTCGGGCCATCTTCTTCATCACGTTCAAAAACGTGACCACGAGACCCAACAGCCGCCCCCAAGCCCTAATGCACGCGACCCATTCGAACGCTTCCACCACGATCGGGGAGCGCCACAACGAAGCTCGCGACACGAGCCACCAACAGCCAGAGACCGGCCCCATGCGGTTGCTCCTCCTCTCTCGAATTGCGTGCGAAACGCAACCCCTTCCCACGCGATTTGCCGATGATCTACCTCTCCATTTCCAATCACCACCGTCCAGATTGAAGACCACACTCCCCTCTCCATCTTTGTAGTTGAAAACTTTTGAAATTAACGTGTGGATGAAGAGAAAAATTGAGGGAAAAGCAAGAACATTTCGGTCGTTGATTCAAGAAGTGGCGGCCAGCTGAACGAAACCCTAGGGTTTTTTTTTCTTTTATTTTTGTGAATAAATGGGTGTATTTATAGAAGATATCGAACACTATTCATCCGGGTTTTTCAAACTCCGATTTACGCGCGGTAACTGGCATTTTTGGGGTTTATCCCGCGTTCCGAATGCAATGGAACAGGTTTCGGAAGCTAATTCGATCGTATGTGTGAGATATGGCAATAAACGATCAATTTAAATTAAACCGATTTAAATCGATTTCGAGGCGTTTTAATTTGTACCGGACAAATGGTAAATCCAAAAATTACGAAATTTGAAATCTTACAATAATATCATATTACGGATCCAATGAAACTGGTTTCGTCGAAATCCGAGACCTTTTGAAAAATGACTATTTTTAACTTGACGATTTAAAATTAAAACGATATCGATGCGTTTCGAGCTGCCACGGTCAAACGATAACTTCGATTGCTACGAAAATTGAAATCCGATAATAACTAACTATTACGGATCCAATGGAACTAGTTTCGTTCAATTCTGAGACTGTTCGAAAATTGACTATTTTTATAGTCGATAATTAAATATTAAAATATTCGATTTTCACAAATTAACTCCAAATTCGATTCTGAAAGTTCTAAAATATTTCTATAACTCCAGTATGATTAAATAAAATTTTCCAAATCATTTTCAATCATTTTAAACTCGATTTTTAATTATCTCTGGAATTTCACTATTTAATTTATCGATTTAATTATCAAATAAAATCCAATATTCGAAAAATAAATCATTCGACTTCTAAATTCCATTTATTAATATTTAAAATTAATTAAATATTCGAATTTTAATTATCAAAAATTCTGGGTCGTTACAAACCTGTATAAATGTTGATGTATATAATTAATATATTTTAAATAATTTAATTGAAATTATTTAGATACTTACCCAACACTCTTGGGAACTATCTCTATCTCACGGCGTAAGTCCGGAGCCGTACCGCTGAGACCCGCGCCATGAGAAGGCGAAGGAGAAGGCTGAGATGTACTGCGCCTTCTGTGAGACATATCTGCCACAAACATAATCATATCATATAATGAAAAGATAACAAATTATTATTATTGGGTGGCATGTGTCGTTTTGCAGCTTGTACAACTGCTGTAAATCCAGCTTCTGTAAGGTTGAATTTTGATTTCATAGTGATGTATTCGGCGGTTACGGATAATTCGGTTTCGCTTTTACAACCATCCCACAAGGGCCTCTTAGCAGAATCCAATAAATCATAAAAAAATTTAGCTTGCGCGGTCGGTTCTTCTTCAACGTTATCATTGTCATCATCGCCCTGATCAATGGTAGGAAACATCGACCGTGCTGCATCTTGCACCATATTTTCTATTGGATTCGTCATAATATTATCGTCCTCTAACACTACAGGATTAGGTGTACGTTCAACAAGTTCACCATGACGATCCCATAAGTAATAATTCGGCACAAAACCAAATTTATACAGATGTACTTCTATTACATCTGATTTTCAATGCTTTAAATGTTTGCACTTACTACACGGACAACGAATTTCATCGTTATTCCGATTATTAGATTTAGCGAATCTAATAAATTCATGTACACCGTTATAGAAATGTTCCTTTATTGATCCTTTCAACCAGTTCGAACTTCATACATCCAACTACGATCGAGAAAATAATCGAATATTTTTCCTGATTTGATAAAATATGTTAGAAGATTCAACTAAACACTTCACTTCATATTACAGTATTTTACGATTGATTTATAATTTGTCATTAAATCAACTATTTAACAATTGAAAAACATTTTATAATTCATTGACGGCCGGTCATCCTACTTCCCATTACAAACACAATATCGTAATTACATTTTATAAATTATTTCAGGTTAAACGATTCAACAAAATTTCGGCAGCACTTCCCTTTATTCCCTGTATCGTACACAAAATGCGTGTACACAGGGAACAAAAAGGAAGTGCCACCAAAATTTTGTAAACCGTTTAAACTGAAATGATTTACAAAATGTGATTACTTTATTGTGTTTGTAACTTGTCCAAATACTAGGACAAATCCAACAAATATTGTATCAGATGAATATAAATGTCCGTTCTTGAAAAAAACGAATATCCATATAACGATCATATACAACACTTGTCAGACGGGGCCAAAATATCTCTACGGGATTTACATAAATAAAACATATTTTCTAATTATTCTTCTAACAACTACAAAATATTTTATAATTAATTAATTCATTATATTTTAACTTTCACTGAATAATTAGCTCATTGTTATTACGCTCATTTCAAAATTTTATAATTCATTCAACGAATTATATTTATTTTAAACTATGATAACAATTATAATTAGCACTTCTGAATTAAATTATCGTTAACTGTACCAATCTATCATGATATCTATTAATTTCTATACAATTAACTTTGGCGTAAACTATACACATTATTTTAAATAAAAACAAATATTGTCATAAACTTAAATATCAACAAGCATGTTCATCAATAATATACACTAATTTTAAAATCAAACCACCAATCAAAATCAACTAATACAAATATTACCATAACTAATACGTCGCATTAATCATCATTTTCAACATAATGATAAATTAATTTAACTTCCACCTAACTTAAAACACTATAATCATCATCCAATATCACTATAAATCACTATAATCATCACCCAATATCACTATGATCAACTAATACAATTATTTTCGAAATTAGGGTTTTCCAATTAATCCTAAATTAAACCTAAATCAAAGCCAAATTAAAGCCAAATCAAGTTTAGAAGATATACCAGCGAGTTTTGGAGGTGTTTGAGCGACGTGGAGGCAACGAGCAACGGCTGGAGTCGGAGAGGCGGCGGATTGCGATGGGGAGGAGGGTTTGGGGATGAAGTTTGTTTTGGTGGGAAATGAGAATCTGTTCGCGGGTTGCAGATCTGTAGTCGCGATATGCAACGACTAGCAACGGCCGCTTTTTTTAGCCGTTGCAAGCCGTTGCAACCTTCCGACACAAAATGGAGTCTTTTCTTGTAGTGAAAGCTACAAATGAAAATTCCTAGTTCATATATAATTTTTAATATCTAATTGTTTAGAGGATGCGTTATCCCTGTGATATTCCAAAACAAAATAGACATTAATTAGATGGGTTGGTAGCAATCCTCATAGCCAGGGAGGGAGTATTCCTATTGATGGTCTTAGTTCTTTTAGATTTGCGGCCCTTGGTTTTGATCTGCTGCACCATGTTATTCCAATTTGGTTGTCTATAACATTACCAGGATTAGTAGTCGTGAACATGCTCTTCTCTTGCACTTCTTGAGCTACTAGATCTTAATATGCTAAGTTCTTTAGTGTTTGACTGAACTTGAACCTCACCACCTTTAGGAGTATGCAGTAATCTCCTGATATATGTTTTTGTCATCCATGCTAACATCTTTATCATCTACTGCTATAGTTTTTTTGTTTCTTGCAGATAGGCTATCTGCACCAATTATCATTGGCTCTTGATTGGTGGTAAAGTTACATATTTCATTGGCTATTTGCAGATTATCTGATGTATCGCTCATAGGACTACTGTTAGGGCTCTGACTTTGGTTATCTTTTGTATTTTCATTTTCTGAATTATGAGCGAAAGACCATTTGATTTTTTGCTTGTTGCTAAATTTTGTATAACAAGACTGTACTCTATTAGACATGACCATATTTTCTGACTTGATGTTATTGATTCTTGCTCAGTGTTTGTTTCTGGGCTATTGCTACGGTTTTGATTATATCTGGAATTAGTCTAATCGACTTGCATTGTATTGTTGACATTTTCATTCATTGTATTTTATTTTGGAATGCTTCATGGGTGTAGCGTCTGCTATTCGAATGGCCATTGAAATTGCAAGTACCACATTTAATAGTGTGCCATTCACACTCAACACTTTGTTGAATAATATTATCATTCACATTCAAGATCAGAATTTGTTTCGGGAATGAAAAATTTACTTCGTCTTCTACCAGAAATCATGCGAATGAAATGTGGATCATTACTTTGGTAACCTGATCCATCTTAATAGGGTTTTAATGACGAAGGTGATTTTTTTATGCCCTCCTCCATCCAGAAATCCAAATATAGTCTTAGCGGTTGAACTCATATTAGGATCGACTGTTGAAATTCCCTTGCAAGTTTCATCCGTTGTTTCCATTTTTCATAATAATCAAGTGTTTATCAAAAAAAATAAGGTCCGTTCGTCAAAATACTATCACAGTCTTCATGTTTGTCAAACTTAATTAGATAAAAACTATTATGTTTAGAAAAGATTTGAAATTCACCATGAGGTTTTCATACTCTACTGACGTACAATTTTGAAATAATGGTAGTATGATTTTGGTTCCATTACGTACAACTCAATAGCATTTTTCCGCTTCTCTCGCGTTGTCTACAATCTGATTGTTCATTTTGGAACATCTCAAGTTGTTGAATTCTCTTGGAGGAGAACATGAAATAAGGGAAAAAGAAGATACTTCTAATTCGGTCACTATCTAGTTCCAAGCTTTTGGGGCTTTCACTTCCTCCATGATGGGATGTTGATTACCATTCACTGGTTGTTGTTTCATGCCATAGGTCAGCAAAGAAGGGGTAATCTGATGGGTCCTTCAGGTTAGCTCTGAAATCAGAAAACCACCTGCCTGGCCTATAAATTGGTCTTGGTTATTACTTGATTCTGTCAATCTCACTTATCAAAGTCCATTATGGAAGAATCCTTTGAGGAATTGGCCATGTTATATCTGATCCATACATAATATCATGAAAAATGGATACAAATTTTTGACTGCTACTTAGTATTGGCAATGGGTCTAAAAAGTATCTACAAGGGCGAAATTTAGATATTTGCACCCTGTCGCTTGCTCTTCCTATAAAAAAACTCCAATAAACCCTTCATCTAATGGAGGGTCTGGGTTATTTTTGAAGCTAGAATTACCATTGATAAGGTGGATTCAATCTTGGTTAGGTGGAGAGGAGGAAACCTTAACCGTCATTCTTTTTCTTAATGATACTACTATTAGAGAGTATTGTTTTTATGGAGAGAATAAGAACTTTACTCATTCTCTCTTTTTAAACTTCCTCTTTTAATTCCCAATTAATTCTAGATCCAATATCTAGATGATTCTCTTCGGAACACTCCGTAATTTTTGCGATAATTAATTATTAAATAGTAACCCCAAAAATATAATTTTTATAAATGTTGGAATTTGACTATGAAACTTATACCATTGGGTTCGTGGTAGTTTTTTAATCAATTTTCATATATAAAGTTTTTCAATTAGAATTCAAACAAAAAAATTATTGACGTTGAAGTTTTTTTGAATTGGAAATAATTATATGTGTAATTAAGAAAATAAAATATAATTACAAAAATAAATTAATGTTAATTAACATTAATGGTGACTTAACATTTAAGTAAGTTAACAGTAATAAAAAGAAAAAATAAATTATATAAATTAGGTTGTTTAAAGAATGAAATTAATGAACGTCAATAGTAGGGATTAAATTAAATAAAAAATTAATGACTGATCGACCCCTAACTTGGGCCGGTCGACCTCTAGCGGTCGATCAGTAGGGAGACATCGGTAGACAGGTTGAAGTTGTCGGCTGTGAATTTTGATGTGGCCGAACGACTCGGATTTAAAATAATTTAATCTAATGGCTGACATTGATTCAAATCGTTATAAATACGGGTCTAACCCCCTTTCGAAGCGACGACGAAGATCTGTCATTTTCTCTTCTCTACAAATTCTTAATTCTAAATAAAATAATAGTTTATATACGTATATATAAGTTGAGAATAGCAGAGGACAATAGAGAAGAAGAATAGGGTCAAATCGAATAATCAAGGCCAAGGTAAATTATAAATCTGAATTATATCCAAATCTCTTCTCAGACCTAGATTTCTAAAGATATATGTATGCCTGTGGTATATGTATATTCAAATAGGGAGAATAAGGAAAATCAAACTAGAATAACTGGGATTAGATCTGTAGATTTGGAAAGTTTAAAGGTGAGTGAGAAAAATTATATAATTTTTTATATAATATTGGTTTTAAGTCGTTGTAAATCTATTCTGATATGCCTAAATGTAAATTTGGAGTTGTAGGCCTAATTGTATACGTGTAATGATTTTATAAACCACGCCTACATAATCCTTGCTTGATAACTTAGACTTGCTATTGCATGTACTTGAATCTGGAAAGTATTGGGTAGTAGTAGTCCCTAAATGCGATAAATTATATAGTAGTTCCAAATTTGTAGATTAAATGATTTATGCAAGTAAATGTAAATTAGAAGTTATTAAAATAAATTATTGGGATTTAAGTAGTATTTTAATTCATTGGAATATAGGGTATTGCAATGTAAATTTCTTTAAATTATCAAGTTCAAATTCTTAAATAAAAGTGTACCGTTTGAAATAACATGGAATATGCCTAAAAGGAAGAGATGTATAAAATATGGATATTTATTGTATTTTGTACCGTCTATTTCAATAACTACGAAAATATAATTCCTTGTAATTCTTAACGTAATACAAATTCTCTTTTTGGATAAGATATAGAGATTTGCAGTGTTAACCTTTCTTTTTTAGGGAGATGTAATTTCAATCCATTAAAATACAAGAATCCCTAAGTATGAATTAAAGAATTGCAGTTGTGAATAGTAATGGTTAAATTGTAATACTAATATACATATTTATATATGTAATAAGGACAAGATAGAAATCAAATAGTAAAAAAAAGGCTAGGCAAGAAATAAAATGAATTAAGGCAAGAAGTAAATAAAATATACAGGTGTGGGAGTTCCACTGATCAAGCGAGGAAGGTAAGGGTTAAAGAAGATAGAAATAAAGATTTGATAATAAGATAAGAAAGTATAGTAAAAGATACTTAAATCTTTTAAGTTCAAGGAAAGCGGTAAATGATATTAAAACAAGATTAATGAAAGAAGGAGTCAGTTAGATAAAAATAACTGGATATGAGTAGTTGAACATTCGAGGCGTAATAATGAAATAAGAATGAATATGTATATACACTATATACACATAGCCTCAGGATTTGACATATTATTAAGAAATTTTTTAATGGCGGACATGACGACAAAGGCGGGGTAGTTACTCAAGATGAACCTCCTTCAAAACCCCCAGATCTTCCACACCATCCACCACATCCATCAGTGGAAACCTGGCATTGTTCATAAGTTTAGGCAGTTAAAGGAGTAACCAATCTAGATGCATTTTCGTAGGATGCAGATCTTTAGTTTGAACCACCTAAACTTGAGGACGGTAAACCGATGTTCTAGATACCTGCATCTAATAAGAACGTGGCAGAATCAAAATGGAGGAACTCAATTGTGGCGCATGTGGTTGGAAGCAGACCATTATATGATCAGTTCCGTAGATTTGTAAAAAAAAGTCTAGCAACTGAAGGGTAAAAATTAACATTTATTATAAGCAAAGTGGTTTTATTATTGCCAAATTCGAAAAGAAAGAGGATTGTATAAGGATAATCAAGTTTGGCCCATATATATTCAATTCCAAAATCATTATATTAAAGCTATAGAAGCCAGGTTTGAAACTTACAAGAGAATAATTCTCTTACATTCCAATTTGGATCAAATTGCACGATTTAAACTTAGAATGTTAGAACAAATACACTATAAGTAGAATTGCCAGTACTATGGGAAACCAATTCGAGTGGATAACAACATAACAAAAGAATTCAGGTTGCATTATGCTAGAGTTTTGGTAGAAATTGCTTTTAATTTTACATATCCTACAAGCGTTCAAGGCATAAATTATGATGGAGATGTTATTGAAGTACTAACTTCGAATGAATATAAACCGAGACCATGTGCAAATTATAAAGTCTATGGCCACGGTATGAAAAATTATGAACTATTATTTCGCAATACATGGCAACCAAAGATCAACCATAAAAAAATACTCAAACGGGCACCAATACAAATTCTGATCAGGCCAATAGCGAGTCCGCTTCTTGCCTTAAACAAGCGGAGGTAATGTGATAATTATATATCTACTACAAACTCAAATTTTACTCATGACATACACATAAAAGAAAATCAACAGAAAGGTAAGCTTGATACTTCCAACATATTTTTTTTGTTTAGCTACAGAAGAGGCTAGCCCTTCTACAACAACCCTTTTTTCTGAGCAATCAACTAATATTCCAGATAATATGATTCCATAAGAAATGCGCTCTATACATTCACCTGTACAAAACAAAAATCAAGAACAACCAACCGTCGTTTCTTTATCTACTTCCTGTCACTTGGAAGTTTTTTTTTTCCAGTGGATAAGAGCACTACAAGAAAATCTAGTTTCAGTAGCACTTATTGGCAGCGTTTACTTCACAAGTGCAACCAATATAGCTGATTTCATTAAATTTCTTTTGCTTACCGCCACTGCCGCCCAACCCGCCAATAATTTCAGAAGAAAAAACGCGTGTCACACAAACGCTTATTCTCTTCTTTTCCTCTCATCATGCCATCTCTTTACTTAAAAAGAAAACCTAGGGTTTTTCATCTCCCTCTCCACCACTCACGAATTCATTATCTCGTCGTTGCTCTCACCACAGCGGCGAATACATTCACGACCAACTCTCGTCGATCCGCCCCACGTGAGCTGTCCGCGGCAAAACCTTATGTACCATCCATTATTTCTCCTCAGGATTTCCCGTTGATAACTCAGGATTCTTCGCTATTTATTAGGAGCCGCCGACACCATGCTACAGGTAAATGTTCTGATTTTTATTTTTATTTTAAATTTAAGATCATAAGTTATATTACATGACTGATATATTGCGAATGTTTGGTGTTTGATGAAATGTTAGGTGATTCATGTTACAGGTAAAGTAACTCATTTGATTTGTGATTCGTACGTTATTTGATGCAAATGTTTGGTGTTTGATGAAATGCATGACTGATATATTGCATTTTATGGTGTGCATTATGCCTGCTTGTTGGGTTAGATATTACATTCGAAGCACAATTTGACTGTTCTATTTCTGTTGAGAGTCAACTGATATGGAGTCTTGATGATTATTAGTGTCTATCTGCCTATTTATACGTGTGATTGAATTATGGTTCTTGTATATTATTTGTGTGTTCAATGCATAGAAAACCTTGCTGGTGAGTTGTAAATGTATTTGTTTGTAGAATAATGTATGTTAGCAAGTTTTTTTTATTAAAACTGCAATATGCAGTGCACAAATTCATTCCTTGCAATAATAGAATCATAGAAGTTATACTTAACTGATCTTTGTATGCACTTTTCAACTTCACTCATCTCAATTAATTCGCTGGTTGTCGTGCTCTGCTCCTTGTATTGATGTACTGTATGTTTACTGTTCATTATGTTATAGGGGTATGGCAGGTGATGTTTCTTGTTGATTCATGTGGTTGAGAAAACATGATACGTAGATATGGTCAGAATCCGTATTCTAACATTAAGGTTGATTATATAGAGGAAATATTAAGAACTATGGCTAAGGTAATCTCATGTTTATTCATTTATTTTCTCAGAGTAATAGACGATAGACCCTTTCTATTCCTTTTTTAACTCTCTTAAATACATCTAAACAAATTTTTTTCTTCTGTTCTAATCCTTGACAACTTGAACTTGTTGTAATACAAGACAACAAACGTAAAAATAGGTTAGGAAAACACTAGTAATAACCATAAATCGATTGTTTCCTCTATCCCGTTTACTACTTTCAAATGATAAATAATAGCAATTATACTAATCATGTTTTCGTATTCCACTATCTATTTTGCTATCAGTTTTAGTTCTGGTAGTCTTCTCTAATTTCAATACATGTATGGATTCTTCTACAAGATCTGGTGAATGAACATTGCTCTAACAAGTATTTAGAAGAGTTAAATAATCGACTTAGCATCAGATTTGTTAATGTATACTAAAAAATCATTTTCATTTAAATTCATCCAATTTTTTCTCTTCTCGATATTGAAATTCGAACTAAAATTATTCATGCTACTATGTCTGTTTATAACCATATTCAAAATCATATGCCTCCCAGGTAGAGATGACTGAAGGATATAGGGATCTTCATATACCTTCTAGTACACAATCTGGTGAGGTATTGGAATTTACAAAGTTTGGGGTTCCTAACATAAATAAACCTTCGATCCGTGGTGATCATCATATAATAATAGAGTAGATATTCTTAAAACAACCATGTAAGATATTCAGAAGGATCTTTTTGAAAAGCGTCACAATTCGGCTGATGGGTGCATTAGAATATGGTTTGGATTAAGGCAAATTATGAATGCAACTGACGAACTATTACAGAAAACGAGAGATATGGCTGGAGAATTGCAAACTAGTATCCATATGCATGTAGCTGAAATCCCTTTTGTGAATGAGCATGTAAGGAACACAAGGGAAATCGAGCATGGTACTGTTACATTCTTGAATAAAGTCGGGCATTTAAGAAGCAATTTATTAGCTGCTCACTCAGTCTGGTTGAATGAGGCTAAGGTAAAACAAACATCTATAATACCAATTTTTAACTTTGCAAATATCAACTCTTACACAAAGAACTCATTCAACACTTACTAATTATATCATTCTACAACAAAATAATATGATACAGATTGACTTCTTCTAAAACGGAGTGGTAAAAGTTTCGCATTGCCCTGCAGCTGCAAATGCACATGCTTGGGTTTGCTCCAGTTAAGGAAATGCCTGATGCTGGCATTTGTGTTTCTATTGGTACAGATGGTGCACCTTCTAATAATAGGATAAGCATGGGTTTGTTCTTATTTCTTTTTTTATTTATATTTATTGAGCATAAAGACAAACAAAATAAAAGATTAAAAGTTAACTAGGCGAAAAGCAAACAATAACAATCATTATATTTAACAAGGGTAAAATGTTGGTTATATTGCTACAAATGTTTGAGGATTCAACTGGTGCATAAAGAAAAGAATATGTCCAAATAACTTGTATATGGAAAATTTTATTTTTTCCTCACTGTCTCTTCCTACTTGTTTTCTTGACTTTACTTTACACTCCATTAAGATAGGATGCTAGAATCATCTCTGATTTATTTCTAAAGATTGATTTCGGTCTTGAGAGTGAAAACTTAATCATGCATCCAAATAATGATTAGTTCAGCTTATTGCTTTGTGCGCGTTTACAATTGATTCCAATCTACATGTCTGCATAATGCGATTATAATTATAATAATGTAAGTGTTGTGTACATAGTGGATGAAATGTATCTAGCTTCACTTATTAAGTTTGATGAAATTAATTAAGTAATAGTAATAAACTAAGTTTGATGAAATTAATTAAGTTTGATAATAAGTTAACCTATTTTTATAAAAATTAAACTAATTTTATAAAAATTAACCAGAATTTTATAAATTAACGAAGTTTTATATAATTTAACTATGTTTTATTAGAATTTAACTAAGTTTAATTAGAATTTAACTAAGTTTATAAGTTTTTAAAATTAAATAAGTTTATTATAAAAATTAACCAAGTTTTATAAAAATTTAACTAAATTAACCAAATTGAGTGCATCAAAAGTAAAATGTTGTGTTGATTGAGATATCATCGATATACTCCATACTTTGGTATCCTACATGACTAAAATTATCCCCTTTTTCTGCATTGAGTTGTTAGTCAATACACCGATAAACTTTGGAATATAATATTATTTTGACTAATTCTTATATCAATGATTGATTAGAAAATATAAAGCAATGGCTAGATTTAAATGTTTTACTGAATCAGTACCTCGATTAAAATCAGTGATTAGATTCTTCATCTATTCAATTAACTTATAGTGTTTGATTTAGTTGGTAAATTAAAGTGGACTGGTTATTTCTATCCGCATAAGATTGATATCCTTTTAACTGCAAATAATTAGTGAGTATTACTTCTCTTCATATTAATTCATTTATTTCTATTTTTACATTGCATTGTTACATTACATTTTGATTTTTCATTTCTATTTTTCTGTTTCTGCGCATTTCTGTTGATTGTGCACATATTCTACTGTTTCTGTGCATATATTCTACTGTTTCTATTTTTCTGTTTCTGTGCGTTTCATATTTTTCTTTTCATTTGTTTTATTTTGTGCTATCTTGTTATTATTAAAAAAGAAATTTTTTTTTGACTCTGTTCATTTCATGATCTATATTCATTTTGTTTATCTCTGTACAATCTCTGTTCAAAGGAAAAACAAACAAAATTTTCTACTGTTCCATTCATTTGGTATTTCATTCTCTATTGTTAAATTTTCAATAACTGCTAATTCTCCTCACTACCTATTACAAACTGCTCCACGCTTCCATCATCAGCACCGCAAACAAATTACATCACTAACAAGTCCCCTCTGCCCCATTTTCCTTCTTCACTTCCAGCAACCCATATCCACCACTGCAACCTCCAAAGTGCAACCACCTCCCTACCCATATAAAACCCACAGCAACATCAAGTCAACCAAACAACCCCAAAATAATATGCTCCATAATTCAACTCCTACAACATTCACAATACATCCCTCACTGCCAGCAACACCATCCACTTCAAATATTACATCACTTCAACATAGCACAAATTCAAACATCGATCTTGGGAGTTGATTGCTAAAAGTGTGTTATGTTCAATTTTTTCTCATTTTGCAGGCTGGAGCTGATATTTCCAAGTGGGCTTTGAGCTATCCATTGAAACTTATTGCAAAGAACGCTGGAGTGAATGGCAGTGTGGTAACTGGGAGGGTATAATTTTTCTCATGAGATATCTTTCGTTAAATGCTTAGTACTTGCTACTTAGTAGGCATAAATTTCAAATAACTAACAATGTTTTTCCTTCTATTAAAGGTACTCTTTAATGATAATACAAAATATGGGTATAATGCTGCAATAGGAAATTACGAGGATTTGATGGCTACTGGGATTATAGACCCTATAAAGGTTTGTTCTTTTGTCTTTGAAAGCAATTGTTTTCCCTATGCATCTTTGGTTACATTATTAAGTTTGTTCTTTTCTACACCGTACTTGCCTATGTTGCATATTGATGTAGACATGTTGTGTCTAAGTCCGCATATGTGTTCCACTAATATTTTATGATTTACTGCATTTTAATAACCAGAGAATAGTGCTTTTGAAATGCAGGGCTCCGAACTAGGTGTCACTTTATGATATATTGCAGGGCTTAAAACTAGGTGTACAAGAGTGGAGAATCACAAGAAAACTGTACTAAATTTTTGTGAATAAATTTTCATTAAGTAGAATTCAGAACTGCCTTATGTACATGTAACTAAACAAATACCAAACGTACATAAAAGTAGTTCAAATACAGGCTGAAAATGAAAAGTGGCAGTATGAAGATAGTTAGACATTGGTTTACTGAAAATGAAAATTCAATGTTTATTGCTGCCTAATGACATAGATCTTGCATTGACTACAGTCACTTCCATTATTGCAGTCTAATTGGAAATCTTTGCAAGTCGTCTACAACAGCCTATTGATTATTAATCGAAAATCTACATAAGCTATCGATCTTGATTCTGGAAAAAGGCCTAAGATGAGTCAGGTTGTTAGAATGCTGGAAATTGAAGATGAACTATATCTCAAGGTTTAATTATTCATATTTACTTATCATAATTTTGTTGTGGTTACAACACATGTATTTGTACAGAGATTTATATAAATATATATTGTTGATTGTTAAACTCGTTTGCAGGTAATTAGCTATTTCGAAGCGAAGACTGTCGACAACAAAGAACTATTGGTAATCAAGCAACGAACATGAATTTAATTGTTATATATGTTGTCGTATTTTGTTAGTACCATTTGTGGAAACTTGTCTGTGAATGCTTGTAGTATGTGACTTATTTTGTTGAAAAACTACTATCGAATTGATTATGGATATTATATTTGATTGTGAGATTAGCATGTGTTTGCAATTATTTAAGTATGATGATCATATGATTGATTTTTTGTATATGCTAATTATGTGATTTAATTGTTTGTTTGATATATGAAAATTATGTGATTGATCGTTCGTTTTAATATGAATAGTATATAAGCGATTGCTGGAAATGGTATAAACCATCAATGGTATAAGACTTATGGTAGCGTTTTTTTAACCCTACAGAAAAAACCTATAGCTGCATTTAAAAGTGACTTTTTATAGCGTTTTTTAAATCCTACAGAAAATACCTATAGTTGCATTTAAAAGTGACTTTTGGTAGCGTTTACTACAACGCAACAAAAAGTTTTAGACTTTTAGTTGCATGTCGTATAATAGCATTCTCTAAAACGCTACCATAAGTTATGGTAGCGTTTTTTCAACGCTACCAAACGTCTTTTCTGGTGTAGTGGAGATATTTGAGGAACAACAACAATTTATTGATGAAGTTGCACAACATCTTGAAGAAATAGGAAAACTTGAGGGTATCTCAAAAAACGTATCCCACATGCTCGAGACAAATATGAATTACAAGAAGAAGCATAAAAAAAACAACACACCATAGCTCTTTCTAAAAGACACACCAGGAGCTCTGCTTCTATCAAATGAGTGCTTTAGGATGGAATGTTAGAGGTTTGAATACCAAGCAAATCATGACACAACTCCATATAATTAATATCCAAATTTTGTAAACATACCGAGAAACCGTTCGTGCCTAGACCAAACAAAAAGTAAACATCGGCTAGAGTTACAGCCATTTCTCCCACTCTAAAATGAAAAGTATTTGTTTTAGGTCTCCATCTATCACACAATGCCGTTATAAAATGATGATCTAGTATAATGTAATCAACTTGCATTGTTTTTCAAAACCTGGCTATTCATATGTTTTGTTCCAACCTAACATCTTTAAAATTTATTTCTTTAAGCTTGCTTGAATGATCACAAAGTTTAATTGTTTCTACATCCTGATTTATAACAAAGAATTGCAATTAGCAATTCATATTTGCATTTTGGATTAACAATAATTCAATGTATACAAATAAATACCTCCATAAGCGAATCATTTCGACTTCTATGATGATCTTGAAGATAAAGCAGACTTCTATCTTCAAGTCTGGGAGGCAATTCTACAATATACTTATCACCCAATCATTCATTCAAAAATCAATTTTGCAACCAAGGTTTTTGTAACGATTTATCAATAACTAAATTTTCAACTATGACAACAACAATAAGCGGTAATTGTCATCGACACCACAAACAATACTTAGTACCATTACCAATAACAACCACTTGTTAATTTAACATCAATTTCAACTAAATTTTTTTAACCTCTAATTGCCATGGATGAAGAAGTTCCTTCCATTTATATCTAAAACCATTAATTACTTCAAAGTATACTTGAGATTAATGTAAAATTTGAGGTTTGAGATAGATTTTGAGAATAAAGAGAGGGGTTTGAGAAGTGAGGATAGATTCTGTGCTTGCTGGAATTTTGAAGTCCGATTTTTAGCTTGCGCAAGCTGTAAATATATAGCTTGCGTAAATATGGATTGCGCAAGCAATATATATATATATATATATATATATATATATATATGGTCACATACAAACAGAAGGCCGTGGCAGATAGAGGGAAAATGGTCCAACTTGGACAAATTCCACATATAAAGGCAATACAAACTGATACTGTCCAACAGAACATGATATGTTTTGTTGATTCATTTGATAAAGAAATAAATCACATACTTCTTTCCAGAGAGATGAGTGCTATGACTTATAAAAAAATCTTTAATACTATTGCAAAATGCTCTACCACTAACATTCCAGGAATGAAGATTACATGGAAGATAATAAGGAACACAAATATTCCATGTACACAAAAAGGAGAAGACTGCAAAAACACCACTACCCAATGTAAATGCAACATAATTGCCTCAACACCTCTTCTCACAATAAACATCCCCCAAAATGGTATCAGAGCACCAAAAAGATTCATAGGCCCAATGAATTTACATTACAAAAAATTCAATTACTTAAATTTAGAAATTAATAATCCAGTAAAAAGAATTATAACATTAGACAAACAAAAACATACATGTTATATCAAAGACACTGATTACAGACATAAATTACATTGAGAGGTAGAGCACATGAATTCCCTCACAGACTTAGTTATGGAATTAAGTGAAAACCTGAATCTCTATAATGAAAAGCATCATGGCCTGATGCAACTAATATTAGAAGGCATAATTGAGAAAAATAAGTTACTAAAACAAATTTCAAGCAACCAAGATTATTTGAAATCAAATTTATACAAAATAGATAACATGGAAACAACCATGGAAAAACTAACTAATAAATTCAAAGTCATAAAATTAAAAGAATTTCCCAATAAAAGTGATATAGTAAACCTAAAAAATTTAATAGAAGAAAATAAACCCAAAAATATGGAAACACAAGCTAGAAAATTAATATTAGAGTTAAAAGAACAAACAGATAAAGATAAAAGCCAATCTGAAAGACAAATACAACAAATCAAGAAAATGCTAGATGAAATTAAACATTTGATACTAAGTTAATGAGTTTTGAAAACAAATACTATCAAGAAGCAACTAAATACGTAGAGTCCAACTACAGATTTATTGATCCCAACATAAATGTTGGATATAACAAAGATGAATTCCCAGGAAAAAGTGATAAAATACAAATATTACAAAATAATATGATAATAGCAATGCTAACCCAAATACAAAACAAGATAGATAATATCCAAAAACAAATGTTTGATATAGATAAAAATGGTAAAGAACATGAATTTGAAATAAATAAACTCACAGAAAGCCTACAAAAAATGAATTTAGGACCTAGTGATCCTACTACACACATAACAAGTAAGAAGACTAAAATCAATTTTCTAATGTATAAGAAACTTGACCAAATATGAATAATAGAAGACTATCTTTTACAGGCCCATCTAGAACCTTAACAGATAGACCTACAGAATCTAATAGCTTATCATCCATGGGATGGATTGATAATATATTAAGAAGATCTAATAACACACAAAATCAGTTAGAAGAAATAATAAACTTAGAAAGGGACGTAGAAATATTTTCAAATAGCCAACTAGATTCTCTAAATCCAAGAGAAATATATAGAACAGGACTATTTACAACGATAACAGGATTATATAGGCACCATAGGGAAGAAATACTTTCTATTCCAGATGGAAGTCAACAGGTAATAAGCTTAATGTCACAAGAAGCTATAAAACAATTAAAAATCCAGAAATACAAACTAATGCATCTAGGACTTATAGTCATAGGCATAAGAGGATTAGTTAGACAAAAAATTGGAACTAAATTATTATTACTACTTATAGACGATAGACACCAAGATATGGATAAAGCCATATTTGGAATGATGGAAGTAGATATGAACAATAACATAGGTATTGTTTATATAGCCCCAAATTTTACAATGACATTAAATGATTTTTACAAACACATAAAAATTATAATACAAACAAAGGGATTTGAAAATTTCATAGGAAAAAATAATCTTCTAGACATTACATTCCTAGGAAAGTGTATGTCCAAATATACTCCCAAAATAAAAATAAAACTAGATAAAGTCATAGAAGCCTTAAATTCAACTGGCATAAGTTTCATAAACCAATGGAAATAGATTCTTCTATTCTTGCTGGTCATGAATGGAATATAGAGAATCCGAATAATACAACAGCAACATTAAAACCAAACAATGCTGTAACATACAATAACTTAAACAAATCTATGTCCATAAGGTTTAGAGATTATGGACCGTCAAACCAACAAGAAATAGAAACAGATGAAGAAGTTGAAGAATTAAACAAAAGAATTAATGGATAAAATTATATATCCAAAAGAACTTGGGATGGTTCTTGAACCATCTGAAATATATGAACTAGAACAAACCCTAAAGTCAACAAACCAAATAAGTGAAAATACTTTTGTTTACATTGATGACGATAACAATGTAAGAACAAGGGAAGTATATAATCTAGACGACTTCTTGGAAGATTCCCAAGAGGCAGATAATGAAATACAACAACAAAGTATGTTAAATGATATAATATCAGAATTCACAGAACACATAGACTTAGATGACCATGAAGAAAGTGGGAGCTCAGGGATAACATATCCTAATAAAAACCAAGAGACAATGCCTTACACATTAGGACAACCCCCTAGACAACCAGTTGAACCATATACAAATGAAAATAAAAACCTAAGAACAATAGGTAAAAGATTACCTAATGAAACAACTTTCTTTAAAGACAATTCAGTAATACTAAATGTCACAGAATGCCATCCCCAGTTACTAGATACATATCTAGAACAATGGACTGCTGCTATAGCAAGAGATTATGCAGCAAGACATACAAACATAAATTCTGGTGAAGAAATGATCAGAATTGCTGAAAACTATTTAGGCGATATAGCTAAAGCCATATGGGAAGCCTATAAACAAAGTTTCCCTGAAGAAATAAACAATTTAATAATACAAGGAAGTAATATTTACAACTTCGCTTACACCATGCACAGAATAATAACAGGAAGAGACGTAAACACAGGAGTAACCATAAGGCAACAAGAAGCCATGAGAGATTTAGAACAAATCCAATTGCTGGATTGGAAATATATAATAAAATTCTTAAAAGAATTTTTACATTACGCAACTATTTCAGGAAATTATTACAGTGCTGAAATAGGAAATAGACTCTTTTCCAAACTACCAGGTGATTTAGGAAAGGAAATACATAAATCTTGGATAGAACATTACCAAAATAATACTGCAAATATCCCTAAAGGATATGATAACATTGGAATAAGAATAACACATATTATTTCTGAACTAAAAAAGAAATGTACCTATATACAAATCCAAAGAGAATTAAAACAAAAAAATTACGGATTTTGTGGACAAATATATACTCCACAACAATATGGATCAAGGAATTACAACATAGATAGAAAACCTAAATTTAAAAAGAGATATACAAAAAAATATTATTTAAGAAAATCAAATGCAAAAAAACCATATCTTAACAAAGAAAAACATGTTAGAAACTATAATCCAAGAAAAACATACGCAAATACAATCACATGTTCTAACCTTATAGATTCAGTCAAAGAAGATTTGAAAGAAATTGCATCTGATGTTTCAGAAACTTCTACAATATACTCTATAATATCCTTAGAAGGATTACAAGAACAAGAACAAATACAAACATCAAATTATACCTTAATTGATGAATTAACAGATTTCCAAGAAAACATACCACATGAATACTTACTAAATATTGTAAACAAAGAATTATGCGAACATAATTTCAAGCATAAAATGGGAACAGATACCACTAAATGTGAGTTCTATCCTTGGTACCCTGCTTTTGATAAAAGGTTTAAATGTATAGAATGCACAATAGAAATATGCCATATATGTGCAAAGAACAAATTCGATATAGATTTACCCAGAGAAAATAAGCCTGTTACACAGATAAAAACAAAATAAATGAGGAAAGAATTAAAATACTCGAAGAACGAACAAATAATATTGAATTAGAAATAGAAGAAATTAAAGAAAGAATTATAACCTTAGATAAAAAAAAAGAGGTTACTCATGATGAATCAACATCATATGAAAATAATAACAATTTAAATAATATTGACAAACCAATACAAATTCCACTGATATGTAACTCAGGAAACTTAAAGGAATTACGTATCCCAACAAAGCTGAATATAAAAGGATTAGAAATCCAGATATTAGCATTTATCGATACTGGAGCTACTAGCTCAACTATATGTTCTAGCCTCATTCCTTACAAATATGTAACAAAAGCAGATAAACCAAAACAAAGTATTCAATTTGATGGAACTACTAATATTATTACCAATATTGTTAAAAATATAAACATAAGCTTTACTAATACATGTGGGGAATGGTCTCCTTTTTACAACATAAAACAATTATGGGTTTTAGAATTAAATCTTGAAGGAATAAAACTAATCCTAGGACTAGATTTCTTATTAAATGACAACGGGAGTTTTGCATTTAATAAAGATTACATACAAATTTCAAAAAAGACCACACTAACCCCAATACTATCAGAGTATGCGCTTGAGAAGCGTGGTGGGAATACAGAACATCATAACCAAAAAGACAAATGTAGTTGCCCCATACAAGGACAATGCAAAAACAATGAAAATATATTAACAATTACAGAAAGAACAAATGAAGAATTAATACAAGAAACTTATAAAAACTATGAATATAAAAGAAAAGGATTTATTAAAAATATCCAACTTATAAATCCAAGAGAAATGAGTAGATTATTGTTATCCATAGATGATGTAGACAATATTATTTCTAAATTAGAAAAATTAGAAATTATTGGAGAAAAACCTTTAAAATATTGGGATAGAAACCCAGTACAATGTAGACTGGATATAATAAATCCAGATTTAACAATAAAAACAGGTTCCCCAAAATATGATAATTGGATTATGGAAGAATTCAAAATGCACATACAAATATTAACTAATCTTAATGTTATAAGAAAAACTTATTCTAGACATAGAACAGCGGCTTTCATAGTACAAAAGGAATCAGAAAGAAAAAGAGGCCAATCTAGAATGGTCATGAATTACACCAGACTTAATGACAATACCCATGAAGATGGATATTGTATACCAAATAAAGATGTACTAATAAACAAAATACAAGGAAAAAACTGGTTTTCCAAATTTGACTTAAAATCAGGTTTTTGGCAAGTAAAAATGCATCATGAATCTATACCTTGGACTGCATTTACATGTAGTGAAGGACATTATGAATGGCTGGTTATGCCATTTGGATTAAAAAATGCTCCACAAATTTTCCAAAGAAAAATGGATAATATTTTCCAAAACTGCAACAATTACACCTGTGTATATATATATGACATACTTGTTTTTTCCAAAACAAAACAAGAACACATATCACATTTATACAGTGTATTAAAATTAATAGAAGCCCATGGCTTAATTATATCTAAAAAGAAAATTGAACTTTTTAAGAATACTATAGAATTCTTAGGAACAAAGATAGGCAAAGGACAAATTGAATTACAACCCCACATAAAAAGAAAAATTTTGGAATTTCCAGATAAAATAACAGATTTAAAACAATTACAAGCATTTCTAGGACTTATAAATTATGCTAGGCCCTACATAAAGGACTTATCAAAATACACGGGACCCCTATACAATAAGGCAAGTCCGAAAGGACAAAGGGAATTTAACCACGAAGATACTAAGCAAATAAAACAGATAAAAAAACTAGCAGAAGAATTAACCAGATCTAGATCTGGAGATTAGGGTTTTTCCCTACTCTCCTTTCTTCTTCGTTTCTTCCTAGTTTTCTCATATTTCTCCGTTAGAAACTGGATCATGGGACTGCATGATGCTGAAGGATGGGAGGAGGTGAGAAGGAAAAGGGGTAAGGCACCAGTTCTTTCGGGTCCTGACCAGAGGATTAACCTAGGCGGTCAGAGAACAAGCAGATTTGACAGAATCCCGGGTAGGAGGGCGCTTCCGGTTTCTGATGGGCAGACGGTTCCTAAGCAACCAAAACCTAAGCAGAAATTTCCGCTATCAGGACCTAAGCCTAAAATTATTTTCACTGTTTCGGTGAATGCTAAGAAATTTTCGTACAGTGAGGCAGTGAAAGTAGGAGCGATTGGTGATTTAGGGAACTTGGATCTGGAGTTTATAGAGCCTACGTTAGCGGATGGTAAAAGGATAGGTACCCTTTCGTCTGAAGCGATCAAAGAAGCAGAGGGAGGTTGGGATTTATGCATTTTACTGTATGTGGTTGGATATAAACCATGGCTCCGAACGTTTGAGGGTTATGCCAATAGGGTCTGGGTGACAAAGAAACCGTTCTCTGTCCATTCTAGGAATAATGGTTTTTTGTAGTAAGGTTTGGTCTGGAGGAGGACTGCAATAAGATTCTAAAATCAGGTCCTTGGTTTATGGACCGTAACTTGATCATTATGAAGAGATTGTCCCCAGATATGAGAACTGATAGAGATCTACTTACATCTTTGCCTATGTGGGTTAGACTTCCTGGTTTAAGTTTTAAATTATGGGGCAATAAGGCCATTAGTGCTCTAACTAGTACCATAGGAGTACCTATAAAGATGGATGAGGCTACGAAAAATAAATCTAGACTAGCTTACGCTAGAGTTTTGGTTGAGGTTAATGTTAATTATGGAATGCCCAAATCCATTGAAGGTAGAGATGAGAATGGGAGGAGTTTCATCCAGGAAGTAGAATATGAAAATCCTCCTCCCATCTGTGGAAAGTGTGTGTGCTTCGGTCATTTTACTGCTGAATGTCCAATGACTAAGTCTTGGGTCCCAAAAGAGACCCAAGCTGGCATCTTAGATAATACTGGGATAGCTGAATCTGAGATTTCAACTATTCCCGAAAAGGAGACGAATGTTGGAGGTCCCTCTATTACTGGCAATTCTGATATCGGAGTCTATATCGATGTAGGGACGAAAGTCCCATGTAAGGATGCAGGGACGGTAGTCCCAGAAGATAAGGAAAAATCTACTACTGTTATAGAAATTTCACCTCAGGTCCAGAATTTGGGAAAAGTAGTGTCCTCAGTAGAGCGGGATGAGAGGGCAATTTCAGAAGTGTCAGAGCCAGAACTTGCTACTACAACCGAAATAGGAGTCAGTGAAGATTGCTCCAATGTTCCTCTGGCCAGGTCGGAAGTTCCTCCTGATCAAGGAGCCAGGGAGCCATTCATTCCTGCTTCTCCAACTACCCCGGGAGCCATAGATCTGAGTTCATCTCCACCAAAATCACCATCAACTCACATTTCTATTCTTAAACGCCCTTTGTCATCATTGGATCACAATTTGCTTCCTATATCCTTATCTACTACTGATTTAGTTATTGATGATTGTATTTATAATAATGTTAATTTTAGGAGAGGTACTGACCCTTGTCTTCTATTACAGGTACAAGATAATCTGGATCAGGATATAGGATCGAATAAAATGGCAAAGGAACAGAATTTTCATGATAATGTAGATACAGTTCAGGAGGTAATGGAGGAACAGGTTCTTCCGAAGCCTCAAGATATAGAGTTTGATAATATTGAGAAGGAGAAGCTGGTCCGTAAGAATCCCAAGTGGGTTCAGATGTTAGGTATTCCTTCAGAAGACAATGGGGAGTCCTCGAGTAGTAGGTTTTTGAGGACCCGAAAACAATAAGGTTTTATAATGTCTGTAGCTTGTTGGAACGTTAGAGGGTTCCACAACCCTAATAGAATGGGAGAAGTGAGAAAAGTTATTGAAAAGTACAAAATTAGCTGTTTTGGTATTTTGGAAAATAAGTTGCTATTTCCAGAGATTTTGAAGGTGGAAAAATCGCTGAAAGACGGATGGAAATTGATAAGTAATATATCTTGTTATTATAAATGTAGGATTATGGTTCTTTTAGACGGAAATGTTTGGGACTTCAATTTTGTTAGCATGAGTGATCAACATATTACCATCGAACTGATTGATTCCTTGAAATGCAGAAGTAATTTGACTTTTGTTTACGCCCAAAATTTTGCTGAATTAAGGAAAAGATTATGGAAGAACCTTCAGGAGGATGCTATAAATATCTATAGGCCTTGGATGGTCCTTGGGGATTTCAACTGCATTCGTAGACCCTCAGAAAGACAGGGAGGTAATCCAGTAACTTTTGATAATTTGTTCGAATTAGATGAAATGTCGTTACATACTGGTCTTAATGAGATTAATATTAAAGGTTTTGAATTTTCTTGGTGGTCGGGTCCGTGTCGAAATATATTCTCTAAAATTGACAGGGTGTTTGCAAATTTAGATTGGATTAACATATTCCCTGATCTATCGGTTGAATTCTTACCCCCTTCGGTTAGTGATCATAACGCTATTCTCGTCTCATTTAACTCTAACTCTAGGGTCAAGAATAGTCCTTTTAGATATATGAATCACTGGTCTTTATGCGATCAATATTTGCCTATGATCGAGAAACTCTGGATTACTAATCACATTGACAGACCTTTGTTCCAAGTTATTAACATTCTTAAAAATATTAAGAGAGAACTCAAGAGATGGAGTGCTAATTCTCGTAATTTAAAACAAGAGGTGAATGTTCTAAGAGAGAAATGTTCTAGTCTCCAGAAACTTTTGGAAAATTCTAATGATCACAACTTAGCTTTGGAATTTCAAAATGCTAAGATTAATTTGGAGATAGCTCTTAAAAAAGAATTTCTGGTTGCCAAACAAAAAGCTAAATGTGATTGGCTGATGATGGGTGATGAGGGATCGTCTTTTTTCTATGCTAAAATGTCTAACAGAAGAAGTAGAAATTGTTTGACTAATTTAACTGTTGACGGTAAGGTGGTTTCGGGAAATAAGTTTGTTGAAACGGCTATTGACTTTTTCAAACAAATTTATAATCAGCCTTTAGGTGTTCATTTTCCTGAAGTCATTTGCAAAATGGTTATTTCTGAGTTTGGGGCTAATTTTTTAAATAAGAGTTTCTCCTTGGACGAAATCAAATATGCCTTATGGGATATTAAAGATTCTGTCTCTCCAGGTCCGGACGGTTTCAACTCGTTGTATTTCAAGACACATTGGAATATTTCGAAAGATATTATTTATAAAGCTTTAAACGATATTTTTCAAAAGGGTCGTTTCTTAAAAGAATGGAATCACACATTTATTCACTTGATTCCAAAAAAGGACCATTCCTCCTGTATTCAAGATTTCAGACCTATTGCCTGTTGTAACACTTTGTATAAGGTTTTCTCCAAAATTTTGTGTAATAGACTGGGTCCTTTTTTGGATAAGTTGGTGTCCCAAAACCAGTCGGCGTTTATCAAAGGTAGATCTATAGGGGATGGTATTTTGTTAGCTCATGAATTAATTAGAGGACTTGGAAGAAAGGATAACAAATCCATGTGTATCAAAGTGGATTTAAAGAAAGCATACGATTCGATTAATAGAGATTTTGTTATTCACATGTTAAGAAGTTTGGGTTTTCCAGATAAATGGACAAAAATTATTGAAAATCTAATTAAGACTCCAGTTTTCTCTATCATAGTTAATGGTGAAGCGCATGGTTACTTTAAAAGTTCTAATGGCCTCAGACAAGGAGACCCGCTTTCCCCAATTCTTTTTACTCTGGTTATGGAATACTTCATGTTACTAATGGAGGAAAAAGTTAGGGGAGGTCTGATCTCACCAGTTACAGACTTTGGTAACAAATTAACTCATCTGATTTACGCTGACGATATCATTCTTTTTACTAAAGCTAATGTTCAAACTGCGAATGCTATTAACGAAGTGTTTAAAACTTTGAAAATGGTTACTGGTTTGGAATTAAGTGTTGAGAAATCTAACATCTTTTTTGGGCAAGGGGTGGAATGTTGCACAGACATATGTTCGATCCTCAACATTCAACAATCTACCCTCCCAATTAGGTATTTGGGTATACCTCTGTCTAGTGCTAACTTGAGGGACAAGGATTGTTCTCCTTTAATAGAGCAGATTAAAAATAGGATTGGTAGATGGGAAACAAAAATGCTGAGCTTAGCAGGGAGACTGGAACTTATTAAATCTACCATATACCCTATAATACAATTTTGGATGCAATGTTTTTGTCTTCCAGTTGCTACTGTTCATAAGATTAAACATTTGATTTTAAATTTTCTTTGGAAAAGTCGCAGTAGTAAGATCCCTTGGGAGGTCTTATGTAAACATAAAAAAGAAGGAGGTATGGGTCTAAGAAACTTAGAAGAGATGAATAGAGCGTTATATATCAAATTGATTTGGAAAATTATCAACGTGGAAGGTTCTTGGGCAGTTTTTATGCATAGCAAATATATAGGGCTAAAAAGTTTCTGGGATACTGATCAACGTTCGGATGACTCCGGAGTGTGGAAATTCATTTTGAAGAATAGACGCGAAGCTTTGAAATGCCTTTCCCTTAACATTGTAGATGGCAAAACCACTTCGTTATGGTATGATCCATGGTTAAATGGAAGTTCTATTATGGAACGCATTGGAAGGGATACTGCTTTTAGAACAGGTACAGAAAATTTGTCACTCAGTAGGATTTTAAGAAATGGTGAGTGGAAGTGGGACTTGTATAGCTTTTTATTCCAAATTCAGACAAAAATTGAAGACGTCAAGATTTATAACAACAAGGAGAGGGATTTCTGGACCTGGAAGTGTTCTAAGGATGGTAAATATCAGTTTAAAAAAGTTTGGAATTCGGTACGATCTACGTTTGATTCTAAGTTTTGGGCTACTATGGTCTGGAATAAAATTCATGTTCCTAAAATGGCGGTTTGCCTTTTTAAAGCCATAAATGATTTCCTCTTGACTAAAGAAAGATTAATTCAGAAACATATTGTGGTGGATCAGAATTGTGTGTTCTGTAATAGTCACATTGAAAATATAGATCATCTTTTTTTTCAATGTGAGTTTACAGAAAAGATTTGGCTTTGGAGTTGTACAAAGTTTTTTGTTAAGCCGAAGAGTTTATTTTCATTCATTTTGAAGGAAGATTTACTGAAAATAGTTTCTATCTCTAGCTCTCATAATCTCAATTCAGATTTGTTTCAACTCTCGCTTTCAGTTTGCGTCTGGCATATTTGGAAAGAAAGGAACGAAAGGATTTTTCAGAATTGTTTTTCGGATGAGTCAAAGATTTGCTTAAAAATTTTCCAGACTATGAATATTAGAATGGCAAAATCAAAATATTTCAAGAACATCACTGGCATGAATACAGATATTGCTATGAAATGGGGATTTACCTCCCAACGCTGAATTGGGGATACATTCATAATTTCTGTTTTCCTTTGCCATTTCTCTGATCTTATGTCCTCTGGATCCAGGTTTTTGAGTACCTGTTTTATTTACAATGCTTTTCTCTACCTCTCTCTAAATTACATTATTATTTACTTTCATCTAAAACTTCTTAGTAGCTTTTAAGTATACAGATCTGCAGGTTGATCTAAGTGACAGGGATTTTTGACCTGGATGACAAGACATAGAGTTATTACGAGGACATGTTAGAAGAGTTCAAGGAATCATCTCTACTGAAGATAAAGTAGCTGGTTATTTTGGGTTACCAAAGACTTATCTTGCTTATTGACGACTCGTCGAAGCTGCTGTTTCTGCTTGTCTTGCAAAAAGCTCAGATCTGTGAAACTTAGATCTGAATTTGAGCAAAAGTGTTTGTTGTAGATGGTTATCTTTCAGCAACCCTGTTTAACAACTTATAACTTCGTTAGTCGAAAGATCTATGATCTTTGTAGAAGACAATTTAGATTGTATGCTTACTTCACGGTTTCTGGAGGGATCGTAGTTCGTCTTTTCAGCTGATTTTTTAGTGAGGCTGCGATTTCGTCTCTACGAAGTTTTCTGGAGGAGTGTTGATTTTTGTTGGCAGCCATTTTTCTTTTAGGCTGTTTTTGGAAGGAATGGAGTTATGAAGTGACGAAGGAGTCGTATTGCCTTCTTTTCTACGAGATGTGCGTGGAACATTCTGGAGTCTTCCAGTCTTTCGGGCTGCTTTAGGGCTTCGGGCTGATTTAGTTTGGGCCTATCTAAGATTGTTTTATATATGTTATTTTTGCTTTGCTTATGGGCCTGCTTTTGGCTTTTGTAATTTGTTTTTGTTGGACCTGATTTTTATTTTAATAGAAAATTTGAGCCCTTTTTCAAAAAAAAACCCTTAGCTTTACCCTTAAGCACAGATTATCTAATTATAGAAACTGATGGATCATCCCTTGGATGGGGAGGTATCCTAATAAATAAACCAAATAAATATGAAACAAAATCTGCAGAAAGAATTTGTAGGTATGCTTCAGGAACGTTTAAAGAAAAAGGATATTTAACATCCCTAGATTACAAAATACTTGCGATAATATATATCCTTGAAGCTTTTAAATTGTTTATTATCTCACACAAAGAGATAACCATCAGGACAGACTGTGAAGCTATAGTTAAATACTCAGAAAACAAAAAAGAAAAAGGGATCCTAAACAACAAATGGCTAAAATTCAAAAATGCAATATTCAATTGTGGAACAAAAATAAACTGGGAACATATAAAAGGAAAAACAAATTTCCTACCTGACAAATTATCTAGACTATTTCTGAACAAAGATCTGACAAATTATAATTGCATGTACAGAGAAAACACAGACATGACATCACAAAGTCAAGATAGCAAAAAATTCCTGAAAACCTACAAACAAAACAGATTTGTCACTAAAGCAAATATCACAGAAGACCAACAAATGATATTGGTATGGAATCTTGCTACAAGTCCTCAAGACAACAAACAGAAACTCAGTATCTAGTATACCTTAGTAAATGAATTTCAGAAAGAAACAAAACAAAGATTCTCCCATTACTGTTTGTTTAATGGAGAAAATGCAGGGATATATGCTACTTGGGAAGAAATGCTTCCTAAAATTAGAGAAATAGAAATGAATCCAAGATATGGGATTCCTAAATACAAAGGATATACAAACTTCGAAACAGCCAAAATGGCAATGGAAAAACATCTTGGAAAAGATTATTACACGTCAGAAGGAATAAAACAATACCTAAACATATCATCAGGTGTGTTCATCAAAAATGAAGTTCCAACTGATGAATTAAGCCTTAGACCTATGGTCACATACAAACAGAAGGCCGTGGCAAACAGAGGGAAAATGGTCCAACTTGGACAAATTCCACATATAAAGGCAATACAAACAGATACTGTCCAACAGAACATGATATGTTTTGTTAATTCATTTGATAAAGAAATAAATCACATACTTCTTTCCAGAGAGATGAGTGCTATGACTTATAAAAAAATCTTTAATACTATTGCAAAATGCTCTACCACTAACATTCCAGGAATGAAGATTACATGGAAGATAATAAGAAACACAAATATTCCATGTACACAAAAAGGAGAAGACTGCAAAAACACCACTACCCAATGTAAATGCAACATAATTGCCTCAACACCTCTTCTCACAATAAACATCCCAAAATACAGGTACATAGTACAAGATAACATCACCCTAGACCCAAGCACACTCCTAAATTATGGGTTCGTAGAAAAAATGTACTTCAACAACTGGTGTATCACAGAACTTCCAGAACTGCTGTCCTCCATCTTAGACTATTATACAGAACTTTTAGGTCAGGAATTATGTACAGAAATAACCTCTACACCACCGCACTTCAGTCAAACCACCATAGACCCTGCTAGACACATCATAAAAATAAGGGAAAAAAATTATGTTACAGATTACCAAGAATGGACAGAAGACAGAAACCTCACACCTCCTCCTGTCATAGAAACTTACAAATATACCTATGAAAAATACAGAGCATATTTGATCGGAAATAACATGTTTTGGGATGACAAAGATCAACTCAAATTATATGCAGAATCCCCTATCATGAAAATCTACATATCTGAATATTTCGAAGACTTTGCATACAAACTAAGGCCTTTTGAAATATTCCATCCAAACCAACATATGATAAACAACTTCAAGAGGATCAAACAACTAGAAGACAATAGTAAAAACAGAAATTACAGTCTAGAAGAGGAAGACAAAGACAGCTATGAAGACAGCACAAAAGCAATCGAAGAAATAATGATCCCAAAGGCTAAAGGGATGTGACCGGATGTGACAATTGCTTCCACTAATTGCTTCCACTAAACAAAAAAGAATTCAGAAAAAATACCTACCTACAAATAGGTGAAGACCTTTCTTCTCTACCGACAAATGAAGACAAAAGACATTTTTGATTGAAAGATTCCACTAGAACCTAACAGATGTATTATTATATTTGTGTACTGTATGCTACTTTTTACCTTTATTTGTAAGTTTATAATGGACATCTGTCCATAGTGTGGTATGTCTGGATTGCTTATATATATGGCAATCTAGTATGTTTGCAGGACACCGAATATATTTGTATCAACTCCAAAAAACTATTAAGTAATAAAAAGCTTGAGTATTGTTTCTTTTAATGGCGGACATCCTTTTTTACTTCTAAGATGAGTAGCTAAACAACTTTCAGACATAAACCAAGAGAAAGGTGAAGAGATCTAGGTATGTATTCCTTTTTAATTATCTTCTTAAGCATAATGTTAGCCTGATGATTGATGTATCTATGTTTTAAAACCACCCGTGTTTAACTAAATTTATGAATTATCCCAAAAGACGTAAGCTCGTTAGTGATTGAAAAAGTACCGCTTAGGCATGAGGCCGTTAGGGAAAATAGTAAATCTAGAGTAACAAGGTGAGGGAATGATTCATAACCAGGTTAAATTCATACTTTAAAAAATAGATACACCAAGAGTAAGAGATGAGGAAGAAGATAATAAATAAGTGTTTACCTATGATTATTTCACCAATGAAGAAACACGAACAAATCTGGTGAAATAATCATAGGTAAACACTTATTCATTATCTTCTTCCTCATCTCTTACTCTTGGTGTATCTATTTTTTAAAGTATGAATTTAATCTGGTTATGAATCATTCCCTCACCTTGTTACTCTAGATTTACTATTTTCCCTAACGGCCTCATGCCTAAGCGGTACTTCTTCAATCACTAACGAGCTTACGTCTTTTGGGATAATTCATAAATTTAGTTAAACACGGGTGGTTTTAAAACATAGATAAATCAATCATCAGGCTAACATTATGCTTAAGAAGATAATTAAAAAGGAATACATACCTAGATCTCTTCACCTTTCTCTTGGTTTATGTCTGAAAGTTGTTTAGCTACTCATCTTAGAAGTAAAAAAGGATGTCCGCCATTAAAAGAAACAATACTCAAGCTTTTTATTACTTAATAGTTTTTTGGAGTTGATACAAATATATTCGGTGTCCTGCAAACATACTAGATTGCCATATATATAGGCAATCCAGACATACCACACTATGGACAGATGTCCATTATAAACTTACAAATAAAGGTAAAAAGTAGCATACAGTACACAAATATAATAATACATCTGTTAGGTTCTAGTGGAATCTTTCAATCAAAATTGTCTTTTGTCTTCATTTGTCGGTAGAGAAGAAAGGTCTTCACCTATTTGTAGGTAGGTATTTTTTCTGAATTCTTTTTTGTTTAGTGGAAGCAATTAGTGGAAGCAATTGTCACATCCGGTCACATCCCTTTAGCCTTTGGGATCATTATTTCTTCGATTGCTTTTGTGCTGTCTTCATAGCTGTCTTTGTCTTCCTCTTCTAGACTGTAATTTCTGTTTTTACTATTGTCTTCTAGTTGTTTGATCCTCTTGAAGTTGTTTATCATATGTTGGTTCAGATGGAATATTTCAAAAGGCCTTAGTTTGTATGCAAAGTCTTCGAAATATTCAGATATGTAGATTTTCATGATAGAGGATTCTGCATATAATTTGAGTTGATCTTTGTCATCCCAAAACATGTTATTTCCGATCAAATATGCTCTGTATTTTTCATAGGTATATTTGTCAGTTTCTATGACAGGAGGAGGTGTGAGGTTTCTGTCTTCTGTCCATTCTTGGTAATCTGGATCATAATTTTTTGCCCTTATTTTTATGATGTGTCTAGCATGGTCTATGGTGGTTTGACTGAAGTGCGGTGGTGTAGAGGTTATTTCTGTACATAATTCCTGACCTAAAAGTTCTGTATAATAGTCTAAGATGGAGGACAGCGGTTCTGGAAGTTCTGTGATACACCATTTGTTGAAGTACATTTTTTCTACGAACCCATAATTTAGGAGTGTGCTTGGGTCTAGGGTGATGTTATCTTGTACTATGTACCTGTATTTTGGGATGTTTATTGTGAGAAGAGGTGTTGAGGCAATTATGTTGCATTTACATTGGGTAGTGGTGTTTTTGCAGTCTTCTCCTTTTTGTGTACATGGAATATTTGTGTTTCTTATTATCTTCCATGTAATCTTCATTCCTGGAATGTTAGTGGTAGAGCATTTTGCAATAGTATTAAAGATTTTTTTATAAGTCATAGCACTCATCTCTCTGGAAAGAAGTATGTGATTTATTTCTTTATCAAATGAATCAACAAAACATATCATGTTCTGTTGGACAGTATCTGTTTGTATTGCTTTTATATGTGGAATTTGTCCAAGTTGGACCATTTTCCCTCTGTCTGCCACGGCCTTCTGTTTGTATGTGACCATAGGTCTAAGGCTTAATTCATCAGTTGGAACTTCATTTTTGATGAACACACCTGATGATATGTTTAGGTATTGTTTTATTCCTTCTGACGTGTAATAATCTTTTCCAAGATGTTTTTCCATTGCCATTTTGGCTGTTTCGAAGTTTGTATATCCTTTGTATTTAGGAATCCCATATCTTGGATTCATTTCTATTTCTCTAATTTTAGGAAGCATTTCTTCCCAAGTAGCATATATCCCTGCATTTTCTCCATTAAACAAACAGTAATGGGAGAATCTTTGTTTTGTTTCTTTCTGAAATTCATTTACTAAGGTATACAAGATACTGAGTTTCTGTTTGTTGTCTTGAGGACTTATAGCAAGATTCCATATATTATCCAATATCATTTGTTGGTCTTCTGTGATATTTGCTTTAGTGACAAATCTGTTTTGTTTGTAGGTTTTCAGGAATTTTTTGCTATCTTGACTTTGTGATGTCATGTCTGTGTTTTCTCTGTACATGCAATTATAATCTGTCAGATCTTTGTTCAGAAATAGTCTAGATAATTTGTCAGGTAGGAAAATTGTTTTTCCTTTTATATGTTCCCAGTTTATTTTTGTTCCACAATTGAATATTGCATTTTTGAATTTTAGCCATCTGTTGTTTAGGATCCCTTTTTCTTTTTTGTTTTCTGAGTATTTAACTATAGCTTCACAGTCTGTCCTGATGGTTATCTCTTTGTGTGAGATAATAAACAATTTAAAAGCTTCAAGGATATATATTATCGCAAGTATTTCGTAATCTAGGGATGTTAAATATCCTTTTTCTTTAAACGTTCCTGAAGCATACCTACAAATTCTTTCTGCAGATTTTGTTTCATATTTATTTGGTTTATTTATTAGGATACCTCCCCATCCAAGGGATGATCCATCAGTTTCTATAATTAGATAATCTGTGCTTAAGGGTAAAGCTAAGGGTTTTAATTCTTCTGCTAGTTTTTTTATCTGTTTTATTTGCTTAGTATCTTCGTGGTTAAATTCCCTTTGTCCTTTCGGACTTGCCTTATTGTATAGGGGTCCCGTGTATTTTGATAAGTCCTTTATGTAGGGCCTAGCATAATTTATAAGTCCTAGAAATGCTTGTAATTGTTTTAAATCTGTTATTTTATCTGGAAATTCCAAAAAATTTCTTGTTATGTGGGGTTGTAATTCAATTTGTCCTTTGCCCATCTTTGTTCCTAAGAATTCTATAGTATTCTTGAAAAGTTCAATTTTCTTTTTAGATATAATTAAGCCATGGGCTTCTATTAATTTTAATACACTGTATAAATGTGATATGTGTTCTTGTTTTGTTTTGGAAAAAACAAGTATGTCATCTATATATACACAGGTGTAATTGTTGCAGTTTTGGAAAATATTATCCATTTTTCTTTGGAAAATTTGTGGAGCATTTTTTAATCCAAATGGCATAACCAGCCATTCATAATGTCCTTCACTACATGTAAATGAAGTCCAAGGTATAGATTCAGGATGCATTTTTACTTGCCAAAAACCTGATTTTAAGTCAAATTTGAAAAACCAGTTTTTTCCTTGTATTTTGTTATTAGTACATCTTTATTTGGTATACAATATCCATCTTCATGGGTATTGTCATTAAGTCTGGTGTAATTCATGACCATTCTAGATTGGCCTCTTTTTCTTTCTGATTCCTTTTGTACTATGAAAGTCGCTGTTCTATGTCTAGAATCAGTTTTTCTTATAACATTAAGATTAGTTAATATTTGTATGTGCATTTTGAATTCTTCCATAATCCAATTATCATATTTTGGGGAACCTGTTTTTATTGTTAAATCTGGATTTATTATATCCAGTCTACATTGTACTGGGTTTCTATCCCAATATTTTAAAGGTTTTTCTCCAATAATTTCTAATTTTTCTAATTTAGAAATAATATTGTCTACATCATCTGTGGATAACAATAATCTACTCATTTCTCTTGGATTTATAAGTTGGATATTTTTAATAAATCCTTTTCTTTTATATTCATAGTTTTTATAAGTTTCTTGTATTAATTCTTCATTTGTTCTTTCTGTAATTGTTAATATATTTTCATTGTTTTTGCATTGTCCTTGTATGGGGCAACTACATTTGTCTTTTTGGTTATGATGTTCTGTATTCCCACCACGCTTCTCAAGCGCATACTTTGATAGTATTGGGGTTAGTGTGGTCTTTTTTGAAATTTGTATGTAATCTTTATTAAACGCAAAACTCCCGTTGTCATTTAATAAGAAATCTAGTCCTAGGATTAGTTTTATTCCTTCAAGATTTAATTCTAAAACCCATAATTGTTTTATGTTGTAAAAAGGAGACCATTCCCCACATGTATTAGTAAAGCTTATGTTTATATTTTTAACAATATTGGTAATAATATTAGTAGTTCCATCAAATTGAATACTTTGTTTTGGTTTATCTTCTTTTGTTACATATTTGTAAGGAATGAGGCTAGAACATATAGTTGAGCTAGTAGCTCCAGTATCGATAAATGCTAATATCTGGATTTCTAATCCTTTTATATTCAGCTTTGTTGGGATACGTAATTCCTTTAAGTTTCCTGAGTTACATATCAGTGGAATTTGTATTGGTTTGTCAATATTATTTAAATTGTTATTATTTTCATATGATGTTGATTCATCATGAGTAACCTCTTTTTTTTATCTAAGGTTATAATTCTTTCTTTTATTTCTTCTATTTCTAATTCAATATTATTTGTTCGTTCTTCGAGTATTTTAATTCTTTCCTCATTTATTTTGTTTTTATCTGTGTAAACAGGCTTATTTTCTCTGGGTAAATCTATATCGAATTTGTTCTTTGCACATATATGGCATATTTCTATTGTGCATTCTATACATTTAAACCTTTTATCAAAAGCAGGGTACCAAGGACAGAACTCACATTTAGTGGTATCTGTTCCCATTTTATGCTTGAAATTATGTTCGCATAATTCTTTGTTTACAATATTTAGTAAGTATTCATGTGGTATGTTTTCTTGGAAATCTGTTAATTCATCAATTAAGGTATAATTTGATGTTTGTATTTGTTCTTGTTCTTGTAATCCTTCTAAGGATATTATAGAGTATATTGTAGAAGTTTCTGAAACATCAGATGCAATTTCTATCAAATCTTCTTTGACTGAATCTATAAGGTTAGATTCTCTAGTAAATAAGTTATGTCTTTTTGGACATGAGGAAGATAAATGTCTTTTTTCATTATAGGCAAAACATGTGATTGTATTTGCGTATGTTTTCTTGGATTATATTTTCTAACATGTTTTTCTTTGTTAAGATATGGTTTTTTTGCATTTGATTTTCTTAAATAATATTTTTTTGTATATCTCTTTTTAAATTTAGGTTTTCTATCTATGTTGTAATTCCTTGATCCATATTGTTGTGGAGTATATATTTGTCCCTAAAATCCGTATTTTTTTGTTTTAATTCTCTTTGGATTTGTATATAGGTACATTTCTTTTTTAGTTCAGAAATAATATGTGTTATTCTTATTCCAATGTTATCATATCCTTTAGGGATATTTGCAGTATTATTTTGGTAATGTTCTATCCAAGATTTATGTATTTCCTTTCCTAAATCACCTGGTAGTTTGGAAAAGAGTCTATTTCCTATTTCAGCACTGTAATAATTTCCTGAAATAGTTGCGTAATGTAAAAATTCTTTTAAGAATTTTATTATATATTTCCAATCCAGCAATTGGATTTGTTCTAAATCTCTCATGGCTTCTTGTTGCCTTATGGTTACTCCTGTGTTTACGTCTCTTCCTGTTATTATTTTGTGCATGGTGTAAGCGAAGTTGTAAATATTACTTCCTTGTATTATTAAATTGTTTATTTCTTCAGGGAAACTTTGTTTATAGGCTTCCCATATGGCTTTAGCTATATCGCCTAAATAGTTTTCAGCAATTCTGATCATTTCTTCACCAGAATTTATGTTTGTATGTCTTGCTGTATAATCTCTTGCTATAGCAGCAGTCCATTGTTCTAGATATGTATCTAGTAACTGGGGATGGCATTCTGTGACATTTAGTATTACTGAATTGTCTTTAAAGAAAGTTGTTTCATTAGGTAATCTTTTACCTATTGTTCTTAGGTTTTTATTTTCATTTGTATATGGTTCAACTGGTTGTCTAGGGGGTTGTCCTAATGTGTAAGGCATTGTCTCTTGGTTTTTATTAGGATATGTTATCCCTGAGCTCCCACTTTCTTCATGGTCAGCTAAGTCTATGTGTTCTGTGAATTCTGATATTATATCATTTAACATACTTTGGTGTTGTATTTCATTATCTGCCTCTTGGGAATCTTCCAAGAAGTCGTCTAGATTATATACTTCCCTTGTTCTTACATTGTTATCGTCATCAATGTAAACAAAAGTATTTTCACTTATTTGGTTTGTTGACTTTAGGGTTTGTTCTAGTTCATATATTTCAGATGGTTCAAGAACCATCCCAAGTTCTTTTGGATATATAATTTTATCCATTAATTCTTTTGTTTAATTCTTCAACTTCTTCATCTGTTTCTATTTCTTGTTGGTTTGACGGTCCATAATCTCTAAACCTTATGGACATAGATTTGTTTAAGTTATTGTATGTTACAGCATTGTTTGGTTTTAATGTTGCTGTTGTATTATTCGGATTCTCTATATTCCATTCATGACCAGCAAGAATAGAAGAATCTATTTCCATTGGTTTTATGAAACTTATGCCAGTTGAATTTAAGGCTTCTATGACTTTATCTAGTTTTATTTTTATTTTGGGAGTATATTTGGACATACACTTTCCTAGGAATGTAATGTCTAGAAGAATATTTTTTCCTATGAAATTTTCAAATCCCTTTGTTTGTATTATAATTTTTATGTGTTTGTAAAAATCATTTAATGTCATTGTAAAATTTGGGGCTATATAAACAATACCTATGTTATTGTTCATATCTACTTCCATCATTCCAAATATGGCTTTATCCATATCTTGGTGTCTATCGTCTATAAGTAGTAATAATAATTTAGTTCCAATTTTTTGTCCAACTAATCCTCTTATGCCTATGACTATAAGTCCTAGATGCATTAGTTTGTATTTCTGGATTTTTAATTGTTTTATAGCTTCTTGTGACATTAAGCTTATTACCTGTTGACTTCCATCTGGAATAGAAAGTATTTCTTCCCTATGGTGCCTATATAATCCTGTTATCGTTGTAAATAGTCATGTTCTATATATTTCTCTTGGATTTAGAGAATCTAGTTGGCTATTTGAAAATATTTCTACGTCCCTTTCTAAGTTTATTATTTCTTCTAACTGATTTTGTGTGTTATTAGATCTTCTTAATATATTATCAATCCATCCCATGGATGATAAGCTATTAGATTCTGTAGGTCTATCTGTTAAGGTTCTAGATGGGCCTGTAAAAGATAGTCTTCTATTATTCATATTTGGTCAAGTTTCTTATACATTAGAAAATTGATTTTAGTCTTCTTACTTGTTATGTGTGTAGTAGGATCACTAGGTCCTAAATTCATTTTTTGTAGGCTTTCTGTGAGTTTATTTATTTCAAATTCATGTTCTTTACCATTTTTATCTATATCAAACATTTGTTTTTGGATATTATCTATCTTGTTTTGTATTTGGGTTAGCATTGCTATTATCATATTATTTTGTAATATTTGTATTTTATCACTTTTTCCTGGGAATTCATCTTTGTTATATCCAACATTTATGTTGGGATCACTAAATCTGTAGTTGGACTCTACGTATTTAGTTGCTTCTTGATAGTATTTGTTTTCAAAACTCATTAACTTAGTATCAAATGTTTAATTTCATCTAGCATTTTCTTGATTTGTTGTATTTGTCTTTCAGATTGGCTTTTATCTTTATCTGTTTGTTCTTTTAACTCTAATATTAATTTTCTAGCTTGTGTTTCCATATCTTTGGGTTTATTTTCTTCTATTAAATTTTTTAGGTTTACTATATCACTTTTATTGGGAAATTCTTTTAGTTTTATGACTTTGAATTTATTAGTTAGTTTTTCCATGGTGGTTTCCATGTTATCTATTTTTTATAAATTTGATTTCAAATAATCTTGGTTGCTTGAAATTTGTTTTAGTAACTTATTTTTCTCAATTATGCCTTCTAATATTAGTTACATCAGGCCATGATGCTTTTCATTATAGAGATTCAGGTTTTCACTTAATTCTATAACTAAGTCTGTGAGGGAATTCATGTGCTCTACCTCTGAATGTAATTTATGTCTGTAATCAGTGTCTTTGATATAACATGTATGTTTTTGTTTGTCTAATGTAATAATTCTTTTTACTGGATTATTAATTTCTAAATTTAAGTAATTGAATTTTTTGTAATGTAAATTCATTGGGCCTATGAATCTTTTTGGTGCTCTGATACCATTTTGGGAGAGGGGGTTAATTGAGGAAAAGACAGCGTTTAGTATATGCTAAATGCTGCCGAGAGATGTTTTTTTTTTAAAGTGTGGTAAACCACATCTCAACTAAATGTTCTGTAAAGACTTGTAAGTAATATCCCAGAGCATAACATGCTAAAAATATTACAGTATAGTTTATTATTTCAAATAATATGTAATGTTCTTGTTCGTGTTTCTTCATTTTTACTTACCTTGCTGGCAGCTTGTAAGTATAATACCCAAGGGTGCAGCAAGTAGGATGTTTGAACTAGGAATTAGGAACCTTCTCATCCTTAGTTCAGAGTCTTCTAATTTTTTGTTCAAATCCTTGTAGTTTCCCTCTTTAATATGCATCATCTTCATACCAATATTCTGTATCTATGTGATTTGTCCATGTTGAGTCTAGGGGTTTATTTAACCATTCTCTGTTTTCTTTAATCATTTCCCGTCTAATTTGTTCATAATGTTCTTCAACAAAAAGATCCAACATCCTGTTGGTAATCTTCATCTTCGGATTTTTAGTATTAAAGACAAAATATGTATTTCTAAGACTTTTTATTACTTTCTTTTTGTTTATCTTAGGTTCATCATCGAGGTTGATGAGTTTTTCTGTATAGTTATGTCTAAATATTTTTGCAATATTATATTGTTGGTTTTCGTTTAGTTCTGTTTGTTTTAGAACAATTATGAGTTTAGTCATAAATTTTTGTTCTAAATAATCTTGTAGAGATTCTATATTCTCAATTTTTGAAAATCCGTTCATTTTTAATTTTCCCAATTATTATTTTCTGTTATGTTGTAATCTGCTTTATTTTTTATTTCTAAGTAATTTTGCCATTCTGTATAAAATTCTTTAACAAATCTGGGTGTTAGTACTATGTTTCCAGGTTCTCTCCAGATATTAAAGTTATTATATATTTTTGTTAAACTTGTTTCACAGTCATAAATACTGATCAATTCGTGTGAATATTTTTGTTTGAAGATGCTTATTATTTGATGTTTTTGGTTTTCTGTAAGGTTTGTATTGTTCTTCATAATGTTTATTATGTTCATCATAAATTTGTTTTCTAAATATTCCTGTAATTTTTCCATTTTTATCAAAATTTTATACTCTTTCTTTCTTTCTTTCTTTTTAGGAAAAGTCAGGCATAAACCAAAGATACTTGGTGAAATAATCATAGGTAAACACTTATTTATTATCTTCTTCCTCATCTCTTACTCTTGGTGTATCTATTTTTTAAAGTATGAATTTAACCTGGTTATGAATCATTCCCTCACCTTGTTACTCTAGATTTACTATTTTCCCTAACGGCCTCATGCCTAAGCGGTACTTCTTCAATCACTAACGAGCTTACGTCTTTTGGGATAATTCATAAATTTAGTTAAACACGGGTGGTTTTAAAACATAGATACATCAATCATCAGGCTAACATTATGCTTAAGAAGATAATTAAAAAGGAATACATACCTAGATCTCTTCACCTTTCTCTTGGTTTATGTCTGAAAGTTGTTTAGCTACTCATCTTAGAAGTAAAAAAGGATGTCCGCCATTAAAAGAAACAATACTCAAGCTTTTTATTACTTAATAGTTTTTTGGTGTTGATACAAATATATTCGGTGTCCTGCAAACATACTAGATTGCCATATATATAGGCAATCCAGACATACCACACTATGGACAGATGTCCATTATAAACTTACAAATAAAGGTAAAAAGTAGCATACAGTACACAAATATAATAATACATCTGTTAGGTTCTAGTGGAATCTTTCAATCAAAAATGTCTTTTGTCTTCATTTGTCGGTAGAGAAGAAAGGTCTTCACCTATTTGTTGGTAGGTATTTTTTCTGAATTCTTTTTTGTTTAGTGGAAGCAATTAGTGGAAGCAATTGTCACATCCGGTCACATCCCTTTAGCCTTTGGGATCATTATTTCTTTGATTGCTTTTGTGCTGTCTTCATAGCTGTCTTTGTCTTCCTCTTCTAGACTGTAATTTCTGTTTTTACTATTGTCTTCTAGTTGTTTGATCCTCTTGAAGTTGTTTATCATATGTTGGTTCGGATGGAATATTTCAAAAGGCCTTAGTTTGTATGCAAAGTCTTCTAAATATTCAGATATGTAGATTTTCATGATAGGGGATTCTGCATATAATTTGAGTTGATCTTTGACATCCCAAAACATGTTATTTCCGATCAAATATGCTCTGTATTTTTCATAGGTATATTTGTCAGTTTCTATGACAGGAGGAGGTGTGAGGTTTCTGTCTTCTGTCCATTCTTGGTAATCTGGATCATAATTTTTTGCCCTTATTTTTATGATGTGTCTAGCAGGGTCTATGGTGGTTTGACTGAAGTGCGGTGGTGTAGAGGTTATTTCTGTACATAATTCCTGACCTAAAAGTTCTGTATAATAGTCTAAGATGGAGGACAGCGGTTCTGGAAGTTCTGTGATACACCAGTTGTTGAAGTACATTTTTTCTACGAACCCATAATTTAGGAGTGTGCTTGGGTCTAGGGTGATGTTATCTTGTACTATGTACCTGTATTTTGGGATATTTATTGTGAGAAGAGGTGTTGAGGCAATTATGTTGCATTTACATTGGGTAGTGGTGTTTTTGCAGTCTTCTCCTTTTTGTGTACATGGAATATTTGTGTTTCTTATTATCTTCCATGTAATCTTCATTCCTGGAATGTTAGTTGACGCAGCGGATATTACAAAACAATGTAGATCGTTGAATGTAGCAATCGATGGATTGATGGATACTGAAATGCCCGAATTCGTTGATCCGAAGATACCGAATTCTTAGCTATCTCTGACTCGTTGATCCGAAGATACCGGGAAAGAGATCTATGATTCTTCGACGTTGATCTTGCGCACAAGATACCGTGAATCGGCTTCAACAAACGATGATTCGAGCGCACTCGAATGACGTAAGTGGAGATAGGAGATACACTCGACTACCAATTGAAATTGAAAGCACAAAGCTAACAAAAGAGAATTTTATTCAATATTCAACAACTTTACAAAGTGACACCACTTGCCTATTTATAGGCTACAACAATTAAAATAGAAAAATGACAACTCTTAGGTCGTGAGCAACCTACGACCTAAGCTCACGCGACCTAAAAACTTACACGACTTAACATAGTTACATCACAAGACCCATTATACATGCGGCTTAACAGACACGACTTAGTATAGGTCGGCAGCGACCTAAAATATTACAACATAAGAAAATACAACACCTTACAACGTCTTACATAGGTCGTACACGACCTAAAGTACACCCTTTAAAAGACAGACGACATACGACTAAACAAATGAACGGTATCTAGAGCTTCGCGACCTAAGATGAATGGCATCCCTTCATTAGCGACCTAACAGATAAGTGGTTCCAGAAACTTCGCGACCTAAGCCTTGCGACTTAACTTCCCAGATCACCCAGCGACTTATCTTAAGTCGTGATTGTTTCCTGCGACTTAGCATAGGTCATGATTTGTTAGGTCGTAGCACTTTATTAGCTCGTTCCAGCGACCTATTCTCCAACTCGTTAAGTCGTACACGAGTTAACTCGTTAAGTCCTTCCTGCGACCTATCTTCCAACTCGTTAAGTCGTTCACGAGTTAAAAACATGTTAAGTCGTATCTCCTTTCTCTTCAGACTGTTAGGTCGTAGCTCTCCACTAGGTCGTTGGTGCGACCTAAAAGATACGTTAGGTCGCTCGCGACCTAACACTTCAGCTCCCCGCCAATCCTCACACACTGCTAACTCGCTAGCCTCCTTGTTAGCTCGTAGTTCTTCAGTAGGTCGTTGGTGCGACCTAAAGACCTTGTTAGGTCGTTCGCGACCTATCACTTTACCAGTTTTTGCTTCATCAACCAGTAACGACTTAAAAGCTTCGTTAGGACGTACGCGACCTAACCCTTCATCATTCTGGGCATCCTTCTGGGCTACATCATCCTCCCCAGGTTGATAAAAATTCGACCTCGAATTTGTACTCTCTTCCTCCACAACAAATTCATCCTCGTGATATGGTACGAGATGTTTGACATTGAATACGTCAGACGTATACACATCATCTGGCAGTTTCAATTTGTAAGCATTTTCATTAATTCGCTTCACAACTTCCACCGGACCGAATTTTCTAGCTTTCAACTTGTTATAAGCGCCCACTGGAAAATGATCTTTTGTTAACACTGCATAAACCAAATCACCTTCTTGAAATTCAACACTCCTTCGCTTCAAATCTGCAGATCGTTTATACTTCTCATTTGCTTTCCCCAATCGTTCCTGAATGATTTTATGACATTCCGTCAACCCATCAACAAAATCAGCAGCTTTCTTAACTGTCTTCTTTGATTGTGGCACTACCGTCAAATCCAACGGACCCTTCGGTAAGCTTGAATATACTATCTGAAATGGACTGAACCCCGTACTTCGATTTACGGCATGATTATGAGCAAATTCTGCCTGGCATAACTTCACATCCCAACTCTTCAGATTGTCTTGTACAAGACACCTCAACAAATTTCCCAATGATCTATTAACCACCTCAGTCTGTCCATCTGTTTGCGGATGATAAGCACTGCTAATGTTCAACTTCGTTCCCACCATCTTCCACAAACTTAGCCAAAAATGACTTAGAAAACGAGTATCTCTGTCGGACACAATCGATTCTGGCAACCCATGAAGTCGATATATCTCTTTGAAAAACAACTGAGCAACATGAACAGCATTTGCCGTCTTCTTACAAGCAATAAAATGTGCCATCTTCGAAAATCGGTCAACCACCACATAAATGGAATCATTACCACGCTGCATTCTCGGCAACCCCAACACAAAGTCCATACTCACATCAACCCATGGTTTAACTGGTACAGGTAACGGCATATATAAACCAGCATTAGTCGCAGTTCCTTTCGAAACCTGACAAATATGACAACGCTCCACAAACCTTTCCACCTCTTTCCTCATTGATGGCCAGAAGTAAGACTGTGAAATCAACTGTAAAGTACGGTCTCTCCCAACATGTCCCTCTTCGTGTAACTCCTTGATAATCTTCATTCTCAGACTACCCTCCGGTATGCACAATCGACTTCCTTTAAAAAGAAAACCATCCACCATCAAAAAATCATCCGTCTTTCCCTCCTTGACTTTGTCCACAAGCTTCGCAAAGTAAGGATCTTCAAAAAATAGTTCTGGCAACATTTCAAACCCCGTCACTTCAACCTTCAGTGTAGTCAACAAATGACTCCTCCTACTCAAAGCATCAGCCACACAATTTGTCACCCCTGATTTGTGCTTCACAACGAAAGTAAACTGTTGCAGATATGCAATCCACGATGCATGTCTCGCTGAAATCTTATCTTGCCCTTGCAAATGCTTCAATGCTTCATGATCAGTATACAGAACAAACTCTTTCTGAAATAGATAATGCCTCTAGTGTTTGATAGATTGCACAACAGCATAAAATTCCACATCATATGTACTATATCTCATCTTCGCTCCTGACAACTTCTCACTTAAATATGCAATTGGACGTCCCTTCTAACTCAACACTCCTCCAATTCCAACCTTGGATGCATCAGTATGTAGTTCAAACACTAATTGAAAATCTGGTAATATTAGAATTGGTGCAGACGTTAAAAGTTCTTTGATTCGCTCAAAAGCAACCCCGGCTTCCTCCGTCCATGCAAACTGTTTACCCTTCATGCAATCAGTAACAGGTGCCATCACACTACTAAAGTGTGGTATAAACCTTCGATAGAATGAAGCCAACCCGTGAAAACTACGAACTTCCGTTATCGTCTTGGGTTGCGGCCAATCTCTAATTGCTTCGACTTTACTTTGGTCAACCTGTATTCCTTCTTCCGATACAACATACCCCAGAAATAAAACACTATGCGTCATGAACACGCATTTCTTCGTTGCAGCATAAAATTGTTCTTGTCGCAATACCATCAGCACTTCTCTAAGATGATTCAAAGGTTCTTCTGGACTTCCACTGTAAATCAGAATATCATCGAAATACACCACCACAAACTTCCCAATGAATGGTCTAAAAATTTGATTCATTACCCTCATGAAAGTACTCGGAGCATTTGATAAGCCAAATGGCATAACCAACCACTCGTATAGACCCTCCCTGGTTTTAAAAGCAGTCTTCCACTCATCTCCTGGTCTGATACGAATTTGATGATATCCGCTCTTCAAATCAATCTTCGAAAATATAGTAGCTCCGCTTATTTGATCTAACAAGTCATCCAACCTCGGCATTGGAAATCTATATCTCACAGTAATCTTATTCAATGCTCGATTGTCAGTGCACATCCTCCACGTTCCATCCTTTTTGGGTACCAATAAAGCTGGTACAGCACAAGGACTTAAACTCTCCTGCACACGCCCCTGCTCAAGCAATTCCTCTACCTGCCTCCGCAACTCTTCATGTTCCTTCGGACTCATTCGATAATGTGGTCTGTGTGGCAACACAGCACCTGGAACAAGATCTATCTGATGTTGTATATCCCTCAACGGTGGCAATTCCGTTGGTAACTCCTCTGGAAATACATCGTCAAATTCTTTCAAAACTGGTTTAACTTCTTCTGGTATTTCAACCTCTTCACTGCTTTCTCGCCCAATCAACAAAAACACTTCAGGCTCTTCCTCAACCTCCTTAACGAACTCTTTCAAAGATAATAAAGTTTTCAGCTCTTCAATCTCTTCTGACTTACTTTCTCCTTGTGATCTCTTCTTCGGAACTAGGATAATTTTCGTGCCTTCAAACATAAAACTGTAGCTATTGGTCCGACCGTCATGTTGTACTGCTCGATCATACTGCCATGGTCTTCCCAATAATAAGTGGCAAACATCCATCTCTACTACATCACACCATATTTCGTCTTTGTATTTCTTCCCAATAGAGAATGGAACACGAACTCGTCTATCCACTTTCACTTCTCCTCCTTTTCTCAACCATGCTAACTTATATGGACTTGGATGTTTCTCTGTCTTCAATTTCAACTTTGTCACAGCCTCGGTTGAAATAATATTATCACAGCTTCCGGCGTCAATCACAAACTTACACACCTTCCCAAAATAGTACATGTTGACTGAAAAATATTACTTCTCAACCAACTAGCTTCCTCCTGCTTCGGTGTTAAACACGATCTCCTCAGCATTAGATTACAACCTTCATCTCCTGACGCAATATCCTGTTCATCTTCCTCAACTGGACTAGAACACTCCCCATCAACATTCTCATCTTCAACTTCTACAATCATGGTTCGTTTCTTCGGCTTTGGACACTCACTGCTTTTATGACCCAATTCCTGACAATTGTAACATTTGAAACCATTGTTAACCCTTGCCTTCTCAACCTCCTTCACCACTGGTCTACTGATAGGTTTAGAAACATTAGAACTTCCACCAACACCCTTCGCTTGATTGTTAGAATTAGTAAACACACCACTTCCTCGTCGTCCCTGTTTCTCCCAAGCCAACGCTTTCTGATGTGCCTCTGCTACAGATCTTGGATCGAACATATTAACCATATCCTGGATCTGCATTCGTAGTCCCCCAACAAATCTAGCTGTCAGTTGTTCTTCCGTCTCCATAATATCGTTTCGAGCAATCAGTTGGTAAAATTCATCAGCATAGTCATTAACTGTCTTCGTGCCCTGCCTCAAGTTCTGCAAACGTTGATACATCAAAGATTGATAATTGTACGGTAAGAACGTTGCTTTCATCAATTTCTTCATCTTCTCCCAAGATTCAACTTTTGACTTTCCCATCCGTTCACGTGTAAGTTTGGTCTGCTGCCACCATGCCAAAGCTCTACCCCTCAGCCTCGTAGCAACCAACTTCACTCTACGATGTTCTGGAACTTCTTTGAAGTCAAAAATCTCCTCAATATTGGCCACCCAATCTAGAAATTCCTCCGCTTGCATACCACCTTTGAATTTAGGAATTTCAGTCTTCATCCCCGACTCCCACTTGTGATCATACTCAGAGTAATTTCTTCCTTGTCCTCGTCCTTGTCCTCGAACACTACCACCATCATATTCTTCTTCAAAATCAGATGCATATCTATGTCTATCTCTTCCACCCACATCTCTACTACCATCACGCCTACCACCATCATCCCTTCTATCTACATTCCTCCGTTCACGATCATTCACGTTCCTCCCACGCCCTTGATCATTTTCAACACTTCGGTCTCGATTGGAATGTGGCGAGACTCTACTTCCCCCATGGTTAGATTCAGGTGAAACCCTTCTCCGATTTTGATTCATCTCCGTCATTAGCTTCTCTAAACGTCCAATTCCTTCGTTAAGCTTTTCACTAAAGTTCTCATTGATTCTTTGCTCCATCTCATCAGCTTCTTCTCTTCGATACAAAGCTTCTACGTTTTGGTGGCGATTAGCTCTTCTTGGCGGCATACTTGAAAACTTCACAAACTCTTCAACACTTCAAAATTCAAACACTTTTCGGACTTTGATCCAAAATGAAATGGATCGAAACTTCCACTTTGTAGCAAATCGCGATGAACACGATGGACAAAGTCTCGGCTTCCAATACAAATTCGATCAATCAACTTCGAACAATGATGAACACTTCTTCCTCTCGGCCACGGCTCAAACTTCAAACTTCTATGCAAAGTCGTGCAACTTCAACTTGCTCTCGGCCGTGATAAACAAACTCCAATTTTCACTTCGAGCTCGGCAAATCTCTTCAACTTCTAAATGAATAGGCTCCAAGTCTCGATCTAGCTATGATTGGCTAGAACAAGCTCCGATACCAAAACTGACGCAGCGGATATTACAAAACAATGTAGATCGTTGAATGTAGCAATCGATGGATTGATGGATACTGAAATGCCCGAATTCGTTGATCCGAAGATACCAAATTCTTAGCTATCTCTGACTCGTTGATCCGAAAATACCGGGAAAGAGATCTACGATTCTTCGATGTTGATCTTGCGCACAAGATACCGTGAATCGGCTTCAACAAACGATGATTCGAGCGCACTCGAATGACGTAAGTGGAGATAGGAGATACACTCGACTACCAATTGAAATTGAAAGCACAAAGCTAACAAAAGAGAATTTTGTTCAATATTCAACAACCTTACAAAGTGCCACCACTTGCCTATTTATAGGCTACAACAATTACAACAGAAAAATGACAACTCTTAGGTCGTGAGCGACCTACGACCTAAGCTCACGCGACCTAAAAACTTACGCGACTTAACATAGTTACATCACAAGACCCATTATACATGCGGCTTAACAGACACGACTTAGTATAGGTCGGCAGCGACCTAAAATATTACAACATAAGAAAATACAACACCTTACAACGTCTTACATAGGTCGTACACGACCTAAAGTACACCCTTTAAAAGACAGACGACATACGACTAAACAAATGAACGGTATCTAGAGCTTCGCGACCTAAGATGAACGGCATCCCTTCATTAGCGACCTAACAGATAAGTGGTTCCAGAAACTTCGCGACCTAAGCCTTGCGACCTAAGTCCTTGCGACTTAACTTCTCAGATCACCCAGCGACTTATCTTAAGTCGTGATTGTTTCCTGCGACTTAGCATAGGTCGTGATTTGTTAGGGAGTAGCACTTTGTTAGCTCGTTCCAGCGACCTATTCTCCAACTCGTTAAGTCGTACACGAGTTAACTCGTTAAGTCCTTCCTGCGACCTATCTTCCAACTCGTTAAGTCGTTCACGAGTTAAAAACATGTTAAGTCGTATCTCCTTTCTCTTCAGACTGTTAGGTCGTAGCTCTCCACTAGGTCGTTGGTGCGACCTAAAAGATACGTTAGGTAGCTCGCGACCTAACACTTCATCTCCCCGCCAATCCTCACACACTGCTAACTCGCTAGCCTCCTTGTTAGCTCGTAGTTCTTCAGTAGGTCGTTGGTGCGACCTAAAGACCTTGTTAGGTCGTTCGCGACCTATCACTTTACCAGTTTTTGCTTCATCAACCAGTAACGACTTAAAAGCTTCGTTAGGTCGTACGCGACCTAACCCTTCATCATTCTGGGCATCCTTCTGGGCTACATCATTAGTGGTAGAGCATTTTGCAATAGTATTAAAGATTTATTTATAAGTCATTGCACTCATCTCTCTGGAAAGAAGTATGTGATTTATTTCTTTATCAAATAAATCAACAAAACATATCATGTTCTGTTGGACAGTATCTGTTTGTATTGCCTTTATATGTGGAATTTGTCCAAGTTGGACCATTTTCCCTCTGTCTGCCACGGCCTTCTGTTTGTATGTGACCATAGGTCTAAGGCTTAATTCATCAGTTGGAACTTCATTTTTGATGAACACACCTGATGATATGTTTAGGTATTGTTTTATTCCTTCTGACGTGTAATAATCTTTTCCAAGATGTTTTTCCATTGCCATTTTGGCTGTTTCGAAGTTTGTATATCCTTTGTATTTAGGAATCCCATATCTTGGATTCATTTCTATTTCTCTAATTTTAGGAAGCATTTCTTCCCAAGTAGCATATATCCCTGCATTTTCTCCATTAAACAAACAGTAATGGGAGAATCTTTGTTTTGTTTCTTTCTGAAATTCATTTACTAAGGTATACAAGATACTGAGTTTCTGTTTGTTGTCTTGAGGACTTGTAGCAAGATTCCATATATTATCCAATATCATTTGTTGGTCTTCTGTGATATTTGCTTTAGTGACAAATCTGTTTTGTTTGTAGGTTTTCAGGAATTTTTTGCTATCTTGACTTTGTGATGTCATGTCTGTGTTTTCTCTGTACATGCAATTATAATCTGTCAGATCTTTGTTCAGAAATAGTCTAGATAATTTGTCAGGTAGGAAATTTGTTTTTCCTTTTATATGTTCCCAGTTTATTTTTGTTCCACAATTGAATATTGCATTTTTGAATTTTAGCCATCTGTTGTTTTGGATCCCTTTTTCTTTTTTGTTTTCTGAGTATTTAACTATAGCTTCACAGTCTGTCCTGATGGTTATCTCTTTGTGTGAGATAATAAACAATTTAAAAGCTTCAAGGATATATATTATCGCAAGTATTTCGTAATCTAGGGATGTTAAATATCCTTTTTCTTTAAACGTTCCTGAAGCATACCTACAAATTCTTTCTGCAGATTTTGTTTCATATTTATTTGGTTTATTTATTAGGATACCTCCCCATCCAAGGGATGATCCATCAGTTTCTATAATTAGATAATCTGTGCTTAAGGGTAAAGCTAAGGGTTTTAATTCTTCTGCTAGTTTTTTTATCTGTTTTATTTGCTTAGTATCTTCGTGGTTAAATTCCCTTTGTCCTTTCGGACTTGCCTTATTGTATAGGGGTCCCGTGTATTTTGATAAGTCCTTTATGTAGGGCCTAGCATAATTTATAAGTCCTAGAAATGCTTGTAATTGTTTTAAATCTGTTATTTTATCTGGAAATTCCAAAAATTTTCTTGTTATGTGGGGTTGTAATTCAATTTGTCCTTTGCCTATCTTTGTTCCTAAGAATTCTATAGTATTCTTAAAAAGTTCAATTTTCTTTTTAGATATAATTAAGCCATGGGCTTCTATTAATTTTAATACACTGTATAAATGTGATATGTGTTCTTGTTTTGTTTTGGAAAAAACAAGTATGTCATCTATATATACACAGGTGTAATTGTTGTGGTTTTGGAAAATATTATCCATTTTTCTTTGGAAAATTTGTGGAGCATTTTTTAATCCAAATGGCATAACCAGCCATTCATAATGTCCTTCACTACATGTAAATGCAGTCCAAGGTATAGATTCAGGATGCATTTTTACTTGCCAAAAACCTGATTTTAAGTCAAATTTGGAAAACCAGTTTTTTCCTTGTATTTTGTTTATTAGTACATCTTTATTTGGTATACAATATCCATCTTCATGGGTATTGTCATTAAGTCTGGTGTAATTCATGACCATTCTAGATTGGCCTCTTTTTCTTTCTGATTCCTTTTGTACTATGAAAGCCGCTGTTCTATGTCTAGAATCAGTTTTTCTTACAACATTAAGATTAGTTAATATTTGTATGTGCATTTTGAATTCTTCCATAATCCAATTATCATATTTTGGGGAACCTGTTTTTATTGTTAAATCTGGATTTATTATATCCAGTCTACATTGTACTGGGTTTCTATCCCAATATTTTAAAGGTTTTTCTCCAATAATTTCTAATTTTTCTAATTTAGAAATAATATTGTCTACATCATCTGTGGATAACAATAATCTACTCATTTCTCTTGGATTTATAAGTTGGATATTTTTAATAAATCCTTTTCTTTTATATTCATAGTTTTTATAAGTTTCTTGTATTAATTCTTCATTTGTTCTTTCTGTAATTGTTAATATATTTTCATTGTTTTTGCATTGTCCTTGTATGGGGCAACTACATTTGTCTTTTTGGTTATGATGTTTTGTATTCCCACCATGCTTCTCAAGCGCATACTCTGATAGTATTGGGGTTAGTGTGGTCTTTTTTGAAATTTGTATGTAATCTTTATTAAACGCAAAACTCCCGTTGTCATTTAATAAGAAATCTAGTCCTAGGATTAGTTTTATTCCTTCAAGATTTAATTCTAAAACCCATAATTGTTTTATGTTGTAAAAAGGAGACCATTCCCAACATGTATTAGTAAAGCTTATGTTTATATTTTTAACAATATTGGTAATAATATTAGTAGTTCCATCAAATTGAATACTTTGTTTTGGTTTATCTGCTTTTGTTACATATTTGTAAGGAATGAGGCTAGAACATATAGTTGAGCTAGTAGCTCCAGTATCGATAAATGCTAATATCTGGATTTCTAATCCTTTTATATTCAGCTTTGTTGGGATACGTAATTCCTTTAAGTTTCCTGAGTTACATATCAGTGGAATTTGTATTGGTTTGTCAATATTATTTAAATTGTTATTATTTTCATATGATGTTGATTCATCATGAGTAACCTCTTTTTTTTATCTAAGGTTATAATTCTTTTTTTATTTCTTCTATTTCTAATTCAATATTATTTGTTCGTTCTTCGAGTATTTTAATTCTTTCCTCATTTATTTTGTTTTTATCTGTATAAACAGGCTTATTTTCTCTGGGTAAATCTATATCGAATTTGTTCTTTGCACATATATGGCATATTTCTATTGTGCATTCTATACATTTAAACCTTTTATCAAAAGCAGGGTACCAAGGACAGAACTCACATTTAGTGGTATTTGTTCCCATTTTATGCTTGAAATTATGTTCGCATAATTCTTTGTTTACAATATTTAGTAAGTATTCATGTGGTATGTTTTCTTGGAAATCTGTTAATTCATCAATTAAGGTATAATTTGATGTTTGTATTTGTTCTCGTTCTTGTAATCCTTCTAAGGATAATATAGAGTATATTGTAGAAGTTTCTGAAACATCAGATGCAATTTCTATCAAATCTTCTTTGACTGAATCTATAAGGTTAGATTCTCTAGTAAATAAGTTATGTCTTTTTGGACATGAAGAAGATAAATGTCCTTTTTCATTACAGGCAAAACATGTGATTGTATTTGCGTATGTTTTTCTTGGATTATATTTTCTAACATGTTTTTCTTTGTTAAGATATGGTTTTTTTGCATTTGATTTTCTTAAATAATATTTTTTTGTATATCTCTTTTTAAATTTAGGTTTTCTATCTATGTTGTAATTCCTTGATCCATATTGTTGTGGAGTATATATGTCCACAAAATCCGTAATTTTTTTGTTTTAATTCTCTTTGGATTTGTATATAGGTACATTTCTTTTTTAGTTCAGAAATAATATGTGTTATTCTTATTCCAATGTTATCATATCCTTTAGGGATATTTGCAGTATTATTTTGGTAATGTTCTATCCAAGATTTATGTATTTCCTTTCCTAAATCACCTGGTAGTTTGGAAAAGAGTCTATTTCCTATTTCAGCACTGTAATAATTTCCTGAAATAGTTGCGTAATGTAAAAATTCTTTTAAGAATTTTATTATATATTTCCAATCCAGCAATTGGATTTGTTCTAAATCTCTCATGGCTTCTTGTTGCCTTATGGTTACTCCTGTGTTTACGTCTCTTCCTGTTATTATTCTGTGCATGGTGTAAGCGAAGTTGTAAATATTACTTCCTTGTATTATTAAATTGTTTATTTCTTCAGGGAAACTTTGTTTATAGGCTTCCCATATGGCTTTAGCTATATCGCCTAAATAGTTTTCAGCAATTCTGATCATTTCTTCACCAGAATTTATGTTTGTATGTCTTGCTGCATAATCTCTTGCTATAGCAGTAGTCCATTGTTCTAGATATGTATCTAGTAACTGGGGATGGCATTCTGTGACATTTAGTATTACTGAATTGTCTTTAAAGAAAGTTGTTTCATTAGGTAATCTTTTACCTATTGTTCTTAGGTTTTTATTTTCATTTGTATATGGTTCAACTGGTTGTCTAGGGGGTTGTCCTAATGTGTAAGGCATTGTCTCTTGGTTTTTATTAGGATATGTTATCCCTGAGCTCCCACTTTCTTCATGGTCATCTAAGTCTATGTGTTCTGTGAATTCTGATATTATATCATTTAACATACTTTGTTGTTGTATTTCATTATCTGCCTCTTGGGAATCTTCCAAGAAGTCGTCTAGATTATATACTTCCCTTGTTCTTACATTGTTATCGTCATCAATGTAAACAAAAGTATTTTCACTTATTTGGTTTGTTGACTTTAGGGTTTGTTCTAGTTCATATATTTCAGATGGTTCAAGAACCATCCCAAGTTCTTTTGGATATATAATTTTATCCATTAATTCTTTTGTTTAATTCTTCAACTTCTTCATCTGTTTCTATTTCTTGTTGGTTTGACGGTCCATAATCTCTAAACCTTATGGACATAGATTTGTTTAAGTTATTGTATGTTACAGCATTGTTTGGTTTTAATGTTGCTGTTGTATTATTCGGATTCTCTATATTCCATTCATGACCAGCAAGAATAGAAGAATCTATTTCCATTGGTTTTATGAAACTTATGCCAGTTGAATTTAAGGCTTCTATGACTTTATCTAGTTTTATTTTTATTTTGGGAGTATATTTGGACATACACTTTCCTAGGAATGTAATGTCTAGAAGAATATTTTTTCCTATGAAATTTTCAAATCCCTTTGTTTGTATTATAATTTTTATGGGTTTGTAAAAATCATTTAATGTCATTGTAAAATTTGGGGCTATATAAACAATACCTATGTTATTGTTCATATCTACTTCCATCATTCCAAATATGGCTTTATCCATATCTTGGTGTCTATCGTCTATAAGTAGTAATAATAATTTAGTTCCAATTTTTTGTCTAACTAATCCTCTTATGCCTATGACTATAAGTCCTAGATGCATTAGTTTGTATTTTTGGATTTTTAATTGTTTTATAGCTTCTTGTGACATTGAGCTTATTACCTGTTGACTTCCATCTGGAATAGAAAGTATTTCTTCCCTATGGTGCCTATATAATCCTGTTATCGTTGTAAATAGTCCTGTTCTATATATTTCTCTTGGATTTAGAGAATCTAGTTGGTTATTTGAAAATATTTCTACGTCCCTTTCTAAGTTTATTATTTCTTCTAACTGATTTTGTGTGTTATTAGATCTTCTTAATATATTATCAATCCATCCCATGGATGATAAGCTATTAGATTCTGTAGGTCTATCTGTTAAGGTTCTAGATGGGCCTGTAAAAGATAGTCTTCTATTATTCATATTTGGTCAAGTTTCTTATACATTAGAAAATTGATTTTAGTCTTCTTACTTGTTATGTGTGTAGTAGGATCACTAGGTCCTAAATTCATTTTTTTGTAGGCTTTCTGTGAGTTTATTTATTTCAAATTCATGTTCTTTACCATTTTTATCTATATCAAACATTTTGTTTTTGGATATTATCTATCTTGTTTTGTATTTGGGTTAGCATTGCTATTATCATATTATTTTGTAATATTTGTATTTTATCACTTTTTCCTGGGAATTCATCTTTGTTATATCCAATATTTATGTTGGGATCACTAAATCTGTAGTTGGACTCTACGTATTTAGTTGCTTCTTGATAGTATTTGTTTTCAAAACTCATTAACTTAGTATCAAATGTTTAATTTCATCTAGCATTTTCTTGATTTGTTGTATTTGTCTTTCAGATTGGCTTTTATCTTTATCTGTTTGTTCTTTTAACTCTAATATTAATTTTCTAGCTTGTGTTTCCATATCTTTGGGTTTATTTTCTTCTATTAAATTTTTTAGGTTTACTATATCACTTTTATTGGGAAATTCTTTTAATTTTATGACTTTGAATTTATTAGTTAGTTTTTCCATGGTTGTTTCCATGTTATCTATTTTGTATAAATTTGATTTCAAATAATCTTGGTTGCTTGAAATTTGTTTTAGTAACTTATTTTTCTCAATTATGCCTTCTAATATTAGTTGCATCAGGCCATGATGCTTTTCATTATAGAGATTCAGGTTTTCACTTAATTCTATAACTAAGTCTGTGAGGGAATTCATGTGCTCTACCTCTGAATGTAATTTATGTCTGTAATCAGTGTCTTTGATATAACATGTATGTTTTTGTTTGTCTAATGTTATAATTCTTTTTACTGGATTATTAATTTCTAAATTTAAGTAATTGAATTTTTTGTAATGTAAATTCATTGGGCCTATGAATCTTTTTGGTGCTCTGATACCATTTTGGGAGAGGGGGTTAATTGAAGAAAAGACAGCGTTTAGTATATGCTAAATGCTGCCGGGAGATGTTTTTTTTTTTACAATATTCATCTGATATTAAAGTATTCCCATCTTTAGTTAAACCTGATGTAATACGTGGGGGTTAATCAGTTTTTTTTTTTACAATAATCAATTTTGGTAATACACTGATATACAATATTCATATAGATGACATTGCTATTATCGTTGTAAATACCATTTAAAGAAAACAGAGAATGCTAAAACGCTGTCTTTGATATAACATGTCTGTTTTTTTTTTAAGTGTGGTAAACCACATCTCAACTAAATGTTCTGTAAAGACTTGTAAGTAATATCCCAGAGCATAACATGCTAAAAATATTACAGTATAGTTTATTATTTCAAATAATATGTAATGTTCTTGTTCGTGTTTCTTCATTTTTACTTACCTTGCTGGCAGCTTGTAAGTATAATACCCAAGGGTGCAGCAAGTAGGATGTTTGAACTAGGAATTAGGAACCTTCTCATCCTTAGTTCAGAGTCTTCTAATTTTTTGTTCAAATCCTTGTAGTTTCCCTCTTTAATATGCATCATCTTCATACCAATATTCTGTATCTATGTGATTTGTCCATGTTGAGTCTAGGGGTTTATTTAACCATTCTCTGTTTTCTTTAATCATTTCCTGTCTAATTTGTTCATAATGTTCTTCAACAAAAAGATCCAACATCCTGTTGGTAATCTTCATCTTCGGATTTTTAGTATTAAAGACAAAATATGTATTTCTAAGACTTTTTATTACTTTCTTTTTGTTTATCTTAGGTTCATCATCGAGGTTGATGAGTTTTTCTGTATAGTCATGTCTAAATATTTTTGCAATATTATATTGTTGGTTTTCGTTTAGTTCTGTTTGTTTTAGAACAATTATGAGTTTAGTCATAAATTTTTGTTCTAAATAATCTTGTAGAGATTCTATATTCTCAATTTTTGAAAATCCGTTCATTTTTAATTTTCCCAATTATTATTTTCTGTTATGTTGTAATCTGCTTTATTTTTGATTTCTAAGTAATTTTGCCATTCTATATAAAATTCTTTAACAAATCTGGGTGTTAGTACTATGTTTCCAGGTTCTCTCCAGATATTAAAGTTATTATATATTTCTGTTAAACTTGTTTCACAGTCATAAATACTGATCAATTCGTGTGAATATTTTTGTTTGTAGATGCTTATTATTTGATGTTTTTGGTTTTCTGTAAGGTTTGTATTGTTCTTCATAATGTTTATTATGTTCATCATAAATTTGTTTTCTAAATATTCCTGTAATTTTTCCATTTTTATCAAAATTTTATACTCTTTCTTTCTTTCTTTCTTTCTTTTTAGGAAAAGTCGGGCATAAACCAAAGATACTTGGTGAAATAATCATAGGTAAACACTTATTTATTATCTTCTTCCTCATCTCTTACTCTTGGTGTATCTATTTTTTAAAGTATGAATTTAACCTGGTTATGAATCATTCCCTCACCTTGTTACTCTAGATTTACTATTTTCCCTAACGGCCTCATGCCTAAGCTGTACTTCTTCAATCACTAACGAGCTTACGTCTTTTGGGATAATTCATAAATTTAGTTAAACACGGGTGGGTTTAAAACATAGATACATCAATCATCAGGCTAACATTATGCTTAAGAAGATAATTAAAAAAGAATACATACCTAGATCTCTTCACCTTTCTCTTGGTTTATGTCTGAAAGTTGTTTAGCTACTCATCTTAGAAGTAAAAAAGGATGTCCTCCATTAAAAGAAACAATACTCAAGCTTTTTATTACTTAATAGTTTTTTGGAGTTGATACAAATATATTCGGTGTCCTGCAAACATACTAGATTGCCATATATATAGGCAATCCAGACATACCACACTATGGACAGATGTCCATTATAAACTTACAAATAAAGGTAAAAAGTAGCATACAGTACACAAATATAATAATACATCTGTTAGGTTCTAGTGGAATCTTTCAATCAAAATTGTCTTTTGTCTTCATTTGTCGGTAGAGAAGAAAGGTCTTCACCTATTTGTAGGTAGGTATTTTTTCTGAATTCTTTTTTGTTTAGTGGAAGCAATTAGTGGAAGCAATTGTCACATCCGGTCACATCCCTTTAGCCTTTGGGATCATTATTTCTTCGATTGCTTTTGTGATGTCTTCATAGCTGTCTTTGTCTTCCTCTTCTAGACTGTAATTTCTGTTTTTACTATTGTCTTCTAGTTGTTTGATCCTCTTGAAGTTGTTTATCATATGTTGGTTCGGATGGAATATTTCAAAAGGCCTTAGTTTGTATGCAAAGTCTTCTAAATATTCAGATATGTAGATTTTCATGATAGGGGATTCTGCATATAATTTGAGTTGATCTTTGTCATCCCAAAACATGTTATTTCCGATCAAATATGCTCTGTATTTTTCATAGGTATATTTGTCAGTTTCTATGACAGGAGGAGGTGTGAGGTTTCTGTCTTCTGTCCATTCTTGGTAATCTGGATCATAATTTTTTGCCTTTATTTTTATGATGTGTCTAGCAGGGTCTATGGTGGTTTGACTGAAGTGCGGTGGTGTAGAGGTTATTTCTGTACATAATTCCTGACCTAAAAGTTTTGTATAATAGTCTAAGATGGAGGACAGCGGTTCTGGAAGTTCTGTGATACACCAGTTGTTGAAGTACATTTTTTCTACGAACCCATAATTTAGGAGTGTGCTTGGGTCTAGGGTGATGTTATCTTGTACTATGTACCTGTATTTTGGGATGTTTATTGTGAGAAGAGGTGTTGAGGCAATTATGTTGCATTTACATTGGGTAGTGGTGTTTTTGCAGTCTTCTCCTTTTTGTGTACATGGAATATTTGTGTTTCTTATTATCTTCCATGTAATCTTCATTCCTGGAATGTTAGTGGTAGAGCATTTTGCAATAGTATTAAAGATTTTTTTATAAGTCATAGCACTCATCTCTCTGGAAAGAAGTATGTGATTTATTTCTTTATCAAATGAATCAACAAAACATATCATGTTCTGTTGGATAGTATCTGTTTGTATTGCTTTATATGTGGAATTTGTCCAAGTTGGACCATTTTCCCTCTGTCTGCCACGGCCTTCTATTTGTATGTGACCATAGGTCTAAGGCTTAATTCATCAGTTGGAACTTCATTTTTGATGAACACACCTGATGATATGTTTAGGTATTGTTTTATTCCTTCTGACGTGTAATAATCTTTTCCAAGATGTTTTTCCATTGCCATTTTGGTTGTTTCGAAGTTTGTATATCCTTTGTATTTAGGAATCCCATATCTTGGATTCATTTCTATTTCTCTAATTTTAGGAAGCATTTCTTCCCAAGTAGCATATATCCCTGCATTTTCTCCATTAAACAAACAGTAATGGGAGAATCTTTGTTTTGTTTCTTTCTGAAATTCATTTACTAAGGTATACAAGATATTGAGTTTCTGTTTGTTGTCTTGAGAACTTGTAGCAAGATTCCATATATGATCCAATATCATTTGTTGGTCTTCTGTGATATTTGCTTTAGTGACAAATCTGTTTTGTTTGTAGGTTTTCAGGAATTTTTTGCTATCTTGACTTTGTGATGTCATGTCTGTGTTTTCTCTGTACATGCAATTATAATCTGTCAGATCTTTGTTCAGAAATAGTCTAGATAATTTGTCAGGTAGGAAATTTGTTTTTCCTTTTATATGTTCCCAGTTTATTTTTGTTCCACAATTGAATATTGCATTTTTGAATTTTAGCCATCTGTTGTTTTGGATCCCTTTTTCTTTTTTGTTTTCTGAGTATTTAACTATAGCTTCACAGTCTGTCCTGATGGTTATCTCTTTGTGTGAGATAATAAACAATTTCAAAGCTTCAAGGATATATATTATCGCAAGTATTTCGTAATCTAGGGATGTTAAATATCCTTTTTCTTTAAACGTTCCTGAAGCATACCTACAAATTCTTTCTGCAGATTTTGTTTCATATTTATTTGGTTTATTTATTAGGATACCTCCCCATCCAAGGGATGATCCATCAGTTTCTATAATTAGATAATCTGTGCTTAAGGGTAAAGCTAAGGGTTTTAATTCTTCTGCTAGTTTTTTTATCTGTTTTATTTGCTTAGTATCTTCGTGGTTAAATTCCCTTTGTCCTTTCGGACTTGCCTGATTGTATAGGGGTCCCGTGTATTTTGATAAGTCCTTTATGTAGGGCCTAGCATAATTTATAAGTCCTAGAAATGCTTGTAATTGTTTTAAATCTGTTATTTTATCTGGAAATTCCAAAAAAATTCTTGTTATGTGGGGTTGTAATTCAATTTGTCCTTTTCCTATCTTTGTTCCTAAGAATTCTATAGTATTCTTGAAAAGTTCAATTTTCTTTTTAGATATAATTAAGCCATGGGCTTCTTTTAATTTTAATACACTGTATAAATGTGATATGTGTTCTTGTTTTGTTTTGGAAAAAACAAGTATGTCATCTATATATACACAGGTGTAATTGTTGCAGTTTTGGAAAATATTATCCATTGCTTACAACTTCAAAATGAATCTCAACTTCCAATTTCAGTTTCATTTAATTGATTCACCTGTACTTACATTTATTTAACTCCATCTTTTAAGTTAGATTTTTATTTAAACTTTACAAGTTATCAACTTCATAATATTTCATAAATATTTTTTTTTATAGTATTCCAGAGTCTTAATAACATTTTCAAAACCATTTTTTGAAAACAAGTCAAACTATCCTTTGAATTTTCTAAAACAAAATCCAAATTTTCCAAACAACTTCCATTTAAAACAATTGGCAGCAATTTCTCTTTTGGAAACCCGAAAATGAACACCGGTGATGTCGCGATCATCATCGGAATTATTTTCCAGCGACCTAAAAGAGTTTAGAGCTTTCATCTCTCCAAGATACTTTTCAAAACCTTTGAAAATCACTTTCAAACCAAAAAGGATTTAAACTTTCCAAATCTCCAAAATTTTCAAATTCTTCTCAAAACATTTCCAAATACTCCTCTGGAATTCTACTTCAATTATAAGTCACATTTATATTTTACATTCTTTAATTTCATTCGTATGAGAATTTATTTCTTAACTTTGGAGTTACAATTTCAATTTCTTATCCAATTTCAGTGATGATAATTCACTATTATTACTTCCTAACATCCATGCAACCATATACTATAGTACTTTATAGAAAAACATTTCTTTTTTTTTACAAAAATAGTTTTGGGCAAAATTATCTCATTTACCCTATTTAAAACAATATTGTGTCGAATTGTTCTATACAAGTGTTTAGAGATCCCTATCGATAGAGTTGTACGGACAATACCGACCAGAATCCATATACCACTCAACAAACCAATCATCACAATATAAAACAAATTTTATATTCACTAACAAATACGCACTCGTATCTATTATTACACTCAACTCATTCTAGAGTACTACTGACTCTATCTCTAATGAGTAACACCCAACAGAGCAGGGTTGTCGCTTAACCATATGCTCTGATACCACGCTGTCACGTACCGAAATTTTCGACTTTCGAAAATTCGACATCGATACTCACTTTATCGACTGCCGAGCAATCGAGCGCCGGAAACTCCAATAGTGAGGGTTTTAAAAAGAAGAAAAAGTAGAAGAAGAAGAAAACAGAAGAAGAAAGAAAGAAGAAAAAGAAAGAAAAGGGAAAGAGAAGAAAGAACAACACATCAGAACAGAAACAGAAAACAATATCAGAATCTCACATATCGCAGCGGAACAATATATAATAGATAAATGAATATCATTTAAAAACAAAAGAATTATATCTGTTATTACATTACATCACATCATATCATCAGAGTCAATAAACAACAATGGACAGTTATATAAACTTGTCCTCATACAGAATACACAGCGGAATAAATACTATCAGATACAAATACTACGTCTCGTCATCCAGCTTGCTTCCAAAGCTCCAGAATATCCAGAATATCCTGATAACCTAACTCTAGGCTGCCCGTGTGGAAATTGGTGGGCACCCAGAGTTTAGAAGGGAACAATAAACTCCGAGTCAGTCATGGTGACTGGTGTGAGATCGTAAAACAGTTATTCTTTAAAATAAACAACAGGAAAACTTTTAGTGTCAATTCGCAATGCTTTTGGAAAATGAAACTACCATAAGACCTCCCACCACACACACAATGCAAACGTAGAATTGGAGGAGATTTCTTCTTATGATAGTCAAAGATGCTTACTACGCAAAATCAAATCATTTTGGATATTATTATTAGTGCATAGTGTAGAAATCATTTCGAAAGTATAATATTAATCTTAGCCAACATACGACCAGTATCGTATGCCTACTATAGCTACCATCTAAACAGTGGTGACCACCGTACATAAATGGCAGGTTCTACAACTAATACCGTACAAAGTTCGTATTGGAGTTTGGATTTCCAACAAATGGTCAGGCTAAGGAACTTCCTATCCACGATGGGTACGTCCCTGGAATAGACGACCCGAGAACCTAACCGGATCTCTGCCAACACAAGGCCGGGTTACCTCTGCAAAAATAGATAACTACTGACACGCGTATGCCATCCCCCGATCGTAACCGATCTTCCCGAGGATCCCCGATTTCCAACAAACCACATAGATAATAATGCAGCAACCACATAGGTTAAGTATCTGGGCTCCATACCATGATACCACCTCTATCCAGAAGGAATGACATACACTAAGGGGCGCTACTCCCTAGAACCTTGCTGCATCCTTCCTGTTTTGACCATTTCCGGGGTGTGAGGCTCGACGAAGTCTCGTCCACAAAGCTACGCTTTCTCAAAAAGCCCTGCTTCGGGTCAAACAAAATGATCAACCTATGATCACAAAGATATAAGATCAAACAATTGATCATATCGCAAATGATCAAACACTGATCATTTCACAACAACACTCAGTATGCCACGTTACCAAATTGGGAGTATATCGCTGAAAAATTTCAACTACATAACCTCTGAGCTCGTACGTCTCAGAGAAGGGTGTTAAGCTAAGAGAATAAATTCTCCGCCACCAACAGAAATGTATTTGAAAGAAATCAGCTTTATATCTCAAATTGTAACGTCAGACACACAATCCATACAAGTCTGTTCCGGGATCGAACAGAACCGAAGGCACTTCTCACGAAGCCCTTGCATATCCGGATAAATTTCTAATCACGTCCGGACTTCCCGTCACTAAGGGTGATAAAAACCTCTAAATCGGAGATCAGCCGATGTAGAGTAACTCGACGGTAATCCTTCCGTTTTCAAAAATATCCGGTCTTCAACACCGGTCTTCAAATGCAATTCATAACGACGTATCACATATTCGGAATGGGTTATACGACCCCATGGTCCTTTCCCGGCTAACCCGAATAGTGAGCGATTATTCAAAAATAAGTGTGGCATTCAAATTCATCCAATTCACAACAAATACCTACTCAAGGTAATTATTGATAGTCGGTTATTTAACTATCAATAAAGATGCGCAACATCATCAGATTCCAAATAATTTCCCAAATTATTTAATTTCCAAAAATATCTTTACTAGATATATAATTTCCACACTTAATCATTTGAAAACAAATTTCAAATCAATTTCCACATTTCATTTTATCTTTGAAGATAAAATCTCAAAACAGTTCATTTCATATTGGAAAAGCATTTCCATACTTATTTAAAAATAAGTATTTCACAAATCATTTATTTTCAACATTTGAAAATATTCGATATACTTAAATCAATATTAAGTATATATTCATTCTTTAAGGAAATCATTCTCTTTAAACACATTTATTTGAGTCAAAACGAATGTTACGTAAAACATCGTTACAGCGACTCAAAATCACTAGTATAGGGATTCGAAATTAAGATAGGTATATAAATCCCAATACTACATAAAAACATTTCCTTTCGGAAATCATTTACTATAACAATAGTGTTATAGTCCATCATTTCCTTATTTTTCGAAAACGTCTATTTCAACAATAAATGTTGAAATCTATGCTTTCGATTCATAATACGTTTTAAAACATCTTTAAAATGTTTAACTTCATTTCATAATATCACTTCTCCAGAACATATCCATTTTACTTAACAATATATTCACTGTCCAAAATCGTGAATATACTTCACTATCCAAATTCAACATTTCTACACATTTTATTTAAAAGTTTATCCACTGTCCAAAATCGTGGATATAATTCCTTTAATTAACTTCTACAATTCACTTATCAAAATAAGTGATTTCGGATTCATAAACAACGTTTATAAATCACAATTTTATATTTTATAACTACTTCAACTTATAAATCCCTTTTTTTATCCAATTAAATTTATAACTCAATTTTCTACCAAAAGTCCATTCTATAAGTTAAACCTTATAATTCGTTTATTTACAAAAATCGTTCTTTTAGGACTTCACAAATCATTTATTCTGTCCTTTATAAAACCCATTTTAACATTATTTAAAACGTCTTTAAAACTCCTTTATAATTTCATCGCTTTGATTTATAAAAATCAAATTTTATAAATCTTATATATAGAACTTTCATAATAAATTCAAAAATCTCTATTTAGACCATTTTATAAATAAATCGACTTTTATTTCAAAATTCACATTTCAGTTATATTTCACTAAAAATTATAACTTTTATAACTTTAAAATTTTACGTTTATAAATCGATTCAAAAATTCCATAAAACGTATATTTTCAAAAATCACTTTTAAAAACCCTTTTAAAGTAAAAGTCGTTATTTTTACATTTCAAAACTAAATCTGATGATGCAACAACACCAATTAGTCCATCACAACAGTCAATATCATATATCAATATGATAACAGAATATATATCAATATCTGTAAATAAGTAAATACAGTTGAGGAATCCAGTTGGATCCCTCCAACCTGTTTCCCTGCATCCAAATATGTTAGCACAATACCAATTCCGCTCCAGTACGGAATTATCGCGGTATATGGGTTTTATAAAAATAATCCGCTTACTAACGGCGCAATAGGGTCTCATCCGCTATACGAGGCGGGAAATCAATCAATCCAATATATACATATGCCAATATGCATATATTGCCATATATAGATATATATCCTACTATATCTAATATCACATCCAAACAGTCAATCAATAAATAACTGCAATACAAAATTTTATTTGAGTGAGAAGATCTCACCTTGATTTTTAAATTCCGTTCCAGCGTTTATTTCGAATAAAATTAAACGCGCGTTTAATTCTACCCGAAATTCAAACTAGCTCCAAACGACTCCAATCCAGTTGCAACGCGTAGTATTCGCAAATACGATTCCAACGCATTTTGTTTCGTCATTTTCTGATAATGTATGAAAGAGATACATCGTTTTAAAGATACACGAATTTATAATATAGAATTTAATTTCAATTTCTTTTATATTTAATTTAACCTAAACTTCATCTGGCCGCTTGTTTTTGAATCTCCAGATCACAGCCGTTCGTGCCTTTCTTTCTTCCCTCCCAGGCATCACGCGCTCGTGATAACCCACTGCCGTTCAAAATTTTCACAAGCCGCACCTCCTCCTTGCGACCGAACTTCGATCAGACGCCACCACCAGCTCCCCCTTCACGTGTGCCACCACCGGCCTAGGACCGGTCAGACCCGGTGCCGCCTCCTCCCTCGAAAAACGTGCCGAACGGCAGCACTTTGGCTTTGATTTGCCGTTGATCCCCTACGTTATTTACGATCTCCACCGTCAGATGTGACGATCTCGCCATCCTCTTCATTTTCTTAGTTGACAACTTTCGATGATTGTTGATGGATGAGGAGATTTAGAGGGAAGAAGATGAAGAATTTCTGGCCTTAGAAGTTGAAGATGGCGGCTACCCTAGAGTAGATTAGGGTTTTGAGAAATGAAGGTAGAGGGGGTCTTTTATAGAAAATTTCACAAACACTATTCATCAAAAAAATTTCGAACTCCAAATCGAGCGTGCCGACAGACATTCGTAAGGTTTTACCCATGTTCCGAACGCAATGGAACGTGTTTCGAGAGCTAATTCGGACATCTGTGCGAGATACGGAGAAAAACAATAAATTTAAATTAAACCGATTTAAATCGATTTCGAGGCGTTTTAGCTTGCCCCGGACAAACGGTACATCCAAAAATTATGAAATTTGAAACCATGCAATAATATCACATTACGGATCCGATGAAACTAGTTTCGTCGAAATCTGAGACTGTTCGAAAATTGGCTATTTTTACAGTCGATAATTAAATATTAAAATATTCGATTTTCACAAATTAACTCCAAATTCAATTTTAAAAGTTCTATAACCTTTCTATAACTCCAGTATGATTAAATAAAATTTTACAAATCATTTTCAATCACTTTAAACTCGATTTTCAATTATTTTTGGAATTTCAATTATTAATTTATCGATTTAATTACCCAGGTAAATCCAATATTCGATAAATAATTTATCCGACTTATTAATTCCACTTATTAATATTTAAAATTAATTAAATATTCGAATTTTAATTATCAAAAATTCTGGGTCGTTACACCGAATATATTTGTATCAACTCCAAAAAACTATTAAGTAATAAAAAGCTTGAGTATTGTTTCTTTTAATGGCGGACATCCTTTTTTACTTCTAAGATGAGTAGCTAAACAACTTTCAGACATAAACCAAGAGAAAGGTGAAGAGATCTAGGTATGTATTCCTTTTTAATTATCTTCTTAAGCATAATGTTAGCCTGATGATTGATGTATCTATGTTTTAAAACCACCCGTGTTTAACTAAATTTATGAATTATCCCAAAAGACGTAAGCTCGTTAGTGATTGAAGAAGTACCGCTTAGGCATGAGGCCGTTAGGGAAAATAGTAAATCTAGAGTAACAAGGTGAGGGAATGATTCATAACCAGGTTAAATTCATACTTTAAAAAATAGATACACCAAGAGTAAGAGATGAGGAAGAAGATAATAAATAAGTGTTTACCTATGATTATTTCACCAAGTATCTTTGGTTTATGCCCGACTTTTCCTAAAAAGAAAGAAAGAAAGAAAGAGTATAAAATTTTGATAAAAATGGAAAAATTACAGGAATATTTAGAAAACAAATTTATGATGAACATAATAAACATTATGAAGAACAATACAAACCTTACAGAAAACCAAAAACATCAAATAATAAGCATCTTCAAACAAAAATATTCACACGAATTGATCAGTATTTATGACTGTGAAACAAGTTTAACAGAAATATATAATAACTTTAATATCTGGAGAGAACCTGGAAACATAGTACTAACACCCAGATTTGTTAAAGAATTTTATACAGAATGGCAAAATTACTTAGAAATAAAAAATAAAGCAGATTACAACATAACAGAAAATAATAATTGGGAAAATTAAAAATGAACGGATTTTCAAAAATTGAGAATATAGAATCTCTACAAGATTATTTAGAACAAAAATTTATGACTAAACTCATAATTGTTCTAAAACAAACAGAACTAAACGAAAACCAACAATATAATATTGCAAAAATATTTAGACATAACTATACAGAAAAACTCATCAACCTCGATGATGAACCTAAGATAAACAAAAAGAAAGTAATAAAAAGTCTTAGAAATACATATTTTGTCTTTAATACTAAAAATCCGAAGATGAAGATTACCAACAGGATGTTGGATCTTTTTGTTGAAGAACATTATGAACAAATTAGACAGAAAATGATTAAAGAAAATAGAGAATGGTTAAATAAACCCCTAGACTCAACATGGACAAATCACATAGATACAGAATATTGGTATGAAGATGGTGCATATTAAAAAGGGAAACTACAAGGATTTGAACAAAAAATTAGAAGACTCTGAACTAAGGATGAGAAGGTTCCTAATTCCTAGTTCAAACATCCTACTTGCTGCACCCTTGGGTATTATACTTACAAGCTGCCAGCAAGGTAAGTAAAAATGAAGAAACACGAACAAGAACATTACATATTATTTGAAATAATAAACTATACTGTAATATTTTTAGCATGTTATGCTCTGGGATATTACTTACAAGTCTTTATAGAACATTTAGTTGAGATGTGGTTTACAACACTTTAAAAAAAAAAACTGGATAATATTTTCCAAAACTGCAACAATTACACCTGTGTATATATAGATGACATACTTATTTTTTCCAAAACAAAACAAGAACACATATCACATTTATACAGTGTATTAAAATTAATAGAAGCCCATGGCTTAATTATATCTAAAAAGAAAATTGAACTTTTTAAGAATACTATAGAATTCTTAGGAACAAAGATAGGCAAAGGACAAATTGAATTACAACCCCACATAACAAGAAAATTTTTGGAATTTCCAGATAAAATAACAGATTTAAAACAATTACAAGCATTTCTAGGACTTATAAATTATGCTAGGCCCTACATAAAGGACTTATCAAAATACACGGGACACCTATACAATAAGGCAAGTCCGAAAGGACAAAGGGAATTTAACCACGAAGATACTAAGCAAATAAAACAGATAAAAAAACTAGCAGAAGAATTAAAACCCTTAGCTTTACCCTTAAGCACAGATTATCTAATTATAGAAACTGATGGATCATCCCTTGGATGGGGAGGTATCCTAATAAATAAACCAAATAAATATGAAACAAAATCTGCAGAAAGAATTTGTAGGTATGCTTCAGGAACATTTAAAGAAAAAGGATATTTAACATCCCTAGATTACGAAATACTTGCGATAATATATATCCTTGAAGCTTTTAAATTGTTTATTATCTCACACAAAGAGATAACCATCAGGACAGACTGTGAAGCTATAGTTAAATACTCAGAAAACAAAAAAGAAAAAGGGATCCTAAACAACAGATGGCTAAAATTCAAAAATGCAATATTCAATTGTGGAACAAAAATAAACTGGGAACATATAAAAGGAAAAACAAATTTCCTACCTGACAAATTATCTAGACTATTTCTGAACAAAGATCTGACAGATTATAATTGCATGTACAGAGAAAACACAGACATGACATCACAAAGTCAAGATAGCAAAAAAATCCTGAAAACCTACAAACAAAACAGATTTGTCACTAAAGCAAATATCACAGAAGACCAACAAATGATATTGGATAATATATGGAATCTTGCTACAAGTCCTCAAGACAACAAACAGAAACTCAGTATCTTGTATACCTTAGTAAATGAATTTCAGAAAGAAACAAAACAAAGATTCTCCCATTACTGTTTGTTTAATGGAGAAAATGCAGGGATATATGCTACTTGGGAAGAAATGCTTCCTAAAATTAGAGAAATAGAAATGAATCCAAGATATGGGATTCCTAAATACAAAGGATATACAAACTTCGAAACAGCCAAAATGGCAATGGAAAAACATCTTGGAAAAGATTATTACACGTCAGAAGGAATAAAACAATACCTAAACATATCATCAGGTGTGTTCATCAAAAATGAAGTTCCAACTGATGAATTAAGCCTTAGACCTATGGTCACATACAAACAGAAGGCCATGGCAGACAGAGGGAAAATGGTCCAACTTGGACAAATTCCACATATAAAGGCAATACAAACAGATACTGTCCAACAGAACATGATATGTTTTGTTGATTCATTTGATAAAGAAATAAATCACATACTTCTTCCAGAGAGATAAGTGCTATGACTTATAAAAAAATCTTTAATACTATTGCAAAATGCTCTACCACTAACATTCCAGGAATGAAGATTACATGGAAGATAATAAGAAACACAAATATTCCATGTACACAAAAAGGAGAAGACTGCAAAAACACCACTACCCAATGTAAATGCAACATAATTGCCTCAACACCTCTTCTCACAATAAACATCCCAAAATACAGGTACATAGTACAAGATAACATCACCCTAGACCCAAGCACACTCCTAAATTATGGGTTCGTAGAAAAAATGTACTTCAACAACTGGTGTATCACAGAACTTCCAGAACCGCTGTCCTCCATCTTAGACTATTATACAGAACTTTTAGGTCAGGAATTATGTACAGAAATAACCTCTACACCACCGCACTTCAGTCAAACCACCATAGACCCTACTAGACACATCATAAAAATAAGGGAAAAAAATTATGTTCCAGATTACCAAGAATGGACAGAAGACAGAAACCTCACACCTCCTCCTGTCATAGAAACTGACAAATATACCTATGAAAAATACAGAGCATATTTGATCAGAAATAACATGTTTTGGGATAACAAATATCAACTCAAATTATATGCAGAATCCCCTATCATGAAAATCTACATATCTGAATATTTCGAAGACTTTGCATACAAACTAAGGCCATTTGAAATATTCCATCCGAACCAACATATGATAAACAACTTCAAGAGGATCAAACAACTAGAAGACAATAGTAAAAACAGAAATTACAGTCTAGAAGAGGAAGACAAAGACAGCTATGAAGACAGCACAAAAGCAATCGAAGAAATAATGATCCCAAAGGCTAAAGGGATGTGACCGGATGTGACAATTGCTTCCACTAATTGCTTCCACTAAACAAAAATAATTTTAAAATATATCGATAGGAATTTCTAAACTCTTAACAAGATAAACCGACACAATATTGTTTTAAAATAGGGTAAATGAAATAATTTTACCCAAATTATTTTCGTATATAAAAGAAATGATTTTCCGAAAATTTTTATAGTTATGTATGGTTGCTTGGTTATTAGGAAATGATAATATTGAACGATTATCATTGTCATTGGGAAAATTTAATAAGAATTGGAATTTAATCAATAGTCAAGAAATAAATTCATATAACCAAATGGAATTTTGTAAATGTGAATTATAAATGTGATTTGCAATTGAAATTGAAATAAAATTCCAGGGTAATGTTTGAATAGAAATTGGATGGATCTGGAATTTTGAGAAAATTTAAATTCTTTTGGATTTGGAAGTGTTTTCAAAGGTTCTGGAAAAAAATATGGTATTATTTCTAGGATATTTTTGAGTTGGATTTGAAATCTGGAAAGATTTAAAATTTAAAAATATTTGAGATGTTTAAAAGAAATAAAAGCATTTGAACTCTTTCGGTTGTTAGAAAATAACGTCGGTGATGACTGCAGCATCATCGATGTTCATTTTCGAATTTCCGAGAGAAAAGTTTGCTACCAAATTATTTTAAATTGGAATTGTTTGTGAACTGGGTTTGGTTTTGAAATTCAAAAGAATATTTGAATTGCCAAAGAATTTTGGATATAGTTGATTTCAAAGGTGGTTTTGTACTTTGGAAATTGCTTAAACTCTGGAAGTAAATTTAAAATGTTGTGGAATAAATAAATGGGTTTGGAAACTTAAAGTTTGAATTAAATTGGGATGGAACTAAATCATGTCAAATGAAAGTGAAGTGTAGAATTAGTTAAAGTGGACTGGAAGTAATAAGTGTTTGGAAACAAAATTTATTTATTGAAAACTAAATTTATGAATAAACAAATGAATTTATAATTGAGTGGTAATGGATGGAAGTCAGTGTTTTGTTAACATCTAGAGATTTAGTTTGGTATCGACTGTATTTCAGGAGTGGTACCGATGGTTTTTGGAGGAACTTTTGAGTTTTCTCTTTATGGATCTGTTGAACCATATTTTCGGAATAGTTGAGGAGCTTACCAGTTGTGATTGATGACTGATGGTTGCAAAGCCTAGGTCCGTCACAGATGGTATTAGTGGGAGTTTGTGCTTGTGTGTATCATCTATATTTCATCTACCATATCAGAGTTGTGCAGCGGAAGCAGTTGGGAGTGCATCTGTCTTTCTTTTCTGGGAAAGGAGAAGTTGATTTCTACGGATGATGGTAAGGATTGTGTTCTTGATTTTGGTTGATCGTGAGAAGATCGTTTTATTGGATCGTTTTTAGATTCAGATTTGTTCTGAAAGGCATCAGCGGAGACTTAGCTGATTGGTAGTGATGAAAGTAGTTTTGGATCGTCCGAAGAGTTTGGTGGATAGGAGATGGAGGAATTTGGATTTTAGAATCAGAGATTTGATTTTGAATGAGTTTTCTTTGATCGAAGGAGCTGTATAGTTTGGTGAGATTGGGAAATTAGTTCCGAGGTGTTCTGGATTTTCTCTGTATTCTGGAGAGGTTTAGTGTTTGTTCTTCTGGAGTGAATTGCCAGTTTGGATAGCTGTGATTCATTGTGTTTCACATATCTCTGAGGGAGTATGTGTAAGATTCTATTTCTGGTTTTGGAACCAGCAGTTCAGGGAGTTTTGGTTGTTGAGTCAGACTTATTTGTAGTCTGATATCCTATCTTGTTTTATAGATCTAGAGGAGTAGGAGCTCTGTAGCTTAGGGGTATGGACTGTTTGGATTTTATAGAGCGAGTAACCCGGTACTTATATTCGGGGAAACTGGAGAGAATCTTATTCGGAATTTTTGTCTGGATAGATAGATTGTTTGATTGGATGCTATGGTTGTTAGCATTGGTTGATATATGCATGCGTTTTAAAATTAAATTTTAAATAGATTATTAAATTACCTTTGTTTTAAATTTCGGGGACGAAATTCTTTTAAGGGGGGAGGAATGTGACAACCCGGAATTTCGAGCAATATCAATTTAATAATTTATATTAAATATTGAATTGATTTGATATATTTTTGATTTATAAGACTTGAATTGATAATTTTCTTTTAATATATATCTAATTGGTGAATTTTATCTGTTAAAACTAATGAATTATTTTCTATTTATAATGTATATATATTTGTATATATTATAGAAAGGAAAGCTTTGTTTTAAATCCAGCTAATAAATTATGTTTTCAAATGTCTAATATACTTTTTAGTGTTTGGGAATTATGATTTATATAAAATAAGCTTTTTAAAGCTATTTAATAAATAAATATATGGTTTTAAATACTTAAGATAAATGTTTAAATAGTTTAAAACTTATTCTAACTTTAGTTTAGATTTAATTTTATTAACAAAAGGATTTGTTCTATTTTCTTTTTAAGTTTAGCTTGATGAATATGGTTTAAAAATATATATAAGTTTTTCAATTCAATTTTGTCAAATGATACTTTAGTATATATTATAAAATAAGTAATTTAAATAAAAGATAATTTCTTTTGTTTAATTATTTTAAATGTGATAAATGGGTTTATATAATATTAATAAATATAAATACATGTTGAAATACAAGTCTAAGCATTTAGTTAGAAATGAAACAAATATACATAAGTTAAATTATATAGTTTGTAAATTATAAAACAAATACACTATAAAATAATCAAACAACATGTTAGAAATAACATTCATTCACATTACATTATAAAACCAGAAATCTGCTTAGGCAAGTAAACAATGGAAGATAACATTCTATTACAATTCAAAATGTAAAACAAGGAACTAAAATACATAAGATTTCCAGCCTTCAAATAAAATCTGCATAGTCAAGAAAGAAATAAATAACTTGTTAGGAAGGTAAGCTTGCATAGGACAAGTATGAAACAAGTGGTTCGAATATGATATAGGCATGCAGACTTGAGAAATAAATATGTAGGCTGTAAAGTAAGTAAAAAAAATATGAAATAGGTATCTAAGTGTACAATATAGGTAAGGTCATTTAATGCTAGTAAGGCAAACATCTTCACTAGTACACAAACACACGATTTCAGCCTTTTCTCTGGAAATTTGTACAAGTATGTACATTGTTTTGTATAAGATGATACACCCTGTAACTTGTTCATACTTCAACCTGTAAACTACTTTCCCCTCATCATCTTTTCACTTCAGTTCGAGTTAAATAAAAGTAAGATAGAACTTCATTTAAAACCTAATCAAGCATTCAACAACAAATTAAAGCAAATAAAAACCAGAAGCAAAGGAATCAAAGCAAGACAAAGTCTTCAAGTTTCCTGGGATCAAAACAAAAGCATGCTCTGTTCATCTTCTTTGTTTCATGTGAGTAACTTCACTTTTCTCAAACAACCTAAGTTTAAATCTAGCGTATGATGGATATCAGATATATTGTTGTATGGAATATATGCATTTCATTTAATTTTGATAAGATGAAGCCTGTTCTTTTTCTTTATCTGGATGATGCTCTGTTTATATATGTTTAAATATTTTAGAGGCCTGAGTTGCTTCAAAAATCATGTGTGCTAAACCATTGATTGTTAGGACCCAACATATAAACCAAATATGCTTGGGTAAGTATAAAGTAAATTTTAAAATTTTAATTCATGATAATAAAATTGAACTGCTCTGGGAAGAACATAAGAACAGTACAAAGTTAGCATAAGTGACAAATTCAAACATCACGAATTATTGTTTCAAGTTTACAAACTGGTTTCGTAATAAAAAATAGGATTTTTAAAGCTCATATCATATTTTTTTGTAATGATATGAATTGGCATTTCTGGGTTAAGCATTTTGGGTAGTTTGGGTTGTCTCGGCCGGTACACTTGAAGGGGGAGGACGGGGTTCCTTCCGGTGATAGTTGGATGTCTGGTGAGTGAAGGAAAAATGGTCGATGGTGGTAGAATCCATCGAGGAAGTCGTGGCAGTGGTTTCATGTCTAGAACCCTAGTTTGTTTGTTGATTGGAAGTTTGATCGTCGCGACTTCTAGAGACGATCGAGTTCAACGAGGTTTGGTGTGATGGAAGCTGGGTGGTAGTCGAGTTCATGGCCAGAATTTCGCGAATTCCGGTGGATGGAGCTGCGTGAACGTGGCGTTGTCAAGGTTCGTGGGGAGGTTGTTTTCACGTTTCCAGGTTTGGGTTGTAAGACTCGATTTTGATTTTGGGTAGTTAGTCGAGTTCAGGTGATCGTTATTGGTTGTAGAGGGGTTTTTCGATGTGTGGAGATCATCGCTGGCGATCGGAGTTGGTGGCATCAATCGTGCACGTGCACGAGCACGTTTCCTTGTCTCTGTTCTTTTTGGGGAAGACGAAGTTTCTCTCGGGTTGTACTCGAGTTTTTCTAGTGATTTACTCGGGGTAGAGAAGGAATGACTCGAAGCAGTTTTAGTCGATTTGAGTATTGTTTGTTCCAGGCTTTTGTATTAAGTAAAGCCTGGCAGTTTTAGATTTTGTTTAAATTTAATATAAAATCTGAAAATAATTTAAAGCCAAGTTTAAATTTGAATTTTTAAATCTGAATTCGAATTGAATATGAATCTTAGGTTTTGAAAATGGACTAAAGTTTATAACTTTAAAATGAGGTAAATAAGTTAAAGTTAAAATATACTTTAATGATTTGAAATTTAAAAAGGAATTTAGTTAAAAATCCTTAAGTTTGAATTTAATGATTTGGATTCATTAAATTAATAAGTTAATTAAAAAGGATTAATAAATCTAATTAATAACTGGATTAATTAAGTAATAATGAGTTTTAAACTCATTAATTAAGTTTAAGCAAATTAATTAGGAATAATTAATTTGGAGTTAAAGATCATTAATTTAATAAGATTAGATTTTGAATTAATGGTTAAATGTTAATTAATCAAGTAATTAAGGTTAATTAAGTTACAGTTAAAAACTTGAATTAATTTAATAATTAGTGGTTAATTAATGGGTTATTAAAGATAAATTAAATTGTAATTAATATTGATTAATTAAGTTAATTTCATAAGAAAAGAAATTAAGAATTGTAATAGTTAATGAAGGTCATTAACTTAAGACTATTAAACAATTAATACATTTATGTGATTAATTTTAATAATTAATTAGATAAATTAATTAAAAATAAACATTTGTGAAAATGTTTAAGTGTAATTACTTAATGGAAGTAATTAAGGAATTAATTACTTAATATAATTAATTGAGTTAAATATGTTTTGTTTAGGTTAATTTATTTAGTTTAATTAATCTAAATTAATCATTGGATGATTTGATAAATATAATTACTTAAATGTGATTAATGAAGTGTAATTACTTAATGAAGTGTAATTACTTAATGAAGTAATTGATGATAATTACTATATGTAATTGATTGAAGATGTTTTGAGTATGATAGAAATTTGGATTAAATTACTTTGTGAAATTAATCAAGGGATTAATTTAGGAAATTAATTAAGGAGTAGTTAATTTGTTAAGTGAAGTAATTAAGGGTAGTTAATTACTGAATGGGATTAATCAAGGATGATTAATAATTATGGTTAAGTAAAGGTTAATAACTCAATGTAATTAATTTAAATGGAATAATTAAATCAAGAATGTAATTAGGGATCATTAATTATATAATTAACGATGTAATTAAGTATTGATTCATTAAAACTAATTAATAAATAATAAGTGTTAAGAGTAATTAATTAATTGTAATTAATTAAGGATAAATGTAATTAATTATGGTTAATTAATAAATAGAGTAATTAAAGATTAATTACTGTATTTGGTTATAAATAATTAATTTGTGAAATTTATTAAAGAATAATTACTTGAATGTAATTAAAAGATAATTAATCCAGGATGATTAATTAAGATGGAAATCTAGAGAATGATTAATTAATTGATTTGTAATTAATCAATTGTTAAGTAAGCATGATTTATAGAATGAAGTAATTAATTTAATTTACTTTAAATTAATTAGAGATTTGTAATTAATTTAATTCATTTTAAATTAATTATAAATGGTGTGAGTATTAATCATTGCTTATGATGGATGATATTGATTTCCTTGATTGATTGTAATCTCAGAGATGAGATGAGTAATATCTATTGTGATATGGATGCTTGTTTAAGTATGAAAATATTGATTATCTGTTTGAGTTGATAATATGGATTATCTGTTTATGATGATGATGTTATTATCCATAGTATATTGTGATTTATCTATCCGTGGTATATAGATAATTGAAATGAATTGTTTTAACTTTAAAACAACTTGGCCCTAAAAGACACGGTTTGGATTTCGATGAGACCGGGATCGGGTTTCCGTATACCGGGATTCCAGGTCTGGAGACCCGAATACCACATCGATCCAAAATAACGTTAGGTCGTGAAATTCAAATGGAGCAAGTGAAGACTCGAGGTATAAGAACTATACGTCAGTATAACTCTGTGGGTGATTCCGTAATGAGTTTGACGAAGATAGTACTTATAGATTCGAGATGGTGATTCAGAATGCAAGGGTTATTGTCGTTAACTCTGAGGGTGATTCCAATACGAGTGTAACGAGATAATGCCTTCGGTTTCGTTCGAACCCGGAACGAACTTGTATGGATCGAATGTTTTCAGAACATCGTCAGGTGGGCGATGAGCATTCTAAGTGATGAGTTCTATTCAGGTAACCGTGACCTCAAGCCTCATCAACCGGGAATGGCTAAAACAGGGGAGGTGCAGCAAGGCTTCGTGGGTAGCCCCCACTTGAGAGTAAGGTTTACCCCTGTCTAGATGTCCCTATTTATTTCGGTTTAGTGTACGGTTGGTCGCGCCAACTGTGGGGTGATTTTACTTGGAACTGTCCAGTAAGGGATGGGTCCGGCCTTGTGTTGCAGGGGAGCGGGCGTACTCCTCGGTACGGTGATCTAGGCCACGTACTGTGATGGGCGGTACCCCAGTAGCCCAGCCATTGTATGGAATCCAAAATCCAATAAGTGCCATCGGATTTGATTGTAAACCTAGTATGCTGGAATTTAATGAATGTAACAATTTCGGCTATTTCTTATTTATTTGAAAACCCTAGACACTATTGTAATATCACTGGATTTCCTAAAAATGTTTTGGTTAGCGTAAGGTAAAAACTTTTCCATGTTTATTTGTGGGAAGTCTTACGTGATACCTTTTGTTTCCAAATAATTTCCAAAGTTAAACAACTTTAACCTGTTACTCATACCAGACCCATGTCTGACCCGAAGTTTATTTCTGTTTTTCCTAAACTCTCGGGTACCCAAATTTTTACGGGTAGTCAAGGGATTCAGGTTTAGCTTTGACGAATTCTGGAGGAGCAATGGAGCAGGAGGCTTCAGCGTGTAGATATATAGTGATTCCGCTGTGATTAGAGTTTATTCTATATTCCGCTGTGTTGTATCTGTATGATGTGTGAGTTGTATTAACTAGACAGGTGTTTATAACTGTCTAGTATGTGAAGTACTATCTGTGTTACTCTGATGTATATGATACTATGTATTAATTTATGTGATATATTATATTTTATTCGTTCCGCTATTGAGATTCTGATGTTGTTTCTTCTTCTTCTCTTTCTTTTCTACTTTCTCACCTCTTTCTTTTCTTCAAAACGATACGATTTCCTGGGCATAGGAAGTTGGGTCGTGACAGTTGGTATCAGAGCACTAGGTTGAGCGAATACCTAGGCTCTTAAGTGACTTCTTTCCTGAGAGAGCGTATTTGTTAGTGAATATAAAATTATTTTATATTGTGTTGACTTATGGGTTAGGTGTTTATAGATTTTGATCGGTGTGTGGGACGCCACAATATCGATAGGAATTTCTAAACTCTTAACAAGATAAACCGACACAATATTGTTTTAAAATAGGGTAAATGAAATAATTTTACCCAAATTATTTTCGTATATAAAAGAAATGATTTTCCGAAAATTTTTATAGTTATGTATGGTTGCTTGGTTGTTAGGAAATGATAATATTGAACGATTATCATTGTCATTGGGAAAATTTAATAAGAATTGGAATTTAATCAATAGTCAAGAAATAAATTCATATAACCAAATGGAATTTTGTAAATGTGAATTATAAATGTGATTTGCAATTGAAATTGAAATAAAATTCCAGGGTAATGTTTGAATAGAAATTGGATGGATCTGGAATTTTGAGAAAATTTAAATTCTTTTGGATTTGGAAGTGTTTTCAAAGGTTCTGGAAAAAAATATGGTATTATTTCTAGGATATTTTTGAGTTGGATTTGAAATCTGGAAAGATTTAAAATTTAAAAATATTTGAGATGTTTAAAAGAAATAAAAGCATTTGAACTCTTTCGGTTGTTAGAAAATAACGTCGGTGATGACTGCAGCATCATCGATGTTCATTTTCGAATTTCCGAGAGAAAAGTTTGCTACCAAATTATTTTAAATTGGAATTGTTTGTGAACTGGGTTTGGTTTTGAAATTCAAAAGAATATTTGAATTGCCAAAGAATTTTGGATATAGTTGATTTCAAAGGTGGTTTTGTACTTTGGAAATTGCTTAAACTCTGGAAGTAAATTTAAAATGTTGTGGAATAAATAAATGGGTTTGGAAACTTAAAGTTTGAATTAAATTGGGATGGAACTAAATCATGTCAAATGAAAGTGAAGTGTAGAATTAGTTAAAGTGGACTGGAAGTAATAAGTGTTTGGAAACAAAATTTATTTATTGAAAACTAAATTTATGAATAAACAAATGAATTTATAATTGAGTGGTAATGGATGGAAGTCAGTGTTTTGTTAACATCTGGAGATTTAGTTTGGTATCGACTGTATTTCAGGAGTGGTACCGATGGTTTTTGGAGGAACTTCTAAGTTTTCTCTTTATGGATCTGTTGAACCATATTTTCGGAATAGTTGAGGAGCTTACCAGTTGTGATTGATGACTGATGGTTGCAAAGCCTAGGTCCGTCACAGATGGTATTAGTGGGAGTTTGTGCTTGTGTGTATCATCTATATTTCATCTACCATATCAGAGTTGTGCAGCGGAAGCAGTTGGGAGTGCATCTGTCTTTCTTTTCTGGGAAAGGAGAAGTTGATTTCTACGGATGATGGTAAGGATTGTGTTCTTGATTTTGGTTGATCGTGAGAAGATCGTTTTATTGGATCGTTTTTAGATTCAGATTTGTTCTGAAAGGCATCAGCGGAGACTTAGCTGATTGGTAGTGATGAAAGTAGTTTTGGATCGTCCGAAGAGTTTGGTGGATAGGAGATGGAGGAATTTGGATTTCAGAATCAGAGATTTGATTTTGAATGAGTTTTCTTTGATCGAAGGAGCTGTATAGTTTGGTGAGATTGGGAAATTAGTTCCGAGGTGTTCTGGATTTTCTCTGTATTCTGGAGAGGTTTAGTGTTTGTTCTTCTGGAGTGAATTGCCAGTTTGGATAGCTGTGATTCATTGTGTTTCACATATCTCTGAGGGAGTATGTGTAAGATTCTATTTCTGGTTTTGGAACCAGCAGTTCAGGGAGTTTTGGTTGTTGAGTCAGACTTATTTGTAGTCTGATATCCTATCTTGTTTTATAGATCTAGAGGAGTAGGAGCTCTGTAGCTTAGGGGTATGGACTGTTTGGATTTTATAGAGCGAGTAACCCGGTACTTATATTCGGGGAAACTGGAGAGAATCTTATTCGGAATTTTTGTCTGGATAGATAGATTGTTTGATTGGATGCTATGGTTGTTAGCATTGGTTGATATATGCATGCGTTTTAAAATTAAATTTTAAATAGATTATTAAATTACCTTTGTTTTAAATTTCGGGGACGAAATTCTTTTAAGGGGGGAGGAATGTGACAACCCGGAATTTCGAGCAATATCAATTTAATAATTTATATTAAATATTGAATTGATTTGATATATTTTTGATTTATAAGACTTGAATTGATAATTTTCTTTTAATATATATCTAATTGGTGAATTTTATCTGTTAAAACTAATGAATTATTTTCTATTTATAATGTATATATATTTGTATATATTATAGAAAGGAAAGCTTTGTTTTAAATCCAGCTAATAAATTATGTTTTCAAATGTCTAATATACTTTTTAGTGTTTGGGAATTATGATTTATATAAAATAAGCTTTTTAAAGCTATTTAATAAATAAATATATGGTTTTAAATACTTAAGATAAATGTTTAAATAGTTTAAAACTTATTCTAACTTTAGTTTAGATTTAATTTTATTAACAAAAGGATTTGTTCTATTTTCTTTTTAAGTTTAGCTTGATGAATATGGTTTAAAAATATATATAAGTTTTTCAATTCAATTTTGTCAAATGATACTTTAGTATATATTATAAAATAAGTAATTTAAATAAAAGATAATTTCTTTTGTTTAATTATTTTAAATGTGATAAATGGGTTTATATAATATTAATAAATATAAATACATGTTGAAATACAAGTCTAAGCATTTAGTTAGAAATGAAACAAATATACATAAGTTAAATTATATAGTTTGTAAATTATAAAACAAATACACTATAAAATAATCAAACAACATGTTAGAAATAACATTCATTCACATTACATTATAAAACCAGAAATCTGCTTAGGCAAGTAAACAATGGAAGATAACATTCTATTACAATTCAAAATGTAAAACAAGGAACTAAAATACATAAGATTTCCAGCCTTCAAATAAAATCTGCATAGTCAAGAAAGAAATAAATAACTTGTTAGGAAGGTAAGCTTGCATAGGACAAGTATGAAACAAGTGGTTCGAATATGATATAGGCATGCAGACTTGAGAAATAAATATGTAGGCTGTAAAGTAAGTAAAAAAAATATGAAATAGGTATCTAAGTGTACAATATAGGTAAGGTCATTTAATGCTAGTAAGGCAAACATCTTCACTAGTACACAAACACACGATTTCAGCCTTTTCTCTGGAAATTTGTACAAGTATGTACATTGTTTTGTATAAGATGATACACCCTGTAACTTGTTCATACTTCAACCTGTAAACTACTTTCCCCTCATCATCTTTTCACTTCAGTTCGAGTTAAATAAAAGTAAGATAGAACTTCATTTAAAACCTAATCAAGCATTCAACAACAAATTAAAGCAAATAAAAACCAGAAGCAAAGGAATCAAAGCAAGACAAAGTCTTCAAGTTTCCTGGGATCAAAACAAAAGCATGCTCTGTTCATCTTCTTTGTTTCATGTGAGTAACTTCACTTTTCTCAAACAACCTAAGTTTAAATCTAGCGTATGATGGATATCAGATATATTGTTGTATGGAATATATGCATTTCATTTAATTTTGATAAGATGAAGCCTGTTCTTTTTCTTTATCTGGATGATGCTCTGTTTATATATGTTTAAATATTTTAGAGGCCTGAGTTGCTTCAAAAATCATGTGTGCTAAACCATTGATTGTTAGGACCCAACATATAAACCAAATATGCTTGGGTAAGTATAAAGTAAATTTTAAAATTTTAATTCATGATAATAAAATTGAACTGCTCTGGGAAGAACATAAGAACAGTACAAAGTTAGCATAAGTGACAAATTCAAACATCACGAATTATTGTTTCAAGTTTACAAACTGGTTTCGTAATCAAAAATAGGATCTTTAAAGCTCATATCATATTTTTTTGTAATGATATGAATTGGCATTTCTGGGTTAAGCATTTTGGGTAGTTTGGGTTGTCTCGGCCGGTACACTTGAAGGGGGAGGACGGGGTTCCTTCCGGTGATAGTTGGATGTCTGGTGAGTGAAGGAAAAATGGTCGATGGTGGTAGAATCCATCGAGGAAGTCGTGGCAGTGGTTTCATGTCTAGAACCCTAGTTTGTTTGTTGATTGGAAGTTTGATCGTCGCGACTTCTAGAGACGATCGAGTTCAACGAGGTTTGGTGTGATGGAAGCTGGGTGGTAGTCGAGTTCATGGCCAGAATTTTGCGAATTCCGGTGGATGGAGCTGCGTGAACGTGGCGTTGTCAGGGTTCGTGGGGAGGTTGTTTTCACGTTTCCAGGTTTGGGTTGTAAGACTCGATTTTGATTTTGGGTAGTTAGTCGAGTTCAGGTGATCGTTATTGGTTGTAGAGGGGTTTTTCGATGTGTGGAGATCATCGCTGGCGATCGGAGTTGGTGGCATCAATCGTGCACGTGCACGAGCACGTTTCCTTGTCTCTGTTCTTTTTGGGGAAGACGAAGTTTCTCTCGGGTTGTACTCGAGTTTTTCTAGTGATTTACTCGGGGTAGAGAAGGAACGACTCGAAGCAGTTTTAGTCGATTTGAGTATTGTTTGTTCCAGGCTTTTGTATTAAGTAAAGCCTGGCAGTTTTAGATTTTGTTTAAATTTAATATAAAATCTGAAAATAATTTAAAGCCAAGTTTAAATTTGAATTTTTAAATCTAAATTCGAATTGAATATGAATCTTAGGTTTTGAAAATGGACTAAAGTTTATAACTTTAAAATGAGGTAAATAAGTTAAAGTTAAAATATACTTTAATGATTTGAAATTTAAAAAGGAATTTAGTTAAAAATCCTTAAGTTTGAATTTAATGATTTGGATTCATTAAATTAATAAGTTAATTAAAAAGGATTAATAAATCTAATTAATAACTGGATTAATTAAGTAATAATGAGTTTTAAACTCATTAATTAAGTTTAAGCAAATTAATTAGGAATAATTAATTTGGAGTTAAAGATCATTAATTTAATAAGATTAGATTTTGAATTAATGGTTAAATGTTAATTAATCAAGTAATTAAGGTTAATTAAGTTACAGTTAAAAACTTGAATTAATTTAATAATTAGTGGTTAATTAATGGGTTATTAAAGATAAATTAAATTGTAATTAATATTGATTAATTAAGTTAATTTCATAAGAAAAGAAATTAAGAATTGTAATAGTTAATGAAGGTCATTAACTTAAGACTATTAAACAATTAATACATTTATGTGATTAATTTTAATAATTAATTAGATAAATTAATTAAAAATAAACATTTGTGAAAATGTTTAAGTGTAATTACTTAATGGAAGTAATTAAGGAATTAATTACTTAATATAATTAATTGAGTTAAATATGTTTTGTTTAGGTTAATTTATTTAGTTTAATTAATCTAAATTAATCATTGGATGATTTGATAAATATAATTACTTAAATGTGATTAATGAAGTGTAATTACTTAATGAAGTGTAATTACTTAATGAAGTAATTGATGATAATTACTATATGTAATTGATTGAAGATGTTTTGAGTATGATAGAAATTTGGATTAAATTACTTTGTGAAATTAATCAAGGGATTAATTTAGGAAATTAATTAAGGAGTAGTTAATTTGTTAAGTGAAGTAATTAAGGGTAGTTAATTACTGAATGGGATTAATCAAGGATGATTAATAATTATGGTTAAGTAAAGGTTAATAACTCAATGTAATTAATTTAAATGGAATAATTAAATCAAGAATGTAATTAGGGATCATTAATTATATAATTAACGATGTAATTAAGTATTGATTCATTAAAACTAATTAATAAATAATAAGTGTTAAGAGTAATTAATTAATTGTAATTAATTAAGGATAAATGTAATTAATTATGGTTAATTAATAAATAGAGTAATTAAAGATTAATTACTGTATTTGGTTATAAATAATTAATTTGTGAAATTTATTAAAGAATAATTACTTGAATGTAATTAAAAGATAATTAATCCAGGATGATTAATTAAGATGGAAATCTAGAGAATGATTAATTAATTGATTTGTAATTAATCAATTGTTAAGTAAGCATGATTTATAGAATGAAGTAATTAATTTAATTTACTTTAAATTAATTAGAGATTTGTAATTAATTTAATTCATTTTAAATTAATTATAAATGGTGTGAGTATTAATCATTGCTTATGATGGATGATATTGATTTCCTTGATTGATTGTAATCTCAGAGATGAGATGAGTAATATCTATTGTGATATGGATGCTTGTTTAAGTATGAAAATATTGATTATCTGTTTGAGTTGATAATATGGATTATCTGTTTATGATGATGATGTTATTATCCATAGTATATTGTGATTTATCTATCCGTGGTATATAGATAATTGAAATGAATTGTTTTAACTTTAAAACAACTTGGCCCTAAAAGACACGGTTTGGATTTCGATGAGACCGGGATCGGGTTTCCGTATACCGGGATTCCAGGTCTGGAGACCCGAATACCACATCGATCCAAAATAACGTTAGGTCGTGAAATTCAAATGGAGCAAGTGAAGACTCGAGGTATAAGAACTATACGTCAGTATAACTCTGTGGGTGATTCCGTAATGAGTTTGACGAAGATAGTACTTATAGATTCGAGATGGTGATTCAGAATGCAAGGGTTATTGTCGTTAACTCTGAGGGTGATTCCAATACGAGTGTAACGAGATAATGCCTTCGGTTTCGTTCGAACCCGGAACGAACTTGTATGGATCGAATGTTTTCAGAACATCGTCAGGTGGGCGATGAGCATTCTAAGTGATGAGTTCTATTCAGGTAACCGTGACCTCAAGCCTCATCAACCGGGAATGGCTAAAACAGGGGAGGTGCAGCAAGGCTTCGTGGGTAGCCCCCACTTGAGAGTAAGGTTTACCCCTGTCTAGATGTCCCTATTTATTTCGGTTTAGTGTACGGTTGGTCGCGCCAACTGTGGGGTGATTTTACTTGGAACTGTCCAGTAAGGGATGGGTCCGGCCTTGTGTTGCAGGGGAGCGGGCGTACTCCTCGGTACGGTGATCTAGGCCACGTACTGTGACGGGCGGTACCCCAGTAGCCCAGCCATTGTATGGAATCCAAAATCCAATAAGTGCCATCGGATTTGATTGTAAACCTAGTATGCTGGAATTTAATGAATGTAACAATTTCGGCTATTTCTTATTTATTTGAAAACCCTAGACACTATTGTAATATCACTGGATTTCCTAAAAATGTTTTGGTTAGCGTAAGGTAAAAACTTTTCCATGTTTATTTGTGGGAAGTCTTACGTGATACCTTTTGTTTCCAAATAATTTCCAAAGTTAAACAACTTTAACCTGTTACTCATACCAGACCCATGTCTGACCCGAAGTTTATTTCTGTTTTTCCTAAACTCTCGGGTACCCAAATTTTTACGGGTAGTCAAGGGATTCAGGTTTAGCTTTGACGAATTCTGGAGGAGCAATGGAGCAGGAGGCTTCAGCGTGTAGATATATAGTGATTCCGCTGTGATTAGAGTTTATTCTATATTCCGCTGTGTTGTATCTCTATGATGTGTGAGTTGTATTAACTAGACAGGTGTTTATAACTGTCTAGTATGTGAAGTACTATCTGTGTAACTCTGATGTATATGATACTATGTATTAATTTATGTGATATATTATATTTTATTCGTTCCGCTGTTGAGATTCTGATGTTGTTTCTTCTTCTTCTCTTTCTTTTCTACTTTCTCACCTCTTTCTTTTCTTCAAAACGATACGATTTCCTGGGCATAGGAAGTTGGGTCGTGACAGTTGGTATCAGAGCACTAGGTTGAGCGAATACCTAGGCTCTTAAGTGACTTCTTTCCTGAGAGAGCGTATTTGTTAGTGAATATAAAATTATTTTATATTGTGTTGACTTATGGGTTAGGTGTTTATAGATTTTGATCGGTGTGTGGGACGCCACAATATCGATAGGAATTTCTAAACTCTTAACAAGATAAACCGACACAATATTGTTTTAAAATAGGGTAAATGAAATAATTTTACCCAAATTATTTTCGTATATAAAAGAAATGATTTTCCGAAAATTTTTATAGTTATGTATGGTTGCTTGGTTATTAGGAAATGATAATATTGAACGATTATCATTGTCATTGGGAAAATTTAATAAGAATTGGAATTTAATCAATAGTCAAGAAATAAATTCATATAACCAAATGGAATTTTGTAAATGTGAATTATAAATGTGATTTGCAATTGAAATTGAAATAAAATTCCAGGGTAATGTTTGAATAGAAATTGGATGGATCTGGAATTTTGAGAAAATTTAAATTCTTTTGGATTTGGAAGTGTTTTCAAAGGTTCTGGAAAAAAATATGGTATTATTTCTAGGATATTTTTGAGTTGGATTTGAAATCTGGAAAGATTTAAAATTTAAAAATATTTGAGATATTTAAAAGAAATAAAAGCATTTGAACTCTTTCGGTTGTTAGAAAATAACGTCGGTGATGACTGCAGCATCATCGATGTTCATTTTCGAATTTCCGAGAGAAAAGTTTGCTACCAAATTATTTTAAATTGGAATTGTTTGTGAACTGGGTTTGGTTTTGAAATTCAAAAGAATATTTGAATTGCCAAAGAATTTTGGATATAGTTGATTTCAAAGGTGGTTTTGTACTTTGGAAATTGCTTAAACTCTGGAAGTAAATTTAAAATGTTGTGGAATAAATAAATGGGTTTGGAAACTTAAAGTTTGAATTAAATTGGGATGGAACTAAATCATGTCAAATGAAAGTGAAGTGTAGAATTAGTTAAAGTGGACTGGAAGTAATAAGTGTTTGGAAACAAAATTTATTTATTGAAAACTAAATTTATGAATAAACAAATGAATTTATAATTGAGTGGTAATGGATGGAAGTCAGTGTTTTGTTAACATCTGGAGATTTAGTTTGGTATCGACTGTATTTCAGGAGTGGTACCGATGGTTTTTGGAGGAACTTCTGAGTTTTCTCTTTATGGATCTGTTGAACCATATTTTCGGAATAGTTGAGGAGCTTACCAGTTGTGATTGATGACTGATGGTTGCAAAGCCTAGGTCCGTCACAGATGGTATTAGTGGGAGTTTGTGCTTGTGTGTATCATCTATATTTCATCTACCATATCAGAGTTGTGCAGCGGAAGCAGTTGGGAGTGCATCTGTCTTTCTTTTCTGGGAAAGGAGAAGTTGATTTCTACGGATGATGGTAAGGATTGTGTTCTTGATTTTGGTTGATCGTGAGAAGATCGTTTTATTGGATCGTTTTTAGATTCAGATTTGTTCTGAAAGGCATCAGCGGAGACTTAGCTGATTGGTAGTGATGAAAGTAGTTTTGGATCGTCCGAAGAGTTTGGTGGATAGGAGATGGAGGAATTTGGATTTTAGAATCAGAGATTTGATTTTGAATGAGTTTTCTTTGATCGAAGGAGCTGTATAGTTTGGTGAGATTGGGAAATTAGTTCCGAGGTGTTCTGGATTTTCTCTGTATTCTGGAGAGGTTTAGTGTTTGTTCTTCTGGAGTGAATTGCCAGTTTGGATAGCTGTGATTCATTGTGTTTCACATATCTCTGAGGGAGTATGTGTAAGATTCTATTTCTGGTTTTGGAACCAGCAGTTCAGGGAGTTTTGGTTGTTGAGTCAGACTTATTTGTAGTCTGATATCCTATCTTGTTTTATAGATCTAGAGGAGTAGGAGCTCTGTAGCTTAGGGGTATGGACTGTTTGGATTTTATAGAGCGAGTAACCCGGTACTTATATTCGGGGAAACTGGAGAGAATCTTATTCGGAATTTTTGTCTGGATAGATAGATTGTTTGATTGGATGCTATGGTTGTTAGCATTGGTTGATATATGCATGCGTTTTAAAATTAAATTTTAAATAGATTATTAAATTACCTTTGTTTTAAATTTCGGGGACGAAATTCTTTTAAGGGGGGAGGAATGTGACAACCCGGAATTTCGAGCAATATCAATTTAATAATTTATATTAAATATTGAATTGATTTGATATATTTTTGATTTATAAGACTTGAATTGATAATTTTCTTTTAATATATATCTAATTGGTGAATTTTATCTGTTAAAACTAATGAATTATTTTCTATTTATAATGTATATATATTTGTATATATTATAGAAAGGAAAGCTTTGTTTTAAATCCAGCTAATAAATTATGTTTTCAAATGTCTAATATACTTTTTAGTGTTTGGGAATTATGATTTATATAAAATAAGCTTTTTATGAAAGTATGTATGCTCCGATACCAAATGAAATGAAAGTATGTATGCTCCGATACCAAATGAAAGTGTGTATGCTTGTGCACACTGATTACGGATCGTGTAATATGGACTAATATATGCGGAATGTTATTTACAATTGCTATATAAGTAAATATTCAATAAACTAACTATATAGCAATTCACAGATATAGAATAGTAAATGCAATAAACTGTAAAAATCACACCAGGGATTTTTATACTGGTTCGGACCTCCCGTCCTACGTCCAGTCCCAGACTCCTATCTGGATTTTCACAACCAACTACCTCGCTTCACCTGGAGGAACAGGTTTACAATACCCGAACAGCCGAACGGGATTTCGTGCCTCTTATAACACCGAGGACTTCAACAAAAACAAATACAATTGTCGTTGACAACTTGTGCTCTTGATAACACTGATTTGTCACTTGTAGTACACCCTTCCTATAATCTTATCCTCAAAGTATGTGAATGATGTTTGTGAAGATTGAAGGAAGTATATTACTTATTAAATCAAAAGATATGAAATAGTTTCAATGATTCAATAAGCAATTGAAATGTTTGAGAGATCAAGACAGAGATCAATAGAATATAGATTCGAATAATAGAATTGGTTTTTGGAATAATGATTTCATGATGTTTATATAAGAAATAAACAGTTGTAACCCTTTGTGAAAAGATACAAACAAAGGTCATGATCATTGGTGAAGAGAAAGAGAAGCAACCGTTGAAGAAAAGGAAGTGTCTGTACGAAAGGTTGCTTTCTGTTTGAAAACGGTCGACAGGTCAAAATGGACCAGTAGACAGGAATTTGAATATATATACGTTATGTACACTTGTGCACGTTATCTGTGCATTCTGGGTAGAAACGGTCGACCGCCTTGTTTTAAACCGGTCGACCGGTTTAGCCCAGACTGCACAGTTAATGTGCACTCATACATATATACATTTATATTCAAAGATTGAAGGTATGAGATTATTTGAGGATAGATTTTAACATAAATAACACTACTAACATACCAAATAATCAACCTCTAATGTATGGAGCTCTTTGTGTCTCTTTAAAACAATGAATAGCTTCTTTTTGTCGATCACGGCTTATCCCTTTGTCAGAAATCAAAACTCTATAAAAATCTTGACTCAACATTCTCCCCCTTTTTGATTGATGACAACATATATCTGAAGTTCTGAATCTCCCCCTGAATATGTGATCTCCCTGAGATTTTGTCTGTATTCTTTATATATATATATATATTCCTGCAAATAATTGTTAGTTTCTCCCCCTTTGTCATCGACAAAAAGGAGTAATAGATAATGGAATAATATAGGAATATATTAACCAGAATATCCATTTTCCTCTTTTCTTAGGTGGTACCTGCAAAAAATATAATTAAGACCATGGTACCCACTTTTTATAGGGTCCTAAGAGTTAGATCTTAGGAATCCAAACCCATACGGGTCCGGTATCCCCTTTATATACATAATTAGAATTATAATGCACAGTATTCATGAAATTCTGAATATATTTGTTCCTAATCAAATTGTTATTTGTTTTAGGAACCCATATTTTGATAGTCTTGACATTTTTCTTCTGAAATTTCGCAACTGGCTTTGGTTTGGAATATAATAAACTCAGATTTTTCTTAGCTTCAGTCTTTTGTACTTTCTTTTTCCTTTCATTACCAAGATGTTTCTTGGTTTCTTGTTTCCTATATCCCAAACCTTGTTTATTTGAAACAGATTGTGAACTTTCAATGATTTTTGTCAAATTTTCTCGACCTTTGTTAAAGTTAGAAACATTTTGAGTTATGTCATCTAACTTAGTTTGTAAGCTCGCCTTTTCTAGGTCCAGATTTTTGACTTTTGCCTTAAGCTCATGATTTTCAGTAGTGAGAGCATCATTTTTCTCTTTTTGAGTTTCAATTTCTTGACTCAAAAGAGATAATTGAGAGTCAACATTAGATGATGATTCTTGAAGTTTTTCAAGTTCTTCTTCTAATATTTTTTTCTCGTCTTTTAACATATCTCGTTCAAACTCTGCTCTACTCAAATCTTCTTTGGCTACTTTTAATTGACGTTTTATGTCTTTATATTTGACTATCAATTCAGAATTAATATCAAGTAATTCATCAAATGTAGGAATTTGTACCTCATCTTCTATTGCCATAAAACAAACATTAGCTTGTTCATTCTCCGGATCACTTTCACTTTCAGATGAGGATGAGTCTGAATCATCCCATGTTACTGAGAAGGCTCGTTTCTTTGACTTGTCCTTCTTATGTTTGAATTTATCATTTTCTGACTTCTTCTTCTGTTCTGGACAATCCTTCTGCATGTGCCCCTTTTTGTGATAGTTGAAACATTCTATAGTTGATGAAGATGGTTTGCTTGATCCAGGTTTCCTTTTGTTGTAGCGACTGGCTTTTCGATATTTTAGGAATTTTTTGAATCCTTTTGCAATGAATGCCAAATCTTTATCTTCAGAATCTGATTCATTTTCATCTTTCTCAACATGAAATGCTACATTTTTCTTTTCTTCTTTCTGTTCTTTTCTAGCCTGCAAATTTGCTTCATAGGACATTAAATTTCCTATCAATTCATCTGGCTTCATGATGGAAAGGTCATTAGCTTCTTCAATTGCTAATACTTTTCCTTCCCATTCACTAGTCAGAGAATGTAGGACTGTTGAAACAACATCAAAATCTGAATATTTTTGCCCTAATCCGATAAGTGCATGATGAATAGTTTGAAACCTTGAATACATATCATTGATTGTCTCATTTGGTTTCATTTTGAAATTTTGAAACTGACTCTTCAGCATGGCTATTTTGGCTTGTTTAACCTTGTTAGTACCTTCATGAGTGGTTTTCAGCGTTTGCCAAATTTGATATGCAGTAGTGCAGATACTAACACGGTTATATTCATTTTGGTCTAATGCACAAAACAACATATTTATTGCCTTTGCATTTACGGCTGCTGCCGTTTTCTCAGCCGTTGTCCATTCTGAATATTCAGTTGTTGGATTTACTATTTCTTTTTGAGTAGCATTCCAAGCATCATAACTATTTGATTGCATGAAAAATGACATACGTGTAGCCCAATAGCTATAGTTGAGACCATTAAAGAATGGAGGTCTTTGTGTTGATTGACCTTCCGTGTAAGTGCTAGAGCTAGTGCTTGCGTTATTTGCCATATTACAAGAATATATCAAATAACGGTGTTACGGTTATATGATGACCGCGCTCTGATACCAAATGAAAGTATGTATGCTCCGATACCAAATGAAAGTGTGTATGCTTGTGCACACTGATTACGGATCGTGTAATATGGACTAATATATGCGGAATGTTATTTACAATTGCTATATAAGTAAATATTCAATAAACTAACTATATAGCAATTCACAGATATAGAATAGTAAATGCAATAAACTGTAAAAATCACACCAGGGATTTTTATACTGGTTCGGACCTCCCGTCCTACGTCCAGTCCCAGACTCCTATCTGGATTTTCACAACCAACTACCTCGCTTCACCTGGAGGAACAGGTTTACAATACCCGAACAGCCGAACGGGATTTCGTGCCTCTTATAACACCGAGGACTTCAACAAAAACAAATACAATTGTCGTTGACAACTTGTGCTCTTGATAACACTGATTTGTCACTTGTAGTACACCCTTCCTATAATCTTATCCTCAAAGTATGTGAATGATGTTTGTGAAGATTGAAGGAAGTATATTACTTATTAAATCAAAAGATATGAAATAGTTTCAATGATTCAATAAGCAATTGAAATGTTTGAGAGATCAAGACAGAGATCAATAGAATATAGATTCGAATAATAGAATTGGTTTTTGGAATAATGATTTCATGATGTTTATATAAGAAATAAACAGTTGTAACCCTTTGTGAAAAGATACAAACAAAGGTCATGATCATTGGTGAAGAGAAAGAGAAGCAACCGTTGAAGAAAAGGAAGTGTCTGTACGAAAGGTTGCTTTCTGTTTGAAAACGGTCGACAGATCAAAATGGACCAGTAGACAGGAATTTGAATATATATACGTTATGTACACTTGTGCACGTTATCTGTGCATTCTGGGTAGAAACGGTCGACCGCCTTGTTTTAAACCGGTCGACCGGTTTAGCCCAGACTGCACAGTTAATGTGCACTCATACATATATACATTTATATTCAAAGATTGAAGGTATGAGATTATTTGAGGATAGATTTTAACATAAATAACACTACTAACATACCAAATAATCAACCTCTAATGTATGGAGCTCTTTGTGTCTCTTTAAAACAATGAATAGCTTCTTTTTGTCGATCACGGCTTATCCCTTTGTCAGAAATCAAAACTCTATAAAAATCTTGACTCAACATTTTAAAGCTATTTAATAAATAAATATATGGTTTTAAATACTTAAGATAAATGTTTAAATAGTTTAAAACTTATTCTAACTTTAGTTTAGATTTAATTTTATTAACAAAAGGATTTGTTCTATTTTCTTTTTAAGTTTAGCTTGATGAATATGGTTTAAAAATATATATAAGTTTTTCAATTCAATTTTGTCAAATGATACTTTAGTATATATTATAAAATAAGTAATTTAAATAAAAGATAATTTCTTTTGTTTAATTATTTTAAATGTGATAAATGGGTTTATATAATATTAATAAATATAAATACATGTTGAAATACAAGTCTAAGCATTTAGTTAGAAATGAAACAAATATACATAAGTTAAATTATATAGTTTGTAAATTATAAAACAAATACACTATAAAATAATCAAACAACATGTTAGAAATAACATTCATTCACATTACATTATAAAACCAGAAATCTGCTTAGGCAAGTAAACAATGGAAGATAACATTCTATTACAATTCAAAATGTAAAACAAGGAACTAAAATACATAAGATTTCCAGCCTTCAAATAAAATCTGCATAGTCAAGAAAGAAATAAATAACTTGTTAGGAAGGTAAGCTTGCATAGGACAAGTATGAAACAAGTGGTTCGAATATGATATAGGCATGCAGACTTGAGAAATAAATATGTAGGCTGTAAAGTAAGTAAAAAAAATATGAAATAGGTATCTAAGTGTACAATATAGGTAAGGTCATTTAATGCTAGTAAGGCAAACATCTTCACTAGTACACAAACACACGATTTCAGCCTTTTCTCTGGAAATTTGTACAAGTATGTACATTGTTTTGTATAAGATGATACACCCTGTAACTTGTTCATACTTCAACCTGTAAACTACTTTCCCCTCATCATCTTTTCACTTCAGTTCGAGTTAAATAAAAGTAAGATAGAACTTCATTTAAAACCTAATCAAGCATTCAACAACAAATTAAAGCAAATAAAAACCAGAAGCAAAGGAATCAAAGCAAGACAAAGTCTTCAAGTTTCCTGGGATCAAAACAAAAGCATGCTCTGTTCATCTTCTTTGTTTCATGTGAGTAACTTCACTTTTCTCAAACAACCTAAGTTTAAATCTAGCGTATGATGGATATCAGATATATTGTTGTATGGAATATATGCATTTCATTTAATTTTGATAAGATGAAGCCTGTTCTTTTTCTTTATCTGGATGATGCTCTGTTTATATATGTTTAAATATTTTAGAGGCCTGAGTTGCTTCAAAAATCATGTGTGCTAAACCATTGATTGTTAGGACCCAACATATAAACCAAATATGCTTGGGTAAGTATAAAGTAAATTTTAAAATTTTAATTCATGATAATAAAATTGAACTGCTCTGGGAAGAACATAAGAACAGTACAAAGTTAGCATAAGTGACAAATTCAAACATCACGAATTATTGTTTCAAGTTTACAAACTGGTTTCGTAATCAAAAATAGGATTTTTAAAGCTCATATCATATTTTTTTGTAATGATATGAATTGGCATTTCTGGGTTAAGCATTTTGGGTAGTTTGGGTTGTCTCGGCCGGTACACTTGAAGGGGGAGGACGGGGTTCCTTCCGGTGATAGTTGGATGTCTGGTGAGTGAAGGAAAAATGGTCGATGGTGGTAGAATCCATCGAGGAAGTCGTGGCAGTGGTTTCATGTCTAGAACCCTAGTTTGTTTGTTGATTGGAAGTTTGATCGTCGCGACTTCTAGAGACGATCGAGTTCAACGAGGTTTGGTGTGATGGAAGCTGGGTGGTAGTCGAGTTCATGGCCAGAATTTCGCGAATTCCGGTGGATGGAGCTGCGTGAACGTGGCGTTGTCAGGGTTCGTGGGGAGGTTGTTTTCACGTTTCCAGGTTTGGGTTGTAAGACTCGATTTTGATTTTGGGTAGTTAGTCGAGTTCAGGTGATCGTTATTGGTTGTAGAGGGGTTTTTCGATGTGTGGAGATCATCGCTGGCGATCGGAGTTGGTGGCATCAATCGTGCACGTGCACGAGCACGTTTCCTTGTCTCTGTTCTTTTTGGGGAAGACGAAGTTTCTCTCGGGTTGTACTCGAGTTTTTCTAGTGATTTACTCGGGGTAGAGAAGGAACGACTCGAAGCAGTTTTAGTCGATTTGAGTATTGTTTGTTCCAGGCTTTTGTATTAAGTAAAGCCTGGCAGTTTTAGATTTTGTTTAAATTTAATATAAAATCTGAAAATAATTTAAAGCCAAGTTTAAATTTGAATTTTTAAATCTAAATTCGAATTGAATATGAATCTTAGGTTTTGAAAATGGACTAAAGTTTATAACTTTAAAATGAGGTAAATAAGTTAAAGTTAAAATATACTTTAATGATTTGAAATTTAAAAAGGAATTTAGTTAAAAATCCTTAAGTTTGAATTTAATGATTTGGATTCATTAAATTAATAAGTTAATTAAAAAGGATTAATAAATCTAATTAATAACTGGATTAATTAAGTAATAATGAGTTTTAAACTCATTAATTAAGTTTAAGCAAATTAATTAGGAATAATTAATTTGGAGTTAAAGATCATTAATTTAATAAGATTAGATTTTGAATTAATGGTTAAATGTTAATTAATCAAGTAATTAAGGTTAATTAAGTTACAGTTAATAACTTGAATTAATTTAATAATTAGTGGTTAATTAATGGGTTATTAAAGATAAATTAAATTGTAATTAATATTGATTAATTAAGTTAATTTCATAAGAAAAGAAATTAAGAATTGTAATAGTTAATGAAGGTCATTAACTTAAGACTATTAAACAATTAATACATTTATGTGATTAATTTTAATAATTAATTAGATAAATTAATTAAAAATAAACGTTTGTGAAAATGTTTAAGTGTAATTACTTAATGGAAGTAATTAAGGAATTAATTACTTAATATAATTAATTGAGTTAAATATGTTTTGTTTAGGTTAATTTATTTAGTTTAATTAATCTAAATTAATCATTGGATGATTTGATAAATATAATTACTTAAATGTGATTAATGAAGTGTAATTACTTAATGAAGTGTAATTACTTAATGAAGTAATTGATGATAATTACTATATGTAATTGATTGAAGATGTTTTGAGTATGATAGAAATTTGGATTAAATTACTTTGTGAAATTAATCAAGGGATTAATTTAGGAAATTAATTAAGGAGTAGTTAATTTGTTAAGTGAAGTAATTAAGGGTAGTTAATTACTGAATGGGATTAATCAAGGATGATTAATAATTATGGTTAAGTAAAGGTTAATAACTCAATGTAATTAATTTAAATGGAATAATTAAATCAAGAATGTAATTAGGGATCATTAATTATATAATTAACGATGTAATTAAGTATTGATTCATTAAAACTAATTAATAAATAATAAGTGTTAAGAGTAATTAATTAATTGTAATTAATTAAGGATAAATGTAATTAATTATGGTTAATTAATAAATAGAGTAATTAAAGATTAATTACTGTATTTGGTTATAAATAATTAATTTGTGAAATTTATTAAAGAATAATTACTTGAATGTAATTAAAAGATAATTAATCCAGGATGATTAATTAAGATGGAAATCTAGAGAATGATTAATTAATTGATTTGTAATTAATCAATTGTTAAGTAAGCATGATTTATAGAATGAAGTAATTAATTTAATTTACTTTAAATTAATTAGAGATTTGTAGTTAATTTAATTCATTTTAAATTAATTATAAATGGTGTGAGTATTAATCATTGCTTATGATGGATGATATTGATTTCCTTGATTGATTGTAATCTCAGAGATGAGATGAGTAATATCTATTGTGATATGGATGCTTGTTTAAGTATGAAAATATTGATTATCTGTTTGAGTTGATAATATGGATTATCTGTTTATGATGATGATGTTATTATCCATAGTATATTGTGATTTATCTATCCGTGGTATATAGATAATTGAAATGAATTGTTTTAACTTTAAAACAACTTGGCCCTAAAAGACACGGTTTGGATTTCGATGAGACCGGGATCGGGTTTCCGTATACCGGGATTCCAGGTCTGGAGACCCGAATACCACATCGATCCAAAATAACGTTAGGTCGTGAAATTCAAATGGAGCAAGTGAAGACTCGAGGTATAAGAACTATACGTCAGTATAACTCTGTGGGTGATTCCGTAATGAGTTTGACGAAGATAGTACTTATAGATTCGAGATGGTGATTCAGAATGCAAGGGTTATTGTCGTTAACTCTGAGGGTGATTCCAATACGAGTGTAACGAGATAATGCCTTCGGTTTCGTTCGAACCCGGAACGAACTTGTATGGATCGAATGTTTTCAGAACATCGTCAGGTGGGCGATGAGCATTCTAAGTGATGAGTTCTATTCAGGTAACCGTGACCTCAAGCCTCATCAACCGGGAATGGCTAAAACAGGGGAGGTGCAGCAAGGCTTCGTGGGTAGCCCCCACTTGAGAGTAAGGTTTACCCCTGTCTAGATGTCCCTATTTATTTCGGTTTAGTGTACGGTTGGTCGCGCCAACTGTGGGGTGATTGTACTTGGAACTGTCCAGTAAGGGATGGGTCCGGCCTTGTGTTGCAGGGGAGCGGGCGTACTCCTCGGTACGGTGATCTAGGCCACGTACTGTGACGGGCGGTACCCCAGTAGTCCAGCCATTGTATGGAATCCAAAATCCAATAAGTGCCATCGGATTTGATTGTAAACCTAGTATGCTGGAATTTAATGAATGTAACAATTTCGGCTATTTCTTATTTATTTGAAAACCCTAGACACTATTATAATATCACTGGATTTCCTAAAAATGTTTTGGTTAGCGTAAGGTAAAAACTTTTCCATGTTTATTTGTGGGAAGTCTTACGTGATACCTTTTGTTTCCAAATAATTTCCAAAGTTAAACAACTTTAACCTGTTACTCATACCAGACCCATGTCTGACCCGAAGTTTATTTCTGTTTTTCCTAAACTCTCGGGTACCCAAATTTTTACGGGTAGTCAAGGGATTCAGGTTTAGCTTTGACGAATTCTGGAGGAGCAATGGAGCAGGAGGCTTCAGCGTGTAGATATATAGTGATTCCGCTGTGATTAGAGTTTATTCTATATTCCGCTGTGTTGTATCTCTATGATGTGTGAGTTGTATTAACTAGACAGGTGTTTATAACTGTCTAGTATGTGAAGTACTATCTGTGTAACTCTGATGTATATGATACTATGTATTAATTTATGTGATATATTATATTTTATTCGTTCCGCTGTTGAGATTCTGATGTTGTTTCTTCTTCTTCTCTTTCTTTTCTACTTTCTCACCTCTTTCTTTTCTTCAAAACGATACGATTTCCTGGGCATAGGAAGTCGGGTCGTGACATACTGTCCAACAGAACATGATATGTTTTGTTGATTCATTTGATAAAGAAATAAATCACATACTTCTTTCCAGAGAGATGAGTGCTATGACTTATAAAAAAAATCTTTAATACTATTGCAAAATGCTCTACCACTAACATTCCAGGAATGAAGATTACATGGAAGATAATAAGAAACACAAATATTCCATGTACACAAAAAGGAGAAGACTGCAAAAACACCACTACCCAATGTAAATGCAACATAATTGCCTCAACACCTCTTCTCACAATAAACATCCCAAAATACAGGTACATAGTACAAGATAACATCACCCTAGACACAAGCACACTCCTAAATTATGGGTTCGTAGAAAAAATGTACTTCAACAACTGGTGTATCACAGAACTTCCAGAACCGCTGTCCTCCATCTTAGACTATTATACAGAACTTTTAGGTCAGGAATTATGTACAGAAATAACCTCTACACCACCGCACTTCAGTCAAACCACCATAGACCCTGCTAGACACATCATAAAAATAAGGGCAAAAAATTATGATCCAGATTACCAAGAATGGACAGAAGACAGAAACCTCACACCTCCTCCTGTCATAGAAACTGACAAATATACCTATGACAAATACAGAGCATATTTGATCGGAAATAACATGTTTTGGGATGACAAAGATCAACTCAAATTATATGCAGAATCCCTTATCATGAAAATCTACATATCTGAATATTTCAAAGACTTTGCATAAAAACTAAGGCCTTTTGAAATATTCCATCCGAACCAACATATGATAAACAACTTCAAGAGGATCAAACAACTAGAAGACAATAGTAAAAACAGAAATTACAGTCTAGAAGAGGAAGACAAAGACAGCTATGAAGACAGCACAAAAGCAATCGAAGAAATAATGATCCCAAAGGGTAAAGGGATGTGACCGGATGTGACAATTGCTTCCACTAATTGCTTCCACTAAACAAAAAAGAATTCAGAAAAAATACCTACCTACAAATAGGTGAAGACCTTTCTTCTCTACCGACAAATGAAGACAAAAGACATTTTTGATTGAAAGATTCCACTAGAACCTAACAGATGTATTATTATATTTGTGTACTGTATGCTACTTTTTACCTTTATTTGTAAGTTTATAATGGACATATGTCCATAGTGTGGTATGTCTGGATTGCCTATATATATGGCAATCTAGTATGTTTGCAGGACACCGAATATATTTGTATCAACTCCAAAAAACTATTAAGTAATAAAAAGCTTGAGTATTGTTTCTTTTAATGGCGGACATCCTTTTTTACTTCTAAGATGAGCAGCTAAACAACTTTCAGACATAAACCAAGAGAAAGGTGAAGAGATCTAGGTATGTATTCCTTTTTAATTATCTTCTTAAGCATAATGTTAGCCTGATGATTGATGTATCTATGTTTTAAAACCACCCGTGTTTAACTAAATTTATGAATTATCCTAAAAGACGTAAGCTCGTTAGTGATTGAAGAAGTACCGCTTAGGCATGAGGCCGTTAGGGAAAATAGTAAATCTAGAGTAACAAGGTGAGGGAATGATTCATAACCAGGTTAAATTCATACTTTAAAAAATAGATACACCAAGAGTAAGAGGTGAGGAAGAAGATAATAAATAAGTGTTTACCTATGATTATTTCACCAAGTATCTTTGGTTTATGCCCGACTTTTCCTAAAAAGAAAGAAAGAAAGAGTATAAAATTTTGATAAAAATGGAAAAATTACAGGAATATTTAGAAAACAAATTTATGATGAACATAATAAACATTATGAAGAACAATACAAACCTTACAGAAACCAAAAACATCAAATAATAAGCATCTTCAAACAAAAATATTCACACGAATTGATCAGTATTTATGACTGTGAAACAAGTTTAACAGAAATATATAATAACTTTAATATCTGGAGAGAACTTGGAAACATAGTACTAACACCCAGATTTGTTAAAGAATTTTATACAGAATGGCAAAATTACTTAGAAATCAAAAATAAAGCAGATTACAACATAACAGAAAATAATACTTGGGAAAATTAAAAATGAACGGATTTTCAAAAATTGAGAATATAGAATCTCTACAAGATTATTTAGAACAAAAATTTATGACTAAACTCATAATTGTTCTAAAACAAACAGAACTAAACGAAAACCAACAATATAATATTGCAAAAATATTTAGACATAACTATACAGAAAAACTCATCAACCTCGATGATGAACCTAAGATAAACAAAAAGAAAGTAATAAAATGTCTTAGAAATACATATTTTGTCTTTAATACTAAAAATCCGAAGACGAAGATTACCAACAGGATGTTGGATCTTTTTGTTGAAGAACATTATGAACAAATTAGACAGGAAATGATTAAAGAAAACAGAGAATGGTTAAATAAACCCCTAGACTCAACATGGACAAATCACATAGATACAGAATATTGGTATGAAGATGATGCATATTAAAGAGGGAAACTACAAGGATTTGAACAAAAAATTAGAAGACTCTGAACTAAGGATGAGAAGGTTCCTAATTCCTAGTTCAAACATCCTACTTGCTGCACCCTTGGGTATTATACTTACAAGCTACCAGCAAGGTAAGTAAAAATGAAGAAACACGAACAAGAACATTACATATTATTTGAAATAATAAACTATACTGTAATATTTTTAGCATGTTATGCTCTGGGATATTACTTACAAGTCTTTACAGAACATTTAGTTGAGATGTGGTTTACCACACTTTAAAAAAAAAACTGGATAATATTTTCCAAAACTGCAACAATTACACCTGTGTATATATAGATGACATACTTGTTTTTTCCAAAACAAAACAAGAACACATATCACATTTATACAGTGTATTAAAATTAATAAAAGCCCATGGCTTAATTATATCTAAAAAGAAAATTGAACTTTTTAAGAATACTATAGAATTCTTAGGAACAAAGATAGGCAAAGGACAAATTGAATTACAACCCCACATAACAAGAAAATTTTTGGAATTTCCAGATAAAATAACAGATTTAAAACAATTACAAGCATTTCTAGGACTTATAAATTATGCTAGGCCCTACATAAAGGACTTATCAAAATACACGGGACCCCTATACAATAAGGCAAGTCCGAAAGGACAAAGGGAATTTAACCACGAAGATACTAAGCAAATAAAACAGATAAAAAAACTAGCAGAAGAATTAAAACCCTTAGCTTTACCCTTAAGCACAAACTATCTAATTATAGAAACTAATGGATCATCCCTTGGATGGGGAGGTATCCTAATAAATAAACCAAATAAATATGAAACAAAATCTGCAGAAAGAATTTGTAGGTAAGCTTCAGGAACGTTTAAAGAAAAAGGATATTTAACATCCCTAGATTACGAAATACTTGCGATAATATATATCCTTGAAGCTTTTAAATTGTTTATTATCTCACACAAAGAGATAACCATCAGGACAGACTGTGAAGCTATAGTTAAATACTCAGAAAACAAAAAAGAAAAAGGGATCCTAAACAACAGATGGCTAAAATTCAAAAATGCAATATTCAATTGTGGAACAAAAATAAACTGGGAACATATAAAAGGAAAAACAAATTTCCTACCTGACAAATTATCTATACTATTTCTGAACAAAGATCTGACAGATTATAATTGCATGTACAGAGAAAACACAGACATGACATCACAAAGTCAAGATAGCAAAAAATTCCTGGAAACCTACAAACAAAACAGATTTGTCACTAAAGCAAATATCACAGAAGACCAACAAATGATATTGGATAATATATGGAATCTTGCTACAAGTCCTCAGGACAACAAACAGAAACTCAGTATCTTGTATACCTTAGTAAATGAATTTCAGAAAGAAACAAAACAAAGATTCTCCCATTACTGTTTGTTTAATGGAGAAAATGCAGGGATATATGCTACTTGGGAAGAAATGCTTCCTAAAATTAGAGAAATAGAAATGAATCCAAGATATGGGATTCCTAAATACAAAGGATATACAAACTTCGAAACAGCCAAAATGGAAATGGAAAAACATCTTGGAAAAGATTATTACACGTCAGAAGGAATAAAACAATACCTAAACATATCATCAGGTGTGTTCATCAAAAATGAAGTTCCAACTGATGAATTAAGCCTTAGACCTATGGTCACATACAAACAGAAGGTCGTGGCAGACAGAGGGAAAATGGTCCAACTTGGACAAATTCCACATATAAAGGCAATACAAACAGATACTGTCCAACAGAACATGATATGTTTTGTTGATTCATTTGATAAAGAAATAAATCACATACTTCTTTCCAGAGAGATGAGTGCTATGACTTATAAAAAAATCTTTAATACTATTGCAAAATGCTCTACCACTAACATTCCAGGAATGAAGATTACATGGAAGATAATAAGAAACACAAATATTCCATGTACACAAAAAGAGAAGACTGCAAAAACACCACTACCCAATGTAAATGCAACATAATTGCCTCAACACCTCTTCTCACAATAAACATCCCAAAATACAGGTACATAGTACAAGATAACATCACCCTAGACCCAAGCACACTCCTAAATTATGGGTTCGTAGAAAAAATATACTTCAACAACTGGTGTATCACAGAACTTCCAGAACCTCTGTCCTCCATCTTAGACTATTATACAGAACTTTTAGGTCAGGAATTATGTACAGAAATAACCTCTACACCACCGCACTTCAGTCAAACCACCATAGACCCTGCTAGACACATCATAAAAATAAGGGCAAAAAATTATGATCCAGATTACCAAGAATGGACAGAAGACAGAAACCTCACACCTCCTCCTGTCATAGAAACTGACAAATATACCTATGAAAAATACAGAGCATATTTGATCGGAAATAACATGTTTTGGGATGACAAAGATCAACTCAAATTATATGCAGAATCCCCTATCATGAAAATCTACATATCTGAATATTTCGAAGACTTTGCATACAAACTAAGGCCTTTTGAAATATTCCATCCGAACCAACATATGATAAACAACTTCAAGAGGATCAAACAACTAGAAGACAATAGTAAAAACAGAAATTACAGTCTAGAAGAGGAAGACAAAGACAGCTATGAAGACAGCACAAAAGCAATCGAAGAAATAATGATCCCAAAGGCTAAAGGGATGTGACCGGATGTGACAATTGCTTCCACTAATTGCTTCCACTAAACAAAAAAGAATTCAGAAAAAATACCTACCTACAAATAGGTGAAGACCTTTCTTCTCTACCGACAAATGAAGACAAAAGACATTTTTGATTGAAAGATTCCACTAGAACCTAACAGATGTATTATTATATTTGTGTACTGTATGCTACTTTTTACCTTTATTTGTAAGTTTATAATGGACATCTGTCCATAGTGTGGTATGTCTGGATTGCCTATATATATGGCAATCTTGTATGTTTGCAGGACACCGAATATATTTGTATCAACTCCAAAAAACTATTAAGTAATAAAAAGCTTGAGTATTGTTTCTTTTAATGGTGGACATCCTTTTTTACTTCTAAGATGAGTAGCTAAACAACTTTCAGACATAAACCAAGAGAAAGGTGAAGAGATCTAGGTATATATTCCTTTTTAATTATCTTCTTAAGCATAATGTTAGCCTGATGATTGATGTATCTATGTTTTAAAACCACCCGTGTTTAACTAAATTTATGAATTATCCCAAAAGACGTAAGCTCGTTAGTGATTGAAGAAGTACCGCTTAGGCATGAGGCCGTTAGGGAAAATAGTAAATCTAGAGTAACAAGGTGAGGGAATGATTCATAACCAGGTTAAATTCATACTTTAAAAAATAGATACACCAAGAGTAAGAGATGAGGAAGAAGATACTAAATAAGTGTTTACCTATGATTATTTCACCAAGTATCTTTGGTTTATGCCTGACTTTTCCTAAAAAGAAAGAAAGAAAGAGTATAAAATTTTGATAAAAATGGAAAAATTACAGGAATATTTAGAAAACAAATTTATGATGAACATAATAAACATTATGAAGAACAATACAAACCTTACAGAAAACCAAAAACATCAAATAATAAGCATCTTCAAACAAAAATATTCACACGAATTGATCAGTATTTATGACTGTGAAACAAGTTTAACAGAAATATATAATAACTTTAATATCTGGAGAGAACCTGGAAACATAGTACTAACACCCAGATTTGTTAAAGAATTTTATACAGAATGGCAAAATTACTTAGAAATCAAAAATAAAGCAGATTACAACATAACAGAAAATAATAATTGGGAAAATTAAAAATGAACGGATTTTCAAAAATTGAGAATATAGAATCTCTACAAGATTATTTAGAACAAAAATTTATGACTAAACTCATAATTGTTCTAAAACAAACAGAACTAAAAGAAAACCAACAATATAATATTGCAAAAATATTTAGACATAACTATACAGAAAAACTCATCAACATCGATGATGAACCTAAGATAAACAAAAAGAAAGTAATAAAAAGTCTTAGAAATACATATTTTGTCTTTAATACTAAAAATCCGAAGATGAAGATTACCAACAGGATGTTGGATCTTTTTGTTGAAGAACATTATGAACAAATTAGACAGGAAATGATTAAAGAAAACAGAGAATGGTTAAATAAACCCCTAGACTCAACATGGACAAATCACATAGATACAGAATATTGGTATGAAGATGATGCATATTAAAGAGGGAAACTACAAGGATTTGAACAAAAAATTAGAAGACTCTGAACTAAGGATGAGAAGGTTCCTAATTCCTAGTTCAAACATCCTACTTGCTGCACCCTTGGGTATTATACTTACAAGCTGCCAGCAAGGTAAGTAAAAATGAAGAAACACGAACAAGAACATTACATATTATTTGAAATAATAAACTATACTGTAATATTTTTAGCATGTTATGCTCTGGGATATTACTTACAAGTCTTTACAGAACATTTAGTTGAGATGTGGTTTACCACACTTTAAAAAAAAAAAACTGGATAATATTTTCCAAAACTGCAACAATTACACCTGTGTATATATAGATGACATACTTGTTTTTTCCAAAACAAAACAAGAACACATATCACATTTATACAGTGTATTAAAATTAATAGAAGCTCATGGCTTAATTATATCTAAAAAGAAAATGGAACTTTTTAAGAATACTATAGAATTCTTAGGAACAAAGATAGGCAAAGGACAAATTGAATTACAACCCCACATAACAAGAAATTTTTTGGAATTTCCAGATAAAATAACAGATTTAAAACAATTACAAGCATTTCTAGGACTTATAAATTATGCTAGGCCCTACATAAAGGACTTATCAAAATACACGGGACCCCTATACAATAAGGCAAGTCCGAAAGGACAAAGGGAATTTAACCACGAAGATACTAAGCAAATAAAACAGATAAAAAAACTAGCAGAAGAATTAAAACCCTTAGCTTTACCCTTAAGCACAGATTATCTAATTATAGAAACTGATGGATCATCCCTTGGATGGGGAGGTATCCTAATAAATAAACCAAATAAATATGAAACAAAATCTGCAGAAAGAATTTGTAGGTATGCTTCAGGAACGTTTAAAGAAAAAGGATATTTAACATCCCTAGATTACGAAATACTTGCGATAATATATATCCTTGAAGCTTTTAAATTGTTTATTATCTCACACAAAGAGATAACCATCAGGACAGACTGTGAAGCTATAGTTAAATACTCAGAAAACAAAAAAGAAAAAGGGATCCTAAACAACAGATGGCTAAAATTCAAAAATGCAATATTCAATTGTGGAACAAAAATAAACTGGGAACATATAAAAGGAAAAACAAATTTCCTACCTGACAAATTATCTAGACTATTTCTGAACAAAGATCTGACAGATTATAATTGCATGTACAGAGAAAACACAGACATGACATCACAAAGTCAAGATAGCAAAAAATTCCTGAAAACCTACAAACAAAACAGAATTGTCACTAAAGCAAATATCACAGAAGACCAACAAATGATATTGGATAATATATGGAATCTTGCTACAAGTCCTCAAGACAACAAACAGAAACTCAGTATCTTGTATACCTTAGTAAATGAATTTCAGAAAGAAACAAAACAAAGATTCTCCCATTACTGTTTGTTTAATGGAGAAAATGCAGGGATATATGCTACTTGGGAAGAAATGCTTCCTAAAATTAGAGAAATAGAAATGAATCCAAGATATGGGATTCCTAAATACAAAGGATATACAAACTTCGAAACAGCCAAAATGGCAATGGAAAAACATCTTGGAAAAGATTATTACACGTCAGAAGGAATAAAACAATACCTAAACATATCATCAGGTGTGTTCATCAAAAATGAAGTTCCAACTGATGAATTAAGCCTTAGACCTATGGTCACATACAAACAGAAGGCCGTGGCAGACAGAGGGAAAATGGTCCAACTTGGACAAATTCCACATATAAAGGCAATACAAACAGATACTGTCCAACAGAACATGATATGTTTTGTTGATTCATTTGATAAAGAAATAAATCACATACTTCTTTCCAGAGAGATGAGTGCTATGACTTATAAAAAAATCTTTAATACTATTGCAAAATGCTCTACCACTAACATTCCAGGAATGAAGATTACATGGAAGATAATAAGAAACACAAATATTCCATGTACACAAAAAGGAGAAGACTGCAAAAACACCACTACCCAATGTAAATGCAACATAATTGCCTCAACACCTCTTCTCACAATAAACATCCCAAAATACAGGTACATAGTACAAGATAACATCACCCTAGACCCAAGCACACTCCTAAATTATGGGTTCGTAGAAAAAATGTACTTCAACAACTGGTGTATCACAGAACTTCCAAAACCGCTGTCCTCCATCTTAGACTATTATACAGAACTTTTAGGTCAGGAATTATGTACAGAAATAACCTCTACACCACCGCACTTCAGTCAAACCACCATAGACCCTGCTAGACACATCATAAAAATAAGGGCAAAAAATTATGATCCAGATTACCAAGAATGGACAGAAGATAGAAACCTCACACCTCCTCCTGTCATAGAAACTGACAAATATACCTATGACAAATACAGAGCATATTTGATCGAAAATAACATGTTTTGGGATGACAAAGATCAACTCAAATTATATGCAGAATCCCCTATCATGAAAATCTACATATCTGAATATTTCAAAGACTTTGCATAAAAACTAAGGCCTTTTGAAATATTCCATCTGAACCAACATATGATAAACAACTTCAAGAGGATCAAACAACTAGAAGACAATAGTAAAAACAGAAATTACAGTCTAGAAGAGGAAGACAAAGACAGCTATGAAGACAGCACAAAAGCAATCGAAGAAATAATGATCCCAAAGGCTAAAGGGATGTGACCGGATGTGACAATTGCTTCCACTAAACAAAAAAGAATTCAGAAAAAATACCTACCTACAAATAGGTGAAGACCTTTCTTCTCTACCGACAAATGAAGACAAAAGACATTTTTGATTGAAAGATTCCACTAGAACCTAACAGATGTATTATTATATTTGTGTACTGTATGCTACTTTTTACCTTTATTTGTAAGTTTATAATGGACATCTGTCCATAGTGTGGTATGTCTGGATTGCCTATATATATGGCAATCTAGTATGTTTGCAGGACACCGAATATATTTGTATCAACTCCAAAAAACTATTAAGTAATAAAAAGCTTGAGTATTGTTTCTTTTAATGGCGGACATCCTTTTTTACTTCTAAGATGAGTAGCTAAACAACTTTCAGACATAAACCAAGAGAAAGGTGAAGAGATCTAGGTATGTATTCCTTTTTAATTATCTTCTTAAGCATAATGTTAGCCTGATGATTGATGTATCTATGTTTTAAAACCACCCGTGTTTAACTAAATTTATGAATTATCCCAAAAGACGTAAGCTCGTTAGTGATTGAAGAAGTACCGCTTAGGCATGAGGCCGTTAGGGAAAATAGTAAATCTAGAGTAACAAGGTGAGGGAATGATTCATAACCAGGTTAAATTCATACTTTAAAAAATAGATACACCAAGAGTAAGAGATGAGGAAGAAGATAATAAATAAGTGTTTACCTATGATTATTTCACCAAGTATCTTTGGTTTATGCCCGACTTTTCCTAAAAAGAAAGAAAGAAAGAAAGAGTATAAAATTTTGATAAAAATGGAAAAATTACAGGAATATTTAGAAAACAAATTTATGATGAACATAATAAACATTATGAAGAACAATACAAACCTTACAGAAAACCAAAAACATCAAATAATAAGCATCTTCAAACAAAAATATTCACACGAATTGATCAGTATTTATGACTGTGAAACAAGTTTAACAGAAATATATATCTGGAGAGAACCTGGAAACATAGTACTAACACCCAGATTTGTTAAAGAATTTTATACAGAATGGCAAAATTACTTAGAAATCAAAAATAAAGCAGATTACAACATAACAGAAAATAATACTTGGGAAAATTAAAAATGAACGGATTTTCAAAAATTGAGAATATAGAATCTCTACAAGATTATTTAGAACAAAAATTTATGACTAAACTCATAATTGTTCTAAAACAAACAGAACTAAACGAAAACCAACAATATAATATTGCAAAAATATTTAGACATAACTATACAGAAAAAAGCATCAACCTCGATGATGAACCTAAGATAAACAAAAAGAAAGTAATAAAAAGTCTTAGAAATACATATTTTGTCTTTAATACTAAAAATCCGAAGATGAAGATTACCAACAGGATGTTGGATCTTTTTGTTGAAGAACATTATGAACAAATTAGACAGGAAATGATTAAAGAAAACAGAGAATGGTTAAATAAACCCCTAGACTCAACATGGACAAATCACATAGATACAGAATATTGGTATGAAGATGATGCATATTAAAGAGGGAAACTACAAGGATTTGAACAAAAAATTAGAAGACTCTGAACTAAGGATGAGAAGGTTCCTAATTCCTAGTTCAAACATCCTACTTGCTGCACCCTTGGGTATTATACTTACAAGCTGCCAGCAAGGTAAGTAAAAATGAAGAAACACGAACAAGAACATTACATATTATTTGAAATAATAAACTATACTGTAATATTTTTAGCATGTTATGCTCTGGGATATTACTTACAAGTCTTTACAGAACATTTAGTTGAGATGTGGTTTACCACACTTTAAAAAAAAAAAACTGGATAATATTTTCCAAAACTGCAACAATTACACCTGTGTATATATAGATGACATACTTGTTTTTTCCAAAACAAAACAAGAACACATATCACATTTATACAGTGTATTAAAATTAATAGAAGCTCATGGCTTAATTATATCTAAAAAGAAAATTGAAATTTTTAAGAATACTATAGAATTCTTAGGAACAAAGATAGGCAAAGGACAAATTGAATTACAACCCCACATAACAAGAATTTTTTTGGAATTTCCAGATAAAATAACAGATTTAAAACAATTACAAGCATTTCTAGGACTTATAAATTATGCTAGGCCCTACATAAAGGACTTATCAAAATACACGGGACCCATATACAATAAGGCAAGTCCGAAAGGACAAAGGGAATTTAACCACGAAGATACTAAGCAAATAAAACAGATAAAAAAACTAGCAGAAGAATTAAAACCCTTAGCTTTACCCTTAAGCACAGATTATCTAATTATAGAAACTGATGGATCATCCCTTGGATGGGGAGGTATCCTAATAAATAAACCAAATAAATATGAAACAAAATCTGCAGAAAGAATTTGTAGGTATGCTTCAGGAACGTTTAAAGAAAAAGGATATTTAACATCCCTAGATTACGAAATACTTGCGATAATATATATCCTTGAAGCTTTTAAATTGTTTATTATCTCACACAAAGAGATAACCATCAGGACAGACTGTGAAGCTATAGTTAAATACTCAGAAAACAAAAAAGAAAAAGGGATCCTAAACAACAGATGGCTAAAATTCAAAAATACAATATTCAATTGTGGAACAAAAATAAACTGGGAACATATAAAAGGAAAAACAAATTTCCTACCTGACAAATTATCTAGACTATTTCTGAACAAAGATCTGACAGATTATAATTGCATGTACAGAGAAAACACAGACATGACATCACAAAGTCAAGATAGCAAAAAATTCCTGAAAACCTACAAACAAAACAGATTTGTCACTAAAGCAAATATCACAGAAGACCAACAAATGATATTGGATAATATATGGAATCTTGCTACAAGTCCTCAAGACAACAAACAGAAACTCAGTATCTTGTATACCTTAGTAAATGAATTTCAGAAAGAAACAAAACAAAGATTCTCCCATTACTGTTTGTTTAATGGAGAAAATGCAGGGATATATGCTACTTGGGAAGAAATGCTTCCTAAAATTAGAGAAATAGAAATGAATCCAAGATATGGGATTCCTAAATACAAAGGATATACAAACTTCGAAACAGCCAAAATGGCAATGGAAAAACATCTTGGAAAAGATTATTACACGTCAGAAGGAATAAAACAATACCTAAACATATCATCAGGTGTGTTCATCAAAAATGAAGTTCCAACTGATGAATTAAGCCTTAGACCTATGGTCACATACAAACAGAAGGCCGTGGCAGACAGAGGGAAAATGGTCCAACTTGGACAAATTCCACATATAAAGGCAATACAAACAGATACTGTCCAACAGAACATGATATGTTTTGTTGATTCATTTGATAAAGAAATAAATCACATACTTCTTTCCAGAGAGATGAGTGCTATGACTTATAAAAAAATCTTTAATACTATTGCAAAATGCTCTACCACTAACATTCCAGGAATGAAGATTACATGGAAGATAATAAGAAACACAAATATTCCATGTACACAAAAAGAGAAGACTGCAAAAACACCACTACCCAATGTAAATGCAACATAATTGCCTCAACACCTCTTCTCACAATAAACATCCCAAAATACAGGTACATAGTACAAGATAACATCACCCTAGACCCAAGCACACTCCTAAATAATGGGTTCGTAGAAAAAATGTACTTCAACAACTGGTGTATCACAGAACTTCCAGAACCGCTTTCCTCCATCTTAGACTATTATACAGAACTTTTAGGTCAGGAATTATGTACAGAAATAACCTCTACACCACCGCACTTCAGTCAAACCACCATAGACCCTGCTAGACACATCATAAAAATAAGGGCAAAAAATTATGATCCAGATTACCAAGAATGGACAGAAGACAGAAACCTCACACCTCCTCCTGTCATAGAAACTGACAAATATACCTATGAAAAATACAGAGCATATTTGATCGGAAATAACATGTTTTGGGATGACAAAGATCAACTCAAATTATATGCAGAATCCCTTATCATGAAAATCTACATATCTGAATATTTCGAAGACTTTGCATACAAACTAAGGCCTTTTGAAATATTCCATCCGAACCAACATATGATAAACAACTTCAAGAGGATCAAACAACTAGAAGACAATAGTAAAAACAGAAATTACAGTCTAGAAGAGGAAGACAAAGACAGCTATAAAGACAGCACAAAAGCAATCGAAGAAATAATGATCCCAAAGGCTAAAGGGATGTGACCGGATGTGACAATTGCTTCCACTAAACAAAAAAGAATTCAGAAAAAATACCTACCTACAAATAGGTGAAGACCTTTCTTCTCTACCGACAAATGAAGACAAAAGACATTTTTGATTGAAAGATTCCACTAGAACCTAACAGATGTATTATTATATTTGTGTACTGTATGCTACTTTTTACCTTTATTTGTAAGTTTATAATGGACATCTGTCCATAGTGTGGTATGTCTGGATTGCCTATATATATGGCAATCTAGTATGTTTGCAGGAAACCGAATATATTTGTATCAACTCCAAAAAACTATTAAGTAATAAAAAGCTTGAGTATTGTTTCTTTTAATGGCGGACATCCTTTTTTACTTCTAAGATGAGTAGCTAAACAACTTTCAGACATAAACCAAGAGAAAGGTGAAGAGATCTAGGTATGTATTCCTTTTTAATTATCTTCTTAAGCATAATGTTAGCCTGATGATTGATGTATCTATGTTTTAAAACCACCCGTGTTTAACTAAATTTATGAATTATCCCAAAAGACGTAAGCTCGTTAGTGATTGAAGAAGTACCGCTTAGGCATGAGGCCGTTAGGGAAAATAGTAAATCTAGAGTAACAAGGTGAGGGAATGATTCATAACCAGGTTAAATTCATACTTTAAAAAATAGATACACCAAGAGTAAGAGATGAGGAAGAAGATAATAAATAAGTGTTTACCTATGATTATTTCACCAAGTATCTTTGGTTTATGCCCGACTTTTCCTAAAAAGAAAGAAAGAAAGAAAGAGTATAAAATTTTAATAAAAATGAAAAAATTACAGGAATATTTAGAAAACAAATTTATGATGAACATAATAAACATTATGAAGAACAATACAAACCTTACAGAAAACCAAAAACATCAAATAATAAGCATCTTCAAACAAAAATATTCACACGAATTGATCAGTATTTATGACTGTGAAACAAGTTTAACAAAAATATATAATAACTTTAATATCTGGAGAGAACCTGGAAACATAGTACTAACACCCAGATTTGTTAAAGAATTTTATACAGAATGGCAAAATTACTTAGAAATAAAAAATAAAGCAGATTACAACATAACAGAAAATAATAATTGGGAAAATTAAAAATGAACGGATTTTCAAAAATTGAGAATATAGAATCTCTACAAGATTATTTAGAACAAAAATTTATGACTAAACTCATAATTGTTCTAAAACAAACAGAACTAAACGAAAACCAACAATATAATATTGCAAAAATATTTAGACATAACTATACAGAAAAACTCATCAACCTCGATGATGAACCTAAGATAAACAAAAAGAAAGTAATAAAAAGTCTTGGAAATACATATTTTGTCTTTAATACTAAAAATCCGAAGATGAAGATTACCAACAGGATGTTGGATCTTTTTGTTGAAGAACATTATGAACAAATTAGACAGGAAATGATTAAAGAAAACAGAGAATGGTTAAATAAACCCCTAGACTCAACATGGACAAATCACATAGATACAGAATATTGGTATGAAGATGATGCATATTAAAGAGGGAAACTACAAGGATTTGAACAAAAAATTAGAAGACTCTGAACTAAGGATGAGAAGGTTCCTAATTCCTAGTTCAAACATCCTACTTGCTGCACCCTTGGGTATTATACTTACAAGCTGCCAGCAAGGTAAGTAAAAATGAAGAAACACGAACAAGAACATTACATATTATTTGAAATAATAAACTATACTGTAATATTTTTAGCATGTTATGCTCTGGGATATTACTTACAAGTCTTTACAGAACATTTAGTTGAGATGTGGTTTACCACACTTTAAAAAAAAAAAAACTGGATAATATTTTCCAAAACTGCAACAATTACACCTGTGTATATATAGATGACATACTTGTTTTTTCCAAAACAAAACAAGAACACATATCACATTTATACAGTGTATTAAAATTAATAGAAGCCAATGGCTTAATTATATCTAAAAAGAAAATTGAACTTTTTAAGAATACTATAGAATTCTTAGGAACAAAGATAAGCAAAGGACAAATTGAATTACAACCCCACAAAACAAGAAATTTTTTGGAATTTCCAGATAAAATAACAGATTTAAAACAATTACAAGCATTTCTAGGACTTATAAATTATGCTAGGCCCTACATAAAGGACTTATCAAAATACACGGGACCCCTATACAATAAGGCAAGTCCGAAAGGACAAAGGGAATTTAACCACGAAGATACTAAGCAAATAAAACAGATAAAAAAACTAGCAGAAGAATTAAAACCCTTAGCTTTACCCTTAAGCACAGATTATTTAATTATAGAAACTGATGGATCATCCCTTGGATGGGGAGGTATCCTAATAAATAAACCAAATAAATATGAAACAAAATCTGCAGAAAGAATTTGTAGGTATGCTTCAGGAACGTTTAAAGAAAAAGGATATTTAAATGGTATTTACAACGATAATAGCAATGCCATCTATATGAATATTGTATATCAGTGTATTACCAAAATTGAATATTGTAAAAAAAAAACTGATTAACCCCCACGTATTACATCAGGTTTAACTAAAGATGGGAATACTTTAATATCAGATGAATATTGTAAAAAAAAAACATCTCCTGGCAGCATTTAGCATATACTAAACGCTGTCTTTTCTTCAAGTAATCCCCTCTCCCAAAATGGTATCAGAGCACCAAAAAGATTCATAGGCCCAATGAATTTACATTACAAAAAATTCAATTACTTAAATTTAGAAATTAATAATCCAGTAAAAAGAATTATAACATTAGACAAACAAAAACATACATGTTATATCAAAGACACTGATTACAGACATAAATTACATTCAGAGGTAGAGCACATGAATTCCCTCACAGACTTAGTTATAGAATTAAGTGAAAACCTGAATCTCTATAATGAAAAGCATCATGGCCTGATGCAACTAATATTAGAAGGCATAATTGAGAAAAATAAGTTACTAAAACAAATTTCAAGCAACCAAGATTATTTGAAATCAAATTTATACAAAATAGATAACATGGAAACAACCTTGATATTACAAAATAATATGATAATAGCAATGCTAACCCAAATACAAAACAAGATAGATAATATCCAAAAACAAATGTTTGATATAGATAAAAATGGTAAAGAACATGAATTTGAAATAAATAAACTCACAGAAAGCCTACAAAAAATGAATTTAGGACCTAGTGATCCTACTACACACATAACAAGTAAGAAGACTAAAATCAATTTTCTAATGTATAAGAAACTTGACCAAATATGAATAATAGAAGACTATCTTTTACAGGCCCATCTAGAACCCTAACAGATAGACCTACAGAATCTAATAGCTTATCATCCATGGGATGGATTGATAATATATTAAGAAGATCAAATATATATATATATATATATATATATATATATATATATATATATATATATATATTGCTAGCGCAATCCATATTTGCGCAAACTATATAAAAACAAAGTATATTTCTGCAATTAGTTTTTCGTTAGGCCTATTTGCCCAAATATTTTTCTACCGATCCTTGCTTGAAAATTTTCCCTAAATAAACTGCCAACGCTTCTAGGACAAATCAAAATTTAAATTTCACCTCTCTTCTCATTCATCCATAGTTTTGATAACCCGATCCGGCCGCGGTTGAACCGCGAATAACCGCGAGCCGTGGGGGTCAAAGGCCGTGAATTCAATAAAACCTCCTTCATGCAAGAACCTTGGTTCGAACTTTGAATTGGCGGTTTAACTCTTCATTTGAACCCTCCCATATTCGCAATTTCTTCGTTCCAAAATATGTTTTCAAATCTCCGTCTGTTTTACATTCGTAATTAGTGCAGCTAGTGTAACAAATTTTGTTTAATTTTTCATATTAGAATTAATGTGTGGATTATGAATTAATATCGTATATTTTTTATTGAAGATGTTTTATTGTGTATTGGAGATTGATACGTCACATCCAAATGTATTAATTTTCAAAAATGAGTATGTGCGGCTCTTGACGGTTCGGTCAAACCCTCGAACCTTACTGATTCACGGATGGAAACATTGCTATCATCTTTTCCAACCGTTCAATTCCACTTCCCGAACTATAATATTTTCTTTCGTCTCCTTATCCCGTGGCCTTACCTTACAGATTGAGGAATTGTAGAGTTATTGCCCAACATCCACAACCCATATCATCCCACTCATGCCGTTCTTTGCAGGCGAGACTCGACATATGGTTTGGCACTCACAATTCTAAATTGCAGGCTCACAACCCATTTCTGGATCATTCGATTTCGCTTAATGCCTCAACCATATCTGCTATCGCCTGTTCTTTCTCCCACTTTCTACGCTTTCTTTGATAATAGCAACTCCTCGCTTCAAAATTAGGAACGGTAACAAAGAAATTGTTTTCTCGCTTCGAAATTCTTTTTACTCCCTAAACGGTTTCGGATCCTTTTTTTAACACTAGGAAGATCCTACAAATTCTCCCCAAATCCCCAATATTCATTCATGCTACATGTTTTGATGCATGGTGGAGTATGTGCTTTTGATCTTGGAGAGCAGATTCCGAGTTATTAGATGTTATGATTCATAGGAGCCTTTGCTTGGGAACTTTCGAGGAAGTTTTATCTCAAGGTAATCAATAAATTTTTAGCTACTTTTCTGTTATCTATTCCAGAAGATTTTGTCGATTCATGAAAATTAAAATGTGGAGTTTAACTTATAACTGATTAGTAATACGGTTAGATAGTACTTTGATTTGGAAAAACTAAAATATATCTACTGAATTCCACACATGATACTTTTATGCTCGTCCAAACATATATCTGTGTTGAAATATAGATATGTTAAGGATCCTAGCGCCTTACTTCACAGAGACTAGGACAGAGTTAGCTAAACTGATAAAAAATTAAATGTTAAACATCACAAAGAATTAGAAGAGGAGCATTTGAATTGCATTTTAGATCGATATAATTCTATTGTATGTTTAACATCTTAGATTTCAGTAGAATTTGAAGTTTACTAAAATAACACAACGTTACAGTTATGAGGTTTCTGATTATCTTATTAAGCTGTTTTCTGTTGGTTGCTATGTCATTATCGTTATTGTGCCAATTTACATTGAATTAATTTGTAATCAGCTATTGTACCTACTATGTTCTGCTTGAGGTTGACGGTCCATGTTACTTTTTTTGGTTAATATAATTTTCTTTCATATGCGAGGTCATTTGACATCTTAGAATCCAATAGCTTTTAGATTTTATTGAAATTCCTTTGTGATTATGAAGTTTGTGATTTTGCGGTTATTTCCTTTGTTAACTTTCTCCTACTATATCCATTTTAACACCTGAATTTGAACCCAAATTGTTCCTGCTTTGTTGTTATAGAATAATACCTGTGGTTACCGGTGCACATATTGTTTGCTTGCAATTGATTTTTGGACAGTTTTCTTTTCTTTGATTATTTCTCAAAAGTTCTTCTTTTTTTCTTAGCATGATTTTGAAGTGAGACTATTTCAAAAATACGACCTTATATTGATGAAAAAGAGTGATTTATCCTCCCTATATACCATACAGTCATGTATTTTCTACAGAAAAATTGAACAATGTTGGTCAAAAAATCACTTAATGATGAATTTGTTGCAAATTTAAAGAAGTATTTAGAACTTTTGGTGAAATTAACCTCCATAGTTCTTGTGTTGACATTCAGCTGATAATCATGTAAGTTGGTTTTACTATCCCTTTATAATTTCTAAGACTCAACATTATGCTAATTAAACTTTTATTACACATATATTTTTGCCATTGAACAATATTTTTTCCTAGGCAGCTATTAATTTGAAATAGTACCTATGACCATTTGTATAGAATGAAGAAATTACCCCTCGATTAGACTAATTTATATTTTTCATGATTGATTCATAACAGATGATATTTACAAAGTTTAGTAGATTTCCTTAATTTTTTAGAATGAGCACAAAGTGGAACTTTTTTACAATTATAGATGTACGTCAATTTTGCAAGCACGCCAGCTCTTTTTTAACACCCACCCCACTTGAAGCACCTGTAACAAAAACTTCCAGTTCATATTAATATAAACCTAGGTTGACCCGCTCTGTTGTCCAATATCACTTGAACCCAGGTCCTCTTTCCTTACTTAATGGCCACATATTCCTCTACTATATTCTTCTTTCTTCTCTTTCTCTATTGTTAGTTTAAACCTGTAAGTGTAACTCCTATCTTTATAAATTTATTTCTTCTATCTCAAGTTTAGAACATATTATATGTTTATCTCAAGCTCTATTCAAACCACTAAACAAATCCATGATGTCAAATGTATAAAATGTATAGATATGAAGCGAACATGTTGATTTCCATTTACACGTAGAGAATGGGACTTTTGGCTTAAATTATTCACACTTTTGTTTTGGTATGCAAAGTTTTTTCTACCACAGTTCCCAAACTGAGTACTCGTGATTCCCATGATCCTATTCCGGAAAAAGAACTTGATGCAAATACAGACTATTACACATAATTAGTTTCTAAAGTTACTGGGAAATCGAAAGAAGAAATCACAAAAGATATACTGAAGCCTAAATATTTCCAAGCTCGGAAAGTTGTCCACTACTGTCTTGTATATAAATTCATAAGTCGATAAGATACAGCTTTTGATAAATGACTGAATATTACAACAAATCCTTGAATTTTTTTTTTTAATTACAAGATGTTGGATCATTTGCTCTATTTAACCAATCAGTTTGTTATCATATCATAAATATGATGATTTACTTGCTCAATCAAAAGCTTGGAGGGTGATCATTTAAAAGATTTGCGACTGAGACTCATGCTTAGGATTATCGAAGGATTAGTTGGAACTACCAGCCAAATGGTAAGATAATTTGTGCTTTTTATTGGTTGCTCTATACAAACTTTAAAATTTGTCTAGTTTGAGGTTTTTTTCTTCTTCCAATTTTTCATGGATTTTTGACGATAAAGATTTTAGGGTACTTATGTTAAATGATAAAGTTGAATGCAACTTGCATTGTTTTAAAATGTCTTGATATTGTTTTCAAGACATATGTTTGGAGATTTTGGAGTGAATCTCATCCTGATTCAGTCAAAAAGCTGATGCAGAAGACCTCAAAACATCTATATTTATCTGACTGCAACTGACCTAAAATTTGTTTTGATGAAAAAACATCTATAGCACTTATTTTATTAAATTGAAAACTAAGAGCCATCAACAAGCCTAATGGGTGACGTAACATAAATGAAAGGATAAAATACAAAATATAAGATCATCACATAGACGATCAAGCTAAGGGATAAAGCATGAGCAATTAATATAGGTTGGCTTAAACATGTTGATGGCATGTGGAGTACATATAGTTTTAACTTCAGACTTTATGGATATGAACATTTTATAAAGTTTATTTATGCATAAGTGGATGCATATTCTTAATACAGTTACCGTTACCATATTATATGTTATTTAACATGATAATTACCACATTATAGCTATGTTATTTAACGTGACTGGCTTCTTTTATTTAAGGTGAATTATAACTGATGTTTAATTATGGCATGTGTTTATACTTAAACTTTGGCAGTCTACAATTTATGTTTGAACTAGGCATAATTCCTGTTTTGTATTTGACTACAACATGCAATTCTTGTGATCTTTAAAACTTTAGTTTGCATGCTTGCTCGATATTTTTGCTTGATAGAACATTTTTATAATGCATATGCAGATCCTGAATATTATTTTCATTACACTTCAATATTCATGTCACCTTTTACAATTAATTTTTGTGATGCCATAATACTAAAAATTACAAACTCTGTTCACGTCAACGCTACAACCCAAACAATAACCGTGTGCAAAGCACATGTTTCATCCTAGTACTGTTTTAAGTTGTGTATTACAGTTCTAATGCTTATTACAATTCTATATGGAGAAGATAACATGAACTTGAATGTAAAATGGGGAGCAAAATAATAATATTAAAATAGCATTGTAATAATTGTAGAGACTACAGAGTTGAATTCAAACCGTAAGAGAGAATTAGCTAGAGAAAGATATATTAATAATTGTATAAATTATATATGAATGTGAATGTATATCTTTATTAATAGTTGTAATACCTTTGTGTCACATTTTTTTGGTGTAGACGTGAACTTCTCAAAATGCCCTTTAAACTTTTTTTGAATCCATATATTAATTGAGTACGCATTAATTTCCATGCCTATTTTTGTGCTAAGATTAAATATATCCATATTACCTGAGTAAACAATCCATTCAATACGCATTAATTACATGTATGAATTAGTCTTACCCTTTGAAAGTATCCACACATCTCTAAGATTAAATATATTCATACATATATTAACTAAGTAAATAAATAGATCAATTTCTACGCCTATTTTTAAGCTACGATTGAATTGGTCTTACCCTTTGAAAGTATCCACACAGCTCGAAGATTAAATATATCTGTACATATACCGACTAAGTAACTAAATAGACCAACTTCTACGCCTATTTTAAAGCTACGATTGAATTGGTCTTACCCTTTGAAAGTATCCACATAGCTCTAAGGTTAAATATATTCATACATATATTAACTAAGTAAAAATATTGACCAATTTCTACGTCTATTTTAAAGCTACGATTGAATAAACAAATAAATATCTTGAGTCGGTCCATCTCCTAAACTACCGCACTTTCCTCTCTATAAATATAGAACCATATTTTCTCCCCTTCCACACAAAAACAATTATCACATTCTCCCCTCAGCCACTGCAATCATACTACATCATTTACGTATTCTCCAGTTCTCCAGACTAAAGTGGCGTGGTAAAGCTTTGCAATCATACTCTATCATTCAAATATTCTCCACTTCTCCTGACTAAAGTGTCGTGAGAAAGCTTCTCAGGTATATAAACTGCTATGTCTTACAACTATATCCCGTACCCATACATTATTAATATATTATGTTATGTATTATTAACGTCCTTTACACTGTACTGGCTAAAATAATACAGTACGAGTTGATGAACCATAATCAAATATCTAATCTGTACGAGTACCTAACTTGATTTTTATTTTGATTTTGTTTATGCTTCTTTGATGACTTCAAACTTCAAATAATAACCTTAATTGTTGCAATTCTTAAAGTACTTTAAGTGTATGGTGTGATTGTAAACATATTTTAGCAGTGTTGTTTTTCTAATCAACAACAAGTTGCTGCTTAATCATTGTATGCCAACTAATCCCCTAATAAATATGTACTTTATAATCCTTTTCTAATTCGTTTGATTTCACAATGTCAAATTATTGTTCAACTTGGTGCTAAAATTTAATTTAACAATCGTCAAAGCTTCTGATTTGCTAGAGAAGTACACATAGTGTTTTGTTTGCAATTTTGTATCATTTAATTGGACGAAGCAAGGTTTTCAATATGGGATTTAAATCGTAAATTGCAAAGTTTAAATTGTTAATCAAAACAAGATTCAAATTGTAAATCGTAGATTTAAAATATCCACATTTTAAGATTTGTATGCGCTTTTAAGTTTATTTTGATGTTTGAACTTCTACAATTAAACTTAAAAACTTAATTTTCTCTCAATTCCATTTTTATTTTGTTTAAAAAACATTATAATGAGAATTGTGAATCTAAATAAGTGTATCAAATATATCAACATGAGTTGGATGTGTTTTTCGTTGTGGTTTTAACAAAGTTCAAATCAGAAATCGAATCGTAAAGGGAGGGATCCGATTTGAATCGGGATTTAAATCGTAAGATTTTAAGATTTTTGACAACAATGGGACGAAGTACTAAATTTCTCCTTGCATGTGTAAAATACACAATATTTGTAGAACAACAATTCACGCGCGAAGCGCGTGCCGTTACGCTCGTATTAATAATTAGTTTCGGGTTCCATCTCTAGCCGACCCCAACTTGTTTGGGAATAATGGCTATAATGGCTTTGTTGTTGTTGTTGTTGTATATATGAATGTGAAATGGTGTGAAAACATAAGAGATGCTATGAAATTCTAAGAATCAAAGTGAGGTTTATTGGGGAATTTTAATCACCTAGCTCAAGACTATATTGATTGCTAAAAAAAATGGAATTCTTTGAAACAAACAAATTGAGAGGCAATAAAGATTGTGTTTAGCATGTCCACTTGAATTTCTATAAACTTACCAATCTGATTTTCTTGAATAAAAATAAAAATCTCAAAATATATTTTCATAATTATTTGTTATTCAAATAATGAAAAAATAATAATATATTTATGCTTTAAACAAAATAATTCCGTTTATCAAAAAATCATATAATATTTTCAAAAATAGAAAGTATTTTTGTGAACAAAGTTTGTCTTTTCATGTATATCTTTTGTGGAAAAGAGGCAAATGACATATCTGCGGGTCTTTTTGGCTTTAAGGGACGACAAATCTGCGGATCTTTTTGGCTTTAAAGACGCAAAATTTCGATTTTGACATCAAGGATAAGCACTCACAAAATAAAATGACGATGCAATAGAAGATGGCAGTTGGCAGGGGCGATAACTAGAGGCGATGGCGAGATGATGAAGGCTTTTTTTTTTTGAATTATAGATGAATATAGCATTATATTTATATAATGTTATTTAAATTAGCATTTTTTGTTTGCATTTTATTCATATAATGCTAGTTTAAATTAGCATTATTTTTGTTTATTGTTGTTTTTAGCATTCTATTTATATAATGTCAGTTTAAACTTTTTTCTTTTAAATGGACTGACTATTTTTACGGGGAAAATAAAATCAAGAGTCTTGAATTGGTTTGGAAATAAAATAAAATGTACTAAAAAAAAACTAGAATTTTTTCAATACAATTCCAACCAAAACTAAAAAATATTTAACAAAGAAAATGTACTTTTGTTTTTTGATAAAAGTTATGTTACATCAACCGGTCAATTTTCCCCACCCCGTTGTATGGTTGTACCAGTTCATAGAAATTCACTTCTGCTGCCTTTCATCAAGAAAATGTCAGCAACCAATTAAAAATTGGATAGAAATTCATTGTCCAGCTTGAATAAAAGAATGTCCACAAAGAGTATATCCTCTGGATGATCAGATTCTACCTTCGGATAAGTTCAAATACGCTTTTTCTTCATAAGTAGAAACATAAAACCAGGATTTATCGGCAAAGATCCTAAGCCCCTCCCTTTCCAATCTTGAATCTTGCAACTCACCAATCGCTTGCTGAACAGTTCCATCTTCTAGGTTATAAAACTCCAACCTTTGAGGACTCTTCTTATCATTTACATGAATCAAAAGCTTTCCTCTATACTCAACAATAGGTATAACAGAAACACCCCCAGATGGAAGTGCCATATTAAAGGAAAACATAGGAGTCCATCCAAGAAGATTTGTACCTATTTTAGTAGTGAACAGACGGAGCTTTGTATTATTATGCGAAAGGGCGGAAAGACAAAGCCGGCCTTTCATGTTAGTCAACATCATCGTGGCAACAGGAATATGCTTCAGAGGATCAGGTGGGTACAGTGTCGAATACCGTTCAATGCTAAGGTGGAAACAAAGGAAAGCATTAGGAGCACGATCGAAAGCACACCATATGTAAAAGTAGATGCAGTTGCCTGTAAACGTGGAACAAGTGCTCCGTATAGGGTGGGGAGGCTGCCTAGCAAGCATCCTCCAGCTGGTACTTAGCCCTACAGTAAACACTTCTACTCCGATGACATAACTGCATTCTTTAAAGTTGTAGGACCAGTAGAAATATCGGACTACTTTGTAGCTTTGAGTGGACTGAAGGAATCCGAAACCAACTCTTAAGTTATGTCCATCGTTTTCTTTTAGCTCGGAGCGAAGAATGTGTACGTTGCTGCTTTGAGGTGATGTTATGACTTCTTTTGTTGTAGGGTTGCATACTAATACATCGTTGTTTGCAGTTGTTAAGGCAAACAAACCATTGCAATGCATGACAGGTGTAGCAAATTTTCTGCCTTGGTCAGGGAGGTTTATGTCAAATAAACGTTTAGGTGCAGCGAACTGGCCGTCTGTTTTGCTTTGGAATATATGGTATAGGTCGCTGAAGAAGACGGCAGTGGAAGATTGTAGGGTATGTCCAATGAAAATAAGGTTGGGTTCTGTTTTCCACTGCTCGTTTTTGAACTTGGGTTTGAAGGTTATGTGGCACCCTAACTTGAAACGGGGCCTTCTTTTCTTTTGTTTCTTTACAGGAAGCTTTGCCAATCTTTCATGGGTGACGGATGAGCTGCTGCCTTCAGGCACAATTTGGACTCTGAGTTTCCTGTAATGCAAGTTTATTCCAAGATAAGCCATTTGATTTTTACTCATATTTTACCATGGTTTCTTGTCTAAAGATATAAAATATTAACAAGCATGTATTCTATTCATATTTCTTCCATATATAAATATTATCAAGCGCGAGTGTATGTATATGTGTGTGTATATAGCGCGCGCGCACACACACACACACACACACACACATATATATATATATATATATATATTCACCTACATCTATATGACTTCAATTCCCCGTAGGGCAGTTCAACAAAAAATGAAGGTTTAAATAGAAATACGGTGGTGGAGCTTTATGAATTCTGTAGAAAGAAAAGGACGGAGGAAACTTACAGTGGAGCTTTTGGAGTATGAAGCAGCACCGATTTAAGAAGAGAGGCAACGAGGATGAAAACCGCTGCAGCTAGAAACAAGAAGGATGCCATCTCTAAACCAACAAAATAATAATAATAGTTTATCATCTAAATCACCAACAATTTATAGTTAAATATTTATGAGCATTAGTCGGTGGTAAGAAAAATAAAAATACCTCACTGGGGCTTTATTAATTTAAGTATGCGGATGATTTCTGTCTAGACTCCAATATATATTGATCCAGGTATGGTCCAATTAAATTCTTCAGAACTAAATCTCAACCATTGTTAGATATTTGTTTACAGTGGACGGTTCTAATAAACACATGTGGACAGAATATATCTGCTATTATTTCTCCCTAATGATTTGACCGTATTTCCTGTGAAAAGGTCAAACATAATTTTGCAATTTCATAAACGGGATTTATGAATAATGGGCTTCCTTAACAGTAAGAATAAATTTCCAGTTTGGCTTCCAAATTAATTAAGTTTTAAGGACTATATACTGCTACCCCTCGCATCAAAAACTGAAACTGAATCAACACTCTCTGCAGAAAACACAACCCACTTTACTTATTTCGACATCAATCATCTTCAAATCAACCCAGATCAATACTTATATTAGACAATCATTTTCTAGCAAATCTGCAATATTCCATGTCAAAATCGAGCTAATTTCACCAAATCAAAATCAAACATCTTCTTCAATCCTCTCTGCACAAGATCAAGATGCACAATTTCTACACTATTTCAGAGTCTTAAATATTTTTCAATGAATGTGGTATTTTGATATTTGATATTTTTCAATGAATGTGGTAGTTTGGTATTTTTCAATGAATGTGGTATTTGGTATTTTTAAATGAATGTGATATTCTTTTTGTACTGATCAAGTAAACTTAAATATCCTTTCTACACTTTTTGTATATTTAGTGTAAAAATCATATATGATAAATTTTCGATTAATAAAGTTTTGGTTAATATATGGTAATTTTCGATTAATAAATATCCTTTAAACTCAAAATTTAGAAGGATTATTTTCTATAATGAAATTAGTTTAAAACAATTTAGAAGGATTCATTCTTGGTTTACAGTAGATTTAATTACATAACGCAAAACATTTTTGTAGAAATAAATAAACTCAAAATTGTCAAGTAGCTTTTATTTTATAAAATTTTATTAAGTGCAAGATACAGCAAAAAATCATCAAAATTGCATGAAATTCATTTCTGAAAACAATGAATACTTTAAGTTGCCATATAAAAAACAATAACAGAGACTTGTTGAATATTAATAATAAATCAGAAGGTATTTTAAAATATGAAAAGTGATGTTGAGATTTAAGAATAAATGAAAAATGAGATATAGGTAAGTATAATTTCCATTATGGAGTATCTAGAAAGGATACAACGAGTTCATGTACTGGCGTTTTGAACATAAGTTGCTGACTTGCTGTCCCTTTCAGTTTTTCACTTTTCCATTTAATGGCTCATAATTTACCTGAATTCTCTTTTCCAATCAGGTACAATGTATATATGTTTTGTCATAGTTAAGTTTGTGTTATCTAATTTATAAGTTTCGTTTTTAAAATCACGTACCGTTGAATAATTTGGATAAACAAGGCATGTACGTTTAAAGTATGCATTTCTACTTACAAATCAAATGCTAGCATAAATGTATTGTTACGTCTTAAGTTATATGTTAATCTAATGTGTGTGTGGTTGTAGAAAAGAAGAGCAAAGGTAAACAATAGTTGTCCGCGTATGATATTTGGGTTGTTTGTTGGCAAAGTTCATAACCATCACATGTAGGCTGGTGGCGTGGTTGTAGTTCCAACCATATGTATGTAGCATAAATGTATCGTTACATTTAAACAATTGTAGAAAACAAAACAGTTTACCATGACCTCTACCAACTATGCGGTAATATTTTTCTGGGTTTCAATCATCCTGTAACGCCCCACCTCTATGCTCATAATAACAAAGAGTATTAAAAGAAATACTGTCTATTATTACGAAGAATAAGGCTGGATAGGAGCGATATATATTTTTATTTTTCATCTTTTATTTATTTACTCCCATCGACATACAACTCCAAAGCATTGAATTTAACCAACGAAACAATTCAGCAAATCGAAACATCAATTTAAAACAGCAAAATCATGTATGCAAGAAATCGAATTAGATGTGAGATTTAAGTTAAAAAAATAACAAAAATAAAAATAAAATAAAAAAATTAATGATATTTTCTTACCAAACTCCTTCAATTTTGTAAAATTTTAATTCAATTAATTTGATAAATTATTTCAACCGTGTTCAACCAAAGATATTTCACTCGAACTTAGAAAATTCTTAGTCCTACAATGAAAACAATTTAAAAGGATTCATTCTTATTTATCAACTAAAACTATTTCGAAAATATGTTGTTATTATATATATTTTGAGTTTAAAAACAATCAATGGTTTAAACTGAGTGTTTGCATTGTCGAAAGCCAATTTAAGGGTTTGAATGTCTAAAACTACCAAGAAAGTACGTCAGTAGTTGCCTAAGATGATGAGTAAAGTGCAATAGCACAAGGCTTATAAAGGTTGAAAACAGAAAATCCATATAAGATATGAAAGCTTGAATTGAGTGTTCAATAATAAAAAATGAACAGTAAAAAGGATCTGGAAGTGAGATGCAAAGTTAACATCCGATATTAGTAGCGTATTGAAAATCCAAAATACAAGGAATCATGTATTAACGAAGAGCAAATATGCACACAATAGGATGAGCAGCAAAAGTATGTAGAAAGAGCAAATATCCACATCAACATGGTGCCTAAAGGATATATATATATAAGAGCGTTCAACTGCACCTTAAACAGTGCAGCACCCATACATTCGTCTGATATCCATTCCTTATTTTCGTTTTTCTCTCTTTCCACTTTCTCACCACTCACACAATTATTTAAATAGGAATTGTGGGTGCAACTGGGTGTCATGGTGCGCGCATCGTCTAGATAATTTATTTTTAAGTTGAGAGGACGATCTCTTCGGATCGTTTAGTGTTTAATTTAACGTTTCAATCTCTCCGGATCCTTGTTGAGTCCATTCGCTCTTCGATCAAGCAAGCCTATCCGCTCGCTCGATGAGGGGACTTACTTCTTGCACTCCGGTTCCGTCTCTCCAGTTGAGACCCTAAGGCGATTAATATCGTACAGTCCATCTGCTCGCTCTCCGGCATGTAGGGCTGTATATAGGACAGGACAGTCCGTTGTCCGACTCGGTCCGAGGCTGTAAGCCGTCTGGTCCGTGTCCGTACGATTCTCATTTAGGACACGAATTAGGACAAGAAAAAATGTACGAAAAAACGTCCGTCCGAAAATGTTCGATGTTTTTCTATTGTCCGAACATTATCCGTCCGTTGTCCGACTCGTACGAACAATGTTCGAAGTTAAAGTTTGTCCGGTCCGTGTCCGTTCGAATCTCGTATAGGACAGGACTAGGACACACCTCTGTACGGTCCGGTCCGACCCGTTTACACCCCTACCGGCATGGGGACTTGCACCTTGCACTCCGATCTCGTCTCTTCGGACGGGATATAAAGCGATCGATATAAGTCATCACATTCAATGTGGATTTTTCAATATTCAAATCAAAGTAAATAAGCAGAAAGCAGAAATCCTAATGTTCATCCCAAACATCCGAGTTAGAGTGTGCCTAGAGGCCAATACAGGTCTCGTACATGTGTAAGCGGTCTGATGTTATTGTTATCCTAAGTAGTCACACCAAACATCCAACTTAGAGTGTGACTTGAGACCAATCTAGGTTTTATGCATGTCTAAGTGGTCTGGAGTTATTATTGTCTTTACTACTAGATACAAAAAGAAGAGTGCGGGAAAAAAATGAAAAGTGGAGCGTGAGAGTCAGATCTGACGCCCATCCATCCCGATTAGGGGATTATCTGTCTTGACCCAGATCCCTAGGCGTTTCTTGATGCATTTGCTGCAGATGGTGGTTGATCCGACTGTACCATCCTAGTTCTGTTCCTCACATACTGTGGCAGCTGATTGTTCTGAACCAGTTCTTCTATCAGATCACAAAGGTATCGACACCCATTCATTTCATATTCATCAGCTCATGGAAGATGCAGAACTTTCCAGATCTTTCTCTTGATCAGTGGGTTCTCTTCTTGGAGGCTTCCAATAAGGAATTTACCCATATTGTCTAGGTATTTCCTTTCTAGGGTCTCAGTCAGATCAATGTAGGAAACAATTTTTGCTCCCTCCTTTATCGTTTTGGTTCTCTAAAGTTGTCATCAGATTCCCTTTTTCCTTTGTCTTTTCCAATCCCTGCTTCGGACAGTCCTCTGTCATCCATAACATTAATTTCAGCATCTTCAGCTTCGGCGTCTTCCTGACGCAAATATCTCTCAGTTTCACAGTAGAATTTTGCAAGTTCCATCGGTGGATCCCGTTTTAGTGCAGTTTTGAAGTCAGTCTTGCTTGCGACTCCAGATACTACCGCCATCAAAATTACTAATAGATCCGGCTTGTCGACCGCAGCTGCTGCTGCATTGAACCTTATCAAATAGCTTCTTAAGGTCTCTTCGGACATTTGACTATGTATTGATTTTGTTTGAGAATGGTGATTTAATCCCTAAATTATCTGATATTGGGGTGAACAAGCATCGAGTTGGTCAATCTTCTGTTGGTCCTCATGTTATCGGTAAGATATATGTTATTGTTATTTTATTTTTACCCGTATATATGGCATGTCCATTGGACATGTGCAAAGAAAAACTTGCGTTTACTTCCTTTTAGTGCAAAATAGTTTGTACAAACGCACACAAAAGCACAAAAATTAAAAAGATCGTGCTTTTAGGATAAAAGAAACAAAAAACGTAATATTTAACTCAAACTTGAGAAATTGAGATTGAGGTTACAAAAAAAACATTGCATATTAAAATCCATGAGGACGTGTAAAGTAATCACGTCGAAGATTGAATCTTAAGTGGAAGTGGGAGAAGAATGTGTTGTTACGAAAATAATATAATCCAGTAATTAGAACGTGTAGGAGGTGTAAGGAACGGCAAAAAAAGACTTAGCTTTGAGGTGAGTTGCCATTGATTTTTGTGAATAAGACTTGAGGAAAAGGGAAAATGGAAAAGTTTACGGAAAGTAGAGTATAATGACAAATGATAAAAATGCCCTTTTATTCTTTTAGTTTTGACTAAAATATAGAAACGGTGTTTTAGTAGTTCCAAAAGCTTCATTGAGGGTTTTCCTAATATATATAGGTTGGTACGTTATTAATGTTTATGTGTTTAAGAGTTTGCAATAATCATATACATCTGTCAACAAATGTGGTGAAAGTACCCAAAATAGTATCGTTATGTAAAATGAGTAGTTACTACACCGAGTAGGGAAAATATTATTTGTTCATGTAAAATTCAGATCAATGTCAGTAGTCAATGTCGAAAAAATGTGAACTACCTTGAATCTTTTGCACAAATGACCAAAAAGAATATGATGCAAACCTAGTTGAACTTAAACCCTCCTCACTATCCTATATTCTCACATCACAATTATCATATAACACACGATTCTATTATACTTTAAGGGCAGAGTTAGCTAAAAAAAACCCATAAAATTATTCTAGTAACATGTGTGTATACATTATTGGAAAAATCTCTTCTTTCATAAAACTAAGTGAAAGTAGCGTTTTCAATATTGATAATAATGCAAGAATATCTACCATTTATAACGATGAACTTTAGTTTATAAAATTAATAAGCATTAAGAAGGTGTTACTATTTACACACACGTAAACTATATGTAACGTCATTTAAATATGAATTAAAATTTATCCAGAGAAAATATTCTGAACATCCATTTTGATCGATTATGCAAAACTGAATGAAATAATAGTCACGCGGTTTTGCATAACCAAACTACACAAATATATATAAAAAAAACCTTAATTATAAAACATAGGGATGATGTCTCCTATCATTAATTAATGGCATGGCATATCGACATTAATAATGTAAGTAAAACCTAATATTTTATTTTTGGACAAATTGCTGTATGAATTGATTGTATTTTTATTACTATTCAAAGTATGCAAGGGTATTTATTTTTGTTGTAAGCTCGTCAAATTCAACGTTGAATATATTGTAGTATTTATTAATGTTTTGTTTTAAGATAGTATATATTATAAATTTAATTTTGGTTGAAACAATAGCACATATGCTAATTTAATTTTTTTATGAGGTAACGTTTGGAACCTTAAGGTCATCATATACATTGATACTTAAGTAACACGTGGTGTGTGCCTCGTCTCTGCTGGCCTTCACACACCATGGACAACTCCTGATTCCGTAAATGGAGGAAGCGGGACTCGAAGTTGCATGGGCCTAGCACCCTAGATCTCGAATCCATCTCTCTAACCATCTGAGCCACAGCGGCGGGTACATTAATTTGATTTTTGATGAAAAAAGGTTTTGGAACTGAATGGTTTCGTTGAACTATTTTTTGTTTGTGTCGTTGTAGTTTGGAAGCAGTTGGCAATGTTTAGTTTTGGGCGAAATTTGATATGAGGGAGAAAATATGATATCGCAAAGTTGGTTTATTCTTGGGAAGAGGAATTGCCGGAGAAAAAATGAAAATGAAAATTAATTGTGTGGGTGAGTGTGGAATAATTTAGTGAGAGAAGAAAAACGGGTGAAGGATGATATAAAAACCAACCCCCTGAAAAACCAATTTTCATAACTGAACGTTAGTTCTGTAGCATAGAATCCATCTTTTTTGGCTAAGTGATTAAAAAGCGAAATTGTTATTGGCAGTTTGTAAAATAGAAATATTATTATAAGGTAATATCCAAATAGAAGGAAACCAATCAAAATTAGAAACGGTAGAAGAATGTACCTTTATATGCAACTGAAAGGCCTAAAAATTAAACAAATGTGATTGACAAAATATTTTTAATATTGATAGAAAATGTAAGGGCCTGTTTGGTTTAAAAATGGAATTTTGAGTTTTGCGTTTTCCATATGTATTCAAAAATGTGTGGAATAGAAGGACGGCATGAGAAGGAGTGGAGGGCATGGAAGGACGTGGATAACGTGGGGTGGAGAAAAAAAGAAGAGGAAGGGAAATGCGGGAAACAAAAAAAAATCGTTTTCAATTTTATATGTTAAAACCATTTTCCGGATTTATCGTTTTTTGAAATCCCAATGCATTTTATCTTACAAAAATCCAAAATTAAAAATTACAAACCAAACGGGCCCTAAGTTTATCATTGTAAATGTCAGATCATAATTACAACTCCAATATTTTTTGAAATAAGTAAGCAATTTGGACAGCATTAAAATCAGTTACCATAATGGTTTGATATAATTAATTCAAGTAATTTAAGCAATGTAAACTATAATTTGTACCATCCTAGTCTTCGGAAAACTACAGAGAGTTTTGTATCTAACATCTCTTTTTGTATGCTTTTAAACCCGAAGAAAAATAAGTCAACATTCAAAACTAAGGTGAAAAAGTCACAATGAATTTTAGTTGTAATCTATCTATATGCACAAAAAAGGTTTCACACAATTAAAACTAAAACGGAATAAGTATTAGAGTGAACAATCTTGGTATATCATGTTAATTTCAGCGTACACATTATTTGAATCATTCTAACTCATTGAAAGGGATGTAAGCACCTATTATATCATAAAAATTTCGTAGTAAATATATATATATATATATATATATGATGCTTTTAATGTTGTAAAAACTCGAGGTATAATATAAATGGGTGTTATGCAGGTAAAAAATTGGAATAAGCAATAAATGAATATACTAAAATCACCTCCATTGATAAAAGTGCAATTTTGTATCTCGTACACATTTATTAATTTATTATGGATGATATGCGGTTACCACTTAACGATACATAAATACCTCAACTTGATAGACCATTAAAGAAAATCTAAATAAAAGCAATACTATGGAAGCTTATTCATGCACAAACTTTGTATATTAGCTTTTATCAATATATCTGCATGTGCAATGCTATAAAAGGAAAATGCTTTTCCAGGAATCTTTTGACTAGGAAGTGCGAGTTCAGCGGTGTCAGGTCAGATGATGAAGATTTCACTCTAGCCGAGCAAGTAGTGCCCAAGAAGAAATCCTTTCGATATTTAGGATCAATGTTGCAGTATGATAGTGAGATTGATGAATATGTTAGTTTTAAAATTCGAGCGGGATGGGTGAAATGACGACAAACATCTGGTATTCTCTGTGATAGAAAAGTCCCAAAGAAGCTTAAAGGATAGTTTTACAGAACGACAATCAGGCCTGCGATATTATATGATGCAGAATGTTGGCCTACCAAAAGTCAACACGTCCAGAAGATAAGTGTAGCAGAGATACATATGCTTCGATGGAGTTGCGGTCATACAAGGAGAGACTGAATTAGGAATGATGATATACGTGATAAACTTGGAGTAGCGCCAATTGAGGAGAAGCTAGTCCAACACCATTTAAGATGGTTTGGACATAGAGGCCTTCCGAGGCACCTATGCGCGTTGGAATCATAGACCACGTCAAATGCTCAAAGAGAGGTAGATGTCGATCAAGATTGACATGGGAGGAAGTAGTAAAAAGGGACTTGAAAGATTGGAATATATTCGAAGAGCAGGTATCGAATAAGAGCGCGTGAAAATTAGTGATTCACGTAACAGAACCATGAGCTAGGAGTTTTTTGCTTAGGATTGGTTTAGGGATAGTATTATAAGTTTTAGATTATAGGACTATTAGTACTATTATTAGTATTATTATCATCATCATGATTATTTATTTATTTATTTATTATTATTATCTTAATTTTTTATTATATATATATATAAATTTTTATTTTTATTTTTCTTAGTTATTATTATTATTTGTTTACTTATTTGAGTTTATTTTATTATTACTATTATAATTATTATTGTTGTTGTTGTTATGACTTTTAAATTGACTTTGTCATTTAGTTTTGGGTTCCATCTCTAGCCGACCCCAACTTGTTTGAGAATATTGGCTTAGTTGTTGTTGTTGTTGTAGGAACAGTAGATCATATATTTCCATAATGGATAATCCAATAACAGTAGTAAACAATTCAAGGAAACATTAAAGAATGTAAATGGATTTCAGACTAAGTTGCTATTTCTGTTGCCTACTCCTTACAATCAAAGATATTTGAATAAAGAAATGACTATTATCATCGAAATTTAGCCCAAGCCCTAGACCTGATTTTGGAGACAACAACAATCAATTTAGTTTTTACACTCATAATCGATCATAAGAAACTTGAGTATAGACAAAGTAAAACCTAATCGATCATAAAAGCACAATAACGCAAAACGTGCTTTTATAAGCAGTTCAAAGCCTAAAAACAAATTCATATGGCTAGGCATCAAATGGAGGAAGGAAGAAAGTAATTAAAAAGAGAGCAATCACGGGTTGTTCAATCAGTACGAAGAATTTTGCAGCAAACATAAAGGTAATTTATCATACTTCACAAAGTTCATAACAAATCAAATCATTTTATTTATTGCATTATACCTTATGCGAATGGTTTCCATTTGATGAAAGTCCCGATTATATCAAATTATTCAAATCCTAATAGACATTTCCTCAAATTCTAATAAACTTCAACTTTATTTGATGAAATTTAAATAAATTTTTGCACAAAATTTAAGCTCGGTATTCAGGTTGTAGGAAAAATTGTATAATAATAACTTGTATCTAGGAAAAGATAGACCTCGGTAATACTTGCAGTCAACTGAAAACAAACATAATTTGTTTCTTGAATCTAATGGGAGATCCTATCTAGCGCCGTGTCTCATTAATATGTTATAATCAATTGAACTGTCTGTGTATACAAATATTTTCATCTTCCATCATATATACGTACTCAAACGCATAACATGGATACATCACAAATCACAATAAAGCAAATCTTTTATGTGAGGAATGAAATGCAACCAAATTTGTCAGTAGTAAAATTAGTAGTAAAATTAATAAGTTGCTGCTCATCCACCAAAATGTAACCTAGCCACTACACTCTTTTGGTATCATTCACCACTGTGATTGATCATGTTTTATATTATTATAATTCTTTATCCCAATATAACCCAATTTTCACATGATTAAGCAAAATTATAATTTGAAGATAAAATAATACGAAATAATATTATGGTACACATTATCTAAACCACAACAAGTCTGAATGTATTTCAAATTTATATAATTGCATTAAGGGTGAAAAATTGAATCCTAATAGAAAAGCTTAATTTGAAATCAAATTAAGAAAGAGAAACCTGATTTCAAGTGTTTATGGCATTGGTCAGTCGTAATCGTTAAAGCTCTTTGACCTATTCACATATTGGAGTTGTTTTAGCAATTTATTCTCTCTCCGTGTGCCTGTGCTATCATCTTTTATTGTAAATGGTTATTTTCAATGTAGAAGGATTAAAATTTGAAGCAGATCATTTAAAATGAAGCTAACGAGAAAATATATTACCTTTCTCAATTATGTCTTCTCTCCACAAACACATGTCATCCCTACGTTTTTCCAATCCGTCTAAATCATTGAATTTCCCGTTAAATTAGTAAAGCTATGAGTTTAAAAATCTAAAATATAATATGATGCCATATAAACGAGTGGTGTAATGAGGTACGTAGCAAATATTTACATAGTTTGCATTGTAATGCTTAAAGCACAATATATCAAACAAATGACAAGCATAATCAATATTCGGAAATTAATGGACTATTTCGAACTGTCATAAATCAATACAGAACAATGAACCATGATGTCTAAAAGGTACTAATTCATATGGCTAGGCATCAAATGGAGGAAGGAAGAAAGTAATTAAAAAGAGAACAATCACGGGTTGTTCAATCAGTACGAAGAATTTTGCAGCAAACATAAAGGTAATTTATCATACTTCACAAAGTTCATAACAAATCAAATCATTTTATTTATTGCATTATACCTTATGCGAATGGTTTCCATTTGATGAAAGTCCCGATTATATCAAATTATTCAAATCCTAATAGACATTTCTTCAAACTCTAATAAACTTCAACTTTATTTGATGAAATTTAATATTTACAGAACAATACAGAACAATGAACAATGAACAATGAACCACAATACATTCAACGGACTGTCATGTCAATACTATAAAATATAACAATTTTTTTTAACATATTTCATGATAAATATTAAAAAATATTCATACTAATGGATGACTAAAACTTCTTAAAAGATTTTAAAAAATATTAATTACCTTTTATGTGGAGTGTGATTGATCAACTTCGAAATCAGATCATATACTTCAGGTATATGAATAATAATGAAAAGATCAGGTTTGTCGTCCACAATATTAGCATCTCTTTTACTACGATGTCCAAATAAGTGATCTCCTTTTGTAACACAAAAAAAACCAAACAACCAAGACTGAACATATCAATGGACGTATCATGCTGGCCATTCAAAACAAGTTCTGGGGCTCTCCAACCCGAAGATCCGTACTCTATAACAAAAATATATACGATTAACTGTGATGTCTTTTAACACGAATATCTTTTAATATACTACGATGTACGAAAATGGTATAAGGTAGCAACAAAAAAATATATTGATACATTTATAAATTTCTCAATATACAATGGTGGACTTTGTCTGATAAACGCATATGTAGAAAGCTATTGTAACTCATTCATGCAACCACTGTTGCAAATTCACTATGGTAACTTTTATCTATATCCACTTGTTTTGTTTTATACGTTAATCTGCAATTTTACTTTATTAAGTTAACCCACCATGTTTTTTCCAGTTAATCCATTGTTGTATTAACTGACAAAATCAAATTTTGAATCCATCAGATTTTCACTGCTTTTCTTCTCGTTTAATTCCTGATCAAAAAACATGTGCTCAATCACGAATGAAAATAACAAAGACAGTAGTCAAGAAATACCAAGACATAAACAAAACTTTGAGGAAACTACATAGAGAAATCTTTTTTAAAACAGAGCAATGAAATATTCAATCAATATGGATTTCAGAAAACATTATCTCTATTAGTCATTTATCATTTCCCATCTTTCTTGAAAGCTTCTTTTGATTTACTCAAAATGTTTCTCATGAATGAAATAGTAGATTCTGATATAACTGCATAAGTAACTAAATTTGCACTTTTATCACCTAAACAAAGATGAGATCACGTAGAAGAGATTTTAAAAATATTATAATTGAAGCTTTTTAATTTTTATCTATTATATGCATATCAAAATTCTGTTCGGATACAATAAATTTTGCTACATGATCAAAGATGTGCATACAAATGTGTACAACTCATATGGGCAAAAATATTGGAAAAGGCTAGGAGCATTAGAGTAAGATTATAGTTATAAGTGAAAGATCCAGATGTCATATTGTGGTGTACAACCACATAAGATCTGATTTGAATAGCAAAAGTGCTCGTGCAATTTGCCTGAAATTCAGTTTAGCGTGTGTGTATCAGTTATACCTCATTTTTTATTACAGCTTAAATCCCCCTGATTTCATCCACATATTCCAACTAAAATAAATATATTTTCTCCCTTTTGTCACTTCAGTACATTATTTATTTCGGAACACATGGTTGAAATTACAGAGGATTTGTGGTGGAACAAAAATGAAGTGTAGCCGATCCTTGTCATACACACACACGTATACACATATATCTATATACATAATATATGTATGTATGTATATACGTATACATACATACATATATTATGTATATAGATATATGTGTATACGTGTGTGTGTATGACAAGGATCGGCTACACCTCATTTTTGCTTAAATGTACTACATTTCATTGTCTGTATGGTAGAGTATTTGCTGTAAAAGGACGCATTTGAACAAAATCTTCTTCGTATAGTGAAAAAATAAGACTGATTCAAGTTTTTATAACTCTACAAGTTGTGTTCATTGTTTATGTACTTTACTGAACTATTTGTTTGCCATTTCATTACATCCAATCCAGTAAATTCATGGATTAAGTACATTATATGTACTATTGAATCCTAATTTAAAATTCTACTAATTACCAAAAATTGATTTCTCTAAAATCTTACAGTAAAGTTCAATGTAATAGGTCTCAACAAAGATGTTGTGTTTATATCTTTATATGCTTAAAGGATGAGCCAGATGATAAACAGTATTTATTGAGATAAAGGAAATTCCAACATTATACATAGAAATTCATAATATAAGCAGTGTTTATAGAGGTAAAGTACTTATTTTTATTGAGATACGATAGAAATTCTACCGTATCATAATAAAAACTTTTTTTAGTTAAGCAGTGTGTACATGTAAGAATAAAGAGATTCTTAATATACGCAGAAATTCTTACCATATCATAATGAAGTTCTAGAACTCTGGATCAACATTGTATGGATGGCTTTGGCGAATTACAATGTAAACCTCCATGAGAAGAGGTTGATATGCCTGAAAAAAATAGCTGTAGAGGTCTTGGAACCTTGCAGTTCCAACAATTCTGCACATCTAAAAAGTATTAAAAAAAATAGCTTTGTAAAAACAATAAAAATAAGTACATAATAGATAAATAATATTGTTTTAGAAAATAACTTACATCAACGACCGTTGCCATCTCCTGAAAATGAGAATTCGAGTTTCTCATTAACCTCAATAAAGCACTTAAACTCGAATGATTATAGTTACTATATCCTTGATGATAATTTACGATGTCTTGATCAATCATGCTTGCCCAATTCTGGCAACAAACATTTGATGCTACATTTTCCATTAATCTTCTAAGCGTACTGTTAGCACCTTTCGACTTGATCGTATTACTTACAAAGGTGATGAAATTCATTTTTGCTTTTGACTTCCAGAAAAAAGGATGGTGTAATGTTTGCCATACATATAACATATACAATTTGAACGTGGTCAGGTTGCAGAATACTAACTAAATATTTTTTTAACAATACAAGGTTTGACTACACCGATTTTCATACTAGATAGTTATTCGATACAAATTACTATTATCTAATTATTGTCCTAAATAATATGTTTGGAATTTAATCCTGAAACCACAATGGACTGTCATGTCAATACTATAAAATATAACAAAAAATTTTAACATATTTCATGATAAATATTAAAAAATATTCATACTAATGGATGACTAAAACTTCTTAAAAGATTTTAAAAAATATTAATTACCTTTCATATGGAGTGTGATTGATCAACTTCGACTTCAGGTATATGAATAATAATGGAAAGACCAGGTTTGTCGTCCACAATATTAGCATCTCTTTTACTACGATGTCCAAATGGGTGATCTCCTTTTGTAACACAAAAAAAACCAAACAACCAAGACCGAACATATCAATGGACGTATCATGCTGGCCATTCAAAATAAGTTCTGGGGCTCTCCAACCTGAAGATCCGTATTCTATGACAAAAATATATACGATTAACTGTGATGTCTTTTAACACGAATATCTTTTAATATACTACGATGTACGAAAATGGTACAAGGCAGCAACAACAAAAAATTAATGTTGATACATCTATAAATTTCTCTATATACAATGGTGGACTTTGTCTGATAAACGCATATGTAGAAAGCTATTGTAACTCATTCATGCAACTACTGTTGCAAAACGTGCATACAAATGTGTAACAATAGTTGCATGAATGAGTTACAATAGCTTTCTACATATGCATTTATCAGACAAAGTCCACCATTGTATATTGAGAAATTTATAGATGTATCAACATTAATTTTTTGTTGTTCCTACCTTATACCATTTTCGTACATCGTAGTATATTAAAAGATATTCGTGTTAAAAGACATCACAGTTAATCGTATATATTTTTGTTATAGAATACAGATCTTCAGGTTGGAGAGCCCCAGAACTTATTTTATTTTGAATGGCCAGCATGATACGTCCATTGATATGTTCGGTCTTGGTTATTTGGTTTTTTTTTTGTGTTACAAAAGAAGATCACCCATTTGGACATCGTAGTAAAAGAGATGCTAATATTGTGAACGAAAAACCTGGTCTTTCCATTATTATTCATATACCTGAAGTATATGATCTGATTTCGAAGTTGATCAATCACACTCCACATGAAAGGTAATTAATATTTTTTTAAATCTTTTAAGAAGTTTTAGTCATCCATTAGTATGAATATTTTTTAATATTTATCATGAAATATGTTAAATTTTATAGTATTGACATGACAGTCCGTTGAATGATATTGTGGTTTTAGGATTAAATTCCAAACATATTATTTAGGACAATAATTAGATAATAGTAATTTGTATCGAATAACTATCTAGTATGAAAATCGGTGTAGTCAAACCTTGTATTGTTAAAAAAAATATTTAGTTAGTATTCTGCAACCTGACCACGTTCAAATTGTATATGTTATATGTATGGCAAACATTACACCATCCTTTTTTCTAGAAGTCAAAAGCAAAAATGAATTTCATCACCCTTGTAAGTAATACGATCAAGTCGAAAGGTGCTAACAGTACGCTTAGAAGATTAGTGGAAAATGTAGCATCAAATGTTTTTTGTCAGAATTGGGCAAGCATGATTGATCAAGACATCGTAAATTATCATCAAGGATATAGTAACTATAATCATTCGAGTTTAAGTGCTTTACTGAGGTTAATGAGAAACTCGAATTCTCATTTTCAGGAGATGGCAACGGTCGTTGATGTAAGTTATTTTCTAAAACAATATTATTGATCTATTATGTACTTATTTTTATTGTTTTTGCAAAGCTAATTTTTTTAATAATTTTTTAGATGTGCAGAATTGTTGGAAGTGCAAGGTCCCAAGACCTCTACAGCTATTTTTTTCAGGCATATCGACCTCTTCTCATGGAGGTTTACATTGTAATTCGCCAAAGTCATCCATACAATGTTGATCCAGAGTTCTAGAACTTCATTATGATATGGTAAGAATTTCTGCGTATATTAAGAATCTCTTTATTCTTACATGTACACACTGCTTAACTAAAAAAAAGTTTTTATTATGATACGGTAGAATTTCTATCGTATCTCAATAAAAATAATTACTTTATCTCTATAAATACTGCTTATATTATGAATTTCTATGTATAATGTTGGTATTTCCTTTATCTCAATAAATACTGCTTATCATCTGGCTCATCCTTTAAGCATATAAAGATATAAACACAACATTTTTGTTGAGACCTATTACATTGAACTTTACTGTAAGATTTTAGAGGAATCAATTTTTGGTAATTAGTAGAATTTTAAATTAGGATTCAATAATACATATAATGTACTTAATCCATGAATTTACTGGATTGGAAGTAATGAAATGACAAACAAATAGTTCAGTAAAGTACATAAACAATGAACACAACTTGTAAAGTTATAAAAACTTGAATCAGTCTTATTTTTTCACTATACGGAGAAGATTTTGTTCAAATACGCCCTTTTACGGCAAATATTCTACCATATAGACAATGAAATGTAATGCATTTAAGTCTCCAAACTCTAGCGACCTCATGTCCTTTATATTAGCTGAGCCAGTCAATACCATTTGGTCGTATGTTATCGTTAATTTTCTATGAATATACACTTAAAAACAGAAAAACGTATAAACTGCAATGTTCAATATCCAATGTCACATAAACTACAACGGTTAAATAAACCATATATCCTATGTAGTTATTAGTATGAGGAATATTATAACATTATGCAATATGCACCTCTCATCCATAGCTTAAAAATTGGTTAAATAAACAATGTAATGATTTGGTCACCTAAGCAATGATTATAAGCATCCTTTTCCTCCTAGAAGACTGGGTGATTCCCAAGGGTTTTCTTGGAGAGGGTCGAGAGCAAGTCTCTATGGGATCTGCCTGGTCTTCACAATGGTATTTAAAATCTATATCACAAACAAATACATACATATATATATATATAGTCATAATGTTAGACTTACAGAGGTATAATCCATAATATGACAACCATGAATATATGTAAGTAATTGATATTCAGTAGAAAGATTGATGCTTCCTAGGGTGAACCATGCATTTATAATGTATGCCAAATTTCAAACTAGAACACACTAACTTGAATGTGCATATGTCCTATCTAGTAAAATTGTATAAACATAAACTTATTATACACTAAAAATATTTACCATGTACAGTAGTAAGCCATAAGGATATCTATATAATAAAATTGGTTGAAGTTAACGGAAAACATAAAAGATTCTACTTTCGAAAAGATATCAGGTGGCTAAAGTTTGTCCACATTTGACAAAAAAATCAACGTCGTTTAAGTTGATGACTCCGTCTACCCAACCGCCCCGCAACCCCACTTATGCACGATCTTCTAAATATTCTCGTCCAGTTTTGCCTAAGAATCTCGATTTCTCATTTATTATTTTCCCAGTCCTCCGAGTAAAATCTTCTTCCTCCCTCCTTCCTCCAGATCTGCTTTGCCTGTATCCTATTTTCCAACCCTATTTCTCCTCATGCCTCCATTATTCTTCCTCTTTGACCAATTGAACAACTTCAAACAAACCAGATGACAGACTTTGCGTCTAAGGTTTGCGATTTACTAATTTCAAATATAAATAGCATTCATTTTTCTTGGCTGTTGAAGTTTTCAGTTTAAATTAGTTTTGATGATGTGTTATGCTTTAATCAGAGTACAAGACAGTAGATAGTAGCGGTGGACTGCAATGTGCATTTTTTCAGGTTCGAGCAATATATGTATCTGCTGCATGTGTGTTAAAATTATTCCTTTCAATTGTTGTACTTACCTTTTACCTGAAAAGAAAAAGCCAAGACAAGATTAAATGGAATATTTGGATGCTTATCTACTACAAATCTGAAATTATTCACATAAGTTGACTACATCTGCCCCTATAAGATATATCATTGGTATTTGAGATGCAAATACTTATTTAAGAATGGATTATTTTGCATATTTATTGCCTAAATTCGTTAAATAAGAGAATCTTGTGTCATTTCTATCCAGAATGATATTTTTTTAATCTACTAGACATCCACTAAACATTCTTATATTAAAATATTTATGTGATGACATATATGAGAAGCACTGTAAAGTATAATAGCAACCAATTCTTTACCTCATACATGCGCATTTTAATAGGTTTGAGTTATTTACATATGAAATATTAAATATTTTGATAGCCTTTATTTTTTTTATTTTTTTTTCAGGATCAATAATTCTTCATTTTCCTGGAAATTCAGGATCAATAATTCCATTGAAATGTTAAAACAAACAGGTTCACAGGATATTGCAAAAACCACAAAGTTTGATATATACATATACATATACATATATGTATATATATAAGATAAACTACTTAGGCTCACACATCTTCAGCTTTACCAGGAAGGGCATCATAAGCATTACCAGACTCCTTTGCTTCAATTTGCCTCTTCTCCTTGGGAAATGATTTGGCAGAAGAAGAAGAAGATGGTTCTCTGTCTCTGCTGCTACCAGTCAAGGTTTCGTAAATCCTGTAAAGGTTGTTTGCCATTTCTTCTGCTACCTCCACGAGATCACGAAATTCAGCACCAATTGACAGCGTAATAGAATCACAGTCTCCGTCTGATCCAGAAGAATCCGAGGACTGGGATGAATTTTTCCCGCTCATCACTTCATTGGTCACGTCTTCTTCAGTGTACTCCGTTTTAGATTCCACTACTTCAGGCCCTCCAAACGAATTCCTAAGAATCTGCTCAGTCTTCTCGCACTTCTTAACAGATCTTCCAAACTCGACTTCCTCTGTTTTGCATGTCTTTAAAGCATTGCTGAGTAAGTTAATAGGGAATGTTAAAATTTGATAATGTTACATTCATTTATATGTGTAACCCTACATATTCAAAATACTGTAAAAGTTAAACCACAATACCAATTCTTACATTTATACAAGTGGAGAAGAAAAGGGCAATATTTTAATGTCAATGCAAACGAGCTTATATACAATAAAATAATGTCAGCATGCATTAGTAGAAAGAAAACCATAAGTCCTGAAGTAAACTACACAATGAGAATTAATTTAAAACTTTATAATTAATTCTTTACGCTAAACTAGCCTCATTATCAATGCGATTCTTCATGCAGTGGAGCAATACTTTTGATGGTTGGCTGTCTAAGAATTTACATCCAAAGAAATTAATCGGAAAATTATGTTGCTAAATATCGCTTAGTCGCGTGCTTAAGCTTTTATAGTGCTTATACAGGCAGTTGCCTTACTAAACACAATAATATAAATTTACTTTTAATTGGTGACATTATATTCATCTAAATTTCTCTGGTCGTGTACACGATATAAATATGGTTTATCATTCATTGGTTGTCATGAGCACTACCTAAGTTCTTATTTACAAACTCAAATGATCAAATAAATATTGGGGAATCTCTTTAAGATGCAGTTAAAAATGTCACATTTGAGTACTTGGTATCTGACATCTGTATATGAATCTAACAGTAAGGACATATACCCTCAACTGATTAGTAATGTCATATTTGACATGTATGCATGCATCAACTACTGATTCATACTAACCAATGTAGACAGTGTGGACCGATCGTTTTCATGCACTACTTATTTAGCTATATGGAGAGGTTGAGCATAATATGACACTGATTAAATTATCTGATTGTTTTCATCCATTACTTATTTAAGCCATAGTAAGTGGCAAGTTAGGCCAAGTTAGTAAATTAGAACATGTGCACAAGATATAAAACTATATAAATAGAAGAAGGCCAAAATAAAGAAATATATTTCCAACAGCCAAAAATTCATACTTCTAATATGTAGTTCACTTTCAATTTGCAGCTCCCTAATTATTTGGAGGTTAACTATCTGATGCAAAAAAAGAAGAAGAAAAAATCAAGCAGAGATGAGTGAAGTTTCAAAGATAGTCATTATCTTCATCCAATAATATTCTCAAGTTTATCTGAAATCTGTGTTACATCTACCATCAAAGGCTATGTGCTCATGTTTTTGGTTTTGCACATACTCATGATGCATTCAAAAGAGTTGTTGCTTTGGTTTCCCGTTTCTGTAACTACTCGCTCTTGTACAGCGGTTTTTTTTTTTTGGAGCCAACTCTTTTGTACAGTTTTTAACTAAACTTTACTGTACTCTTTATCTAAAACTAAATATACAATTAACATAACCTTTTTATTTGGTTATGTAATTTCTTGCAAAATATTGGCATGGACGTTTTAGGAATTTAGCAAAAGATTCACCAACATTAGGTTTTTGCAAAATATGTGTGCATATATATATTGTTTGTCTTCTACTTGCGTATGTTCAGTTCCATTTTGATTTCAAAGTGGATAATAATTTAATTTTCTTTTGTTTTGTCAATAAGGTGTATATTCAATTGTTGAAACAATGATAAGTTACACGTTTGTATGGGCTTTTATTCTTCTGATATGGCTGGGGATGTTTTTTATTCAAAAATAGAATTGATTTTAAGAGCAGAAATGATGCGATTGGCTCTGACTTTTCATTTCATTTGTTTAGGCCCTATGCATGTTATTCAAGTAATATACGGTTGCATGTGCGTTGACTAATTTTACAACGTATGCACGTTATTTCAAATGACCAAACCATTAATTCCCCAACGAAGAGTTATCCTTGGGTCTTATATTCTTTGTCAAATACACATGTATACACACGCACATACGTATGTATACACACATATGTGTATATGTGTACACACACATACATATATGTATTATATACACATACACCCCACACACACATGTATGTATATATATATATATATATATATATATATATTTATATGTGTGTGTAGTATGTATGTGAATCTGTATATACACATATCTTTGTGTGTCTCTAGACATATATGTATGTGTATATATATATATATATATATATATATGTATATGTAGATATGTGTGTGTATATATTTGTGTTCATATACACACACGTGTGTAAATGAGCGTAACATTAATAAAACTAGATAATAGCAAAATAAGATACTACCCTGCGTAGGGTAGAGGAGAACCTGCATCCTTCCTCCACGACAAGAACAGACTTGTATGTGAAAACTTAGTCGGAAAATTGGTGATGATTGCACAATAAATGGCATTAATGTACTAATGGTTTGAAAAATATCCTTGAGTATACCTATATATTCACACCAATAGAACAAGCCAAGTTCTTGCAAACCAAGAACTACTCCTTTTCCTTTGAAGAAAAACTAAGTCCGTAGGTTGAAGGAAATGAAAGCCATAATAATGCAGGGTAAATGGGCTAAGAAAAAGGGGAGAATACAAAAAAGGAAATCGTGCCCGCTTCTTAAAAGGAGGAGAGGAAGCTATTGTAGTTTGAAACATAAGAACATAGAATACCCACCGCTATAACTCTTACAAGGGGAAGTTTTGAACATAGACTATAGAGCTTAAACGTAATAAGAATTGCTCATGGCCTGGTGTAGTATTCTTATGCACATAATAGAGAAAACAACAAGGTAGCAACAGGGCCGGTTTCAGGGCAAGTCCAACCAGACGGCCGCCTAGGGCAACCCCCCGGAAGGGGGGCAACATGGTGGAGGAGATGGACAGTTAACATATTTTATCTTTATGAACATGTTGTATTTGCTATTAACAAAGTGATATTTGGTGTATTGGTTATATGTATGTTATTTGATAAATAGGTTGCAGGTTCAATTCCCAGTAGCCCTGTTGTATTTTGATTTTCTATTCCTTGTTTGCCTGGAGCAACCCAAGTTTTTGCAATTTCTAGAAACGGCCCTGGGTAGCAGTGAATCCAAGTGCTTAGCATTAAGGGTATAAGTGCAAGTCAAAAGAAAATAGGAAATAAGCGCTAGTTGGACAATGGAGATTCCTACACTATCCAACCACTCCTTAGTTCAGGGATGAAAACGTAGATAAAGACTCAGTCGAATATGTTGGATCTCTATGAAACGATCCCTCAAGAGGGCAAATGAATACGCCTGGAAGGGACGCTACACATATACCAATTTGAGTTCTCAAAAATACACGTAATGTGACAATTCGACTTTTTCTCCACAGAAAGTCGCATCATCTAGAAGAAAGAAAGGAATAGAAAAGAGAAAAGATAGAGAAGAAAGAAGAAACAAAATTAGAATCTCAACAGCGGAACGAATAAATTATATTAATAACATAAGATATTACATAGTATACAACAACTATCAGAGTTACACAACTTATACAACCCATACTAGACAGTTATAAACACTTGTCTAGTTATTACAACTCAAGATACAACTCAAACAAACGACTCAGAGAAACCAACACAGCGGAACATTATATATATATATATATCTACAACGCTGAAGCCTCCTGCTCCATTGCTCCTCCAGAATTCGTCAAAGCTAACCTGAATCCCTTGGCTACTCGTAAAAATTTGAGTACCCAAGAGTTTATAAAACAGAAAATAAACACTTGGGTCAGACATGGGTCTGGTGTGAGTAAACGGTTAAAGTTGCTTAACTTTAAAAACCTTTGAAACAAAAGGTATCACGTAAGACTCCCCACACATAAACATGGGTAAGTTTTTACCTTACGCTAACCAAACATTTGATAGGAAATTTAGTTATATTACAATAGGGTCTAGGGTTTTCAAATAAATACTCATATAGCTGAAATTGTTACATTATTAAATTCCAGCATACTAGCTACAAAGTGGGTTATACAATCAAGTCCGATGGCACTTATTGGAAATTGGATTCCATACAATGGCAGGGCTACTGGGGTACCGCCCATCACAGTACGTGGCCTAGATCAACGTACCGAGGATCACTCCCGACCCCCTGCAACACAAAGCCGGAACCATCCCTTACTGGATAACTCCGAACAAGACAACCCCGCGGTTGTAGCTAGCAACCGCCCACATAGCCGAATAAAAAGGGACTCTAGATAGGGGATATCTTGTCCTACTTGAGCGCGACTCACTTAGCCTTGCTGCACCTCCCCTATTTTAGCCATTCCCGGTTGATGAGGCTTGAGGCTACGATTACCTTTATAGAAACATCTATCTTAGAATGCTCATCGTCCACCTGACGATGTTCTGAAAGCATTCAATCCATACAAGTTCGTTCCGGGTTCGAACGAAACCGAAGGCATTATCTCGTTACATTCATTTTGGAATCACCCTCAGAGTTAACGACAATAACCCTTGCACTCTGAATCTTTATCTTCACTTGAGATTCATGACCTATCGTTAATTTGGATCGATGTGGTTTACGGATATCCAAATCTGGAAACCCGATCCCGGTCTCATCGAAATCCAAAACGTATCTTTTAGGTCCAAGTTGTTTTAAGGTTAAAACAATTTTATTCAATTCAATACTTGAATTCACACAGCATTTAATACAAATAAATATCACACATTTATCACAGATATATCCAATATCATATCACAGAATATCATAGCATATCATCCAATAGATATTATCCAATTCAGGTATTCTACACAACAATCATCCATAAGCAACAATTATTAACCCTATGTTATAATTAATTTAATTATCTTAAATTAAATTAATTACTTAAGAATTAATTATCTAACCTTGCTTAATCAATCATTAATTAATTACAAACCTTTAATTTATTAATTAATTACTTATTAAATATTAATCATTAATTAATTACAAACCTTTAATTAATTAATTACTTATTAAATATTAATCATCCTTGATTAATTATTCATAAATTACATAAAGTAATTATCCTTTAATTAATTTCACAAATCAATTATTCTTAACTATTAACAGTAATTAACCTTTAATTACTCTTATTAATTACATTAATTAATAATCCTTAATTAATTACTTCCATTAATTAATTAACTATAATTAATTACATTGACCCTTAATTAATTACATTACTTAATTAAACTTTAATTAATCACTTCCATTAATCCACCTTAATTAATCATAAACAATAATTATCATCCAGTAATTACTTACCTTAATTATTAACTTCTTAATTAATTATATTAATCCTTTAATTAATTACACCAAATAATTAATCCTTAATTACTTTTACAAAGTAATCATACTTCCATTACTTCCCATTAAGTAATTCCCTTAATCTTTGCTTCGGGTAAAACCTTTACCCTGCTCGAGTCCAACCCGAGTTCCTCTCCACCTTCTTCTTATGTTTTTTTTTAAAACAGTATTTAGTTTAAATTTTAAAACTGTTAAAAACCATAACAGTTAACACTCACGAACACGATACCAGACTCGAGCCTATCTTCCAAAATCCGAGTCTCCCTTCGAGTCGCCACGAACCCATCCTTCCAGGCACCAAAACATCGCCGTGCACGTGCACAGTCGATCGCGACGACATCGACCACCGCCGACACCTTCAACCCATCGTCGATTTCCTCTACAAACAATTCCGACCACCCCAGGCATCACCACAAAGCCTAAATCGAAAACGAGCAAACTCGAGCAACTGGAACCAAACTCTTCGCCAGAAAATGCCTCGAACCCAACGTCCCCGACCACCAGAGTCGCTGGAACTCCGGCCACACGTTCCCCGACCATCCACGCTGCCTTTCCCCAAGCCTCGTACCACTCGATCCACCAGAGGCAATGCAGTACCCCCAAATCCGACCTCAACACAAACTAGGTTTAAAACCTATTTCCACCCACCGCCGACGCCACGAAGAACAGTCGTCACTTCCACTATTTTTCCCAAGCACACCGAACATCCCTCTATTTCCAGAAGTAGTCCCGGCCCTCCATGTCACTCCGATCACCCACAACAGCTCAAAACCCACTTTCTGGTCATCTACGAATTATAGACTCAATCCAAATCTAAAAATCATGATTTTCATTTTAAAAATCATATTTCACAAATTCGATTCATGTTATAATCCTGAAACAGCAATTTACAATGTTTGATTTTAACATGTTTAAAAGAAATTTCACTGTCTTCCCATTTTTTCCAGATAAAATTCCAATTAATTTACTTAAATTATTTTTAGGACTTAGTTTATGACTAAACAAATCTTTCTTGTTTGGAAACTAAACCCTATCTAAGATTAGAAGAGAAGATAATGAATTTCTGATCTAAACTTTAAAATCCCATAACAAGAACAGGGAAGACAAACATAATATAGACATGCACAGCAACTACATACATATAAACATGGTTTAGAATCCTAAAACCATCATGCAAACCTATTTTCAAACATAGATCACCAGTTTTACTTCAACCATTTAACATATGCATCAAATCTGAAGGTGATTCATATTATAGATTTAAAAGCAGAGGCTTAAAATAAGAACAAAAATGTTTTTAAATCAATAGATAAACACCCTCTACAAACACACAGAAGCACACATATATACATTCATGCAGATCCATCATCAACCACAGTAATTTATATGCAAATCCTATTTGTTACTTAAGTTTTAGTTCAAAAGTTTACTCACCTTTTAACCAAAATGCAGAGATGATTTAAACTGAGATGAAGTTTTGAAAACTTTGAATGCTTTGAAAAACTGGGTTGAAGCCTTTGAATTAGTTTTGAATTCTTTAAACTGAGATGTTTTGAGACATTGATTTATGCAGGCTGGAGCTTTAATTTGCTGCTGAATGCTTTGAAAATCCAGGTTGCATTTGAAACTTACAAGCTTTGAAAATTGTTACAGGCTTGATCTTTTGATTTGGAAAAATAATTTACAGGTTTGTTCTTTGATTTGAGAAATGAATTGATTACAGGGATTTTGTTTTTGAGCTTGAAGAATGTTTATAGGGTAGTGATTTTTTTCTGGTTCGAGAATAGAATAGGTTAAGTTTCTTTGCGTTTAGAAATGAGATTAGAAAAAAAATAAGAATGGAAGATGTATGCTTTTATAGAGTTAAATTATGATTTATTAAAATTTAAAGAAAAAAAATAAGATAAAAGGACACTTGTTCAATTTGTTTACATTTGTCAAATTCACACTTTAATTTACTTACACATGTATTTATCTTGGTTTTAAAGGCTTACACTTGTAATAACAATTTCCTAAATTATTTTTAAAAGATTTTAAAAGCTTTTTATATTTATTTCCTAATTAATAAATACATTTCTAAATTTATAAATGCCTTCCTATGTTATAAATAAATGAAACCTTTCAAAGAAAATAAAATAAAAACCCATTTATATTCTAATAAAATCATATATAATATATTTAATTCTTTTTAAATGTAAATATAAAACTTTTGTATTTATTAACTATTTAATAAACACTATCTTAATTTATATAAATAAAACTCTTTAAGGAAAATAATATAAGACAAATCTTATTTTAAATAAAAACTTTATCCATATATTTTATATCCAAAATATTTTTAAGATATATATCCTTTAAATTCAAGTTTAAATCCAAATTCAAATGCAATTTAAAAATCAATTTTAAATCAATTCAAACATACACAAAATTAAATAAACACATTATTACTTTGAAAATAATAATTCTATTTTAAAATCTATTTAAATACACACACACACATATATATATATATACATTTAAACAACACTTATTAAATTTGAAAAAAAAAGTCAATTTAAATCTATTTCTAAATAACACAAATTAAACTTTTAACTAATTATTCCATTTAAGAATCTATTTAACTATATTTAAAAACAACTCATAAATAAATTGTTTGAAAATAACAACTTTTACCAATTTTTATTAATTAATTTAAGAGATTATCTCATTTTAAATTCCTTGAAATTCCGGGATATCACATTCCTTCCCCCTTAAAATAATTTCGTCCTCGAAATTTAAAACAAAAGATAATCCAAAGTTTTTTTTTTATTTTATTTCAAAATTTCAAAACAATTTAAGCATACTTATCAGCCATACACTATCAATCAAACAAATAATTTCATCCAAACAACCAATTCTAATCAAACAATCAACACTAGCTATCCAGACACAGATCCCGGATAAGCTTCCTAAATTTCCTCGAGTTTCCCCAGGTACAGATACTGGGATATTCGCTCTACTGAATCCAAAACTAGCTATACTACCGAGCTACTAAGCTCCTACTCATCTAGATCAATAATCTGAACAAGATATCAGACCATAGACAAGATCAACTCAAAATTCAGAACACAAACTCCACTCCACCATCATCAGAAGACTACAACTTACTTCTCCTATCCGGAAAAGACAAAACAAAAACACTTGCCAATCTGGCCTCAAATCCAGAAAAATTTCCTGTAGAAACTCTCTAATACTGCAACTTCCAGTTGCTTCCACTCTAGAACAGCTGCCACCTTGCTTCCGCTGCACAACTCTAATCTGGAGAAGATGAAAATGTCGTCGATGAACTCGAGCACAAACTAGACAACACATCCCGGAAATATGGTTCAACAGATCCATAAAGAGAAAACTCAGAAGTTCCAGGAAATCCTGAGCTGCTTCACCAAAACTTCTCTCTTGGAGACATCCTTCTACCTGGCTGAACTACCGGTACAACTCCTGGAATCCTAGTCAATACGGAAACTCAATCTCTAATGCTGAGAAACCTCTGACTTCCCTGAAGACATCCAGAAAATCTCTGATAACTCAAGAGAACACTCAACTATCGCAAGTCACTTTTGCGATCAACCCATCCTAATTCCAAAGAAACTGCTCTCTCTTTACCAATCAGAACAGCTTATGCTTATCTAGCCAATCCATCAGAGAAATGGATCCACTCTGCTGCTTCTGAATTCTATCTCTAGAAAACTGCAAAGCCAAAAGATCTTCCTATCGGAACACAAAACATTCCCGGGCTGCACTACTGACACAGATGCCAAAGACTTCCTAATCCAAAGCTCCTTGAGAAACTCGGACCTCAAAACAAACAGAAAAAGACCTTGCTGAACTCAGCCACAACACCGAAGCAGACACACTTCCTTAAACTTGCTCCAAAGAAAACATCTTTGGAGATATCCATAGTCACTGCATCTCATCACGCAGCTACTGCTTTCCGAAGTTGCCAAGATACCATCACTTGCTTCAGCTCAACTAACAGATCCAAATTCTCAAAAATCTGCTCACACGAGCGCGATCAAACTTACACTTCAATGATGGACTCCGAACCTTAACAGGTTTCCTTCAGCGATCAATGAAATCCTTACACCACAGCAAAGCTCACTCGAGACGGTATTAGGTCTACAGTCTCGACATATACACCTCCAAAATCAAACATTCAAACTCCAACCATTGGTAGTCGTGTTACACACACCACTACCTTATCTACCTTTATAACTTATATTGGAAAACCCGAACAGGTAACCCAACAAATAGGTAGAATAGATATATATATATATATATAGTTATATAAAAATTACAAATACGCTCTCTCAAGAAAGAAATCACTCCAAAGCCTAGGTATTCACTCAACCTAGCGCTCTGATACCAACTGTGATAGGACGAGCCAGTGGCGACTGGTAGGCTTTGCAACCATCCCAGACCCACCATGGCATACAGTGATACCTCGAATTTGCTTTTACAGCCAGCCTCTCGACTCGCAACCAACCCAGGGCCTTCCTACCCAAAAGGGACATGTAGGGGTAAGAGTCTCCCGTTCGCCACCAAACCGCGAAGCGAGAACCCCCTATCATGCTGTACTGTAGCAAATCCGATCCCGGTCTCATCGAAATCCAAAACGTATCTTTTAGGTCCAAGTTGTTTTAAGGTTAAAACAATTTTATTCAATTCAATACTTGAATTCACACAGCATTTAATACAGATAAATATCACACATTTATCACAGATATATCCAATATCATATCACAGAATATCATAGCATATCATCCAATAGATATTATCCAATTCAGGTATTCTACACAACAATCATCCATAAGCAACAATTATTAACCCTATGTTATAATTAATTTAATTATCTTAAATTAAATTAATTACTTAAGAATTAATTATCTAACCTTGCTTAATCAATCATTAATTAATTACAAACCTTTAATTTATTAATTAATTACTTATTAAATATTAATCATTAATTAATTACAAACCTTTAATTAATTAATTACTTATTAAATATTAATCATCCTTGATTAATTATTCATAAATTACATAAAGTAATTATCCTTTAATTAATTTCACAAATCAATTATTCTTAACTATTAACAGTAATTAACCTTTAATTACTCTTATTAATTACATTAATTAATAATCCTTAATTAATTACTTCCATTAATTAATTAACTATAATTAATTACATTGACCCTTAATTAATTACATTACTTAATTAAACTTTAATTAATCACTTCCATTAATCCACCTTAATTAATCATAAACAGTAATTATCATCCAGTAATTACTTACCTTAATTATTAACTTCTTAATTAATTATATTAATCCTTTAATTAATTACACCAAATAATTAATCCTTAATTACTTTTACAAAGTAATCATACTTCCATTACTTCCCATTAAGTAATTCCCTTAATCTTTGCTTCGGGTAAAACCTTTACCCTGCTCGAGTCCAACCCGAGTTCCTCTCCACCTTCTTCTTATGTTTTTTTTTAAAACAGTATTTAGTTTAAATTTTAAAACTGTTAAAAACCATAACAGTTAACACTCACGAACACGATACCAGACTCGAGCCTATCTTCCAAAATCCGAGTCTCCCTTCGAGTCGCCACGAACCCATCCTTCCAGGCACCAAAACATCGCCGTGCACGTGCACAGTCGATCGCGACGACATCGACCACCGCCGACACCTTCAACCCATCGTCGATTTCCTCTACAAACAATTCCGACCACCCCAGGCATCACCACAAAGCCTAAATCGAAAACGAGCAAACTCGAGCAACTGGAACCAAACTCTTCGCCAGAAAACGCCTCGAACCCAACGTCCCCGACCACCAGAGTCGCTGGAACTCCGGCCACACGTTCCCCGACCATCCACGCTGCCTTTCCCCAAGCCTCGTACCACTCGATCCACCAGAGGCAATGCAGTACCCCCAAATCCGACCTCAACACAAACTAGGTTTAAAACCTATTTCCACCCACCGCCGACGCCACGAAGAACAGTCGTCACTTCCACTATTTTTCCCAAGCACACCGAACATCCCTCTATTTCCAGAAGTAGTCCCGGCCCTCCATGTCACTCCGATCACCCACAACAGCTCAAAACCCACTTTCTGGTCATCTACGAATTATAGACTCAATCCAAATCTAAAAATCATGATTTTCATTTTAAAAATCATATTTCACAAATTCGATTCATGTTATAATCCTGAAACAGCAATTTACAATGTTTGATTTTAACATGTTTAAAAGAAATTTCACTGTCTTCCCATTTTTTCCAGATAAAATTCCAATTAATTTACTTAAATTATTTTTAGGACTTAGTTTATGACTAAACAAATCTTTCTTGTTTGGAAACTAAACCCTATCTAAGATTAGAAGAGAAGATAATGAATTTCTGATCTAAACTTTAAAATCCCATAACAAGAACAGGGAAGACAAACATAATATAGACATGCACAGCAACTACATACATATAAACATGGTTTAGAATCCTAAAACCATCATGCAAACCTATTTTCAAACATAGATCACCAGTTTTACTTCAACCATTTAACATATGCATCAAATCTGAAGGTGATTCATATTATAGATTTAAAAGCAGAGGCTTAAAATAAGAACAAAAATGTTTTTAAATCAATAGATAAACACCCTCTACAAACACACAGAAGCGCACATATATACATTCATGCAGATCCATCATCAACCACAGTAATTTATATGCAAATCCTATTTGTTACTTAAGTTTTAGTTCAAAAGTTTACTCACCTTTTAACCAAAATGCAGAGATGATTTAAACTGAGATGAAGTTTTGAAAACTTTGAATGCTTTGAAAAACTGGGTTGAAGCCTTTGAATTAGTTTTGAATTCTTTAAACTGAGATGTTTTGAGACATTGATTTATGCAGGCTGGAGCTTTAATTTGCTGCTGAATGCTTTGAAAATCCAGGTTGCATTTGAAACTTACAAGCTTTGAAAATTGTTACAGGCTTGATCTTTTGATTTGGAAAAATAATTTACAGGTTTGTTCTTTGATTTGAGAAATGAATTGATTACAGGGATTTTGATTTTGAGCTTGAAGAATGTTTATAGGGTAGTGATTTTTTTCTGGTTCGAGAATAGAATAGGTTAAGTTTCTTTGCATTTAGAAATGAGATTAGAAAAAAAATAAGAATGGAAGATGTATGCTTTTATAGAGTTAAATTATGATTTATTAAAATTTAAAGAAAAAAAATAAGATAAAAGGACACTTGTTCAATTTGTTTACATTTGTCAAATTCACACTTTAATTTACTTACACATGTATTTATCTTGGTTTTAAAGGCTTACACTTGTAATAACAATTTCCTAAATTATTTTTAAAAGATTTTAAAAGCTTTTTATATTTATTTCCTAATTAATAAATACATTTCTAAATTTATAAATGCCTTCCTATGTTATAAATAAATGAAACCTTTCAAAGAAAATAAAATAAAAACCCATTTATATTCTAATAAAATCATATATAATATATTTAATTCTTTTTAAATGTAAATATAAAACTTTTGTATTTATTAACTATTTAATAAACACTATCTTAATTTATATAAATAAAACTCTTTAAGGAAAATAATATAAGACAAATCTTATTTTAAATAAAAACTTTATCCATATATTTTATATCCAAAATATTTTTAAGATATATATCCTTTAAATTCAAGTTTAAATCCAAATTCAAATGCAATTTAAAAATCAATTTTAAATCAATTCAAACATATACAAAATTAAATAAACACATTATTACTTTGAAAATAATAATTCTATTTTAAAATCTATTTAAATACACACACATATATATACATTTAAACAGCACTTATTAAATTTGAAAAAAAAGTCAATTTAAATCTATTTCTAAATAACACAAATTAAACTTTTAACTAATTATTCCATTTAAGAATCTATTTAACTATATTTAAAAACAACTCATAAATAAATTGTTTGAAAATAACAACTTTTACCAATTTTTATTAATTAATTTAAGAGATTATCACATTTTAAATTCCTTGAAATTCCGGGATATCACACGTAAACTAATTGCGCTTGCGATGGTTGAGACAAGGTTCGTGAAAGGGGTAGCATCTTGACCAAAGAACTAGGGGAGTTATCGAAAGACATGATCGACAAAGACAAGAAAGAAATGAAGCAAGGATTAATATAAGGGAAAAGGTTATTCACAAACTCCTATCTAGAATATTATACTTGGGCATTCGATCAAACAACTAATCAACAATGTTTAATTAGGCATTTGATCGAACATAAGCAAGGCGACACCAATAACTTGGGAAGACCACGATGGAATCCCCATCCAAAAAGGAAAGATGAATATAGGAAGAAGAATAAGAAAGAATAAACAAACGAAAGCAAACAGCAAAAAACTACTTACAATTGGTTGGAAGATCGAAAATTTTGTTAGCAATGGCGAAAGGTGGGTAGCGTTTGAGGAAATGCAAATGTTTAAAAGGAAAATGAAGTGAAAAGGCTAATATATATATGAAACAGGAAAAATCATAGTCGTAAGGATCAAAACAGTACGAATATAACCATTTGACGCCAATGATAGCAAAGTGAATTCTCGAAATACGAAGCGGATTTGTCGGAATGAATTAAAACTAAAAGCAACCAATTACATAATGCCATGTGTAGGGAGCATTTAAAGCAAAAATCGGTTGACTAGACCATTGGAAAGCTAGTGTGGAATGACAAGTATACGCTTGTATGCATTAGCGTAGACCCGAAAAGCAAGTTTTACACCCATTTTTAAGTTCAATAATTAGTGTACCTTCAAGTATACAAAGTCAACAGGCAAAGCAAGGCAGTAGGGAATGAAGCACGGCGAAAGGAACGTCAAATAGGAACACAGCGGAACACGTGGAACGGTTAACCGTATCGGTTTCGTATTTGGGCTTTTGGGTTTCATGTCCTTTCATCTATCTGACTATTGGTAAGCAAACAGTCGTAACATTTATTTTTCCCAAATCTTTAATTCGTGACTTTTGGTTTTCTCCACTTCAATACATTTATTCCTTGTTCGTTTTGCCTTCCTATTTCCTCCTAAAGCCAACTCATATTTTATACTATACAAAAAATAAAAATAAATAAGTTTATTCATTTTATTGCCTGAACTACTCAACGCCATCACCTCTCTTTTCTTCCCCGTGGCCAAAGCTTCTCGCGCGACCATGCTACCACCAGCGGCCGCCGTTTTCCGCCACCTACTTTCCACCCTGGCCGAGATCCATCTCAGCGGCCGAGCAACATCACCTCATCTCGCCCCTCCTCCACGCATGTCTTCCTCGCAACTTCTTCCCTTACACCCTGACCGGCCAGCCGAAGTCAACTCCACCACTCGAGCATAGACATCCCTTCGAGCTTCGACCAGTAGCTCCGACCAAAGCCGACCAAGCAGCCTTTGCCCCATCATCTTGCACCGACCTGTCCCCTCCCTCTCAAACCTACCTCTCCATCCTTGCACCGTGAACAACCTGCCACCTTTCTCTAATCACAAATTTCTATATGTAAGTATGTTTTATTTTGTTCATATTTTCTATTTACTGACTCATATGATATGTTATCTTATATATGAAAACTCTTTGTTTAAACATATATGTTGTTTACCAAATATCCACTATATACATGTGAATTTATCAAAATATATTGTTTTGGTGAAGTATAAGTATATATATACGTTTTATACATATTTTGTGTTGTACATATATAACTTTATTTGTTATATATAATATGTTTATATAAGATTATTTTTTATTTGTGGGTTTGAGTTTATATTAGTTATATATATATATATTCATACAGTAATATATTTATATAATGTTTTTATATATTAGTATATATATATATAAGCTTATAATCTACGACTTTATATTTTGAGATTTGATAAGACAATGGTTATATGTTATTTCAGTTTATTTTATTATAAATGTATGTATATATATGTTTTTTTGTTTGTTTATGTATACTTGTGTTTACAGATTCTAAGTATAATAATATGTAAATCTATGTATATTGTTGCTGAAAGTTTTAAGTGATTGATATTTAAAAGTATAATTGTATCTATTAGTTTATGTATATAAAAGCTAATATATCTATTAGTTTATCTGTTAGTTTATTTATATATAACAGTTACATTATATAAAGTGGAAATTAGCCACAAGGGCCTCTTTAGCAAGTGAAATTAGTTTTTAGGACACACAATTGAAATAATTACTTTCAAGGACAAAACGTAAAAAAATTAGTTTCTAGGGCCTAAAAACTTATGAGATTATGTCCTTGAAAGTAATTGGACTGCTAAATTTGTCCTTGAAAGTAATTATTCTACTGACTTTGGCCTTGAAAGTAATTTCTTTGAATGTGTGTCTTAGAAACTAATTGGACTGCAAAGTTTGTCCTTCTGGTGAAATGCCCCTTATATAAAAGCTAATATATGTTATATAGTCATATAATCTGTTGGATTTATATATAGTGGTCTGACTGCATTTTTATTTTGGTGCTGAACTTATATATTAGTATGTATATTTTATAGTTTATATATATATGTAGTATATCATGTGTAAAAGTCCTGAAACTCGAACTTCGAAAATCGACACCCGTACTTCACTTGTACTCAAATGCCGTAGATTCAAACGCCGAATCTGGCTCCCCGGAGCTTATAACACCATTAAGTATAACAACACAGCGGAAGAAAGAAACGGATAATATCATATACAACTCAAATGAATACAATATCCAGAATGATATACAACAATGATATGAATATGATACAACAATATTAGAGACAAACAATGATACAGCGGAAAACAGAAGTGATAACTCCAAATGATCTTCAAAAGAGAATGAATCCAACAACTCCAACATCAGCTCGAACCACCATCACGTTGCACCAAGATAAGCAACGTCAGTCATCAGCTCTGATGAAGTTAACTAGCTCCAGATAATCTACTAAACCTGACTATTTGAAAAACCCAACTCTAGACTGCCAGTGTGGGAAATTGTGGGCACCCAGAGTTTAGGAAGGGAACAATAAACTCCGAGTCAGTCATGGGACTAGTGTGAGTAACAAAAATAGGTTATCTTTAAAACAAACAATAAAAGAATTTTCAACATTGAAATCCACAATGCTTTTTGGAAAATGAAACTACCATAAGACCTCCCACCACACACACAATGCAATCGCAGACTTGGAGGAGATTTCTTCTTATGATAGTCAAACATGCTTACTACGCAAAAATCCCTTTGATATTATTAATAGTGCATAGTGGAGAAAATCATTTCGAAAATACAATGTTAATCTTAGCCAGCATAGGTACCATTATATTATGCCTGCTATAGCTGCCGCTTGAGGAGATAGGTTATACAACTGCAATCGTAAAGGGCTCGTATTGTTTCTTTGGATTTTCCAACAAATGGTCAGGCTAAGATACTTCCTATGCCACATGGGAACGCCTCTGGAGGGACGCCCCGAGAACTAACTAGCTCTCTGCCAACACAAGGCCGGGTTACCCCTTACACTAGGTAACTACTACACGAATATGCCACCCCCGGTCCTTTGGGACCTTTATCCGAGGGCCCTCGATCACACAGCAACAATCACACAGTAAATGAGATTGGAGCAACCACATAGGTAAATATCAGGGCTCCATACCATAATATCACCTTTTTCCAGAAGGAAATGACATACCCTAAAGGGAGCGACCCTCATAACCTTGCCGCATCTTTCCTGTTTCGACCATTTCCGGCTTGTGAGGTCCGATGAGGTCTCGTCCACAAAGCTATGCTTTTTCACAAAGCCATGCTTTGATCAACAAATGATCAACAAAAGATCAGCAACACACAGCAACACTTAGCATGCCACATTACCAAATTGGGAGTATATCACTGATAACTTCAACTACATAATCTCTGAGCTAGTACGTCTCAGAGAAGGGTGTTAAGCTAAGAGAATAAATTCTCCGCCACTAACAGAAATGTATTTGAAAGAAATCAACTTTATATCTCAAAGTGTAATGTCAGACATACAACCATACAAGTCTGTTTCGGGTTCGAACAGAACCGAAGGCACTTCCAAAGAAGCCCTTGCAATCCGGGTATTCACAATCCCGATCGAACTTCCCATCACTTAGGGAATCTCTATACCGGGCGCTACCCAGTACAGAGACAATCGATAGGTTATCCTATCGTTTTCGCAAATACCCGGTCTTCACCACCGGTCTTCAATTGGTATCTATATACGACGTATCACTTGGTCGGAATGGGTTATATGACACAAAGTCCTCTCCCAGCTAAACCGAATAATGAGCGTAATATTTAAAAAAACATATGGATATTGGGATTTCAATTAAGTCACAATTTATTATCCAAATTTCCTCTTTAAATGGTTTAAACAAATCACCATTTTAATCTTTTACAAAAAGATTCATCTCACAAAGTTCACCCAGTTTCACAAAGATCTATTCATAGATTTCCAAATCGATTTCCGTTTCAATTGGATTAACTCATTAAATCTTTAAATCAAGATTTAACTTATAGCTTTCAAAAAGAATTCACTCATAACTTGGAAAACCATTTTTCAATTCAAACTTGAAATTCCTTTAACTTAAATTGGAATTTCATTTCTTATATGAAAGCTTTTATTATTTGAAAACAAATAGTTTTCATTTCGGAAAATCTGATTCATTTATACGAGTTAAAGTCTTTGGGTTAAATTCAAATTCTCAAAATTATACCTTTAGAATGGTTTAAATTCATATAAACACATTTATAACATCTTTAACCATAATTTCCAATCATGGAATTCAATTCCAAATTTTGAATTCAAATCCAAATTAAATTATTTAGATTGAAAAACTTTACCAAATTTTTCAAAATAACTTTTATCTTAAAAACTCCTTTTCAAAACTTTAACATTTAACCCAAATCCATTTCCAAAATCAATTGAAATTTAAAATTTCAATTTCAAAAATATTAAATTTAAATCATCTGTGACTTAATCCATTTCCACGTGAAATCCATATTTGTGTGTGTAAAAGTGTGGACCAGGGGTTTCACACAATAGTGCAACATCATTCAATCATCACATATCAGAACACAGAAATATAGTTGATAAGCAGTATAACTATAACGCTTATCTTTTATTCACAGATCATAGATATATAAATTACAGATAATATATTACATTCATCCCAGATAAATGAACTACAGTACAGATCACAACACAAATCAGGATGTATCACAAAGCATCACATATCAGGGAATATCAAACAATTCAATCATTCAATAAAATCCAAAAATCCATAAGTAGGATCAATTAATATCTGATTATAATTAATTTATACCAGATTAATTACTTATGAATAAACCACAAATCTTGGTTAATTAATCATTAATTAATTATAAACCATTTTAATTAATTAACCTTTAATCATTTATTAATTAACCTTAATCATTAATTAATTAATTAATTATCTTTAGTTACTTTCATTAAATAGTTACCTTTAAGTAATTAATTTCCCTTAATTACTTTCATTTATAAAATAAACCTTTAATAATAAACTTTAAGACTCTTAAGTTAATTAATTAAATTAAAACATTATTTAATATAAGCCATTTTATCTTAATCATATTTAATTAAACATAATTAAATCCCATTTGAGAACTTAGGAAAAAATTAAATAAACTTAACTAATCCAAGTTAAAACGATTTATTCATCTCTTATTTATCCAAACTTTTTAAATCAACATCATTTATTTAAAAGTAATTTATTTTTAGGAGATGGTTCAAACTTGGTTGTTTTTAAAATTTTAAAACTTGATTTATTTGAAAACTTAAAATCTACTACTATTGTACCCGAGATAACTCGAGTACTTACCCGAGCCAAATACCATTTTTTCCGAGATTAGGTTCGAGCCTCCCTATTTTCTTTATTTTAAAACCTGTTTTTGTTTTAAATTTTTAAAACCTGTTATACTGTTAAACTCACGCAAATGAACCCGGTAACCCACTCGAGCCACGATCCCATTTACCCGAGATCTTCTTCGAGACCACCCAGCCCCAAGGCCATTTGAGACGAATGGTAACTCGTGCACGTGCACGTGGCCGCCGACCAACTCCAGCCATCACCCACACCTTCATCACACCGGTGATCACCTAAAGATCCATTCGCGACCATCTGGACTTCGAGATTAACTCGAAATCAAAATCGAGTTCACCAAGTAAAACCTGGAAACTCGAAAGCACATCCTGTAACGACCCAGAATTTCTGTCATTTGAAATTCGTATATTTAATTGATTTTAAATATTAACAAGTGAGATTTATAAGCCGAATGAATTTTAATTCGAATATAGTGATTTAATTGTTTAATTAAATCGATAATTTAATATTTGAAGTTCCAGAAATAATTGGAAATTGGGTTTAATGTGAATAAAAATGATTTATAAAGTTATATTAAATCATATTGGAGTTAGAATGATGTTTGTAAACTTTTAAAATTGAATTAAAAGTTAAATTTGTAGAAATTGAATATTTTAATATTTAATTGACGAGTAAAAATAGTCATTTTTCAAACAGTCTCGGATTTTGATGAAACTTGTTTCATCGGATCCATAATGTTATATTATTGTAAGATTTCAAATTTCGTATCAATCAGATTTACGGTTTGTCCGAGGCAAGCCAAAACGCATAGAAATCGTTTTAATCGATTTAATTTAAATTTGATCGTTTATTTCCGTAACTCACGCATATGATCGAATTAGCTCCTAAAACATGTTCCATTGTGTTTGGAACGCGGGTTAAACCTTAGAAACGTCAGCCGGCACGCTTCGTTTGGAGTTCGGAAAATCTCGGATGAATAGTGTTTTTGTCAATTTTCTATATAATGACCTCATTCTTTGTTCTTTGAAACACCCTAATGGAAACTATGTCTGGCCGCCAGTTTTATATTCAATAGCCGAGAATGTTCCAAACTTCTTCCACTAATTTCTTCCAATCCATTCAATATTTTTGAATACTTTCTAAAGCAAAACTGTAGAGCTAAGCGAGATCTTTAAATCCATATGGTGATGATCGAAAACGAAGCTATGGATCAACGACAATTTGTGCACAAAGGGCCGGCGTTCAATCACGTTTTTCTTGAGCAAAGGAGGATCGAGCTTCGTGATGTTCAAGGTGGTGGTGCCGTTCGAGACGAGCTTCAATTTGGTGGTGGAGTGATGGGGTCTCGTGCATCGTGGTGGTCGCGATAATTAGGGCATAATGGCGACTATTGGGTTCGAACGAACGTGTTTTTCACGTTGGGGAAGAAGAAAACGTGCACGGCCAGATCTGCTTTGACTTGAGTACACGGCTCTGATGAATTCTAGGTTATAAATTAAAAAGAAATTGTAAATTTATATATACAATAATTCGTATTAACTTCTAAATATGATAACTTTGTCATACGATGTCCGTTTCGCACGAAACAAATTGCGTTGGAATCATTTTGACGAGCACTACGCGATGGAGCTGGTTTGGAGTCGTTTGGAGCTTGTGATAATTTTGAGTAAAATTAAACGCGTGTTTAATTTTATTCGAAATAAAACACTGCAATTATTATTGGAAGCAAGGTGAGAACTTCTCACTCAATCGAATTTTGTTTCGATTTAAATTTTAGATAGTTAAATTTAAAATTGCTTGATTGCGTGATTGGATGATGATTGTCATTGGATGTGTTGAAATAGACCCTATACGCCACATATTAAGCGGAGGTTATTATATTAAAAACATATACCGCGATATTCCACCTTGAAGTGGAATTGGTATTATATATGTATTTGGAGTTGATTTCCCGCATTATATAGCGGATGAGACCCTATTGCACCACATAATAGCGGATAATATTTTATAAATCCCATATACCGCGATATTCCACCTCGAAGTGGAATTGGTATTGTGCTAACATCTGTGGATGCAGGGAAACAGGTTGGAGGAATCCAACTGGATTCCTCAAACATGTGAAATTATTTCATATGTTGTGTGTTGATTATTTATAATCTCCGTGTGATTATATTTGTGAATTGGAATTGTTGAAGGCTATAATTTAGCCGAATATATTTTTGGTATCGTTGGATACCATAAATAAATAAAATTGGATTTTCGAAATTCAAGTTGAAAATTTATCGAAAATTTATTTTGGAAAATTGGATAAATAAAAAAATGAGTTTTAAAAGATAAAGATTTATTTTTGAACCATATTGAATTAAATTTCAAATTTTGGGAAAAAAGGCTTAGTAAAGGGATTTTTAATAATATTATTTATAAGTTGAAGAATTTATTTAAAATTTGGATTTTTAAATAGATTTGATGAGATAAAGAAATTTATTTTTAAAAAAAGAAATAATTTGGAAATTCGTTGAAAATTTGATTTGGTGTTTTGAAATAAATTTGAAAATCATTTTGAAATTAATTGATTATTAATTTACCATAACTAGTAAAATTTATTTATGGAAATTTATCTGATTTAAATTAACCAGATGATTAAATTAATCCTACTTATGGATGTTTGGATTATATTGGATGTTGAATTGTTTGATATCTCTGATATGTGATGCTTTGTGATATATCCTGATTTGTGTTGTGATCTGTAATTTGTTTTTTCTGTGATATATATATATATCTATGATCTGTGAATGAAAGATAAGCGTTATAGTTTATACCGCTTATCAATTATATTGTTATATTTGATCTGTGATGGTTGAATGTTGTTGCACTATTGTGTTAAACCCTTGGACTACACAATACACACACCAATGTGGATTTCACGTGGAAATTAGTTAAGTCACAGATTTTTAACAATTCTAAAGATTGAATTTTTGAATCCAAAATAGTTTTGGAATTGGAATTGAAAGTTCTTGAAAATGAATTTCAGAAATAAAAGTTATTTTAAATAACTTAATAAAAATTGGAATTTGAATAATTTAATTTAAATTTTGAATTCAATATTTTGAAATTGAATTCAATAATTTGGGAATTTTGGTCTAAAAGATTGTATAAGTTATAAAAGGTGTTTATATGTGTTTTTAACCATTTAAAAATATGGTTTTGGAAATTTAAATTTAAATCCAAGTTTTATACTTGGATGGCTTTAACCTGTGTAATTATAACCAGTTTTTCCCAAAATGAAAATTATCTGTTTTCAAATAATAATAACTTTCATAAAGTGAAAAGATCTCCAATTTGTATCGAAACATTTCAAGTTGAAATGAAATTGTAAATAGTTTGGAAAAACTATGAATTGACCTTTGTGAAGATGATTAAGCTTTATTTTGAAATCAAAGAAGATTTTAAAAGGTGTATCTTTTATATTATAAAAGACTTGAATTGTGAATAGTTTTGAAAGCTATAAGTTAAATCTTGATTTAAAGATTTAATGGGTTAATAAAATTGAAATGGAAATTTATTTGGAAATCTGTGAATGAATCTTTATGAAATTGGGTAAACTTTGTGAAGCGAATCTTTTTGTTTAAAGATTTAAAATGGTAAATTGTTTAAACCATTTAAAGGAAAGGATTTAGGTAATAAGTTGTGACTTAATTGAAATCCCTATATCCATATGTTTTAAATATTGTGCTCACTATTCGGTTTAGCCGGGAAAGGACCTTTGTGTCATATAACCCATTCTGAATAAGTGATATGACGATATGGATAACATTTGAAGACCGATGGTGAAGACCGGGTATTTGTGAAAACGATAGGATGACCTATCGATTGTCTCTGCACTGTTAGCTACGGTATAGAGATTTCCTTTGTGATGGGAAGTTCGATCGGGATTGTGAATACCCGGATTGCAAGGGCTTCTTCGGAAGTGCCTTCGGTTCTGTTCGAACCCGGAACAGACTTGTATGGTTACATGTCTGACATTACATTTTGAGATATAAAGCTGATTTCTTTCAAATACATTTCTGTTTGGTGGCGGAGAATTTATTCTCTTAGCTTAACACCTTCTCTGAGACGTACGAGCTCAAAGGTTATGTAGTTGAAGGTTATAAGTGATATACTCCCAATTTGGTAGTGTGGCATGCTGAGTGCTGCTGTGTGTTGATCATTTATTGATCATTTGTGATCAAAGCATGGCTTTGTGGAAAAAGCGTAGCTTTGTGGACGAGACTTCGTTAGACCTCACACCCCGGAAATGGTCAAAACATGAATGATGCGGCAAGGTTATGAGGGTCGCTCCCTTTAGGGTATGTCATTTCCTTCTGGAAAAGGGTGGTATCAGGTATGGAGCCCTGGTATTAAACCTATGTGGTTGCTCCAATCTCATTTACTGTGTGATTATTGCTGTATGATCGAGGCGCCTCGGATAAAGGTCCCAAAGGACCGGGGGGTGGCATATTCATGTAGTAGTTACCTAGTGTAAGAGGTAACCCGGCCTTGTGTTAGTAGAGAGCAGGTTGACTCTCGGGACGTCCCGCCAGAGGCGTACCCATATGGCAGTAGGAAGTTCCTTAGCCTGACCATTTGTAGAAAAATCCAAAGAAACAATACGAGCCCTTTACGATTGCAATTTGTATAACCTGTCTCCTCAGGCGACAGTTATAGCAGGCATAATATAATGGTACCTATGCTGGCTAAGATTAATATTGTATTTTCGAAATGATTTTGTACACTATGCACTAGTAATAATATCAAAAAGAGTTTTTTTTGCGTAGTAAGCATGTTTGACTATCATAAGAAGAAATCTCCTCCAAGTCTGCGATTGCATTGTGTGTGTGGTGGGAGGTCTTATGGTAGTTTCATTTTCCAAAAGCATTGCGGATTTAAATGTTAAAAATTCTTTTGTTGTTTGTTTAAAGATAAACTGTTTTAGTTCTCACACCAGTCCCATGACTGACCTGGAGTTTATTGTTCTCTTTCTAAACTCTGGGTGCCCATCATTTTCCACACGGGCAACCTAGAGTTAGGTTTTCAGGTCATTCTGGATTCAGGAGATGCTGTGGAGCTCAAGTGGCGAGCTGGATGGCGAGGCGTATCACTTGTATATGATATTATTATTCCACTGTGTATTCTGTATGAGGACAAGTTTGTATAACTGTCCATTGATGAATTGTGTGTATATTGACTCTGATGATGTAATGTACAAACCGATATAGTTTTTGATTTAAAGATTATTCATTTATCTATTATATGTTGTTCTGTTGCGAATGTGAGATTCTGATATTGTTTCTGTTTCTGTGTTTTTCTGTTCTCCTTTTCTTTCTGCCTTCTTCTACCTCTTCTTTTTAACCATAACAATTCGGTTTTCCGGCATTCAATTGCTCGGCAGTTGATACAGTGGACGTATTAATGTCGATTTTCAGAAGTCAAAAATTCCGAGATGTTACACATCCCCTCAAATCTGGCAATGCCTCGTTCGACACAACCCGACCACCAGAATTCATGCAACTCCGGTCATTGACTCATCAATCCCATAACCATCATTACCCAAAATTTCGAGCAACTCGATGCTCGAACGAAGACGTGAGACACGAGTTTCCTCTCCACTCAAAAACTAGGTTTACAAACTAAAATCCTACGCCGCTGTCGCCACCATCATCTTCGCCACCTCCGACCATTTTTCCTGGCAACCCTGTAGGCTCCTCCATCTCCACGGATAACCCCGACATCCACGAATCGACTGATCACCGGAAATTGATCAAAATTCAATTTTCGAGCAAAAACAAACTGCTCTTAAACCAGTTGCTTAAAAATCATCAAACAAGGCTTATAAATCCTATTTTTCTACAAGGATTCAAGTTATGTATCGGAATCAATGTTTTCGGAAACTCGAAATTTCCAGAGTTTAAAGTTTGACTGTAAAAACTTGATTTTTCATCCTATACACATTTTTATCTCATGAAAATATTTTTAAGTTATTATCCATACTTAAATACAACTAATTTATTTTAAAATCAAAGCCTAATATTGATTAGGGAAGAAGAATTTGGATTTTGATGTTGTACTATACCTTCTGAAGTAACAGAGAGGAAAAGAAACACTAGCATATGCATGTATACAGAGCAATTTAAAGATATATACTTAAGTTTAAAATTTGTTGGCTGTTACTCACCTTCCACATCTTGATTCCAGAGTTTTCAGATTAAAGTTGAAGTCTTTCTTAAATTTGCAAAGTTGAAAATCCTGGGTTGAACTTGATAGCTGGAAGTCTTTACTTGATCTCAGATTTTTTTTGATGAATTGTTTGATTCTTTACTGAGATGTTTTTAAGTTGATGTTTGCTTGAATATGAGATGATATTACTTTAGTTTTTTCTCAGTTTTAATGGAGGCAACTGAAACGAATTTTGTTGTTCAAGTGAAATGAAGTTTACAGGAGATAAAAATTTGTACAGGGTGATATAATATTGGTTTGTACATTTTTAGCAGGGATATTTTTATCTTTGTTCGGCTAGGCAGATTTCTTTGGTGGCTGATATAATTTTTGTAGTGTACTAATGCTTCATGCATTAATTACCTTGTACCACTTACCTTATTTTATTTGCTTTATTTTTATGTTATACATTGCATTAGAGAAAAATCTGGTGGCTTCTAACTTTATAAGCCTACATATATTTCCTATACATGTATTTCCTTTACTATGCAGATCATCATTTCTTGCAACATGAATGTATTTTCTTTTGTTTGTTTTATCACTTTGTAATATAAGCGAGATTCTATTTTATCTTAATTTTCTTTTATTAATTTAGAATGTATTTCCATATTTAATATGTGGTTATAATTTATTTATGTATTTATTTTATTTTGTTTTATATCTTATATATATATATATATGTTTATTTTTATTTTTCTTTAGTCTTATTAATTTGTAATATAAATAATTTCTATATTATTTTCTGTTGTTAATTTTTTTTACCAATGGGTTACTTTTATATTTTATATACTTTATTTTATAAAATTTGTATTTTTATTCTTAAACCATTTATTTCCGATTTAAATTCAAATCAAATGTATATATATAAATAATTTCAAATTTATTCATATATGCCCAAATATATATATATATATACACACATTCACATACATATACAATATTTTAAATGATTTATACAGAATTTATTTTAATTCGGGGAAACTCACATCAATTTACAAATTAATTTTACAATTTTAACTCAAAAATTAAATTAATTATCAATTTAAATTTATATAAAATCCGAGATCGTTACAACCTTCCCCCATTAAAAGAATTTCGTCCTCGAAATTTGCGAGGGAGACAAAAAGATAGATGAAGAATGTTTCATCAAATCAAACTGAACGTCTATTCTGCATTTGGCTTACCAAATCAGAATATCAATAATAGATACAAGAACGAATCTGTTTTAACACTTCACAAGATACTCGGGTTATCCAGATCTACGAAATATGCAAGGGCATTGGTTAGTTCGAAGGGATAACTAACCATTCGTAGAATATGTTGGGACCCAAATTGTATTCATATATCTGTCTATTTTTGGGTACAATTTCAAAACATTTAGTTTAGAAACTAAAGTATATCTATCAACCATAGCAACCAAAGCAAACAATTCATCCAAACAAACAATTTTGGTCCATCCGGAGTTTATATCCCATATTAATATATCGAATCTCCTTCCTGGATCTACCAGGAATTATCTAAGAATTGAGAAAAGATGACGAACAAAAGAGATTGATAGGGAAAAGATTGTTTCCTTGTTGTTACAGGGTATTGGCCATTTATAGTCGTATTCCTCTGTCCCCTATCTCATCCTCTTCTTGCACTCATACTCACTATAAGTGGATAGTAAGAGAATTTACTGAGGCATACGGACAGATATCTTAGGGATTACTCATTCTAGGGTATACTTCACCCTATCTCTAATGAGTTACTTAATATGTTATACTCCTGAGCTAAAGTTCAACCTTAGTTCTGATACCAAATGTAAAAGTCCTGAAACTCGGCCTTCGAAAATCGGCACCCGTACTTCACTTGTACTCAAATGCCGTAGATTCAAACGCCGAATCTGGCTCCCTGGAGCTTATAACACCATTAAGTATAACAACACAGCGGAAGAAAGAAACGGATAATATCATATACAACTCAAATGAATACAATATCAAGAATGATATACAACAATGATATGAATATGATACAACAATATTAGAGACAAACAATGATACAGCGGAAAACATAAGTGATAACTCCAAACGATCTTCAAAAGAGAATGAATCCAACAACTCCAACATCAGCTCGAACCACCATCACGTTGCACCAAGATAAGCAACGTCAGTCATCAGCTCTGATGAAGTTAACTAGCTCCAGATAATCTACTAAACCTGACTATCTGAAAAACCCAACTCCAGACTGCCAGTGTGGGAAATTGTGGGCACCCAGAGTTTAGGAAGGGAACAATAAACTCCGAGTCAGTCATGGGACTGGTGTGAGTAACAAAAATAGTTTATCTTTAAAACAAACAATAAAAAAAATTCAACATTGAAATCCGCAATGCTTTTTGGAAAATGAAACTACCATAAGACCTCCCACCATACACACAATGCAATCGCAGACTTGGAGGAGATTTCTTCTTATGATAGTCAAACATGCTTACTACGCAAAAATCCTTTTGATATTATTAATAGTGCATAGTGCAGAAAATCATTTCGAAAATACAATATTAATCTTAGCCAGCATAGGTACCATTATATTATGCCTGCTTTAGCTGCCGCCTGAGGAGACAGGTTATACAACTGCAATCGTAAAGGGCTCGTATTGTTTCTTTGGATTTTCCAACAAATGGTCAGGCTAAGATACTTCCTATGCCACATGGGAACGCCTCTGGAGGGACGCCCCGAGAACTAACTAGCTCTCTGCCAACACAAGGCCGGGTTACCCCTTACACTAGGTAACCACGACACGAATATGCCACTCCCCGGTCCTTTGGGACCTTTATCCGAGGGCCCTCGATCACACAGCAACAATCACACAGTAAATGAGATTGGAGCAACCACATAGGTAAATATCAGGGCTTCATACCATAATATCACCTTTTTCCAGAAGGAAATGACATACCCTAAAGGGAGTGACCCTCATAACCTTGCCGCATCTTTCCTGTTTCGACCATTTCCAGGTTGTGAGGTCCGATGAGGTCTCACCCACAAAGCTACGCTTTTTCGAAAAGCCATGCTTTGATCAACAAATGATCAGCAACACACAGCAACATGTAGCATGCCACATTACCAAATTGGGAGTATATCATTGATAACTTCAACTACATAACCTCTGAGCTCGTACGTCTTAGAGAAGGGTGTTAAGCCAAGAGAATAAATTCTCCGCCACCAACAGAAATGTATTTGAAAGAAATCAGCTTTATATCTCAAAGTTTAATGTCAGACAAACAACCATACAAGTATGTTCCGGGTTCAAACAGAACCGAAGGCACTTCTAAAGAAGCCCTTGCAATCTGGGTATTCACAATCCCGATCGAACTTCCCATCACTTAGGGAATCTGTAACGACCCGCTTTTCCGTACCCCTTGAATAGACACTAATCTCCATCTATTTACTCAAGGTGAACGAAAAACCGAACCATTAGGGTTTTAAAAGAAGAGGTAGAAGAAAAGATAGAAGAAAAAGAAAAAAAGAACAACAGAACATCATCAGAACAGAAACAATATCAGAATCTCACATATCGCAGCGGAACAATATATAATAGATAATCACTAGTCTTTTAAAACAAAGAACTATATCTTTTTATACATACATCAATCAGAGTCAATATACAACAATGGACAGTTATATAACTTGTCCTCATACAGAATACACAGCGGAAGAAATACTATCAGATACAAATACTACGTCTCGCCATCCAGCTTGCTTCCAAAGCTCCAGAATATCCAGAATATCCTGATAATATAACTCTAGGCTGCCCGTGCGGAAATTTGTGGGCACCCAGAGTTTAGAAGGGAACAATAAACTCCGAGTCAGTCATGGTGACTGGTGTGAGATCGTAAAACAGTTATTCTTTAAAATAAACAACAGGATAATTTTAAAGTCAATTCGAAATGCTTTTGGAAAATGAAACTACCATAAGACCTCCCGCCACACACACAATGCAAACGCAGAATTGGAGGAGATTTCTTCTTATGATAGTCAAAGATGCTTACTACGCAAAATCAAATCATTTTTTGATATTATTATTAGTGCATAGTGTAGAAAACATTTCGAAAGTATAGTATTAATCTTAGCCAGCATAGGTACCATGATACTATGCCTACTATAGCTGCTATATTAGATAGCAGGTTCTACAACTAAAACCGTACAAATTTCGTATTTGGGAAATGGATTTCCAACAAATGGTCAGGCTAAGGAACTTCCTTTCCTCCTGCCGAATAGGATCGCCTCTGGCTGGACGTCCCGAGAGACAAACTGCTCTCTGCCAAACAAGGCCGGGTTACCCCTGTAACAGGTAACTCACGAATATGTCATCACCCGGTCCTTTGGGACCTTTATCCGAGCGCTCGATATCCAACATCACACATCATAAAGAAAGTGTATCCACATGAGTAAGTATCTGGGCTCCATACCATGATACCACCCCTTTCCAGAAGGAAATGACATACCCTAAAGGGCGCGACCCTCATAACCTTGCCGCAACATTCCTGTTTCGACCATTTCCGGGGTGTGAGGCTCGACGAAGTCTCGTCCACAAAGCTACGCTTTCTCAAAAAGCCCTGCTTCGGGTCCAACAAAATGATCAACCTATGATCACAAAGATATAAGATCAAACAAATGATCATATCACAAATGATCAAACACCGATCATTTCACAGCAACACTCAGTATGCCACGTTACCAAATTGGGATATATTGCTGATAAATTTCAACTACATAACCTCTGAGCTCGTACGTCTCAGAGAAGGGTGTTAAGCTAAGAGAATAAATTCTCCGCCACCAACAGAAATGTATTTGAAAGAAATCAGCTTTATATCTCAAATTGTAATGTCAGACACACAATCCATACAAGTCTGTTCCGGGATCGAACAGAACCGAAGGCACTTCTCACGAAGCCCTTGCATATCCGGATAATTTTCAATCACGTCGGGACTTCCCGTCACTAAGGATGATAAAACCTCTAAACCGGAGATCAGCCGATGTAGAGTAACTCGACGGTAATCCTTCCGTTTTCAAAAATATCCGGTCTTCAACACCGGTCTTCGAATGCAATTCATAACGACGTATCACATATTCGGAATGGGTTATACGACCCCATGGTCCTTTCCCGGCTAACCCGAATAGTGAGCGCTTATTCAAAAATAAGTGTGGCATTCAAATTCATCCAATTCACAACAAATACCTATCTAAAGGTAATTATTGATAGTCGGTTATTTAACTATCAATAAAGATGCGCAACATCATCAGATTCCAAATAATTTTCCAAATAATTTTATCTTCCAAAATATCTTTTACTAGATATAAAATTTCCACACTTAATCATTTGAAAACAATTTTCAAATATTCACTTTTCAATTTATCTTTAAAAGATAAAAACCTCTAAACAGTTCACTTCATATTGGAAAAGCATTTCCATACTTATTTAAAAATAAGTATTTCACAAATCTATTTATTTTCAACATTTGAAAATATTCAATATACTTAAATCAATATTAAGTCTACATTTCATTCTTTAAGGAAATCATTCTTTAAACACATTTTAGTTGAGTCAAAACGAATGTTGCGTAAAACATCGTTACGACGACTCAAAATCACTAGTATAGGGATTCGGAATTTAGATAGATATATGAATCCCAATACTACATCAAAACATTTCCTTTTGGAAATCATTTACTATAACAACAGTGTTATAGTCCATCATTTCCTTAAATTTCTCGAAAACGTCTATTTCAACAAAAATTGTTGAAATCTATGTTTTCCGATACTTAACACGTTTTAAAACATCTTTTAAAACAATTAACTTCATTTCAAATATCACTTTCCAAAATTATCCATTTTACTTAACGATATATTCACTATCCAAAATCGTGAATATACTTTACTATTTACATTTCACTATTTTCTACACGTTTTATTTCAATAATAATTCGCTATCCAAAATCGTGAATATACTTTCTTTGATAATCTTCTATATTTAATTTATCAAATTCAATCGATTGGTTTCCGAATTCATAAAACAACGTTTATAAATTCCATTTTCTATTTTCTATAACAACTCCGGTTTATAGATCTCATTTTATTAACTTCAAAAATTACTTATCAAAATAAGTGATTTCAGATTTATAAACAACGTTTATAAATCACATTTATACTTCATAACAATTTCAACTTACGAAATCATTTCATTTTGCAATTTCTATTTATATCCCAATTAAGTGCAAAAATCTAATTTATAAGTAAATTACTTATAAATCGTTTATTCTACAACATCTATTCACTTTATAACTTCACGTTATAAATCTATTAATTTCATTCACTTATGAAATCCATTTATACTTCTTTTTAACACTTACAAAAATTCGTTTTATAAGTCCAATATTTTTATTAATAAAATATCCATTTTATAAATCTTCCTATACAAATCGTCTATAGTTATTCAAAAATCCCAGTTTAAACCATTTTATAAATAAATCGACTTTTATTTAAAAAATCACCTTACGGTCATAATTCACAAAAATCTTAACTTTTATAACTTCAAAATTTTAAACGTTTATTAATTGATTCAAAAATTCCATAAAACGTATATTTTCAAAAATCACTTTAAAAGTCCTTTTTAAAGTAAAAGTCGTTTTTTTTTACTTTTCAAAACTGAATCCGATGATGCAACAGCATCAATTAGTCCATCACAATAGTCAATATCATATATCAATATGATAACAGAATATATCAAAATATCTGTAAATAAATAACTACTGGTGAGGAATCCAGTTGGATCCCTCCAACCTGTTTCCCTGCATCCACAGACGTTAGCACAATACCAATTCCGCTCCAGTACGGAATTATCGCGGTATATAGGTTTTTATAAATCCGCTTACTAACGGCGCAATAGGGTCTCATCCGCTATACGAGGCGGGAAATCAATCAATCCAATATATACATATGCCAATATGTATATACTGCTATATATATAGATATATCCTAAAATATCTAATATCAACAATTCAAACAGTCAATCATCAATCAATAACTGTAAAAATTCCACATTCAATTTGAGTGAGAAGATCTCACCGTGATTTTAATTCTGATTCCAGCGTTTATTTCGAATAAAATTAAACGCACGTTTAATTTTACCCGAAGATTTCACTGATTCCAAACGCGTCCAGATCTGCGCTGCAGCGTAGAGCGCGTCGCTGCGATTCCAACGCTTCTGGTTTCGTAATTTTCTGACCTCGTACGAAAGAGATACGATATTTTAAACTTTATACAAATTTTTATAAAATCAACATTTACAATTTCATTTAAATTTTTAAACCTCAGTTTCACATCTGCCGCACGTTCAAACTGAGGAAATCACGACCGTGATTCTCATCTTCCCTCCCACGCGAATTTGTTCGTACTCGAACCCATGAAGCCGCCTTAAAACCCTAAAGCTCGAGGCCACCACACGCGACCGGACTTTGATCAACAACCATCCCTTCGAGCGCCTCTACGCCGTGCACCACCATGCCAAGTATGGCTGAGCTCGGTCCCTTCCAATGCACGCAAATCGAGGACGAACGGCGCCTCTTTGCTCGCGATTTGCCGTTGACTCGACACGCCATTGACGATCTTAACCGTTGAAATTGAAGACCTCGCTACTCTCTACATTTTTGTAGTTGGAAGGTTAAGCTATTGGTTGACGGATTTGGAGATAATTGGGGAAGAACGTGGGAGCATTCTGGCCATAGAAAACAATGGTGGCGGCCTGAACGTTTAAACTAGGGTTTTGATTTTTCTTTTGCAAATGAAAATACCTAGGTGCTTTTATAGAAAATTCCTCAATTTACTATTCATCCGAAATTTTTTCGAACTCCGAATCGAGCATGCCGGCTGACGTTCCTAAGGTTTACCCCGCGTTCCGAACGCAATGGAACAGGTTTCGAAAGCTAATTCGATCGTATGTGTGAGATATGGCAATAAACGATCAATTTAAATTAAACCGATTTAAATCGATTTCGAGGCGTTTTAATTTGTACCGGACAAACGGTAAATCCAAAAATTACGAAATTTGAAATCTTACAATAATATCACATTACGGATCCGATGAAACTGGTTTCGTCGAAATCCGAGACCTTTTGAAAAATGACTATTTTAACTCGACGATTTAAAATTAAAACGATATCGATGCGTTTCGAGCTGCCACGGTCAAACGACAACTCCGATGGATACGAAAATTGAAATCCGATAATAACTAACTACTACGGATCCAATGGAACTGGTCTCGTTCAATTCTGAGACTGTTCGAAAATTGGCTATTTTTACAGTCGATAATTAAATATTAAAATATTCGATTTTCACAGATTAACTCCGAATTCAATTTTAAGAGTTCTAAAATATTTCTATAACTCCAGTATGATTAAATAAAATCTCCCAAATCATTTTCATTCTTATTTAATCCAGATTTCAAGTAAGTCTGGAATTTCAAACAATTAAATATCGATTTAATTGTCAAATTAAATCCAATATTCGAAAAATAAATCATTTGACTTCTTAATTCCACTTATTAATATTTAAAATAAATTTAATATTCGAATTTTAATTATCAAAAATTCTGGGTCGTTACAGACTTCCCCCCTTAAAAGAATTTCGTCCTCGAAATTACAAGTTAGGAAAAAGATACAAAATCCGTTAACTTTCCAAAACAAACTATTCAAATTAGATTTTCAAATCTGTTAAGTGTTTAACTTCTCCAAATTCATAGTTAACTTCTCACAAAATCTTTACTAAGTTTTCAAATCATAACTTAGTTTTCAAAATTTCCAAATTTCTCAAAAATATTCTAACGCCTTAAATTTTCAGAAAATTTCGCCAGCGTCTTATTTGCGCGGCTCGATCCGAAAAAAAAATGACAGTGTATATATATCACAAATATACATCCCATCAAGTGATGAGGCATCCCGTAGGGAAAAAAGTGTAAAAGTACGATATTTAATCCGAGATATGTACCTTATTATTTATTTAGCGAGCGTATACGGCTAATATAGCGCGAAAGCGAGCTCCAAATGCGAAGCAATGCCATCCGCACCTACTAAACACTCAATCAAACAAATGAGAACATGTATATAGAGAATAATATCGATATACAACACATAGCAACATAACAACTACATGTGCTAACATAGCAATGCGTCAAAACAACAATGCAACTATCATCCAATAAAACATCCAACAAATCAATGTCTATCCAAATCAATTCATAACCAAATCAATATAGATTCACTTCGCATTAACATTCATTGAATTGGTTTTCAATTTTATCACATTTGATTTATTAATATTGGATTTAACTAACATTCATTCGTTCAAATTCAATTGATTTACATTCACTAATTAAATTCACATTAGTTCACTTTCAATTCATCAATCAAATTTAGTTCATATTCATTTACTTTCAATTTGGATTCAATTACTTTAGCTTCCAATTTTGCTAATTTACTTTCATTAACACTCAATGAATTATATACCATCAACTATCAATCATATAACAACCAATGCACAAACAACACAACCAAATTATCAATTTTTACATTCGATTTGGTTCAACACTTTTAATTTCAATTGGTTGATATTAAATTGACTTCCATTCAATTATTCAATTCCTTTAGCTTCTAATGAATTAACACTTATATTCATTGCTTCATATCAATTATTTATATTCAATTGATTGACATTCAATCCATTTATTAATTCAATTGCTAATTCATTTTAACAAATAAAATTGAATTTTATATAACTCAAGTTCACATTCATTTAATAAATTCACTTTATTAATTTCTTTGATATCAAAATAAACTTCACTTCAACATCACTTAAGTTATTTTCCATTTCAAACATCATTTGTTCAACTTAACTTAAGTTTTCACTTATAAATCCAATTCAGATTTTGTTTTTCTTAACAAAATTCATTTAACCTTTTACCAAAATTAAATCTATCATCTCCTATCATAAGTATAAATCTTATTTCACTTATATTTACCATATTTAAATTTGGACTTAAATTTTCAAATTTGTTTATCACAACAAAACCTCAATTTCCAATTTACTATGGTAGCAAATCAATCACACAGAAACTCGAAAATGATACCGATGATGCTGCAGTCATCACCGTACTATTTCCCAGCAACATAGTGAATTTAGTGCTTTAAATTCTTTTCAGAAATTTCCTTGATTTATAAATCTCATTACAAATATTTTACTTTTGTAATTTCACTATTTATATATAAGATTATTTTATCATTGTAAATCATATCAATTATAACTCCATATTTATAATTCATTCTCTTATATATTTTTTCTCTTTCACAATTGTTGTTTTAATTCAACTTATTCAAACAATTTTAATTAACTTGTATATATATACATTTTAACAACCAAACAACCAATTCATATATATACTTTAATAATTCTGAAAAATTATTTCTTTATACACAAAATATAATCAAGGTAAAATTATTTCATTTACCCAATTTTTAAAACAATATTGTGCCGAATTGTTCTATATAAGTGTTTAGAGATCCCTATCGATAGAGTTGTACGGACAATACCGACCAGAATCCATATACCACTCAACAAACCAATCATCACAATATAAAACAATTTTATATTAACTAACAAATACGCACTCATATCTATTATTACACTCAAACTCATTCTAGAGTACTACTGACTCTATCTCTAATGAGTAACACCCAACAGAGCAGGGTTGTCGCTTAACCATGTGCTCTGATACCAAATGTAACATCCCGAAAATTTTGGGAAGCGGTCACAACCGGTAGGCTTTTCAACCATCCCAGCCCCACCGTGGCTTACACTGATACCCCAAACTTGCTTTTACGGCCAGCCTCTCGACTGTCACGGCCTCTGCCTAACCAACCCATCCCTCTCAGGGACATGTAGGGGTAAGAGTCTCCCGTTCGCCACCAAACTGCGAAGCGAGAACCCCCTATCATGCTGTAATATAGCAAGACTGGTGTGAGATCGTAAAACAGTTATTCTTTAAAATAAACAACAGGATAATTTTAAAGTCAATTCGAAATGCTTTTGGAAAATGAAACTACCATAAGACCTCCCGCCACACACACAATGCAAACGCAGAATTGGAGGAGATTTCTTCTTATGATAGTCAAAGATGCTTACTACGCAAAATCAAATCATTTTTTGATATTATTATTAGTGCATAGTGTAGAAAACATTTCGAAAGTATAGTATTAATCTTAGCCAGCATAGGTACCATGATACTATGCCTACTATAGCTGCTATATTAGATAGCAGGTTCTACAACTAAAACCGTACAAATTTCGTATTTGGGAAATGGATTTCCAACAAATGGTCAGGCTAAGGAACTTCCTTTCCTCCTGCCGAATAGGATCGCCTCTGGCTGGACGTCCCGAGAGACAAACTGCTCTCTGCCAAACAAGGCCGGGTTACCCCTGTAACAGGTAACTCACGAATATGTCATCACCCGGTCCTTTGGGACCTTTATCCGAGCGCTCGATATCCAACATCACACATCATAAAGAAAGTGTATCCACATGAGTAAGTATCTGGGCTCCATACCATGATACCACCCCTTTCCAGAAGGAAATGACATACCCTAAAGGGCGCGACCCTCATAACCTTGCCGCAACATTCCTGTTTCGACCATTTCCGGGGTGTGAGGCTCGACGAAGTCTCGTCCACAAAGCTACGCTTTCTCAAAAAGCCCTGCTTCGGGTCCAACAAAATGATCAACCTATGATCACAAAGATATAAGATCAAACAAATGATCATATCACAAATGATCAAACACCGATCATTTCACAGCAACACTCAGTATGCCACGTTACCAAATTGGGATATATTGCTGATAAATTTCAACTACATAACCTCTGAGCTCGTACGTCTCAGAGAAGGGTGTTAAGCTAAGAGAATAAATTCTCCGCCACCAACAGAAATGTATTTGAAAGAAATCAGCTTTATATCTCAAATTGTAATGTCAGACACACAATCCATACAAGTCTGTTCCGGGATCGAACAGAACCGAAGGCACTTCTCACGAAGCCCTTGCATATCCGGATAATTTTCAATCACGTCGGGACTTCCCGTCACTAAGGATGATAAAACCTCTAAACCGGAGATCAGCCGATGTAGAGTAACTCGACGGTAATCCTTCCGTTTTAAAAAATATCCGGTCTTCAACACCGGTCTTCGAATGCAATTCATAACGACGTATCACATATTCGGAATGGGTTATACGACCCCATGGTCCTTTCCCGGCTAACCCGAATAGTGAGCGCTTATTCAAAAATAAGTGTGGCATTCAAATTCATCCAATTCACAACAAATACCTATCTAAAGGTAATTATTGATAGTCGGTTATTTAACTATCAATAAAGATGCGCAACATCATCAGATTCCAAATAATTTTCCAAATAATTTTATCTTCCAAAATATCTTTTACTAGATATAAAATTTCCACACTTAATCATTTGAAAACAATTTTCAAATATTCACTTTTCAATTTATCTTTAAAAGATAAAAACCTCTAAACAGTTCACTTCATATTGGAAAAGCATTTCCATACTTATTTAAAAATAAGTATTTCACAAATCTATTTATTTTCAACATTTGAAAATATTCAATATACTTAAATCAATATTAAGTCTACATTTCATTCTTTAAGGAAATCATTCTTTAAACACATTTTAGTTGAGTCAAAACGAATGTTGCGTAAAACATCGTTACGACGACTCAAAATCACTAGTATAGGGATTCGGAATTTAGATAGATATATGAATCCCAATACTACATCAAAACATTTCCTTTTGGAAATCATTTACTATAACAACAGTGTTATAGTCCATCATTTCCTTAAATTTCTCGAAAACGTCTATTTCAACAAAAATTGTTGAAATCTATGTTTTCCGATACTTAACACGTTTTAAAACATCTTTTAAAACAATTAACTTCATTTCAAATATCACTTTCCAAAATTATCCATTTTACTTAACGATATATTCACTATCCAAAATCGTGAATATACTTTACTATTTACATTTCACTATTTTCTACACGTTTTATTTCAATAATAATTCGCTATCCAAAATCGTGAATATACTTTCTTTGATAATCTTCTATATTTAATTTATCAAATTCAATCGATTGGTTTCCGAATTCATAAAACAACGTTTATAAATTCCATTTTCTATTTTCTATAACAACTCCGGTTTATAGATCTCATTTTATTAACTTCAAAAATTACTTATCAAAATAAGTGATTTCAGATTTATAAACAACGTTTATAAATCACATTTATACTTCATAACAATTTCAACTTACGAAATCATTTCATTTTGCAATTTCTATTTATATCCCAATTAAGTGCAAAAATCTAATTTATAAGTAAATTACTTATAAATCGTTTATTCTACAACATCTATTCACTTTATAACTTCACGTTATAAATCTATTAATTTCATTCACTTATGAAATCCATTTATACTTCTTTTTAACACTTACAAAAATTCGTTTTATAAGTCCAATATTTTTATTAATAAAATATCCATTTTATAAATCTTCCTATACAAATCGTCTATAGTTATTCAAAAATCCCAGTTTAAACCATTTTATAAATAAATCGACTTTTATTTAAAAAATCACCTTACGGTCATAATTCACAAAAATCTTAACTTTTATAACTTCAAAATTTTAAACGTTTATTAATTGATTCAAAAATTCCATAAAACGTATATTTTCAAAAATCACTTTAAAAGTCCTTTTTAAAGTAAAAGTCGTTTTTTTTTTACTTTTCAAAACTGAATCCGATGATGCAACAGCATCAATTAGTCCATCACAATAGTCAATATCATATATCAATATGATAACAGAATATATCAAAATATCTGTAAATAAATAACTACTGGTGAGGAATCCAGTTGGATCCCTCCAACCTGTTTCCCTGCATCCACAGACGTTAGCACAATACCAATTCCGCTCCAGTACGGAATTATCGCGGTATATAGGTTTTTATAAATCCGCTTACTAACGGCGCAATAGGGTCTCATCCGCTATACGAGGCGGGAAATCAATCAATCCAATATATACATATGCCAATATGTATATACTGCTATATATATAGATATATCCTAAAATATCTAATATCAACAATTCAAACAGTCAATCATCAATCAATAACTGTAAAAATTCCACATTCAATTTGAGTGAGAAGATCTCACCGTGATTTTAATTCTGATTCCAGCGTTTATTTCGAATAAAATTAAACGCACGTTTAATTTTACCCGAAGATTTCACTGATTCCAAACGCGTCCAGATCTGCGCTGCAGCGTAGAGCGCGTCGCTGCGATTCCAACGCTTCTGGTTTCGTAATTTTCTGACCTCGTACGAAAGAGATACGATATTTTAAACTTTATACAAATTTTTATAAAATCAACATTTACAATTTCATTTAAATTTTTAAACCTCAGTTTCACATCTGCCGCACGTTCAAACTGAGGAAATCACGACCGTGATTCTCATCTTCCCTCCCACGCGAATTTGTTCGTACTCGAACCCATGAAGCCGCCTTAAAACCCTAAAGCTCGAGGCCACCACACGCGACCGGACTTTGATCAACAACCATCCCTTCGAGCGCCTCTACGCCGTGCACCACCATGCCAAGTATGGTTGAGCTCGGTCCCTTCCAACGCACGCAAATCGAGGACGAACGGCGCCTCTTTGCTCGCGATTTGCCGTTGACTCGACACGCCATTGACGATCTTAACCGTTGAAATTGAAGACCTCGCTACTCTCTACATTTTTGTAGTTGGAAGGTTAAGCTATTGGTTGACGGATTTGGAGATAATTGGGGAAGAACGTGGGAGCATTCTGGCCATAGAAAACAATGGTGGCGGCCTGAACGTTTAAACTAGGGTTTTGATTTTTCTTTTGCAAATGAAAATACCTAGGTGCTTTTATAGAAAATTCCTCAATTTACTATTCATCCGAAATTTTTTCGAACTCCGAATCGAGCGTGCCGGCTGACGTTCGTAAGGTTTACCCCGCGTTCCGAACGCAATGGAACAGGTTTCGAAAGCTAATTCGATCGTATGTGTGAGATATGGCAATAAACGATCAATTTAAATTAAACCGATTTAAATCGATTTCGAGGCGTTTTAATTTGTACCGGACAAACGGTAAATCCAAAAATTACGAAATTTGAAATCTTACAATAATATCACATTACGGATCCGATGAAACTGGTTTCGTCGAAATCCGAGACCTTTTGAAAAATGACTATTTTAACTCGACGATTTAAAATTAAAACGATATCGATGCGTTTCGAGCTGCCACGGTCAAACGACAACTCCGATGGATACGAAAATTGAAATCCGATAATAACTAACTACTACGGATCCAATGGAACTGGTCTCGTTCAATTCTGAGACTGTTCGAAAATTGGCTATTTTTACAGTCGATAATTAAATATTAAAATATTCGATTTTCACAGATTAACTCCGAATTCAATTTTAAGAGTTCTAAAATATTTCTATAACTCCAGTATGATTAAATAAAATCTCCCAAATCATTTTCATTCTTATTTAATCCAGATTTCAAGTAAGTCTGGAATTTCAAACAATTAAATATCGATTTAATTGTCAAATTAAATCCAATATTCGAAAAATAAATCATTTGACTTCTTAATTCCACTTATTAATATTTAAAATAAATTTAATATTCGAATTTTAATTATCAAAAATTCTGGGTCGTTACAGAATCTCTATACCGGGCGCTACCCAGTGCAGAGACAATCGATAGGTTATCCTATCGTTTTCGCAAATACCCGGTCTTCACCACCGGTCTTCAATTGCTATCCATATACGACATATCACTTGTTCGGAATGGGTTATATGACACAAAGTCCTCTTCCCGGCTAAATCGAATAATGAGCGTAATATTAAAAAAAACATATGGATATTGGGATTTCAATTAAGTCACAATTTATTATCCAAATTTCCTCTTTAAATGGTTTAAACAAATCACCATTTTAATCTTTTACAAAAAGATTCATCTCACAAAGTTCAACCAGTTTCACAAAGATCTATCCATAGATTTTCAAATCGATTTCCATTTCAATTGGATTAACTCATTAAATCTTGAAATCAAGATTTAACTTATAGCTTTCAAAAAGAATTCACTCATAACTTGGAAAACCATTTTTCAATTCAAACTTGAAATTCCTTTAACTTAAATTGGAATTTCATTTCTTATATGAAAGCTTTTATTATTTGAAAACAAATAGTTTTCATTTTGGAAAATCTGATTCATTTATACAAGTTAAAGTCTTTGGGTTAAATTCAAATTCTCAAAATTATACCTTTAGAATGGTTTAAATTCATATAAACACATTTATAACATCTTTAACCATAATTTCCAATCATGGAATTCAATTCCAAATTTTGAATTCAAATCCAAATTAAATTATTTAGATTGAAAAAATTAACCAAATTTTTCAAAATAACTTTTATCTTAAAAACTCATTTTCAATACTTTAACATTTAACCCAAATCCATTTCCAAAATCAATTAAAATTTCAATTTCAAAAATATTAAATTTAAATCATCTGTGACTTAATCCATTTCCACGTGAAATCCATATTTGTGTGTGTAAAAGTGTGGACCAGGGGTTTCACACAATAGTGCAACATCATTCAATCATCACATATCAGAACACAGAAATATAGTTGATAAGCGGTATAACTATAACGCTTATCTTTTATTCACAGATCACAGATATATAAATTACAGATAATATATTACATTCATCCCAGATAAATGAACTACATTACAGATCACAACACAAATCAGGATGTATCACAAAGCATAACATATCAGGGAATATCAAACAATTCAATCATTCAATAAAATCCAAACATCCATAAGTAGGATCAATTAATATCTGATTATAATTAATTTATACCAGATTAATTACTTATGAATAAACTACAAATCTTGGTTAATTAATCATTAATTAATTATAAACCATTTTAATTAATTAACCTCTAATCATTTATTAATTAACCTTAATCATTAATTAATTAAATAATTATCTTTAGTTACTTTCATTAAATAGTTACCTTTAAGTAATTAATTTCCCTTAATTACTTTCATTTATAAAATAAACCTTTAATAATAAACTTTAAGACTCTTAAGTTAATTAATTAAATTAAAACATTATTTAATATAAGCCATTTTATCTTAATCATATTTAATTAAACATAATTAAATCCCATTTGAGAACTTAGGAAAAAATTAAATAAACTTAACTAATCCAAGTTAAAATGATTTATTCATCTCTTATTTATCCAAACTTTTTAAATCAACATCATTTATTAAAAGTAATTTATTTTAAGGAGATGGTTCAAACTTGGTGGTTTTTAAAATTTTAAAACTTGATTTATTTGAAAACTTAAAATCTGCTACTATTGTACCCGAGATAACTCGAGTACTTACCCTAGCCAAATACCATTTTTCCCGAGGTTAGCTTCGAGCCTCCCTATTTTCTTTGTTTTAAAACCTGTTTTTGTTTTAAATTTTTAAAACCTGTTATACTGTTAAACTCACGCAAATGAACCTGGTAACCCACTCGAGCCACGATCCCATTTACCCAAGATCTTCTTCGAGACCACCCAGCCCCAAAGCCATCTGACATGAATGGTAACTCGTGCACGTACACGTGGCCATCGACCAACTCCAGCCATCACCCACACCTTTATCACACCGGCGATCACCTCCAGATCCATTCGCGACCATCTGGACTTCGAGATCAACTCGAAATCAAAATCGAGTTCACCAAGTAAAACCTGGAAACTCGAAAGCACATCCCCTCAAACCTGGCAATGCCTCGTTTGCCACAACCCGACCACCAGAATTCATGCAACTCCGGTCATCGACTCGTCAATCCCAAAGCCAACATTACCTAAATTTTCGAGCAACTCGATGCTCGAACGAAGACGTGAGACACGAGTTTCCTCTCCACTCAAAAACTAGGTTTACAAACTAAAATCCTACGCCGCTATCGCCACCATCATCTTCGCCACCTCTGACCATTTTTCCTGGCAACCCCGTAGGCTCCTCCATCTCAACGGACAACCCCGACATCCACGAATCGACTGATCACCGGAAATTGATCAAAATTCAATTTTCGAGCAAAAACAAACTGCTCTTAAACCAGTTGCTTAAAAATCATCAAACAAGGCTTAAAAATCCTATTTTTCTACGAGGATTCGAGTTATGTATCAGAATCAATGTTTTAGGAAACTCGAAATTTCCAGAGTTTAAAGTTTGACTGTAAAAACTTGATTTTTCATCCTATACACATTTTTATCTCATGAAAATATTTTTAAGTTATCATCCATACTTAAATACAACTAATTTATTTTAAAATCAAAGCCTAATATTGATTAGGGAAGAAGAATTTGGATTTTGATGTTGTACTATACCCTGTGAAGTAACAGAGAGGAAAAGAAACACTAGCATATGCATGTATACAGAGCAATTTAAAGATATATACTTAAGTTTAAAATTTGTTGGCTGTTACTCACCTTCCACATCTTGATTCCAGAGTTTTCAGATTAAAGTTGAAGTCTTTTTTAATTTTGCAAAGTTGAAAATACTGGGTTGAACTTGATAGCTAGAAGTCTTTACTTGATCTCAGATTTTTTTTTGATGAATTGTTTGATTCTTTACTGAGATGTTTTTAAGTTGATGTTTGCTTGAATATGAGATGATATTACTTTAGTTTTTTCTCAGTTTTAATGGAGGCAACTGAAACGAATTTTGTTGTTCAAGTGAAATGAAGTTTACAGGAGATAAAAATTTGTACAGGGTGATATAATATTGGTTTGTACATTTTTAGCAGGGATATTTTTATCTTTGTTCGGCTAGGCAGATTTCTTTGGTGGTTGATATAATTTTTGTAGTGTACTAATGCTTCATGCATTAATTACCTTGTACCACTTACCTTATTTTATTTGCTTTATTTTTATGTTATACATTGCATTAGAGAAAAATCTGGTGGCTTCTAACTTTGTAAGCCTACATATATTTCCTATACATGTATTTCCTTTACTATGCAGATCATCATTTCTTGCAACATGAATGTATTTTCTTTTGTTTGTTTTATCACTTGGTAATATAAGCGAGATTCTATTTTATCTTAATTTTCTTTTATTAATTTAGAATGTATTTCCATATTTAATATGTGGTTATAATTTATTTATGTATTTATTTTATTTTGTTTTATATCTTATATATATATATATGTTTATTTTTATTTTTCTTTAGTCTTATTAATTTGCAATATAAATAATCTCTATATTATTTTCTGTTGTTAATTTTTTTTACCAATGGGTTACTTTTATATTTTATATACTTTATTTTATAAAATTTGTATTTTTATTCTTAAACCATTTATTTCCGATTCAAAATTCAAATCAAATGTATATATATAAATAATTTCAAATTTACTCAAAGATGCCCAAATATATATATATATATACATTCACATATATATACAATATTTTAAATGATTTATATAGAATTTATTTGAATTCGGGGAAATTCGCATCAATTTACAAATTAATTTTACAATTTTAACTCAAAAATTAAATTAATTATCAATTTAAATTTATATAAAATCCGGGATCGTTACAATATATGTGCATTTAGTTGGTATATATATGTAACTTTCAAACGTATTTGCTTAAGTGTTCATATATTTGTTTCGAATTTTAAATTATATCTTTGTATTGAATAAGAGAATATAAGTATATATATATGTATTTAATTCAAAATATATTCTGTATATATGTTAGATTTTATTATATGTGTTTGATTTAAAACAATGATTTTAATTATATATATATATATATATTATTTTAATATTTGTTTTAAATTAAATATTGATTTCATGGTAATAATATATATATATATATAATTTCCATTTCTATCAAGCTGATTCTAATTATTCCATCGATTCCTGTTTATCAGCTTTGTTCGTTAAATTCGAGCCAATATTGCGTTGCCTTGAAATTCATGCTCGTATTCGTAACACATCTCATTCTCGTTCATCTCTAGCCTCGAAAGGTGAACAATCACTCACGATTAACGTTCTTATATTTATTAAATTTGGTTTCAATTGAAACGACAATTGAAATATGCTGTTGTTAGTTATTTACATTGCTATATATATGCTATTATCTGTATCTGTTCACCTGTGACATCTGACACCATTATCTATTATTTATATTGATGATATATGCCTACTATATTATTATCGTATATGTTATCACGCTGCAAGTTCCCTGTTAGTATAAAATTCCCTATGAGTTGAAATGATACATACCCAAATGATCTGTAGAATAGGAGAAAATCGTTATGGGTTGAAATGATAAACTCAAGCGATTTACATTGACTTGAATTTGGGATTGCTGGTTGAAATGATATATACCCGTATATATTTAAATTGCGGATTGAAATGATAAATATACGTATTACTTAACCATAGGATAGAAAATTATATACAGACACCGTTGGTCAATTTATATATTTTTTGAAATGATTTCCAAGGTTTTGAAATGAATATTTTGGTTTTAATAAATATTGATCTTAAGATATATATATATATAAATGTTATTTTTGTAAAGGTTTTAAATTTTGATTTTTAAAATTATATGTTTTGAAAATTTTAAAATTATAAGTTAGTTTTGGAATTATAAATTTTAAGATTTTACTTACAATTTTACTATTTAAAAATATATATAAAATAAGTTTAATAATAAGATTTGATTTATTAAAGTTGATTTAATAAAGTTGATTTAATTAATATATAATATGTTTAAGTATTAATTTAAAATTTATATTTTTAAATATAGAGTCCATAATGATTTTAATAAAATTCAGGTTGGAAAGAGAAATAAAAATTGGTTTGAAATTGAATTTATTTAATAATTATACTCAAATAAGTTTGATTTGAAATTTATTAAATTTAGGATTTTAAATATATGATTTTATAACTTGATTTTGATTAAAAGTGATTTAAATGAATATTTCAAATTTACATAAATTGAAATGGTATATTTAGTTTTATTTAAAATTTGAAATTTGAAGTTTTATTTAAATGTTATTTGAAAGATTAAGTAAATATTTCAAAATAAATAATAGTAAAGTGAATTTGATATATATATATATATATATATATGAAATTATCAAATCTAGTTTTGAATTGTTTGAATATTTAAAGCTTTGAAATATATTGAAATTGAAATGGTTTATTTTGTGGTTAAAAATCTGTATTTGAAATCGATATAATTTGAAATGGTTTATTGAGAAACTGAATTGAGTTGAAATTGATGAATTGAGATTGAATTAAATTTGAATTTTGGAATTCGAATTGATTTGAATCGATTTGTGAAATTTGAGGGAACTATTTTATTATATAAAGTATTTTTAAAATTATATTTAAAAATATTTATATATTTTAATATAAATTATTTTAATACAAACTATTTTAATATAAATCATTTTTAATATAAACAATTTTTAATATAAACTATTTTAATATACTAACTATTTTATTTTAAACTATTTTAACCTATAACTAATTTATACAAACTATTTTATTTTATAAACTATTTTATTTTATATACTATTTTAATATCTAAACCGGTTAAGTGGGAAGTGTTGTGGTTTTCCAAAATGTTATGATTTCCAAAGTGCTATGATTTCCAAAGTATTATGATTTTTAAATTATGATTTCTAAAGTGTTATGATTTCCAAAGTATTATGATTTCTAAGTTATGGTTTCTAAAGTGTTATGGTTTGAGAAGCTTTATAATTTCGAAAGTGTTATAACTTTGAAGTGCTATGATTTTTGGAAATGGATATATTTGAAATGGAAATGATATCGTATTTGGTTTTGAAATGGAAATGATATCATATTGATATAGTTTTGAAATGGCAATGATATTTTGGTTTTGAAGTATAAACTATTTTGAAATGACAGTGGTGTTATAATAACGTTTGGTTGTTAAAGAGACCGGGATTGGATATTGTCTTGCTCTCTGCCAATACCGAAAACCACTTTAACAACCATGTACGTGGTGGAGATTCCAGAATGAAGTAGGATGGTGGCGACGATCCTATATAAGGTATATAGGCGGACCTAACTCCCGTGAGTTAGCATAAGGTGGCTAAAACAGGAGCAATTGACAGGCCAAGTGAGGTAGTTCCTCCGATCGGACACACTCCATCGTATGCCATTCTATTACTTTGTGATCGATTTGGTGCACACCTTTGATTCGGGAGTGTGGCTCGAGGTGGGCGATTGCTGTGGATCTATGTTACCACCAGCCCGGAAGTGTAATTGGTATATTTACCCTGGCATTGCATAGTTGTGTCGTGTCACCTACCATATCGAGACCACTACGAGTTTGTTTTGTGTCGTACCTATGGAGTGCCCTCTGATAGCTCCAGTTTATGAGGTATCATGGTTTTGTATAGACTATGGCACTATAAAATGTGTTAAGGGGGAAATGGGTAACGCCTTAACGCTATTTTAATAGTTTACTTTACTTTAGACATTATTATAATAGTGTATATTACTACATAGCAGATAGTTTAACGGATCCTTAGAGGATGGTTATCCCAAACATCCTTTGAGTTACTTGTATTTCAGTTGTCATTTCACTTGAGTTGGATTTATTGATATAAAATTTTTAATCTTGACTCGAGATTTTTGTGTTTTGCTTTACGCTCGGGTCAGACTGAGTGTCACAACATTCGAGACTCACCTTTGAAGTTTGGAGCTTCGTTTGGAGCTTCGTTTATCTATTCAACTTTCAGATATTCTGTTGACTCCTATGATATATTCTGATCTTGTATTTGACTATTGTATGGAGACTTCTATGTATATTAGACTTCTATTGTATCTTGTTTAACTCAGTTATATATATATATAGTAGCTTCATGAACTACTATTCTTTTGTTTCCGCTACTTATTGTTATATTACTTTGTGTCTGTGATTACTTATTTACTATATATGCTGAGTTTTGCCAAATATAAATTAACAATCTAATATTTTGAGCAATTCAAGTCCGACATGTGTGGATGCGAATGGTTGAAAATACCAGGATGTTACATTTTCTTCCAATTCTAATCTCATGTTTATCTGAAATCAATGTTACATCTACCATCAAAGGCTATGTGCTCATGTTTTTGGGTTTGCACATACTCATGATGCATTCAAAAGAGTTGTTGCTTTGGTTTCCAGTTTCTGTTACCACTCGCTTTTGTACAGCGTTTTTTTTGGAGCCAACTCTTCTGTACAGTTTTTAACTAAACTTTACTGTACTCTTTATCTAAAACTAAATATACAATTAACATAACCTTATTTATTTGGTTATGTAATTCCTTGCAAAATATTGGCTTGGACGTTTTAGGAATTTAGCAAAAGATTCACCAACATTTGGTTTTTGCAAAATATGTGTGCATATATTTATTGTTTGTCTTCTACTTGCGTATGTTCAGTTCCATTTTAATTTCAAAGTGGATAATAATTTAATTTTCTTTTGTATTGTCAATATGGTGTATATTCAATTGTTGAAATAATGATAAGTTACACGTTTGTATGGGCTTTTATTCTTCTGATATGGCTGGGATGATGTTTTTTATTCAAGTAATAGAAATGATTTTAAGAGTAGAAATGATGTGGTTGGCTCTGACTTTTTATTTCATTTGTTTAGGCCCTTTGCATGTTACTCAAGTAAAATATGGTTGCATGTGCGTTGACTAATTTTATAGCGTATGCACGTTATTTCAAATGGCCAAACCATTAATTCCCCTACGAAGTGTCATCCTTAGGGCTTATATTCTTTCGTCAGATACACACATATATGCGCGCACGCACATGTATGTATACACACATGTGTACTTGTGTATACACATGCATATGTATTGTATACATGTAACAACCCAAGTTTTCGTAAATTTTAATTATCGACAAAATGACGATTTAATCTAGTTGACAATTGATATTGAGTTTTAAATCGTATTTAAAATTCTTTAATAAAATTGTTAATCGTTGTTTGGGATTTTAAATCAAATTTGAAAGCCTTTTTAGTATTGGCAAAATTCTCTTTAAATCCTCTATTATATAAATTGATTAAGAATTGGTTAAAATTATTGCCGTGAGAAATTTCTAAAGCTCTAAAACCCGTTTCCCCTCTCACATTTTATCGTGCAAACCCTAAAGGAATAAGCAATCGAACGAGAGATTAAAAATGGCGGCCTCGAAAGCTGGGGATTTGGAAAAATCGAAGGTGCCGACTTCAATCAGATCGATCGAAAGCTCCGGCGACCGTCGTGTCCTTCTCTTCGACAGAGGTGAGTGAAAGCTAACATCTAATTCACTCGACCCTGTTGGTTTTCGTTCGTTTCTAGATAGCTTCGATTTGTTAGTTTTTCCTTCGTTCTCTCGATTTCGATTTTGAACTGTTAATTGCTTTATCTCGACTGCTTGATAAGGTTTAAATGGTCGAGACGATTTATGTCTTGTTAAAATTTGAGTATATTTCGATGTTGATGATTTTCTGGCTTCGACTTGAGCTGCTTGATTATTTGAGACCATTTGTCCATTTACGTGTGTACACTTTGCTTATTGTTCTCTGTCCATGCTCACTGTGATTTGCTCTAGTTGCTTCAATGTGATGTTTATAGTGCATTTTAGTTTCATGATGTAAGGTTGCAGACTTGTATTGTCCACTGTTGCCTTTTTGCTTGAATCTTCTTGTGTGTCTGCACATGTGTACTCGAGTCCATATTTGAATTGAGTACATTTGTGTTGTATCGATTTGGTATTTCCTTCTTCAAGTGTACTGATATGTACTTCGAGCATTGCCTGGAGCTGTTCTGAATACTTTAGTGCACTTGACCTTCTTGCTTCAAGTTGCATACGCATATGTTACTTAAATCTTGAAACTATTTTCAAGCTCGAATATAGTTTGTGTCCACTGTTGTCATTTAGACTCGTATAGGTGTATACATATATTGGCATATATGTATATATATGTCTATATGGCCTTTGCCTTGTTTGGGAGCATTGTATTTGATCTGGACATCATTTGTATACTGCATACTTGTAGTTCAATACTCCTCAGTGTCATTTTGATGTTGATCTAGTATTTGTTGGTCATTTGAACATCACCGAGTTGCATTTCCATGTTCGATCACTAAGCACTTGTCATGCTGCATGTTGCACTTCACTGTTTTGTTTATCACAGTTGCTCCATTATGACCTGAATCTTGTTGCTATAACATTGTAGTTTGCATGCACTTTGTATAGTTACCACTATTTCACTATGGCATTGCTTCACTTGACTTGTTTTTGTGTCACTGCATATATATATATATATATATATACTTTTGATTGCAATGTTGTAGCTGCACTTTTCTTTGTAGCTTTGTTGCATAACTGACTTCATAGATGTTTATCAACTTGAACATATTGCTATTGAATTCACCCCTAACCTGTACATGACTATTGTACTTCACTGCTTCATTGTTCATTTGAGTTACCTTGGTCATTTCCAGTTGCTTGAGCTTCACTTGAGCATATGATGTTCACCTCTATTGCTACTGATCATTTCTATTGTTTGGTGCCTTCTTGATTCTATGTACATGCTTCCCTTGTTAGCTGTAGTCTGTTTCATTTGTAACCTGTTGGGTTTTAAAGTCCAGTTTCATATGAATTTGGACTTGACTGTTGCATTGCTCCAATGTATTCATGTAGTCTGATCTGATTTCTGGATTTTGAAACTGTATGATTCATTGCATTGCCTCTGGCCTAATCTCTGACTTGATGTACTTGAATTGTATATTCACGTTGGAGTGGTTCGTTGTAGCTTGACCATTTACAAACTGCACTTGCGCTTGATCATGGTTGCAGTTTTCATTTATTCTTCAACATACCATGTTGTCCCGACCTTTGCATATCTTCTCTGAATCATTGAGTCTGGACACATATTGTTCATGTGTACATATTTCGTATTCTCTTAGTTGAAGCTTTATGCTGCTGCACTGCCTTGTTCTCGAATCTGATACATTGCATTGATGCCTTGTATCATTTGCATTTTGTCATTTTGCTTCACCGATGACCTTATTTTCTAATGAGGCTGATCTGCGTCTTTTCTGTTGAGTGTTGTAGTGCCATATCTTTGGTGCTCTCGCCTTCAGTTTGCTATTTCCCTGTGCCTTGCTTTGCGACATGTTGAACTTGTTTCACTTGTTGTCTCTTTCACTGGATACACTGTTTCATTTCACTGATGCAGCCTTGCCCTTAAATACAAGTGGTGGCTGCATTTTCGTAGCAGTTTTACCCTTGTCCCTTGTGGTGACTTTATATTCTGTTGTGGTGAGGCGGTGCACGCGTGCGTGCACTGCAGCCACACTGAATTGACAGATTTGAATCGATATTTCTTTTGTTCTTGATTCATCAACCTGTTGCGTAATTCGTAGGCTGTATTGGCGAGGCAGTACACGTTAGCGTGTACTGCAGCCAATTAGCATTGATGTTTTTAAATTGGCATTTCAATTGTTTAAACTGCTTTGGATTTCTGTTTTGTGGATTAACGCTGTTTAGTGTTATATCTGCCGTTATCCGGTTCTCTTATCGAGAAGTTGGGTATACGAGATTTCTGTGACTGTCGTCTATTTGATATTGGATTATTATTGCTTCTGTGTATTAATAACTGAGTTTGAATTAGACTGATCTGGGTATTATTTTCTTTTGAATGTAATACTCGGGTCAGACCGAGTATTTACAGGTTGTAGATTTTTAGCTTTGGGTTGCTGCTAGAGCTATGAAGACTTTTTATATCACTTGAAGTGGTCTTCGTCTTGTTGTAGTAGTCAGTGTGTCTGTTTTAAGATGATAATGTATTCATGTATATTAGCCGATAATGTACTTGTATATATAACTTCTTGAGTCGACAGTTTTAGTTGTATCATTTGTATTGTGTCAAATGTATTGTAACTGATATCAGTTATTATATATATGAGACTTTTCGTTCCATCTGTATTCCACATTTATGTTATCTGTGTTATTTTTATATCTATTGTCCTAAACTATTATAGCCACTGTGTAGTAGCTTTGAGTTTGTATCGGTATGTCGGATTTCCTCTAAAGATAAAATGCAATGTTTTATTATCTGACATATCGGTGCTCGCACAAAGCAATTACATAGATGGTCGCTCCTCAACAGCCTTATTCTTCGTGCTAGTTGACAGCACTACACCGTAGTGTTCTTGGCTAGCGTGGGTATAGAGGTGGGGCGTCACAGCTTGGTATCAGAGCCTGGGGTTTAGGACAATTATAAAACATAACTTAGATGGAGCATGTGTTACAACTATTTGTCGATGTTTTATCTCTCATCTTTACATATGATTATTTTTACTGTTAGGTATGAATTCCTAACGCTTATTCTTGTGTTTTCGGCTTTGAATTGATTTAGCCGATGTTGATTTTGTTTTAATTTGGCAAATTAAAGCCATTCTGACTTTTGGACTTTGTTCCACTTTTGTTCTATGCTATGAGTGTCATTGTGTACCTGTTACACTGTGATGAAAAATAGCTGGACCAGTTGCAAATTGAGTGATTTTTATTTCTCATTCACATCTAGTTTGAATCTCTGCGATTTTGAACTTGATATTTTGTGTTTTCCTCATCTTGAATTCCATTCGACTTCGGTCACTTTGTTTTTGAGAAATTGCTAATTTCTTGATTTTCAAGACTCTGATTTTGTTTGCCGTTGGTTTCCTAATTTGATCGATTCTTGATCATTTCCCCGATTTGTTGCTATCATTTATTAGCAACTTTGATGACATTTTCTTCGGGATTTTTGTGAACATATTTTCTGATGGATTCAGTATCGATTTCTTTGGATTCCATTCACATCTTCGTATGTGAATTCTTGTGATTGATTGTTTCTACAATCATTTTTGTGATTTGTCACTTTAAAAATATAAAGGTTTTCTATACTAATAGTAAATAATCAAAATCCTTTTCTCCAAACGATTTCAAAACTATTTTACTACAAAGCTCTTTTTCTTAAATCATTTTCCAATCTATTAGTATATACAAGCCTTTATTTCACTCGTATGAGAAATTGAATTAAACGGCCTAGTAAAACAAGTGGTATGAAACGCTTGCGTTTACTTCGTCGGTTAACTCCTGGACTTGTTCGATTGAACCCTTTGTGACAATTTTCTAGTGAAGATTTACAGTTTGTTCATAAATATTTGAGTTAAGCTGGTGGTTATGGGACATGAAGCTAAACTCTTATATTCACTAACTTAATGTAATTGACACTTCTTAATGTTCATGACGATCATTTTTATGATTTAGACTAGGCCTCATCGGTGTGATTTCGTCTCACACATATCTCTTGGGCTTTGAGGATTGTCTAGACACCATTGTGTGATTTCGTCTCACACATATTGCACGGTTAGACTAGGCCTCATCGGTGTGATTTCGTCTCACACATATCTCTTGGGCTTTGAGGATTGTCTGGATACTTTTTGTGTGATTTCGTCTCACATATTTCTTTGTCTGCGGGGAGACTATACCCCGTTTATGTGATGTTTCGCCATCACATATCTAGGGTAGCACCCTACGGTCTTCGGGCCATTCCTGTGTGAAAATTTAATGGATAACTTCCATGAGATAGCTTCTCGTCATGTGTTTACGCGTAGGTGAGTTTTCATGCTCCCATTCATGTGTTAGGCCTTTTCCCCTTTTTATAATTTAGACTAGCGATTGTGCGAAGTCTCTTTGTCTGCGTGGGAGACTATACCCCGTTTATGTGATGTTTCGCCATCACATATGTAGGGTAGCACCCTACGGTCTTCGGGCCATTCCTGTGTGATACGCGTAGGTGAGTTTTCATGCTCCCATTCATGTGTTAGGCCTCCCCCCTTATTTATGTGTTTTCTGGATTTCTTGTGATGATTTCTGGAATTTTGTGCTTCACCAATTTTCGTGATTTCTATTGATATGTTTATCAATTTTTGTGCATTGGTGAATTCATGTGTTATTGACTTGTTATGAATACAAGTTTAGGGTATGATATCCCTTTCTATCTTTGAGAAGATTCTTGTGACATTATTTTTATGAATGAAAATTCATTGGTATTATACTTTGATGCCAGTTGTTTTGATGAAATTTTGACTTGTTAACTTCAGTAACCGTCAATTTTAAAATGGATTTACAAGCGGTTCTCCCGCAATGCTGAATTTGTTGTCCGTTTTACTGTACTTTGAGAAGTGCAATTTCCTTATCTAAGTTGCTACTGATATTGCTAATTTAATCATGTGTTTTCAAAATGCTTTATTTTTAAAAAGTTGTTTCAAAAATATAAATTAAAATTGTTTTCAAAATTTTTACAGTTTACATTTTCAAAAGAACGAGGAAGCGATTTAAACGTTTCAGAAAAATCGAGGACTATGACCCCTTTCTTTTACTGATTCGCTTAATTCCGGACTTGTCCGTTTGAGAATGTGAAATGTTATTTTTAAAACACACAATTCTGCACTTTCAAGGAAACGATAAAGAGATTTAAACGATTTAGCAAAAGTAAGGAGTATGGAACCATACTTTTACTACTTCGGTTAATTCCGGACTCGTTAATTGAATATTTACGACTTCTGATTATCGTTTTTGATAATCGGATGTTTGTGTTTCTGATTATCGTTTTTGATAATCAGATATTTGTGAAATTTGATTATCGTTTGAGATAATTAAATATTTTTTCGATTTGATTAATCGAATGTTTGTGTTTCTGATTATCGTTTTTGATAATCAGATATTTGTGAAATTTGATTATCGTTTGAGATAATTAAATATTTTTCGATTTGATTAATCGAATATTTGTGACTTCTGATTATCGTTTTTGATAATCAGATATTTGTGAAATTTGATTATCGTTTGAGATAATTAAATATTTTTTCGATTTGATTAATCGAATGTTTGTGTTTCTGATTATCGTTTTTGATAATCAGATATTTGTGAAATTTGATTATCGTTTGAGATAATTAAATATTTTTCGATTTGATTAATCGAATATTTGTGACTTCTGATTATCGTTTTTGATAATCAGATATTTGTGAAATTTGATTATCGTTTGAGATAATTAAATATTTTTTCGATTTGATTAATCGAATATTTGTGTTTCTGACTATCGTTTTTGATAATCAGATAATTGTGAAATTTGATTATCATTTTTGATAGTTAAACCTATTTGCGATTTGAAAATTCAATTATCGTTTTTGATGATTGAATATTTGCGATTTTGAGATTTGAGCTTCGTCTTTTTCTCTGGCGATTCAGGTGAGTAATTTGATTTACTCACATTCAATTCGTGCAGTACGTGAATTCTGCACTATTTCCTTTTCTTTTAAATGCTGGAACTCGATTGATTCTTGCTTTTGATAGTCGTCTGATTTTGATTCCTTGATCCCCACGATTGTTGATTCTTTTGATTTGAATCAATCGAACCTTTTGATTTCATACCTAATACTTACCCTGCTGACATTTGCTTATGCATTTGACATTGCCATGCTCTTATGGTTGTTACCTTTTATTCATTTATTCCTTATGATTGCGAGGACACAATTTCTTTAAGGGGGGAAGTCTGTAACAACCCAAGTTTTCGTAAATTTTAATTATCGACAAAATGATGATTTAATCTAGTTGACAATTGATATTGAGTTTTAAATCGTATTTAAAATTCTTTAATAAAATTGTTAATCGTTGTTTGGGATTTTAAATCAAATTTGAAAGCCTTTTTAGTATTGGCAAAATTCTCTTTAAATCCTCTATTATATAAATTGATTAAGAATTGGTTAAAATTATTGCCGTGAGAAATTTCTAAAGCTCTAAAACACGTTTCCCCTCTCACATTTTATCGTGCAAACCCTAAAGGAATAAGCAATCGAACGAGAGATTAAAAATGGCGGCCTCGAAAGCTAGGGCTTTGGAAAAATCGAAGGTGCCGACTTCAATCAGATCAATCGAAAGCTCCGGCGACCGTCGTGTCCTTCTCATCGACAGAGGTGAGTGAAAGCTCACATCTAATTCACTCGACCCTGTTGGTTTTCGTTCGTTTCTAGATAGCTTCGATTTGTTAGTTTTTCCTTCGTTCTCTCGATTTCGATTTTGAACTGTTAATTGCTTTATCTCGACTGCTTGATAAGGTTTAAATGGTCGAGACAATTTATGTCTTGTTAAAATTTGAGTATATTTCGATGTTGATGATTTTCTGGCTTTGACTTGAGCTGCTTGATTATTTGAGACCATTTGTCCATTTACGTGTGTACACTTTGCTTGTTGTTCTCTGTCCATGCTCACTGTGATTTGCTCTAGTTGCTTCAATGTGATGTTTATAGTGCATTTTAGTTTCATGATGTAAGGTTGCAGACTTGTATTGTCCACTGTTGCCTTTTTGCTTGAATCTTCTTGTGTGTCTGCACATGTGTACTCGAGTCCATATTTGAATTGAGTACATTTGTGTTGTATCGATTTGGTATTTCCTTCTTCAAGTGTACTGATATGTACTTCGAGCATTGCCTGGAGCTGTTCTGAATACTTTAGTGCACTTGACCTTCTTGCTTCAAGTTGCATACACATATGTTACTTAAATCTTGAAACTATTTTCAAGCTCGAATATAGTTTGTGTCCACTGTTGTCATTTAGACTCGTATAGGTGTATACATATATTGGCATATATGTATATATATGTCTATATGGCCTTTGCCTTGTTTGGGAGCATTGTATTTGGTCTGGACATCATTTGTATACTGCATACTTGTAGTTCAATACTCCTCAGTGTCATTTTGATGTTGATCTAGTATTTGTTGGTCATTTGAACATCACCGAGTTGCATTTCCATGTTTGATCACTAAGCACTTGTCATGCTGCATGTTGCACTTCACTGTTTTGTTTATCACAGTTGCTCCATTATGACCTGAATCTTGTTGCTATAACATTGTAGTTTGCATGCACTTTGTATAGTTACCACTATTTCACTATGGCATTGCTTCACTTGACTTGTTTTTGTGTCACTGCATATATATATACTTTTGATTGCACTGTTGTAGCTGCACTTTTCTTTGTAGCTTTGTTGCATAACTGACTTCATAGATGTTTATCAACTTGAACATATTGCTATTGAATTCACCCCTGACCTGTACATGACTATTGTACTTCACTGCTTCATTGTTCATTTGAGTTACCTTGGTCATTTCCAGTTGCTTGAGCTTCACTTGAGCATCTGATGTTCACCTCTATTGCTACTGATCATTTCTATTGTTTGGTGCCTTCTTGATTCTGTGTACATGCTTCCCTTGTTAGCTGTAGTCTGTTTCATTTGTAACCTGTTGGTTTTTAAAGTCCAGTTTCATATGAATTTGGACTTGACTGTTGCATTGCTCCAATGTATTCATGTAGTCTGATCTGATTTCTGGATTTTGAAACTGTATGATTCATTGCATTGCCTCTGGCCTAATCTCTGACTTGATGTACTTGAATTGTATATTCACATTGGAGTGGTTCGTTGTAGCTTGACCATTTACAAACTACACTTGCGCTTGATCATGGTTGCAGTTTTCATTTATTCTTCAACATACCATGTTGTCCCGACCTTTGCATATCTTCTCTGAATTGTTGAGTCTGGACACATATTGTTCATGTGTACATATTTCGTATTCTCTTAGTTGAAGCTTTATGCTGCTGCACTGCCTTGTTCTCGAATCTGATACATTGCATTGATGCCTTGTATCATTTGCATTTTGTCATTTTGCTTCACCGATGACCTTATTTTCTAATGAGGCTGATCTGCATCTTTTCTGTTGAGTGTTGTAGTGCCATATCTTTGGTGCTCTCGCCTTCAGTTTGCTATTTCCCTGTGCCTTGCTTTGCGACATGTTGAACTTGTTTCACTTGTTGTCTCTTTCACTGGATACACTGTTTCATTTCACTGATGCAGCCTTGCCCTTAAATACAAGTGGTGGCTGCATTTTCGTAGCAGTTTTACCTTTGTCCCTTGTGGTGACTTTATATTCTGTTGTGGTGAGGCGGTGCACGCGTGCGTGCACTGCAGCCACACTGAATTGACAGATTTGAATCGATATTTCTTTTGTTCTTGATTCATCAACCTGTTGCGTAATTCGTAGGCTGTATTGGCGAGGCAGTACACGTTAGCGTGTACTGCAGCCAATTAGCATTGATGTTTTTAAATTGGCATTTCAATTGTTTAAACTGCTTTGGATTTCTGTTTTGTGGATTAACGCTGTTTAGTGTTATATCTGCCGTTATCCGGTTCTCTTATCGAGAAGTTGGGTATACGAGATTTCTGTGACTGTCGTCTATTTGATATTGGATTATTATTGCTTCTGTGTATTAATAACTGAGTTTGAATTAGACTGATCCGGGTATTATTTTCTTTTGAATGTAATACTCGGGTCAGACCGAGTATTTACAGGTTGTAGATTTTTAGCTTTGGGTTGCTGCTAGAGCTATGAAGACTTTTTATATCACTTGAAGTGGTCTTCGTCTTGTTGTAGTAGTCAGTGTGTCTGTTTTAAGATGATAATGTATTCATGTATATTAGCCGATAATGTACTTGTATATATAACTTCTTGAGTCGACAGTTGTAGTTGTATCATTTGTATTGTGTCAAATGTATTGTAACTTATATCAGTTATTATATATATGAGACTTTTCGTTCCATCTGTATTCCGCATTTATGTTATCTGTGTTATTTTTATATCTATTGTCCTAAACTATTATAGCCACTGTGTAGTAGCTTTGAGTTTGTATCGGTATGTCGGATTTCCTCTAAAGATAAAATGCAATGTTTTATTATCTGACATATCGGTGCTCGCACAAAGCAATTACATAGATGGTCGCTCCTCAACAGCCTTATTCTCCGTGCTAGTTGACAGCACTACACCGTAGTGTTCTTGGCTAGCGTGGGTATAGAGGTGGGGCGTCACAATACACATCCACACACACAATATATATATATATATATATATATATATATATATATATTTGTGTGTTTGTGCGTGTAAATAAGCGCAACATTAATAAAACTAGATAATAAAAAAATAAGATACGACCCTGTGTAGGATAGAGGAGAACCTGCATCCTTCCTCCACGACAAGAACAGACTTGTATGTGAAAACTGAGTCGAAAAATTGGTGATGATTGCATAATAAATGGCATTAATGTACTAATGGTTAAAAAATTGGTTTACCACCCTGTATATTACCTACTACTATTTATTCACATTTATTAGTTAAAAAATTGGTCTACCACCCTGTATGATCCACTACTTTGTATCCGTTGACTAGACTGGAAAAGAGATGCTAATAATAGGACTAATAGGTCATATAACTCTACAAGTTGTGTTCATTGTTTATGTACTTTACCGGACTATTTGTTTGTCATTTCATTACTTCCAATCCAGTAAATTCATGGATTAAGTACATTATATGTACTATTGAATCCTAATTTAAAATTCTACTAATTACCAAAAATTGATTCCTCTAAAATCTTACAGTAAAGTTCAATGTAATAGGTCTCAACAAAGATGTTGTGTTTATATCTTTATATGCTTAAAGGATGAGCCAAATGATAAGCAGTATTTATTGAGATAAAGGAAATTCCAACATTATACATAGAAATTCATAATATAAGCAGTGTTTATAGAGATAAAGTACTTATTTTTATTGAGATACGATAGAAATTCTAACGTATCATAATAAAAACTTTTTTTAGTTAAGCAGTGTGTACATGTAAGAATAAAGGGATTCTTAATATACGCAGAAATTCTTACCATATCATAATGAAGTTCTAGAACTCTGGATCAACATTGTATGGATGGATATGGCGAATTACAATGTAAACTTCCATGAGAAGAGGTCGATATGCCTGAAAAAAATAGTTGTAGAGGTCTTGGGACCTTGCACTTCCAACAATTCTGCACATCTAAAAAATTATTAAAAAAATTTGCTTTGCAAAAACAATAAAAATAAGTACATAATAGATCAATAATATTGTTTTAGAAAATAACTTACATCAACGACCGTTGCCATCTCCTGAAAATGAGAATTCAAGTTTCTCATTAACCTCAATAAAGCACTTAAACTCGAATGATTATAATTACTATATCCTTGATGATAATTTACGATGTCTTGATCAATCATGCTTGCCCAATTCTGGCAAAAAACATTTGATGCTACATTTTCCACTAATCTTCTAAGCGTACTGTTTGCACCTTCCGACTTGATCGTATTACTTACAAGGGTGATGAAATTCATTTTTGCTTTTGACTTCTAGAAAAAAGGATGGTGTAATGTTTGCCATACATCTAACCTATACAATTTGAACGTGGTCAGGTTGCAGAATACTAACTAAATATACTTTTTAACAATACAAGGTTTGACTACACCGATTTTCATACTAGATAGTTATTCGATACAAATTACTATTATCTAATTATTGTCCTAAATAATATGTTTGGAATTTAATCTTGAAACCACAATACCATTCAACAGACTGTCATGTCAATACTATAAAATATAACAAAAAAATTTAACATATTTCATGATAAATATTAAAAAATATTCATACTAATGGATGACTAAAACTTCGTAAAAGATTTTAAAAAATATTAATTACGTTTCATATGGAGTGTGATAGATCAACTTCGAAATCAGATCATATACTTCAGGTATATGAATAATAATGGAAAGACCAGGTTTGTCGTCCATAATATTAGCATCTCTTTTACTACGATGTCCAAATGGATTATCTCCTTTTGTAACACAAAAAAAACCAAACAACCAAGACTGAACATATCAATGGACGTATCATGCTAATAATAGTACTAATAGGTCCTATAGTCCTTTGTATTCTTATTATTAGTAGTAGAGATGAGTTCTTTCTAACTTGGAAAAAAGCTTGAAGCTTTTGCTTATCAGGAGTGCTTTCCTTAACTGCGTCACAACTCATGAATTATCGAGTCCACTTGCAAATATTCGGGTATTTTTCATAATTTACTAAGTTTATTCCAGAAACCTTCTGAAGAGGTTCAGACCAAACAGTAAAGAAGTTTAATGCAATGCCAATAACCAATTGATTCACCTCTATAAAACTCTCACAATGCTGTAACGCCTAATGCTTGCGATGTAATCATGTATAGTGATTTTTCCATGTAATGTTACCATGAATAGTGATTTTTCCATGTAACGTGTATTTTGGTAGAGTGCATTGAGTTTATAACTCCTGCTTACTGTGAATTATACGTGAGTTGCAATAGTTGAGGTATCTTTTGCCTCCTTCCTGTGTTTCCTTGACTCCTCCTACAGAATGCTTGATGCATGCAAACTTAGCTATATCTTCCAAATAGGATAATCTACATTGTTGAATTAATGCATGCACATTATGATTAGATGCAGGCCCACCTGGACGTGCATATATACTCGTACCTTTGTAAACAAATACCCTATTGTAAATATATATAATATTTCTTATATAATATGTATGGTTGACACATATATACACATTGCATTATATACTAGTATAGGCACTGTAACCGCATACATATATAACATATACGAATGAAATATATATATATATAATATTTGAAAATCAATACTCATTTTTAAATCACTATAACTTGCTTTATATAATATACATACACTAACTCAAACAGATCATATGTATAAAATAGACTAACATATATACAAACAACCTGTCATATACGACTTATATAAACTAATATACATAACAACAGATTATTCACAAACCCGTATAACTTTATATATATATATATATATATACAACAAATTATATACAAACTTAAATAAACTTATATATATACACTGTAAACATATAACATACCTTTATCTAATATACATAAATTTCTTTTATCAAGGCAAGTTTAGTGCAGGAAATAAAAATGCTCGAACATCCGAAGGGGTTTGGAGGGCAGGGTGTAGGCTAGCGGAGGGGGCTCGGAGGGATGAGGTCGGGTTTTCTTTCGGTGTTGGTTGAGGCGTGGCTACGGGCTGTGATGGTCGGAGCTGTAGGGTGAGAGAGTGGCGGTCGAGGTAGGAAAATGTGGTGGCCGCTGGGCTCGGCAGGCGTGGGTTTTGTCGACGTGGGTGAGGCTGTTGGGGAGGAAGGGAGGATGTCGATGAGGATTTCTGGTGAGCTGTAGCCATTTTGAAGTGGTGATGGTTTCGGTGAACATGGGGTTGCAGCTGACGTGGGGTTGGAGGTGTCATTCGTGTGGCGTGAAGTGCTTCGGTGATGAGTAAGTTACAGGGAGAAAGGGGCGAAAGTAAGTTACAGGGAGAAGATGAATGAGCTTGCACTATATATAAATTTTATATTATAATAAAAATCTCAAAAGCAACAAGGCACCGAACCATAGAGAAAAATTGAAAAGATGGAAGCCAATGCATTGAATTCAAGAAATATTAAAAGTTGATGACTGATTATAATCAACCGGTAGACAGATGAAGGGACACAGGGAAACCAAAAGTTAGAATTGGGTACCGGTACGATTAATCGTTTTGCGTATTTTGCTTAAACCGGACTCCGAAATTGTCAATTGAATATACTGCAAAGATCAACATGATGAGACGAACAGAATGGTACATAGATATCAACGATACGACTCTCCTATCAAAAATCGATATTTCGCTGTCAAAAATGCTGCTAAAACGCCAGAAATAAGATAAACGGAGCTATAACAGTCCAAATTCGGTGAAACGAAATATGACGTCTCACTTAGAAAATGATTTACAAATTTATTATATAAAAATATTTAGATTTCAAAAATATTTTATTACCATAAATTTTTAACTGATTGAAATTGAAATTACACAACAAAACTAACTTTCATATCTTCTGATGAAAATCTGACATTTGCTACCTTTAAATAGACGTATTTCAAATATCAATTTTTTATTTCACATTTTTATTATTTAATTTCAAGAAAAATTTCAGTTAATTACGTTATGAAAACCGTTAAAATTACCGGGTCGTTACAAATTAGATTATGTAAACATTCTCAATTTCAGTATGCTATTAAACCATACTCAACTCATAACTCACATAAATGCTACATAACATCATTCTGTAATTATCAAAGTTGTAAGTATAACCCTCCTATAATAACGTGAAATCTATGGTTAACTGCACAGATAAAATCATATAAAAATGAAAATTAAATAATGGATAAAAGCTCACATATAGATAAGTTGGTCATAAGATGCTATTTTTAGCTACAAATACGTACAGAGTTCTTCTCTATTTTTTTCAACTTTTTTCCATTAACTCCTTATACTTAATCAATTACGCTAACCATTGATTCAAATTATTTAAATAAATTAAATTATTTTAATATTTGTTAATCCATTTATAAATCCTTAAGAAAAATGAGAGTTGAATGTATATACACAACAATCATATTAACTAAAATGGTAAATTTATTTATTCACTTAAACATAAAAAATATTACATAACATAAATTATTTGCATTTAAAATATTAACAATTTTAATCTGTAGTTTTTTTCTTTTAGTAAGTACATTTGTCGCTCCAAAGATATTTAGTTAGCGATGAGTGAACTTTCAATCTTACATTCGAGCATTGCAAGCTTGTTTAATTTGTGATTAAAATATCACAGTAAATTTATTATGTATTGTATAATAACATTATATTTTAGCAATAATTAAAATGTATATGCTGATTTCAAAAACCACTGGATCAAAACTCAACATAGCAAAAATAAAACAAGCCACCTCTCTATTTCTCACCTTCTTTTCATTGTCACTCACAAAATCAAAACCTGACCTCAGCGGAGAAGAAATAGAAACCATGGCGGCTAATGACATGAGTAATCAAAACGATCTTCAAATTAACACAGGAAAGTCGATGATGAAGGTAATTTAGATTTTTTTGCCTAGCTCTTCAAAATAGAAGATTCTTTGCCGTAACCAGTTTTAGCCAGATTCCGTTCCGGTGCTGGCCGGAATCGGAACGGATGGCCGTTATTCCGACTTTCTGGCCGGAATATCGAACACTAGTATCAGGGATTATGTTATTTTTTATTTTTCTTCTCGTTACCGTTATTTTTAATTTCTCACATGTGATGTCATATAGCAATAAGAGAATATGTTGTTCCTATCGTTGATTGTGACATTGCTTTTTTTTTCTTCTAAAAACCAATTTAGTGTAATGTTTCATATATTCTATCTTGCAGTTCCCAGTATCATTTTCTTCTAGAGAAAGTACTTTCTATTGCATTCATAATAATACTTGTCTTTCCGCACGCGTCATCTATAATAGTTTTATAATTTTGGTAGGTAATTTGGAAGATAAGGTTTGCAATGTTTACAAACCATAGACTCACAAGGAGGATGAATTTAAACGTTGGAACTTGATTTTTGATGATGCTACAAAAGTATTAAGTATGCATGTATGTTTACCATTACATTATTATATGTTTCCAGTTACAGAGTAAGTAAAAGAAAGAAATTCTATTTTGTGATTCATGTGGTGCAAGTATTATTAGCACCATGGTTGACTCAAATTACTATTACTATAAATAATGAATTTTCCTGATGGTTGACACAAATTACTATTTTTGTAAATAATGATAATGATTTTTCTGATGATATTATTTATAGATATCGAAGGTAAATAAATATATATAAAAAAAATACATCCGCACACACATACATACGAAGGTGGAACCCCGTGTACGAGGCTCCTACACGATAACAGGCTATGGAAAGGTTGATAATAACGTAGTAATTGTTGCATTCCCGTGAAGCGATGATAACGTAGTTCAGATATGCTGAAACACAATTTATTTTCCCAAAGCATAAAACAAAGCGAACGTACATAAATTACAAGGATTTTACATGGCATATATACAAACTCTGCACAACAGAAGTGATAGTAGACTAGAAATAAAAATCCGTATGATTTAATAAGCCTAAGGAAACAATGCGGCAAACCATGTTTATTTTACCAAGAGCTTAATCCGCATAATTATCACATTAACAGAACTTCTAAAAGCTTTGGATAAGGTAGAAAGTAATTACAATGACTTCTTGAAACAGTCCAAATTATATTCTATATAACACGTTTTTATCGGTTAGAAGTGTGTATATGATATAAATGCACTAAGTTCAGAGACAATGAAAATTACTTATTGTGGGAATTTTTGTGCACAGTACAATCATGGTTTTAAATCTACTATATATCGCCCGATATCTCCTTTTCACACTTAGACGAAATGTGACCGAAACAAAAGATTTAAAACCTTTAGTACAACGGATACGAAAAATCGTTAGAAAATGCAGAAATGGATAGAACGTCCGTAATAAGATTGCTATCGCATGATCGGAGATGAAAATCAAAGAGAGTAGATGATCGAAAGTTAAATCCAAGAAAATCGGAAAAAGAAACCAAATTTTGCTATGCGTAGGAAATATTTCGACAAAAAACGATTTAGTGACAATCAATTTGGATTTCGTTAGTCTAAATTTGGACTTCCCTGTATTAGAATACAAATGTTTGGTAAAGCTCTATTGTTATTTCTCAACGTAATTCACTCTATTCTTGAACCATCTGCCGAGCTTTACCCTGCCTGCATTTCTTTGGAAAAGGGCTGCATAAATAACCACTTCATCATTTATTGGAATCTGGGTGTTTAGCAACCTCATTTACAATTGATTGGTAAAATCTTGTCACTTTCACATGATAAAATGGTTCGATAACGAAAACAGTTCAGCAGTTTTCAACTACTAGACAAGAAAATGATTCGGTAGTATTCGCTACCAAACAAGAAAAATGATTCGGTAGTATTCGCTACCAAACAAAATAAATGATTCAGTTGTCATCTTGCCGAATTAAATTATTGTCAAACCTATTGTTGCCGAGCCTAACAAGTCAAACATTGAAAGCGTCTATTTTGTAGGAAATGCCAAATTGATTTTTTTACAATCTCATATCTGTAAGTACCCATGGATGAATAGTAATAGCAGATAAATTTGGGAGCTTTTACAACTACCGAGCATGAAAATATCAAACCGAATTATTGGAGTTATAAAATTTAATGATTAATAGATCATTATATTTTGTATGCATTGTACTCGAGATTTTTATGTAAATGAATTATAATCCACAATGGATGTAGGCTCTTCAGCCAAACCACTGTAAAATTCGTATGTCCTTTACTTTTTGCATTATTCATTTTTGATATATTTTTTATAAAACATTACTTTACACATTACACATAATTAACAATTTTAGACTACACTCAACACCTACAGTTATACAAATTTCCTGGAAAGTTTTTACCCCTTTTTTGTTTGATGGTAGAACGGTCCTCTTAAAAGGAGAGCACTATATGTATATATATTATTAAATAAACACAAAAATAGTACAAGCATTTGCTGGTTTTGAGCTATTACAAATGCGTTAGATCATCAGTGTGATGATGAAAATGACAGAATAAGACTGAGCAAAATATTATAATTAGTTCAATAGTTGCCAAAAACACTGCCACTGTTGCAAAAACACTGCCACGCTTTGAAAATAAATTTGTTATACATTGCATTGCAAAGTTCCGATTTTAATTTCAAATGCTAACGTTTGAAAATTTCTATAATTATTTAGAAAATCCCTTCGATCCTATCATAATATTTCATATTTATGTCCATATATTTAAATTAATACTATTTAAATTAATACATAATATCAAATTTAAATAAATTCAATTAACTAATATTCAATAGTTTATCTAATGAAATTTAAAAATATGAAAATTTCGATACATACACCATATTCGTATTAACAAAAATGGTAAAATCATTTTTCCATTAAAATATAAAGATATATAAATCATATAACATAACTATATATAGAAACAATATTAACAATTTAGGATGTAATTCACTTATGTTAATAATTTATAATGCATTGCATTGTAAAATTGTAACGATCCCGGACTTTTACTAAATTTAAATTGATAATTAATTGAATTTTTGAATTAAAATTGTAAAATTAATTGTAAATTGAAGCGAGTTTCCCTAATTCAAATAGAATATATATTAAATTATATGAATTTAAATATTGTATATATGTGATTTGAATTTAAATCGTAAATAAATGGTTTAAGAAAATAAATAAATATATATATATAGGATATAAAAGTATAAAGTAAATACATGGGATAAAATCTAATAACATAAACTAATATAGAAATTCATTTATATTGCAAAATTTTAAGTACAAGAAGAAAATAAAATACATTCAAATACGAACAAATTGGATAAGTGTGAAACTAGACAACAAAAGTGTTTAAAGATAAGTTTAAACAAATATACATTCAAGTGTGTACAAACAAGAATATAAAAATATGTAACTGGGCTTGCAAAACAAGGAATCATCTCAACACAAACAAATCATTTCAGCCGAAAAGAAAACAATACATTCATAGGTGAACAAAGCATAAGTATGTAGATAAGTAAATAGGTGAATGGCTTGCAAAGGAAGATATAGTATATAGATAATTATATGTAAATTTGTACAAGTAATAAATGCCATGTCCTATAGCCACCAAAGCAAGATGTATATCAGCCACCAACGCAAGAAATATCTCTGCCTATTGTACAACAAAAATAAAATATCACCTGTACAAAATAATATCATCACCCAGTAAACTTATTTCCATATATCAACTTCATTTCAGTTCTACATTTCAAGCTGAGGAAATCTAAGGCAGTTATCATCTTAAACTAAAACAAAAACAAAAACTTAAACAAACAAAAAATCAATCCAAACAAACAACTTAAATCAAGACAATCAGAGAATCAATGAAAGGAGCTTCAGCTTACAAGGTTCAATCTGTGTCAAAGAAGCTCTGTTCTTCTTCCAAAAATACAAGTGAGTAAACTAACACACTTAAGCTTGAATTTGTTAATATATCTTGATATTTTAGGATTAATACTTGTAGTTATTGTGGAAAATGTTGTATGAATGTGAATATATCAGTGCATGTCTGTTATACAGACATACATACCTGCTCTTGTGTTACAGGCTAGAAACAGAATCACAAATCAAAATCTCTTCCATCATTCTCTTATAGGCTTTGATGATTAAAAGAAAAATGCTTGAATAAACCTGATCTTAATTGTAAAAATATTTTTTTTTGGAAAATTTAGTTAAGTTTAACTGGAAATTTAAAATATACAGTGAATATCATATATATGTCAAGAATTTGAAGATCGTAAAATCGGTTTTTGATTACATAGCTACACTCGAATTGTAAAACGATGAATTTTAATACAAATTTCAAGATTTTTAGATCTATATATAATGAGTATTTACGTGATGAAAGGAAAAGGTAAACACGTCGATTTCTGATGATCAATGAAGAATCAAGCTTCGGGTTTGATGTCAGAGGAAGTTTAGATGATGAAGGCTATAGGAAAAATGATCGGAAAATTGTTAGGCCATTATGGAAGCCGATTGGTGGTTTTGTAGGGTTTAATGACCCAATTTGGTCGACAGAGTTTAAAGGGGAAATTTGCTGACGATGGTGGATCGGAGGTGACCGGTGTGGGGGGGTTAGGAAGAGGATACTCTGGCGAATATTTGGGTTTAAAGGCGATGTTTCAGATGGCCAGAGGTGGTCACGCGAGGAGCCTTTAGGTGATCGGCTTATTTCAGATGGTGGTTGAAGTTGCTCGATTTCGATTGGCTGTCGATTTCGTTGATCTGAGGGGACGAATGAGTCGTAGTAGTTGTCGCCGACGTGATGCTGGTGGTATCATAGCATCGCCGTTCGATCGTACATGTGCACAGGTGCCATTCGCGTATCTGATGTTGCTGGGTAGTTCGCGCTCGGGAAAGAAGAAGGATTGCTCAAGGAAATGAGGTTGGGTCTCGGGTTGATACTCGAGTCATCTCGGGTTCGTACGCGAGTGATATCGAGGATGTAGATGAGTATAGCTTGGGATGTTGTTCGGGTAATTTTTGTTTTGGCTTGGATTATTTCTGCTATGGGCTCGAGTTCTTTTATAACCATGTTTTAAAAGTAAAGAAAAGATACAAGTTTCAAAGTTTTAAAGAAATATAAACTAAGTTTCCAAAAGTAAATAATTAACAAGTTTTAAGCAAGCTTTCAAGGATTTAAAATTTAAAGTTAAATTGTTTTAGACTTATTTGGTTTATATAATTTTGTATTAAGTCAATTATCTTATTAAATCTTTGATTGTTTTCCAATATGATTAAATGAAGGATTAATTACTTAATGTATTGAAGAATGGTTAATTAAATGGATAATTTATCAAGGTGATTAATTAACTAATGTGATTAATTGATGGTTAATTAATGAATGTGATTAATTAAGATTTATTAAATAATTAAAAGTTAATTGATTCATTAATTAAGATTGAGTAGTTAATAATTAAAGGTTAACTAATAAATGATGAAAGGGAAATGTATTTAAGATAATTTGTAATTAACTCATGATAATCAACCCGGATTAATGATTATTCATAAGTAATACATCTGATAAAAATTAACCAGTTGATTAATAAGTTTACTTGTGAATGTTTGGACTTGACTGAATGATTGAATTGTTGATATCCCTGATATGTGATGCTTTGTGATGTAAATTTGTTTTAATTCAATCTGTGATGAATGTAATTCATTTATTCATATTATCTACCTGTAATCTGTGTATAAAAGATAAGCATTATAGTTATACCGCTTATCAAATATATTACTGTGTTTGAATCTGTGATGATTGAATGATGTTTCACTATTGTGTTAAAACCCCTGGACCACACTCTTACACACACAAATATGGATTTCACGAGGAAATCAGTTAAGTCACAGATGATTTAAATTTAATGTTTTTGAAATTGAAATTTTAATTTCAATTGATTTTGGAAATGGATTTGGGTTAAATGTTAAAGCTTTTGAAAAGGAGTTTTTAAGATAAAAGTTATTTTGAATAACTTGGTAAAGTTTCCAATTTAAATAATTTAATTTGAATTTGAATTCAAAATTTGGAATTGAATTCCATGTTTGGAAATTATGGTTAAAGATGTTATAAATGTGTTTATATGAATTTAAACCATTTTAAATTATGGTTTTGAGAATTTGATTTAACCCAAGGACTTTAACTCATATAAATGAATCAGATTTTCCGAAATGAAAACTATTTGTTTTCAAATAATAGAAGCTTTCATATAAGGAAGAAATTTCCAAATTTATGTCAAAAGAATTTCAAGTTTGAAAGGAAAATAGTTTTCCGAATTATGAATAAACCTTTATGGAAGATTGTTGAACTTTGTTTTGAAATTTGAAAGGTGTACCTTTCGTATAAAAGGTCGAAATGGAATTATTTTGAAAGCTATTAGTTAAATCTTTGATTTAAAGATTGGACGAGTTAATCCAAATTGAAATGGAAATCGATTTGAAAATCTATTAATGGATCTTTGTGAAACTGGGTGAACTTTGTGAATTGGATCTTTTTATGTAAAAGATTAAAATGGTAATGTGTTTAAACCATTTGAAGAGAAGTTTTGGGTAATAAGTTGTGACTTAATTGAAATCCCAATATCCATATGTTTTTAAATATGCGCTCGTTATTCGGTTTAGCCGGGAGAGGACTTTATGTCATATAACCCATTCTGAATAATGATACGATGTTATGAATAGCATTTGAAGACCGGTGGTGAAGACAGGATATTTTCGAAAACGAAAGGACAACTCGTCGAATGTCTCTGCATCGACTGGTCCCCGGTATAGAGATTTGATCACCCTTTGTGATGGGAAGTCCGGACGTGATTAGAAATTATCCGGATTTGCAATGGCTTCTTTGGAAGTGCCTTCGGTTCTGTTCGAACCCGGAACAGACTTGTATGGTTGTATGTTTGACATTACACTTTGAGATATAAAGCTGATTTCTTTCAAATACATTTCTGTTTGGTGGTGGAGATTTATTCTCTTAGCTCAACACCCTTCTCTGAGACGTACGAGCTCAGAGGTTATGTAGTTGAAGGTTATCAGTGATATACTCCCAATTTGGTAGTGTGGCATGCTGAGTGCTGCTGTGTGTTGGTGATCATTTGTTGATCAAAGCATGGCTTTCGTGTAAAGCGTAGCTTTGTGGACGATACCTCATCGAGCCTCACAAACCGGTAATGGTTGAAACAGGAAAGATGCAACAAGGTTTCAAGGGTAGCTCCACTCGGGTATGTCCATTCCTTCTGGAAAAAGGTGGTATCATGGTATGGAGCCCAGATATTTACCTGTGTGGTTGCTCCACTCTCATTTACTGTGTGATTGTTGCTATGTGATCGAGGCGCCTCGGATAAAGGTCCCAAAGGACCGGGGGTGGCATATCTCAGGTTTACTACCCGGGAAGGGGGTAACCGGCCTTGTGTTGGCAGAGAGCCAGGTGGTTCTCGGGGCATCCCTCCAGAGGCATTCTCATGTGGCATAGGAAGTTCCTTAGCCTGACCATTTGTTGGAAAATCCAAAGAAACAATACGAGCCTTGTACGGTTTTAGTTGTATAACCTGCTATGGAATGTGGCGGTAACCTGCTATTGAACATAGTAGCTATAGTAGGCATACGACGAAATGTGGTATGCTGGCTAAGATTAATATTATACTTTCGAAATGTTTTCTGCACTATGCACTAGTAATAATATCAAAAGAATTTTTCTTGCGTAGTAAGCATGTTTGACTATCATAAGAAGAAATCTCCTCCAATTCTACGATTGCATTGTATGTGTGGCGGGAGGTCTTATGGTAGTTTCATTTTCCAAAAAGCATTGCGGATTTTAATGTTTAAAATTCTTTTGTTGTTGTTTTAAAGATAAACTATTTTTGTTGCTCACACCAGTCCCATGACTGACTCGGAGTTTATTGTTCCCTTCCTAAACTCGAGGTGCCCACAATTTTCCACACGGGCAGTCTAGAGTTGGATTTTTCAGATAGCCAGGTTTAGTAGATTATCTAGAACTAGTTCAGTGTTTGGATTTTACGAACGACTGCACTTGCTTCTCTTGGTGAAATGTGATGGGGGTCGAGCTGATGTTGGAATTGTTGGACTCATGTTCTTTTGCAGATCATTTAGAGTTATCACTTCTGTTTTCCGCTGTATCATTATTTATCTCTGATATTGTTGTATCATATTGATATCATTGTTGTATATCATTTTGGATATTGTATTCATTGGAGTTGTATATGATATCATTCATCTCTTTCTTCCGCTGTGTTGTTATACTTACTGTGTTACAAGCTCCGGCATGACTCGAATTTCAACGATTGAATCTGCGGCACTCGAGTACAAGTGAAGTACGGGTGCCGATTTTCGAAGGCCGAGTTCAGGATCTTTACATTTAGTATCAAAGCTAAGGTTGCACTTTAGCTCAGGAGTATAACACATTAAGTAGTTCATTAGAGATAGGGTGAAGTATACCCTAGAATGAGTATCCTTAATATATCCGTCCGTATGCCTCAGTAAATTCTCTTACTATCCACTGATAGTAAGTATGAGTGCGAGAAGAGGATGAGATAGGGGACATGGGAATACGACTATAAATGGTCAATACCCTGTAACAACAAGGAAACAATCTTTTCTCTATCAATCTCTTTTGTTCAGCATCTCTTTTCAATTCTTTGATAGTTCCTGGTAGTTCGAGGAAGAAGATTCGATATATTAATATGGGACATAAACTCCAACTGAGTCAGAAATTGTTGTTTGGATGTATTGGTTGCTATGGTTGATAGGTATACTTTAGTTTCTAAATTTAAAAGTTTTGAAATGTGAAAATTAGCCACGAGGGCCTCTTTAGCAAGTGGAATTAGTTTCTAGGACACACAACTGAAATAATTACTTTCAAGGACAAAACGTAAAATAATTAGTTTCTATGACCTAAAAACCTATGAAAATATGTCCTTGAAAGTAATTGGACTGCTGACTTTGTCCTTGAAAGTAATTATTCTGCTGATTTTGGCCTTGAAAGTAATTTCTTTGAATGTGTGTCCTAGAAACTAATTGGACTGCAAAGTTTGTCCTTCTGGTGAAATGCCCCTTTTGAAATTGTATCCATATATCTGTCTATCTTTGGGTCCATGTAACGACCCGGAATTTTCGACTCCAAAAATTCCCGATTGTTAGAGGAAAGAAGGAAGAAAGAAGAAAGAACAGAAAAACAACAACATCTCACATTCGCATCGGATTAACTATAATAACAAATAATAGCATTTTTATAAAAGAAAGCTGTAATTGTTACTTTACATACAATTCATCAGAGTTACAATCATTACAATATAGACTGGACAGTTATATCAATCTACCCCATACTACTATCAATACAACTCTCAAATACACAGCGGAATTCACTCCATACGTCTCTGCCATCCAGCTTGCCACCTGAGCTCCAGAACGTCCTTACCTGAAATCTGTAATACTCGGTCTGACCCAAGCATTACAATAAAATAACACCCGAGTCAGGCTGGAACCAGCGTGAGTAAACCCTTTAAGTTGCAATACTAAGGTTGTAAAACTTCCTTGAAAACCAGGGTAACTCGTACCTCACTACGAGTTCTTATCTTATTAAAGTCAAATAATTATTTCACAAAATAATATCTAAGTACCGTTACTTAGTTTCAATGATCTAGTTTACTTAATTTATTCCATTCCAGCCTAATTGATTTACAAATCAAACCTATAAAGAATTATAGATTACTAATCGAAGTGGTTCCGGATATCGCTGATATCCGATCCCGGTCTCTTCGAATTCAATACCATCTTTTTAAGCCAAATTGTTTAAGTTTAAACAATTCAATTTAACTTCAGAATGTCATATTCACATAGTAATTCTATCACAGATAGATAACTTACATTATCACAATTCGTCTAAAGCATCTCATATCACAGAGCATCACAATCACATATCAGATATATCAAATAATCCAAGGCATTCAATATTATTTAATCATTCATAAGCAAGATTAATTAGTCACACCATTTCTAATTAATTTAAATAAATTAAATTAATTACTTCAATCACTTTTAAATCCTGCTTATTAATTAATTTCAAACCAATTAATTAATCATCCAAAAATCATCCATCTTAATTAATCCTCCTTGATTAATTATTCTTAAATTACATTAAGTAATTTATCTTGAAATTAATCACATAGATTAATTATTCTTAACCATTTACATAAATTAATCTTTAATTAATTAATGACATTCATTAGTGATCCTAAATCACTTCTAGTAATTATCTCTTTATTAATCATCTTCAATTTAATTATCCCTAATTAACCACAACTTAAATAATTGAAAGATAAATTCTTTATCTTTATTTAATACTTAATTACATCATTAAACTTCCTTTTGAAAACACAATATTTAAGAACTTAAGTAAACTAAGATATGTGCATGTGATTCTTAAATTAATTGTGCTTGCATGTGTATTTTTAAGTATGTATCTCTGTGTATAAATGTGTTTGTTCTGTACATGTTGAATATACCTGATCTTCTATGTTATCTTAGTTACAGAGTTGAAAAATAAACAAAGAAATTCAATTTATCTTCATCTAGTCACTGATAGGCTTAGAGTTTCAAACAAAACAAGTTTGTTTAAACATAAATTAAGATCTAAAAATCGTTTTAAGTATGATTGTGATTTATGGCATCTGGAAAATTAGTTTTACAAAGAAAATTTTAAAATTTGTTAAATTCGAATGTTGTAAATTGTTGTTTCAATTATATAACTTGAATCATTTTTAAGATGAAATTGGTGATATTTAGTTTGGTATTGGTTGTGAATTTACGAGATGAACGGAAATTGTAATTGCATCGAATTCCGGCGATCGATGGTGTTTTGGGTGACGAGTTTGATCGTGGTGAAAGCTAGGGTGATAAGGAGCATCGGAAAAATGATGGATAAAATTATAGGTCATCGGCGCGGCGTGAGTTCGTCGAATTATGGTTTGAGTAGCAAATTTCGTCGACTAGGGTTGAGGTGTTACTGCATCGTCAAGGGTTGATCGGAGTAAACCGGAGCTAGGGGGATCGACACGTTGAGGTCTTGTGCAGCTTTGGACGAAGTCACGTGATTTCTGGTGGATTAGATCGTTGACGTCAAGGAAAAATGTTGGTAGTTGGGTTCCAGATTAGGTGATGGATAGCTCGTTTTCGACTTACGGCAAATTTGAAAGTTCAGGTGGGTCAGGCTGGTCGGCGGTGACGTCAAGGACTTGTCGAAGGTAGGGGCAGTGGTCGGAGACGATCAGAAGAGTTGTACACGTGAACGCATGGATATGAGTATCTGGGTTTGTTTGTGAATATAGGAAGAATGGGTGCTCTCGGGTTCAAGCTCGGGTTTGTAGGCGTTTTGACTCGAAGTAGATTTGAAAATAAGATTGCTCGGGAAAATGTTGATTTAAAAAGCATTTATTTACTACTAAATAAATATTTTCTAAATTTATAAAATTCTTTTGTTTTAAATTAATATAAAACAAATTTTATTTTGGTTATTTATATTTGAAGATTATAATTTTATCCATTTTAAATAATTTAATTAAGGGATTATCACATTTTAATAGTTAAAATCAGATAATTATTCAATTATCCGATACCCAAAAATCCAGGTTATTACAGTCCAGATATGTACTACGAATGGTTAGTTATCTCTTTGAACTAACCAATGCCACTGCATACTTCATAGATCCGGATAACCCGAGTATCTTGTGTCAAAATTAAAAAGATTTGTTCTTGTATCTATTATTGATATTCTGATTTGGTAAGCCAAATGCAGAATAGATGCTCAGTTTGATTTGATGAAGCATTCTTCATCTATCTTTGTGTCTCCCCGGCAAATTTCGAGGACGAAATTCTTTTAAGGGGGGAAGGTTGTAACGATCTCGGATTTTTACTAAATTTAAATTGATAATTAATTGAATTTTTGAATTAAAATTGTAAAATTAATTGTAAATTGAAGCGAGTTTCCCCAATTCAAATAGAATATATATTAAATTATACGAATTTAAATATTGTATATATGTGATTTGAATTTAAATTGTAAATAAATGGTTTAAGAAAATAAACATATATATATAGGATATAAAAGTATAAAGTAAATACATGGGATAAAATCTAATAACATAAACTATTATAGAAATTCATTTATATTGCAAAATCTAAAGTACAAGAAGAAAATAAAATACATTCAAATATGAACAAATTGGACAAGTGTGAAACTAGACAACAAAAGTGTTTAAAGATAAGTCTAAACAAATTTACATTCAAGTGTGTTCAAACAAGAATATAAAAATATGTAACTGGGCTTGCAAAACAAGGAATCATCTCAACACAAACAAATCATTTCAGCCGAAAAGAAAACAATACATTCATAGGTGAACAAAGCATAAGTATGTAGATAAGTAAATAGGTGAATGGCTTGCAAAGGAAGATATAGTATATAGATAATTATATGTAAATTTGTACAAGTAATAAATGCCATGTCCTATAGCCACCAAAGCAAGATGTATATCAGCCACCAACGCAAGAAATATCTCTGCCTATTATACAACAAAAATAAAATATCACCTGTACAGAATAATATCATCACCCAGTAAACTTATTTCCATATATCAACTTCATTTCAGCTCGACATTTCAAGCTGAGGAAATCTAAGGCAATTATCATCTTAAACTAAAACAAAAACTTAAACAAAAAAAATTCAATCCAAACAAACAACTTAAATCAAGACAATCAGAGAATTAAAGAAAGGTGCTTCGACTTACAAGGTTCAATCTGTGTCAAAGAAGCTCTGTTCTTCTTCCAAAAATACAAGTGAGTAAACTAACACACTTAAGCTTGAATTTGTTAATATATCTTGATATTTTAGGATTAATACTTGTAGTTATTGTGAAAAATGTTGTATGAATGTGAATATATCAGTGCATGTCTGTTATACAGACATACATACCTGCTCTTATGTTACAGGCTAGAAACAGAATCACAAATCAAAATCTCTTCCATCATTCTCTTATAAGCTTTGATGATTAAAAGAAAAATGCTTGAATAAACCAGATCTTAATTGTAAAAATATTTTTTTTGGAAAATTTAGTTAAGTTTAACTGGAAATTTAAAATATACAGTGAAAATCATATATATGTCAAGAATTTGATGATCGTGAAATCGGGTTTTGATTACATAGCTATACTCGAATTGTAAAACGATGAATTTTAATACAAATTTCAAGATTTTTAGATCTATATATATTGAGTATTTTCGTGTTGAACGGAAAAGGTAAACACGTCGATTTCTGATGATCAATGAAGAATCGAGCTTCGGGCTTGATGTCAGAGGAAGTTTAGGTGATGAAGGCTATAGGAAAAATGATCGGAAAATTGTTAGGCCACTGTGGAAGTCGATCGGTGGTTTTGTAGGGTTTAATGACCCAATTTTGTCGACAGAGTTTAAAGGGGAAATTTGCTGACGATGGTGGATCGGAGGTGACCGGTGTGGGGGGATTAGGAAGAGGATACTCTGGCGAATATTTGGGTTTAAAGGCGAAGTTTCAGATGGTCGGGGGTGGTCACGCGAGGAGCCTTTAGGTGATCGGCTTATTTTAGATGGTGGTTGAAGTTGCTCGATTTCGATTGGCTGTCGATTTCGTTGATCTGAGGGGACGAATGGGTCGTAGTAGTTGTCGCCGACGTGAAGCTGGTGGTATCGATGGTCATAACATCGCCGTTCGATCGTACACGTGCACAGGTGCCATTCGCGTATCTGATGTTGCTGGGTAGTTCACGCTTGGGAAAGAATAAGGATTGCTCAAGGAAATGAGGTTGGGTCTCGGGTTGATACTCGAGTCATCTCGGGTTCGTACGCGAGTGATATCAAGGATGTAGATGAGTATAGCTCGGGATGTTGTTCAGGTAATTTTTGTTTTGGCTCGGGTTATTTCTGCTGTGGGCTCGAGTTCTTTTATAACCATGTTTTAAAAGTAAAGAAAAGATACAAGTTTCAAAGTTTTAAAGAAATATAAACTAAGTTTCCAAAAGTAAAGAATTAACAAGTTTTAAGCAAGCTTTCAAGGATTTAAAATTTAAAGTTAAATTGTTTTAGACTTATTTGGTTTATATAATTTTGTATTAAGTCAATTATCTTATTAAATCTTTGATTGTTTTCCAATATGATTAAATGAAGGATTAATTACTTAATGTATTGAAGAATGGTTAATTAAATGGATAATTTATCAAGGTGATTAATTAACTAATGTGATTAATTGATGGTTAATTAATGAATGTGATTAACTAAGATTTATTAAATAATTAAAGTTAATTGATTCATTAATTAAGATTGAGTAGTTAATAATTAAAGCTTAACTAATAAATGATGAAATGGAAATGTATTTAAGATAATTTGTAATTAACTCATGATAATCAACCCGGATTAATGATTATTCATAAGTAATACATCTGATAAAAATTAATCAGTTGATTAATAAGTTTACTTGTGAATGTTTGGACTTGACTGAATGATTGATTTGTTGATATCCCTGATATGTGATGCTTTGTGATGTAAATTTGTTTTAGTTCAATCTGTGATGAATGTAATTCATTTATTCATATTATCTACCTGTGATCTGTGTATAAAAGATAAGCGTTATAGTTATACCGCTTATCAAATATATTGCTGTGTTTGAATCTATGATGATTGAATGATGTTGCACTATTGTGTTAAAACCCCTGGACCACACTCTTACACACACAAATATGGATTTCATGAGGAAATCAGTTAAGTCACAGATGATTTAAATTTAATGTTTTTGAAATTGAAATTTTAATTTCAATTGATTTTGGAAATGGATTTGGGTTAAATGTTAAAGCTTTTGAAAAGGAGTTTTTAAGATAAAAGTTATTTTGAATAACTTGGTAAAGTTTCCAATTTAAATAATTTAATTTGAATTTGAATTCAAAATTTGGAATTGAATTCCATGTTTGGAAATTATGGTTAAAGATGTTATAAATGTGTTATATGAATTTAAACCATTTTAAATTATGGTTTTGAGAATTTGATTTAACCCAAGGACTTTAACTCGTATAAATGAATCAGATTTTCCGAAATGAAAACTATTTGTTTTCAAATAATAGAAGCTTTCATATAAGGAAGAAATTTCCAAATTTGTGTCAAAATAATTTCAAGTTTGAAAGGAAAATAGTTTTCCGAATTATGAATAAACCTTTGTGGAAGATTGTTGAACTTTGTTTTGAAATTTGAAAGGTGTACCTTTCGTATAAAAGGTCGAAATGGAATTATTTTGAAAGCTATTAGTTCAATCTTTGATTTAAAGATTGGACGAGTTAATCCAAATTGAAATGGAAATCGATTTGAAAATCTATGAATGGATCTTTGTGAAACTGGGTGAACTTTGTGAATTGGATCTTTTTATGTAAAAGATTAAAATGGTAATGTGTTTAAACCATTTGAAGAGAAGTTTTGGGTAATAAGTTGTGACTTAATTGAAATCCCAATATCCATATGTTTTTAAATATGCGCTCGTTATTCGGTTTAGCCGGGAGAGGACTTTGTGTCATATAACCCATTCCGAATAATGATACGACGTTATGAATAGCATTTGAAGACCGGTGGTGAAGACCGGATATTTTCGAAAACGAAAGGACAACTCGTCGAATGTCTCTGCATCGACTGGTCCTCGGTATAGGGATTTGATCACCCTTTGTGATGGGATGTCCGGACGTGATTAGAAATTATCCGAATTTGCAAGGGCTTCTTTGGAAGTGCCTTCGGTTCTGTTCGAACCCGGAACAGACTTGTATGGTTGTATGTCTGACGTTACACTTTGAGATATAAAGATGATTTCTTTCAAATACATTTCTATTTGGTGGCGGAGATTTATTCTCTTAGCTTAACACCCTTCTTTGAGACGTACGAGCTCAGAGGTTATGTTGTTGAAGGTTATCAGTGATATACTCCCAATTTGGTAGTGTGGCATGTTGAGTGATGTTGTGTGTTGGTGATCATTTATTGATCAAAGCATGGCTTGCGTGTAAAGCGTAGCTTTATGGATGATACCTCATCGAGCCTCACAAACCGGTAATGGTCGAAACAGGAAAGATGCGGCAAGGTTTCAGGGGTAGCTCCACTAGGGTATGTCCATTCCTTTTGGAAAAAGGTGGTATCATGGTATGGAGCCCAGATATTTACCTTTGTGGTTGCTCCAATCTCATTTACTGTGTGATTGTTGCTGTGTGATCGAGGCGCCTCGGATAAAGGTCCCAGAGGACCGGGGGTGGCATATCTCAGGTTTACTACCCGGGAAGGGGGTAACCGGCCTTGTGTTGGCAGAGAGCCAGGTGGTTCTCGGGGCGTCCCTCCAGAGGCATTCCCATGTGGCATAGGAAGTTCCTTAGCCTGACCATTTGTTGGAAAATCCAATGAAACAATACGAGCCTTGTACGGTTTTAGTTGTATAACCTGCTATGGAATGTGGCGGTAACCTGCTATTGAACATAGTAGTTATAGTAGGCATACGACGAAATGTGGTATGCTGGCTAAGATTAATATTATACTTTCGAAATTTTTTCTGCACTATGCACTAGTAGTAATATCAAAAGAGTTTTTCTTGCGTAGTAAGCATGTTTGACTATCATAAGAAGAAATCTCCTCCAATTCTGCGATTGCATTGTGTGTGTGGCGGGAGGTCTTATGGTAGTTTCATTTTCCAAAAAGCATTGCGGATTTCAATGTTTAAAATTCTTTTGTTGTTGTTTTAAAGATAAACTATTTTTGTTGCTCACACCAGTCCCATGACCGACTCGGAGTTTATTGTTCCCTTTCTAAACTCTGGGTGCCCACAATTTTCCACATGGGCAATCTAGAGTTGGGTTTTTCAGATAGTCAGGTTTAGTAGATTATCTGGAACTAGTTCAGTGTTTGGAGTTTACGGACGACTGCACTTGCTTCTCTTGGTGAAACGTGATAGGGGTTCGAGCTGATGTTGGAGTTGTTGGACTCATGCTCTTTTGCAGATCATTTGGAGTTATCACTTCTGTTTTCTGCTGTATCATTATTTATCTATGATATTGTTGTATCATATTGATATCATTGTTGTATATCATTTTGGATATTGTATTCATTGGAGTTGTATATGATATCATTCATTTCTTTCTTCCGCTGTGTTGTTATACTTACTGTGTTATAAGCTCCGGCATGACTCGAATTTCAACGATTGAATCTGCGGCACTCGAGTACAAGTGAAGTACGGGTGCCGATTTTCGAAGGCCGAGTTCAGGATCATTACAAAAATTTTATTTTTATCTTCAAATAATGATATTTCAAATTTCTACAGTTATTTACAAAATATCCTTAATTCTCGTTAACGGTCTACATTTAAGTCCATATATCTAAGTTAATTATGTAATCTTAAATGTAAACTTTTAAATACATTGAGTTAACCAATATTCATTATTTTGTCTAACAAATCCTAAATTGTGATTACTCAAATATGTATATCATACTCATACAAAGAAAATGGTAAATTTATTATTTCCGTTATAAAATAAGGGTATACAAATCACATAACATTAATTATATTAATAAACAATAATAACAAATTTAATTTATAATTTCATTATCTCGATAACTTAGTCAAACATTGCACTGCACAGTTCGATTATAAACTTCAAATGCTTATACCGTAAAATTTCTACAATTATTTTAAAGAATCTAAAAGTTCTTTCTTAGTATTACATATTTAAGTCAATATATTTAAATTACTTGCATAATTTTAAAGTTAAACTATTTTAATAAATATGATAGTATCTGTTAGTTTATTTAATAGATATTGGAAACATGACGATTTTAGTATATCTACCACATTCATATTAATAAAATTATTTTTTATCCAAATATAAAAGTATATAAATCAGATAATATAAATTATTTTTGAACAATAATACCAAATTTAATTTATAATTTAATTATGATTCATTTATCACAATAAACTCACCTTACACCACATTGCAACTTTTTTTTAATTTCAAGTACCTCCACTTTATTGAATAAAGTTTTTATCAAAAATGCTCAATATTCTCCTAAATTTTACATTTAAGTCTTTATATTAAAATTTATTATGTAATCTTAGATACAAACTATTATAATAAACTCAAATAATTAATAGTCATTAGTTCGTTTAACAAATCGTAAAATCATGAATATTCTATCATGTACATATTCATATGAACAACTATGAATTATACACATAAACTATAACTACAATTTTAATTTATAGTTCATTTATCTTAACGAATTTATCATAAGTTGGATAACCGAATTTATCATATGTTACCCTATGCAATACACAAACTGATTAAATAATAGTAAAACAGAAAAATTTTATCTGTTTTTTTAATTCTAGAAGTTTTATCCCTTCTCCTTAATTCTCTATAAATATTTTTTTTCAAATTACTATAGTTTATCATGCTTTGCACTTATTTCACTAATACTCTCCAATCATTTTAAATTCAGCTAACTACATTTTAAATTTCATAGAATTATTTACAAACTTATCCTTATCTAGCATGAAATTCAACAATAATGTACATATATTTAAATGAATTACATAATCAAAACTTTAACTAATATTTATTAATCCATTAATTAAATTTAAAAAAGTGACAATACCAACATATACACCATGAGCGTACCAACAAAAGTGGAAAAATCATTTTTGCATTCAAATATAAAGATATATAAATCGCATAACATAAATATGATAACATTTCTAATCTAATTATAATCTACTTACCTCGTTAAATTATCATACACTGCATTGCAAATTTTGGTTTTTAATTTTGAATATCTACAGTTTAAAATTTCTACAACTATTTACAAAGCTCTTCTCGATTTTCTTCTAATATTTTATATTTAAGCCTGCATATTCAAAATAATCATGTAATTCTTAATTTAAACTATTTAAACAAATCCACTAACTTGTATTTTTTATTCGTCTAATAAATCATATAATATGGTAATTTAAATATATATATATGTATATCATATTCATATGTGAAGAATAGTAAAATAACTTATCATTCATATATAAAGATACATAAATCGCATAACAAAAATAATATACATAAACAATAATAACTTTTTGTCTATAAATCAGTTATCTTAATACATTGATCATCCGGGCATTGCAAAATTTCATTTTTAATTTCAGTCACCTACATTGTCAAGGACCAATAGCTTAAACTAGTTAGTGGTATGACGTTCTAGACATAAATTTTAGAGGTAATGAATTCGAGCCCTCGAGAGCGTTCGGCTTGAATAAAGTATCACTCTTACTATCAAATAAAGCTTCAAACAAACACCTACAGTTTAAAGTTTCTACGACTGTTTTCAAAACCTACTTGACTCTCCGATAATATTACATATTTAAGTTCATATATTCAAATTATTTATGTAGTATAAATTTAAACTATTTAAACATATATATATATATATATAAATACAATTAACTAATATTTATAATTAGTTTAATTAATCTTAGGTATATGATTGCCTATATGTATAATATTCATATTCAGAAAAATGGTAAAATAATTTCCATTTGAATATAAAGATGCATAAATCAAACAACATAAATTACATACATAAACAATAACAATAAATGTATTTTATAATATATTTACCTCAATAAACTTAACATACATTACATTGTGAAATCCCGTATTTAACTACAAATCCCTATATTTTAAAGCTTCCGAAATTATTAACGAAATTCTCAAGTCTCTTGATATTTTATGTTTAAATTCGTATATTTGAGTTGGTTATGTGATCTTAAATTTAAACCATTTAAATATAGATATAGATCTAATCAACTAATATCTGTTAAATGTTAACTTGTGTAATAAACCCTAAAAATATGATAGTTTCAACGTGCATAGCATATTCTTATTAACAAAAATGGTTAATTGATTTTTCATTCAATTACAAAAATATATACAAGCACATACATAAAATTTGGTTTTTAATTCATTTATCTCTATAAATATATTAACTTGCCTTTCAATTTCAAATACATACATTTTAAAATTTCTACCATTATTTATAAACACTCATTAATTATCTACTAATATTTTACATTTAAGTCAACAAATTTAAGATAATTACGTAGTCTTATGTTTAAACTATTTAAATAAATTTGATTATCTAATATCGTTTAAACAAATAAACACCTAAACAACTTCATCCTAAAAATGTCAACTTTAGCTTCTGCCATTCCTGTTGACTCGTCCAATCAATCTCTTCCTTCTCAAACCATTGCTTCGTCCTTTCCCGCCAACTCCAAGGGTCACCTCATTGATCCTCCTCTTCGTCCACCAGATCCCCCTCTCAATCCTTCTGGTCCGCCTCCCTTTCTGTCCTTTGACCCTCCGTTTTCCTCTCATTCTTTGACTTTTGCTGCTTATTCGCTCAATCATGATATTCAAACCGATGCTGCTTCGAAAAGTTCCCCATTGCAATGGTCATCCCTATTTAAAACTAAACCATGCAAAGTTGGAAGTTTCATCCCCAGTGATTTTAATCTTAACTACTCTGGCACTGCTCTGCCACCACCTTCGGAAGTTTTGAATGAAGGTATATCATTTTGGAATGATTATCTAGTAGGATTTTTCTTAGGTGAAAAGATAAATTATATGGCAGTTATCACTCGATTGAAAAGATCTTAGAAGTTAAAAGGGTCGTATGAGGTAAAATCTAATGGATCTAACATCTTCAAATTTAATTGTGAGGACGACAAGTTGAAAATTTTGAAAGCAGATCCCATTTTTACAAGGGACAAATGTTCGTCATTACTACTTGAAACCTGCTTTTGGTGATGTTCCAGCGCAGCTTAAAAATGTGCCGATATGGGTGCATTTGTACAATATTCCACATCTAACATAGACGCTGTTGGGGATAAATTGGCTAGCTTGTCACGTTGGAATGTTAGTTTGCTTTAACGAGGCCACTGGAAAATAGGGGCGATTATAATACGCTAAATGTTTGATAGAAAAACGTCGGATAAAGAGTTGATGAAATATATAAACGTGGGTGAGGGAGATTCCATAGAGTTTATATTGTACACGTTGAAGCCCTTTATTTGTACTAGATGTCAAACTTTTGGTGATGCGACTATTACTTGCGATATGCACACAGAAATCTCAGAACAACATGCACCCGAAATTACGAAGAATCATTCAACTAGTCAAAGTATACCTCAAGACAAGGCTACAGTTCATAAAGCACATGCTAATAAATCTGAATTGCACCTCAAGTCAAAGCCAAAAGAACACATGTGGCAAAAGGAAAAAAAGCAAGGATAGTGGTTAAAACAAAGAAGAATTGATTCAACAAAAAATCAGGGTTGAGCAGCATCTTGTTGTTCAACCTAATAGCAACCATGAGGATAAATCTTCTTTTTCAACTACAAATATCACTGAGGTAAAATTCAGTTGAATTATCTTCCAATCCGTTTGGCGTATTGCAAGACCTTGGAGAAGATGAATGCATTGTTGCAATCAGCCAAAATGAAGAAAATGGTAACCCAGTAGACAATTCTGAAATCCTCAACAAAAATCCCCAACGTAATATCTCTCATGATCTTGTTCAGCCTATTAAGGATAATCTGATTGACATTTCTCCTTTCAATCCTGCAGTGCTACATTATGATGACGTTTCTCCTATCAGTCCTTATAACAACCTTACATTTTCTCCTACCCATGCTCATAATCAAGATGCGTCAATTCTTTTATGTGATCTCTTAATCCCTCCTATACATGTCACAGACATGCACGTTGCATGTTCTCCATAATAACTTACCTGCTACCACTTTTGACTCTTCCATTCATTTTTCTTCTTCTATCTATCATTGATCCTTCTTTATTCAATCCTTCTGATTTTGATAATCTCTCATAATTATCAAAATCCTTCCTCTCTTGTTTCAACTTCAATCTTGATTAGTCCCTATGCCAACCTTAAACCTTCTGATTCAATCACTCTATTCACTCCAAATGAAAACCTCAATACATCCTCTCGTTCAAATCTAATAGTGAATGTCGATCCTTCTAAAATCAAAATAAAAAAAATGAATAAGGATAAGAGTATTCAATTACAAGATGACCATTTGGATATCAATGAAGGACTGGATTTCTTTTCAGCACAAATTCTTTTTGATGTCTCATCATCAAACATCATTGACCCTAACTCAAGGAAAACTAGGCAATCTGCCACCAAAACCAAACTTTTGCAATGATGGATAACTTTGGTTTTTTGGAACATTAGGGGTGGTCATGATGGTGCTAAATTCATGAAATAAAACATCTCATTTCCTCCAATCACTTGCAAATGGTAGCTTCAAGTGAAACTAAATTTTCTCAAGAACATTATGCTAAAGCTTTTGCTAGAATTGCTCTTTCGTAGTCGTTCATTCATAATCGTGACAAAGCTCCATATGGTCGTATTTTAGTCCTTTGGAATCCTCAGTTTTTCAATATCACTTCTTATACCACTCATAATCCACTGCAATATATCCTACCTTCCCTTTAATCTTGATTTCGTCACTACCTTTGTTTATGCCGATAACACCAAAACCTCTAGACAATTCCTCTTCTTTGATCTCCCTTCTCTTCAATCTTATCACCTCCCTTGGCTCTGCCTAGGGGATTTTAATAGTATGCAGTCTTTTGAAAATTGGACGGATCCTTTTTCAACTCTCAAGCTTTTTCAGTTTGACCTCAGCTTATTTCTCACTTTCAATACCCATCTTTATCAGATCACAGTCCTATTACCTTGACTTGGAGAATGGCAGAAGTGATGCAACGCATACCTCGCGAATGGCATTGCTAGGTCGCAAGGTCGAAGCCACTCCAGAAATCGCGAAGCCTAGGTCGCTCCTCCTCTGCCTTAAGTTGCGAGCATCTCCAGTAAGTCGCTCCAGCAGCGTATGTCGCGATCAAACCCTAGGTCGTGAACGACCTTCCGTAAGTCGCTAATTCCTATGTCGCGAATTCCTTAAGTCGTGGGTCGCTCAGACTTTAAGTCGCGAAGCTTTTTAGGTCGCTGATTACTTTCACTGAAGATTCTTATATCGCTCTGCCAAGTTCTTATGTCGTTGATTGTTAGGTCACTGTCGTGCTTCCTTACGTCGCGAGCATCTCCAGTAGGTCGCTCCAGTAGCTTATGTCGCAATAATGATAGGTCGTATTGTTTAGGTCATTGCTATTTGATTTTTAAGTCGCGTGCGTTGTTTTTTTAGGCCGACTGTGTGTTTTGTAAGTCGTTTGTACTGTTTGTGATGTATTTTTCTTAAGTCGTGTGAAGTGTTGTAACGTGTGGTGTGTTGTAATTTTCTATAAATAGGGGTGTGTTGTCATTTGTAAAAGAAGTTGAATATTGAATAAAAATTGGTTTGTACTTTGTGCCACCATTAAAATTGGAAGTTGAGTGTTATCTCCTTTCTCCATCTTCGGATATTCGAGTGCGCTCGAATCAACGAACTTGAAGCCAATTCACGGAATCTCGTGCGCGAGATCAACGTCGAAGAATCGTAGATCTTCTGACGCGGTATCGTGCGCGATCAACGTGTTGAAGATAGCTAGAATCTGGTATCTCGAGAGATCAATGGATTTGCGCACTTGGGTATCTTCAATTCATCGATTCATTTTGTTTCATCGATTCATTTTCCGCGAATTCATCAATTCGTGAGTTGTGTGATCCTGTAGGCTGCGTCATTTGGTATTAGAGCTAGGAGACGAACTTTTCCAAGTTCGTTGGGTGTTCGTGAAATTTCAAACAAGTTGGGAGTTTATAAATCTCGAATCAAAACTCAATCTCGAATCAAAAGAGATTTTTTTAATCGAAGCGAAGTGTGTGTTTGGATTTGTTGAAGATTTGACAATGCCTCCAAGAAGAGTTAATCGTCATCAGAATGTTGTAGATGAGTATCGAAGAGAAGATGCTGAACAAATGGAGCAACGAATTAGTGATAAATTCAATGAGAAGTTTGATGAGGGAATTGGTAGATTGGAAAGGCTCATGATGGATATGAATCAAACTCTACAAAGAGCATCGCTAGGTTCAAATCAAGGTGGACATAGAATTTCACCGTCAAATTCCTAAAGGAGAAGAATGTCACCACCATCGGAATGGGAAAGAAGAGAACCGTCAGTTTTGGGAGAAAGAGACGTGCGTGGTAGCAGAAATGTTGATGGTTAGAATCGACATCGACATACGTCAGATTTGGAGGAATCCAGTGATGGTGGTAGTAGCTCTTGTCGAAACCGTGGCCAAGGGTGAAATCGAAATAGAGATTCCGAAGATGATCGTCGATGGGAGTCGGAGATGAAAACAGAGATTCCAAAATTCAAAGGGGGAATGCTAGCGGAAGAGTTTCTGGATTGGTTATCAAATGTTGAAGAAATTTTTGACTTCAAGGAAGTACCCGAGCATCGTAGAGTTAAGTTGGTTGCTACACGATTGAGGGGAAGAGCTATGACATGGTGGCAACAAACTAAACTTACACGGGAAAGAATGGGAAAGTCGAAGATTATTTCATGGGAAATGATGAAGAAGTTGATGAAGGCTACTTTCTTGCCTTATAATTATCAGTCTCTTATGTATCAGCGCTTACAGAATTTGAGACAAGGGACAAAGTCAGTAAATGATTATGCAGATGAGTTTTATCAACTGATTGCTAGAAATGATATCATGGAAACGGAGGAACAGTTGACATCCAGATTTGTTGGAGGATTGAGAATGCAAATTCAGGATATGGTAAATATGTTTGATCCGAGATCCGTTGCTAAAGCACACCAGAAGGTTCTAGCTTGGGAGAAGAAAGGTAGAAGAGGAGGTGGTGCGTTTACAAGTTCGAGCAATCAGGTGAAGGGGGCTAGTAGCAATACTAATGTTTCCCAAGCTGTTAGTAAACCGATTGTCAATGAAGCTGCTAAGACCAAGGTCAACAACAATTTCAAGTGTTATAACTGTCAGGAGTTTGGTCATAAGAGCAATGAATGCCCGAAGCCTAAGAAGCGAGCGATGGTTGCTGAGGTTGAGGATGAGGATGCAGAAGTAGAATGTTCCAATTCACCACAGGTTGAGGAGGAAGAAGAATTATTGACGGGAGACGAGGGATATTCTTTAATGATGAGGAGATCTTGCTTGACGCCAAAGCAGGAAGAGGAGACTAGTTGGTTGAGGAGTAATATTTTTCAGTCGACATGCACTATTTTGGGAAAAGTTTGTAAGTTTGTTATCGATGCAGGGAGTTGTGATAACATCATCTCTACAGAATCCGTAAAGAAGTTGGCGTTAAAGACATAGAAGCATCCCAAACTGATGCAGCGCATACCTCGCGAACGACATTGCTAAGTCGTGAAACCCTAGGTCGCAAGGTCGAAGCCACTCCAGAAATCGTGAAGCCTAGGTCGCTTTTCCTCAGCCTTAAGTCGCGAGCATCTCCAGTAAGTCGCTCCAGCAGCGTATGTCGCGAGCAAACCTTAGGTCACGAACGACCTTACGTAAGTCGCGAATTCCTATGTCGCGAATTCCTTAAGTCGTGGGTCACTCAGACTTTAAGTCGCGAAGCTTTTTATGTCGCTGATTACTTTCGCTGAAGATTCTTATGTCGCTCTGCCAAGTTCTTATGTCGCTGATTGTTAGGTCGCTACCGCACTTCCTTAAGTCGCGAGCATCTCCAGTAGGTCGCTCCAGTAGCTTATGTCACAATAATGATAGGTCGTATTGTTTAGGTCGTTGCTATTTGATTTTTAAGTCGCATGCGTTGTTTTTTTGGTCGACTGTGTGTTTTGTAAGTCGTTTGTACTGTTTGTGATGTATTTTTCTTAAGTCGTGTGAAGTGTTGTAACGTGTGGTGTGTTGTAATTTTCTATAAATAGGGGTATGTTGTCATTTGTAAAAGAAGTTGAATATTGAATAAAAATTGGTTTATGCTTTGTGCCACCATTAAAATTGGAAGTTGAGTGTTATCTCCTTTCTCCATCTACGGATATTCGAGTGCGCTCGAATCAACGAACTTGAAGCCGATTCACGGAATCTCGTGCGCGAGATCAACGTCGAAGAATCGTAGATCTTCTGATGTGGTATCGTGCGCGATCAACGTGTTGAAGATAGCTAGAATCCGGTATCTCGAGAGATCAATGGATTTGGGCACTTGGGTATCTTCAATTCATCGATTCATTTTCCGCGAATTCGTCAATTCGTGAGTTGTGTGATCCTATAGGCTGCGTTATTTGGTATCAGAGCTAGGAGACGAACTTTTCCAAGTTCGTTGGGTGTTCGTGAAATTTCAAACAAGTTGGGAGTTTATAAATCTCGAATCAAAACTCAATCTCGAATCAAAAGAGATTTTTTTAATCGAAGCGAAGTGTGTGTTTGGATTTGTTGATGATTTGACAATGCCTCCAAGAAGAGTTAATCGTCATCAGAATGTTGCAGATGTGTATCGAAGAGAAGATACTGAACAAATGGAGCAACGAATTAGTGATAAATTCAATGAGAAGTTTGATGAGGGAATTGGTAGATTGGAAAGGCTCATGATGGATATGAATCAAACTAGACAAAGAGCATCGCCAGGTTCAAATCAAGGTGGACATAGAATTTCGCTGTCAAATTCCGAGAGGAGAAGAATGTCACCACCATCAGATTGGGAAAGAAGAGAACCGTCAGTTTCGGGAGAAAGAGACGTGCGTGGTAGCAGAAATGTTGATGGTTAGAATCGACATCGACATACGTCAGATTTGGAGGAATCCAGTGATGGTGGTAGTAGCTCTTGTCGAAACCGTGGCCAAGGGCGAAATCGAAATAGAGATTCCGAAGATGATCGTCGATGGGAGTCGGGGATGAAAACAGAGATTCCAGAATTCAAAGGGGGAATGCTAGAGGAAGAGTTTCTGGATTGGTTATCAAATGTTGAAGAAACTTTTGACTTCAAGGAAGTACCCGAGCATCGTAGAGTTAAGTTGGTTGCTACACGATTGAGGGGAAGAGCTATGGCATGGTGGCAACAAACTAAACTTACACGGGAAAGAATGGAAAAGTCGAAGATTGTTTCATGGGAAAAGATGAAGAAGTTGATGAAGGCTACTTTCTTGCCTTATAATTATCAGTCTCTTATGTATCAGCGCTTACAGAATTTGAGACAAGGGACAAAGTCGGTAAATGATTATGCAGATGAGTTTTATCAACTGATTGCTAGAAACGATATCATGGAAACGGAGGAACAGTTGACATCCAGATTTGTTGGAGGATTGAGAATGCAAATTCAGGATATGGTAAACATGTTTGATCCTAGATCCATTGTTGAAGCACACCAGAAGGCTCTAGCTTGGGAGAAGCAAGGTAGAAGAGGAGATGGTGCGTTTACAAGTTCAAGCAATCAGGTGAAGGGGGCTAGTAGCAATACTAATGTTTCCAAGGCTGTTAGTAAACCGGTTGTCAATGAAGCTGCTAAGACCAAGGTCAACAACAATTTCAAGTGTTATAACTGTCAGGAGTTTGGTCATAAGAGCAATGAATGCCCGAAGCCTAAGAAGCGAGCGATGGTTGCTGAGGTTGAGGATGAGGATGCAGAAGTAGAATGTTCCAATTCACCACAGGTTGAGGAGGAAGAAGAATTATTGACGGGAGACGAGGGATATTCTTTAATGATGAGGAGATCTTGCTTGACACCAAAGCAGGAAGAGGAGACTAGTTGGTTGAGGAGTAATATTTTTCAGTCGACATGCACTATTTTGGGAAAAGTTTGTAAGTTTGTTATCGATGCAGGGAGTTGTGATAACATCATCTCTACAAAAGCCGTAAAGAAGTTGGCGTTAAAGACATAGAACCATCCCAAACTGATGCAGCGCATACCTCGCGAACGACATTGCTAAGTCGTGAAACCCTAGGTCGCAAGGTCGAAGCCACTCCAGAATTCGTGAAGCCTAGGTCGCTTTTCCTCAGCCTTAAGTCGCGAGCATCTCCAGTAAGTCGCTCCAGCAGCGTATGTCGCGAGCAAACCTTAGGTCACGAACGACCTTCCGTAAGTCGCGAATTCCTATGTCGCGAATTCCTTAAGTCGTGGGTCACTCAGACTTTAAGTCGCGAAGCTTTTTATGTCGCTGATTACTTTCGCTGAAGATTCTTATGTCGCTCTGCCAAGTTCTTATGTCGCTGATTGTTAGGTCGCTACCGCACTTCCTTAAGTCGCGAGCATCTCCAGTAGGTCGCTCCAGTAGCTTATGTCACAATAATGATAGGTCGTATTGTTTAGGTCGTTGCTATTTGATTTTTAAGTCGCATGCGTTGTTTTTTTGGTCGACTGTGTGTTTTGTAAGTCGTTTGTACTGTTTGTGATGTATTTTTCTTAAGTCGTGTGAAGTGTTGTAACGTGTGGTGTGTTGTAATTTTCTATAAATAGGGGTGTGTTGTCATTTGTAAAAGAAGTTGAATATTGAATAAAAATTGGTTTATGCTTTGTGCCACCATTAAAATTGGAAGTTGAGTGTTATCTCCTTTCTCCATCTACGGATATTCGAGTGCGCTCGAATCAACGAACTTGAAGCCGATTCACGGAATCTCGTGCGCGAGATCAACGTCGAAGAATCGTAGATCTTCTGATGTGGTATCGTGCGCGATCAACGTGTTGAAGATAGCTAGAATCCGGTATCTCGAGAGATCAATGGATTTGGGCACTTGGGTATCTTCAATTCATCGATTCATTTTCCGCGAATTCGTCAATTCGTGAGTTGTGTGATCCTATAGGCTGCGTTATTTGGTATCAGAGCTAGGAGACGAACTTTTCCAAGTTCGTTGGGTGTTCGTGAAATTTCAAACAAGTTGGGAGTTTATAAATCTCGAATCAAAACTCAATCTCGAATCAAAAGAGATTTTTTTAATCGAAGCGAAGTGTGTGTTTGGATTTGTTGATGATTTGACAATGCCTCCAAGAAGAGTTAATCGTCATCAGAATGTTGCAGATGTGTATCGAAGAGAAGATACTGAACAAATGGAGCAACGAATTAGTGATAAATTCAATGAGAAGTTTGATGAGGGAATTGGTAGATTGGAAAGGCTCATGATGGATATGAATCAAACTAGACAAAGAGCATCGCCAGGTTCAAATCAAGGTGGACATAGAATTTCGCTGTCAAATTCCGAGAGGAGAAGAATGTCACCACCATCAGATTGGGAAAGAAGAGAACCGCCAGTTTCGGGAGAAAGAGACGTGCGTGGTAGCAGAAATGTTGATGGTTAGAATCGACATCGACATACGTCAGATTTGGAGGAATCCAGTGATGGTGGTAGTAGCTCTTGTCGAAACCGTGGCCAAGGGCGAAATCGAAATAGAGATTCCGAAGATGATCGTCGATGGGAGTCGGGGATGAAAACAGAGATTCCAGAATTCAAAGGGGGAATGCTAGAGGAAGAGTTTCTGGATTGGTTATCAAATGTTGAAGAAACTTTTGACTTCAAGGAAGTACCCGAGCATCGTAGAGTTAAGTTGGTTGCTACACGATTGAGGGGAAGAGCTATGGCATGGTGGCAACAAACTAAACTTACACGGGAAAGAATGGAAAAGTCGAAGATTGTTTCATGGGAAAAGATGAAGAAGTTGATGAAGGCTACTTTCTTGCCTTATAATTATCAGTCTCTTATGTATCAGCGCTTACAGAATTTGAGACAAGGGACAAAGTCGGTAAATGATTATGCAGATGAGTTTTATCAACTGATTGCTAGAAACGATATCATGGAAACGGAGGAACAGTTGACATCCAGATTTGTTGGAGGATTGAGAATGCAAATTCAGGATATGGTAAACATGTTTGATCCTAGATCCATTGTTGAAGCACACCAGAAGGCTCTAGCTTGGGAGAAGCAAGGTAGAAGAGGAGATGGTGCGTTTACAAGTTCAAGCAATCAGGTGAAGGGGGCTAGTAGCAATACTAATGTTTCCAAGGCTGTTAGTAAACCGGTTGTCAATGAAGCTGCTAAGACCAAGGTCAACAACAATTTCAAGTGTTATAACTGTCAGGAGTTTGGTCATAAGAGCAATGAATGCCCGAAGCCTAAGAAGCGAGCGATGGTTGCTGAGGTTGAGATGAGGATGCAGAAGTAGAATGTTCCAATTCACCACAGGTTGAGGAGGAAGAAGAATTATTGACGGGAGACGAGGGATATTCTTTAATGATGAGGAGATCTTGCTTGACGCCAAAGCAGGAAGAGGAGACTAGTTGGTTGAGGAGTAATATTTTTCAGTCGACATGCACTATTTTGGGAAAAGTTTGTAAGTTTGTTATCGATGCAGGGAGTTGTGATAACATCATCTCTACAAAAGCCATAAAGAAGTTGGCGTTAAAGACATAGAACCATCCCAAACTGATGCAGCGCATACCTCGCGAACGACATTGCTAAGTCGTGAAACCCTAGGTCGCAAGGTCGAAGCCACTCCAGAATTCGTGAAGCCTAGGTCGCTTTTCCTCAGCCTTAAGTCGCGAGCATCTCCAGTAAGTCGCTCCAGCAGCGTATGTCGCGAGCAAACCTTAGGTCACGAACGACCTTCCGTAAGTCGCGAATTCCTATGTCGCGAATTCCTTAAGTCGTGGGTCACTCAGACTTTAAGTCGCGAAGCTTTTTATGTCGCTGATTACTTTCGCTGAAGATTCTTATGTCGCTCTGCCAAGTTCTTATGTCGCTGATTGTTAGGTCGCTACCGCACTTCCTTAAGTCGCGAGCATCTCCAGTAGGTCGCTCCAGTAGCTTATGTCACAATAATGATAGGTCGTATTGTTTAGGTCGTTGCTATTTGATTTTTAAGTCGCATGCGTTGTTTTTTTGGTCGACTGTGTGTTTTGTAAGTCGTTTGTACTGTTTGTGATGTATTTTTCTTAAGTCGTGTGAAGTGTTGTAACGTGTGGTGTGTTGTAATTTTCTATAAATAGGGGTGTGTTGTCATTTGTAAAAGAAGTTGAATATTGAATAAAAATTGGTTTATGCTTTGTGCCACCATTAAAATTGGAAGTTGAGTGTTATCTCCTTTCTCCATCTACGGATATTCGAGTGCGCTCGAATCAACGAACTTGAAGCCGATTCACGGAATCTCGTGCGCGAGATCAACGTCGAAGAATCGTAGATCTTCTGATGTGGTATCGTGCGCGATCAACGTGTTGAAGATAGCTAGAATCCGGTATCTCGAGAGATCAATGGATTTGGGCACTTGGGTATCTTCAATTCATCGATTCATTTTCCGCGAATTCGTCAATTCGTGAGTTGTGTGATCCTATAGGCTGCGTTATTTGGTATCAGAGCTAGGAGACGAACTTTTCCAAGTTCGTTGGGTGTTCGTGAAATTTCAAACAAGTTGGGAGTTTATAAATCTCGAATCAAAACTCAATCTCGAATCAAAAGAGATTTTTTTAATCGAAGCGAAGTGTGTGTTTGGATTTGTTGATGATTTGACAATGCCTCCAAGAAGAGTTAATCGTCATCAGAATGTTGCAGATGTGTATCGAAGAGAAGATACTGAACAAATGGAGCAACGAATTAGTGATAAATTCAATGAGAAGTTTGATGAGGGAATTGGTAGATTGGAAAGGCTCATGATGGATATGAATCAAACTAGACAAAGAGCATCGCCAGGTTCAAATCAAGGTGGACATAGAATTTCGCTGTCAAATTCCGAGAGGAGAAGAATGTCACCACCATCAGATTGGGAAAGAAGAGAACCGTCAGTTTCGGGAGAAAGAGACGTGCGTGGTAGCAGAAATGTTGATGGTTAGAATCGACATCGACATACGTCAGATTTGGAGGAATCCAGTGATGGTGGTAGTAGCTCTTGTCGAAACCGTGGCCAAGGGCGAAATCGAAATAGAGATTCCGAAGATGATCGTCGATGGGAGTCGGGGATGAAAACAGAGATTCCAGAATTCAAAGGGGGAATGCTAGAGGAAGAGTTTCTGGATTGGTTATCAAATGTTGAAGAAACTTTTGACTTCAAGGAAGTACCCGAGCATCGTAGAGTTAAGTTGGTTGCTACACGATTGAGGGGAAGAGCTATGGCATGGTGGCAACAAACTAAACTTACATGGGAAAGAATGGAAAAGTCGAAGATTGTTTCATGGGAAAAGATGAAGAAGTTGATGAAGGCTACTTTCTTGCCTTATAATTATCAGTCTCTTATGTATCAGCGCTTACAGAATTTGAGACAAGGGACAAAGTCGGTAAATGATTATGCAGATGAGTTTTATCAACTGATTGCTAGAAACGATATCATGGAAACGGAGGAACAGTTGACATCCAGATTTGTTGGAGGATTGAGAATGCAAATTCAGGATATGGTAAACATGTTTGATCCTAGATCCATTGTTGAAGCACACCAGAAGGCTCTAGCTTGGGAGAAGCAAGGTAGAAGAGGAGATGGTGCGTTTACAAGTTCAAGCAATCAGGTGAAGGGGGCTAGTAGCAATACTAATGTTTCCAAGGCTGTTAGTAAACCGGTTGTCAATGAAGCTGCTAAGACTAAGGTCAACAACAATTTCAAGTGTTATAACTGTCAGGAGTTTGGTCATAAGAGCAATGAATGCCCGAAGCCTAAGAAGCGAGCGATGGTTGCTGAGGTTGAGGATGAGGATGCAGAAGTAGAATGTTCCAATTCACCACAGGTTGAGGAGGAAGAAGAATTATTGACGGGAGACGAGGGATATTCTTTAATGATGAGGAGATCTTGCTTGACGCCAAAGCAGGAAGAGGATACTAGTTGGTTGAGGAGTAATATTTTTCAGTCGACATGCACTATTTTGGGAAAAGTTTGTAAGTTTTTTATCGATGCAGGGAGTTGTGATAACATCATCTCTACAGAAGCCGTAAAGAAGTTGGCGTTAAAGACAGAGAAGCATCCCAAACCCTACAAATTGGCTTGGCTGAGGAAAGGTGGGGAAGTGAAGGTTGGTCGAAGAGCTTGTGTAACTTTTTCCATCGGAAAGAAGTATAAGGATGAAATTTGGTGTGACGTGGTGGATATGGATGTATGTCATTTGTTGTTGGGAAGACCGTGGCAGTTCGATAGAGCCGTGCAACACAATGGTAGGACTAACTGCTATAGTTTCATGTTCGATGGCACTAGAATCACTTTAGTTCCTAAAAGGCGACAACAAAGTAAAATCAAGTTGGAGGAAATCGAGGAACTAAAGACTTTGTTATCTTTGAAGGAATTTGTCAAAGAAGTAGAGGATAGCCCTGAAGTATTTCTGTTGATTGGACGTGAAAGTAGTGAAGCGGTTGAAATTCCTGAGGAAGTTAAGCCAGTGTTGAAGGAATTTGAAGACGTGTTTCCTGAAGAATTACCAAAAGAGTTACCACCGTTGAGAGACATACAACACCAGATTGATCTTGTTCCGGGAGCTGTGTTACCACATAGACCACATTATAGAATGAGTCCAAAGGAGCACGAAGAGTTGAGAAGGCAGGTGGAAGAGTTACTTGAACAAGGGCACGTACAAGAAAGTTTAAGTCCTTGTGCAATACCAGCCTTGTTAGTGCCAAAGAAGGATGGAACTTGGAGAATGTGTACAGATAGTCGAGCACTAAACAAGATTACGGTGAGGTACAGATTCCCGATGCCAAGATTGGACGACTTGTTAGATCAGTTGAGTGGAGCTGCTATCTTTTCAAAGATTGATATGAAGAGTGGGTATCATTAGATTCGAATTCGACCAGGGGATGAATGGAAGACAGCCTTCAAGACACGAGAGGGGTTGTATGAATGGCTGGTCATGCCATTTGGTCTTTCGAATGCACCTAGTACTTTTATGCGAGTGATGAATCAGATCTTTCGACCGTTTATTGGAAAGTTCGTGGTGGTATACTTTGATGATATAATGATATACAGTGGAAGCACAGAAGAGCATCTACAACACTTGCGGGAAGTGTTGATGATACTTCGTCAGGAGCAATTTTACGCGGCAACAAAGAAGTGCATGTTCATGACGCACAGTGTTTTGTTCTTGGGGTATGTATTGTCCAAGGAAGGTATCCAGGTGGATCAAAGTAAAGTTGAAGCAATCAAGGATTGGCCATAACACAGGACTGTAACTGAAGTGAGAAGTTTCCATGGTTTAGCATCATTCTACCGAAGGTTTATACCACATTTCAGTAGCGTGATGGCACCAGTGACAGATTCTATGAAAGGAAACCAGTTTGTGTGGACTGAAGAGGCTGATTCTGCTTTCCAACAGATCAAGACACTCTTGACTACAACACCGATTCTTAGATACCCGGACTTTCAGTTGCTCTTTGAGCTAGATACTGATGCGTCTAAAGTTGGAATTGGTGGAGTGTTAAATCAAAAGGGTCGTCCAATTGCTTATTTTAGCGAGAAACTTTTTGGAGCCAAGACAAAATACAGTACCTATGACTTGGAGTTCTATGCTATTGTCCAAGCCATAAAGCATTGGAAACACTATTTGTTTCATAAAGAGTTTGTATTGTATACTGACCATGAAGCATTGAAACATTTGCAGGGACATGATAAGATTGCAGCCAGGCATGTTTCATGGATCGCATACTTGCAACAGTTTACATTTGTTGTAAAGCATAAGTCGGGAGTTACAAATCGTGTGGCAAACGCATTGAGTAGAAGAAATCATTTGTTGACTACGATGAGAGTTGAAGTGAAGGGGTTTGATGTATTTCCAGATTTGTTTGTTGAGGATCATTACTTTGCCAAGATTGTAGATGAAGTCGAAAAAGGGAGGACGGATGAGTATGTGTTGGTAGAAGGTTTTCTATTTAAGGGAAATCGGTTGTGTATAACAGGGTGCAGTTTGCGAATGAAGATTGTGAAGGAATTGCATGAAGAAGGTCATGTGGGAAGAGATCGTACCTTGCAGTTGATTTATCAATTATATTTTTGGCCTTCCATGAGGAAAGAAGTTGAAAGATTTGTGCAGAGATGTCACATATGTCAAGTTTCCAAAGGAACAGCTACGAATGCAGGATTGTATATGCCATTGCCCGTGCCTACTAGACCATGGGTTGATGTTAGCATGGATTTCATTTTGGGTTTGCCAAGAACTCAATGAGGGAATGATTCTATATATGTTGTGGTGGATAGATTTTCGATGATGGCACATTTCATAGCTTGTAAGAAGACCGCCGATGCGGTCTGTGTTGCTCAATTGTTCTTTAAAGAGGTTTATCGACTACATGGGCTACCTGAGTCTATTGTTTCTGACCGGGATACTCGATTTCTATGTCATTTTTGGTTGAGTCTGTGGAAGATGGTTGGGACTAAGCTGAATTTTAGTAGCGCCTATCATCCACAAACGGATGCGAAAACGGAAGTGGTGAACAGATCTTTGGGAAACTTTTTGAGATGTCTTGTGAAGGATAATTTGAAGAGCTGGGATGTGAAATTGTGTCAAGCAGAATTCGCACATAATCATGCCGTTAATCGAAGTACTGGATTCAGACCATTTCTAGTGGTATATTCAACAATTCCGAAGGGACCATTGGATTTGTCGACAGTTCCACTTCAGAAAGGGGTTGTTAAACGAGCTTGTGATTTCGTGAATGAGTTGCAGAAGTGTCACAGGATTGTTCATAAACGATTGCTTAAGTCAAATGAGAAGTATAAGCAATTGGCAGATAAGAAGCGAAGGAGTGTGGACTTCAAGGAGGGTGATTTTGTTTACGCAGTATTGACGAAAGATCATTTTCCAGTTGGAACTTACAACAAGTTGAAAGCTTGAAAGATTGGTCCAGTAGAAATCTTGAAGAAGATCAATGATAATGCGTATCAGTTAAGGTTGTCGGAAAATGTTCATACTTCTGATGTTTTCAATGTCAAGCACTTAATTCCATATTATGGGGAGAAGCTTGTTGAAGAAGAGGAAAATGTGAATTCAGGGTCGAATTCTTTTCAACCAGGGGTGGATGATGCAGCGCATACCTCGCGAACGACATTGCTAAGTCGCGAAACCCTAGGTCGCAAGGTTGAAGCTACTCCAGAAATCGCGATGCCTAGGTCGCTCCACCTCCGCCTTAAGTCGCGAGCATCTCCAGTAAGTCGCTCCAGCAGCGTATGTCGCGAGCAAACCCTAGGTCGCGAACGACCTTCCGTAAGTCGCGAATTCCTATGTCGCGAATTCCTTAAGTCGTGGGTCGCTCAGACTTTAAATCGCGAAGCTTTTTAAGTCGCTGATTACTTTCGCTGAAGATTCTTATGTCGCTCTGCCAAGTTCTTATGTCGCTGATTGTTAGGTCGCTGCCGTGCTTCCTTAAGTCGCGAGCATCTCCAGTAGGTCGCTCCAGTAGCTTATGTCGAAATAATGATAGGTCGTATTGTTTAGGTCGTTGCTATTTGATTTTTAAGTCGCGTGCGTTGTTTTTTTAGGTCGACTGTGTGTTTTGTAAATCGTTTGTACTGTTTGTGATGTATTTTTCTTAAGTCGTGTGAAGTGTTGTAACGTGTGGTTTGTTGTAATTTTCTATAAATAGGGGTGTGTTGTCATTTGTAAAAGAAGTTGAATATTGAATAAAAATTGGTTTGTGCTTTGTGCCACCATTAAAATTGGAAGTTGAGTGTTATCTCCTTTCTCCATCTTCGGATATTCGAGTGCGCTCGAATCAACGAACTTGAAGCCGATTCACGGAATCTCATGCGCGAGATCAACGTCGAAGAATCGTAGATCTTCTAACGCGGTATCGTGCGTGATCAACGTGTTGAAGATAGCTAGAATCCGGTATGTCGAGAGATAAATGGATTTGGGCACTTGGGTATCTTCAATTCATCGATTCATTTTGTTTCATCGATTCATTTACCGTGAATTCATCAATTCATGAGTTGTGTGATCCTGTAGGCTGTGTCATTCCCTACAAATTAGCTTGGCTGAGGAAAGGCGGGGAAGTGAAGGTTGGTCGAAGAGCTTGTGTAACATTTTCCATCGGAAAGAAGTATAAGGATGAAATTTGGTGTGACGTGGTGGATATGGATGTATGTCATTTGTTGTTGGGAAGACCGTGGCAGTTCGATAGAGCCGTGCAACACGATGGTAGGACTAACTGCTATAGTTTCATGTTCGATGGCACTAGAATCACTTTAGTTCCTAAAAGGAGACAACAAAGTGAAAGAAAATTGGAGGACATCGAGGAACTAAAGACTCTGTTATCTTTGAAGGAATTTGTCAAAGAAGTAGAGGATAGCCCTGAAGTATTTCTGTTGATTGGACGTGAAAGTAGTGAAGCGGTTGAAATTCCTGAGGAAGTTAAGCCAGTGTTGAAGGAATTTGAAGACGTGTTTCCTGAAGAATTACCAAAAGAGTTACCACCGTTGAGAGGCATACAACACTAGATTTATCTTGTTCCGGGAGCTGTGTTACCACATAGACTACATTATAGAATGAGTCCAAAGGAGCACGAAGAGTTGAGAAGGCAGGTGGAAGAGTTACTTGAACAAGGGCGCGTACAAGAAAGTTTAAGTCCTTGTGCAGTACCAGCCTTGTTAATACCAAAGAAGGATGGAACTTGGAGAATGTGTACAGATAGTCGAGCACTAAACAAGATTACGGTGAGGTACAGATTCCCGATGCCAAGATTGGACGACTTGTTAGACCAGTTGAGTGGAGCTGCTATCTTTTCAAAGATTGATCTGAAGAGTAGGTATCATCAGATTCGAATTCGACCAGGGGATGAATGGAAGACAGCCTTCAAGACACGAGAGGGGTTGTATGAATGGCTGGTCATGCCATTTGGTCTTTCGAATGCACCTAGTACTTTTATGCGAGTGATGAATTAGATCTTTCGACCGTTTATTAGAAAGTTCGTGGTGGTATACTTTGATGATATATTGATATAAAGTGGAAGCACATAAGAGCATCTACAACACTTGCGGGAAGTGTTGATGATACTTCGTCAAGAGCAATTTTACGCGGCAATAAAGAAGTGCATGTTCATGACGCATAGTGTTTTGTTCTTAGGGTATGTTTTGTCCAAGGAAGGTATCCAGGTGGATCAAAGTAAAGTTGAAGCAATCAAGGATTGGCCATAACACAGGACTGTAACTGAAGTGAGAAGTTTCCATGGTTTAGCATCATTCTACCGAAGGTTTATACCACATTTCAGTAGCGTGATGGCACCAATGACAGATTCTATGAAAGGAAACCAGTTTGTGTGGACTGAAGAGGCTGATTCTGCTTTCCAGCAGATCAAGACACTCTTGACTACAACACCAATTCTTAGATACCCGGACTTTCAGTTGCTCTTTGAGCTAGATACTGATGCGTCTAAAGTTGGAATTGGTGGAGTGTTAAATCAAAAGGGTCGTCCAATTGCTTATTTTAGCGAGAAACTTTCTGGAGCCAAGACAAGATACAGTACCTATGACTTGGAGTTCTATGCTATTGTCCAAGCCATAAAGCATTGGAGACACTATTTGTTTCATAAAGAGTTTGTGTTGTATACTGACCATGAAGCATTGAAACATTTGCAGGGACAGGATAAGATTGCAGCCAGGCATGCTTCATGGATCACATACTTGCAACAGTTTACATTTCTTGTAAAGCATAAGTCAGGAGTTACAAATCGTGTGGCAGACGCATTGAGTAGAAGAAATCATTTGTTGACTACGATGAGAGTTGAAGTGATGGGGTTTGATGTATTTCCAGATTTGTTTGTTGAGGATCCTTATTTTGCCAAGATTGTAGATGAAGTCAAAAAAGGGAGGACGGGTGAGTACGTGTTGGTAGAAGGTTTTCTATTTAAGGGAAATCAGTTGTGTATACCAGGGTGCAGTTTGCGAATGAAGATTGTGAAGGAATTGCATGAAGAAGGTCATGTGGGAAGAGATCGTACCTTGCAGTTGATTTATCAATTATATTTTTGGCCTTCCATGAGGAAAGAAGTTGAAAGATTTGTGCAGAGATGTCACATATGTCAAGTTTCCAAAGGAACAGCTACGAATGCAGGATTGTATATGCCATTGCCCGTGCCTACTAGACCATGGGTTGATGTTATCATGGATTTCATTTTGGGTTTGCCAAGAACTCAACGAGGGAATGATTCTATATATGTTGTGGTGGATAGATTTTCGAAGATGGCACATTTCATAGCTTGTAAGAAGACCGCCGATGCAGTCTGTGTTGCTCAATTGTTCTTTAAAGAGGTTTATCGACTACATGGGCTACCTGAGTCTATTGTTTCTGACCGGGATACTCGATTTCTAAGTCATTTTTGGTTGAGTCTGTGGAAGATGGTTGGGACTAAGCTGAATTTTAGTAGCGCCTATCATCCACAAACGGATGGGCAAACGGAAGTGGTGAACAGATCTTTAGGAAACTTGTTGAGATGTCTTGTGAAGGATAATTTGAAGAGCTGGGATGTGAAATTGTGTCAGGCAGAATTCGCACATAATCATGCCGTTAATCGAAGTACTGGATTCAGTCCATTTCAAGTGGTATATTCAGCAGTTCTGAAGGGACCATTGGATTTGTCGACAGTTCCACTTCAGAAAGGGGTTGTTAAACGAGCTTGTGATTTCGTGAATGAGTTGCAGGAGTGTAGCAGGATTGTTCATAAACGATTGCTTAAGTCAAATGAGAAGTATAAGCAATTGGCATATAAGAAGCGAAGGAGTGTGGACTTCAAGGAGGGTAATTTTGTTTATGCAGTATTGACGAAAGATCGTTTTCCTGTTGTGTAACGCCCCACCTCTATGCTCACAATAACAAAGAGTATTAAAATAAATACTGTTTGTTATTACGAAGAATAAGGCTGGATAGGAGCGGCCATCCGTAGTTCGCCTTACACTAGTATTGGTTACCTCGATAGGAGTGGTATATATTTTTCATTTTACATTTCTTATTTATTTACTCCCATCGACATACCCAATTCTAGTATAAAACGAACTACGACGGTTCATAATAATTTAGGACAATGTATATAATAATAACACAGATAATAAAATGTGGAACACAGATAACAAAAAATCTCATATATATATATATAACTGATGTCAGTTACAATACATTTGACACAATACATATGATGTAACTACAACTGTCGACTCTGGAAGTTATATATATACAAGTACATTATCGACTAATATACATGAATACATATCAACCTAAAAGAGACACACTGACTACTACAACAAGACGAAGACCACTTCAGAAGATATGAAAAGTCTTCATAGCTCAATCAGCAACCCAAAGCAAAATATCTACAACCTGAAATAACTCGGGTCTGACCCGAGTATTAAATTCAAAAGAAAATAATACACGGGTCAGTCTAATTTAAACTCAGTCGTGAATGTACAGAAGCAATAATAATCAAATATCAAATAGACGACAGTCACAGAAATCTCGTATATCCGACTCCTCGATAAGAGAATCGGATAACGGCAGATATAACACTAAATAGTGTTAAACAACAAATCAGCAATCCAAATCATCAACAAGATGAATAAAATGATTATAAATGAAGATAATATGAAAACTCCAGAATTGCCGAAACAACAATTTACAACAAATTCCAATTATTAAATAGATAATTAAAATCTCAAAATGATCAATCAAAACAAATTTCTGGGTGGCTGCAGTACACGCACGCGTAAAGGTCAAAGTGAAACACAAGCCAACAAAATAGCGTAAACTACAAAAATCTAATTATCGATATGATAATCAGAAAACATATAATCTAATTATCTAAAAGATAATTAGACATCAACAAAATCATCAGCTTAACCCAAATCAGAATACAACTCAAATTATTTTGAATTGGATACACAAAACAATTCAGACAATTGTGAAATCAATTAAAGAGTTACTACTGTTTTGGCTGCAGTACACGCACGCGTGTACTGCCTCGCCAACACAGCATATGATGAAATATGCAAAATATTAAGATATGCACAAGATCAGATTACAGGTAAAAACTAGAATTGTGCACATCAGCCCAGAACTGCATATACAGGGATGCGATATCACATAAAACAGTGATAAACTATTCCCTGTCGAACTCAAGGATATATACATGAAGTATATCAATGACCAATTCAATGAAACAGCAACCCGACACAGTTACAAACTAGGTTGAACACTGCAACAGGTCACGAGTTATACTAAACAAAGTACGACCCAAAAGTCCTCGAATCAATTTCAATATAACCAAATCATTAACAAAGTGCAAAGCAATATCAATACGACACTGATGGTCCACTGACTCCAGTACTGCAAGTGATACAAGTTAATGACTGCAACACTACAGCAACTACAAGTGACAATATCAAATCGAGTAAAAACCGTGAGCAATTGAATGAGTCAGAGAATAACATACACAAAATCAGATGATTAAAGTCAAATGAAATCATCAACAACGACAAAGTCGAACCACATAAGCACACATATAAGTGCACTAGTGCTACAATTTAAAGTCAAGTAGCATACAAATGACCAGGTCTCAAAATATCAAGTTCAAATGCAGACACTTCAAAATCAAGTTTGACATAGTCAAGGCCGAAGCCAAACATTTTCCCAATATAGTTTTCACAAAAAATCAAGTTGAAGTCGTGAAGGAACAACAGTGCAAATCAATTACAACCAACGACAGAGGAGCCAAAGTCCACTACACAAAGAATAGAACCAACTGAAATTTCAATGTATTGCAGTTGCAAATAATATCACTAAAGTGCCAAGAAATCGAAATTCAACCAAGTCAAGTGGCCGAAAGTCGAATAAATTCCATCATCGTAAAAATCGAATGAAAACCTATGCAAGAACCAGATTACCAAAACAGTGAGACAATGGCACAATATCAACATACAAGAAAAAGTGCAGACAATCAATACTCTGCATGTACAACAAGTAGATGAAGGTGCAGTGAAGCATGTACATGGGTAAACATCAAATACAAACTGCATAACAGTAACCGCAATGCAGAACTGACCAACATGGCACAAGAATGAACAACACCAAGGTTAAAAAATTCAAGTCCAAACAATACAAATATATATATGTACACACATATATATCTGTATCAAATGAAACGATAGAGCCAACAAACATAGCATGTACATGAAGACTAATGAAACCATGCAACTGTATGCAAACAGCCTCAAAAGCACGAATGTACACATTGCAAACACTAAAGCAAAAATTGAAGCAATTCGAGCTCCAGACAATAAAATCAAGCAAAGAAATTCAATGTTAAGGCCGATGCCAACAGAGAAATGCACGGAGCAAGTTAGAACTCATCAAAACAGTGATACTCAAGAAATATGAACAAGGTCAAACTCAAAAAGTTGAACATCTACATCGAAAAATCAAGTCGAAGTCGAAAACCACGAAAACAAAATAAGCAACGGATTCAAACAAGTCGAATTAGATGTGAGTAATAAAAATTACTCACCTTAGTCGCCAAATTGAAGCAGCCGAGCATCTCAGAGATGAGCGACCATTTGAGCGGAAAATCAACTTCGACCCGAGCCATTGAAATCGGCACCAACAATTCACTCGAACCATAATTTGGAGAAGACGAGGCCACCATTTAATTTCCTTCCTTCGATTTTTTAGGGTTCCACGAGAAAATGAATAAGGGCCGGTTATTAGCTTGCTAATCTCGGCAACAAAGGAGTGGGCCAAAACAATTTTAAAGCCCGCATAACAATTTTTACAGATTTAAAAAGAATTTCAATTTGATTCAAATTCCAATAGCAAGTTGACAACACTTTTAATCGTTAAATGACGATTATAAATTGAAGCTAAATCCCGGGTTGTTACAGACTCCCCTCCTTATAAAAATTGCGTCCCCGCAATTTTCATAATCAAAGTCGTCAATAACAATTATTTTTCTAACATAAACTGGTTAAGCTAGAAAAATAAAGATCGAGAATACAAACGCCAAAGGAATCTTTTATTTTCATAAAAGAAATTCACAAATTTTCAACAAAATATAATTATCAAATAGATAATCAGAAAACAACAGAACTGATTAAATACAATTATCAGCAATATTCAATTATCAACTAGATAATTAAAATACTGAAAATCACAAAATAGCAATATCTAATTATCGATACGATAATTAGAAAACAGCAAAATCTAATTATCAACAAAGATAATTAGAAAACACAAATCATAAATCGCAAAATCGCAAATATCTAGTTATTCAACAAATAACTAGAAAACACGAACTTCATAATCAACAAACTCTAACTGTCAGCAGAGATAGATAGAAAGCAGCAATTCAATAAAATCAGTATACTCTAGAATCAATTAGAGACTAGAAAATCTCATATCAATAAAATCAGCAAACATCCAATTATCCAAACGATAGTCAGAAAACAAATCAACAAATATCTAATTATCAAAAATGATAATCAGAAACATCAAATATCTAATTATCAAAAACGATAATCAGAAAACATCAATTATCTAATTATCTCAAACGATAATCAGAAAACAAATCAGCACATATCTAATTACCACAAACGGTAATCAAATTTCAAATCAACAAATATTTAATTACCACAAACGGTAATCAAATTTCAAATCAACAATTATTCGATCATCAAAAACGGTAATCAAATCTCAAATCAACAAATATTCGATTATCAAAAACGATAATCAAATCTCAAATCAACAATTATTCGATTATCAAAAACGATAATCAAATCTCAAATCAACAATTATTCGATTATCAAAAACGATAATCAAATTTCAAATCAACAAATATTCGATTATCAAAAACGATAATCAAATTTCAAATCAACAAATATTCGATTATCAAAAACGATAATCAAATTTCAAATCAACAAATATTCGATTATCAAAAACGATAATCAAATTTCAAATCAACAAATATTCGATTATCAAAAACGATAATCAAATTTCAAATCAACAAATATTTGATCATCAAAAACGATAATAAAATTTCAAATCAACAAATATTCGATTACCAAAAACGATAATCAAATCTCAATTCAACAAATATTCGATTATCAAAAACGATAATCAAATCTCAAATCAACAAATATTCGATTATCAAAAACGATAATCAAATTTCAAATCAACAAATATTTAATTATCAAAAGCGATAATCAAATCTAAAATCAACAAATATTTAATTATCAAAAGCTATAATCAAATATCAAATCAGCAAATATTTAATTATCAAAAATGATAATCAAATCTCAAATCAACAAATATTTAATTATCAAAAGCGATAATCAAATCTCAAATCAACAAATATTTAATTATCAAAAGCGATAATCAAATCTCAAATCAACAAATATTTAATTATCAAAAGCGATAATTAAATCCCAAATCAACAAATATTTAATTGTCAAAAGCGATAATTAAATCCCAAATCAACAAATAATTAATTATCAAAAACGATAATCAAATTTCAAATCAACAAATATTTAATTATCAAAAGCGATAATCAAATCTCAAATCAACAAATATTTAATTATCAAAAGCGATAATCAAATCTCAAATCAACAAATATTTAATTATCAAAAGCGATAATTAAATCCCAAATCAACAAATATTTAATTATCAAAAGTGATAATTAAATCCCAAATCAACAAATATTTAATTATCAAAAGCGATAATTAAATCTCAAATATCTAATTATCACAAGCGATCTGATTCCGATGTTATCTTTGGGTCTCTTAACAGCTGCTCCGATGCTGTTTTAGACAGTACTTCGGCGGATACGGTTTTACCAGATGAGAATTGTGTTCTGGGCAAGCGGGATTTGATCACCCGCTTCGCTCCTCGTTTGATCTTTGGCCCCTTGTGTGCTTCAGCATCTGGTGCTGTATCGGCAATTCACTTTGGATCTCTTGTGTCTGCTGACAGAGCCACTGGCCTGAAAGTTTGCGGTGGGGAGTTGACCACTCCACCCAAATCTGGTTTTTTCTCCCCGAGTCCTATTCGGGAGATTGCCGGCAATCGGTTGGCATCGGTCTATGTTCCTTCGTCAGCTTCTTGTGCTGACTTGTCTTGTACTGGCAGCTCTTCTGTATTTGTGGGTTCAGATCATGTCTCGGGTGTTGCTTATATTTTTGTTGGAGTTCCGGGGGAGAGCGGGTAGGTATTCCTCTCTCCTTTTGTCTCTTTTTCATTATACTATTCTAAGATCGCTGCTCGCTGTTGGTTTGAGTCTGATGATGTTGATTTATTGCGTATGAGCCATGACACACTCTTGTGTGTGCTCCCTGACGTCACTATCCTGCCATTTTCGGTTGGAGTATCAGGTCCCTCTCTTGTTGCTTTTTTAGGGTCTTTATTTGTTTCTTCGATTTCTTGCTCCTTGCCTCAGGGTCTTTGCCCTTCCTTCGTTTTTCAGGATATTGTTTCACTAGCTGGCATAGCTCACGTAAGAATACTCGCTAGAGTTGTTCTGATAGGGTCTTGTCGTTGGCTAATTGTGCTTAGTCACTGCGAAGCCTCTTTAGTGTCGTCTTTGACTATTATCCATCTGCCTAGGTGCATGGGTCCTTGTAGGCCTCAAAGGAGGGCTCAACGGGCCTGGAGCATTAGGCTCGGGCAATCTCCCTGCTCTGCTCGCATAGTGGTCTCAGTCCCAGACCACTATACGAACAGTTTGGGTTATTGGCAGACTGATCTGTTCCGCTCTGTTGTTTCCTCCGACAGAGCCGAACCGCGATTCTTACCTACCTCGCGGGGCTGTCTGTTTATTGATAGCTCGGCACTGGTAAGATTCCTACAGAATCGTGGACTGCGGCTAGACTGCTCCCCTACACTTCCTCGCTCTCTTTCGTTTTTGCCCGATTATCCTGTTGCTTCTTCCTCTGTCTGCTCCCATTTGTGTTCCCTCCCCTCTTCCTCCTACTCCATCTCCCTCGTCATTCCTTTGCTCAGCCAAGCGGAGATAGCTCTCCTCAACGCTCGGCTTGATCGTCTGACGGAGAACTCTGTTCCTCAGACGGTCTTGTCTGTGGAGGGTGGCGATCCTTTGGAGGGCTTTCCCAGATCCTCGAACTCTCCTACCCGCCCTCCTCGTCGCAGGTCGCGTAGAGCTCCTACTCTCCTCCGCACTATCCGTACATGCTCTATAGCGGCGTCTGAGCAGTCCGACAAGTCTGCTCGGGTTTCGGTGTATCTTATCTGAGCTTCCTATGTTTTCTTCTTCTTTCTGTGTTATCTTTGACTTCATCCTTGTCTCCCCTTATGGTGAATATTCTCTTCTGGAATGTCAGGGGTATCGGCAATGAGGCATCTTCGGCCAGACTGAAAAACATTGTCCGAAAGCATTCAGTCTGTTTGGTTGCTCTTTTGGAACCTTTTCTGGATCCTGGAGATGTAACTAAATCTGTCTTATCTCTTGGTTTTGGTGGTGCCACTTCTATTATTTCGAGCAAGATTTGGATTCTTTGGTCCAAAGGACTGGTGGTTAGTCCTATTTTTGACTCGTCCCAACTCCTCTCGGTTGCTTGCTCGTCTTCTCCTTTCGCTCTCCCTTTTCTCTTTTCGGCGGTCTACGCCAAATGTGACCGGATTGAAAGATTAACTCTTTGGTCAGATATTCTAAATCTCTTTGAACTGGGCTTCTCGTGTTCGGTCTTGAGGGGCGATTTCAATGTTGTCGCTTGCCAAGCTGAGAAACGGGGAGGGGCCGCCATCAACCGTTCTTCGGTGGCAGATTTCAATTCCTTCGTTGTTAGCTCAGGTCCTACCGAAATTCCATTCATCGGTTCGGCGTTTACTTGGTCCAACAACCAGGAGGGTCCGAACCGTATCCTGTCTAGGCTGGACAGGGTTTTTGGGTCTGAAGACTGGTTCCATCTTCCTTTCTCTTTCTCTATTTCTCATCTCCATCGGACTTTCTCTGACCATGCTCCGATGCTCTTGCGCGTCCCTCATTCTATTTCTGGTCCTTCTTCTTTCCGTTTCCAGAGTATGTGGAGGTCCCATCATACTTTTAACCAAATGGTGGAGGAATCGTGGAATTCTCCATTACTTGGTTCCCCCTTGGCTGTCTTTTCCCGTATACTAAAACATCTCAAAGACAGACTCAAGATCTGGAACGTTGAGGTTTTCAAGAACATTTTCGATCGTGTAAGGGCGGCTGAAGAATTCCTTATTTTAGCTGAATCCTTATTCGATGAAGATCCGTCCGCCGCAAACAAGGACGTCTGGGCTTCCGCCCAGCTTGCCTTCTTTTCTGAACTTCGCGTCGAGAACACCTATCTTCGCCAAAAGGCCAGGGTCAAATGGGTGGTCGAAGGAGACGCGAACTCCAAATTCTTCCATTTTTCTATCCGCATGAAGAACAGCCTGTTAACAATTCGTGAGATCCTTAGAACGGATCTTTCTGTGGCTTCTTCTCCTGATGATATCAGAGAGACTGTTCTGTCCCATTTCCAATCCTTTTTGGGGTCCCCGTCGGCGTCGGATTCCGACTCGGACCTTATGTCCTTCATTCCTCGGATGATCTCTCAGGAGGAAGGTGCGTCCCTGGCGGATCCTCCATCCGTGGAAGAGATTCGTGCCTGTGTCTTTGCTCTCAGCAAGGATAGTGCCAACGGACCAGATGGTTTCAACGGTGTCTTTTACAGGAGTGTCTGGCCTATCATCCAGACTGACTTCTGCCTTGCTATCCGTTTCTTCTTCTCGGGTGGTTCTATGCCCAGGGGCTGCACTTCCACCAACTTGGTACTTATTCCGAAATGCGATAATCCACGTTCCTGCGCGGATTTTCGTCCTATTAGCTTGTGTAATTTCTCTATCAAAGTTATATCTAAGGTGCTGGCCAGTCGACTGGCTCCGCTCCTGGATCGTATCATTTCCCCTTCTCAATCGGGCTTCGTTAAAGGTTGGCTAATCACGGATAACGTCCTTCTAGCTCAGGAATTGATCTCCCAACTTGATCGTAAGGTTAGGGGCTCAAATGTTGTGTTCAAGCTGGATATGGCGAAGGCCTACGATCGTATGTCGTGGTTTTTCATCATAAAAGTTCTTCGATCCTTTGGGTTTCCGGAAAATCTTATTGATCTAGTCTGGAGGCTCATCTCCAACTGTTGGTTCTCCGTCCTCATTAACGGATCGGCCAACGGATTCTTCAAAGCCGGCAGGGGTTTACGGCAAGGAGGCCCACTATCGCCTTCGCTCTTCGTTATCGCGGCGAAGGCTTTCATTCGAGGCCTTCAAACCCTGTCCATTTATGGTCAGATTCACATGTTTGGGTTGCCTAGGGGTTGTCCGCTCATCTCTTCTTTGTCCTTTGTAGATGACATTGTCATTTTCTCCAATGGCAATCGCTCATCTGTTCGCCGGCTTATTCGATTCATCCACCTTTACGAGAGGTGCTCGGGTCAACTCGTTAACTCTTCTAAGAGTTGTTTCGTCCATGCGAAGGACATGTCTCCTACCAGGGCTTCCTGGTTAGAGAACTATACCGGGTTCAAGGAAACCTCCCTTCCTTTACCTTATCTTGGCATTATCCTTTACAGAGGCAGGAAGCTTAATGCTATATTCGATCCCCTGACGGATAAAGTTAGGGGAAAGATTCTTCGGTGGAATGCTTCCCTCCTTTCTCAAGCTGGTCGTCTGGTTCTCATCAAGTCGGTATTAGGGTCGATGGGCACTCAAATTTCGCTGCTATGACCCCGACCGCCTCCTTCTTTCGGTCTTTTCAAACCTTGGCTTCCTCCTTCTTATGGGGGACGAAGGAATGTTCCCGCCGACATCACTGGGTCTCTTGGGATTCTATCTGCCGTCCCAAGAATGAAGGTGGTTTAGGCATTCGCAACCCGAAGGACATCTGCGTAGCCTTTGCTTGCAAGCTGTGGTACCGTTTCGGGGCAAACGACTCCTTGTGGGCGTCGTTTCTGCATGTTAAATACCGAAGTCTGGCAAGCTCTGGCTTCACCGGATGTCCTACTTATGCTAGTGAGACATGGAAACACATGCAATCGGTGAAATCCTTTTTTGATGCTTATGGCGGTCTCTCTGGCTGGGATAGCGGTTCGTTTTCTATCTCCAAAGCCTGGAACTCGGTGCGCTCACCGGCTCCGGTGCTTCTTTTGTTTTCCTTCATTTGGGATTCTCGGATTCCCTCGAAAGTTTCTATGTTTATGTGGAGAGCCCTACATGATGGGCTACCATTAGACGAGAACCTTAAGAGGATTGGCATTCCTATCGTATCCCGGTGCAGTTGCTGTGGCACCGGTGACACAAATTCTTTGGCTCATTTGCTTTTTTTGGGCTTTGCTGCCAGATCTTGCTGGAATTACTTCGGAAACCTAGTTGGTATCCGAGGTAATAACAGATCTCTTGCCGATTTTCAGAGAAACTGGTGGTACAGTCTCTCTGGGAAATCGCTTCGATCAATCCTTTCCCGCCTGATTCCCTACCTGATATACTAGCATCTATGGTGCGTGCGGAATAAGGCAATTTTTGAGGAAGAACCGATGGATCCTGTTAGCGCCAAAATTGGTCACTAACCCCCAAATCCAGATGAAAGCACCAAATACCAGTCACAACTCAGAGATAGAATGTATGTAGAGAGTAATAATGTGAAGAACAGTTAAAACTGAAAAGAAAGCAGTAAAGAACAACAGATTTTATAGTGGTTCGGCTAACTCCGGCCTATGTCCACTCCAGAAGTTTGCTTTTTATTGCTGTAATAATCGATTACAGTTACAAAATGGCAGAGTTACCTTAGCCTTAGAAAAGAGAAAGTAAGAGAGCAGAAAGAAGATCACCCATCTGGAGACCCACATGCTGTATTTATAGGCAAAACCAGGTTGTTGGGCCTCCTGAGTAGTTTGGGCCCATCAAGGTCATAGCCGAACCCTACTTCATTATGTCGACCGATCCTGAGCAGTTGGTATGCCGAACGTTGGGAGGTGCGAGGTATCGAGGTACCGAGGTGCGAGGTACCGAGGTATGGAGGTGCGAGGTACCGAGGTATTGAGGTGCGAGGTGCAATGCCGAGCGAGGTGAGGTATGCCGAACGACCCATCCAATGCCGAACGCTCCCTAATGCCGAACGATCCATCCAATGCCGAACGCTCCCTAATGCCGAACGATCCATCCAATGCCGAACGAGGTGAGGTATGCCGAACGATCCATCCAATGCCGAACGCTCCCTAGTGCTGAACGATCCATCCAATGCCGAACGATACTTAATGCCGAACCTCCATCATGTCGAACCATGTCTGATGCCGAACAGTTTCTAATGCCGAGCGCCCATCATGCTGAACGATCTCTAATGCCGAGCGCCTCTAAATACCGAGCGCTCCTGGATGCCGAGCGCTACTGAATGCCGAGTGCTCCTGGAATGCCGAACCACTCATGTATGTCGAACGCTCTGTGCATGCCGAGTATTCTTGAATGCTATTCGAACGTGAATAGTGAATGCCAGACGAACTATTCGTGCCGAACCCCCATCATGCCGAACCATGTTTAATGCCGAACCATGTTTCCTAGACCCAAATTATAGTTGATTCATCTTTATCCGATCATATTTCCATCTTCCAAGCATGTTGCGTCATCCATCCATCCGGTCAACTGAATCCATCGTACTCTAGCCTCGACGAACATGTAGTTGATTAAGTTAAACCCGTCTGTCCGCGGCCTTGCCAAAAGGCGGGTTAACAGATCCCCCTTCCATCATCAGGCGTGTTAGAAATGATGTTCTTCTTGCTTTTTGAGGTAGACCCTTCAAAGGGTCAGCCGGATCCCGTTCCAATCGGCTTGTGAATCTTTTCTCTATTTACTATATCCGGGCATCCGCTAGAGCTGGTATAGGTTGAGTTCGCTTCAAGGGGAAAAAGTTTTTCACCCTTCTGCTCCTTCCCCCCCTTATTTTCTTGCTTATGTGGTTGCTAGTGTTTCAGGATCGGGATCTTCTTGTAGTAGCGTAGGGTGGTTCTTTTTGGCTGCTCTTTGCCTTTATCACTTGGGCTCCTATGGGGGACTTGTTTGTTTTCTCTGGGCTCGTCTCATGGCTACATGTCTTCTTTAGGCCTTGGGTGCTCTCTTTGAGATTCTGTTACATCATCTTTGGGCGGTGGCCTTGCCGGAGCTCAAGGGTGATGTAAGATGGGCGATGGTTTATCCGGAGCTCATCTAGTTTCTTCAGAGCAGCTACCTTTCTCCGGGGTCTGATGCTTCGGTTACCCAGGTTTTATGGACCTCGCATTGGTCATTTTGAGCTGGCTCTTCCTTTCCCTCGGCGCTGGTTTCTCTCCCTAGGCTATGTTTCCTCTGTAGTCGGTGCCGTTTGTTTTGTTCTATGGGTTTTTCTTGCGGACTAGCTAGGTGGACTGGCCTTTATCTTATAGGTAAAGGCGAGATTGGTGGTTGAGTGGTTGGATCTTTTTTGCTTCTGTTCTGTGCGGTTTCTTTCTGTCGTGTTTTGGTTATTTTTTTCTATATTGTTGCTTCTTTGTTCAGTGATCTTCGAGCTTAGTCTTGTGTTTTTGTGAGCCTCCGGAGAAAGGCGTTTTTTTCTCCTTTGTTGTATATATATTGCTTTTCAAAAAAAAAGATTATCAAAACGATAATCAGAATCAACAAATATCTAATTATCACAAGCGATAATTAGAAACAACAAATATCCGATTATCAAAACGATAATCAGAATCAACAAATATCTAATTATCACAAGTGATAATTAAATCTCATAACAGCAAATATTTAATTACCGATACGATAATTAAATCTCATAACATCAAATATCTAATTACCTGCAGATAATTAGAAACAACAAATATCTAGAAATTAGTTAAGAAGACTAAAAAATCAACATAAAAGCTTAGATCGATCCCATCAGATGGCGAGTTTTTAATTCGCCGCACGTGCATCAACAAATGGCCGAAGCCTACCAAGTACTCAACATAATTTTGGCGCCCATCAGATTGACCCGAAGGTCCGCAGAGTGACCCGAAGGTCTAGTACTGGTATTTGACCCAAAGGTCCATCAGAGTGGCCCGAAAGCCCAACAAATGACCCGAAGGTCCAACAAATGACCCGAAGGTCCAGCAGATGACCCGAAGGTCCAACATAGTGGCTCGAAAGCACACAAAATCATCAGAATCATCAAAACAGCAGAAGTTTCAATTAACGAGTCCAGAATTAACCGAAATAGCAAACGCACATGTCCCATACCACGTGTTTTACTAAATCGTTTGATTCTCTTCATCGTTTCCTTGAAAGTGCAAAATTGTGTATTTTGTAAAAATACATTTTACATTCTCAAACTGACAAGTCCGGAATTAAGCGAATCAGTAAAAGAAAGGGGTCATAGTCCTCGATTTTGCTGAAACGTTTAAATCACTTCCTCATTCTTTTGAAAGCGCAAACTATAAAATTTCTGAAAACAACTTTATTTATTTTATAAAAATAACTATTCACATTCTCAACTGGACAAGTCCGGAGTTAAGCGGATTAGTAAAAGAAAGGGGTCATAGTCCTCGATTTTGCTGAATCGTTTAAGTCGCCCCTCATTCTTTTGAAACCGCAAACTGTTAAATTTTTTATAAAACACTTTTCATTTTAAAACGATTTTCCAGTCACGTGATTAAAGCAACAACATCAGTAGCAATTTCGAAAAGGAAATTGTACTTCCCAAAACATCGTAAAACGAATCTCGAAATTAGCATTGCGGAATAACCGCTTGAAAATCCACTTTTAAAATTTGACGGTTACTAAAGCCAAAGCGACAGTAATTTTTAAACGTCAAAATCTCATCAAAATAATTTACATCAAAATGTAATACCAGTGAATTTTCATTCATTAAAATGCCAACAAAACACCGTGCTTCAAAAATTTAGCATCGATGTAAAAATCCCGTTATGAAGATAACGACAACAAAATACGTTCAAACCAAACATCGGTTCAACGTAAAATAAATGCAGTAACGTGCAACTCAAATTTTGCACGTACTACAAAATGAACAAAGAAATCATTCGAATGTATCTTCAATGAAGATAATTCAAAACAGCAAAATCTAATCAATATATGATTAGCATAAAAGAAAACCAGCCAAAATCTCAACAAAAATCACATAACTGCAATCGCTTCGAATCCTCAAATCGGATTCGAAATTTTCAAAGAAACAAAATAAACTCATCTATGTAAACAACAAATGAAATCTATTTCAATTTCATATTTTGATTTTTAAATCAAAAGGATTATTAGTTGTACTAAGTGAAGATAGTGTCACTGCTTCCGCTGCGCACTCTGATAAACAGTACCCAAATCAATCAATCAACAAAACACAGTCTATCTTTTATTTTTAAATAAAGATATTTAAAAATTTCATCATAATTTCAAAACTTTAGTTTTGACTCAAAGCACAAATAAAAACATCGATCAATAGTTGTAACATATATTCCATCTAAGTTATGTTTTATATTATGTCCATAAACCCCAAGATCCGATACCAAATGTAACGCCCCACCTCTATGCTCACAATAACAAAGAGTATTAAAAGAAATACTGTCTGTTATTACGAAGAATAAGGCTAGATATGAGCGGCCATCCGTAGTTGGCCGTACACTAGTATTGATTACCATGATAGGAGTGGTATATATTTTTCATTTTACATTTCTTATTTATTTACTCCCATCGACATACCCAATTCTAGTATAAAATGAACTACGACGGTTCATAATAATTTAGGACAATGTATATAATAATAACACAGATAATAAAATGCGGAACACAGATAACAAAAAATATCATATATATATATAACTGATGTCAGTTACAATACATTTGACACAATACATATGATGCAACTACAACTGTCGACTCTGAAAGTTATATATATACAAGTACATTATCGTCTAATATACATGAATACATATCAACCTAAAAGAGACACACTGACTACTACAACAAGACGAAGACCACTTCAAAAGATATGAAAAGTCTTCATAGCTCAATCAGCAACCCAAAGCAAAATATCTACAACCTGAAATAACTCGGGTCTGACTCGAGTATTAAATTCAAAAGAAAATAATACACGGGTCAGTCTAATTCAAACTCAGTCATGAATGTACAGAAGCAATAATAATCAAATATCAAATAGACGACAGTCACAGAAATCTCGTATATCCGACTCCTCGATAAGAGAATCGGATAACGGCCGATATAACACTAAACAGTGTTAAACAACAAATCAGCAATCCAAATCATCAGCAAGATGAATAAAACGATTATCAATGAAGATAATATGAAAACTCCAGAATTGCCGAAACAACAATTTACAACAAATTCCAATTATTAAATAGATAATTAGAATCTCAAAATGATCAATCAAAACAAATTTTCGTGTGGTTGCAGTACACGCACGCGTGCACTGCCTCGCCACACAGTACGTGAAATCATCACAACAGTGAATACTAATGATGCAGGCCAAGTACTAGGTTGTGACCGACCTAGCAAACTCGTAGGTCATAACATGTTGATAAGTCGAATCCGACCTAAAGCTAAGGAGTTAACATCTTGTGAAGAACGATGGAAAGCTAAAGTCGTAGGTCGTCTACGACCTAAGGAATTGATAGGTCGCGAACGACCTAACTTTGCAGTGCAACATGGTGAACGACCTAACATAGCACCAAGGAAAGAGCTACGACCTAACGGGTTAGTGGATGGCGAGCTAAAACTAAGAGATAGGTCGCTGGTACGACCTAACATGCTTTTAGGTCGCGTACGACCTAGCGAGATAGGAAAGAGGGCGCTGGAACGAGCTAAGAGGGTGCTACGACCTAACAAGTCACGACCTATGATAGGTCGCAGGAAGACGTTACGACCTAAGTTAGGTCGCATGGAGTTAGGTCGCGGAGTTTTGATTCGACCTATACTAGGTCGCAAGAAAAGGTCACGACCTATGATAGGTCGCTGGGTAATCTGGGAAGATAAGTCGCAAGGCTTAGGTCGCGAAGTTTCTAAAGCCATCTATTTTAGGTCGCAAAGCTACGGATGCCGTCCATTCTTCAAGTCGCTGAAGTATGATGACCATTGATCTCTTTAAGACGTTGAGTTGGGATACCGCAAAGTTTTTAAGTCGCAAAGCTCTGGAGATCGTTGATTCTTATGCCGCATTGATCTCTGCCGTTGATTCTTAAGTCGCTGAAGGAAGCAGATGTATTGAAGATAGGTCGCGTCTGTTTAAGTCGTAGGTCGTTCTGTCTTTAAGTGTGTACTTTAGGTCGTGTACGACCTATGTAAGTCGTTGTAATGTGTTGTATGTTTTCTTAAGTCATGAGTCATTTATCTTTGAGTCGTTTGTACTGTTGTAAGGTCATAGCCTGTTTGTTTTGTAATGCTGATAAGTCGCTGTGTTGAGCATAGGTCGTCGCTGACCTTAGATAGGTCGTAAGTCGTCAGCTATAGGTCGTTTCCGACCTAGGAGTTGTGAATTTTTGTACTGCGTGAGTTGTAGCCTATAAATAGGCAAGTTGGGTCATTTGTAAAGGTTGTTGAATATTGAATAAAATTCTCTTTTGTTAGCTTTGTGCTATCAAATTCAATTGGTAGTCGAGTGTATCTCCTATCTCCACTTACGTCATTCGAGTGCGCTCGAATCATCGTTTGTTGAAGCCGATTCATGGTATCTTGTGCGCAAGATCAACGTCGAAGAATCGTAGATCTCTTTCCCGGTATCTTCGGATCAATGAGTCAGAGATAGCTAGAATTCGGTATCTTCGGATCAACGAATTTGGGCATTTCAGTATCTTCCAATCCACCGATTACTACTTTCACCGATCGAAGATCGTTTTGATTAATCCGCTGCGTCAGTTTTGGTATCAGAGCTTGTTCTAGCCAATCATAGCTGGATCGAGACTTGGAGCCTAATCATTTTGAAGTTGAAGTTGTTTGGCCGAGAGGAAGAAGTGTTCGACTTTATATCGAAGATTGATTGATCGAATTTGTATTGGAAGCCGAAACTTTGTCCATCGCGTTCATCGCGATTTGCTACAAAGTTGAAGTTTTCGATCCGTTTCATTTTGGATCAAAGTCCGAAAAGTGTTTGAATTTTGAAGTGTTGAAGAGTTTGTGAAGTTTTCAAGTATGCCGCCAAGGAGAGCTAATCGTCACCAAAACGTAGAAGCTTTGTATCGAAGAGAAGAGGCTGATGAGATGGAGCAAAGAATCAATGAAAACTTTAGTGAGAAGCTTAACGAAGGAATTGGCCGGTTAGAGAAGCTTATGACAGAAATGCATCAAAATCGGAGAAGGGTTTCACCTGAATCTAACCATGGGGGTAGTAGAGTCTCGCCACATTCCAATCGAGACAGAAGTGTTGAAAATGATAAAGGGCGTGGGAGGAACGTGAATGATCGTGAACGGAGGAATGTCGATAGAAGGGATGAAGGTGGAAGGCGTAATGGTAGTAGAGATGTGGGTGGACGAGATAGACAACGATATACATCTGATTTTGAAGAGGAGTATGATGGTGGTAGTGTTCGAGGACAAGGAAGAAATCACTCTGAGTATGATCACAAGTGGGAGTCGGGGATGAAGACTGAAATTCCTGAATTCAAAGGTGGTATGCAAGCAGAGGAGTTTCTAGATTGGGTAGCTAATGTTGAGGAGATTTTTGACTTCAAAGAAGTTCCAGAACATCGTAGAGTGAAGTTGGTTGCTACAAGATTGAGGGGTAGAGCTTTGTCATGGTGGCAGCAAACCAAACTTACACGTGATCGGATGGGAAAGTCAAAAGTTGAATCTTGGGAGAAGATGAAGAAATTGATGAAAGCAACATTCTTACCTTACAATTATCAATCTTTGATGTATCAACGTTTACAGAATTTGAGGCAGGGCACAAAGACAGTTAATGACTATGCTGATGAATTCTATCAACTTATTGCAAGGAATGATATTATGGAAACGGAAGAGCAGCTAACATCTAGATTCATTGGAGGATTGCGAATGCAGATTCAGGATATGGTTAATATGTTCGATCCAAGATCTGTAGCGGAAGCACATCAGAAAGCGTTGGCTTGGGAGAAACAGGGACGACGAGGAAGTGGTGTGTTTACTAATTCTAACAATCAAGTGAAGGGTGTTGGTGGAAGTTCTAATGTTTCTAAACCTATCAGTAGACCAGTAGTGAAGGAGGCTGAGAAGACAAGGGTTAACAATGGTTTCAAATGTTACAATTGTCAGGAATTGGGTCATAAAAGCAGTGAGTGTCCAAAGCCAAAGAAGAGAACCATGATTGCAGAAGTTGAGGATGAGGATGAAGAAGCTGAATGCTCTAATTCTTTACCAGTTGAGGAGGAAGACTTACTGTCGGGAGATGACGGGTACGCATTGATGATGAGGAGAAGTTGTTTAACACCGAAGCAAGAGGAGGAAAGTAATTGGTTGAGGAACAATATCTTTCAATCTACATGCACTATTCTGGGAAGAGTTTGTAAATTTGTTATTGATGCTGGGAGTTGTGATAATATTATCTCTACAGAAGCGGTAAAGATGTTGGAGTTGAAAACCGAGAAACATCCTAAACCGTACAAGTTAGCTTGGTTGAGGAAGGGTGGTGAAGTGAATGTTGGACGTAGAGCTTGTGTGAAGTTTTCAATTGGGAAGAAATACAAAGATGAAATCTGGTGTGATGTCGTAGATATGGACGTTTGTCATTTGTTGCTGGGGAGACCGTGGCAGTATGATCGAGCTGTGCAGCATGACGGACGGACCAACAGTTACAGTTTCATGTTCGAAGGTACAAAGATTACTCTAGTTCCGAAGAAACGCCAACAAGAAGAAAACAAACTGAAGGAGATTGAAGAACTGAAAACGTTGTTATCTTTGAAGGAGTTTGTTAACGAGGTTGAAGAAGAGCCGGAAGTGTTCTTGTTGATTGGGCGTGAGAGCAGTGAAGAAGTTGAAATTCCAGAAGAAGTTAAACCCGTTTTGAAAGAATTTGACGATGTATTTCCAGAGGAGTTACCAACGGAGTTGCCACCGTTGAGAGATATACAACATCAGATAGATCTTGTTCCAGGTGCTGTGTTGCCACACAGACCACATTATCGAATGAGTCCGAAGGAACATGAAGAGTTGCGAAGGCAAGTGGAAGAATTGCTTGAACAGGGGCGTGTGCAGGAGAGTTTAAGTCCTTGTGCTGTACCAGCCTTATTGGTACCCAAAAAGGATGGAACGTGGAGGATGTGCACTGACAGTCGAGCATTGAATAAGATTACTGTGAGATATAGATTTCCAATGCCGAGGTTGGATGACTTGTTAGATCAAATAAGCGGAGCTACTATTTTTTCGAAGATTGATTTGAAGAGCGGATATCATCAAATTCGTATCAGACCAGGCGATGAGTGGAAGACTGCTTTTAAAACCAGGGAGGGTCTATACGAATGGTTGGTCATGCCATTTGGTTTATCCAATGCACCGAGTACTTTTATGAGGGTGATGAATCAGATTTTTCGACCGTTCATTGGGAAATTTGTGGTGGTGTATTTTGATGATATTCTGATTTACAGTGGGAGTCCAGAGGAACATTTGAATCATCTTAGAGAAGTGCTGATGGTATTGCGACAAGAACAATTCTATGCTGGAACGAAGAAATGCGTGTTCATGACGCATAGTGTTTTATTTATGGGATATGTTGTATCGGAAGAAGGAATACAGGTTGACCAAAGTAAAGTCGAAGCAATTAGAGATTGGCCACAGCCCAAGACGATAACGGAAGTTCGTAGTTTTCATGGGTTGGCTTCATTTTATCGAAGGTTTATTCCACACTTTAGTAGTGTGATGGCACCTGTGACTGATTGTATGAAGGGTAAATAGTTTGCATAGACGGAGGAAGCAGGAGTTGCTTTTGAGCGAATCAAAGAACTTTTGACGTCTACACCAATTCTAATATTACCAGATTTTCAGTTAGTGTTTGAACTACATACTGATGCATCCAAGGTTGGGATTGGAGGAGTGCTGAGTCAGAGGGGACGTCCAATTGCATATTTCAGTGAGAAGTTGTTAGGAGCGAAAATGAGGTACAGTACGTATGATGTGGAATTCTATGCTGTTGTACAATCTATTAAACACTGGAGACACTATCTATTTCAGAAGGAGTTTGTTCTGTATACTGATCATGAAGCATTGAAGCATTTTCAAGGGCAAGATAAGATTTCAGCAAGACATGCATCGTGGGTTGCATATCTGCAGCAGTTTACTTTTGTTGTTAAACACAAGTCAGGGGTGACGAATCGAGTGGCTGATGCTTTGAGTAGAAGGAGTCATTTGTTGACTACACTGAAAGTTGAGGTGACAGGGTTCGATGTGTTGCCAGAATTATTTACCGATGATCCTTACTTTGCAAAGTTTGTTGATAAAGTCAAGGAGGGAGAGACGGATGAGTTCGTGATGGTAGATGGTTTTCTTTTTAAAGGAAATCGATTGTGCATACCGGAGGGTAGTCTGAGAATGAAGATTATCAAGGAGCTACATGACGAAGGACACGTGGGTAGAGACCGTACATTACAGTTGATTTCACAATCCTACTTTTGGCCATCGATGAGGAAAGAGGTAGAGAAGTTTGTGGAGCGTTGTCATATTTGTCAGGTTTCGAAGGGAACCGCGACTAATGCTGGTTTATATATGCCGTTACCTGTACCAATTAAACCATGGGTTGATGTGAGTATGGACTTCGTGTTGGGATTACCGAGGACACAGCGTGGTAACGATTCCATTTATGTGGTGGTTGATCGATTTTCGAAAATGGCACATTTTATTTCTTGTAAGAAGACGGCGGATGCTGTACATGTTGCTCAATTGTTTTTCAAAGAGATCTATCGACTTCATGGATTGCCAGAATCTATTGTGTCGGATAGAGATACTCGTTTTCTGAGTCATTTTTGGCTAAGTTTGTGGAAAATGGTGGGAACGAAGCTGAAATTTAGTAGTGCTTATCATCCACAAACAGATGGACAGACTGAGGTGGTAAACAGATCGTTGGGAAACTTGTTAAGGTGTCTCATTCAAGATAATCTGAAGAGTTGGGATGTGAAGTTATGCCAGGCAGAGTTTGCCCATAATCATGCTGTAAATCGAAGTACTGGGTTCAGTCCATTCCAGATTGTCTATTCGAGCTTACCGAAAGGACCGTTGGATTTAACAGTGATACCACACTCAAAGGGGACAATTAAGAAAGCTGCTGATTTTGTTGAAGGGCTGACGGAATGTCATAAAATCGTTCAAGAACGATTAGAGAAAGCAAATGAGAAGTATAAACAATCTGCAGATTTGAAACGACGAAATGTTGAGTTTAATGAAGGAGATATGGTTTATGCAGTGTTAACAAAAGATCGTTTTCCAGTAGGCGCTTATAACAAGTTGAAAGCCAGGAAAATTGGTCCGGTGGAAGTTGTGAAACGAATCAATGAAAATGCTTATAAATTGAAGCTGCCAGATGATGTGTATACGTCTGACGTGTTCAATGTTAAACATCTCGTACCATATCACGAAGATGAACGAACTGAGGTGGTAGAATTTACAAATTCGAGGACGAATTTCTCTCAACCAGGGGAGGATGATGCCGGCCAAGTACTAGGTCGTGACCGACCTAGCAAACTCGTAGGTCATAACATGTTGATAAGTCGAATCCGACCTAAAGCTAAGGAGTTAACATCTTGTGAAGAACGATGGAAAGCTAAAGTCATAGGTCGTCTACGTCCTAAGGAATTGATAGGTCGCGAACGACCTAACTTTGCAGTACAACATGGTGAACGACCTAACATAGCACCAAGGAAAGAGCTACGACCTAATGGGTTAGTGGATGGCGAGCTAAAACTAAGAGATAAGTCGCTGGTACGACCTAACATGCTTTTAGGTCGCGTACGACCTAGCGAGATAGGAAAGAGGGCGCTGGAACGAGCTAAGAGGGTGCTACGACCTAACAAGTCACGACCTATGGTAGGTCGCAGGAAGACGTTACGACCTAAGTTAGGTCGCATGGAGTTAGGTCGTGGAGTTTTGATTCGACCTATACTAGGTCGCAAGAAAAGGTCACGACCTATGATAGGTCGCTGGGTAATCTGGGAAGATAAGTCGCAAGGCTTAGGTCGCGAAGTTTCTGAAGCCATCTATTTTAGGTCGCAAAGCTACGGATGCCGTCCATTCTTTAAGTCGCCGAAGTATGATGACCGTTGATCTCTTTAAGACGTTGAGTTGGGATACCGCAAAGTTTTTAAGTCGCAAAGCTCTGGAGATCGTTGATTCTTATGCCGCATTGATCTCTGCCGTTGATTCTTAAGTCGCTGAAGGAAGCAGATGTATTGAAGATAGGTCGCGTCTGTTTAAGTCGTAGGTCGTTCTGTCTTTAAGTGTGTACTTTAGGTCGTGTACGACCTATGTAAGTTGTTGTAATGTGTTGTATGTTTTCTTAAGTCGTGAGTCGTTTATCTTTGAGTCGTTTGTACTGTTGTAAGGTCGTAGCCTGTTTATTTTGTAATGCTGATAAGTCGCTGTGTTGAGCATAGGTCGTCGCCGACCTTAGATAGGTCGTAAGTCGTCAGCTATAGGTCGTTTCCGACCTAGGAGTTGTGAATTTTTGTACTGCGTGAGTTGTAGCCTATAAATAGGCAAGTTGGGTCATTTGTAAAGGTTGTTGAATATTGAATAAAATTCTCTTTTGTTAGCTTTGTGCTATCAAATTCAATTGGTAGTCGAGTGTATCTCCTATCTCCACTTACGTCATTCGAGTGCGCTCGAATCATCGTTTGTTGAAGCCGATTCACGGTATCTTGTGCGCAAGATCAACGTCGAAGAATCGTAGATCTCTTTCCCGGTATCTTCGGATCAACGAGTCAGAGATAGCTAGAATTCGGTATCTTCGGATCAACGAATTTGGGCATTTCAGTATCTTCCAATCCACCGATTACTACTTTCACCGATCGAAGATCGTTTTGATTAATCCGCTGCTTCAGTTTTGGTATCAGAGCTTGTTCTAGCCAATCATAGCTGGATCGAAACTTGGAGCCTAATCATTTTGAAGTTGAAGTTGTTTGGCCGAGAGGAAGAAGTGTTCGACTTTATATCGAAGATTGATTGATCGAATTTGTATTGGAAGCCGAAACTTTGTCCATCGTGTTCATCGCGATTTGCTACAAAGTGGAAGTTTTCGATCCGTTTCATTTTGGATCAAAGTCCGAAAAGTGTTTGAATTTTGAAGTGTTGAAGAGTTTGTGAAGTTTTCAAGTATGCCGCCAAGGAGAGCTAATCGTCACCAAAACGTAGAAGCTTTGTATCGAAGAGAAGAGGCTGATGAGATGGAGCAAAGAATCAATGAAAACTTTAGTGAGAAGCTTAATGAAGGAATTGGCCGGTTAGAGAAGCTTATGACAGAAATGCATCAAAATCGGAGAAGGGTTTCACCTGAATCTAACCATGGGGGTAGTAGAGTCTCGCCACATTCCAATCGAGACAGAAGTGTTGAAAATGATCAAGGGCGTGGGAGGAACGTGAATGATCGTGAACGGAGGAGTGTCGATAGAAGGGATGAAGGTGGAAGGCGTAATGGTAGTAGAGATGTGGGTGGACGAGATAGACAACGATATACATCTAATTTTGAAGAGGAGTATGATGGTGGTAGTGTTCGAGGACAAGGAAGAAATCACTCTGAGTATGATCACAAGTGGGAGTCGGGGATGAAGACTGAAATTCCTGAATTCAAAGGTGGTATGCAAGCAGAGGAGTTTCTAGATTGGGTAGCTAATGTTGAGGAGATTTTTGACTTCAAAGAAGTTCCAGAACATCGTAGAGTGAAGTTAGTTGCTACAAGATTGAGGGGTAGAGGTTTGGCATGGTGGCAGCAAACCAAACTTACACGTGATCGGATGGGAAAGTCAAAAGTTGAATCTTGGGAGAAGATGAAGAAATTGATGAAAGCAACATTCTTACCTTACAATTATCAATCTTTGATGTATCAACGTTTACAGAATTTGAGGCAGGGCACAAAGACAGTTAATGACTATGCTGATGAATTCTATCAACTTATTGCAAGGAATGATATTATGGAAACGGAAGAGCAGCTAACATCTAGATTCATTGGAGGATTGCGAATGCAGATTCAGGATATGGTTAATATGTTCGATCCAAGATCTGTAGCGGAAGCACATCAGAAAGCGTTGGCTTGGGAGAAACAGGGACGACGAGGAAGTGGTGTGTTTACTAATTCTAACAATCAAGTGAAGGGTGTTGGTGGAAGTTCTAATGTTTCTAAACCTATCAGTAGACCAGTAGTGAAGGAGGCTGAGAAGACAAGGGTTAACAATGGTTTCAAATGTTACAATTGTCAGGAATTGGGTCATAAAAGCAGTGAGTGTCCAAAGCCAAAGAAGAGAACCATGATTGCAGAAGTTGAGGATGAGGATGAAGAAGCTAAATGCTCTAATTCTTTACCAGTTGAGGAGGAAGACTTATTGTCGGGAGATGACGGGTACGCATTGATGATGAGGAGAAGTTGTTTAACACCGAAGCAAGAGGAGGAAAGTAGTTGGTTGAGGAACAATATCTTTCAATCTACATGCACTATTCTGGGAAGAGTTTGTAAATTTGTTATTGATGCTGGGAGTTGTGATAATATTATCTCTACAGAAGCGGTGAAGAAGTTGGAGTTGAAAACCGAGAAACATCCTAAACCGTACAAGTTAGCTTGGTTGAGGAAGGGTGGTGAAGTGAAAGTTGGACGTAGAGCTTGTGTGAAGTTTTCAATTGGGAAGAAATACAAAGATGAAATCTGGTGTGATGTCGTAGATATGGACGTTTGTCATTTGTTGCTGGGGAGACCGTGGCAGTATGATCGAGCTGTGCAGCATGACGGACGGACCAACAGTTACAGTTTCATGTTCGAAGGTACAAAGATTACTCTAGTTCCGAAGAAACGCCAACAAGAAGAAAACAAACTGGAGGAGATTGAAGAACTGAAAACGTTGTTATCTTTGAAGGAGTTTGTTAAGGAGGTTGAAGAAGAGCCGGAAGTGTTCTTGTTGATTGGGCGTGAGAGCAGTGAAGAAGTTGAAATTCCAGAAGAAGTTAAACCCGTTTTGAAAGAATTTGACGATGTATTTCCAGAGGAGTTACCAACGGAGTTGCCACCGTTGAGAGATATACAACATCAGATAGATCTTGTTCCAGGTGCTGTGTTGCCACACAGACCACATTATCGAATGAGTCCGAAGGAACATGAAGAGTTGCGAAGGCAAGTGGAAGAATTGCTTGAACAGGGGCGTGTGCAGGAGAGTTTAAGTCCTTGTGCTGTACCAGCCTTATTGGTACCCAAAAAGGATGGAACGTGGAGGATGTGCACTGACAGTCGAGCATTGAATAAGATTACTGTGAGATATAGATTTCCAATGCCGAGGTTGGATGACTTGTTAGATCAAATAAGCGGAGCTACTATTTTTTCGAAGATTGATTTGAAGAGCGGATATCATCAAATTCGTATCAGACCAGGCGATGAGTGGAAGACTGCTTTTAAAACCAGGGAGGGTCTATACGAATGGTTGGTCATGCCATTTGGTTTATCCAATGCACCGAGTACTTTTATGAGGGTGATGAATCAGATTTTTCGACCGTTCATTGGGAAATTTGTGGTGGTGTATTTTGATGATATTCTGATTTACAGTGGGAGTCCAGAGGAACATTTGAATCATCTTAGAGAAGTGCTGATGGTATTGCGACAAGAACAATTCTATGCTGGAACGAAGAAATGCGTGTTCATGACGCATAGTGTTTTATTTATGGGATATGTTGTATCGGAAGAAGGAATACAGGTTGACCAAAGTAAAGTCGAAGCAATTAGAGATTGGCCACAGCCCAAGACGATAACGGAAGTTCGTAGTTTTCATGGGTTGGCTTCATTTTATCGAAGGTTTATTCCACACTTTAGTAGTGTGATGGCACCTGTGACTGATTGTATGAAGGGTAAACAGTTTGCATGGACGGAGGAAGCAGGAGTTGCTTTTGAGCGAATCAAAGAACTTTTGACGTCTGCACCAATTCTAATATTACCAGATTTTCAGTTAGTGTTTGAACTACATACTGATGCATCCAAGGTTGGGATTGGAGGAGTGCTGAGTCAGAGGGGACGTCCAATTGCATATTTCAGTGAGAAGTTGTCAGGAGCGAAGATGAGGTACAATACGTATGATGTGGAATTCTATGCTGTTGTACAATCTATTAAACACTGGAGACACTATCTATTTCAGAAGGAGTTTGTTCTGTATACTGATCATGAAGCATTGAAGCATTTGCAAGGGCAAGATAAGATTTCAGCGAGACATGCATCGTGGGTTGCATATCTGCAGCAGTTTACTTTTGTTGTTAAACACAAGTCAGGGGTGACGAATCGAGTGGCTGATGCTTTGAGTAGAAGGAGTCATTTGTTGACTACACTGAAAGTTGAGGTGACAGGGTTCGATGTGTTGCCAGAATTATTTACCGATGATCCTTACTTTGCAAAGTTTGTTGATAAAGTCAAGGAGGGAGAGACGGATGAGTTCGTGATGGTAGATGGTTTTCTTTTTAAAGGAAATCGATTGTGCATACCAGAGGGTAGTCTGAGAATGAAGATTATCAAGGATCTACATGACGAAGGACAGTGGGTAGAGACCGTACATTACAGTTGATTTCACAATCCTACTTTTGGCCATCGATGAGGAAAGATGTAGAGAAGTTTGTGGAGCGTTGTCATATTTGTCAGGTTTCGAAGGGAACCGCGACTAATGCTGGTTTATATATGCCGTTACCTGTACCAATTAAACCATGGGTTGATGTGAGTATGGACTTCGTGTTGGGATTACCGAGGACACAGCGTGGTAACGATTCCATTTATGTGGTGGTTGATCGATTTTCGAAAATGGCACATTTTATTGCTTGTAAGAAGACGGCAGATGCTGTACATGTTGCTCAATTGTTTTTCAAAGAGATCTATCGACTTCATGGATTGCCAGAATCTATTGTGTCGGATAGAGATACTCGTTTTCTGAGTCATTTTTGGCTAAGTTTGTGGAAAATGGTGGGAACGAAGCTGAAATTTAGTAGTGCTTATCATCCACAAACGGATGGACAGACTGAGGTGGTAAACAGATCGTTGGGAAACTTGTTAAGGTGTCTCGTTCAAGATAATCTGAAGAGTTGGGATGTGAAGTTATGCCAGGCAGAGTTTGCCCATAATCATGCTGTAAATCGAAGTACTGGGTTCAGTCCATTCCAGATTGTCTATTCGAGCTTACCGAAAGGACCGTTGGATTTAACAGTGATACCACACTCAAAGGGGACAATTAAGAAAGCTGCTGATTTTGTTGAAGGGCTGACGGAATGTCATAAAATCGTTCAAGAACGATTAGAGAAAGCAAATGAGAAGTATAAACAATCTGCAGATTTGAAACGACGAAATGTTGAGTTTAATGAAGGAGATATGGTTTATGCAGTGTTAACAAAAGATCGTTTTCCAATAGGCGCTTATAACAAGTTGAAAGCCAGGAAAATTGGTCCGGTGGAAGTTGTGAAACGAATCAATGAAAATGCTTATAAATTGAAGCTGCCAGATGATGTGTATACGTCTGACGTGTTCAATGTTAAACATCTCGTACCATATCACGAAGATGAACGAACTGAGGTGGTAGAATTTACAAATTCGAGGACGAATTTCTCTCAACCAGGGGAGGATGATGCAGGCCAAGTACTAGGTCGTGACCGACCTAGCAAACTCGTAGGTCATAACATGTTGATAAGTCGAATCCGACCTAAAGCTAAGGAGTTAACATCTTGTGAAGAACGATGGAAAGCTAAAGTCGTAGGTCGTCTACGACCTAAGGAATTGATAGGTCGCGAACGACCTAACTTTGTAGTGCAACATGGTGAACGACCTAACATAGCACCAAGGAAAGAGCTACGACCTAACGGGTTAGTGGATGGCGAGCTAAAACTAAGAGATAGGTCGCTGGTACGACCTAACATGCTTTTAGGTCGCGTACGACCTAGCGAGATAGGAAAGAGGGCGCTGGAACGAGCTAAGAGGGTGCTACGACCTAACAAGTCACGACCTATGGTAGGTCGCAGGAAGACGTTACGACCTAAGTTAGGTCGCATGGAGTTAGGTCGCGGAGTTTTGATTCGACCTATACTAGGTCGCAAGAAAAGGTCACGACCTATGATAGGTCGCTGGGTAATCTGGGAAGATAAGTCGCAAGGCTTAGGTCGCGAAGTTTCTGAAGCCATCTATTTTAGGTCGCAAAGCTACGGATGCCGTCCATTCTTTAAGTCGCTGAAGTATGATGACCGTTGATCTCTTTAAGACGTTGAGTTGGGATACCGCAAAGTTTTTAAGTCGCAAAGCTCTGGAGATCGTTGATTCTTATGCCGCATTGATCTCTGCCGTTGATTCTTAAGTCGCTGAAGGAAGCAGATGTATTGAAGATAGGTCGCGTCTGTTTAAGTCGTAGGTCGTTCTGTCTTTAAGTGTGTACTTTAGGTCGTGTACGACCTATGTAAGTCGTTGTAATGTGTTGTATGTTTTCTTAAGTCGTGAGTCGTTTATCTTTGAGTCGTTTGTACTGTTGTAAGGTCGTAGCCTGTTTGTTTTGTAATGCTGATAAGTCGCTGTGTTGAGCATAGGTCGTCGCCGACCTTAGATAGGTCGTAAGTCGTCAGCTATAGGTCGTTTCTGACCTAGGAGTTGTGAATTTTTGTACTGCGTGAGTTGTAGCCTATAAATAGGCAAGTTGGGTCATTTGTAAAGGTTGTTGAATATTGAATAAAATTCTCTTTTGTTAGCTTTGTGCTCTCAAATTCAATTGGTAGTCGAGTGTATCTCCTATCTCCACTTACGTCATTCGAGTGCACTCGAATCATCATTGGTTGAAGCCGATTCACGGTATCTTGTGCGCAAGATCAACGTCGAAGAATCGTAGATCTCTTTCCCGGTATCTTCGGATCAACGAGTCAGAGATAGCTAGAATTCGGTATCTTCGGATCAACGAATTTGGGCATTTCAGTATCTTCCAATCCACCGATTACTACTTTCATCGATCGAAGATCGTTTTGATTAATCCGCTGCGTCAACTAACAGCAATCAAACTGTAAAGGTCAAAGTGAAACACAAGCCAACAAAATAGCGTAAACTATAAAAATCTAATTATCGATACGATAATCAGAAAACATACAATCTAATTATCTAAAAGATAATTAGACATCAACAAAATCATCAGCTTAACCCAAATCAAAATACAACTCAAATTATTTTGAATTGGATACACAAAACAATTCAGACAATTGTGAAATCAATTAAAGAGTTACTACTGTTTTGGCTGCAGTACACGCACGTGTGTACTGCCTCGCCAACATAGCATATGATGAAATATGCAAAAGATTAAGATATGCAGAAGATCAGATTACAGGTAAAAACTAGAATTGTGCACATCAGCCCAGAACTGCATATACAGGGATGCGATATCACATAAAATAGTGATAAACTATTCCCTGTCGAACTCAAGGATATATACATGAAGTATATCAATGACCAATTCAATGAAACAGCAACCTGACACAGTTACAAACTAGGTTGAACACTGCAACAGGTCACGAGTTGTACTAAACAAAGCACGACCCAAAAGTCCTCGAATCAATTTCAATATAACCAAATCATTAACAAAGTGCAAAGCAATATCAATACGACACTGATGGTCCACTGACTCCAGTACTGCAAGTGATACAAGTTAATGACTGCAACACTACAGCAACTACAAGTGACAATATCAAATCGAGTCAAAACCGTGAGCAATTGAATGAGTCAGAGAATAACATACACAAAATCAGATGATTAAAGTCAAATGAAATCATCAACAACGACAAAGTCGAACCACATAAGCACACATATAAGTGCACCAGTGCTACAATTTAAAGTCAAGTAGCATACAAATGACCAGGTCTCAAAATATCAAGTTCAAATGCAGACACTTCAAAATCAAGTTTGACATAGTCAAGGTCGAAGCCAAACATTTTCCCAATATAGTTTTCACAAAAATCAAGTTGAAGTCGTGAAGGAACAACAGTACAAATCAATTACAACCAACGACAGAGGAGCCAAAGTCCACTACACAAAGAATAGAACCAGCTGAAATTTCAACGTATTGCAGTTGCAAATAATATCACTAAAGTGCCAAGAAATCGAAATTCAACCAAGTCAAGTGGCCGAAAGTCGAATAAATTCCATCATCGTAAAAATCGAATGAAAACCTATGCAAGAACCAGATTACCAAAACAGTGAGACAGTGGCACAATATCAACATACAAGAAAAAGTGCAGACAATCAATACTCTGCATGTACAACAAGTAGATGAAGGTGCAGTGAAGCATGTACATGGGTAAACAGTAAATACAAACTGCATAACAGTAACCGCAATGCAGAACTGACCAACATGGCACAAGAATGAACAACACCAAGGTTAACAAATTCAAGTCCAAACAATAAAATATATATATGTACACACATATATATCTGTATCAAATGAAACAACAGAGCCAACAAACATAGCATGTACATGAAGACTAATGAAACCATGCAACTGTATGCAAACAGCCTCAAAAGCATGAATGTACACATTGCAAACACTAAAGCAAAAATTGAAGCAATTCGAGCTCCAGACAATAAAATCAAGCAAAGAAATTCAACGTTAAGGCCGACGCCAACAGAGAAACGCACGGAGCAAGTTAGAACTCATCAAAACAGTGATACTCAAGAAATATGAACAAGGTCAAACTCAAAAAGTTGAACATCTACATCGCAAAATCAAGTCGAAGTCGAAAACCACGAAAACAAAATAAGCAACGGATTCAAACAAGTCGAATTAGATGTGAGTAATAAAAATTACTCACCTTAGTCACCAAATTGAAGCAGCCGAGCATCTCAGAGACGAGCGACCATTCGAGCGGAAAATCAACTTCGACCCGAGCCATTGAAATCGGCATCAACAATTCACTCGAACCCTAATTTGGAGAAGACGAGGCCGCCATTTAATTTCCTTCCTTCGATTTTTTAGGGTTCCACGAGAAAATGAATAAGGGCCGGTTATTAGCTTGCTAATCTCGGCAACAAAGGAGTGGGCCAAAACAATTTTAAAGCCCGCATAACAATTTTTACAGATTTAAAAAGAATTTCAATTTGATTCAAATTCCAATAGCAAGTTGACAACACTTTTAATCGTTAAATGACGATTATAAATTGAAGCTAAATCCCGGGTTGTTACAAGTTGGAACTTACAACAAGTTGAAAGCTCGAAAGATTGGTCCAGTAGAAATCTTGAAGAATATCAATGATAATGCGTATCAGTTAAGGTTGTCGGAAAATGTTCGTACTTCTGATGTTTTCAATGTCAAGCACTTAATTCTGTATTATGGGGAGAAGCTTGTCGAAGAAGAGGAAAATGTGAATTCAGGGTCGAATTCTTTTCAACCAGGGGAGGATGATGCATCGCATACCTCACGAACGACATTGCTAAGTTGCGAAACCCTAGGTCGCAAGGTCGAAGCCACTCCAGAAATTGCGAAGCCTAGGTCGCTCCTCCTCCGCCTTAAGTCGCGAGCATCTCCAGTAAGCCGCTCCAGCAGCGTATGTCATGAGCAAACCCTAGGTCGCGAACGACCTTCCGTAAGTCGTGAATTCCTATGTCGCGAATTCCTTAAGTCGTGGGTCGCTCAGACTTTAAGTCGCAAAGCTTTTTAGGTCGCTGATTACTTTCGCTGAAGATTCTTATGTCGCTATGCCAAGTTCTTATGTCGTTGATTGTTAGGTCGCTGCCGTGCTTCCTTAAGTCGCGAGCATCTCCAGTAGGTCGCTCCAGTAGCTTATGTCGCAATAATGATAGGTCGTATTGTTTAGGTCATTGCTATTTGATTTTTAAGTCGGATGCGTTGTTTTTTTAGGTCGACTGTGTGTTTTGTAAGTCGTTTGTATTGTTTGTGATGTATTTTTCTTAAGTCGCGTGAAGTGTTGTAACGTGTGGTGTGTTGTAATTTTCTATAAATAGGGGTGTGTTGTCATTTGTAAAAGAAGTTGAATATTGAATAAAAATTGGTTTGTGCTTTGTGCCACCATTAAAATTGGAAGTTGAGTGTTATCTCCTTTCTCTATCTTTGGATATTCGAGTGCGCTCAAATCAACGAACTTGAAGCCGATCCACGGAATCTCGTGCGCGAGATCAACGTCGAAGAATCGTAGATCTTCTAACGCGGTATCGTGCGCGATCACCGTGTTGAAGATAGCTAGAATCCGGTATCTCGAGAGATCAACGGATTTGGGCACTTGGGTATCTTCAATTCATCAATTCATTTTGTTTCATCAATTCATTTTCCGCGAATTCATCAATTCGTGAGTTGTGTGATCCTGTAGGCTGCGTTAAGAAGTTAGAGGTCCCTTTTGCTTTACTTTTTTAATTTTTGGACTAAAGATATTGATTTTTTTACCTATTATTAAACAGGTATGGAGTGATGAGGTGTATGGTAACCCAATGTGTATCCTTCAAACTAAGCTCAAGCATTCCCAAAATCAAGCTTAAGGCATGGTTTAAACAAAAATTTGGCAAAGGAAACCTTTTGTCTGACAAGCCCAGGGAGGAACCGTATGCTTAGCAACATTTAATGATAACTAATACGGATTATATTGATATTTCTACAGAAGAGCACACGATAGCTTGTCAATTATCTGCGGCAGTCAAGGTGAAACTTGAGATGGATAAGAAAAAGAACACAATTTCATGGTTTAAATATGGAGACAAAAATTTCAAAATCTTCCATAACTCAATAAAACTGAAGAAGGCTAACTCTGTCGTTCATGTCATTAAAGATAGACATGGTTTTCGAGCTACTACCCATGCTGGTATAAATGAAGCCTTCATATCTTACTATAATCATCTTTTTGCAAAAAATGAAAGGCCACCTGATCTCTCTCCTCTTTATTATTTGAATCTTAAACCAATCTTCGATGTTCAAGCCGCTGATATGATCAAACAAATTACTCATGATGAGATTAAGGTAACTGTTTTTAGCATGAATCAAACCAGCTCTCCTGGCTCTGATGGTTTCACTACTCTCTTCTTTCAGTTTGCCAGGAACATTATCAATGTGGATTTCTATAAAGCTATTTTGCACTTTTTAAATCCAATGTCATGCTAGGTGGTATCAATCATACGAGGCTTACTTTAATTCCTAAGAATGTAGCGCCTCAAGATGTTTCTTAATTTAAACCTATAGCGTGTTGTTACGTGGTCTATAAATGTATAGCTAAAATTCAGTTCAATAGAATGAAAAGTGGCCTTAATGACATCCTCTCTAGTAATCAAGCTGGTTTTCTACCTAATAGAGCCATCACTGAGAACATCCTTTTGTCCTAGGAGTTAATGAAATGTTATAGAAGGAAAAACATATCCCCTTATTGTTTTCTCAAGTTGGATATTCAAAAGGCATATGATAGTGTCAATTGGAGTGCAATAATCTCTATAATGTCTAAAATGAACTTTGCTTTGCCTTTTTTGGCTTGGTTTCATACGTGCATATCAACTGTCAATATCTCTCCTTTTCTAAATGGGGAGAGTTTTGGTTTCATCAAACCACACAGAGGCATCAAATAAGGAGACCCGATCTCCTTTTGCTTATTCATTGTTGTTATGGAAGTGTTAACATGCCTCTTCAATCAACATATCTCTAACAAGCTAATTGAAAGACACCCAAGGTGTAAGGAACATAACATTGCTTCCTTAATGTTTGCTGATGATTTATTATTATTTACTAAGCCTTTTGCCTTATCTATAGTTAACACTTTCAAAGCTCTTAGCTGTTTAAATTTTTTATTTTGTTTGAGAATATGCAAAAATCGCAAATTGGTATTGCTGGTCTTGACTCGAATGGTGTTAATGATTTTTTTAGCCTTATCTGGTCTGAAACTCATTGACCTAATGCCATCTATCTTGGAGCCCCTATGTGCACAGCTAGAATATCCACAGCTTAATACTTGATCCAGTATGAGAAGATAACAACTAAGCTTAATATAATGCCTTGTAGTAGGCTGTCTCAAGCTGCTAGGCTGGTGATAATTAAGAGTATTGCCACGGCCATGTGTACATACTGCTTCAAGATTTTCATCATCCCTGGGAAGTTGATTTCAATACTCAATAGAGCTTTTAACCATTTCTTGTGGCATGGTGACATATACTCAAAGAAGCTTGTTCCCATTGCTTACAAAAGACTTCAAACTCCTTGTAAGTTTCGTAGACCGGGTTTCAACAACTTAAATCTATGGAATCTAGCAGTTAACTCTCACTATGCTCATCTTATTCTCAGCAATAACAAGAGAATGTGGGCTTAATGGAATCAACAATATAATATGAAAAACTAGAATTTCTGAATCATGGATATCCCTTTTGATGCTAGCTTCTTCTGGAGGAGCATTCTAAATCTTAGATGTATGTTTCTTCCTTTTATCAGGTGAAATCTTCACAACTCCTTTTGGTACTCTCCTTGGAGCAAATCTGGGACAGTTTTATCCTCTTTAATTCCTTATAGTTTGCATATTAATACTGGGATTCCGGAAAATGCTCTTGTAGAAGATTATTTTCATGATAACCCTATAACCTTGCCTCATGGCAGCTCGGTTGAGGTCAAAAACTTATGGCAGTCTATCCAATATAACTTCTATCCAGTTGAAAAGGACAGCATTCAAATGGAATGGTTCTAGCAAGCACTCTATTTCTCTAGTCTATGATGCCTTATTGAAGGGCGGAATCACCCTCGATTTCCATGGTTCTCGAGAATATGGAAATCAGGATCAAAACCGAAGGAAAATTCATTGATGTGAAAAATTATTAATAACGCTGTTCACACTAAAGACAACCTTATGCGTAGAAATATTATTAATAAATCTGTATGTTCGTTGTGTTCTCGTGCTTCGGAAAATATAGGCCATCTTTTCTTTGAGTGTGTGTATGTTCACCACCTATGGAGGTGTGTTTTAAATCACCATAATGGTCGGGCACTGGCTAGAGATCATGTCATTGAGTATATAAGAATTTATAGATCCACAACTCTAACACGACAAGGATGCTCGAAATCTTTAAGGTCATATTTTTTGTTTGGGAAGAGAGAAATGCTAGGCAATTCAAAGGGATTAAGCTTCCTGTTTCTTCCTTGTTTCAAAAGATAATCAAGGCTTAAGGAGCTGATATGGTTTAAATATAGTTTAATACTTCTTTGGAGCATTAAATGTATTTTACTTTGTAGTTTCATGGTGCTTGTATTTTGTATCTGTGTTAGCTTTATGGTTCTTAGTTGTAATCTTTTTTATAGTTAATAATATTAGTGCACAATCACTATAAACCGGGTTTGCTTTAAAAAAAAGATTATCTAATATCGTTAATTTGTCGAATAAATTCCAAAAATATAGTCATTTTAGTATGTATACCATATTTATGTGGACGTAACTGATAAAAAATATTTTTACATTCAAATATAAAGATAAATATAAGTCAATAAGATAATTATTTAAATAAACATTAACTATTATTACTTCTAATTCATTTATCTTGATATATTAATCATACATTGGATTATTGATTTTTATTTTTGTATTAAATTCCTAAATTTCAAAATTTTAATGATTATTGAAAAATCTATATATGTAAGTAAAGTACATTATTATCAATTTGAAATACTTAAATAAATTCAAGTAACTGATACTCGGTGTTTCTTGAAATAAATCTAAAAAATATGGCAGTTTCGATTTATGGTCCTATTCTTACTGACAAAAGCGATGAATTTATTTTTTCATTCAAATATAAGATATATAAATCACAAAATATAAATTATATACAAACAATAGTAGCAATCTTGATTTATAATTGTTTACCTAAATGAATTTATCATACTACATAGAAAGCTCTATTTTTGACATTAATGTATAAACATTATATTTTACAACAGTACCGTGTGTGATGTACATGTTACACAAATTATTAATAAAATCCATCTCTTTCAAAGTAGATATACACTATCACGTCGATAGTGGAACCATTATAAATATTTGTGTTATATTTACTTAATATTGATTCCAATTTTGCACGTATTTGATTGTGGATTGCTAAACTAAGTTTGATCATTCATGCTGTTTGTTTTATCTCATCGATAGTCGATCCTACATAGGCATTCACTAAGATTTGGGATAAAATGATGTTAATGGTAATTTTCCATAATATGTTTTATCTCATTTACATTTTTTGAGGATCTTTTAGTTGTTGCTAAGTAAACATTACTTCTTAAATGCACGTGTACTACTAAATATTAAAAAAGTAACACCAACATCATTGTCCTAACGGTTAGTTGTTCCATCTTTGATACGTAAGTTCACATATTAGAGTTCTGCGTAATGTGATTTGAACCATTAAACATATGTTGGCTTGCAGTATGCTATATATATTATGCTATATATATTATCTAAGATTTGCAGCACAACTATGTACTACCACATAAGTATCTAATTTCTCAAAAAGAAAAGAGCAGAAATTAAGTTCTGCACACTTGTGCAGTCAAAGCCCCACAAAATCCCTACTATTGTGCATATCGTTTTTCGATCACTACACATTTTCAATATAGCGCTATTGAATTATAGATCCGCTTTAAGTCAGCTATTTTCCACTACGCCCGTTAAATCAAGACTTTTAAGCAACCGCTTTAGCAACATTAATATAGAAATGTTGACTTGATTAGTTCTTTTCTAAATCAAATCAATAAAGTTAGGATAAAGATCTAATTTTAAAGCACAAGTGCTAAATATAAATTAGAAATCTATTGTAGTCATCAAATCTGGACTGCATAAGATGATATTCTTTGATTTTGTTATATAAGATTAAATAATATTTTTTTCTGCACAAACGATGTGAGAATGAGAATAAATTAACCTAAATATTTGATTTTATATGTAATGAAGCTTTTTGCACCTATACTATTTTCGGCTATATATTTGCTTTATCCCCACTATAACTTTTTGCACCTCCACTGCTATATAACTGCTAAGCGCATTAACTGCACAACTACACATTTTTGTACGACTGATGACATCCACGTCTAAACTCATCTTTTATAGGGAAGTCTCCAATTTACTGCACCCCTTCAACTACTGTTTCAAATATCGTTTACCTCACCTGAGACCTCGCTCGATATCTCATTTTCAAACTTGAACAAAACAAGATTTATCGAAATGAGGCATTAAATTTTGTTAATATTATATTTGGCACTCATCCCATCCACAATATTATACTCTCAAGTAAAATTTGAGATGTGATCTCAATGGATCTCATACGAAGTCGTGTCTTTCAATTAAACAATTCTTTAACTTTTTTATATGTCTGAAATCAATTGCATTCCAATGACTTTTTACCAGTCCTCTAATTCTATTTTTTTTCAACAATGAGCAAAAATAAAGACTTTTTTATTTTATTTTTAGTATTCAATGTGTGTAATCCATTAAATCAATGTTGAATCAACCTTGTTACCACTCTTCTCTAAAAAGGAAAATCAATATTACTGTTTTATAAAAATTATGCAGTTAAAAAGCTTATATTTGGATCACAATTATCATAAAAAAATTAAAACATCAATTTTAGACGCTTAAGTTAGTTTGAGATATTGCCGAAATGGACTTTAAAATCCAGATGTCAATCCGAGATGTACACCTGGGATGCATTCATCTCGGTCCGAGATCTCATCCTATATAAGATATTATGTGTAAAATTTCCGAGACGAGACGCGACCAAAATCCAAGATTTGAAACTTTGCTTTCGACTACATCTTGGAATATTCAGTTGTGAAATACTGTGAATTCCAATATTTGAACGTAAACACAATAAACCCAAAGATGAATTGGATTGTAAAAACACCTTGAAGGAACCGTGTTGTGTTAACGGTGTTAATTGAGCTTAGTAGTCAACTTCCAAACCATTTGATATCTTTTTGCTTATTAAATATGATACATTTGTTGCCTTTTGTTTATCTTTCCATTAAACAAAAGGAAATTTGCTATACGGATAAATAAACATATATACGTGTATATTTATATAAGAAGCAATGAAATAAACAAAAATATTGATATATGTTTTAATCTCGACTCTGATTACTCAATTTCTAACATACAACAATTTTTTAGTTGACCAACTTTGACTCAACTTTTGATTCGAATCAACACCTACAAAGATTCAAGATTCAGTTAACCTTGTTGCTAGTTATACTAAGATGTAGAGCATATTAATTGATTGGAATTTTGCAACAAACACTTTAACATGTGTATTTATATCTAGTGCCATCCAGAATTTAATTCTTATTTAGAGATGGAAGTTCAACACAAAATTTTATAGATGCGCACGCATGTGTGCGTGTGTGTGTCATCATCTGTTTTATATATGTGCACGCATGTGTGTGCACATGTGTCATCTTCTGTTTGACTTTCAAAAAAGCGTCGAATGTGTTAACTTTATATGTTAGTTTTGAAGCAACAACTATTATTTTTCACTAGAACTTAATTATACACTGAAATCACATATTTTTCTCGCATATCATTTAAACAACAGATCCATATTACAAGTAATTATACATCAATACCAATAATAAGAAGCAAACTTCTTAATAACATTATATGTATTTGTGCGATTGGATTTTATTCATGATTACCTATATAAAAAGTTGTTATATTTGATTTCCAATGCTACAAAATTTCGTTTATAAATTTGTATACTTATAATGCATACTGAATAATTCTTTTGATTATTACAGCAAAATGACTCAATCTTAATGTATACTTATAATACTCGGGTAATATGGCTTATATAATGCTACATTTTTCAACTGAGTTTTGAATGATATACTACAACGCATTAATTAAAATTTTGATCTCATTTTCATAATACCTTATTGTAAAGTGTAAGGCATATGTTATCGTCATGCAACTTTTCATTGTGACTGTTAATTACAATACATTTGACATTTTACCAGCTGCATTTAATGTGCTTATCACTTATATGAAAAGCTTAACAAATACTATTTTTGTCCCCTGCATAATAATGTTTTAGTTTTTTGTTTCCCTTACTATTTTTGTCCCTTGTACAATAATTGTTTTAGGTTTTTGTTTTCCTTTGGTTTTTTGTACCCTTGTTTTAATTTTGAAGAATAAATTAGCATTTTATTTTTCCGTAAATTTTGAGCAAACTATGTAGATATTTCATAATATAAAAATACATATGAAATTAATAAGTTTGACATTGCAATGCATGTAATAAAGTATAATACACTAAATACTAAATGTTGAGGTAGTTTAGAAATTCCTTATGTTTGGATCGAGATCGTATACACTGTAGGGGTATTCTTAGTCTATATAGGTGACTCCAGTTAAAAATAAATGGTACATTTTTTGCTGAATTGCATCAACAAAGGTGGACTATGTACACTAAGATTACAGGTATTTGGTATTCTAGTAGAGTAGAGGATTTTAGTTCCTTATTTTTCTTCCTTTACGTGTAGCCTATTTGAAAGCCATCTTTGTCTAAGGCTTGATGAACATATCTAAAATATATAATTGTATGTATTATTTTCTTTCATTTATGCTTATTTGTTTCTTTAAAATGACAGGAAGAGCAACGAAATTGATATTTGTTTTGCTATTATCATTTGTGGTCTCAGCTTACAGTACTGAAGTACTTGATGGGCATAAAATTGTTGATGACCTAAAAGGTAAAATTTTAAATGGATTTGATTTGTGAAATATTTTTATACCAAAAGTCAATATTTTAAAAAAATTCTACACTATTTTGTAGTGAAATATTTGGGTAAAACAGAATTTCACAGAAGCAGTTTTCTTGTTTGGTTTGGTTTCGTTACAAAGAATGTATTCAATTTAAAAAAAATCTCTACTAGTTTGTAGTTTCACCAAACTAACCGAGCTTTCATTACAGTTAACATGGGTTAAACACATTGTAGGTTGATTTAACGATCAAAATATTCTTTAATATATATTAAAGTAACAAAAATACTCAACAGAATAATTCAATTCATGATACTATGTTTTCTCCGTATGCCTATTGAACATTTTAATAATAACTATAACACCTTTTAGCTTTGTTAAACTAGAAAAATGATTGAACTAAACAATATTAATATGGTTGGCTTGGTTTTGTTTTACATATATGCAGTTGTATTGATTTGAATTTCTGCTCCTATATGTTGTATTTGAAAATAAATTGTGCTGTCAAAATGAATACTAACTTAATTTTATATATTGATTTGATTACTTTAATACAGAGTTCATACTAGAAAACAGACTGCTACTCTATAAGGAATAATGTAATATCCCGGAAATTTTAACAATATCAATTTAATAATCTGTTGAATAATTAAATTGATATGGATAATCTTTGATAATAAAATTTGAATTTAATTTAATAATCTGATTAAATTAGTATTAATTGATGATTTTATCTTTTAAAAAGTTAATAAGATATTTTCTATTTGAATATATACATATTTATTTGTATATATTGTAAATAGAAGCTTTGGGAAAATTGGAAATTTAGATTTAATTTAATATGACTTTTCAAAGTTATTTAAATAAATAATCTTATAATTTTAAATTACTTTAAGTAAATATTTTAATGGGTTAAGATATATTTTAACTTAAGCTTAAATATAAATAAGAAAACAAAAAGGCTTGTTTTATTTCTTTTTAAAATATTACTTGATAATATAATCTCTTATATAAATTATTTAAATTATCAAATATGTTATTTTCAAATAATAAGTATAATGTATTATTTTATAAATAGAAATGAATTTTAAAGACTATAGAATTGTTATTTTTAAATTGAATGAGAAATTGTATATGTATATATAACTTAATTTTTAAATTAAATCTTAGGATTTAATTTGATTTGAATTTGAATTTAAAGTTTTGAAATTTAAAAGAATAGATATTTAAATTGTTTTGGATTTTAGAATATTGTATAAACTTTTATTTATAAGTATAATTAGTTTTTTAAAAAAAAAGTAATATATATATAGATAAGTATTTTATAAATAAGAAAAGGCTTTTGATTTACTTTTAAAATAAATAGAAATATGAGTAATTACTTATAAGACATGTGTCATTTATCTAAACCCTTTGTAAAACATGTGTAATTAAATAAGCAAATGTATAGGACAAGTGTCCTTATTTATTTTCATTTTCTTTTATTTTATAAATCAAAAATACATGTATATTAACATTGCATTTCTTCAATTCATTCTTTCTAATCTTCTCATTTTCTTTCAAAAGCCAAGAGAAACTTAAATCTTTCTCTAAAAACTAAAATCTGAAATTCAATATATATCTTCAGATCAGACTTTATACAATCAGTTTGGAAATCAATAATTCTCATACCACTTTTCAAAGTCTTCCTCTAAATCTAAAAATCAGTATTTATCTCTTAAGCAAATGTATGTGCATATTCAAATCTGGAAAATTCCTCAAATCAGAGATTATCAAAAATCAAATCTCTGAAAACAATTTTCCAAAATCCAAATCAAAGTTCAGCCTGCATGTTCTTTAATCTGGAAGCAATCCTGAAATCATCTCAAAGCCTTGCAAACCCTCTTTGAATCTGGAATCATCTCAAGCCTACCTGCAATTCTTTTCATCTCTGGAAGGAATTCATACTGTCTGCATTCATTCTTCAAACTGGAAGCAACATGCATGTGTTAAAATCAATTTAAAGCTTCAACAACTAAAGTTTAAAAATCGAATTCAAACAAGCATGCAAGTTTACAGCCTTCAGAAGCTAAACTGCCTCTGTTTCATCTTTGAACAGGTGAGTAACTTTTAATTCTAAAATCTAGTATGGTTGAATAATAAATGTGTATTGATAAGTGAATGCCTGATATTTGTGTGCATGTTGTTTTTAAGTACCCTGTTCATCATTGTCTTAGGGAAGTAACAAATTCTTTTTAAAATGCTTAAGTATAAATGGGTACATGTGAATCTATGAAGAAAGAATGGTTGTATATATATATATGAGAAATCTCTGTGAATATTGGATGATGGATGTGTGCATGTTTGTGAAATATCCGTACCATCTCTGTTTCAAGTTTCTAGACAAAGTTTGATTCAAAAATCATTATCTCATGGTCTAATCTTTATTAGAATGTAAGATTAAAACAAAAATGGTTTGTTTCATTTTAAATTTTAGTTTAGAGTTTAAAATTAAGTCAAAATAATATTAACTTGGCTCTGGAAATCATAAGTACCAGAATACTTAAGCTAAGTCAAAAATTTAAGTTTAATAATTCGTAGATTCAGGGTTATGAAACAAATCCCTAAACAAAATTATGATTTTTAAAAATAAAATCACCAATCCTAGTATTGGAATCAGAGAGCAGTTCATAGATGTCTGGATTATGTATTTTGGTTTGTTACTGTTGATCTAAATGATCGGAGGAATCAAGTTTATTTCTGGAGATGGAGAAGTGGTCAGTGATGACGAGAAAATTATCTGATGATGATGTACTTCACCGTGGAGATGGTGATGGGAAAATTTGGTCTGTAGCCCTAGTTTGGGTAGAGTTGGTATATTTGATCGTCACGACTCCTATGTTGAATCGAGTTCAACGAGATTAAGGGAAATAGTAGGGGAGATGTTGGCGATGGTGTAGACGGAGTTTCAGCAACTCCGGTGGTCGGAGGAGAAAGGATGAAGTTGTTCCAGGCTTTACATTTTTGTTCCAGTTGGGTTCGAATGCTCGAATTCAAATTCGAGTGAGAATCGAAGAAGTTGGGGTTTAGATCATCTGAGGTTGTGATCGCCGATGTAAGGAAGGCGTTGTGGTTGATCGTAGTTGGTCGGAATCACTGTGCACGTGTACGTTGACGAGTATCTGAAGTCTGGTTTGGGGAAATTTGGGTACTCGGGGTTTCTCGAGTCGATTTTGTTTTTACTCGAAGTAACGTAGGTTTTTGCTTGAAGTAATTTAGTTTTGGTTCGGGTTGAAGAGTATTACAGGTTTACAGAAACCTGTTTGCCAGTTTTAAAATTTTAAAATAAATTTAAAAACTAAGTTTAAATGAAAGGTAAAGTTTTGAATAAGTTTTAAATCTAGTTTTTAAAATCTGGAGTTAAGTTTAAATCTCAGTTTTTCTAATAAGATAAAGTTTTTAAAATTTAAATTGATTTAACTACTTTAAAAAGGGTTAAGTAGTTTGAATTTTAAAAATGAAGTTTTAAATTTTAGATAGGTTCTAAATCTAAAGATTTATATGGAGTCAAAGTTAATATGGTTTTGAGGATCATTAACTATGGATTACACTTAATTAATTAAGTAATTAGAGATTAATAAATTGGTTATTAAGATTTATTAATTTGAAATTAATAATAATTAATATAAGTTAATTAATTAAGGAAAGTAATTAAATAATTGTTAATGAAGGTCATTAACTATGGATTATTAAATAATTAATTAATGGGATTAATTTTGATAATTAATTAGATTAATTAATTTAAAGATAATCATTTGTTAAATGGAATTACTTAATGAAAGTAATTAAGAATTAATTACTTATTGTAATTAATTAAAGTTAATTTGATTTAGTTTAAGTTAATTAATTAAGTTTAATTAATTTAGAAAAATCAAGAGATGATTTGATAATAATTACTTAATGTAATTATTAAAGTATGATTATTTAGGGAAGTAAATTAATAGATAATTACTTGAAGTAATTAATTGAATGGTTATGTATTAATAGAAGTAATTTGAGTTAATTACTTATGAATTAATCAAGGGATTAATTAAGGAATTAATTAAGGAAGTAATTAATTTAGTTAATGAAAGTAATTAAGGATAGTTAATTACTGATTGAAGATTAATCAAGGTGATTAATAAATGTTGTTTAATTAAAGGTTAATTACTTAATGTAATTAATTTAATTAAGTAATTAATAATAAATTTGTAATTAAGGATCATTAATTAATATAATTAATGATGTAATTAAGATTGATTAATTAAGTAATAATTAAATAATAAGTGATTAATCAATGCAATTAATTAAGGATTAATGTAATTAATTATAGTTGATTAAGTTAATTAATTTTAGTTAATTAATTAATGAAGTAATTAAAAGTTAATTACTATAAGTGGATAAGGATAATTAATTTAAGTAATTTAATTAAGAATAAATTACTTGGATGTAATTAAAAGATAATTAATCAAGATGATTAATTGAAAAGGTAATTAGAGGATAATTAATTAATTAAATTGTAATTAATTAATGGTTAAGTAAGAAGGATTTATAAAATAAAGTAATTAATTTAATTCACTTTAAATTAATTAGAGATGATATAAATCATTACTTATGAATGGGTGATAGTATTGAATACTTGGCATTGATTGATATCTCTGATGAGATATATGCTGTGTGATATGGATGTTAGTTGAATTGTGATGATAATATGGATTATCTGATAATGTTGATTATCTGTTGTGAATTATCTTCCTTTGTAAATAAAGATAATTGAATTGAATTGTTTTAACCTTTAAAACAACTTGGCCTTAAAAGATACGCTTTGGATTTCGATGAGACCGAGATCGGGTTTCCGTATACCGGATTTCCAGGTCTGGAGACCCGAATACCACATCGATCCAAATTAACGATAGGTCGTGAATCAAGTGAAGATGAAGATTCAAAGTGCAAGGGTTATGGTCGTTAACTCTGAGGGTGATTCCAAAACGAGTGTAACGAGATAATGCCTTCGGTTTCGTTCGAACCCGGAACGAACTTATATGGATTGAATGCTTTCAGCACATCGTCAGGTGGACGATGAGCATTCTAAGTGATGTGTTCTGATTTAAAGGTAATCGTGACCTCAAGCCTCACAAACCGGGAATGGCTAAAACAGGGGAGGTGCAGCAAGGTTAGTGGGTAGCACCCAAGTAGGACAAGGTTACCTCTGTCTAGATGTCCCTTTCTATTTTCGACTTAGTGGTGCGGTTGCTGATCCCAACCATGAGGTATCTTGTGCGGGAATTATCCAGTAAGGGATGTTCCGACCTTGTGTTGCAGGGGATTGGGAGTGATCCTCGGTACGGTGATCTAGGCCACGTACTGTGACGGGCGGTACCCCGGTAGCCCTGCCATTGTATGGAATCCAAACTCCAATAAGTGCCGTACGTATTAGTTGTGCCCAACTATGTTGGAATGTGAGATGTAAGCATTTCAGCTATTTCTGTATTTTACTTGAAAACCCTAGACCCTATTATAATACAATCGAATTTCCTATCAAATGTTTTGGTTAGCGTAAGGTAAAAACTTACCCATGTTTATTTGTGGGAAGTCTTACGTGATACCTTTTCTTTCAAAAGGTTTTGAAGTTAAACAAGTTTAACCTGTTACTCACACCAGACCCATGTCTGACCCAAGTTGTTTATTTCTGTTTTATAAACTCTTGGGTACTCAAATTTTTACGAGTAGCCAAGGGATTCAGGTTAGCCTTGACGAATTGTGGAGGAGCAATGGAGCAGGAGGCTTCAGCGTTGTAGATATAGATAGTAGTTTCCGCTGTGTTGATCTTGTTTAGATCTTTGTTTTGTATTGAGATGTAATAACTAGACAGATGTTTATAACTGTCTAGTATATGAGATGTAATCTGTGTAACTCTGATAAGTGTTGTATATGATACTATGTAATAGTTATGTGATATATTATATTTTGTTTCGTTCCGCTGTGAGATTCTGATATTGTTTAGTTCTTTCTTTCTCTTCTTTTCTCTTTTCTATCCCTTTCTTTCTTATTAGCGATACGACTTTCTATGGAGAGAAAGTCGTGGTCGTTACAGTGGTATCAGAGCAGTAGGTTGAGTGAATACCTAAGCTCTGAAGTGGTGTCTATCTTGAGAGCGCGTAATTGTTAGTTATATAATTTTTTTTATATTGTGTTAATTGATCGGTTGAGTGGTATATGGATTCTGGTCAATACGAGTAGCTAACGTTATTGATAGGGATCTCTAAACACTTGAACCAGGCCAACAGACACAATATTGTTTTAAAGAGGTAAATGAAACAATTTTACCCAGAAATAATTTCTATATAAAAAGTACCATTTTAAATATATTTATGTATTTCTACCTATTTATTGGGTTACCTGTTCGGGTTTTCCAATATAAGTTATAAAGGTAGATAAGGTGGTAGTGTGTGTAACACAATTACCAATAGTTGGAGTTTGAATGTTGAGGTTGGAAGTGAATCTGTCGAGACTGTAGACCTAATACCGTCTCGAGTGAACTTTGCAATTGTGAGGATTTCATCGATCTCTGAAGAAAACCTGTTAAGGTTCGGAGTTCATCTTTGAAGTTTGGATGGGTAGAGTTGGATCTGTCGGAGAACAGAAGCGAGTGATGGTATCTCAGGTAATAGTAGCTGTGTGATGAGATGCAGTGACTATGGATGTTCCCGAAGATGTTTTCTTTGGAACAAGTTAATGAAGTGTGTCTGTTTCGGTGTTGTGGCTGAGTATGGTGATTCTGTTTGGGAATCGAGTTTCTCGAGAAGCTTTGGATTGAGAAGTCTTTGGCACCTGTGGTAGTAGTGCAGCTCGGAGTATTCTGTGCATTGGCAGGAAGTTTTCTGGATGAGCAGTTTTTCTGGAAGTGAAGTTCAGAAGCAGCAGAGTGGATCCATTTCTTCGATAAATTGGATAAATAAGTGTAAGCTGTTCTGATTGGTAAAGAGAGAACAGTCTGTTTGGAATTAGGATGGGTTGATCGCAAAAGTGACTTGCGATTGTCTGAGTGTTCTCTTGTGTTGTCAGAGTTTTCTGGATGTCTTCAGAGAAGTCAGGAGTTGTCCGCATATGAAGGTTGAGTTTTCTTATCGACTGGATTCCAGGAGTGATACCGGTGGTTCAGTCTAGTGGAAGGATGTTTCCTAGAGATGGAGTTGGTGAAGCAACTCAAGTTGCTGGAGTATCTGAGTTTTCTTTATGGATCGGTGAACCTTATTTCTGGAATGAGTTGTCCAGTCTGTGCTTGTGTTCTACCTCAGATCAGAGTTGAGCAGCGAAAGCAGTTTGGAGTGTATCTCTGGATGGGAGAAGTAAGTTTGGAATCTACTGATGTTGTGAAGTAGAGTTGTGTTTGGATCTCGTCTGTGTTCTGATTTGGATAAGTAATTGGTCTACTTGGTTGAATTGTCAGTTTGGATAACTGGAATTCATTGTGTTTTACGTATCTCTGAGGGAGTACGTGTTTGATCTATCTTTGGTTTTAGAATCTGCAGTTCTGGAAGTTTGGTTGTTGAGTCAGACTCGTCTGTAGTCTGATATTCTGTTTAGTTCTGTAGATCTAGATGAGTAGGAGATCTATAGCTTAGTAGTTTAGATTGTTTGTAGAGCGAGTATCCCGGTATATATATGTACTTGGAGAAACTCGAAGAATTTTATCTAGAATTTAGTCTAGATAGTTAGAATTGTTTGATTGGATGAATTGGTTGCTATGGTTGCTAGCATATGGATGATAGTATATGCTTGTGTTTTAAATTAAAATCTTTAATAAGATTATTAAATTACCTTTGTTTAAATTTCGGGGATGAAATTATTTTAAGGGGGGAGGAATGTAATATCCCGGAAATTTTAACAATATCAATTTAATAATCTGTTGAATAATTAAATTGATATGGATAATCTTTGATAATAAAATTTGAATTTAATTTAATAATCTGATTAAATTAGTATTAATTGATGATTTTATCTTTTAAAAAGTTAATAAGATATTTTCTATTTGAATATATACATATTTATTTGTATATATTGTAAATAGAAGCTTTGGGAAAATTGGAAATTTAGATTTAATTTAATATGACTTTTCAAAGTTATTTAAATAAATAATCTTATAGTTTTAAATTACTTTAAGTAAATATTTTAATGGGTTAAGATATATTTTAACTTAAGCTTAAATATAAATAAGAAAACAAAAAGGCTTGTTTTATTTCTTTTTAAAATATTACTTGATAATATAATCTCTTATATAAATTATTTAAATTATCAAATATGTTATTTTCAAATAATAAGTATAATGTATTATTTTATAAATAGAAATGAATTTTAAAGACTATAGAATTGTTATTTTTAAATTGAATGAGAAATTGTATATGTATATATAACTTAATTTTTAAATTAAATCTTAGGATTTAATTTGATTTGAATTTGAATTTAAAGTTTTGAAATTTAAAAGAATAGATATTTAAATTGTTTTGGATTTTAGAATATTGTATAAACTTTTATTTATAAGTATAATTAGTTTTTTTTTTAAAAAAAGTAATATATATATAGATAAGTATTTTATAAATAAGAAAAGGCTTTTGATTTACTTTTAAAATAAATAGAAATATGAGTAATTACTTATAAGACATGTGTCATTTATCTAAACCCTTTGTAAAACATGTGTAATTAAATAAGCAAATGTATAGGACAAGTGTCCTTATTTATTTTCATTTTCTTTTATTTTATAAATCAAAAATACATGTATATTAACATTGCATTTCTTCAATTCATTCTTTCTAATCTTCTCATTTTCTTTCAAAAGCCAAGAGAAACTTAAATCTTTCTCTAAAAACTAAAATCTGAAATTCAATATATATCTTCAGATCAGACTTTATACAATCAGTTTGGAAATCAATAATTCTCATACCACTTTTCAAAGTCTTCCTCTAAATCTAAAAATCAGTATTTATCTCTTAAGCAAATGTATGTGCATATTCAAATCTGGAAAATTCCTCAAATCAGAGATTATCAAAAATCAAATCTCTGAAAACAATTTTCCAAAATCCAAATCAAAGTTCAGCCTGCATGTTCTTTAATCTGGAAGCAATCCTGAAATCATCTCAAAGCCTTGCAAACCCTCTTTGAATCTGGAATCATCTCAAGCCTACCTGCAATTCTTTTCATCTCTGGAAGGAATTCATACTGTCTGCATTCATTCTTCAAACTGGAAGCAACATGCATGTGTTAAAATCAATTTAAAGCTTCAACAACTAAAGTTTAAAAATCGAATTCAAACAAGCATGCAAGTTTACAGCCTTCAGAAGCTAAACTGCCTCTGTTTCATCTTTGAACAGGTGAGTAACTTTTAATTCTAAAATCTAGTATGGTTGAATAATAAATGTGTATTGATAAGTGAATGCCTGATATTTGTGTGCATGTTGTTTTTAAGTACCCTGTTCATCATTGTCTTAGGGAAGTAACAAATTCTTTTTAAAATGCTTAAGTATAAATGGGTACATGTGAATCTATGAAGAAAGAATGGTTGTATATATATATATGAGAAATCTCTGTGAATATTGGATGATGGATGTGTGCATGTTTGTGAAATATCCGTACCATCTCTGTTTCAAGTTTCTAGACAAAGTTTGATTCAAAAATCATTATCTCATGGTCTAATCTTTATTAGAATGTAAGATTAAAACAAAAATGGTTTGTTTCATTTTAAATTTTAGTTTAGAGTTTAAAATTAAGTCAAAATAATATTAACTTGGCTCTGGAAATCATAAGTACCAGAATACTTAAGCTAAGTCAAAAATTTAAGTTTAATAATTCGTAGATTCAGGGTTATGAAACAAATCCCTAAACAAAATTATGATTTTTAAAAATAAAATCACCAATCCTAGTATTGGAATCAGAGAGCAGTTCATAGATGTCTGGATTATGTATTTTGGTTTGTTACTGTTGATCTAAATGATCGGAGGAATCAAGTTTATTTCTGGAGATGGAGAAGTGGTCAGTGATGACGAGAAAATTATCTGATGATGATGTACTTCACCGTGGAGATGGTGATGGGAAAATTTGGTCTGTAGCCCTAGTTTGGGTAGAGTTGGTATATTTGATCGTCACGACTCCTATGTTGAATCGAGTTCAACGAGATTAAGGGAAATAGTAGGGGAGATGTTGGCGATGGTGTAGACGGAGTTTCAGCAACTCCGGTGGTCGGAGGAGAAAGGATGAAGTTGTTCCAGGCTTTACATTTTTGTTCCAGTTGGGTTCGAATGCTCGAATTCAAATTCGAGTGAGAATCGAAGAAGTTGGGGTTTAGATCATCTGAGGTTGTGATCGCCGATGTAAGGAAGGCGTTGTGGTTGATCGTAGTTGGTCGGAATCACTGTGCACGTGTACGTTGACGAGTATCTGAAGTCTGGTTTGGGGAAATTTGGGTACTCGGGGTTTCTCGAGTCGATTTTGTTTTTACTCGAAGTAACGTAGGTTTTTGCTTGAAGTAATTTAGTTTTGGTTCGGGTTGAAGAGTATTACAGGTTTACAGAAACCTGTTTGCCAGTTTTAAAATTTTAAAATAAATTTAAAAACTAAGTTTAAATGAAAGGTAAAGTTTTGAATAAGTTTTAAATCTAGTTTTTAAAATCTGGAGTTAAGTTTAAATCTCAGTTTTTCTAATAAGATAAAGTTTTTAAAATTTAAATTGATTTAACTACTTTAAAAAGGGTTAAGTAGTTTGAATTTTAAAAATGAAGTTTTAAATTTTAGATAGGTTCTAAATCTAAAGATTTATATGGAGTCAAAGTTAATATGGTTTTGAGGATCATTAACTATGGATTACACTTAATTAATTAAGTAATTAGAGATTAATAAATTGGTTATTAAGATTTATTAATTTGAAATTAATAATAATTAATATAAGTTAATTAATTAAGGAAAGTAATTAAATAATTGTTAATGAAGGTCATTAACTATGGATTATTAAATAATTAATTAATGGGATTAATTTTGATAATTAATTAGATTAATTAATTTAAAGATAATCATTTGTTAAATGGAATTACTTAATGAAAGTAATTAAGAATTAATTACTTATTGTAATTAATTAAAGTTAATTTGATTTAGTTTAAGTTAATTAATTAAGTTTAATTAATTTAGAAAAATCAAGAGATGATTTGATAATAATTACTTAATGTAATTATTAAAGTATGATTATTTAGGGAAGTAAATTAATAGATAATTACTTGAAGTAATTAATTGAATGGTTATGTATTAATAGAAGTAATTTGAGTTAATTACTTATGAATTAATCAAGGGATTAATTAAGGAATTAATTAAGGAAGTAATTAATTTAGTTAATGAAAGTAATTAAGGATAGTTAATTACTGATTGAAGATTAATCAAGGTGATTAATAAATGTTGTTTAATTAAAGGTTAATTACTTAATGTAATTAATTTAATTAAGTAATTAATAATAAATTTGTAATTAAGGATCATTAATTAATATAATTAATGATGTAATTAAGATTGATTAATTAAGTAATAATTAAATAATAAGTGATTAATCAATGCAATTAATTAAGGATTAATGTAATTAATTATAGTTGATTAAGTTAATTAATTTTAGTTAATTAATTAATGAAGTAATTAAAAGTTAATTACTATAAGTGGATAAGGATAATTAATTTAAGTAATTTAATTAAGAATAAATTACTTGGATGTAATTAAAAGATAATTAATCAAGATGATTAATTGAAAAGGTAATTAGAGGATAATTAATTAATTAAATTGTAATTAATTAATGGTTAAGTAAGAAGGATTTATAAAATAAAGTAATTAATTTAATTCACTTTAAATTAATTAGAGATGATATAAATCATTACTTATGAATGGGTGATAGTATTGAATACTTGGCATTGATTGATATCTCTGATGAGATATATGCTGTGTGATATGGATGTTAGTTGAATTGTGATGATAATATGGATTATCTGATAATGTTGATTATCTGTTGTGAATTATCTTCCTTTGTAAATAAAGATAATTGAATTGAATTGTTTTAACCTTTAAAACAACTTGGCCTTAAAAGATACGCTTTGGATTTCGATGAGACCGGGATCGGGTTTCCGTATACCGGATTTCCAGGTCTGGAGACCCGAATACCACATCGATCCAAATTAACGATAGGTCGTGAATCAAGTGAAGATGAAGATTCAAAGTGCAAGGGTTATGGTCGTTAACTCTGAGGGTGATTCCAAAACGAGTGTAACGAGATAATGCCTTCGGTTTCGTTCGAACCCGGAACGAACTTATATGGATTGAATGCTTTCAGCACATCGTCAGGTGGACGATGAGCATTCTAAGTGATGTGTTCTGATTTAAAGGTAATCGTGACCTCAAGCCTCACAAACCGGGAATGGCTAAAACAGGGGAGGTGCAGCAAGGTTAGTGGGTAGCACCCAAGTAGGACAAGGTTACCTCTGTCTAGATGTCCCTTTCTATTTTCGACTTAGTGGTGCGGTTGCTGATCCCAACCATGAGGTATCTTGTGCGGGAATTATCCAGTAAGGGATGTTCCGACCTTGTGTTGCAGGGGATTGGGAGTGATCCTCGGTACGGTGATCTAGGCCACGTACTGTGACGGGCGGTACCCCGGTAGCCCTGCCATTGTATGGAATCCAAACTCCAATAAGTGCCGTACGTATTAGTTGTGCCCAACTATGTTGGAATGTGAGATGTAAGCATTTCAGCTATTTCTGTATTTTACTTGAAAACCCTAGACCCTATTATAATACAATCGAATTTCCTATCAAATGTTTTGGTTAGCGTAAGGTAAAAACTTACCCATGTTTATTTGTGGGAAGTCTTATGTGATATCTTTTCTTTCAAAAGGTTTTGAAGTTAAACAAGTTTAACCTGTTACTCACACCAGACCCATGTCTGACCCAAGTTGTTTATTTCTGTTTTATAAACTCTTGGGTACTCAAATTTTTACGAGTAGCCAAGGGATTCAGGTTAGCCTTGACGAATTGTGGAGGAGCAATGGAGCAGGAGGCTTCAGCGTTGTAGATATAGATAGTAGTTTCCGCTGTGTTGATCTTGTTTAGATCTTTGTTTTGTATTGAGATGTAATAACTAGACAGATGTTTATAACTGTCTAGTATATGAGATGTAATCTGTGTAACTCTGATAAGTGTTGTAAATGATACTATGTAATAGTTATGTGATATATTATATTTTGTTTCGTTCCGCTGTGAGATTCTGATATTGTTTAGTTCTTTCTTTCTCTTCTTTTCTCTTTTCTATCCCTTTCTTTCTTGTTAGCGATACGACTTTCTATGGAGAGAAAGTCGTGGTCGTTACAAATAACAAAGGGGGATCGATATATTGAAGGGAATGAACGGCATATCTATAGCTTTAGCTATGTTTGTGGTTGTATTCATTTTTAAGGGAAGGAAAAAATCGTCTCAGCTTGCTGATGAAACTGGGGATGAGAAGATTAACGGTAGACTCAGTTACCCACCATCGTCTCTAATTGGCACTGGCAGTCATGGTTTATCGGTTTACATAGTAACTTATTGTGACATTGCAAGAGAAATTAAGTGCTTGCTAAATACACATCATTCTATTGTAGACAATGAGATACAACATTTGTTAAGTGCAAACCATGGATGAATTGTTGGATGTTATGGGTATGAAAGAGACAGACATTTTACATATATAGCATTACAAATATGTAAGTGTAATTTGGAAGATTTCATCGAAGTGCTTTCGGACCCTAGTATGAGCAAAAGAAAATTAGAGTTTCTCACAGAACTTGGCAACGACTTTCATCTATGGGAACTTAATGGAGATCCATCGAGAGATCTAATATCATTGATCAAGTAAGTATCTACTGTAATTTGTTTGTATTTTGTTTCATTTACTGTTTTTTAAATGATAATATGTAGGGTTGATAATTTAGTCTAATATTAGTCTAATATCATAATGTGCTATTTTTATATTCTGGCATGTATTAGACTATCACTGTCCTATGGTTGACATTTTAGAATGTAAAAGAATGTTTGTCGACTGACTTGATACATATTAATGTTAATGTACTTTCTATTCGTTTCTATTTGTCAAGAGGGAAAACACCCACACACGTATCAGAATTGACTATGGTTGACATTTTAGAATGTAAAAGAATGTTTGTTGGCTGACTTGATACATATTAATGTTAATCTACTTGCTATTCATTTCTATTTATAATTTTGTTCATAAGTAATCATAATTGGATTTTTTTCTACTGTTAGGTCACACCATTCTTGAGTATGGAAATTCTGTTTCCTATAAATGATTCCTCAAACTAACATTTCTTGATACTTAATTTTTAGGTAATATTGAGATTACATAATTTGTCGGCTGAAATTGATAAAGTATTTATTAGTAGAAATATAGCGCTGCCTTAGCTGCTGCTGTGCCACACAGTAGCTTTAGCTGCTGTGCACTCATGTTTTTTTAAATTTATACTAATTTAGGATGTTTGTTCAGATATTCAAGGAACATTTTTAACCAATACAATTTTGATATATTTGGAAAAAGTACTATAAAAAAAGTTGATTATATGGTATTTATACATTTATGTAGTTTTACCCATCTTTGTTAAATAAATTCTTATTTTTTGTAATTTAGGAACATTGTATCTGGACTATGTCACTTGCATACAAATAAGATTGAACATAGAGATCTGAAGCCCGGTAATGTATTGATTTTGTTTGAGAATGGTGATTTAACCCCCAAATTATCTGATATTGGGGTGAACAAGCATCGAGTTGGTCAATCTTCTGTTGGTCCTCATGTTATCGGTAAGATATATGTTATTGTTATTTTATTTTTACCCATATATATGGCACGTCCATTGGACATGTGAAAAGAAAAACTTGCGTTTACTTCCTTTTAGTGCAAAATAGTTTGTACAAACGCACACAAAAGCACAAAAATTAAAAAGATCGTGCTTTTAGGATATAAAAAAACAAAAAACATAATATTTAACTCAAACTTGAGAAATTGAGATTGAGGTTACAAAAAAAAACATTGCATATTAAAATCCATGAGGACGTGTAAAGTAATCACGTCGAAGATTGAATCTTAAGTGGAAGTGGGAGAAGAATGTGTTGTTACGAAAATAATATAATCCAGTTATTAGAAAGTGTAGGAGGTGTAAGGAACGGCAAAAAAGACTTAGCTTTGAGGTGAGTTGCCATTGATTTTTGTGAATAAGACTTGAGGAAAAGGGAAAATGGAAAAGTTTACGGAAAGTAGAGTATAATGACAAATGATAAAAATGCCCTTTTATTCTTTTAGTTTTGACTAAAATATAGAAACGATGTTTTAGTAGTTCCAAAAGCTTCATTGAGGATTTTCCTAATATATATAGGTTGGTACGTTATTAATGTTTATGTGTTTAAGAGTTTGCAATAATCATATACATCTGTCAACAAATGTGGTGAAAGTACCCAAAATAGTTTCATTACGCAAAATGAGAAGTTACTACACCGAGTATGGAAAATATTATTTGTTCATGTAAAATTCAGATCAATGTCAGTAGTCAATGTCAAAAAAATGTGAACTACCTTGAATCTTTTGCACAAATGACCAACAAGAATATGATGCAAACCTAGTTGAACTTAAACCCTCCTCACTATCCTATATTCTCACATCACAATTATCATTTAACACACGATTCTATTATACTTTAAGGGCAGAGTTAGCTAAAAAACCCCATAAAATTATTCTAGTAACATGTGTGTATACATGATTGGAAAATCGCTTCTTTCATAAAACTAAGTGAAAGTAGCGTTTTCAATATTAATAATAATGCAAGAATATCTACCATTTATAACGATGAACTTTAGTTTATAAAATTAATAAGCATTAAGAAGGTGTTACTATTTACACACACGTAAACTATATGTAACGTCATTTAAATATGAATTAAAATTTATCCAGAGAAAATATTCTGAACACCCATTTTGATCGATTATGCAAAACTGAATGAAATAATTTTCACGCAGTTTTGCATAACCTAACTACACAAATATAAAAAAAAGTCCAAAACCTTAATTATAAAACATAGGGATGATGTCTCCTATCATTAATTAATGGCATGACATATTGACATTAATAATGTAAGTAAAACCTAATATTTTATTTTTGGACAAATTGCTGTATGAATTGATTGTATTTTTATTACTATTCAAAGTATGCAAGGGTATTTATTTTTGGACAAATTGCTGTATGAATTGTCTGTGTATACAAATACTTTCATCTTCCATCATATATACGTACTCAAACACATAACATGGATACATCACAAATCATAATAAAGCAAATCTTTTATGTAAGGAATGAAATGCAAACAAATTTGTCAGTAGTAAAATTAGTAGTAAAATTAATAAGTTGCTGCTCATCCACCAAAGTGTAACCTGGCCACTACACTCTTTTGGTATCATTCACCACTGTGATTGATCATGTTTTATATTATTATAATTCTTTATCCCAATATAACCCAATTTTCACATGATTAAGCAAAATTATAATTTGAAGATAAAATAATACGAAATAATATTATGGTACACATTATCTAAATCACAACAAGTCTGAATGTATTTCAAATTTATATAATTGCATTAAGGGTGAAACATTGAATCCTAATAGAAAAGCTTAGTTTGAAATCAAATTAAGAAAGAGAAACCTGATTTCAAGTGTTTATGGCATTGGTCAGTCGTAATCGTTAAAGCTCTTTGACTATTCACATATAGGAGTTGTTTTAGCAATTTATTCTCTCTCCGTGTGCTTGTGCTATCATCTTTTATTGTAAATGGTTATTTTAAAGTAGAAGGATTAAAATTTGAAGTAGATCATTGAAAATGAAGCTAACGAGAAAATATATTACCTTTCTCAATTATGTCTTCTCTCGACAAACACATGTCATCCCTACGTTCTTCCAATCCGTCTAAATCATTGAATTTCCCGTTAAATTAGTAAAGTTATGAGTTTAAAAATCTAAAATATAATGTGATGCCATATAAACGAGTGGTGTAATGAAGTACGTAGCAAATATTTACATAGTTTGCATTGTAATGCTTAAAGCACAATACATCAAACAAATGACAAGCATAATCAATATTCGAAAATTAATGGACTATTTCAAACTGTCATAAATCAATACAGAACAATGAACCATGATGTCTAAAAGGTACTGATTCAAATGCCTAGGCATCAAATGGAGGAAGGAAGAAAGTAATTAAAAAGAGAGCAATCACGGGTTGTTCAATCAGTACAAAGAATTTTGCAGCAAACATAATGGTAATTTATCATACTTCACAAAGTTCATAACAAATCAAATCATTTTATTTATTGCATTATACCTTATGCGAATGGTTTCCATTTGATGAAAGTCCCGATTATATCAAATTATTCAAATCCTAAAAGACATTTCCTCAAATTCTAATAAACTTCAACTTTATTTGATGAAATTTAAATAATTTTTTGCACAAAATTTAAGCTCGTTATTCAGGTTGTAGGCAAAATTGTATAATAATAACTTGTATCTAGGAAAAGATAGACCTCGGTAATACTTGCAGTCAACTGAAAACAAACAGAATTTGTATCTTGAATCTAATGGGAGATCCTATCTAGCACCGTGTCTCATTTGTAAGGACCCGATTCTTCGACTTTCGAAAATCGACATCGATACGTCCACTGTATCAACTGCCGAGCAACGAATGCCGGAAAACCGAATACTTAGGATTTTAAAAGAAGAAAAAGGTAGAGGTAGAAGAAAAGATAGAAGAAAAGAGAAAGAACAACAGAACAACAATAGAAATAGAAAAACAATATCAGAATCTTACACATCGCAGCGGAACAATATATAATAGATAAATGAATAATCTTTAAAACAAAGAACTATATCATTTTATACATACATCAATCATCAGAGTCAATATACAACAATGGACAGTTATATGAACTTGTCCTCATACAGAATACACAGCGGAATAATACAAAGTGTAGGTGATACGTTACGCCATCCAGCTTGCTTCCAAAGCTCCAGAATATCCAGAATATCCTGATAACATAACTCTAGGCTGCCCGTGTGGAAATTGGTGGGCACCCAGAGTTTAGAAGGGAAACAATAAACTCCGAGTCAGTCATGGTGACTGGTGTGAGATCGTAAAACAGTTATTCTTTCACAAAGAAAATAAAACAAATTCGCAATGCTTTTGGAAAATGAAACTACCATAAGACCTCCCACCACACACACAATGCAAACGCAGAATTGGAGGAGATTTCTTCTTATGATAGTCAAAGATGCTTACTACACAAAAATCAAATTCTTTTTGATATTATTATTAGTGCATAGTGTAGAAACATTTCGAAAGTATAATATTAATCTTAGCCAACATACGACCAGTATCGTATGCCTACTATAGCTACCATCTAAACAGTGGTGACCACCGTACGTAAATGGCAGGTTCTACAACTAATACCGTACAAAGTTCGTATTGGAGTTTGGATTTCCAACAAATGGTCAGGCTAAGGAACTTCCTTTTCCACGATGGGTACGTCCCTGGAATAGACGACCCGAGAAATAACCTAACATTACGGTTAGATCTCTGCCAACACAAGGCCGGGTTACCTCTGCAAAAGTAGGTAACTACTGACACGCGTATGTCATCCCCCGATCGTAACCGATCTTCCCGAGGATCCCCGATTTCCAACAAACCACATAGTAAAAATGCAGCAACCACATAGGTTAAGTATCTGGGCTCCATACCATGATACCACCTCTATCCAGAAGGAATGACATACACTAAGGGGCGCTACTCCCTAGAACCTTGCCGCATCCTTCCTGTTTTGACCATTTCCGGGGTGTGAGGCTCGATGAAGTCTCGTCCACAAAGCTACGCTTTCTACAAAGCCATGCTTCGGGTCAAACAAATGATCAACCTATGATCACAAAGATATAAGATCAAACAAATGATCATATCGCAAATGATCAAACACCGATCATTTCACAGCAATACTCAGTATGCCACGTTACCAAATTGGGATATATCGCTGATAAATTTCAACTACATAACCTCTGAGCTCGTACGTCTCAGAGAAGGGTGTTAAGCTAAGAGAATAAATTCTCCGCCACCAACAGAAATGTATTTGAAAGAAATCAGCTTTATATCTCAATTTGTAACGTCAGACACACGATCCATACAAGTCTGTTCCGGGATCGAACAGAACCGAAGGCACTTCTCACGAAGCCCTTGCACATCCGGATAATTTTCAATCACGTCAGGACTTCCCATCACTAAGGGTGATAAAACCTCTAAACCGGAGATCAGCCGATGTAGAGTAACTCGACGGTAATCCTTCCGTTTTCAAAAATATCCGGTCTTCAACACCGGTCTTCGAATGCAATTCATAACGACATATCACATATTCGGAATGGGTTATACGACCCCATGGTCCTTTCCCGGCTAACCCGAATAGTGAGCGCTTATTTAAAAATAAGTGTGGCATTCAAATTCATCCAATTCACAACAAATACCATATTCAAGGTAATTATTGATAGTCGGTTATTTAACTATCAATAAAGATGCGCAACATCATCAGATTCCAAATAATTTTCCAAATTATTTCATTTCCAAAAATATCTTTACTAGATATAAAATTTCCACACTTCAAAAATAAATCAATATTTTTTTTTAAACAGTTTCCATTTCCTTTATAAATTCCATAGTGAATTTATATTTTCAAATATCTACTGATATTCGATTTTCATATCGATTTCAAATATTCAATTTCAATTTATCTTTAAGAAGATAAATTCTAAAACGTTTCATTTCAATTTGGAAAAGCATTTCCATACTTATTTAATAATAAGTAATTCACAAATCTATTTATTTTCAACATTTGAAAATATTCGATATACTTAAATCAAATTAAGTATATATTCATTCTTTAAGGAAAACATTCTTTTAACACCTTTATTTGAGTCAAAACGAATGTTACGTAAAACATCGTTACGACGACTCAAAATCACTAGTATAGGGATTCGAAATTTAGATAGATATATAAATCCCAATACTACATAAAAACATTTCCTTTCGGAAACCATTTACTATAACAACAGTGTTATAGTCCACCATTTCCTTATTCCTCGAAAACGTCTATTTCAACAATAAATGTTGAAATCTATGATTTCGATATTCAATATATTTTAAAACATCGTTTAAAACAATTAACTTCATTTCAAATATCACTTTCCCAAAACCATATCTATTCTACTTAATAATATATTCACTGTCCAAAATCGTGAATATAATTCACTTAACCCAATTTCAATCATTTCTACACATTTTTATTTCAATAAAAATTCGCTATCCAAAATCGCGAATATATCTCCTTTAATAATCTTCTATATTTAATTTATCAAATTCAATCGATTTCGAATTTATAAACACGGTCATAAATTCTATTTCTATTTTAATAACAACCTCGACTTATAAATCTTCTTTTTACCAACTTCTATATTTTTACTTATCAAAATAAGTGATTTAGGATTTATAAACAACTTTTATAAATTCCAATTCTATTTATAAAAACTTCAATCCCAAATCAATTTCGATATTGATTTAAAAATTTATTTATCACTACTAAGTAAATTCCTCATTTTTTCTCAAATTATTCAATATTCTGTTTTAAAATGGATTCTTCAAATTGAAATCATTTTACATTGATTTCCCAATTTATTTCAATTTTCCAATTAAATTTCTAGTTGGATTTCCAACTTATCTTCTTTTAAGAAATTCCTTTTTTTAAGGAAATAAATTTCAATCGTTTCTTTCAATCTATTTAAAAATCCAAATTCTTAAATTAAATTCTTCAAATTATAATCACTATTTTACGAAATCCATTTATTTAACATTTTCACTTGATTCTGGAATTAACTCGATAAGATTATAAAAATTAACTTTTTATACTTTAAAAATTCCTTTCTTCAAAATTTATTCAATTTCTAAAATTAATTCACTTAGAAATTTCTATTTTGTTTTCAAAGATTCAATTTCGTTTATTTTTGGAATCCAATGATATCAAACATCCATTCAGCTAAATTTTAGCATTCAAATAATTTCCAAATATCAATATGATTAATAACATCAATATAATCATTCACAGATTCATACCACAGTATAAATAAAATCAATCAATGTGAGGGGTCCAGTTGGATCCCTCCAACCTGTTTCCCTGCATCCACAGATGTTAGCACAATACCAATTCCACTTCGAGGTGGAATATCGCGGTATATGGGTTTTATAAAAATATCCGCTTACTAACGGCGCAATAGGGTCTCATCCGCTATACGAGGCGGGAAATCATCAATCCAATATATACATATGCCAATATGTATATATTGCTATATATATATATCCTATAATATCTAATATCCCATCCAATAGCAATCAATCAAATCAATAACTGCAAAAATTCCACATTCAATTTGAGTGAGAAGATCTCAACTTAGCTTTTTAATTTGCCATCCAATTTCCATCTTGACTCGATTTCTTGATTTATACCTTGTATAAACAATTTTATACAGTTTATCAATATTCGAATTAAATCGAATAATTTGAAGAATTTAAATTCCATTTGATAATTAAATTAACCCGTGATTTGTTTTTATTGTAAACAAATACCTTTAAATTTCAAACAAATTTCTTTTAACAATTTATTTAACTAAAATGAAATTTAAAACTAAGTTTCTTTTAATAAATATTTTTATGTTTTTACTGAAAAATTCCTTTTTGAATCTAAATACATACATATATATGTATTTTAAAATCTAGTGAAATAGAAATCTTTTCCCTGTACAATTTAACTTCATATTCAAATTTAAATTGAACTAAGTGAATTTTATATACCTCACTGGAAATCGTCGAACCACCACCATCTAACTGCCGCGAGTCAATCATCCCCATGCCCTGCCCAATCTCGAGCATTACCATCATCGGCCTCGTCCAAAACCCACGTCGACGTCGCCGATTAGCACTATGCCTGAACACCCTCGCTCACGAAATCGCGCTGCATTTCATCTGCCTCGACGTCACCCTATCCCAGTTGCCACGCGAAGCCCAGCTTGTTTTGCCACTGATCGAAAACGACTCATTCTTGAAACGCATATATCATGGTCGCGAACCACCCAGATCAAACGCGATCGCCATTCGATCGAGTATCCCTAACTCGAGTTGCCGCCTCATCGATGTCGTGCCCTAGCTCGTGCTGGCCTCGCGAGATTCGAGTCATTCAACTCCGCTTCTAGGTGCCTCGCGACTTGATCGAGCTGCCTCCTTCGCTTTGATTCGATTGAAAGTCGCGATGATTCGCGAGTTTTGAGGGAGCGGCCATAAATTTTGTTTTCGAACTGTCGATTTGAAATTGGAAAGGAAGAGGGAGAACGAGATTTTATAATTCGAAGCTCGGCTAATTTTCTTTGTGGAGGAAGGAGGAACGAAGTTTTTGGGATTCGATTTCAAATGGAAAAGTTCGGCCATTGTTTATTTTTTCGTTCGCTTCGATTTGAAAACTGGAGAGGGGAGAGATATTTTAAAATCGAATGACATGGTTTGCACGATTTTTCTCCGGGATCTTTTGCGTGATTGAAGGAGATAAAGTGTGGGAATGTTGACCAATTTAAAGTTTTAAAATTCAATTTGAATTCGATCAAATCTAACTGCGTTTACTTACCGTTTGCTCACGTATCAACTCCGGAAATTATGAAAATTGAAATCCGGCAATAATACAACATTCCGGACCCAATGGAACTGGTTTCGTCGAATTCCGAGACTGTGCCTCGGATGGCTATTTTTAAATTCGATTTAAACAATAAAATTTCAAAACTGAACAATTCAATTTCAAATTCGATTCTGAAGCTTCTATTATCTTCAGTATTATCAATCTAAATTTTAAAAGCTTTTGAAATATTTTTCTTCAGCTTAAAACAGAAGATTTAAATTTTTATTCAATTCAATAGATTAAATTTTATAATTTAATCGCCAAATTCAAAGTTAAATCGGGGATTCAAATTAAATCATCGTTCAAATATTTAAAATTAATTAAATATTCTCAATTTAATTTGTTCAAAATTCTGGGTCGTTACAGACTTCCCCCCTTAAAAGAATTTCGTCCTCGAAATTACAAGTTAGGAAAAAATGGTCCTTAACTCGTCTACTATTTTTCACAATCTAAATAGTTTTATCAATTTATCAAAATAAATCTTTCTACTAAAGATTCATTATCATGCAACTAAATTTCTAAACCTTTTATAGTTTTCAAACATCATTGTTTACTTCAAAATTCAAATTTCAAATTCAAATTCAAATTTTAAACTTTCAAAATTTCTCAAAAAATTTCTAACGCCCTAAATTTCCGAAAAATTTCGCCAGCGTCTCCTTTGCGCGGCTAATACGGCACGACTACAAAACGTCCCTACGGACTCTCAGATTTCAAAAAGAAAAAGAAAAAGGCAAGCGGCTAGACCAGAAATCAGTAAATTTCATATCGAAATTTAAAATACATACCTTTTGTCGAGCAATTCAAATTATCTTTGAAATCAAAATTCCAATTCCCTTTATACCTGTATATCCTACTAGCCATAATATCTAGTTACAACATTCAAAGCATTTTGCAAATTTTATTACAAATTTTTTTAATATAAACTGCTTATACATTTTTTAGCTTACTATTGAAGTTACACATTCAATTTCGTTTAATCTTGCATTTCAAATTTCTATTCGAATTCAATTTTATCTTCTATTCTGAATATTGAATTTTTATCGATTATCTTTCATTCACTAATTCATATCACTCTTTATATTAGTTTCATTCACTAATTCATTTAAAATTTCAATTTCCAATATTCAGCTTGAATTACATTTACTAATTCATCACAAATCCAATTCTCTTTATTCAAATTTGGTTTCAGCATTTAGTTTGAATTTCATTAACTACCAAATTCAAAACAAGTTTAACATTCAGTTTTAATCTTATTCACTTGGTCAATATTTAATTAGTTTCACTTACTAATTTTAGTTTAACACTTCACAAATCAAATTCAATTCCAGTTTTATTTACTTCCAAATTCAAAATGAATTTAACAATTCAATTTCATTTATTTGCTTATACTTACTTTGATTTAACTTCATTCTTTAAGCTAAATTTATTCTATCAAAATTCAAATGGTATAAGTTACCAACTCATCCTTGTTCCCATAAATATTTTAAATAGGATTCCAGAGTCTTTTCAACTTTTTCAAAACCATTTTTGAAAACAAATCAAATTACCCTTTTAATTTCCAAAACAAAACCAAAATTTTCAAACAACTTTTATTTAAAACAATTTGGCAGCAATTCCTCTTTTGGAAACCCGAAAATGAATTCTAATGATGTGGCCATCATCATCAGGATTATTTTCCAGCGACCTAAAAGAGTTTAGAGCTTTCATCTCTCCAAAATACTTTTCAAAACCTTCGAAATTTATTTTCAAATCAAAAAGATTTAAACTTTCCAAATCTACAAAATTTTCAAATTCTTTTCAAAACATTTCCAAATACTTCTCTGGAATTCCGTTCTAAATTACAAATCACTTTTATAATTTACATTCTCACATTTCATTTATATGTGAATTTATTTCTTAACTTTGGAGTTATGATTTCAATTTCTTATTCAATTTCATATAATAATGATAACATTTCAATATTATCACTTTCTAACAACCAAACATCCATATACTATAATAATTCATAGAAAATTATTTCTTTCTACAAAAATAGTTTTGGGCAAAATTATTTCATTCACCCTATTTTAAAACAATACTATGTCGTCTTGCCTCGTTTAAGTGTTTAGAAATCCCTATCGATAATATGGCGTACCACATACCGACCAAAATTCATAAACATCTCAACGGATAAGCAAACACAATATAAAACATTTTTTTTTATATTCACTAACAAATACGCGCTCATATCTATTATTACACTCAACTCATTCTAGAGTACTACTGACTCTATCTCTAATGAGTAACACCCAACAGAGCAGGGTTGTCGCTTAACCATATGCTCTGATACCACGTTGTAAGGACCCGATTCTTCGACTTTCGAAAATCGACATCGATACGTCCACTGTATCAACTGCCGAGCAACGAATGCTGGAAAACCGAATACTTAGGATTTTAAAAGAAGAAAAAGGTAGAGGTAGAAGAAAAGATAGAAGAAAAGAGAAAGAACAACAGAACAACAATAGAAATAGAAAAACAATATCAGAATCTTACACATCGCAGCGGAACAATATATAATAGATAAATGAATAATCTTTAAAACAAAGAACTATATCATTTTATACATACATCAATCATCAGAGTCAATATACAACAATGGACAGTTATATGAACTTGTCCTCATACAGAATACACAGCGGAATAATACAAAGTGTAGGTGATACGTTACGCCATCCAGCTTGCTTCCAAAGCTCCAGAATATCCAGAATATCCTGATAACATAACTCTAGGCTGCCCGTGTGGAAATTGGTGGGCACCCAGAGTTTAGAAGGGAAACAATAAACTCCGAGTCAGTCATGGTGACTGGTGTGAGATCGTAAAACAGTTATTCTTTCACAAAGAAAATAAAACAAATTCGCAATGCTTTTGGAAAATGAAACTACCATAAGACCTCCCACCACACACACAATGCAAACGCAGAATTGGAGGAGATTTCTTCTTATGATAGTCAAAGATGCTTACTACGCAAAAATCAAATTCTTTTTTATATTATTATTAGTGCATAGTGTAGAAACATTTCGAAAGTATAATATTAATCTTAGCCAACATACGACCAGTATCGTATGCCTACTATAGCTACTGTAACGACCCAGAATTTTTGATAATTAAAATTCGAATATTTAATTGATTTTTAATATTAATAAATGAATTTAATAAGTCGAATAATTTATTTAAAGGATATTGGATTTAATTTGGTCAATTAAATCGATAATTTAATGATTGAAATTCCAGAGATAATTGAAAATCGAGTTTAAAATGATTGAAATTGATTTGGAAAATTTTATTTTATCATACTGGAGTTATAGAAAGGTTATAGAACTTTTAAAACTGAATTTAAAGTTAATCTGTGAAAATTGAATATTTTAATATTTAATTATCGACTGTAAAAATAGCCAATTTTCGAACAGTCTCAGAATTGAACGAAACCAGTTTCATCGGATCCGTAATGTGAAATTATTGCATGGTTTCAAATTTCATAATTTTTGGATGTACCATTTGTCCGGTACGAATTAAAACGCCTCGAAATCGATTTAAATCGGTTTAATTTAAATTGATCGTTTTATTTCATAACTCGCACAGACGATCAAATTAGCTTCCGAAACCTATTCCATTGTGTCTGGAACGCGGGATAAACCCCAGGAACGCCAGTTACCGCGCGTAAATCGGAGTTTGGAAATTCCGGATGAATAGTGTTCGTTCAAACTTCTATAAATAGCCCTTCAATTTCAAATAAAAAAAGAAAACAAAACCCTAATTTAAATGGCCGGCCGCCACTTCAATTCTAAGGTCAGAAATGCACGATTCTTTTCTCCTCCAAATCTCTTGATCCATCAACAATTAGGAAAAACTTTCAACTGCAAAGTTGAAGATCATAACGAAATATACAAATCCAACGGTTGATTTATCTTCTTGTCGACTGTAGAAGAAGATTTGGAGCCGCGTTTGTCTTCGGTTGAGCATGAATTTCGAGCAGCTATGCTCGACCGAGCTTGGTCAAATCGGAGCCGAGTGTAGGGAGGGCGATGGCAAACGTAATGAAGGTGGTTGATCGGAGGATAGGCGAACGGTCGAGGCTCGATAATTGCGTTATGATGGCGGCTATGGGTTTTCTTGGATGCCTGGGCACATTCGAACGTGAAGAGGGAGATGAAGGAGACGCGGCCTGGATTGCTTGGCATTTAATTGAACGGTCCAGATATGTGAAGTGAAATGTAAATAAAAAAAAAAAGAAATTGATTTATTATCTCGTTTTAAATTGTACGATGTTTAAAATATCATATCTACTTGATACAAGGTCGGAATTCGACGAGATTTTTTGCGTTGGAATCGTCTCGACGAGCTCTATGCAATGCAACTGATTTGGAGTCGTTTGGAGCTAGCGAAAATTTCGGGTAAAATTAAACGTCCGTTTAATTTTATTCGAAATAAATCGCTATAAATTGCTATCGGAAAATCAAGGTGAGATCTTCTCACTCAAATGAAAAGTGGAATTTTCAGTTATTGATTGATTTATTTCTATTGGATGTGATATTAGATATAGTAGGATATATCTATATATATATAGCGATATATACATATTGGCATATGTATATATTGGACTGATTGATTCCCGCCTCGTATAGCGGATGAGACCCTATTGCGCCGTTAGTAAGCGGATTTTTATAAAACCCATATACCGCGATAATTCCGTACTGGAGCGGAATTGGTATTGTGCTAACATCTTTGGATGCAGGGAAACAGGTTGGAGGGATCCAACTGGATTCCTCAACTGTATTTACTTATTTACAGATATTGATATATATTCTGTTATCATATTGATATATGATATTGACTGTTGTGATGGACTGATTGGTGTTGTTGCATCATCGGATTCAGTTTTGAAATGTAAAAATAACGACTTTTACTTTAAAAGGGTTTTTAAAGTGATTTTTGAAAATATACGTTTTATGGAATTTTTGAATCAATTTATAAACGTAAAATTTTAAAGTTATAAAAGTTATAATTTTTAGTGAAATATAACCGAAGTGTCGTTTTTGAAATAAAAGTCGATTTATTTATAAAATGGTTAAGTTGGGATTTTTGAATAACTATAAACGATTTGTATAGAAAGATTTATAAAATTGATATCTTATAAATCAAAATATTGGACTTATAAAACGAATTTTATAAGTGTTAAAAAGAAGTATAAATGGATTTCATAAGTGAATGAAATTAATAGATTTATATTGTGAAGTTAAAAATGAATGAAGTTGTAGAATAAAGGATTTATAAGTAATTTACTTATAACTTGGATTTTTGCCTTTAAATGGAATATTGATCGAATTTGTTCATAAATGATTCTTTTAAAAAGTTGAAATCGTTATAAAGTACAAATGCGATTTATAAACGTTGTTTATAAATCCGAAATCACTTATTCTTATAAGTGAATTTTAGAAGTTAATAAAATGAGATTTATAAACCGGAGTTGTTATAGAAAATAGAAAATGGAATTTATAAACGTTGTTTTATAAATTCGGAAATCAATCAAATTTGATAAATTTAATATAGAAGGTTATTAAGGAAATTTTATCCACGATTTTGGATAGTGGATAATTCTTGAAATAAATGTGTAGAAAAGATTGAAATGTGGTTAGTGAAGTATATTCACGATTTTGGACAGTGAGTATATTTTTAAGTAAAATGGATATGGTTTTGGGAAAGCGATATTATAAAATGAAGTTAATTGTTTTAAAAGATGTTTTAAAACGTGTTAAGTATCGAAATCATAGATTTCAACATTCATTGTTGAAATAGACGTTTTCGAGAAGTAGAAGGAAATGGTGGACTATAACACTGTTGTTATAGTAAATGATTTCCGAAAGGAAATATTTTGTATAGTATTGGGATTTATATATCTATCTAAATTTCGAATCCCTATACTAGTGATTTTGAGTTGTCGTAACGATGTTTTACGTAACATTCGTTTTGACTCAAATAAAATTTGTGAAAGAGAATGATTTCCTTAAAGGATGAAATATATACTTAAATTTGATTTAAGTATATTGAATATTTTCAAATGTGAAAATAAATGATTTGTGAATTACTTATTATTAAATAAGTATGGAATTGCTTTTCCAATATGAAACGAAGGGTTTGAAACTTTATCTTTTTAAGATAAATTGAAAAGTGAATATTTGAAATTTGTTTTCAAACGGTTAAGTGTGGAAATTATATATCTAGTAAAGATATTTTTGAAGATGAAATAATTTGGAAAATTATTTGGAATCTGATGATGTTGCGCATCTTTATTGATAGTTAAATAACCGACTATCAATAATTACCTTGAATATGGTATTTGTTGTGATTGGATGAATTTGAATGCCACACTTATTTTTGAATAAGCGCTCACTATTCGGGTTAGCCGGGAAAGGACCATGGGGTCGTATAACCCATTCCGAATATGTGATACGTCGTTATGAATCGCATTCGAAGACCGGTGTTGAAGACCGGATATTTTTGAAAACGGAAGGATTACCGTCGAGTTACTCTACATCGACTGATCTTCGATTTAGAGGTTTTATCACCCTTAGTGACGGGAAGTCCGGACGTGATTAGAAATTTATCCGGATGTGCAAGGGCTTCGTGAGAAGTGCCTTCGGTTCTGTTCGATCCCGGAACAGACTTGTATGGATTGTGTGTCTGACGTTACAATTTGAGATATAAAGCTGATTTCTTTCAAATACATTTCTGTTGGTGGCGGAGAATTTATTCTCTTAGCTTAACACCCTTCTCTGAGACGTACGAGCTCAGAGGTTATGTAGTTGAAATTCATCAGCGATATATCCCAATTTGGTAACGTGGCATACTGAGTGTTGCTGTGAAATGATCAGTGTTTGATCATTTGTGATATGATCATTTGTTTGATCTTATATCTTTGTGATCATAGGTTGATCATTTTGTTTGACCCGAAGCAGGGCTTTGTAGAAAGCGTAGCTTTGTGGACGAGACTTCGTCGAGCCTCACACCCCGGAAATGGTCGAAACAGGAAGGATGCAGCAAGGTTCTAGGGAGTAGCGCCCCTTAGTGTATGTCATTCCTTCTGGATAAAGGTGGTATCATGGTATGGAGCCCAGATACTTAACCTCTGTGGTTGCTGCAAAATTTATTTCTTTGTGGTTGTTGCGAATCGGGGATCCTCGGGAAGATCGGTTACGATCGGGGGATGGCATACGCGTGTCAGTAGTTACCTATTTTTGTAGAGGTAACCCGGCCTTGTGTTGGCAGAGATCCGGTTAGGTTCTCGGGTCGTCTATTCCAGGGACGTACCCATCGTGGAAAAGGAAGTTCCTTAGCCTGACCATTTGTTGGAAATCCAAAGAAACAATACGAGCCTTTACGATTTCAATTGTATAACCTGTCTCCTCAGGAGGCAGCTATAGCAGGCATAATATAATGGTACCTATGCTGGCTAAGATTTATATTATACTTTCGAAATGTTTCCCACTATGCACTAATAATAATATCAAAAATGATTTGATTTTGCGTAGTAAGCATCTTTGACTAACATAAGAAGAAATCTCCTCCAAGTCTGCGTTTGCATTGTGTGTGTGGTGGGAGGTCTTATGGTAGTTTCATTTTCCAAAAGCATTGCGAATTGACATTAAAGTTTTCCTGTTGTTTATTTTAAAGAATAACTGTTTTACGATCTCACACCAGTCACCATGACTGACTCGGAGTTTATTGTTTCCCTTCTAAACTCTGGGTGCCCACCAATTTCCACACGGGCAGTCTAGAGTTAGGTTATCTGGATATTCTGGAGCTTTGGAGATAAGCTGGATGGCGAGGCGTAGTATTTGTATTTGATAGTATTTATTCCGTTGTGTATTCTGTATGAGGACAAGTTATATAACTGTCCATTGTTGTATATTGACTCTGATGATTGATGTATGTATAAAAACTGATATAATTCTTTGTTTTAAAAAGGCTAGTAATTATTTATTATATATTGTTCCGCTGCGATGTGTAAGATTCTGATATTGTTTTCTGTTTCTATTGTTGTTATGTTGTTTTTCTCTTCTTCTCTCTTTTTCTTCTATCTTCTTCTTCTTCTGCCTTTTTCTTCTTTCTTAAACCCTCACTATTGGAGTTTCCGGCACTCGATTTCTCGACAGTCGATAAAGTGAGTATCGATGTCGAATTTTCGAAAGTCGAAAATTCTGGTACGTGACAGCGTGGTATCAGAGCATATGGTTAAGCGACAACCCTGCTCTGTTGGGTGTTACTCATTAGAGATAGAGTCAGTAGTACTCTAGAATGAGTTTGAGTGTAATAATAGATACGAGTGCGTATTTGTTAGTGAATATAAAATTATTTTGTATTGTGATGATTGGTTTGTTGAGTGGTATATGGATTCTGGTCGGTATTGTCCGTACAACTCTATCGATAGGGATCTCTAAACACTTATATAGAACAATTCGGCACAGTATTGTTTTAAAATAGGGTAAATGAAATAATTTTGCCCAAAACTATTTTTGTATAGAAAAGAAATGTTTTTCTATAAAGTACTATAATATATGGTTGCATGGATGTTAGGAAGTAATAATAGTGAATTATCATCACTGAAATTGAATAAGAAATTGGAATTATAACTCCAAAGTTAAGAAATGAATTCACATATAAATGAAATGTGAGGATGTAAATTATAAATGTGAATTGTAATTTAAAACGGGATTCCAGAGAAGTTTTTGGAAATGTTTTGAAAAGAATTTGAAAATTTTGGAGATTTAGAAAGTTTAAATCATTTTTGATTTGAAAATGAATTTCAAAGGATATTGGAAAAATGTTTTGAAGGAATGAAAAGCTCTAAACTCTTTTCGGTCGCTGGAAAATAATTCCGATGATGATCGCGACATCACCGGTGTTCATTTTCGGGTTTCCAAAAGAGAAATTGCTGCCAAATTGTTTTAAATGGAAGTGTTTGGAAAATTGGGGTTTTGTTTTGGAAATTCAAGGGATAAATTGAATTGTTTTCAAAAATGGTTTTGAAAATGTTATTAAGACTCTGGAATACTATATAAAAATATTTATGAGAATAATAAATGAGTTGATAACTTATACAATTTGTTGTGAATTTAGATTGAATAAATTTAACTTAAGGAATTTTGAGTTAAATTAAAGTAAGTATAAGTGAATCAATAAAAAATCCAAGTAGTAAATTTTGAATATAAGTTATATAACTTATAAAATGAGAAAATAGAAGTGAAACGAATTGTTAAAAGTGGTTAAACAATTTTATTAAGCAAAATGAAATGGGATTCTGATTAAGTGATGAAATTTGACCTTGGTAAAGTTAAATAAAATTGAGAATCTGAATTGGATTGATAAATGAATTAAGCTATTGAACTAATTGAATGTTGAATCAGTCTAATGTAAATGAATTGTGAATGAGTTTCAGAATGAATAAATAAAAATTTGCAAAGTGGGTTGAATGTGTAACTAGATATTATGGCTAGTAGGACATACAGGTGTTATAAAAGGAATTGGAATTTTGATTTCGAAGATAATTTGAATTGCTCGAAAAAGGTATGTATTTAAATTTGAATATGAGATTTGATGACTTATTTCTCTAGCCGCTTGGCTTTTTCTTTTTCTTTTTGAAATCTGAGAGTCCGTAGGGACGTTTTGTAGTCGTACCGTATTAGCCGCGCAAAGGAGACGCTGGCGAAATTTTTTGGAAATTTAGGGCGTTAGAAAATTTTTGAGAAATTTTGAAAGTTTAAAATTTAAATTTAAATTTAAATTTGAATTTGAAGTAAACAAAGTTGTTTTGAAACTTATAATTGAAATTGGAGAGTTAGTTAAAGTAATAACGAATCTTTAGTAGAAAGATTTGTTTTGATAAATTGATAAAACTATTAGATTGTGAAAAATAGTAGACGAGTTAAGGACCATTTTTCCTTACTTGGTAATTTCGAGGACGAAATTCTTTTAAGGGGGGAAGTTTGTAACGACCCAGAATTTTTGATAATTAAAATTCGAATATTTAATTGATTTTTAATATTAATAAATGAATTTAATAAGTCGAATAATTTATTTAAAGGATATTGGATTTAATTTGGTCAATTAAATCGATAATTTAATGATTGAAATTCCAGAGATAATTGAAAATCGAGTTTAAAATGATTGAAATTGATTTGGAAAATTTTATTTAATCATACTGGAGTTATAGAAAGGTTATAGAACTTTTAAAACTGAATTTAAAGTTAATCTATGAAAATTGAATATTTTAATATTTAATTATCGACTGTAAAAATAGCCAATTTTCGAACAGTCTCAGAATTGAACGAAACCAGTTTCATCGGATCCGTAATGTGAAATTATTGCATGGTTTCAAATTTCGTAATTTTTGGATGTACCATTTGTCCGGTACGAATTAAAACGCCTCGAAATCGATTTAAATCGGTTTAATTTAAATTGATCGTTTTATTTCATAACTCGCACAGACGATCGAATTAGCTTCCAAAACCTATTCCATTGTGTCTGGAACGCGGGGTAAACCCCAGGAACGCTAGTTACCGCTCGTAAATCGGAGTTTGGAAATTCCGGATGAATAGTGTTCGTTCAAACTTCTATAAATAGCCCCTTCAATTTCAAATAAAAAAAGAAAACAAAACCCTAATTTAAATGGCCGGCCGCCACTTCAATTCTAAGGTCAGAAATGCACGATTCTTTTCTCCTCCAAATCTCTTGATCCATCAACAATTAGGAAAAACTTTCAACTGCAAAGTTGAAGATCATAACGAAATATACAAATCCAACGGTTGATTTATCTTCTTGTCGACTGTAGAAGAAGCTTTGGAGCCGCGTTTGTCTTCGGTTGAGCATGAATTTCGAGCAGCTATGCTCGACCGAGCTTGGTCAAATCGGAGCCGAGTGTAGGGAGGGCGATGGCAAACGTAATGAAGGTAGTTGATCGGAGGATAGGCAAACGGTCGAGGCTCGATAATTGCGTTATGATGGCGGCTATGGGTTTTCTTGGATGCCTGGGCACATTCGAACGTGAAGAGGGAGATGAAGGAGACGCGGCCTGGATTGCTTGGCATTTAATTGAACGGTCCAGATATGTGAAGTGAAATGTAAATAAAAAAAAAGAAATTGATTTATTATCTCGTTTTAAATTGTACGATGTTTAAAATATCATATCTACTTGATACAAGGTCGGAATTCGACGAGATTTTTTGCGTTGGAATCGTCTCGACGAGCTCTACGCAATGCAACTGATTTGGAGTCATTTGGAGCTAGCGAAAATTTCAGGTAAAATTAAACGTCCGTTTAATTTTATTCGAAATAAATCGCTATAAATTGCTATCGGAAAATCAAGGTGAGATATTCTCACTCAAATGAAAAGTGGAATTTTCAGTTATTGATTGATTTATTTCTATTGGATGTGATATTAGATATAGTAGGATATATCTATATATATATATAGCGATATATACATATTGGCATATGTATATATTGGACTGATTGATTCCCGCCTCGTATAGCGGATGAGACCCTATTGCGCCGTTAGTAAGCGGATTTTTATAAAACCCATATACCGCGATAATTCCATACTGGAGCGGAATTGGTATTGTGCTAACATTTTTGGATGCAGGGAAACAGGTTGGAGGGATCCAACTGGATTCCTCAATTGTATTTACTTATTTACAGATATTGATATATATTCTGTTATCATATTGATATATGATATTGACTGTTGTGATGGACTGATTGGTGTTGTTGCATCATCGGATTCAGTTTTGAAATGTAAAAATAACGACTTTTACTTTAAAAGGGTTTTTAAAGTGATTTTTGAAAATATACGTTTTATGGAATTTTTGAATCAATTTATAAACGTAAAATTTTAAAGTTATAAAAGTTATAATTTTTAGTGAAATATAACCGAAGTGTCGTTTTTGAAATAAAAGTCGATTTATTTATAAAATGGTTTAAGTTGGGATTTTTGAATAACTATAAACGATTTGTATAGAAAGATTTATAAAATTGATATCTTATAAATCAAAATATTGGACTTATAAAACGAATTTTATAAGTGTTAAAAAGAAGTATAAATGGATTTCATAAGTGAATGAAATTAATAGATTTATATTGTGAAGTTAAAAATGAATGAAGTTGTAGAATAAAGGATTTATAAGTAATTTACTTATAACTTGGATTTTTGCCTTTAAATGGAATATTGATCGAATTTGTTCATAAATGATTCTTTTAAAAAGTTGAAATCGTTATAAAGTACAAATGTGATTTATAAACGTTGTTTATAAATCCGAAATCACTTATTCTTATAAGTGAATTTTAGAAGTTAATAAAATGAGATTTATAAACCGGAGTTGTTATAGAAAATAGAAAATGGAATTTATAAACGTTGTTTTATAAATTCGGAAATCAATCAAATTTGATAAATTTAATATAGAAGGTTATTAAGGAAATTTTATCCACGATTTTGGATAGTGGATAATTCTTGAAATAAATGTGTAGAAAAGATTGAAATGTGGTTAGTGAAGTATATTCACGATTTTGGACAGTGAGTATATTTTTAAGTAAAATGGATATGGTTTTGGGAAAGCGATATTATAAAATGAAGTTAATTGTTTTAAAAGATGTTTTAAAACGTGTTAAGTATCGAAATCATAGATTTCAACATTCATTGTTGAAATAGACGTTTTCGAGAAGTAGAAGGAAATGGTGGACTATAACACTGTTGTTATAGTAAATGATTTCCGAAAGGAAATATTTTGTATAGTATTGGGATTTATATATCTATCTAAATTTCGAATCCCTATACTAGTGATTTTGACTTGTCGTAACGATGTTTTACGTAACATTCGTTTTGACTCAAATAAAATTTGTGAAAGAGAATGATTTCCTTAAAGGATGAAATATATACTTAAATTTGATTTAAGTATATTGAATATTTTCAAATGTGAAAATAAATGATTTGTGAATTACTTATTATTAAATAAGTATGGAATTGCTTTTCCAATATGAAACGAAGGGTTTGAAACTTTATCTTTTTAAGATAAATTGAAAAGTGAATATTTGAAATTTGTTTTCAAACGGTTAAGTGTGGAAATTATATATCTAGTAAAGATATTTTTGAAGATGAAATAATTTGGAAAATTATTTGGAATCTGATGATGTTGCGCATCTTTATTGATAGTTAAATAACCGACCATCAATAATTACCTTGAATATGGTATTTGTTGTGATTGGATGAATTTGAATGCCACACTTATTTTTGAATAAGCGCTCACTATTCGGGTTAGCCGGGAAAGGACCATGGGGTCGTATAACCCATTCCGAATATGTGATACGTCGTTATGAATCGCATTCGAAGACCGGTGTTGAAGACCGGATATTTTTGAAAACGGAAGGATTACCGTCGAGTTACTCTACATCGACTGATCTTCGATTTAGAGGTTTTATCACCCTTAGTGACGGGAAGTCCGGACGTGATTAGAAATTTATCCGGATGTGCAAGGGCTTCGTGAGAAGTGCCTTCGGTTCTGTTCGATCCCGGAACAGACTTGTATGGATTGTGTGTCTGACGTTACAATTTGAGATATAAAGCTGATTTCTTTCAAATACATTTCTGTTGGTGGCGGAGAATTTATTCTCTTAGCTTAACACCCTTCTCTGAGACGTACGAGCTCAGAGGTTATGTAGTTGAAATTCATCAGCGATATATCCCAATTTGGTAACGTGGCATACTGAGTGTTGCTGTGAAATGATCAGTGTTTGATCATTTGTGATATGATCATTTGTTTGATCTTATATCTTTGTGATCATAGGTTGATCATTTTGTTTGACCCGAAGCAGGGCTTTGTAGAAAGCGTAGCTTTGTGGACGAGACTTCGTCGAGCCTCACACCCCGGAAATGGTCGAAACAGGAAGGATGCAGCAAGGTTCTAGGGAGTAGCGCCCCTTAGTGTATGTCATTCCTTCTGGATAAAGGTGGTATCATGGTATGGAGCCCAGATACTTAACCTCTGTGGTTGCTGCAAAATTTATTTCTTTGTGGTTGTTGCGAATCGGGGATCCTCGGGAAGATCGGTTACGATCGGGGGATGGCATACGCGTGTCAGTAGTTACCTATTTTTGTAGAGGTAACCCGGCCTTGTGTTGGCAGAGATCCGGTTAGGTTCTCGGGTCGTCTATTCCAGGGACGTACCCATCGTGGAAAAGGAAGTTCCTTAGCCTGACCATTTGTTGGAAATCCAAAGAAACAATACGAGCCTTTACGATTTCAATTGTATAACCTGTCTCCTCAGGAGGCAGCTATAGCAGGCATAATATAATGGTACCTATGCTGGCTAAGATTTATATTATACTTTCGAAATGTTTCCCACTATGCACTAATAATAATATCAAAAATGATTTGATTTTGCGTAGTAAGCATCTTTGACTAACATAAGAAGAAATCTCCTCCAAGTCTGCGTTTGCATTGTGTGTGTGGTGGGAGGTCTTATGGTAGTTTCATTTTCCAAAAGCATTGCGAATTGACATTAAAGTTTTCCTGTTGTTTATTTTAAAGAATAACTGTTTTACGATCTCACACCAGTCACCATGACTGACTCGGAGTTTATTGTTTCCCTTCTAAACTCTGGGTGCCCACCAATTTCCACACGGGCAGTCTAGAGTTAGGTTATCTGGATATTCTGGAGCTTTGGAGATAAGCTGGATGGCGAGGCGTAGTATTTGTATCTGATAGTATTTATTCCGCTGTGTATTCTGTATGAGGACAAGTTATATAACTGTCCATTGTTGTATATTGACTCTGATGATTGATGTATGTATAAAAACTGATATAATTCTTTGTTTTAAAAAGGCTAGTAATTATTTATTATATATTGTTCCGCTGCGATGTGTAAGATTCCGATATTGTTTTCTGTTTCTATTGTTGTTCTGTTGTTTTTCTCTTCTTCTCTCTTTTTCTTCTATCTTCTTCTTCTTCTGCCTTTTTCTTCTTTCTTAAACCCTCACTATTGGAGTTTCCGGCACTCGATTTCTTGACAGTCGATAAAGTGAGCATCGATGTCGAATTTTCGAAAGTCGAAAATTCCGGTACGTGACAGCTACCATCTAAACAGTGGTGACCACCGTACGTAAATGGCAGGTTCTACAACTAATACCGTACAAAGTTCGTATTGGAGTTTGGATTTCCAACAAATGGTCAGGCTAAGGAACTTCCTTTTCCACGATGGGTACGTCCCTGGAATAGACGACCCAAGAAATAACCTAACATTACGGTTAGATCTCTGCCAACACAAGGCCGGGTTACCTCTGCAAAAGTAGGTAACTACTGACACGCGTATGTCATCCCCCGATCGTAACCGATCTTCCCGAGGATCCCCGATTTCCAACAAACCACATAGTAAAAATGCAGCAACCACATAGGTTAAGTATCTGGGCTCCATACCATGATACCACCTCTATCCAGAAGGAATGACATACCCTAAGGGGCGCTACTCCCTAGAACCTTGCCGCATCCTTCCTGTTTTGACCATTTCCGGGGTGTGAGGCTCGACGAAGTCTCGTCCACAAAGCTACGCTTTCTACAAAGCCATGCTTCGGGTCAAACAAATGATCAACCTATGATCACAAAGATATAAGATCAAACAAATGATCATATCGCAAATGATCAAACACTGATCATTTCACAGCAATACTCAGTATGCCACGTTACCAAATTGGGATATATCGCTGATAAATTTCAACTACATAACCTCTGAGCTCGTACGTCTCAAAGAAGGGTGTTAAGCTAAGAGAATAAATTCTCCGCCACCAACAGAAATGTATTTGAAAGAAATCAGCTTTATATCTCAATTTGTAACGTCAGACACACAATCCATACAAGTCTGTTCCGGGATCGAACAGAACCGAAGGCACTTCTCACGAAGCCCTTGCACATCCGGATAATTTTCAATCACGTCAGGACTTCCCGTCACTAAGGGTGATAAAACCTCTAAACCGGAGATCAGCCGATGTAGAGTAACTCGACGGTAATCCTTCCGTTTTCAAAAATATCTGGTCTTCAACACCGGTCTTCGAATGCAATTCATAACGACGTATCACATATTCGGAATGGGTTATACGACCCCATGGTCCTTTCCCGGCTAACCCGAATAGTGAGCGCTTATTTAAAAATAAGTGTGGCATTCAAATTCATCCAATTCACAACAAATACCATATTCTAGGTAATTATTGATAGTCGGTTATTTAACTATCAATAAAGATGCGCAACATCATCAGATTCCAAATAATTTTCCAAATTATTTCATTTCCAAATATATCTTTACTAGATATAAAATTTCCACACTTCAAAAATAAATCAATATTTTTTTTTAAACAGTTTCCATTTCCTTTATAAATTCCATAGTGAATTTATATTTTCAAATATCTACTGATATTCGATTTTCATATCGATTTCAAATATTCAATTTCAATTTATCTTTAAGAAGATAAATTCTAAAACGTTTCATTTCAATTTGGAAAAGCATTTCCATACTTATTTAATAATAAGTAATTCACAAATCTATTTATTTTCAACATTTGAAAATATTCGATATACTTAAATCAAATTAAGTATATATTCATTCTTTAAGGAAAACATTCTTTTAACACCTTTATTTGAGTCAAAACGAATGTTACGTAAAACATCGTTACGACGACTCAAAATCACTAGTATAGGGATTCGAAATTTAGATAGATATATAAATCCCAATACTACATAAAAACATTTCCTTTCGGAAACCATTTACTATAACAACAGTGTTATAGTCCACCATTTCCTTATTCCTCGAAAACGTCTATTTCAACAATAAATGTTGAAATCTATGATTTCGATATTCAATATATTTTAAAACATCGTTTAAAACAATTAACTTCATTTCAAATATCACTTTCCCAAAACCATATCTATTCTACTTAACAATATATTCACTGTCCTAAATCGTGAATATAATTCACTTAACCCAATTTCAATCATTTCTACACATTTTTATTTCAATAAAAATTCGCTATCCAAAATCGCGAATATATCTCCTTTAATAATCTTCTATATTTAATTTATCAAATTCAATCGATTTCGAATTTATAAACACGGTCATAAATTCTATTTCTATTTTAATAACAACCTCGACTTATAAATCTTCTTTTTACCAACTTCTATATTTTTACTTATCAAAATAAGTGATTTAGGATTTATAAACAACTTTTATAAATTCCAATTCTATTTATAAAAACTTCATTCCCAAATCAATTTCGATATTGATTTAAAAATTTATTTATCACTACTAAGTAAATTCCTCATTTTTTCTCAAATTATTCAATATTCTGTTTTAAAATGGATTCTTCAAATTGAAATCATTTTACATTGATTTCCCAATTTATTTCAATTTTCCAATTAAATTTCTAGTTGGATTTCCAACTTATCTTCTTTTAAGAAATTCCTTTTTTTAAGGAAATAAATTTCAATCGTTTCTTTCAATCTATTTAAAAATCCAAATTCTTAAATTAAATTCTTCAAATTATAATCACTATTTTACGAAATCCATTTATTTAACATTTTCACTTGATTCTGGAATTAACTCGATAAGATTATAAAAATTAACTTTTTATACTTTAAAAATTCCTTTCTTCAAAATTTATTCAATTTCTAAAATTAATTCACTTAGAAATTTCTATTTTGTTTTCAAAGATTCAATTTCGTTTATTTTTGGAATCCAATGATATCAAACATCCATTCAGCTAAATTTTAGCATTCAAATAATTTCCAGATATCAATATGATTAATAACATCAATATAATCATTCACAGATTCATACCACAGTATAAATAAAATCAATCAATGTGAGGGGTCCAGTTGGATCCCTCCAACCTGTTTCCCTGCATCCACAGATGTTAGCACAATATCAATTCCACTTCGAGGTGGAATATCGCGGTATATGGGTTTTATAAAAATATCCGCTTACTAACGGCGCAATAGGGTCTCATCCGCTATACGAGGCGGGAAATCATCAATCCAATATATACATATGCCAATATGTATATATTGCTATATATATATATATCCTATAATATCTAATATCACATCCAATAGCAATCAATCAAATCAATAACTGCAAAAATTCCACATTCAATTTGAGTGAGAAGATCTCACCTTAGCTTTTTAATTTGCCATCCAATTTCCATCTTGACTCGATTTCTTGATTTATACCTTGTATAAACAATTTTATACAGTTTATCAATATTCGAATTAAATCGAATAATTTGAAGAATTTAAATTCCATTTGATAATTAAATTAACCCGTGATTTGTTTTTATTGTAAACAAATACCTTTAAATTTCAAACAAATTTCTTTTAACAATTTATTTAACTAAAATGAAATTTAAAACTAAGTTTCTTTTAATAAATATTTTTATGTTTTTACTGAAAAATTCCTTTTTGAATCTAAATACATACATATATATGTATTTTAAAATCTAGTGTAGAAATCTTTTCCCTGTACAATTTAACTTCATATTCAAATTTAAATTGAACTAAGTGAATTTTATATACCTCACTGGAAATCGTCGAACCACCACCATCTAACTGCCGTGAGTCAATCATCCCCATGCCCTGCCCAATCTCGAGCATTACCATCATCGGCCTCGTCCAAAACCCACGTCGACGTCGCCGATTAGCACTATGCCTGAACACCCTCGCTCACGAAATCGCGCTGCATTTCATCTGCCTCGACGTCACCCTATCCCAGTTGCCATGCGAAGCCCAGCTTGTTTTGCCACTGATCGAAAACGACTCATTCTTGAAACGCATATATCATGGTCGCGAACCACCCAGATCAAACGCGATCGCCATTCGATCGAGTATCCCTAACTCGAGTTGCCGCCTCATCGATGTCGTGCCCTAGCTCGTGCTGGCCTCGCGAGATTCGAGTCATTCAACTCCGCTTCTAGGTGCCTCGCGACTTGATCGAGCTGCCTCCTTCGCTTTGATTCGATTGAAAGTCGCGATGATTCGCGAGTTTTGAGGGAGCGGCCATAAATTTTGTTTTCAAACTGTCGATTTGAAATTGGAAAGGAAGAGGGAGAACGAGATTTTATAATTCGAAGCTCGGCTAATTTTTCTTTGTGGAGGAAGGAGGAACGAAGTTTTTGGGATTCGATTTCAAATGGAAAAGTTCGGCCATTGTTTATTTTTTCGTTCGCTTCGATTTGAAAACTGGAGAGGGGAGAGATATTTTAAAATCGAATGACATGGTTTGCACGATTTTTCTCCGGGATCTTTTGCGTGATTGAAGGAGATAAAGTGTGGGAATGTTGACCAATTTAAAGTTTTAAAATTCAATTTGAATTCGATCAAATCTAACTGCGTTTACTTACCGTTTGCTCACGTATCAACTCCGGAAATTACGAAAATTGAAATCCGACAATAATACAACATTCCGGACCCAATGGAACTGGTTTCATCGAATTCCGAGACTGTGCCTCGGATGGCTATTTTTAAATTCGATTTAAACAATAAAATTTCAAAACTGAACAATTCAATTTCAAATTCGATTCTGAAGCTTCTATTATCTTCAGTATTATCAATCTAAATTTTAAAAGCTTTTGAAATATTTTTCTTCAGCTTAAAACAGAAGATTTAAATTTTTATTCAATTCAATAGATTAAATTTTATAATTTAATCGCCAAATTCAAAGTTAAATCGGGGATTCAAATTAAATCATCGTTCAAATATTTAAAATTAATTAAATATTCTCAATTTAATTTGTTCAAAATTCTGGGTCATTACATCATTAATATGTTATAATTAATTCAACTGTCTGTGTATACAAATACTTTCATCTTCCATCATATATACGTACTCAAACACATAACATGGATACATCACAAATCACAATAAAGCAAATCTTTTATGTGAGGAATGAAATGCAACCAAATTTGTCAGTAGTAAAATTAGTAGTAAAATTAATAAGTTGCTGCTCATCCACCAAAGTGTAACCTGGCCACTACACTCTTTTGGTATCATTCACCACTGTGATTGATCATGTTTTATATTATTATAATTCTTTATCCCAATATAACTCAATTTTCACATGATTAAGCAAAATTATAATTTGAAGATAAAATAATACGAAATAATATTATGGTACACATTATCTAAATCACAACAAGTCTGAATGTATTTCAAATTTATATAATTGCATTAAGGGTGAAACATTGAATCCTAATAGAAAAGCTTAGTTTGAAATCAAATTAAGAAAGAGAAACTTGATTTCAAGTGTTTATGGCATTGGTCAGTCGTAATCGTTAAAGCTCTTTAACCTATTCACATATAAGAGTTAATTTAGCAATTTATTCTCTCTCCTTGTGCCCGTGCTATCATCTTTTATTGTAAATGGTTATTTTCAATGTAGAAGGATTAAAATTTGAAGCAGATCATTGAAAATGAAGCTAACGAGAAAATATATTACCTTTCTCTATTATGTCTTCTCTCCACAAACACATGTCATCCCTACGTTCTTCCAATCCGTCTAAATCATTGAATTTTCCATTAAATTAGTAAAGCTATGAGTTTAAAAATCTAAAATATAATATGATGCCATATAAACGAGTGGTGTAATGAAGTACGTAGCAAATATTTACATAGTTTGCATTGTAATGCTTAAAGCACAATACATCAAACAAATGACAAGCATAATCAATATTCGGAAATTAATGGACTATTTCGAACTGTCATAAATCAGTACAGAACAATGAACCATGATGTCTAAAAGGTACTGATTCAAATGGCTAGGCATCAAATGGAGGAAGGAAGAAAGTAATTAAAAAGAGAGCAATCATGGGTTGTTCAATCAGTACAAAGAATTTTGCAGCAAACATAAAGGTAATTTATCATACTTCACAAAGTTCATAACAAATCAAATCATTTTATTTATTGCATTATACCTTATGCGAATGGTTTCCATTTGATGAAAGTCCCGATTATATCAAATTATTTAAATCCTAATAGACATTTCCTCAAATTCTAATAAACTTCAACTTTATCTGATGAAATTTAATATTTACAGAACAATATAGAACAATGAACAATGAACCACAATATCATTCAACGGACTGTCATGTCAATACTATAAAATATAAATAAAAAATTTAACATATTTCATGATAAATATTAAAACATATTCATACTAATGGATGACTAAAACTTCTTAAAAGATTTTAAAAAATATTAATTACCTTTCATGTGGAGTGTGATTGATCAACTTCGAAATCAGATCATATACTTCAGGTATATGAATAATAATGGAAAGATCAGGTTTGTCGTCCACAATATTAGCATCTCTTTTACTACGATGTCCAAATGGGTGATCTCCTTTTGTAACACAAAAAAACCAAACAACCAAGACTGAACATATCAATGGACGTATCATGCTGGACATTCAAAACAAGTTCTGGGGCTCTCCAACCAGAAGATCCGTACTTTATAACAAAAATATTCACGATTAACTGTGATGTCTTTTAACACGAATATCTTTTAATATACTACAATGTACGAAAATGGTATAAGGAAGCAACAACAAAAAATAAATGTTGATACATCTATAAATTTCTCAATATTCAATGGTGGACTTTGTATGATAAACGCATATGTAGAAAGTTATTGTAACTCATTCATGCAACCACTGTTGCAAATTCACTATGGTAACTTTTATCTATATCCACTTGTTTTGTTTTATATGTTAACCTGCAATTTGACTTTATTAAGTTAACCCACCATGTTTTTTCCAGTTAATCCATTGTTGGATTAACTGACAAAATCAAATTTTGAATCCATCATATTTTCCGTGCTTTTCTTCTCATTTAATTCCTGATCAAAAAACATGTGCTCAATCACGAATGAAAATAACAAAGACAGTAGTCAAGAAATACCAAGACATAAACAAAACTTTGAGGAAACTACAGAAAGAAATATTTTTTAAAATAGAGCAATGAAATATTCAATCAATATGGATTTTAGAAAACATTATCTCTATTAGTCATTTATCATTTCCCATCTTCCTTGAAAGCTTCTTTTGATTTGCTCAAAATGTTTCTCATGAATGAAATAGTAGATTCTGATATAACTGTATAAGTAACTAAATTTGCACTTTTATCACCTAAACAAAGATGAGATCATATAGAAAAGATTTTAAAAATATAATAATTGAAGCTTTTTAATTTTTATCTATTATATGCATATCAAAATTCTATTCGGATACAATAAATTTTGCCACATGATCAAAGACGTGCATACAAATGTGTACTACTCATATGGGCAAAAATATTGGAAAAGGCTAGGAGCATTAGAGTAAGATTATAGTTATAAGTTAAAGATCCAGATATCATATTATGGTGTACAACCACATAAGATCTGATTTGAATAGCAAAAGTGCTCGTGCAATTTGGCTGAAATTCAGTTTAGCGTGTGTGTATCGGTTAGACCTCATTTTTTGTTACAGCGTAAATCCCCCTGATTTCATCCACATATTCCAACTAAAATAAATATATTTTCTCCATTTTGTCACTTCAGTATATTACTTATTTCGGAACACATGGTTGAAATTACAGAGGATTTGTGGTGGAGCAAAAATGAAGTGTAGCCGATCCTTGTCTTGGCTTTACATAAAATGAAGTGTTGCAAAAATGAAGTATAGATAAAAGTTACCATAGTGAATTTGCAACAGTAGTTGCATGAATGAGTTACAATAGCTTTCTACATATGCGTTTATTAGACAAAGTCCACCATTGTATATTGAGAAATTTATAGATGTATCAACATTAATTTTTTGTTGTTGCTGCCTTATACCATTTTCGTACATCGTAGTATATTAAAAGATATTCGTGTTAAAAGGCATCACAGTTAATCGTATATATTTTTGTTATAGAGTACAGATCTTTAGGTTGGAGAGCCCCAGAACTTGTTTTGAATGGCCATCATGATACGTCCATTGATATGTTCAGTCTTGGTTGTTTGGGTTTTTTTTTGGGTTACAAAAGGAGATCACCCATTTGGACATCGTAGTAAAAGAGACGCTAATATTGTGGACGACAAACCCGGTCTTTCAATTATTATTCATATACCTGAAGTATATGATCTGATTTCAAAGTTGATCAATCACACTCCACATGAAAGGTAATTAATATTTTTTAAAATCTTTTAAGAAGTTTTAGTCATCCATTAGTATGAATATTTTTTAATATTTATCATGAAATATGTTAAATTTTTTTGTTATATTTTATAGTATTGACATGACAGTCCGTTGAATGATATTGTGGTTTCAGGATTAAATTCCAAACATATTATTTAGGACAATAATTAGATAATAGTAATTTGTATCGAATAACTATCTAGTATGAAAATCGGTGTAGTCAAACCTTGTATTGTTAAAAAATATATTTAGTTAGTATTCTGCAACCTGACCACGTTCAAATTGTATAGGTTTGATGTATGGAAAACATTACCCCATCCTTTTTTCTGGAAGTCAAAAGCAAAAATGAATTTCATCACCCTTGTAAGTAATAGGATCAAGTTAGAAGGTGCTAGCAGTACGCTTAGAAGATTAGTGTAAAATGTTGCATCAAATGTTTTTGCCAGGATTGGGCAAGCATGATTGATCAAGACATCGTAAATTATCATCAAGGATATAGTAACTATAATCATTCGAGTTTAAGTGCTTTATTGAGGTTAATGAGAAACTCGAATTCTCATTTTCAGGAGATGGCAACGGTCGTTGATGTAAGTTATTTTCTAAAACAATATTATTGATCTATTATGTACTTATTTTTATTGTTTTTGCAAAGCTAATTTTTTTAATAATTTTTTAGATGTGCAGAATTGTTGGAAGTGCAAGGTCCCAAGACCTCTACAGCTATTTTTTTCAGGCATATCGACCTCTTCTCATGGAGGTTTACATTGTAATTCGCCAAAGTCATCCATACAATGTTGATCCAGAGTTCTAGAACTTCATTATGATATGGTAAGAATTTCTACGTATATTAAGAATCCCTTTATTCTTACATGTACACACTGCTTAACTAAAAAAAAGTTTTTATTATGATACGGTAGAATTTATGTCATATCTCAATAAAAATAAGTACTTTATCTCTATAAACACTACTTATATTATGAATTTCTATGTATAATGTTGTAATTTCCTTTATCTCAATATAAATACTACTTATCATCTGGCTTATCCTTTAAGCATATAAAGATATAAACACAACATCTTTGTTGAGACCTATTACATTGAACTTTACTAAGATTTTAGAGGAATCAATTTTTGGTAATCAGCAGAATTTTAAATTAGGATCCAATAGTACATATAATGTACTTAATCCATAAATTTACTGGATTAGAAGTAATGAAATGACAAACAAATAGTTCAGTAAAGTACATAAACAATGAACACAACTTGTAGAGTTATAAAAACTTGAATCAGTCTTATTTTTTCACTATACGGAGAAGATTTTTTTCAAATGCTCAAATGCGCCCTTTTACGGCAAATATTCTACCAAACAGACAATGAAATGTTGTACATTTACGTCTCCAAACTCTAGCGACATCATGTCCTTTTTATTAGCTGGGCCAGTCAATACCATTTGGTCGTATGTTATCGTTAATTTTCTATGAATATACACTTAAAAACAGAAAAACCTATAAACTGCAATATTCAATATCCAATGTCACATAAACTACAGCGGTTAAATAAACCATATATCCTATGTAGTTATTAGTATGAGGAATATTATAAAATTATGCAATATGCACCTCTCATCCATAGCTTAAAAATTGGTTAAATAAACAATGCAATGATTTGGTCACCTAAGCAATGATTATAGGCATCCTTTTCCTCCTAGAAGACTGGGTGATTCCCAAGGGTTTTTTGGAGAGGGTCGAGAGCAAGTATCTGTGGGATCTGCCTGGTCTTCACAATGGTATTTAAAACCTATATCACAAACAAATACAAATATATATATATAGTCATAATGTTAGACTAATAGAGGTATAATCCATAATATGACAACCATGAATATATGTAAGTAATTGATATTCAGTAGAAAGATTGATGCTTCATAGGGTGAACCATGCATTTATAATGTTTGCCAAATTTCAAACTAGAACACACTAACTTGAATGTGCATATGTCCTATCTAGTAAATTGTATAAACATAAACTTATTATACACTAAAAATATTTACCATGTACAATAGTAAGCCATAAGGATATCTATATAATAAAATTGGTTGAGGTTAACGGAAAACATAAAAGATTCTACTTTCGAAAAGATATCAGGTGGCTAAAATTTGTCCACATCTGACAAAAAAATTAACGTCGTTTAAGTTGATGACTCCGTCTACCCAACTGCCCCGCAACCCTACTTATGATGATCTTCTAAATATTCTCGTCCAGTTTTGCCTAAGAATCTCGATTTCACTCATTTATTATTTTCCCAGTCCTCCGAGTAAAATCTTCTTCCTCCCTTCTTCCTCCAGATCTGCTTTGCCTATATCCTATTTTCCAACCCTATTTCTCCTCATGCCTCCATTATTCTTCCTCTTTGACCAATTGAACAACTTCAAACAAACCAGATGACAGACTTTGCGTCTAAGGTTTGCGATTTACTAATTTCAAATATAAATAACATTCATTTTTTTGACTGTTGAAGTTTTCAGTTTAAATTAGTTTTGATGATGTGTTATGCTTTAATCAGAGTACAAGACAGAAGATAGTAGCGGTGGACTGCCATGTGCCTTAATTTTTCCGGCCTTGATTTTACTTTTCCATGGAATTCAAGCAATGATTGCATGTGTACCATCCTTTTTTCAGGTTCGAGCGATATATGTATCTGCTGCATAAATCGTACTATATATATGTATGTATATATATGTATGTATGTTAAAATTATTCCTTTCAATTGTTGTACTTACCTTTTACCTTAAAAGAAAAAGCCAAGACAAGATTAAATTCAGTGTGTTTTCTCACGCTGGTTTTCCAGATTGACTCGGGTGTTATTTTATTATAATGCTTGGGTCAGACCGAGTGTTACAGGTTCAGGTTAGGATGTTATGGAGCTCAGGAGACGAGCTAGAAACTGAGACGTACGCTTGTACTTGTTTATTCCGCTGTAGTGTTTGTTTGAAATTATCAGCAATTATGAGGACAGGCTGTTATAACTGTCCAGGCTGGTAATTGTTGATTTATATACTTTGATGTGAGATATGTATATTATAGATTTGATTTGTGTAAAGAGCTATTGATATTATATACTATTCTGTCCGTTGTGAGATTCTGTTTTTGTAAGTTTTCTTCTTCCTTCTACCTTCTTTCTTTTCCCTCAATAATCTGTCTTTCCGGCACTCGATCGTTCAGCATGTTATACAATGAGTGTATTTATGTCGATTTTCGAGGGTCGAGAAGGCGGGTCATTATAGAATATTAATGGATGTAGATAATTAAGTTTAAAACTTATTTAATTTAAAGTTAATTGTAATTTAATTATCTCAAATGTTCATTAATTCGAATCTTGTCCATACGAGGTCGAAATTGAACGTGAATAATTATATTGCGATTGTATTAGCGAATACTACGATATAGAGTTGGATTAGATGGATCTATAACTAGTAAGAATTTAGGTTAAAATTTAATGTCTGTTCAATTTTAATTCAAACCGGAATGCTACAGTGATTACTAGAATCAAAATGAGTTAAACTCACCTCTCTAGCCCACTTATATTTCTATATAAGTGTGGGAAATTTTATTAATGCTTGTTTGTTGACTGTTTAGATGATTTACTATCTTATTAATTGGTTAGGATATACCTTCGCCCCTGGAGCGGATGACACCTATTATTCCCGTGTAAAAGCGGATGACCCTTTGTATACGATCCCGCCTCGAAGCGGTTGATCTACATTTTATGATCATATACTGTATGTGATGCAGGGGGACAAGTTGGAGGGATCCAACTGGATTCCTCACACTGTTAATTTTACTTTTCACATATTTTGATATATGATGTGTTGAATGCCATATTTGATGACATGGATGATTTTCTCTATTTAGTGCTATAGTAGAACTGGGCCATATGTTTAGTATTTTGAAATATTATAAAGTGAAGATTTAGTTTTAAAAGGGTTTTAAGTGATTTTGAAAATTTTTATGGTTTAAAAATTATTATTGAATTATTAAAAGAAGGAAAATACTTTAAATATAGATTTTTTGAACTGTATAATAAAGATTTTAAAAATCTTAAAAAATATGTTTGTCTTTTATAATAAAGGAATACATTTTTAAAAGAAGGTAGAAATATTCTGGTATAAATATTTATTAACCATTTTATATAAAGTGATATATGTATATAACATATATTAAGGTTAATTTATAAATATATAATTGATAAATGTGACATTTTACAAATAAATTAATGATTTGTAAAATCATATTTTATAAATAAAAGGATAGATTTATAAACGGTGTTTTATAAATTAAGGGAAACCATTATCATTGGATAAATAAATCACAGTTGTGGATTTATAATAATATATGGAGTGTTGTTTTAGAAAAATAGTTGATTCTATTTTGAAAATTGAAAGTGAGGATAAATTTGAAGATGAAACAATATTTTATAAATAGAAAGGGATTTATAAAAGAAATTTATAAATATGGAAACAATGTTAAAAACGGATTGTAGTTGATGTTTTAAATGAGATTTTATGAATAAGTGAGATTTATAAAAGAATAGGGTCATAAATGGGGTTTTATAAGTAAAGGGATTTTATAAAAAGGAAGTTTTCTAAAATAGAAAGAGATATAGAAAAATAGTTTTATAAATATGGAAATGATTATGTTGAAATTTAAGATGGATTTTTATCAAGGAAATATATTCACATTTTAAAAGTTAAAATAATCTTTTAAAGGAATGTTTTGAAAGTGATATTTTCAAATTGAGTTCAATGGTTTTAAAAGTGATTTAAATGGTGTTAATTGGTAGAAAGACATGGATTTCAACATTTCTGTTGTAATAAATGTTTTTGAAAAATTGAGGAAGACATAAACTATAACACTGTTGTTATAGTAGATGATTTCTGGAAGGATATGTTTTTATAGTATACGGGATTTATCTATATCCTATATTTGATGGTAAGTTTCAAGGTGTGTTACTTGCATCTATTTTGATGTTAAGAATGTCATTCATTCAAGGTTTGAGAGGTAATTGTACCCCAACATGATGGGCTTTATAGTTAACAAATAAATAGTTTGAGTTCGACATGGAAAATTAATATTAAATATAACTAATTAGATCTCTATACTAGTGTTTTTGAGTTATCATAACGATGTTTTACACAACATTTGTTTTGATCCAATAAAGTGTGTTTTGGATGATAAGAAGTTTCCTCAAAAGTTGCAAATATACTTATTACGGATTTAAGTATATAGAGGCATCTTCTAAACGTTTAAAATGAAATGGTTTGTGAATATACTTATATCGTTGAGGTAAGTATATGGAAATATTTTCCAAATATCGAAAGATTAAAAGTGGTTTTGAGAATATATCTTCGTAAAGATATATTGAGATAAATATTTGGAAAAAATTATTTTAATTAATGAAAAGATTAATTGCTTGGTGCTTAAGTAGTGTTATTTCCTTTTGGAAATTTAATCTCTGGTAGAATTATTTGTTTATTTGATAGTTAAAAAACCGAATATCAAATGTTGGTCAGCTTTTAAACTAACGTTGTCGGTTCGGAGAGACTATGGTCGGATTTGTTATCTGAAAACCATTTCGAGCCGGCATAAGCATTTCGAATTGGAATATCTTAAAGATAACCGAAATGGAGCTTTTGAAGCGCAAGGGCTACTTTCTACTAATCCTGAGGTTGATTCCAAAATGGATGTAGAAGAAGTGGTGCCTTCGGTTTCTTTCAGTCCTAGAACAAACTTGTATGGATGAATGCTAGCACTGCACTGATGCCTAAAGGGCAGTGTTAGAATTCCAAGTTGGTTTGCTATTTGAAAAGGTAAAACGTAGCCTCAAGTCTCATCAATCGAGAATGACCAAAACAAGGAGGATGCAGCTGGGCTGAGTGGGTCGCTCCTATTAGGGTATGATCATCCCTATCTAGAGTCAATATTATCTCTCATTTGTATGTTTCGGGACCTATTAACAAAAGGGTGATCATATTCCGTACTATCTAGCAAGAGGTAGGCCAGTTCTATGTTAGCAGAGGATCCCGGCGAGATCCTCGGTGTTATTTTATCTACAGATACACCGTGATGGGTGGTACCCAAGTAGCACAATCATTGTATGAAATCCATTCTCTAATAAGCATCGTACGGAATTAGTTGTGGCCAACTTTGCTGAAACGTGAGATGTAAGCATTTTAGCTATATTCATATTTTATTTTGGTCCCTAGACATTATTATAATATCGTTGGATTTTCTATAGAAATGTTTTGGTTATCGTAAGATAAAAACCCGTCCGTATTTATGCACGATGTGGTCCTACGAGCCTTTATTTTGAAAGGTTTTATATCATTACAAATCCAACTGCGTGTGTTTCTTACGTTGGTTTACCAGGCCGACTCGGATGTTATTTTATTACAATGCTCGGGTTAGACTGAGTATATTTTCATATTTAAATTTAGATGCATAGGAGCTTCTAGATACGAGATAGAGGTCTTCGGGTCATATTCACGTATATGTTTATTTTCCGCTGCATTGTTGTGGAAATTATCAGCATTTGTGAGGACACGTTGTTATAACTGTGCAGGATGATGATTTGTTATTCGTGGACTCTAATTTGATGTATGTATATTACAGTTTTTCTTTTGTAAAGATCATTGAAGTTCAGTGATGGGCTTGTCGATGCTTTAACCTGGCCATAGCATGCTTCGGATGAAGGCATACTCTAACCTCCCTCTAGGAGGCGCTTTGACTTAGCCAACTCGGCATAGACAAAGGCTTTGATCGTTTAAGGTAATTTTCAAGTGCAAGGAGAATTCTACTCCCGACCATGTAGATTTTTCTTACAAAAGTAGTATCTTATTTGATTCAACTATGGTCTCTTTACAAATTCATTGATTTTGCCTTGTCTAAAGAAGCTGATTCATTCCTTCAAGTGCCCTACATTGATTTTTCTAATGCTCATTCATCATGTGATAATGGCAATAAGATCCTCCCAGATTCCTTTCATAGGTTTTTTCTTCTGTGATGGCCAATAGTTCAGTGCATGTAGGCAATGTTCCACTTGTAGGTCACCTTTCATAGATTCACTTTAATTTTTTGTTCCTCCTAAGGCAAAGACAGGTGTGGGGCCAATGTGAAAATGATTTAAACTCTATTTCAACTCTCTTTTTCTTTATAATTCTTAAGGCTTCCAATCTCAACATTTGTTGTTCATGTAGTTTAGAATCATTAATTGTTCTTGGGGAGAATCCAATTAGATGTGGCTCTGAGGATCCTTGTTCGAACATTTTGATCTTGCGAAACATGGTGATGTAATATCTAAAGTAAGTAAGCTTGGCTTAGAATTGGGTTAGAGAAAAATAAAGTTGGAAGTTCAACAAAAGCGGAGGTTTAGACCCTCCTTCTAACGCCAAAAATGTTAACAAAAATATTTGTCAATACCCCAAAGTAGAGTTTAAATTTAAGCGATTCCTTCAAAATCTCCTTTCGAAACGGTCGAAACACCTGAACCCCTTTTCAGGAATACCTTTCAAACTAGCTAAGTTGGTTTAGTTATCCTTACTAAACCACCCTTTCGAAGTAATTGAGGTGACTCAAGGGTTGGTCATAATGATCTATGGGTATGAGTTGAATTAACAGGTTCCGACTTCGTCGGAGGCTAGCCTTTCGATAACTTGTGGTTAGGACCTAAGGATATCGGATGAGCTAAAAGGTATCAACTTCCTCTAATGGTGACCTTTCAATTATGTTGATGTAGGAAGATTATAACTTAAACCACATAAAAACATTGAATCGGTTAACATATCCAAGAATACCATAAACTTGCTTCAAACGATATATTTCTTTGCTGTTAGAAACTTAGGTATACAAAGTAGTTGAATCTCCAATCTAATTTGAGAACTAGGGTCTAAAAATTTAAGAAAGTACAAAAATGAAGTGAATGAATTCAGAACCCTAAACCAGATCCCTTGGGTCTTATTTATAGGTGTGGGTTGGCACCTTTCGAGTTAATCCTTTCAACTTAGTCGAAAGGCGGCCTTAGAGACCTTTCATTGTTGTTCGCGTTTGGGCCTCCTTCTGCATTGCTTTTAAATGGACTTAATTGCTTTCGACTTCATGAAAGGGGTAGGTGCGCTTCTCCACTTTGTGTTTCTATGTTGTTGTAAGCAAGAAAAGATATGAGCTTTTGACTCCTTCGAAAGGCTTTGTTAACTTTTGCTGTGACATCCCTTCGACTACTTCGAGAGGCTTTGTTGACGCTATCATCTCTTGTAAATCCTTCTCTTTTATTCTTTTTGGTTTCTACAAGGTCGAAGTAAAAATTCGTGGTAATAGTTTTCATCAATTTTCTATTATTTTACATTCAAATCCATGTATTTAAATTCACCAAATATTATGAATCCATACTACATAAATAAATTTAAATAATTAATACTCGTTAAGTTCTCCAATAATCTATAAATAATGACAATTTTGATTTACATACCGCACAGTAACAAAATGGTAGATATTTCTTTCAGATATAAAAATATATGAACTACTTAAAAAAAATTATATGTATAAACAGTAATAAAAAGTTTAATTTACGATTGATATATCAAACATTGCACAAATCTTTTTATTTTAACAATATTTAAAGTATAAGTATCATGTTTTTACAACATCGGCTTTTGTAATGCATGTGATATATTCTATTACTTTATTATTATTATTATTATAATTATCAATAATTTTAGTAAACTAAAAAAAAATAGTTTTTCCCTTAAATGTCTTATGTTACATTTAAAATTCTTATCAATGCAGATTTTGCAATTTAACATTTAAAACACATCATTATGCATATGTGCGGGTGCGCATGCGCATAAAAACACATAAGGTCACGAATTTACTCATTATTACTTCAAAAAGGAAAATTTTATTTCAATATTTTTCTTTTAAATTTATTATATAAATAAATACTTACAACTGTTTCGCATATATAGGTATATCGGTCATATTTAACGTATAAATTCTTAATTATAAAATATAAATTGAACTTATTTTAAAATTACATAAAATATTTTAAAACATAAAATTTTGAAAATGACAATAATATATATATATACACTTACATTTTCTAAATGTATAAATTAATAAAATAATGCGTTTAACATATAATTTCTTTAACTTTAGAAATATTATTGTAAAACTAATTTGCAACAAAATATATCATTTTAAATAGGTAGAATTTGCAACAAACTAGTTTCTAATCTTCTCCACCACAAAACAGGGTAAAACTGTCGACATGGAAAAAACTTTAAAGAGTCCTATTCTTGAAGCTCCTATTGATCGATCCAAAACAACTCCCTCAAAGGACGATCATATATCTCATATTGTCGTTTTTGATTCTCCTCATGTCATCAAGCAGATGCAAAACAATTTTGGGACCTTCAACTCCCTCTCAGGAGTTAAACACTTCTAGACCCACATCACCAGTGCCTTCTAATGATTTTGAGAAATGATACAATCTATCATGAATTCTTTGACTTTTACTTCTATTCATTAACCTTCTTCTGCTCCTATCCCAGTAGATCATAGTTGATCTTTGATAGAGCAACAACTTCTGGTACGTTCCATATTATTTAACCTTCCTATTATTATTTCTTGCTAAATTTTGGTCTATGTTGTAATCTTTCTTTCAGATTTCTAAAATTTGGTTCTCTCTTTAAGAAAGTGCTTCGAAATCTTTTACCGAGACATCTAGGCTTCAAGAGAAAATCTCAACCTTGAACAGTCAGATTATCTCCCTTTCTACTGACAAAAATAATGCTATGAAGAAATAGGAAAGACAGAGAGCCTCTCTTGCTCAAGCAGAAACTATTATTTCTGAAGAGTGGAAAGCAAAATAGCTCTTGGCCGATGAAAATTTGGCTTAAAAATGGCTTTGAAAGAATCTGAAGATGAGAAGGCTCAAATGGTGGTCGAACAATCCTTTCTTAGGAAGAAGCTGGAGAAAAGAAAATATTCTTAACATTGGCCATTAGTACTATTTCTGAAGCCAAGCAAAGGGTGTCATAATTTCTGAATACTTCCCTTAACGACATCATTGTGAACTCTTGTGCTCGCCTACATCGACAACATTGAAAAGTGTCTAGACTTAAGCTTCTCTTCACTCGATCCTGCTCTAGTCAAAAGATTTATGGACAAGGTCAAAGGAATGAAGCAGGAAGTCGAAATCCTTGAGAGATAAGAGATTGATGCTGTCAAAATCTTATCTTTTGAAATCCCTTCTATCGAAGTAGACTCTGATTCTGATGAAAAAGGTGATGACGATAACGACAATGATGATGGAGATAGAGGTCAGGGTTCAAGTGGCAATGGAGGTGATCAAGCTAATGCTCCTAAAAGAGATGGTGATGATATCCCTAGAGCCTTAAAAAAAAGTTAACCTCGATCCCAGTGGTCATGAAACAAGCCCAACTGAACTCCCCAAGCCTTTTGATCTTCATGAAGAAACTGCCGACATTGATGTTGAAGAATAAATGGAGAAAAAACAAGTCCCTCAAACTTTAATTCCTTTTTCTCAGGTATGGATTCTTTGTCCAAATGGCTTTCAGTTCCAAGATAATAATAGTTGACATCTTTTTATTTTAGATAAAAAAGAAATCTATCCAAGTTTTTAAAACAAAGCTTGAAAGAAAACAAGCAGAAATAAATAGCTTGTATATAGAGTTATATATGCAATTAAAAGAACACAATGTACTCTCTGACAAGTACTATAGGCTTAATAAAAGTGCTATGGTGTTAGCATCTTTCAAAGACTAGGAAGCCTCCCTCCGACTAAAGAGGGCACGCCTTGGATATGATAGACTTTTGGAAGAGAATCGAGAATTAACTGCACTCTTTTGGATGTTGGTTGAAGAAAGAGATATCCTAGTAGACTTCTTACACAAAGCCTATTGTAGACACCCGACCACCAATTTTATTTAATTGGGCAATTTTAGTGGAGGTCTACTTAGGCGTCTGCATATGAGATATTTAGATAACTTTGGGTTTGATCCACATCCAGGGGCTTGCTGTAATTTACCACGTGTCAAATCAATTTCTCATGAGTTGCCTCCTGAAAAACTTAAATATTATAAAGATAAATTTGTTTCTAAGTTATTCAAAAATTCGGTTTGTATGAACTAGACGAACATTTGTAATTATGTAATATGAATTTCCTATATTAGTTTCCTTTTGCACTTAGTTGTGTGATATTACGTTATGACAGAATAAACATATCTCAGGCAACCCTGCTTCTAGAGATTATTTAAGCAAATACGTCAAATTAAGAAGAGACTATTTAGAAAAGGCTTCGCTTTAGAAATCTTCAAAATTAGCCAGATACTTCTTTCTTAGAGACCTGTAGAGACTTTATGTGGAATATCCCCGCCTGCGTTTCGATTTTCTTGGTGAAGTAAAAGAAAAGCTTCTCAAGAAAATTGGAACATATCATACCAAATTGATATGTGGTCACGATAGTCCTCCTGTCGAGGAATGATACTATAACAAATATCCTTCAGTTATCACCCCGGAAGGATTTAATGCCTCTTTTGATTCAACAGTTACTCTTTCAGCTAATTCCTTGAACAAAGTCAAAAATATTGTTTCTCAACTTTAAGTGTAATAAAACAAGTGTTTGATTAAAAAAATGGAATTGTACATTTTGTTTTATTTCTTCTTGAGTTGTAATCAACATCATTGTTATAAAAGAGATTGGTTATTTGATTCTTGATTTTAGTTTCTTGTTTATATAGGACTCACAGTTAGCTATTACGCCGCTCTTATCAGATTCCATATCTCACTTTATTAGCATAGGAAATATATTGATTGCAGATGTTGAAAAGAGGCGTCCACTTAAGGATCCTTTGTCTACTCGTTTTCAAGGCAATGCAGATGTAATGGAATGGTATAAGAGATACTTTCTTCAAAAGACAATTTAAAAACTTAATGATCAAATTGCCAATTTCGAAGCGGACATCAAGAATAAGGATGAAACAATTTCTATATTGAAGCGCTAAATTAAATCAAATCCTTCGATTAATTTTGATCATAAGATGTCCGAGCTTCTTCAGCAAATAAGCATTTGGATATTAAATTAAAAGACGATCAAGCTTAATACAAATCATTAGAATTCATTATGGGGAACAACATCACAAATATCGATCTACCGGCTTCTCCCATCACTTTATCTGTCATAAAATCGACAAGGTCTGCAGCTCTTGCAATTCAAAAATTTCTTACTACGACTAACCCACCTCCTAGCATAAACGGGAAGGTAGGGGGAGAATGGTGCAGGAAAGTCAAATTCAAAATGATGGAATATTTTGACGAACAACAAAATGTGCGGTATTCAAAGCGTATAAATGAGTATGCAGCTAGAATACAAAATTGAATATGAAAAGCATCTTCTTCAGAAGCGTATTGCTGACTTAGAAAGGAAAAATAAAACCCTCAAAGTTGCCAACAAAGCTTTTAATCGCACTTTAAAGACTCATATAGATTCAATTGTTGGCGCCGACAAAATAAGGAAAAAGGAAAAGAAACTTAAAGAAACTCTTTGTATATCGATCCATAACATCGTTGATCCTCCAATTGATCAAAATCTAAGTAAGGTTGTTCAAGATTTGTGAAATATACGCTTGTACTGTATAATTTTAAATAATCTTATAAATTATATAAATATCACCTGGTCTATAGTCCTTTCTTACAATGTTATTTATGAATTTGCTTTCTGATAATTTGGACTATGGTTTTGGAATTTATTGGCCCATTCAATCTTCCATATCGATCTCAGTTCCCTGAAAGTACAAAGTAAACAATATCTTTGTTGTTAACTTGAAATCTAGATAGTATTTTTTCCACAATATTATTGGAAGTTAACAGACCATTATGTAAATATATGATAATAAGTGAGAAGTAATTCCATAATTAGGTACGGTTGAATGTCTTGAAACCCATCTTTGGTAATGATGAGAGAGAAAGAGGATTCAACTTCAGGTATATTGATAGAATACCAAAATTCTAATCATAGAGAACCAGAAATCCAATTCCGGATTCAATTATAGAAGTTTAGGAATTCCTCTTCTAGAAATTACCAATAGAAAGCGAATAACAACCGTTTAATAAAAACACATAAATCATCATCTGAAAGTTTGTAGTAGAAGTCTAGTGACCCTAATTCGGACATTTGCGAGATAGTTCTCAAGTGTAATTGAAGACTCGAAATTCATAGAAATCTCAATATTAGTTGCTCTGGAACCCAGATTCGGGCATTGATGAATGAAATTTAAAAGACCCATAACCCAGATTCGGTATTAGTGGATGAAAACCAAAAATCCATAATAATGGCCTCCTTAATAGAAGTCTAGAGCTCAGATCTGGGCATTAATGAGTGAAGTCAGAAATGAACGGTAATAGCCCCGAAACCCAGATTCGGGTTTAATAAGTGAAGTTCTGAAATTCTCTTCTTGGGAATAAGTCGGAGGCTATAGATTCTTATTTTAGCCTTCTATTCCGCACCGCTCTTTGGGTTTTGATTCTTTTAAAATGTGCCACCCTTTTGGCCTTGTATATATTCGTTGTTTGACATGCCACTTCTCGGGCTCGAACATCTTAGTCCACTATAATGACCCGTAAATTTTTAATAATTTTTATTTGTCTTAATAATATATTTAATGGACATTTTGTGAAATTTTAAATAATAAAATTTCTTAATAAAAATTTAATATTTGGAATACGTCTAGTTAAACATAGCAAATGGTAAATTTTCATCTAAAAATATGGAAGTTCATTTTCTTGTGTAATTTTATTTTAATTCTAATCAGTTAAAATTGATGATAATAAAATGTTTTCCAAACCTGAATATTTTTATATAATAAATTTTTAAATCATTTTCTGAGTGAGACGTCATGTTTTGTTCGTCAAATTTGGACTGCTACTACTCCGTTTATCTTAATTCCGGGGTATCAACAGCATTTTTTCAGTACCGATTATCGATTTTTGATAGGATGATCGTACCACTGATATCTGTGTACCATTCTGTTCGCCTCGTCGTGTTGATTTCCATAGTATATTTATTTCTGTATTTTGAGGTCCGATGCACGATGAAATGATCGAACAGTTCGTTGTAACGGTACCATAAATTGTGACTTTTAACTTACCATATAAACGTGCTGCCCAAAGAAAATTAATTGCTTTAAACTCTCAGTTTTTTCTAGCCTTGAATTCAAGCGTATTGAATTCCTCATTTCCCAACGCTAAATTTATTTGTTGTTTGAACTGTTCACCAGCCTTTATTATTTCCCTGGATTCACGAGCTGACTTTTATTATTTCAATTTCCAACCGTTTAATATTATATTTTTACTTGTTCTTTCGGGTGTGTGTATATATTTTGTTCTTACTGGTCACTTCCTTCCCCTCTCCCATATTTTTCTTTCTGTGAAAATTTGATCACTTCCACCTGCATGAAAAATTCAACCCACATCTCCTTCCCCTCCACCCGCAACGCCATCATGCAACTCCCCTCCACCATTGATAGGTCTCCACCGAAGCTTGTAGCGCGCCACCCGAGACCACCCAGCCAAGCTTGAACTGCATCTTTGATCCTACCTCCATCATCCAATCACTGGGATCTCCACACCACCGCTCCGACCATACCCGTGCTTCCTCCTCTCGCCAACTCCTGCTTCTCTAATCCAGCTACATCCGCCTGCACTGACAAAGCCTCTATGTTCGTGCCTTCTCCTCCTTTCCCACTCGACATGACAGCCGATGCAGCCACATCAACCATCAAAAGCTGTCTACGGCAATCACCACCTTCCCCTACGAGCTGGTCCGCCCCACCACAGCTCGGCCACCAACCTCCGCCTCTCCCCTCTCTGCTGCACCCTCTCATCTCTCCTCCCTCAAGCTTCACCGCCTCTACACCTTCTTAGCCGAGACGTGGCATCCCACTTCACGCACAACCAGGTTTTGATTTAAAACCTATGATGTATACTTTGATTTTTATATATATATGAAAACTATTGATATATATTGGTTATATATTATATAATAAAATATATATACTTTTCTAGTATTTAGTTAATGAAAATATTCTTAGCCATGTTCTGTGATATACGTAAGTTTATATTAGTTTATAAAATATTAGTGTGACGCCTCACCTCTATACCCACGCTAGCCAAGAACACTACGGAGTAATGCTGTCAACTAGCACGGAGAATAAGGCTGTTGAGGAGCGACCATCCGTGTAATTTCTTGTGCGAGCACCGATATGTCAGATAGTATAGCATGCATTTCATTTAAGGAGGAAATCCGACATACCGATACAAACTCAAAGCTATCACACAGTGGCTATATATGATTCTTCGGAAACAAACATAGAAGTAAACATAACACAAATCAGTCACAGACATCCATATCACAAAGGCGGAAGAAGATATGAATATATATATAACACATGAAAGTGTACATCAGAGTAGTGGTCTGAAAGATCCACGATAATACAAAAGGATAGCTACAAGCTACTCAAAAGAATAAGTATACATTACGGAGTCTATATCACAAATGTATACAACCAAAAACTACTAATCTAAGTAGTTAGCCAAAAGTCAGAGTAATCCCAGAAGAGAAGTCAAGCAGAAGCACCTGTAACATCTCGGTCTGACCCGAGTATTATTTCATAAGAAAATAATAAACGGATCAGTCTAGCTATATATATCAGATGACATGATATAGAATAAAAGATATGGCATAAAAATGCAATAACCATAATGGCACACTACTATAAGTATGTAATTGAAAATCAATAAGAGATTAATCAATATCACAAGAATCTTCTCAAAGATAAAATGGGGTATCATACCCTAAACTTGTATTCATAACAAGTCAATGACACACAAATTCACCAATGCACAAAAATTGATAAAACTTATCAATGGAAATCACGATAATTGGTGAAGCACAAAATTCCAGAAATCATCACAAGAAATCCAGAAATCACAAGAAGGGGGGGCCTATCACAAAATGGGAGTATGAAAACTCACCAACACGTGTAACATAAAATGAGACGCTATCTCATGGTAGCTAACCATTAATTTTGAGCCAAAGCTCCACAAGAATGGCCCGAAGACCGTAGGGCGCTACCCCACATATGTGATGATGAAACATCACACAAACGAGGTTTAGTCTCCCCCGTAGACAAAGAGACATCGCACAATTGCTAGTCTAAATCACAAAAATGATCATCATGATCATCAAGAAGTGTCAATCACACCAAGCTAGTAAATATATGAGTTTATCTTCATGTCCCATAACCACTTGCTTAACTTAAATATTTACGAACAAACTGTAGATCTTAACTAGAAAATTGTCACAAAAGGTTCAGTCGAACAAGTCCAAGAATTAACCGACGAAGTAAACGCAAGCGTTTCATACCACCTGTTTTACTAAGCCGTTTAATTAGATTTCTCATCCGAGTGAAGTAAAGGCTTGTATATACTAATAGATTAGAAAACGGTTTAGGAAAAAGAGCTTTGTAATAAAATAGAGTTGAAATCGTTTTGATGAAAGAGTTTTTGATATATACTACTAGTACTGAAACCTTTATATTTTTAAAGTGACAAATCTCAAAATGGTTGTAGGACGATCAGTCACAAAAATTCACACTCGAAGATGTGAATAAAACCCAAGGAAATCAGCTCAAAATGCATCAAAGGGGAAGCTCCCCTGCGACCTAACCAAAATTCAACACAGGAAGTAGGCGCGACCTAAGATGGCGCGGCCTAACAAGGTGCTACGAGATAAAGGGGGTGAACGACCTAACTCGGTCAAGCTAAGAAACAGGTGGGTGCGACCTAACAAGGTCGAGCTAAGGAGAAGGATCGAGCGACCTAACTTGTAAACAGGCCGAAGTCCTAAAGATTGAGGCCGAGCGACCTAGTGGTTGCGACCTAAAGATGGCGAATGACCTAGGCATGGAACGACCTAACTGGGCGCGACATATAGCAGGCGAAAGTTTTCAATGCCGAGCGACCTAGAGGCTACGACCTAACGCCTAGCGACCTAGTGGTGGAACGAGCTATATGCAGAGTGACCTAAGGAGGAGCGACCGAACTTGGAAATAGGCCGAACGACTTAAAGGATAACGAGCTAGGCATGCGACCTAGTGTGGAACGCTCCTTGCCGAGCGACCCAGCGAGGAACGCTCTTTGTCCAGCGACCTAGGGGATTACGAGCTAACAAGGCGCGACCTTACTGCCAAATGACCTAAAGAGGAACGAGCTGTTTTGCAGGCGTGACTTTTCCAAGGCCGAGCAACCTAAGCCCAGTATTGCCAAAAACACACGAAAAATTGGGATTTTCACCAATTCAATCGAAACCAAATGCAAATGTTCATGCTAAAGTGATAGGAATTCATTCCCAACAATCCAAGATAGTTATAGACAAGAATGTGAGATAAAAATCTCACCTTTTCATGGAAATTGATGGAGATGAAGCTTGAAAGCAAAGCAAGAACAATAACAAGCTTGAATCAATGTCTTCACTTGAATTTGGAGTAGATGTTGGATTAGCAATGAAGACTAAGGCTTTGGAGTTTTAATTTCCCATTCCCTCCTCCATTTTTGATGAAGCTTGAATGTTTAAGCAAATAGAATGAAGTTATGAAGAGAAGGAGGGGGTTGGGCTGAGTTAGAAAGTGGTTCAGCCCAAACCAAAGCCCTAAGCGAAAAAGTGACAAAATTCCACTATCTCCAAACATATCAAAGTTTATACTTAAAAAGATCGCAAATGTCATTTTGAACTCAATGAAGGTGGTCTCGAGTCCTAATTTGACCGTATGTAAAAAGTAGCTTTTCGGACTAAAATTCGACTAACGATAAAATATTTAAATATAAAATCGATAAATATGCGGGTTGTTACAGACTCCCCTCCTTAAAGAAATTACGTCCTCGCAATATATATATAAGATGGAAATAAAAAGTAACAACCATAAAAGCATATTAACACAAAAGAAATTTGTAATAAGAAGTTCACCTCAAGGAGCATGAGAAAGTAAGTCCGGATGTGTTCGCTCGATGAATTCTCTAGATTCCCAAAAACAATCCTTAGGATTTGAGGACCATTGAACTTTAACAAGCGGAACATCTTTATTTCGTAGTCGTTTGACCTCCGAAGCAATAATGCGAATATGATGCTGCTCATAAGTTGAATTAGGCGAAACTTCAATCTCTTCCACAATACCAGGCTCAAGAACAGAATCGGAATCTCGAAGGCATTTCCGTAATTGAGAAACGTGAAACACGTCATGAATGGAAGAAAACTAAGCCGGTAATAATAGGCGATAAGCCATGGAACCAATACGTTCAGTGATAGGAAATGGCCCAATATATCGAGGCGCTAATTTTCCCGATCGATTGAAACGTACAACACCCTTAATAGGTGAAACACGAATGAATACAAGATCACCAATAGAAAATTCTAATTTCCTTCTTCCGTTATCGGCATAGGATTTTTGTCTACTCTGGGCTTCTTTCATCCTATGTCGAATAAGGTCAATCTTCTCTGTGGAATCCCGAATAAAATCTGGACCTAAAACCAGCTTCTCATCGACCTCAAGCCAACAAGAAGGAGATCGGCATGGCCTTCCATAGAGTGCCTCAAAAGGAGCCATACCAATACTAGATTGGAAGCTGTTATTATAGGAAAATTCAACAAGTGAAATATGATCTTCCCAACTTCCACCGAAATCAAGCACACAAGAACGAAGAAGGTCTTCAAGCGTTTGATTCACACGCTCAGTTTGTCCATCGGACTGGGGGTGATAAGCGGTGCTAAAATTAAGCTTCGTTCCTAAAGCTTTTTGAAGACTCTTCCAGAATCCACTAGTAAACAATGGATCACGATCACTAACAATGGAAGTAGGAACTCCATGCAATTTAACAATTTCTTTGATAAAGAGCTTGGCCAGAAGAGGAACGGTTCGGTTCGACCGAACGGGAATAAAATGGGCGGATTTAGTAAGTCTATCAACGATCACCCATAAGCTATTATGACCCGAACGAGAACGGGGAAGGCCATCTATAAAATCCATGGAAATTTGATCCCACTTCCAAATTGGAATCTCCAATGGTTGCAATAACCCACCGGGCCTTTGATGTTCGGCCTTGACAAGTTGGCAAGTCATGCAACACTTAACAAAGTTTGCAACATCAGATTTCATTCCCTCCCAATAATAAAGTCGCTTCATATCTACGTACATTTTACTACTACCGAGATGAATGGAAAATCTGGAACGATGAGAATCTTCTAGAACATCTTTACGAAGATTACTAATATTTGGCACTATAAGTCTACCAAATTTTCGAATGCCGCCACGAGAATCAATATCAAAGTCTTTCAAACCTTCAATATTGGTTTTATCCTTAAAGTTTTGGCCAAGCAAAGCCAATTCTGGATCTAGCTTTTGAGCTTCAAGGATGCGGTTAAAAAGAGAAGGACGAGCCTCAAGGCTACATAGAACAAGAGATGAACACAAATCGGGTACACGATCTCTAATCTCACAAGTGGATAAAACATTGAGATCATGCCATTCCGATATCATCATAGAAACAACCGCTTGTTGCTTGCGACTAAGTGCATCGGCAACTCGATTTCCCTTTCCGGGAGTATAAAGAATATCAAGATCATAAGAGGCAAGGAATTCGAGCCAACGCTGTTGACGCAAATTAAGTTCCTTTTGAGAAAATAAATATTTCAAAGACTTATGATCAGTATAAAGTATAAATTTCTCTCCCAAAAGATAATGTTGCCAAATTCGAAGGGCGAAAATGATAGCCATGAGTTCTAAATCATGTGTGGCATATCTAGTCTCAGCCGGCTTCAATTGCCTAGAAGCATAAGCAATAACACGTTCTTTTTGCATAAGAACGGCACCCAAACCAACGCGACTAGCATCGGTATAAACAACAAAATCTTGATTCCCTTCGGGAATAACAAGAATAGGAGCATCAGAAAGGAGTTCTTTTAATTTCTGAAAAGAAGTTTCACATTTGTCCGACCAAATGTATTTAACACCTTTCTTTGTTAAGCCAGTAAGAGGCACGACAATCTTAGAAAAGTCTTTTATGAAACGGCGGTAATAACCTGCCAATCCGAGAAAGCTACGGATTTCAGTTACGCTCTCCGGTCTCTTCCAATTTTGAATCGCTTCAATCTTTGAAGGATCCACTGATATTCCGGATTCGGAAATAATATGACCGAGAAATTTCACAGTAGATTGCCAAAAATGGCATTTAGAAAACTTTGCTTTCAATTGATTGCTCCTAAGAGTTTCCAATATAATCTGAAGATGCTCTTCATGTTCCTCCTTGGTTTTAGAATACACAAGGATACATCAATAAAGATAAGAACAAACCGATCGAGGAAATCTTTGAAAAATCGATTCATAAGGTCAACGAAATAAGCCGGAGCATTCGTTAAACCAAATGGCATAACTAGCCATTCATAAGATCCATAACGAGTACGGAACGAAGTCAAAGGAATACATTCCTCCGCAATTCGAAGCTGATGAAAACCGGTAGCCAAGTCCAATTGTGAAAAGACTCTAGCACCACTAAGTTGATCAAATAGATCATCAATCTGAGGTAAAGGATATTTATTCTTAATAGTAAGATCATTAAGCTTGCGGTAGTCGACGCAAAGCCTAAGTGTACCATCAGATTTCTTCACGAAAATGGCTGAAGCTCCCCAAGGCGAGGAACTAGTGCGAATAAATTGCTTCGTTTCCAATTCGGATAATTGTTTGCGCATCTCTTCATTCTCCTTATTGGACATGCGATAAGGAGGACGAGTAATAAGTTGAGCTCCAGGTACAAGATTAATTTTGAACTCAATTGCTCGCTTAGGTGGTAGTCCTAAAACGGGCTCAAATATGTCGGAAAATTCACGAACGACGTGAATAAAAGAAATGACATCTTCCTCATCATCATTATCATTATTACGAGGATTTAAAGAATATAAAGATGCAACCAAAGCGGAATCCGAATCTTTAAGAACGATAGAAATCTGATTAACGGATTGCGGATGTCGAAGATGAATAGTCCGCTCAGGACATAGGATATGAGCTTCATAACGGTTAAGCCAATCCATACCCAAAAGCATTCCAAAGCCTAAATAACGCATGACATGCAAATCGGCTAGGAAAGGAAAATCACACAAAATAATCTCCACATCTTTACAAAGCAAACTAAGAGTTGCAGATCCACCAACAGGATTCGCAATTCTTAAAGAAGTCATTAAAGCAACAACACTTAAAGAAAAAGTATCGACAAGTTCCTTCGATATAAAAGAATGGGATGCACCCGTATCAAAGAGAACTCTAATAGGTTGATCACGAAATATAATGATGCCATCAAGGACAGAATGAGACATACCTTGACCGCGAGATGTGTTGCCAGGGGCTTGAGCCACATTAAGTTTTCCCTCCTTCTTGCCTTGAAGTCTGGGGCATAAGTGTATATAATGATCCGGGCTCTTACAATAACGACAAGAACGCGGCTTCGAACACTTGTTCGCAAAATGGTCCTTAGAACCACAGTTATAGCATTGCCTGCTACTAGGGGTAGAAGTCTTTGCTGCCGGAGGTGCAGGTTTCCCCTTTTTGTTGGGATAAGGACCTTTGGATTTGTTTGGCCTCTTCTTGTTGTTGAAGTTTGGTTTGGCACCCACAACGTCAACATCACTTTCCTTATCCGCCTCTTCATGACGAAGAGCGATATCAATGAGTTGGTCAAAAGAAACTTCTAATTTGAGAAGTAATGGCTTCTTGAGATTTTTATTTAAGCCATAGACAAATCTTTGGTTCTTCTTCAATGGGGTGTTGATGTATTCAACCCCATATTTAGACAGTGACTCGAAGGATGCGACATAATCTGTCACAGAGGATTCACCTTGAACAAGGTCTATGAAACGTCGAGCCAATGTCACTTTCTCTGCTTCTGGTATGAATTTTAATTCGAAGCGTTCCCGGAATTGCTCCCAGGTGAGATCCACTTCATTAATCTCAGAAATAAGAAGTTCGTACCAATCCAATGCTCTCTCTTGGAGCATACTGGAGGCCACCTGAACTCGGTGAAGATCAATAAGGTTCATGTGAGAAAAGATTTGATCGCATGTTCTTAACCAAGCCTGGACTTCAATAATAGTTTCGGAACCTTTGAACGGTTTCCCACCCAAGTTGGTATAATCGTTGCACAAGCGTGCAAATCCAGACTTAGGGTGAGTAGGTTCCTGATTAGGACCAGCTGCCTGAGCATTCTTTACTAAATCAAGTAGCTGCTGAATGGTCATAAAAACTCCATCCTGGGGAGTAATAGTAGATGGTCCGGCTCTGGGACGGCCTGGTCTAGACATTCCCTTCTTTAAGAAAGAGAGAAGAAGAAAATTTATTCTCCAAATAAATATCAAGCAAATCTTGATAGATAAAACAAGGATACATAAAAGGAAATAGGATGAATCGATACGAAGACTCGAATTAAATCCTAAGGCACGACTCCTAAGTTGGACTTAGGACGATGATCCTTGTTAAGTTATTCTACATTGTTCTGAAGTTTGGCTCTGATACCAAGCTGTGACGCCCCACCTCTATACCCACGCTAGCCAAGAACACTACGGAGTAATGCTGTCAACTAGCACGGAGAATAAGGCTGTTGAGGAGCGACCATCCGTGTAATTTCTTTGTGCGAGCACCGATATGTCAGATAGTATAGCATGCATTTCATTTAAGGAGGAAATCCGACATACCGATACAAACTCAAACCTATCACACAGTGGCTATATATGATTCTTCGAAAACAAACATAGAAGTAAACATAACACAAATCAGTCACAAACATCCATATCACAAAGGCGGAAGAAGATATGAATATATATATAACACATGAAAGTGTACATCAGAGTAGTGGTCTGAAAGATCCACGATAATACAAAAGGATAGCTACAAGCTACTCAAAAAATAAGTATACATTACGGAGTCTATATCACAAATGTATACAACCAAAAACTACTAATCTAAGTAGTTAGCCAAAAGTCAGAGTAATCCCAGAAGAGAAGTCAAGCAGAAGCACCTGTAACATCTCGGTCTGACCCGAGTATTATTTCATAAGAAAATAATAAACGGATTAGTCTAGCTATAAATATCAGATGACATGATATAAAATAAAAGATATGGCATAAACATGCAATAACCATAATGGCACACTACTATAAGTATGTAATTGAAAATCAACAAGAGATTAATCAATATCACAAGAATCTTCTCAAAGATAAAATGGGGTATCATACCCTAAACTTGTATTCATAACAAGTCAATGACACACAAATTCACCAATGCACAAAAAATGATAAAACTTATCAATGGAAATCATGAAAATTGATGAAGAACAAAATTCCAAAAATCATCACAAGAAATCCAGAAATCACAAGAAGGGGGAGGCCTATCACAAAATGAGAGTATGAAAACTCACCAACACGTGTAACACAAAACGAGACGCTATCTCATGGTAGCTAACCATTAATTTTGAGCCGAAGCTCCACAAGAATGACCCGAAGACCGTGGGGCGCTACCCCACATATGTGATGATGAAACATCACACAAACGGGGTTTAGTCTCCCTCGTAGACAAAGAGACATCGCATAATTGCTAGTCTAAATCACAAAAATGATCGTCATGATCATCAAGAAGTGTCAATCACACCAAACTAGTAAATATATGAGTTTAGCTTCATGTCCCATAACCACTTGCTTAACTTAAATATTTACGAACAAACTGTAGATCTTCACTAGAAAATTGTCACAAAAGGTTCAGTCGAACAAGTCCAAGAATTAACCGATGAAGTAAACGCAAGCGTTTCATACCACCTGTTTTACTAAGCCGTTTAATTAGATTTCTCATCCGAGTGAAGTAAAGGCTTGTATATACTAATAGATTAGAAAACCGTTTAGGAAAAAGAGCTTTGTAATAAAATAGAGTTGAAATCGTTTTGATGAAAGAGTTTTTGATATATACTACTAGTATTGAAACCTTTATATTTTTAAAGTGACAAATCTCAAAATGGTTGTAGGACGATCAGTCACAAAAATTCACACTCGAAGATGTGAATAAAACCCAAGGAAATCAGCTCAAAATGCATCAAATGGGAAGCTCCCCTGCGACCTAACCAAAATTCAACACAGGAAGTAGGCGCGACCTAAGATGGCGCGACCTAACAAGGTGCTACGAGCTAAAGGGGGTGAACGACCTAACTCGGTCAAGCTAAGAAACAGGTGGGTGCGACCTAACAAGGTCGAGCTAAGGAGAAGGATCAAGCGACCTAACTTGTAAACAGGCCGAACGACCTAAAGATTGAGGCCGAGCGACCTAGTGGTTGCGACCTAAAGATGGCGAACGACCTAGGCATGGAATGACCTAACTGGGCGCGACATATAGCAGGCGAAAGTTTTCAATGCCGAGCGACCTAGGGGCTACGACCTAACGTCGAGCGACCTAGTGGTGGAACGAGCTATATGCAGAGCGACCTAAGGCAGAGCGACCTAACTTGGAAACAAGCCGAGCGACTTAAAGGCTAACGAGCTAGGCATGCGACCTAGTGTGGAACGCTCCTTGCCGAGCGACCTAGCGAGGAACGCTCTTTGCCAAGCGACCTAGGAGATTATGAGCTAACAAGGCGCGACCTTACTGCCGAACGACCTAAAGAGGAACGAGCTATTTTCCAGGCGTGACTTTTCCAAGGCCGAGCGACCTAAGCCCAGTATTGCCAAAAACACACGAAAAATTGGGATTTTCACCAATTCAATCCAAACCAAATGCAAATGTTCATGCTGAAGTGATAGGAATTCATTCCCAACAATCCAAGATAGTTATAGACAAGAATGTGAGATAAAAATCTCACCTTTTCATGGAAATTGATGGAGATGAAGCTTGAAAGCAAAGCAAGAACAATAACAAGCTTGAATCAATGTCTTCACTTGAATTTGGAGTAGATGTTGGATTAGCAATGAAGACTAAGGCTTTGGAATTTTAATTTCCCATTCCCTCCTCCATTTTTGATGAAGCTTGAATGTTTAAGCAAATAGAATGAAGTTATGAAGAGAAGGAGGGGGTTGGGCTGAGTTAGAAAGTGGTTCAGCCCAAACCAAAGCCCTAAGCGAAAAAGTGACAAAATTCCACTATCTCCAAACATATCAAAGTTTATACTTAAAAAGATCGCAAACGTCATTTTGAACTCAATGAAGGTGGTCTCGAGTCCTAATTTGACCGTATGCAAAAAGTATCTTTTCGGACTAAAATCCGACTGACGATAAAATATTTAAATAAAATATTTAAATATAAAATTAATAAATATGCGGGTTGTTACAATTAGAGGGAATAAATAAATTTATTTAGTGTTTCCTACATCTGATTATATGCGTATTTGATGGTGTATCTTTGAGCTGTATATATATATATATATATATATATATATCTGTCAGATTTTATAAACTATATATATGCTAGTTTAAACTATCTGTTAGTTATATTATATATATGTTCTTGTTTGCAGATTCTCTAATAGGTTGCAGTATATATATATAATGTAAGTCAGTACATTTTGGTCTTGCATACAAGTTATATATATATCAGCTTTAACATAAAATATAAGTTTGTTTAATGATTTTTTTATATATATATTTTGCATTCGAATGATTATTTATATATAATAAGTTTTATATATATTGCTTAAACATTTGGGTTTATAATTCTTTCATTTACAGTTTTATAAGTTTCAAATTTTTTACTGTTGGGTGTAAGTCAAATGTTAAGTTTGGTACTATTATTCATACGTGCATAAATAATATATGATGTATATTACATTTAAATTTTGCATTAGTTATAGTATTGTATATATATAATATATGCTGTATATTATATTTTGGTTTTTTTATTTTGCAGCTTTTCAACTTGCAGTTTATATATACTACCTATTTTATACCATCTGCATATGTATGAATATAGTAGCTTTAAAGTATATATTACATTATAATATATATATAAGTGTTGTTATAAGTATTGTTTTAAAATATAATATATGTATTTGCTTGTACATATGTAAAGTTTGAACCGTTCATATTATATGCTAGTATATGTCCTAAAACGGTTACCCAATGTACAACATTCTTTTAAAGGTAGATTTTATAATAACTCTTATATGTATAAAATATGTTTAAATGCACATATATATTTAATTTAATATGTGTTTGAATTTAAAATATGATTATATATATATATACACACACACACACACAAGTTCACTTATATAACTGATCTTCATCAATCCAGTTTTGATTTGATTTCGTCAATTTCAAACTATCAGCATGTTCGTCAAGTCTGTGTTCACCTCCCTTTGCTTTGAGATTTGTCGTTTGGATTGGCCATTGTCCAGTTCAGGATTCAAATTCGTAGCTTGTTCTATTATCAAACTCCTCTAACCTCGAAAGGTGAGCAATCACTCATGATTAACGTTCTTATATTTATTAAATTTGATTTCAGTTGAAACGATAATTGAAATATGCTGATGTTAGTTACTTACATTTCTATATATATGCTATTATTTGTATCAGTTCACCTGTGACATCTAACACCATTATCTGTTATTTATACTGATGATATATGCCTGTTATATTATTATCATATTCATTCTCACTCTGCAAGTTCCGTGTTAGTATAGAATTCCCTATGGGTTGAAATGATACATACTCGAACGATCTGTAGAGTAGGAGAAAATCGTTATGGATTGAAATGATAAACCAAGCGATTTTCATTGAATTGAATTTGGGATTGCAGGTTGAAATGATATATACCCGTATATAAATTAAATTGCGAATTGAAATGATAAATATCTGTATCACTTGACCATAGGATAGAAAATTATATACAAACACCATTGGTCTATATATAACTATTTTGAAAATGATTTCTATGGTTTTGGAAAGAAGTATATGGTTTATTAAATATTGATTTTTAAGATATTATATATAAATGTATTTTATAAAGTTTAAAATTTAGATTTTCTAAAATTATATGTTTTGAAAATTGTATGGCTATAAGTTAATTCTGTAATTATAAATTCTAAGAATTTATTTATAATTTTTCTATTTTTAAAATATATAAATAGATTAATGTTTAATATTGTTTAAGTATTTATTTAAAGTTTATATTTTCAAATATAGAGTTTATAATGATTTTAATAAGTTCAGGTTGGAAAGAGGAATAGAAATTGGTTTGAAATTATATTTATTTAAGAATTATACTTAAATAAGTTTGATTTGAAATTTATTGAATTTGATATTTAAAGATATGATTTTATAACCTGAATTTGATTAAAAGTGACTTAAATGAATATTTCAAATTTACATAAATTGAAATGGGATATTTTGTTTATTTAAATTTGTAAATTGAAGTTGTATTTAGATGTTATTGAAATGATTAAGTAAATATTTCAAAAGTAAATAATAGTAAAGTGAATTTGTTATATATATATGAAATTATCAAATTTAGTTTTGAAAATGTTGAATATTTAAAGCTTTGAAATATATTGAAATTGAAATGGTTTACTTTGTGGTTCAAATCTGTATTTGAAATCCATATAATTTGAAATGGTTTATTGAGAAACTGATTTGAATTGAAATTGATGATTTGAGATTTGATTAAATTTGAATTTTGGAATTCGAGTTGATTTGGAATCGATTTGTGAAATTTGAGGAAGCTATTTTATTATATAAAGTATTTTTAAATTATATTCAAAACTATTTATATATTTTACTTTATAAATTATTTTAATATAAACTATTTTAATATAAATAATTTTTAATATAAACTGTTTTTAATATAAACTATTTTGATTTACTAATTATTTTAATATAAACTATTTTATATAAACTATTTATTTTATAAACTATTTTATTATATATACTATTATTAATATCTAAACTGTTTAAAGGAAAGTGTTATGATTTTTCAAAGTGTTATGATTTTCAAAGTGTTATGATTTCAAAGTGTTATGATTTCCAAAGTGTTATGATTTCAAAGTGTTATGATTTCCAAAGTGTTATAATTTCAAGTATTTTGGTTTCGAAAGTGTTATAACTTTGAAAGTGCTATGATTTTTGAAAATGGATATATTTGAAATAGAAATGATATCGTATTGATTTGGTTTTGAAATGGAAATGACATCGTATTGATTTGGTTTTTGAAATGGAAATGATATCATATTGATATGGTTCTTGAAGTGGAAAGGATATTTTGGTTTTGAAGTATCAACTATTTTGAAATGACTACGGTGTTATAATAACGTTTGGTTGTTAAAGAGACCGGGATCAGTTATTGTCATACTCTCTGCCCCAGTGCCGAAAACCACTTTAACAACCGTGTACGCGGTGGAGATTCCAGAATGAAGTAGGATGGTGGCGACGTTCTTGAGGCATATACATGGACCCGACTCCTGTGAGTTGGCATAAGGTGGCTAAAGCAGGAGCAATCGATGGGCCAAGTGAGGTAGCACCTCCAATCGGACACACTTCTTCGTATGCCATTCTATTACTTTGTAATTGATTTGGTGCGCACCTTTGATTTAGGATTGTGGCTCGAGGTGGGCGGTAGCTGCGGCTATGCGTAACCACTAGCCTGGAAGTGTAATTGGTATATCTACCCTGGCATTGCCTAGTTGTGCCGTGTCACCTACACTATCGAGACCACTATGAGTTTGTTTTGTGTCGTACCTATGGAGTATCCTCTAGTAGCCTCCCGATTAGGAGATATTACGGTACTGTATAGACTATTGGCACTATTAAATGTGTTAAGGGGGATATGGGTAATGCCATAACGCTATTTTAATAGTTTACTTTACTATAGACATTATTATAATAGCGTATATTACTTCATAGTAGATATTTTAACGGATCCTTAGAGGATGGTTATCCCAAACATCCGTTGAGTTACTTGTATTTCAGTTGTTATTTCACTTGAGTTGGATTTATTGATATAAGAATGTTAATCCTGACTCGAGTGTTTTGTGTTTTGCTTTACGCTCGGGTCAGACTGAGTGATACACCATTTGAAACTCACCTTTGGAGTTGGAGCTTCGTTTAGAGATCCATCTATCTATTCAGCTTCCAGTTATTCAGTTGACTCCAATGATGTATTCATATTTGTATTTTGATTATTGTACTGAGACTTCTTTGTATTCGAGACTTCTGTTGTATCTTGTTTCAACTCTATTTATATATATAGTAGCTTCATGAACTACTATTCTTTTATTTTCGCTGCTTGCTGTTATATTACTCTGTGCCTGTGATTCTGTGATTGTTTTATTTACTATATATGCTGAGTTTTTCCAAATATAAATTAACAATATGATATTTTGAGCAATTCAAGTCCGACATGTGCGGGTGCGAATGGTTGAAAATATCGGGCTGTTACATCCACTGTTTGATGTGCCGCTTCTCGAGCTTGAACATCTTAGTCCATTGTTGCCTGGTGCGCTTGGTTAGCTTATCCACAGGAAGGACCTAAGGATTTACTCAAGCTCCTCCAGGAGGCATTCCAGCCAGGCCTTATAGGTAAGACTGAAGGCTTCAATGCCCGTCCTCCCTCTAGGAGGTGCCTTGACTAGCCATACCGTGGCTCAATAAAGGGCTTGTCGATATTTTAACCTGGCCATAGCATGGCGCGGATGAAGGCTTGCTGTAACCTCCATATGAAGCTCTTTGACTCGGGCAACTTGGCGTGGACAAAGGCTTTGATCGTTTAAGTTAATTTCCAAGTGCAAGGAGAATTCTACTACCGACCATGTAGATTTTTCTTACAAAAGTAGTATTTTATTTAATTCACCTATGGTCTCTTTACAAATTCATTGATTTTGTCTTGTCTGAAGAAGCTGGTCACCATTCCTTCAAGTGCCCTGCATTGATTTGTCTCATGCCCATTCATCATATGATAGTGGCAATATGATCCTCTCAGATTCCTTTCATAGGTTTTTTCTTCTGCGATGGCCAATAGTTGAGTTCTTCCTTGGTTAGCAAGTAAACATTCTGAATCGATGTAGTCAGATTGAATTTCTTAGGGAGCCTCGACTTGAAACTTGTCTTTTGATGATGACTTCTAGATCTTTTATTACTTAGTTATGAAGCTTCACTCTCAACGACCAATTTCCTTTGCAAAATGTAACGACCCACCTTTTTGGATGGTTTAATTCGACAATAAACCATATATGTCAACTCAAACCATTCAAAAGGGAGGATTGTTAATGGGATAAATAAGAAAAAAAGAGAAAGGAATGAAAACAAAACATAGAATCTCACAGTGGAATGATAAAATATAATAATCAAATAAACAGTTCATGAAGCTATTTTACAAATAGCATTTGATTACACTTTTACAATACAATCAGAGTTATTCATACATCAAGTATAATAGGATAATGCAGTGGAACAACATGATGCATTGGAACACACACACACACACACAGATATATATATATATAATAGTATACCCATCTTCGTCTTCATCGTCCAAAAATAAGATGGTCTTCAATACACTGAAAAGATCAGACTGACCCGAGCGTAATGAAAAGACAAAATACTCGAGTTAGAACTAAAAGATCTTATGTAAGTTAAATCAACAATAAGTAAATATTAGTGTAATGGCTTCAAAGATGTTTACGGAATTTTACATCTCATATCCAGTGTCTAACTTGCGTGCAATAACTTAAGAGATGTTCGGGATTCCATCTCCTAAGGATCCATTAAACTATCTACATATATAATACAATACGCTATTGAAATATGTCTACAGTAAAGTATTAAAATAATGTTAAGGTGTTACCTATATTCCCCTTAACACATTTTTATATAAATATCATAGTCTATACAGATACTGTAAGCTCCACCAAACTGGTGGTTTACTCAGGGAGCACTCCATAGGTATGATACAAACCAAAGTCGTAATGTACTCGATCGGGATAAATATGACAAGGCATGCGAGGCAATACCCAAGGTACGATTCTACCATTTTGCACTCCCGGACTGGTGGTAACACATAGCTGCTACTACCGCCCACCTCGAAACACACTCCCATAATCAAATCGAGGGGTGGCCACCAATCAATCACAAAGTAACAGATACAGTATCGAAGAAATGTGTCCGATTGGAGGAGCGACCTCACTTGGCTCGGTATAGCTCCTGTTTTAGTCATTTTAAATATGACCTGAAAGTCAAGGCAATCCATCATCGTTCTCTTACTTCATTCCAGTAGCGTTCGCCAAACCATCCTTCTTCATTTTGGATTCTCCACCATGTGCATAGTTGTTAAAGTGGTTTCGGTATTGGTAAAGAGTATGACAATATCCGACCCCGGTCTCTTTAACAACCAAACGTTTATTTCACACCGTGATCATTTTATAAAACATTTTCAATAATAAATCCAAAAACAGTTTCTACCTTCATATCGAGAGATCTGTATACTTATTCCAAAAGTATAAATATATTTATAAATACCGAGGAAGATTTTCTTTCAATCAATTTCAAAAATAATTTATAAATCTCTCTTAAACCATTTATAAACTATTTACATGCTTTTAGAATCATTTATAAAGCTATTTATAAATTCCAAAACAGTCACAACTCTTTCTCTTTTCATAAACTTCAATGCAAATTTCTTTAAAACGCTTCCAAATCCCTATACACATGTTCTTTTATAAAACCCCTTTATAAAGTCCTTTAAAACCTTTTGATTCTTTATAAAACCATTATAAAATCCTTTATAAAAATATTTTATTAAAAAATTCCTTTTATAAAGTCCATTATAAAATCTCTTATAAAACTTTTATAAATTCCTTACAAAACTTTTACAAAATTCTAAAATCTTTTACAAAATCTATTATCTATTAAAGTTATTATAAAGTCTATATTTATTATATTAAATCAAAACTATATTTATTATATTAAATTACATTTAAAATATGTGTATATTAAAACAATATTATATACTTTATTAAATTAAAATTTAACTATTTAAAAATATATTTTTAAAAATAAATAAAATTATAAGTTAAAATCTTAAATTTACATTTAAAACCATATATTAACTTATAATTTGAAACTTTTAAAACATATAAAATAAATTATTTCCAAACGTAAATTTTCAATGAAATCATTAGATTAAATTTAAAAATCAAACATACTTTACCAATTAGAAAATAATTTAAAACCGACCAATGGTATCCGTATATAATTTTCTACCCAATGGTCAAGTGATAGGGTATGTATCATTTCAACCAAAGTAGTTAAAATTTCTGGGTATATATCATTTCGACCCGTATCCCAAATTAATAATTTCCAAATCAATAAAATGGCTCGGGTTTATCATTTCAACCCATAACGATTTTTCCTAATCTATAAGATCATTCGGGTATGTATCATTTTAACTCATAGTGTGTAACGACTCGGGTTTTTCACGCTCGAAAATCAACATCCGTACTTCACATCGTACTCGAATGCCGTAGATTCGACCGTTCAAATCCGATTCGCCGGAGCTTATAACACAGTTAAGTAAACAACACAGCGGAAGAACAGAATAATCAATATATATTACATTGATACCATGACAGATACAAAAATCTGATACAACAGAATGATACAACAGATATCAATATACATCAGAGATATGATACAAGAAATAGCAGCGGAAAAGAAAACGATAACACCAGCAGCGGATAGAATGTCTCCAATAGAATGCTCCAAGATAAGCAACGTCAGTCCATGAACTCCAAGAACTGAACTAGCTCCAGATAATCTACTAAACCTGAATATCTGAAAAAACCCAACTCTAGACTGCCCGTGTGGAAAATGGTGGGCACCCAGAGTTTAGGAAGGGAACAATAAACTCCGGATCAGTCATGGGACTGGTGTGAGCAACAAAAACAGTTTATCTTTAAACAAACACAAAAGGCTTTAAACATTGAAACCCGCAATGCTTTTCGAAAATGAAACTACCATAAGACCTCCCACCACACACACAATGCAATCGCAGAATTGGAGGAGATTTCTTCTTATGATAGTCAAACATGCTTACTACGCAAACAAAACTCCTTTGATATTATTACTAGTGCATAGTGTCAAAAACCATTTCGAAAATATAATATCAATCTTAGCCAACATACAACTATTGTTGTATGCCTACTATAGCTACTACGTTCAATAGCAGGTTACCGCCACATCCCTTAGCAGGTAATACAACTAAAACCGTACATGGTTCGTATTGTTTCTTTGGATTTCCAACAAATGATCAGGCTAAGGAACTTCCTTACCGAAATAGAAACGCCTCTGGAAAGACGCCCCGGATCCTAACCGGATCTCCGCAACAAAAGGCCGACGCTACCTCATGCTCTAACCGAGCTGTAACTAGGTAACTAACACACGAGTCATGTCATCCCCCGGTCGTTACCGACCTTTATCCGGGATCCCGAAAACCAACAAAGCAACATCATACAGTAATAAATTACCGTGTCCACATGAGTTAAGTATCTGGGCTCCATACCATGATACCACCCTTTATCCAGAAGGAAATGACATACCCTAGGGGCGCTACCCCTACAAACCTTTGTCGCAACATTCCTGTTTCGACCATTACCGGGTTGTGAGGCTCGACGAAGTCTCGTCCACAAAGCAACGCTTTTTCACAAAGCCACGCTTTGATCAACCAATGATCAGCAGCACTTCGTATGCCACATTACCAAATTGGGAATGTATCACTAGTAACCATCAACTACATAACCTCTGAGCTCGTACGTCTCAGAGAAGGGTGTTAAGCTAAGAGAATAAATTCTCCGCCACCAACAGAAATGTATTTGATAGAAACCAGCTTTACATCTCAAAGTGTAACGTCAGACACACATCCATACAAGTCTGTTCCGGGTTCGAACAGAACCGAAGGCACTTCCGAAGAAGCCCTTGCAATTCCGGGTATTCGCAATCTCGATCGGACTTCCCATCACTTAGGGAATCTCTATACCGTAGCTACTCAGTGCAGAGACAATCGATAGGTCATCCTATCGCTCTCGCAAATACCCGGTCTTCACCACCGGTCTTCAAATGCTATCCATATCGTCGTATCACTATTCGGAATGGGTTATGACACAAAGGTCCTTTCCCGGCTAAACCGAATAATGAGCGCAATTAAAAATCATATGGATACTGGGGTCTCAGTTAAATCACAGCTTAAAGCTTAAAACTATTCATTCGAATGGTAAAACAAATTACCATTTCCAATCTTTTAAATAAAAAAAAAGATTCATTTCAAAAACCTTCACTGGTTTAAACAATTTCCACACTTTCAATCTTTTAAACGAAAAGATTCAATTCACAAAGTTTACCCCGTTCACAAAGATCCATTCATGGATTTCAAAACAGTTTCCATTTTAATTTGATTAACTCGTTAAATCTTTAAATCAAGATTTAACTTATAGCTTTCAAAACTTGTTTTCAAAGATTCATTCATAGCCTTTCAAAACAATTCTATTTCAAGTTAGATTAACTCGTTCGGTCTTTGAAATCAAAGACTCATTTCATAGTTTTCAAAACATTTCAATTCTATTTCAAACTTGAAATCTTTCAACACAATTTGGAAATCCTTTCTTAAAATGAAAGCTATTATTATTTGAAAACAAATAATTTCGTTTCAGAAAAATCCAGTTATATTTACACGAGTTAAAACCCTTGAATTAAAATTCAAATTCCTAAATCAATACCTTTAAAATGGTTTAACCCATATATAACTTGTACAACATCTTTAAATCCCTAGTTTCAAATCATAGAATTCCATTTCAAACTTGAATTCAAATTTAAATCAAATTATTTAAATTTTCAAGACTCGATTAAGTTATTCAAAATAACTTTTATCTTTGAAATTCCATTTCAAAAGCTTTTCACTTTAAACCCAAATTTCCAATTTCAAAATCAATTGAAATTAAAATTTCAATTTCAAAAACATTGAATTTACATCATCTGTGACTTAACCGATTTCCACGTGAAATCCATATTTGTGTGTATAAAAGTGTAGTCCAGGGGTTTTACACAATAGTGCAACATCAATCATCACAGATATATCGATAAGCGGTATAATCAATAACGCTTATCTTCATTCACAGATTCATAGATAAAATAAATTTATCAGTCACAAAGATTCATTATTACAATTCGATGTGGGTTTCGGATATCCAACTGGAATCCGACTCCCTGTCGCATCGAAATTCAAATGTCGTGTTACGGGTCAAGGGTTTTCATATTCACATAGTAATATATCACAGATAAGTAAATTACAGATCATAACATAAATCAGGATGTATCACAAAGCATCGTACATCATGGATATCAAACAATTCAACATTCCATAGAATCCAATATCGATAAGTAAGGTAAGTTAATTGTCTGATTAATTCAAATCAGATTAATTTCTATGAATTACTAATCCTGGTTAATTACAAATCATTTTGATTAATTATTCTTTAATCATTTATTAATTAACCATAAATAATAAATTTACTAACCTTTAATTATTATTCTTTAATGTAATTACATAAAGCAATTATTTCTTAATTTTATTAAGATCTCAATAAATTAAAGAATAAACATCTTATCTTGATTCAACTACTTTAATTATCATTTAAACCTTGTTTAAAAATCTTTGTAATTAATTATTACTAACTACTTCACTTGAACCCTTAAGTTAAATTAATGATTTAAACACTTCATCTTTTAAAATCATTTACTTAATTACAACACCAAGTTTATTCAAAATAAACTTTCAAACAAAGGTTATGTATTTATTTAAAATACTTTTAACTTAATTTGGTATAAAACTTCATTTCCTATTAAATTTCAAAACCTGGTTACTGGTTTCTTAAAAAAAACTGGAAGCCTTACAACAAACCCGAGCCAAAAAGAAATTTACGCGAGCCAAGCACCCAGCAACTCGAAATCTCCTTCCACTTCGAGACCATCACGAGAAAACTCGAGCCAGAGCCTATCTCCCCCGAAGAACACTTCGAGCTTCACCCAATACACTACGTCTCCCCAGACTTCAGTTTAACTCAGACACGAGCATCCACTCGTGCATGTGCACAAACGGAATCGCCACCGTTGGTCGAAGCTCCAGCCTCCATCGAGTCGACGACAACTCACCTGTACCCCACGAGCACCCAGAAACCCACCACGTCGACGATCAAGCAAAAGGGTCATCTGACTCAAATCTGGGTCGAAGCTCGACCCACAAATCCACCTCAAGTAGCCACCTCCGACCATCAGCACCTTCGCCATCGTGACTAAAGTTTCGCCACTCACCTACGCCCCGATTCCACCACCATCGAACGGGACCGATGCACCATCGACGCTGCGGCAAACCCATTTCTGGTATCGACTCAAAACTGGGTTTAAACCCTAGAATCATGTCGCTCGATCACCACAGTGATCAAGAACTTAAACGAACATTTTTTTGACAATCTCCTATTCACCATCCTCCTTCACCATCAATTGCGACATCCAATCATTACTCTGATCACCAGAATTGCCCAAAATAGATTTCTCGTTTAACTTGAAAATTTTCATTATTTACAATGTTAAAAATCATGAAATTTCTTTTAAAAATCATCATTTGTTAACAAAAATCTAATTATAGGATCCAAGCCTGGAATTAAGTCTATTGATTTCTAACTTCAAAAATGGGTTTACGGTGAATTTTAAAATTTTGAATTGATTATTGGATATAAAATCTCGTAACCATTTTTAAAAATGAGGTTATACTCTACTAATCATTTTTCATTTGGGAATCATAACCTATAATTGATCATAGAAGGAGCAATTGAATTAAATCTAGGTTTTGTTCCTGTAATTTAACAGAGATATATGCATAGAAACATATACAGACATTCATACCAAAACATTTGCATATTTATATATATACACAAACATAATCACATCCATGCAATCACTTCACATCAAGTATTAATCATAAATTTCAGGTTATAAACCAGGCTAAGGTAATTTGGGTAGTAATTTGCTCACAGTTGTTTTTTCTCCAGAGAAAGAAAACAGGGCCTCAAGTTGAAGTTCTTTTCTTTTGATCCAAGCTTTTAACTTCCAGTTAAAATCTTCTTGTTTGTATTAATATCTTGTTGTTTAAGTTTGAGATGATGTTACTTCTTTCATTTTTTTTTCTTTCAGTTATGATGGTGCTCGAACTAAAATGAAGGGAGAAGGCTGATATAAAAGAAAGCTTATAGGGTGATTATATTATTTGTACAATGTAGGTGATATTTGCATTTGTTTGTACAACCATACAGGGATATTTTCTTTCCTATGGTGGCTGGTTCGTGTACCAAAGTGAAAGCATTAAATGCTTGTGTTCCCTCTTGGTTTACATACAATCCCATTTTGATTTTTGTAAGTACAATATATATTTTTCCATTTCGGTTGGTATGAAAACATTTTGGTGGCTGGTACATGTTTGTATTGAGATGATTGTGGCTTCCTATGCAAGCTATCCTCATGTACATGAATATTTATTCTTTTTCTTGTCTCGGCTGAAGGTACTTGTATGTATTTTGTTTGTTTTCTTCTTTTATTTGCATACTTGAATATATTTTATTTGTTTTGGTCTTGTTACTTTGTTTAATCATTTTGTTTACTTACTTACTTATATATATATATATATGTTTGTTTAACTTGATTTATTGCTAAATGAAAGTGTTTGTTTTATTTTATCATTTTGAAATATGCATGAGTTCTATGATGTTAGATTTTAGTTAATATGTTTACTTTGTTTGTTTACTTAATATTTTGCAATTTATCTTATATTTCTAACTTAAGTATAATCAACATAGGTAAAATATCTGGATACAATTTATACAAAATATACTTGAATTTGGGGAAACTCGCATCACCACATTGATTATTTTCACAAATTTAATTCAAAAATTTATTTAGTTATCAATTTAAAAAAAATTAAATTTCGGGGTCGTTACAAACTTCCCCCCTTAAAAGAATTTCGTCCTCGAAATTTGCCAGGGAGACAAAAAGATAGATGAAGAATGTTTCATCAAATCAAACTGAACAGCTATTCTGCATTCGGCTTACCAAATTAGAATATCAATAACAGATACACGAACGAATCTGTTTAAAACTTCACAAGGTACTCGGGTTATCCAGATCTACGAAATATGCAGTGGCATCGGTCAGTTCGAAGTGATAACTAACCATTCGTAGAATATATTGGGACCCAAAGAAATAGATAGATATATGGATACAATTTCAAAGCTTTTAGTTTAGGAACCAAATTACAACTATCAACCATAGCAATCAAAGCAAACAAGGCAGCCAATACATCCAAACAAACAATTTTGGTCTATCCGGAGTTTATGTCCCATTTTCATATATCGAATCTTCTTCCTGAATCTACCAGGAACTATCGAAGAATTGAGAAAAGATGACGAATAAAAAGATGGATAGACAAAAAGATTGCTTTCTCGTTGTTACAGAGTATTGACCATTTAAAGTCGTATTCCCTCTGTCCCCTATCTCATCCTCTTCTTGCACTCATACTTACTATCAGTGGATAGCAAGAGAATTTACTGAGGCATTCGGACAGATATCTGAGAATTACTCATTCTAGAGTTTACTTCACTCTATCTCTAATGAGCTACTTAACGTGTTATACTCCTGAGCTAAAGTTCAACCTTAGCTCTGATACCAAATGTAACGACTCGGGTTTTTCACGCTCGAAAATCAACATCCGTACTTCACATCGTACTCGAATGCCGTAGATTCGACCGTTCAAATCCGATTCGCCGGAGCTTATAACACAGTTAAGTAAACAACACAGCGGAAGAACAGAATAATCAATATATATTACATTGATAACATGACAGATACAAAAATCTGATACAACAGAATGATACAACAGATATCAATATACATCAGAGATATGATACAAGAAATAGCAGCGGAAAAGAAAACGATAACACCAGCAGCGGATAGAATGTCTCCAATAGAATGCTCCAAGATAAGCAACGTCAGTCCATGAACTCCAAGAACTGAACTAGCTCCAGATAATCTACTAAACCTGAATATCTGAAAAAACCCAACTCTAGACTGCCCGTGTGGAAAATGGTGGGCACCCAGAGTTTAGGAAGGGAACAATAAACTCCGGATCAGTCATGGGACTGGTGTGAGCAACAAAAACAGTTTATCTTTAAACAAACACAAAAGGCTTTAAACATTGAAACCCGCAATGCTTTTCGAAAATGAAACTACCATAAGACCTCCCACCACACACACAATGCAATCGCAGAATTGGAGGAGATTTCTTCTTATGATAGTCAAACATGCTTACTACGCAAACAAAACTCCTTTGATATTATTACTAGTGCATAGTGTCAAAAACCATTTCGAAAATATAATATCAATCTTAGCCAACATACAACTATTGTTGTATGCCTACTATAGCTACTACGTTCAATAGCAGGTTACCGCCACATCCCTTAGCAGGTAATACAACTAAAACCGTACAGGGTTCGTATTGTTTCTTTGGATTTCCAACAAATGATCAGGCTAAGGAACTTCCTTACCGAAATAGAAACGCCTCTGGAAAGACGCCCCGGATCCTAACCGGATCTCCGCAACAAAAGGCCGACGCTACCTCACGCTCTAACCGAGCTGTAACTAGGTAACTAACACACGAGTCATGTCATCCCCCGGTCGTTACCGACCTTTATCCGGGATCCCGAAAACCAACAAAGCAACATCATACAGTAATAAATTACCGTGTCCACATGAGTTAAGTATCTGGGCTCCATACCATGATACCACCCTTTATCCAGAAGGAAATGACATACCCTAGGGGCGCTACCCCTACAAACCTTTGTCGCAACATTCCTGTTTCGACCATTACCGGGTTGTGAGGCTCGACGAAGTCTCGTCCACAAAGCCACGCTTTTTCACAAAGCCACGCTTTGATCAACCAATGATCAGCAGCACTTCGTATGCCACATTACCAAATTGGGAATGTATCACTAGTAACCATCAACTACATAACCTCTGAGCTCGTACGTCTCAGAGAAGGGTGTTAAGCTAAGAGAATAAATTCTCCGCCACCAACAGAAATGTATTTGATAGAAACCAGCTTTACATCTCAAAGTGTAACGTCAGACACACATCCATACAAGTCTGTTCCGGGTTCGAACAGAACCGAAGGCACTTCCGAAGAAGCCCTTGCAATTCCGGGTATTCGCAATCTCGATCGGACTTCCCATCACTTAGGGAATCTCTATACCGTAGCTACTCAGTGCAGAGACAATCGATAGGTCATCCTATCGCTCTCGCAAATACCCGGTCTTCACCACCGGTCTTCAAATGCTATCCATATCGTCGTATCACTATTCGGAATGGGTTATGACACAAAGGTCCTTTCCCGGCTAAACCGAATAATGAGCGCAATTAAAAATCATATGGATACTGGGGTCTCAGTTAAATCACAGCTTAAAGCTTAAAACTATTCATTCGAATGGTAAAACAAATTACCATTTCCAATCTTTTAAATAAAAAAAAGATTCATTTCAAAAACCTTCACTGGTTTAAACAATTTCCACACTTTCAATCTTTTAAACGAAAAGATTCAATTCACAAAGTTTACCCCGTTCACAAAGATCCATTCATGGATTTCAAAACAGTTTCCATTTTAATTTGATTAACTCGTTAAATCTTTAAATCAAGATTTAACTTATAGCTTTCAAAACTTGTTTTCAAAGATTCATTCATAGCCTTTCAAAACAATTCTATTTCAAGTTAGATTAACTCGTTCGGTCTTTGAAATCAAAGACTCATTTCATAGTTTTCAAAACATTTCAATTCTATTTCAAACTTGAAATCTTTCAACACAATTTGGAAATCCTTTCTTAAAATGAAAGCTATTATTATTTGAAAACAAATAATTTCGTTTCAGAAAAATCCAGTTATATTTACACGAGTTAAAACCCTTGAATTAAAATTCAAATTCCCAAATCAATACCTTTAAAATGGTTTAACCCATATATAACTTGTACAACATCTTTAAATCCCTAGTTTCAAATCATAGAATTCCATTTCAAACTTGAATTCAAATTTAAATCAAATTATTTAAATTTTCAAGACTCGATTAAGTTATTCAAAATAACTTTTATCTTTGAAATTCCATTTCAAAAGCTTTTCACTTTAAACCCAAATTTCCAATTTCAAAATCAATTGAAATTAAAATTTCAATTTCAAAAACATTGAATTTACATCATCTGTGACTTAACCGATTTCCACGTGAAATCCATATTTGTGTGTATAAAAGTGTAGTCCAGGGGTTTTACACAATAGTGCAACATCAATCATCACAGATATATCGATAAGCGGTATAATCAATAACGCTTATCTTCATTCACAGATTCATAGATAAAATAAATTTATCAGTCACAAAGATTCATTATTACAATTCGATGTGGGTTTCGGATATCCAACTGGAATCCGACTCCCTGTCGCATCGAAATTCAAATGTCGTGTTACGGGTCAAGGGTTTTCATATTCACATAGTAATATATCACAGATAAGTAAATTACAGATCATAACATAAATCAGGATGTATCACAAAGCATCGTACATCATGGATATCAAACAATTCAACATTCCATAGAATCCAATATCGATAAGTAAGGTAAGTTAATTGTCTGATTAATTCAAATCAGATTAATTTCTATGAATTACTAATCCTGGTTAATTACAAATCATTTTGATTAATTATTCTTTAATCATTTATTAATTAACCATAAATAATAAATTTACTAACCTTTAATTATTATTCTTTAATGTAATTACATAAAGCAATTATTTCTTAATTTTATTAAGATCTCAATAAATTAAAGAATAAACATCTTATCTTGATTCAACTACTTTAATTATCATTTAAACCTTGTTTAAAAATCTTTGTAATTAATTATTACTAACTACTTCACTTGAACCCTTAAGTTAAATTAATGATTTAAACACTTCATCTTTTAAAATCATTTACTTAATTACAACACCAAGTTTATTCAAAATAAACTTTCAAACAAAGGTTATGTATTTATTTAAAATACTTTTAACTTAATTTGGTATAAAACTTCATTTCCTATTAAATTTCAAAACCTGGTTACTGGTTTCTTAAAAAAAACTGGAAGCCTTACAACAAACCCGAGCCAAAAAGAAATTTACGCGAGCCAAGCACCCAGCAACTCGAAATCTCCTTCCACTTCGAGACCATCACGAGAAAACTCGAGCCAGAGCCTATCTCCCCCGAAGAACACTTCGAGCTTCACCCAATACACTACGTCTCCCCAGACTTCAGTTTAACTCAGACACGAGCATCCACTCGTGCATGTGCACAAACGGAATCGCCACCGTTGGTCGAAGCTCCAGCCTCCATCGAGTCGACGACAACTCACCTGTACCCCACGAGCACCCAGAAACCCACCACGTCGACGATCAAGCAAAAGGGTCATCTGACTCAAATCTGGGTCGAAGCTCGACCCACAAATCCACCTCAAGTAGCCACCTCCGACCATCAGCACCTTCGCCATCGTGACTAAAGTTTCGCCACTCACCTACGCCCCGATTCCACCACCATCGAACGGGACCGATGCACCATCGACGCTGCGGCAAACCCATTTCTGGTATCGACTCAAAACTGGGTTTAAACCCTAGAATCATGTCGCTCGATCACCACAGTGATCAAGAACTTAAACGAACATTTTTTTGACAATCTCCTATTCACCATCCTCCTTCACCATCAATTGCGACATCCAATCATTACTCTGATCACCAGAATTGCCCAAAACAGATTTCTCGTTCAACTTGAAAATTTTCATTATTTACAATGTTAAAAATCATGAAATTTCTTTTAAAAATCATCATTTGTTAACAAAAATCTAATTATAGGATCCAAGCCTGGAATTAAGTCTATTGATTTCTAACTTCAAAAATGGGTTTACTGTGAATTTTAAAATTTTGAATTGATTACTGGATATAAAATCTCGTAACCATTTTTAAAAATGAGGTTATACTCTACTAATCATTTTTCATTTGGGAATCATAACCTATAATTGATCATAGAAGGAGCAATTGAATTAAATCTAGGTTTTGTTCCTGTAATTTAACAGAGATATATGCATAGAAACATATACAGACATTCATACCAAAACATTTGCATATTTATATATATACACAAACATAATCACATCCATGCAATCACTTCACATCAAGTATTAATCATAAATTTCAGGTTATAAACCAGGCTAAGGTAATTTGGGTAGTAATTTGCTCACAGTTGTTTTTTCTCCAGAGAAAGAAAACAGGGCCTCAAGTTGAAGTTCTTTTCTTTTGATCCAAGCTTTTAACTTCCAGTTAAAATCTTCTTGTTTGTATTAATATCTTGTTGTTTAAGTTTGAGATGATGTTACTTCTTTCATTTTTTTTCTTTCAGTTATGATGGTGCTCGAACTAAAATGAAGGGAGAAGGCTGATATAAAAGAAAGCTTATAGGGTGATTATATTATTTGTACAATGTAGGTGATATTTGCATTTGTTTGTACAACCATACAGGGATATTTTCTTTCCTATGGTGGCTGGTTCGTGTACCAAAGTGAAAGCATTAAATGCTTGTGTTCCCTCTTGGTTTACATACAATCCCATTTTGATTTTTGTAAGTACAATATATATTTTTCCATTTCGGTTGGTATGAAAACATTTTGGTGGCTGGTACATGTTTGTATTGAGATGATTGTGGCTTCCTATGCAAGCTATCCTCATGTACATGAATATTTATTCTTTTTCTTGTCTCGGCTGAAGGTACTTGTATGTATTTTGTTTGTTTTCTTCTTTTATTTGCATACTTGAATATATTTTATTTGTTTTGGTCTTGTTACTTTGTTTAATCATTTTGTTTACTTACTTACTTATATATATATATATATGTTTGTTTAACTTGATTTATTGCTAAATGAAAGTGTTTGTTTTATTTTATCATTTTGAAATATGCATGAGTTCTATGATGTTAGATTTTAGTTAATATGTTTACTTTGTTTGTTTACTTAATATTTTGCAATTTATCTTATATTTCTAACTTAAGTATAATCAACATAGGTAAAATATCTGGATACAATTTATACAAAATATACTTGAATTTGGGGAAACTCGCATCACCACATTGATTATTTTCACAAATTTAATTCAAAAATTTATTTAGTTATCAATTTAAAAAAAAATAAATTTCGGGGTCGTTACATAGTGATTTTCCTAACAACAAACTATGGGAACTTGAAGTGTGATAACAACATATAGAATAATTAAACATAACATCCAATCAACCAAAATGTCAGCAAATAAACACCCATCATAATCAATATCCAAATCAGTCAATAAATCACAACAATTAACTGGTTATCAATATCGGGTATTTAAGTAACAATTTATATTCAATATAAATTCAAATTAAATTTAAATGACAATTTAAATATACCAACAAGCAATCAATAAATTTCTAATCACATCAAAAATTTAATTTAACTAACATAAGATGGTTTAGCATTTGTCAGTGGGTTAAATCATCCATCTTTGATTTCTAGTCGATTTAAAATCCAAGTAAAGCCCAAAAACCAACAGTCTCGGAATGCAGCTAAACCTGTTCCATATTGTCCGAAACTCGATACGATCGCAACGGAGAAAATCACGCTTGAATCTGAGCTCGAATGAAAAAGTTATGAAGATTAGTACGTTTAAAATTTAAAAATTAAATTAAAATTTACAAGGGCAAGATTATAAGCAGTTTCACCTCGAAACCCTAGCAATATAGCATGATCGACCCACAATGCTACAGCCCCCACCAATCAATGCCAAACGCACGCCGCTCCGATCATCTGAGCCTCGATCCAACTGTGTCGATGACCCTGCCACCTCTAGCCGACCATGTGCACCACTCGCGCACGCCTCCACCAACCCACGACCGCAACCAAAACGCCCATGTTCTCACACTGATTCTGACGGTTCACGACATGCTGGAGATGATTTTAGACTATGGATGCACTCCTCTAATTACCCTCTACCATGCAGTATCCTATGATCGTTATATAATGGACGATTCAACATTGAAATCGAAAGCCTGAATATGGATGGCCGAGGATTCTTTATCGTTTTATGGTCAAACAGTGCATATAATTGAAAAATGAATTGCAGTAGTAGATTGCGCTCGTCGAGAGCTTTCCAACGATATATAATTCGATAGGTTTTGAGGATTTTAAATTTTTGATTTAATTTGAATTTGGGAATTAGTTTTTTTTGGAATTTCTGGCATTGAAAAGGAGGAACGAATGAATGAACATAAATTTGTATGTATAGAAATTAGAAATAATAAGTTGCTAGGGTTTACAACTGCCTATAGATAGGCAGAGCTGAACAAGAACGAATGGATCGATCGAATTAGGTCGAAACGATTACGCGTACCCGAAAAGCCTGTTCCACTCCCAAAACGAAAATATGTCGTCCAATATATCGAAATATAGGTTTTCAATATTTTTAAACTCAATGGAACTAGTTTCAAACCCTAAGTCCATTTCATATAGAAGTTAGCTTTCAAAATCAAATTATATTTATTCAAATTATATTAATTGATTTCTACGCGTTTTGAGCCCGCACGATCAAACGATAAGTTCGATCGTTACGAAACTTGAAATCCTACAATAATTCACTATTACGGATCCGATGAAACTAGTTTCATCGAAATCAGAGACAGTGGCCAAAATGGCTAATTTTCACGTTAATTAAATAAATTATTATTAAATTTATTTAATCACCTTTAAGTTTAAATTAAAAGTTTTACAAATCCCATCATTTTTGATTACATAGAATTTATAGTCTTTTAAATAAATTTCCATGTCAAATTCAATATTTAAATATTGCACTAATTTCAGTGTTCAATTACAACTGTAATAAAACCCTAGTTAATTATATTTTAATTTCTATTAATTTCTTTTATTTCGATTTACACTCTTATTATTAAATCATCCAATACCATGTGAATTCATTTGACACTAGTTTACATTTTATTACATTCTTATTCTACAGTTATCATCTTAACTCATATTAACTGGAGTATTTAATTACATTAAATTTTATTGATTTCCAAATTAATTCCAACATTGAATCCAACATTTAATTTATTCCATATTTACAAGTATAAACAAATTAACTTTAAAATTATTTCAATTAATTGAGGTTACATTAAAATAGTTGTCAAAAAAACATTCAAACAACATTATTAATTCATATTCTAATTATTTTCTCATTAAAAATCATAAATTTTAATTTCTCGCAATATAAAATTTCAAAATCTTATTTAGTTTAATATTTTTAATTATCAAAAATAACTAGTCGTTACACAAAACCATTTGGAGCTCATATAGGCAATGTTCCACTTATTGCTTGGTGTCATTTTTGTGCAAAGGTGTTATAATCAACCATCATTCTCTCTTCAAAGATTGTACCTTTGGTATTGAGTTTAATTATCTTCCTCATTTGCTCAAATAAGTTGTCACTTTAATTTTTTGTTCCTCTTAAGGTAAAGATAGGTGTGGGGCCAATGTGAAAATGATTTAAACTCTATTTATCTGGTCATAAGATTTAGTTCTCTTTTTCTTTATAATTCTTAAGGCTTCCAATCTCAACATTTGATGTTCATGTAGTTTAGAATCATTAACTGTTCTTAGGGAGAATCCAATTAGATGTGGCGCTTAGGATCCTTGTTCGAACCTTTTGATCTTGCTAAACATGGTGATGTAATATCTAAAGTAGTAAGCTTGGAGTAGAATTAGGTTAAAGAAAAATAAAGTTGGAAGTTCAACAAAAGCGGAGGTTCAGGTCCTCCTTCTAGCGTCAAAAATGTTAACAAAAATACTTGTCGACACCCCAAAGTGGAGTTTAAATTATAAGCGATTCCTTTGAAACCTCCTTTCGACATGGTCGAAACACTCGAACCCCTCTTCAGAAATACCTTTCAAACTGGTTAAGTTGGTTTAGTTATTCTTACGAAACCTCCCTTTTGAAATAATTGAAGTGACTCGAGGGTCGGTCCTAATTATCTAAGGGTATGAGTTGAATTAATAGATTCCGACTTCTTCGGAGGCTAGCCTTTCGATGACTTGTGGTTAGGACCTAAGGATATAAGGGTATTAGATGAGCTAAAAGGTATCGACTTCCTCTAAAGGTGACCTTTTGATTATGTTGATGTGGGAAGATTATATTTGAAACCACATAAAAACATTGAATCTGTTAACATATCAAAGAATACCATAAACTTGCTTCAAACAATATATTCCGTTGCTATTGAAACTTAGGTATACAAAGTAGTTGAATCCCCAATCTAATTTGAGAATTAGGGTTTACAAATTTAAGAAAGTACAAGAATGAAGTGAATGAATTCAGACCCTTAAACTAGATCCTTTGGGTCTCATTTATAGGTGCGGGTTGGCACCTTTCGAGTTAATCCTTTCGACTTGATCGAAAGGCAACCTTAGAGACCTTTCGTTGCCGTTCATATTAGGACATCCTTCTCCATTGCTTTTAAATGCACTCGAGTGCTTTCGACTTCATCGAAAGGGGTAGGTATGCTTCTCCACTTTGTGTTTCTATGTTGTTGCAAGCAAGAAAAGATATAAGCTTTCGACTTCTTCGACTAATTCAACAGACTTCGTTAACTTTTGTTGTAGCATCCCTTCGACTCCTTCGAAAGGCTTTGTTGATGTTATCATCTTTTGTAAATTCTTCTCTTTTATTCTTCTTGGTTTCGACAAGGTTGAAGTGAAAATTAATGATAACAGTTTTCATCAATTTTCTCTTATTTTACATTCAACTCCATGTATTTAAATTAACCAGACATTATAAATCCATAATACATAAATAAATTCAAGTAATTAATACTCATTAAGTTTTCCAATAATTTATAAACAAAATGACAATTTCAATTTATATACCGCACCGTAACAAAATGGTAGATATTTCTTTCAAATATAAAAATATATGAACTACTTAACAAAAATTATATGCATAAACAATAATAAAAAGTTTAATTTATGATTAATATATCAAACATTGCATAATTTTTTTTATTTTAACAATATTTAAAGTATGAGTACCATGTTTTTACAACATCGGCTTTTGTAATGCATGTGATATGTTCTATTACTTTATTATTATTATTACTACTATTATCAACAATTTTAGTAAATTAAAAAAAAATAGTTTTTTCCTTAAATGTCTTATGTTACATTTAAAATTCTTATCAATGTAGATTTTGCAATTTAACATTTAAAACTCATCATCACGCATATGTGCAAGTGCGCATGCGCATAAAAACACACAAGGTCTCAAATTTACTCAATATTACTTCAAAAAGGAAAATTTTATATTAATATTTTTCTCTCAAATTTATTATATAAATAAATACTTACAATTGTTTCACGTATATAGGTATATCAATCATATTCAATGTATAAATTCTTAACTACAAAATATAAATTGAACTTATTTTAAAACACAAAATTTTGGAAATGACAATAATATATATATATATTTATTTACATTTTTTAGATGTATAAATTAATAAAATAATGTGTTTAACATATAATTTCTTTAAACTTTAGAAATATTATTGTAAAACTAATTTGCAACAAAATATATCATTTTAAATAATTAGAATTTGAAAAATAATGAATATATGATTATTTTTACCATTCAAAAATAATATACTAATATATGTTAGTATGAAAACATAACATTTTAACATTGTAGAATCATAAAATAATAGTGTTAGTTTTACTATAAATTCATCTATATTTATATAACAAATATAAGCCAGCAAAATAATAAACTTAATGTTATAATTTCAAATTTTTTTTATAATATAAATATGTTATTTCAGAGATTTACGGCATAAAAAAATATAGGTACTTATAATCTATTTTGTTAATATATTAAATTAATTACTATGTACATGTTTATCTAAGTATTGATCTCTTAAATAATAGTAAAATTGAACATATTTTTCATCTTAATTCTTTCTTTTTATGATTTCTTCTCTATTCCCTCTATTGATTTGTCATGAAGCATCTCACGATTTCAATAACTCGAAAATAAAAGAGTATCCTCCTTCGTTATCTTTTGTTATATATATATATATGTATGTATGTATATGTATATGTATATGTATATATATCTATGTGTGTTACAATTTTATACTCTCATCTAAATCTAATATGGTTATTTCATATAATCTAAAATATAACTTAATAAAACTTCAAAATATAAAAATATTTTGAAACTAACTTAGAACTATATATTTCACTGTGGATATTTAGAATCAAAAAATAACAGTATCTATAACTACTTATAACTATTTAAACATATAAATTATTTAAGTATGATATTTAAAATGTAAGTGACTTAATTTGAGAAATATTATTTTAAATTATTTTACAACAAAAAAAATATTATGTTAATACAAAGATACGAAAATAACAATATAAATTTTCTATTAATTTATTTGTATACTCATTACTATACATATAAATTAATTAAATACTATACTTAGGTTATAATTTATTTAAATTTCAAAAACATTTCCTAGACTCGTTTTAAATTCAAACATATATATTTATAGTCCGAAATAATAATAGATACAATTTTCGGTGATTTATTCTTATGTAACTCAAATTATTGATAAAACGATTTATTAAATACATTCTATTAAATAATAATAAGGCAAAAGAAATTATATCCCACTTATGAATTTTGAGAGTTAAAGTCTATTATTATTTTTATTTTATATTTTATGTAAAGATCACCATCGTTTATGATTTATGATTTTTACGATTATTGATAAATCACCCCTTGATTCCGATCTACCATTTAGTTTCAGATATAAATTCCATCATTGTTTAATTAACTTCAACTATTTTAAATTCAAGTTTGTATTATTATTTTCTTTCTTAAAAGATATTTAGTAATAATGAACACTGATAATAATGAAGACTCCCTTATTTCTTCCTTATCACTTTATGTTGAAGTATAATTTACAAATTATTTGGAATGTTCTCTTCAATTCCAATCAACTAAGCTATGTTTATTCTCCTTGATTCTCTTCAAGTATAGTTTATAATTAATTCTCTCCTTAATTTACAAATCTATTTTCCTTAATTCCCTCTAAGTTTGTATATTTTATTTTCAAAATCATATAATTTACCACTTATAATTAATTATTCTACTAATTTTCTTATACTAATTTACATTCAGATACCTACTTTTATAAAAAATCTATAGTAGTCCACAATTTTTTCTCAATTCTCTCCCAATATTTTACTTCAATGCCCACACATTTAGATTAACTTCATAATCCAAATTTTAAACTAATTGATAAACTTAGTCGACTAATGTTTATTAATTAATCATAAAAAAAGAACATTTCAATATGTATACTACATAAGCATTAACACCTTGGTAAAAAAAATTCATTTAGATACAAATATATATAAATCACATAACATTAATATATACATTAACGATAATAACAAATTTATTTTATAATTTATTCACTAAGTGAATTTATCATACATTTCAATGCAGAATTTTACTAACTTCAAACACCTAAAATTTGAATTTTTTATGGTTAGTTAGAACCCCTTCTCAATTTTCTTTTAATATTTTACATTCAAGTCCATATATTTGTATAGATCTTAAATTTAAATTATCTAAATATTTGATTAACTAATGTTCATTAATCCACCAAATAATTCCTAAAATTACGGTAATTTGAATATATACGATATTCTCACACACACACATGTATGTGTGTGTGTGAAATAATGAAATTATTTCTTTAATCAAATACATGATATTTTATCACATAAGATAAAATGTATACATAAATATAATAATTCTTTTAATTTCTAATTTGTTTATCTCAAAAAATTATTACATGATTTTATTTTTACCAATCTTTAATGGATAAATTTATATCCTACGACTTTAATATGTGAACGCATAGATTACACTGATAAAAATTAGATTATATAAACATTCTCATTTTCAGTATGCTATTAAACCATACAACTCATAACTCACATAAATGCTACAAAACATCATTCTGTAATTATCAAAGTTGTAAGTATAACCCTCCTGCAATAACGTGAAATTTATAATTAACTACACAGATAAAATCGTATAAAATTGAAAATTAAATAATGGATAAAAGCTCACATGTAGATAAGTTGGTCATAAGATGCTATTTTTAGCTACAAATACGTACAGAGCTCTTCTCTATTTTTTTGAACTTTTTTCCATTAACTCCTTATATTTAATCAGTTACGCTAACAATGATTCAAATTATTTAAATAAATTAAATTATTTTAATATTTCAATCCATTTATAAATCCTTAAGAAAAATGAGAGTTGAATGTATATACACAACAATAATATTAACTAAAATGGTAAAGTTATTTATTCACTTAAACATAAAAAAATTTACATAACATAAATTATTTGCATTAAAAATATTAACAATTTTAATTTGTAGTTTTTTCTTTTAGTTAGTACATTTGTCGCTCCAAAGATACGTAGTTAGTAATGGGTGAACCCTTAATCTTACATTCGAGCATTGTAAGTCTGTTTAATTTGTGATTAAAATATCACAGTAAATTTATTATATATTGCATAATAACATTATATTTTAGCAATAATTAAATGTATATGCTGATTTTTATAAGTAGTTACACACTATCATGTATAATTTGAAAATAAAAAACGAAAACCACTGGATCAAAACTCAACATAGCAAAAATAAAACAAGCCCCCTCTCTATTTCTCACCTTCTTTTCACTGTCACTCACAAAATCAAAACCTGACCTAATATTTATATTGAAACAATGGAGAAGAAAGAGAAACTATGGCGGCTAATCACCCAAGGAGTCAAAACGATCTTCAAATTGACACAAGAAAGTCGACGGTGAAGGTAATTTAGGGTTTTTTTTGCCTAGCTCTTCAAAATAGAAGATTCTTGGCCGTAACCAGATTTTAGCCAGATTCCATCTCGGTGCTGGCCGGAATCAGAACGGATGGCCATTATTCCGACTTTCTGGCCGGAATATCGAACACTAGCATAAGAGATTATGTTATTCTTTCGTTTTCTTCCCGTTACCGTTCCTTTTAATTTCTCACAAGTGATGTCATGCTTGGATTAATTTTGGCATCTAAAACTTTAAACCATGCAATGGCCATCATCTTTGCTTTATTGCTATTGTTCATGATTTATTTATTTAATTATTTTTACCATATAGCAATAAGAGAATATGTTGTTCCTATTGTTGATTGTGGCATTGTTTTTTTCTTTCTAAAAACCAATTTAGTGTAATGTTTCATATATTCTATCTTGCAGTTGCCAGTATCATTTTCTTCTAGAGAAAGTACTTTCTATCGCATTCATAATAATACTTGTCTTTCCGCATGCTTCATCTATAATAGTTTTATAATTTTGGTAGGTAATTTGGAAGATAAGGTTTGTAATGTTTACAAACCATAGACTCATAAGAAGGATGAATTTAAACGTTGGAACTTGATTTTTGATGACACTACAAAATTATTAAGTATGCATGTATGTATGTTTACCATTACATTATTATATGTTTCCAGTTACAGAGTAAGTAAAAGAAAGAAATTCTATTTTGTGATTCATGTGATGCAAGTATTATTAGAACCATGGTTGACTCAAATTACTATTACTATAAATAATGATTTTTCCTAATGGTTGACACAAATTACTATTATTGGAAATAATGATTTTTCTGATGATATTATTTATGGATATCGAAGGTAAATAAATATATATAAAAAAATAAATCCACACACACATACATACAATGGTGGAACCCCGTGTATGAGGGTCCTGCACGATAACAGGCTATGGAAAGGCCGATAATAACGTAATAATTGTTGCATTCCCGTGAAGCAATGATAACGTAGTTCAGATATGCTGAAACACACTTTATTTTCCCAAAGCGTAAAAAAAAGCGAACGTACAGAAATTATAAGGATTTTACATGGCACATATACAAACTCTGCACAACAGAAGTGATAATAGACTAGAAATAACAATTCGTATGATTTAATAAGCCTACGGAAACAATGCAGCAAACCATGTTTATTTTACCTAGAGCTTAATCTGCATAATTATCACATTAACATAACTTCTAAAAGCTTTGGATAAGGTAGAAAGTAATTACAACAACTTCTTGAAACAGTCCAAATTATATTCTATATAACACATTTTTATTGGTTAGAAGTGTGTATATGATATGTATGCACTAAGTTCAGAGACAATGAAAATGACTTGTCGCATTTTTGTGCACAGTGCAATCATGGTTTAAAATCTACTATATATCGCCCGATATCTCCTTTTCACACTTAGACGAAATGTGATCGAAACCAAAGATTTAAAACCTTGAGTACAACGGATACGAAAAGTCATCAGAAAACGCTAAAATGGATAGAACGTCCGTAATAAGATTGCTATCACATGATCAGAGATAAAAAGCAAAGAGAGTAGATGATCGAAAGTTAACTCCAAGAAAATCGAAAGAAGAAACCAAATTTTGCTATGCGTAGGAAATAGTTCGACATGAAACGATTCAGTGACAATCAATTTGGATTTCGTTAGTCTAGATTTGGACTTCCCCGTATTAGAATACAAATGTTTGGAAAAGCTCAACTGTTATTTCTCAACGTAATTCACTGTATTCTCGAACCATCTGCAGAGCTTTACCCTACCTGCATTTCTTTGGAAAGGGGCCGCATAAGTAACCACTTCATCATTTCTTGGAATCCGGGTGTTTAGCAACCTCATTTACAATTGATTGGAAAAAATCTTATCTCTTTAACATGATAAAATGGTTTGATAACAAAAACAGTTCGGCAGTTCTCAACTACTAGACAGGAAAATGATTCGGTAGTATTCACTACCAAAAAAGAAAAATGATTCGGTAGTATTCGCTACCAAACAAAATAAATGATTCAGTTATCTTCTTGCCGAATTAAATTATTGTCAAACCTATTGTTGCCGAGCCTAACAAGTCAAACATTGAAAGCGTCTATTTTGTAGGAAATGCCAAATTGATTTTTTTACAATCTCATATCTGTAAGTACCCATGGATGAATAGTAAAAGCAGATAAATTTGGGAGCTTTTACAACTACCGAGCATGAAAATATCAAACCGAATTATTGGAGTTATAAAATTTAATGATTAATAGATCATTATATTTTGTATGCATTGTACTCCAGATTTTTATGTAAATGAATTATAATCCACAATGGATGTAGGCTCTTCAGCCAAACCACTGTAAAATTCGTATGTCCTTTACTTTTTGCATTATCCATTTTTGATATATTTTTTATAAAACATTACTTTACACATTACACATAATTAATAATTTAGACTACACTCAACACCTACCTAGAAAGTTTTTACCCCTTTTTTGTTTGATGGAAGAATGGTCCTCTTAAGAGGAGAGCACTATATGTATATATATTATTAAATAAACACAAAAATAGTACAAGAGTTTGCTGTTTTTGAGCTATTACAAATGCGTTAGATCATCAGTGTGATGATAAAAATGACAGAATAAGACTGAGCAAAATATTATAATTAATTCAATAGTTGCCAAAAACGCTGCCAATATTGCAAAAACACTGCCACACTTTGAAAATAAATTTGTTATACATTGCATTGCAAAGTTTCGATTTTAATTTCAAATGCTAACGTTTGAAAATTTCTATAATTATTTATAAAATCCCTTCGATACGTACACCATATTCGTGTTAAAAAAATGGTAAAACCATTTTTCCATTAAAATATAAAGATATATAAATCATATAACACAACTATATATAAAATAGTATTAACAATTTAGGATGTAATTCACTTATCTTAATAATTTATAATGCATTGCATTGTAAAATTCTATTTTTATCTAAAAATAACGATATTTTAAATTTCTACAGTTATTTACAAAATATCCTCAATTCTCGTTAACGGTCCACATTTAAGTCTATATATCTAAGTTAATTATGTAATCTTAAATGTAAACTTTTAAATACATTGAGTTAACCAATATTCATTATTTTGTCTAACAAATCCTAAATTGTGATTACTCAAATATGTATAGCATACTCATACAAAGAAAATGGTAAATTTATTATTTTCGTTATAAAATAAGGATATACAAATCACATAACATTAATTATATTAATAAACAATAATAACAAATTTAATTTATTATTTCATTATCTTGGTAACTTAGTCAAACATTGCAATGCACAGTTCAATTTTAAATTTCAAATGCTTATACAGTAAAATTTCTACAATTATTTTAAAGAATCTAAAAGTTCTTTCTTAGTATTACATATTTAAGTCAATATATTTAAATTACTTGCATAATTGTAAAGTTAAACTATTTTAATAAATCTGATAGTATCTATTAGTTTATCTAATAGATCCTGGAAACATGACGATTTTAGTATATCTACCACATTCATATTAATAAAAATTATTTTTATCCAAATATAGAAGTATATAAATTAGATAATATAAATTATTTTTGAACAATAATACCAAATTTAATTTATAATTTAATTATAATTCATTTATCACAATAAACTCACCTTACACCACAGTGCAACTTTTTTTTAATTTCAAGTACCTCGACTTTATTGAATAAAGTTTTTATCAAAAATGCTCAATATTCTCCTAAATTCTACATTTAAGTCTTTATATTTAAATTTATTATGTAATCTTAGATACAAACTATTATAATAAATTCAATTAATTAATACTCATTAGTTCGTTTAACAAATTGTAAAATCATGAATATTTCATCATGTACATGTTCATATGAACAATTATGAATTATACACATAAACTATAATTTATAGTTCATTTATCTTAACGAATTTATCATAAGTTGGATAACCGAATTTATCATAAGTTGGATAACCGAATTTATCATATGTTACCCTATGCAATACATAAACTGGTTAAATAATAGTAAAACAGAAAAATTTCATCTTTTTTTTTAATTCTAGTAATTTTATCCCTTCTCCTTAATTCTCTATAAATATTTAGTTTTTCAAATTACTATAGTTTATCAAGCTTTGCACTTATTTCACTAATACTCTCCAATCATTTTACATTCAGCTAACTGCATTTTAAATTTCATAGAATTATTTACAAACTTATCCTTATCTAGCATGAAATTCAACAAAAATGTACATATATTAAATGAATTACGTAATCCAAAATTTAACTAATATTAATCCATTAATTAAATTTAAAAAAGTGACAATACAAACATATACACCATGATCGTACCAACAAAAGTGGAAAAATCATTTTTGCATTCAAATATAAAGATATATAAATCGCATAACATAAATATGACAACATTTCCAATCTAATTATAATACATTTACCTCATTAAATTATCATAAATTGCATTGCAAATTTCAATTTTTAATTTCGAATATCTACAGTTTAAAATTTCTACAACTATTTACAAAGCTCTTCTCGATTTTTTTCTAATATTTTATATTTAACCCTGCATATTTAAAATAACCATGTAATTCTTAATTTAAACTATTTAAACAAATCCAATTAACTCGTATTTGTTATTCGTCTAATAAATCATATAATATGGTAATTTCAATATATAAATATATATATGTATGTATATCATATTCATATGTGAAGAATAGTAAAGTAATTTATCATTCATATATAAAGATACATCAATCGCATAATAAAAATAATATACATAAACAGTAATAATATTTTGTCTATAATTCAATTATCTTAATACATTGATCATCCTGGCATTGCAAAATTTCAGTTTTAATTTCAGTCGCCTACATTGTCAAGGACCAATAGCTTAAACTAGTTAGTGTATGACGTTCTAGACATAAATTTTAGAGGTAATGAATTCGAGCCCTCGAGAGCGTTCGGCTTGAATAAAGTATTACTCTTACTATCAAATAAAGCTTCAAACTAACACCTACAGTTTAAAGTTTCTATGGCTGTTTTGAAACCTACTCGACTCTCCAATAATATTACATATTTAAGTTCATATATTCAAATTATTTATGTAGTATAAATTTAAACTATTTAAATATATAAATACAATTAACTAATATTTGTAATTAGTTTAATTAATCTTAGGTATATGATTGCCTATATGTATAATATTCATATTCAAAAAAATGGTAAAATAATTTCCATTCGAATATAAAGATGCATAAATCAAACAACATAAATTACATACATAAACAATAACAATAAATGTAATGTATAATATATTTATCTCAATAAACTTAACATACATTACATTGTGAAATCCCTATATTTTAAAGCTTCCGAAATTATTAAAAATTCTCAAGTCTCTTGATATTTTATGTTTAAATTCATATATTTGAGTTGGTTATGTGATCTTAAATTTAAACCATTTAAATATAGATATAGATTTAATCAACTAATATCTGTTAAATGTTAACTTGTGTAATAAACCCTAAAAATATGATAATTTCAACGTGCATAGCATATTCTTATTAACAAAAATGGTTAATTGATTTTTCATTCAATTACAAAAATATATACAAGCACATACTTAAATTTTGGTTTTTAATTCATTTATCTCTATAAATATATTAACTTGCCTTTCAATTTCAAATACATATATTTTAAAATTTCTACCATTATTTATAAACACTCATTAATTATCTACTAATATTTTACATTTAAGTCAACAAATTTAAGATAATTACGTAGTCTTATGTTTAAACTATTTAAATAAATTTGATTATCTAATATTGTTTAAACAAATAAACACCTAAACAACTTCATCCTAAAAATGTCAACTTTAGCTTCTGCCATTCCTGTTGACTTGTCCAATCAATCAGTTGTACCTTTTGAAGCATAATACACGACTTGCCAATGTCCAGTCCAAATTCGCTAGTACCTATTTGATTAGTTCTGTTTATGGGAAGCACTTAACATATTCCAGATTATAAATTTAAATGGAATGTACATGGCAGGAAGTATCATTGTTCAATGTGAGCTGTAAACAAAGTATAGTAAAATTTGAAAAAAATTCACATCAAATCGTCATCAGTTGTGAATATCATGTTTCGTAGGCAGTTTCAATAAACCATCGTAAAATGTTATTGTGACGACCGCCCATGACCCCTGCACCGAATCTAGAGATAGAGCGCTGTAAAGTGTGCCAGTCGACCATGGACGATTGTCAAGGTAAGATTTAAAACAACAGAATCTATCGTATTACTCATAGCGCATGGACAAAATACAATAGAACATATGTATAGTGAAGCTTTACAGAACAAAATGACATCATATAAAACTCCATAATAGTTGAATACAAGCATCCACATAGTCAATACATCCAGCCTCACTACATATCTCTCAGAGAATACAAAACAGCGGAATATCCAGTACATATAAGAAGATAATATGCAACCCTCTAGCTCGTCTTCGATATCAGCATCGTGAGAAGAGGACAGCACCTGTCACCTGCTACCTAGTCTGCCCGTCCCAAAATGGACGAACAGCCCAAGGCAATAAGAATTAAAACATAAAGCCTTGAGTCAGACAACAGTCTTAGTGAGCAGTAAATTAACTAACAACATACCAAAAGAGCATAAAGGAAAAGGAACAGGAATACAACCCTCCCACTCCAACCTCATTCTATAGTGATAGCCCCCAGACACACACTTAGCAGAAGCAAACATAGCAGAGCATACAATTTTAAAGTAAAGCTACTATCACTCGAGTCAAGGGCGATGTTTTCCAAGTACCAAGGCCTAAATCAGATAAGCACCCAGAAAATACCGCTCTTGAGTCCGAAATGACGTTACAACCAAACATCCATGACTCTGGCTATCACTGTTATCATTGCTTCGATATCACCGTTAATTGAATGACCAACACATTCTTTCAGCCGTCCGTCAAGGGCTAATGGAAACCCCGGTTCTAGACATAACTCCCGCACGTCGTCGCAGCCCGTGCCTAGGACTATCGAATCTGCCCAGAGTACTCGACCATCAACAGTTGGCCGTTGGGACTATCGAATCTGCCCAAACGTACTCTTGCTTAGAGCATGCTAGAACCTTCAACAACGATGCTATCCAAGCCTCCTAGTCATCCTCCTCGACGACTATTCTCATATCCATTCATTATCCTCAACTCGAATCATATCACCGAGTTATCAACATGCTTGGAATGATCCCGTCTGGATTAGACCAAGTCTTCATCACATGATTGCCTCGCTTCATTACATCCTCGCAAAGCCTCATCTCATCATCACATCATTAAATCTATGCATAAGAGCTTCATCATCCCGCTACATATGCCACGAGCAGCTTTCCCAATTCAAGAGCCTTTCCCTTAGCTTTTGAATCACCTTCGATCTAAATCTAGTCATCAATCATCTAGTTCATAACAATCAATCAAATCAATCATCAATCCAAACAATCAAGCATTCAAATATGATCTAAGTAGACAATTATAACAATAATGGCATTTTCGTAATTAAAGAGTTGAAAGTCCAATAAGCATGAAAACATGGATTATATCTCTACAAACTTGATGAATGAACTTGCATAGGTTAACATATGATAAAATGGATATAACATCATCATGAACAATGGATCTATATGGATCTACACATAGGATGAAGAAAATGCATGGAAATCTCTATTTTAACACCAAATCGAGCCAACAATCCGATATACTCCTTTGGATCCGTGTGAGAGATAATCACCACTCACCAAATCACCTAAACAAACCCAAATCAACACGCTTCAGATCTGGACAGCGAAGGATGAAGCTTGATCTATCACGAATCCGCTTCAAACGAAGAAATCTCTCTTGAAAAGATGAAGATCTTCAACTTTAGCTCTTGAATCTTCAACCTTGATCTTTGATTTGGATGGAAGGAAGCACTAGATTAGAGTGGAGAAAAGAAGTGAAGAAGTGTAGAAGTCGAGCTCTCAAAATGGCAGCACTTCGTCGCTTCAAAATCCGGATCCCAAAAAGTGAGAACAACTCCTCCTATTTATAGCTGAAAACTGCCCTTAAGTCGTAACTAGTCTATCTACTAAGTCGTTTCCGACTCACGACTCAAGCCCCTACGACTCAACAACCCCCTACGACTTAATCCTCATCTGTCTACGACTCACGATAAAACAGCCATCTCCTAAGTCGTATACGACTTATAGCATCTTCCGACTCAACACCAAGGCTACGACTCATCAGAAGATACGACTTAACAAAGAGTTCAACCTACGACTCATCAAATAACTGGTACGACTCATCAGACAACATGGGGTACGACTCATGAGATGACTCGGATACGACTCATCAGACAACTTGGGGTACGACTCAAGAGATGACTCGGATACGACTCATCAGACAACTTGGGGTACGACTCAAGAGATGACTCGGATACGACTCATCAGACAACTTGGGGTACGACTCAAGAGATGACTCGGATACGACTCATCACCTTAACTCAGCCACGACTCAATCTTAAGTCGACCACTACCTTAACTCGTCAGCCGACTTAACACTTAACTTAAAACCTTAAGTCATCTACAATAACATAAGTCGGTCACTTCCTTAGGTTGTCTATCCCTTAACTCGGCGACGACTTACAACCTACGACTTAACACTCGCCGAGTTAACTTCGACCTACTGACTTAGCCCAGCAACGACTTATCCCCTTAGGTCGCACTTTCCTTAAGTCGGTCAGTCAATTTAAGTCATCACACTCCTATCTCCTAAGTCGTATACGACTCACGACTCATGCTAAGTCGTGAACGACTTAGGACTTAGGCGAAATTTGCCTAAAATCTGAAATGACTCAAAAATGCTAAAACTCCAGATTTTTGTCGAACTTGTCGATCCGTAAAAATACGGGTCGTTACATTCTCTCCCCCTTAGGAATTTCGCCCCCGAAATTCCAAACAATCAAAGCAATCAAAGACTATTCTGTACGCCTACCAACCATAACAACCAGCAAACCATGCATCCAATTCTAGCTTAGCGTACAGAGTTCTAAGACTTAGAACAAGTTACAATATCGTGAGATGACACGACACCTTAGGGCCATACCTTGAAGAGTTCAGGATGAGCTGCCTTCATCCTCTCTTCCACCTCCCACGTACAGTCGTTATCATCATCACTCCATTGTATCTTGAGCAACTTAACTACCTTCCTCCTAAGCTGTTTCGTGTCGGTTTCAACAACACGAAGCGGCTTACGAGGTCTTCTATCAACTGGATCAACTTCGAAATCTTCACAGCTATCAGCAGAAACCACCGTATTCGAGTCATGCACATACTTCCGTAGATACGATACGTGAAAAACATTGTGCACACTCAACATCTTCTCCGGTAACTCCAGTCTATAGGCGAGCTTTCCAATTCGCTCGATGATCGGGAATGGTCCAACAAATCTCGGAGTCAATTTTCCTTTCTTCCCGAATCGAATAACATTCTTCAGAGGAGAAATCTTCACAAAAACCATATCACCAACGTCGAATTCCAAATCCTTTCGACGCTTATCGGCATAACTCTTCTGACGGTCTTGGGCTGCCTTCATTCGTTGCCGAATGATCTCTATGCAATCCGAAGTCTGTCGAATCATCTCTGGCCCAAGTATCAACTTTTCTCCAGTTTCTAACCAACATGTCGGAGAGTTACACGGTCTTCCATACAATGCCTCATACGGTGCCATACCAATGCTTGACTGGTAACTGTTGTTGTACGCAAACTCCACCAAATGAAGGTGATCCTCCCATGATCCTCCGAAATCCAAAACACAAGCTCTGAGGAGATCTTCCAAAACTCGGTTGACTCTCTCGGTCTGGCCATCTGTTTGGGGATGATAAGCTGTACTCAAACACAACTCGGTTCCCAAGACTTCCTGGAAGCTCTTCCAAAATCCACTAGTGAACAATGGGTCTCGATCGCTCACTATACTCTTCGGAATACCATGGAAACGAACTATCCACTTAACATACAACTCAGCCAACTTTGATGCAGTCCTAGTCGATCGAACAGGAATGAATCGTGCACTCTTAGTCAGACGATCCACAACGACCCAAATCCCTTCATTTCCCGTTCTGGTTCTAGGCAATCCATCAATAAAATCCATCGACACTTGTTCCCACTTCCATGTAGGAACTTCTAATGGCTGAAGCAATCCGCTTGGCTTCTTCTGTTCGGCTTTTACCAACTGGCAATTCATACATTTGGAAATAAAATTTCCAACATCCTTCTTCATACCTTCCCAATAGTAGGTTCTCTTCATATCCCGATACATCTTGTTTCCACCTGGATGAATTGTCAACTTCGAGTGATGACTTTCCTTCAGAACTTCACTCCTCAATTCATCTATATCGGGAACAACTAGTCGTCCTTGCTTCCGAAGCCAACCCTCTCGATCGACCTCGAATCCTTTATCCTTTTCTGGATCCAATCCAGATTCCAATTCCCGGATAATCTTGACAAGCTTATCATCTCGCTTTTGGCTCTCGCCAATCCTTTCCACAAGAGTGGGTCTTATTGATAAGTTTGCCAACATCTCTGGTTCCAATTCACATCTAGGCCTGAAGTCAAATCCAGCTAAATACTCGAGACTCTTCCATTCTGAAAACATGGCTCCCAATCCTGCATGTCTTCGACTTAACGCATCTGCCACTGCGTTACCTTTTCCCGGAGTATAAGCTATACCAAAATCATATGATGCTAAAAACTCTAGCCAACGTTGCTGCCGAAGATTCAAATCCTTTTGGGAGAAAAGATACTTCAGCGACTTGTGATCCGTAAACAACTCGAATCGAACTCCCAACAGATAATGTCTCCACATCTTCAGAGCAAATACAATCGCCGCCAATTCCAAATCATGAGTTGGGTAATTCCTTTCATGCGGCTTCAGTTGTCGACTGGCATACGCAACAACTTTATCCTTCTGCATCAGCACTGCTCCAAGTCCCGTACCACATGCGTCGGTGTAAACCACCATCTCATCATTCCCACTAGGAATAGTCAAAACAGGAGCACTCGTCAATCGCTCTTTCAAGATTCCGAAAGCTTGCTCACACTTAGCATCCCAACTGAACACTTGGTTCTTCTTCGTCAATCCTGTTAATGGAGCAGCTACCTTGGAGAAGTCTTTGATAAACCGTCGATAATATCCTGCTAATCCAAGAAAACTTCTCACATCAGATGCATTCTTAGGTCTAACCCAATCCTGGATTGCTGCCACCTTAGCGGGATCAACCGCTATTCCACTTCCAGAAATCACATGGCCTAAGAACCTCACTTCACTCTTCCAGAAGTGACACTTCGAAAACTTAGCCTTCAGCTGATGTTTCCGTAAGATCTCCAAAACAATACGCAAGTGCGTCTTGTGCTCTTCTTCCGTTCTGGAATAAATCAGAATATCATCCGCGAACACAAGTACGAACTTGTTCAACTGATCTCTGAACACTCTATTCATAAGATCCACAAAATATGCTGGCGCGTTAGTCAATCCAAACGGCATTACCAGCCACTCAAAGAAACCGGATGGTGTCCTAAAAGCAGTCTTCGGCACACTATCCTTCGCTACTCTCAACTGGTGAAATCCCGTTGCCAAATCCATCTGAGAAAACACCTTAGCTTCGTGAAGCTGATCAAACAAGTCATCTATTCTTGGCAATGGATACTTGTTCTTCTTAGTCACCTTATTCAGCTCACGATAATCAACGCACAATCTCAACGACCCATCTGCCTTGGTTGCAAACACAACTGGTGCACCCCACTCGGACACACTACGCCGAATGAATCCTTTCTGTAAAAGGTCATCAACTTGCACCCTCAACTCCTGCTGTTCCCTAGGCGCCATCCGCCTAAGAGGCATCACAACAGGTCTGGCTCCTTCAACTAGATCTATACGAAACTCGATCTCTCTATGCGGCGGCAAACCTTTGACTTCGTCAAAGACATCCTCGAATCCATTTGCGATTGGCACTAAAGACAGTCCATCCCGTGGAACAACTAGCGAATACATGAAGCTCATGAAGACGCCTTCCTCATGCTTACATCGTATCACAATCTTTCGCCCCTCCACATTCTCGACTGTCACTTCCAACCTTTCGCAATCAACCTTTGCCGCATACTTCCTAAGCCAGTCCATACCCAAGATAATTCCGAACCCCGCAAAGTTCAGGACAAAGCAATCACAGACAAAAGAGCAACCATGACTCGACACAACTAGACCACGGCATAACATACACAAACAAGACGAACCCCCAACTGGATTAGTCACAACCAATGGCCTATCAACAATATCCGGCTTCAAATCTAACCGGCCTACTAGTTCATTACAAACAAACGAATGTGACGCTCCCGTATCAAACAAAACTCTAACTGGAACACCACATAGGAAAAGAGTACCTTGAACAACCACACTCTTTCCCTTCTCTTCAGCAGTAGGAGCTTTCGAAGATGACGGAACAGCTCCTAAAGCATAGGCTTGCACAATCTGCCTGTCCTTCCTTGGTTCTGGACAATTCTTCCTGAAATGCCCCGGCTTGTCACAGTTGTGACACTTTATCGGTGCCTTCGGATTCTTACAATCCTTAGAGAAATGGCCCTTCTGCTGACAATTGTAGCAAGTCACCTCGCCTTTCGGCTTCTTCTGGCCATCCTTACCCTTCTGCTGCTGCTGCTTCCTCTTCTGGTTTCCACCCTGCTGTGGTTTAAATTCTCCCTTGGTAACAGCAACAACAGGTCCTTCCTTAGGAAACAGACACTCATGCCTAAGAGCTTTCTCCACAAGCTTCTCAAATGAATCGTCCAAATGATCCACCAACTGTCTCCCAAGATAACTGTCCAAGCCTGTCACAAACTTCTCATTCTTCTGATAAGCGGATTCAATATATGACCGGGCATACTTGGTCAAAGCCTCAAACTCAGAAAAACATACTCAAGAACAGATCTTCCACCCTGCTTGAGTTCTACAAACTTCTTGAACAGAACAGACTTCTGAGCTGTAGAAATGAACTTAGCTTCAAATCTGACTTGGAATTGCTCCCAAGTAATCTCTTCTTCCGGAGTAGTGATGGTAATAGAGTTCCACCAATCAGAGGCCCTCCCTTGAAGCTGCCTTGATGCCAACTTTCTCTTAGTTGCATCATCAATTCCCAAATCACCAAAGATCCTTCTACAAGCATCTATCCATCTCTGGACTTCAATAGTTGATTCTGTTCCCAAGAAAACCTTTCCTCCAAGAGCAGTATAATCCTTGCACAGCTTAGCAAAATCCACTGGTTTCGGAGTTTGGACTTGAACTCCAACATCTACTGCTGCCCCCGGAACTGGTATCCTTCTCATGATCGAAATCATCATAGCTTCGAACATGGCTGCATAATCAGCAGTCTCTTCAGTAGCACGGCCTTCCCTAGCAGCTGGTCTCCCTCTTCGACTCATTCTCAATATCTATAAAAAGGAATGATTAGAACATCCAGAGAAACAACTGCATAAAGGACTCAACTCTACTAAACTACTATATTATCTATAGTATTCATCCATCAAAATACAATTACGTCTCTCATACGTAGTTACGACAGCGAGCGTTGGGTAAAATCGATTAACCAATGCTCTGATACCAAATGTGACGACCGCCCATGACCCCTGCACCGAATCTAGAGATAGAGCGCTGTAAAGTGTGCCAGGCGACCATGGACGATTGTCAAGGTAAGATTTAAAACAACAGAATCTATCGTATTACTCACAGCGCATGGACAAAATACAATAGAACATATGTATAGTGAAGCTTTACAGAACAAAATGACATCATATAAAACTCCATAATAGTTGAATACAAGCATCCACATAGTCAATACATCCAGCCTCACTACATATCTCTCAGAGAATACAAAACAGCGGAATATCCAGTACATATAAGAAGATAATATGCAACCCTCAAGCTCGTCTTCGATATCAGCATCGTGAGAAGAGGACAGCACCTGTCACCTGCTACCTAGTCTGCCCGTCCCAAAATGGACGAACAGCCCAAGGCAATAAGAATTAAAACATAAAGCCTTGAGTCAGACAACAGTCTTAGTGAGCAGTAAATTAACTAACAACATACCAAAAGAGCATAAAGGAAAAGGAAAAGGAATAGGAATACAACCCTCCCACTCCAACCTCATTCTACAGTGATAGCCCCCAGACACACACTAAGCAGAAGCAAACATAGCAGAGCATACAATTTTAAAGTAAAGCTACTATCACTCGAGTCAAGGGCGATGTTTTCCAAGTACCAAGGCCTAAATCAGATAAGCACCCAGAAAATACCGCTCTTGAGTCCGAAATGACGTTACAACCAAACATCCATGACTCTGGCTATCACTGTTATCATTGCTTCGATATCACCGTTAATTGAATGACCAACACATTCTTTCAGCCGTCCGTCAAGGGCTAATGGAAACCCCGGTTCTAGACATAACTCCCGCACGTCGTCGCAGCCCGTGCCTAGGACTATCGAATCTGCCCAGAGTACTCGACCATCAACAGTTGGCCGTTGGGACTATCGAATCTGCCCAAACGTACTCTTGCTTAGAGCATGCTAGAACCTTCAACAACGATGCTATCCAAGCCTCCTAGTCATCCTCCTCGACGACTATTCTCATATCCATTCATTATCCTCAACTCGAATCATATCACCGAGTTATCAACATGCTTGGAATGATCCCGTCTGGATTAGACCAAGTCTTCATCACATGATTGCCTCGCTTCATTACATCCTCGCAAAGCCTCATCTCATCATCACATCATTAAATCTATGCATAAGAGCTTCATCATCCCGCTACATATGCCACGAGCAGCTTTCCCAATTCAAGAGCCTTTCCCTTAGCTTTTGAATCACCTTCGATCTAAATCTAGTCATCAATCATCTAGTTCATAACAATCAATCAAATCAATCATCAATCCAAACAATCAAGCATTCAAATATGATCTAAGTAGACAATTATAACAATAATGGCATTTTCGTAATTAAAGAGTTGAAAGTCCAATAAGCATGAAAACATGGATTATATCTCTACAAACTTGATGAATGAACTTGCATAGGTTAACATATGATAAAATGGATATAACATCATCATGAACAATGGATCTATATGGATCTACACATAGGATGAAGAAAATGCATGGAAATCTCTATTTTAACACCAAATCGAGCCAACAATCCGATATACTCCTTTGGATCCGTGTGAGAGATAATCACCACTCACCAAATCACCTAAACAAACCCAAATCAACACGCTTCAGATCTGGACAGCGAAGGATGAAGCTTGATCTATCACGAATCCGCTTCAAACGAAGAAATCTCTCTTGAAAAGATGAAGATCTTCAACTTTAGCTCTTGAATCTTCAACCTTGATCTTTGATTTGGATGGAAGGAAGCACTAGATTAGAGTGGAGAAAAGAAGTGAAGAAGTGTAGAAGTCGAGCTCTCAAAATGGCAGCACTTCGTCGCTTCAAAATCCGGATCCCAAAAAGTGAGAACAACTCCTCCTATTTATAGCTGAAAACTGCCCTTAAGTCGTAACTAGTCTATCTACTAAGTCGTTTCCGACTCACGACTCAAGCCCCTACGACTCAACAACCCCCTACGACTTAATCCTCATCTGTCTACGACTCACGATAAAACAGCCATCTCCTAAGTCGTATACGACTTATAGCATCTTCCGACTCAACACCAAGGCTACGACTCATCAGAAGATACGACTTAACAAAGAGTTCAACCTACGACTCATCAAATAACTGGTACGACTCATCAGACAACATGGGGTACGACTCATGAGATGACTCGGATACGACTCATCAGACAACTTGGGGTACGACTCAAGAGATGACTCGGATACGACTCATCAGACAACTTGGGGTACGACTCAAGAGATGACTCGGATACGACTCATCAGACAACTTGGGGTACGACTCAAGAGATGACTCGGATACGACTCATCAGACAACTTGGGGTACGACTCAAGAGATGACTCGGATACGACTCATCACCTTAACTCAGCCACGACTCAATCTTAAGTCGACCACTACCTTAACTCGTCAGCCGACTTAACACTTAACTTAAAACCTTAAGTCGTCTACAATAACATAAGTCGGTCACTTCCTTAGGTTGTCTATCCCTTAACTCGGCGACGACTTACAACCTACGACTTAACACTCGCCGAGTTAACTTCGACCTACTGACTTAGCCCAGCAACGACTTATCCCCTTAGGTCGCACTTTCCTTAAGTCGGTCAGTCAATTTAAGTCATCACACTCCTATCTCCTAAGTCGTATACGACTCACGACTCATGCTAAGTCGTGAACGACTTAGGACTTAGGCGAAATTTGCCTAAAATCTGAAATGACTCAAAAATCCTAAAACTCCAGATTTTTGCCGAACTTGTCGATCCGTAAAAATACGGGTCGTTACATTCTCTCCCTCTTAGGAATTTCGCCCCCGAAATTCCAAACAATCAAAGTAATCAAAGACTATTCTGTACGCCTACCAACCATAACAACCAGCAAACCATGCATCCAATTCTAGCTTAGCGTACAGAGTTCTAAGACTTAGAACAAGTTACAATATCGTGAGATGACATGACACCTTAGGGCCATACCTTGAAGAGTTCAGGATGAGCTGCCTTCATCCTCTCTTCCACCTCCCACGTACAGTCGTTATCATCATCACTCCATTGTATCTTGAGCAACTTAACTACCTTCCTCCTAAGCTGTTTCGTGTCGGTTTCAACAACACGAAGCGGCTTACGAGGTCTTCTATCAACTGGATCAACTTCGAAATCTTCACAGCTATCAGCAGAAACCACCGTATTCGAGTCATGCACATACTTCCGTAGATACGATACGTGAAAAACATTGTGCACACTCAACATCTTCTCCGGTAACTCCAGTCTATAGGCGAGCTTTCCAATTCGCTCGATGATCGGGAATGGTCCAACAAATCTCGGAGTCAATTTTCCTTTCTTCCCGAATCGAATAACATTCTTCAGAGGAGAAATGTAATACCCCAAAATTTTGTGAAAAATCATTTTTGTAAAATGATTTAATTTTGAAATATTTAGATTTAAATATGGTGAAATTTCTGGAATAAATAGTGTGCAAGTATATGTGTGCACGTGCACACTGAAATGGCACAAGAAAGAACTCCAGATTTCTTGGATTTAAAACAAGAATTAAAGAGCAATACAAACATGATTTTGCAACATGGTTATTTGACTTCTGAGATTTTATGGGTCATCTTAGAAAATAAGAAAAGTAAGTTTTACTTTAGATCAGTAAACAAATTTATTTAAAACCCAGAAAAGAAAATTATATATATATATATATATATATATTTGTAAACTTGTATACATATAGGTGCATATGTTTCTGAATTTAAAAGAGGAATTAAAATAAGCCTAGATAAGATATGTATACAAATATACATTTTTAAATACTGAAAAGTACATATATATATATTAGCAAGTGAAACCATAACATTAAAATGACATGAAATGTGATACAAGTCAATATGCTTGTGTAGGCAAAAATAGCAAAGGGGATTTTCAGAAATAATTAAAATAAATAGAATAGTCACACTTTTGACATGACTAAGTGAGTGGCCATTTTCTGAAAAAGTAAAAGAAAGAAAATGCAGCCTTTAAATTGGTTAATATGGCCGGGGTAATATGAATGAAAAATGCATGATGCTAAGCCAGGACAGAAATGGAATTCTGTTTCAATAAAACCCTAGAGGAAAAATGCTTATAAATAGGCAGTTTATCCAGTAGAATTAATTTACCCCGAGCTGCATAAAAATAAGAAAAGAAGAAGAAAATATTGAAAGGAAGGAGAAAACACTCAAACAAGAATTTTCTGGATTAATAAGAAGAAACATTTAGGTGAGTAATCTCACTGAGTTCATGGCATTAAGACCTGAGTTGAGGCAGCCACTTTTTATATTGCCATTTATGTATTTCTGGTTTTGATGTATATGATTTCATCAATGCTTTTTGGATGTTTTATTTTAAATCTGATATGATTTAATATGGATGATTTTGATGATCTTTGATTGGTTGAGACATTTGTCTTTGGATGAGTATCATACTGTTTTATTTATACTCATAAATGTTAAAGTTTAGGATCTTAAAAATTATATAGAGAATACTCTCAACTGTTATAGATCTATGGCATGGAAACCTTATAAAAATGATTGGAGCTGCATTATACTTGGTATAAGTGCTGAGGCTTGAAAAGAAAAATGTTAAGGGTGCAATAGAAATTTTCTAAGTGCTGAGCCCTTAATCAAAAAAAAAAACCCACAAGCTAAAATTATGATTGAACCAGATCTTGAATCTGAATCAATCATAAAGGCTTGCAGATCAGTATAACATGCCATGCCTCTTTTACAGTTGAAAATGTTCTTATATTTACTAAGATCAAGACATATTGACCCCATTTAGGAAATGACTGTCTGATTATTTCTGAGGGGAAATTATGCTAGAAGAAATTATGGATGTTTCCATGTTTGCAGTGACATGTTCACTTAGCATATTTGATGTTAGGATTTAAGACAATACACTAGTAAATAAACTAGGGAAGGGAAGGCCAAGATGACTGCTGGAATGCTTGTCATATTTGAAGTATGCAAGATGGCACATGGTTTGTTTAAGCCCTGAGATCTTTGTGCAATGATGTGAATTAGTTCATTGCAATGTGTCCCAGTGATTCCTTAATAGCAGATGAGGCAGGGATTTAAATTGAATATTACAACCTGTAAATGAAGAAATAGGAATATGGATATTTCTTAGGTTGAATGGTATGGAACCAAGATGATTCCAGTGAATGAAATTGTTGCCAGTAGATAATTATGTTTGTATGATTATGTATGCAAGTGAAGGAATGATAGATGAATATATCATACCTGAATCAACTTAATTATACTATGTTAGAGTAATTGATAGCAGAAACTTGCTTAAATAACAAGTCAGTACCCTTACATTCTCTATTGCTTAATATCATGAATGAATTGATGTTACTCATACCAGATCATAGATCTGACCCTTGTTTGCTCATGGCATCTGGGGTGTCTCATTTTAAAATGAGGCAGCCACTTATGTTCTTTCAGGTAACCCAGGCACTAAGTAAAAATGAAGTTATGGCTTTTATGGAGGAGTGAATGAACATGCTAGCTAGTTTCAATAAGAGCTTAAATTGATTATATCTGCATGTATTCAGGAAAAATATTATGTTTCTAAGATTTCCAGTCATGTATTGAATATTTTATGGTTAGTGATCAAGTTGCCCTTATGATCTGTAAAGTGTCAGATTAAAATTTGTTGTTCTGTTGAAATGGTTGTGTGTTAAGGTTTGATTTGTTTTTGAGGTGGTGTCTGAAATATAAACAAGAGAAATATGCTCAAGTAGGTTCATATAAATAAAAATCTGGAAGAAATATACAATTATGTGATAGCATAATTCATATATGTATTAGCTAATCTTGTGACATAACAGAGCACTGAGTTTTAGAACTAAAATCTGGATTTAGCAAGAAGTAAACTTAAAGGATTTTATTTTCTTTTTACTGAAATGCTTTGTAAATAAATCTGAATTCATTTCTGAATTGAATTAGGAAAAGTAAAATGTTTTTCTAAAAGCTTCAGATAGAATGAAATGAAAGGTATCTCCATTGCTTTGAACTAGTGTATAGCATATACAAGACTCATGAGTTAACCAGCCTCAACTAAATGAAGTATTGGTTGATCATGATAGACTGTATCTTGAAAATATAGATGCATTTCAAAGCATAGTACATTTAGCAATTGTTTCACTCAGTTTTCTGGAAACTGGACAAAGGTAATGACATGTACATAAATACCTGTGTACATGTTGATAAATTGGGCAAAAAAAAAATATAAATTTAAATTCTTAAAACAGTTGTAGGAATGGGTTTTAAAAATAGTTATGTAAAAAGAATTGTTTTGTATGTTAGGTTATAGGCAAAATCAAATATATATGCACAATTATAGGTAGGTATCAGATTTCTAACCATACAGGAGAAAAATAAAAAGAAAAACCAAAAATTGTGTTTGAACCGACCAGCATAGCACTCGAACTCGTGACCTTTCATATATAAGTTAGGCGCGTTTCCATTACGCCTAGATGTTGCTTGTGTTCACTTAGGATCCACTTACTTTTATACTGAATTTGATATTATCCAGACTTTAACATAATCATCTATATTAAAAGCTTGTTTACCACTGATTATTACTTGATCATTTCTTAATCCTAATGACAGACTAAAGTACATGTTTCTAGTGGATATTATGGCCAAAAATCTGAATACAATAATTTATCTGAATTGCTAAAGATCTAAATCAAACAGAATGTTCTTGTACAAAAAATGAAGTATACACTCTGAACTTAGATAAGAAGATCACATACATCTTCATATGTATGTGTATGTTATTAGATATACACTGATATATTTATATTGGTAAGTTATTTTGATCCTGGATATATTTTGTTTATTGGAAAAAGAAAATGACCTTGGAAAAGATATTTGCAATGAATGATATATCTATATATCATCTCTTAGCAAAAAAAAAAAATCCTTATGAAATTAGGGTGGAAATAGGAGGGTCATTTCAGTCTTCACAAAAACCATATCACCAACGTCGAATTCCAAATCCTTTCGACGCTTATCGGCATAACTCTTCTGACGGTCTTGGGCTGCCTTCATTCGTTGCCGAATGATCTCTATGCAATCCGAAGTCTGTCGAATCATCTCTGGCCCAAGTATCAACTTTTCTCCAGTTTCTAACCAACATGTCGGAGAGTTACACGGTCTTCCATACAATGCCTCATACGGTGCCATACCAATGCTTGACTGGTAACTGTTGTTGTACGCAAACTCCACCAAATGAAGGTGATCCTCCCATGATCCTCCGAAATCCAAAACACAAGCTCTGAGGAGATCTTCCAAAACTCGGTTGACTCTCTCGGTCTGGCCATCTGTTTGGGGATGATAAGCTGTACTCAAACACAACTCGGTTCCCAAGACTTCCTGGAAGCTCTTCCAAAATCCACTAGTGAACAATGGGTCTCGATCGCTCACTATACTCTTCGGAATACCATGGAAACGAACTATCCACTTAACATACAACTCAGCCAACTTTGATGCAGTCCTAGTCGATCGAACAGGAATGAATCGTGCACTCTTAGTCAGACGATCCACAACGACCCAAATCCCTTCATTTCCCGTTCTGGTTCTAGGCAATCCATCAATAAAATCCATCGACACTTGTTCCCACTTCCATGTAGGAACTTCTAATGGCTGAAGCAATCCGCTTGGCTTCTTCTGTTCGGCTTTTACCAACTGGCAATTCATACATTTGGAAATAAAATTTCCAACATCCTTCTTCATACCTTCCCAATAGTAGGTTCTCTTCATATCCCGATACATCTTGTTTCCACCTGGATGAATTGTCAACTACGAGTGATGACTTTCCTTCAGAACTTCACTCCTCAATTCATCTATATCGGGAACAACTAGTCGTCCTTGCTTCCGAAGCCAACCCTCTCGATCGACCTCGAATCCTTTATCCTTTTCTGGATCCAATCCAGATTCCAATTCCCGGATAATCTTGACAAGCTTATCATCTCGCTTTTGGCTCTCGCCAATCCTTTCCACAAGAGTGGGTCTTATTGATAAGTTTGCCAACATCTCAGGTTCCAATTCACATCTAGGCCTGAAGTCAAATCCAGCTAAATACTCGAGACTCTTCCATTCTGAAAACATGGCTCCCAATCCTGCATGTCTTCGACTTAATGCATCTGCCACTGCGTTACCTTTTCCCGGAGTATAAGCTATACCAAAATCATATGATGCTAAAAACTCTAGCCAACGTTGCTGCCGAAGATTCAAATCCTTTTGAGAGAAAAGATACTTCAGCGACTTGTGATCCGTAAACAACTCGAATCGAACTCCCAACAGATAATGTCTCCACATCTTCAGAGCAAATACAATCGCCGCCAATTCCAAATCATGAGTTGGGTAATTCCTTTCATGCGGCTTCAGTTGTCGACTGGCATACGCAACAACTTTATCCTTCTGCATCAGCACTTCTCCAAGTCCCGTACCACATGCGTCGGTGTAAACCACCATCTCATCATTCCCACTAGGAATAGTCAAAACAGGAGCACTCGTCAATCGCTCTTTCAGGATTCCGAAAGCTTGCTCACACTTAGCATCCCAACTGAACACTTGGTTCTTCTTCGTCAATCCTGTTAATGGAGCAGCTACCTTGGAGAAGTCTTTGATAAACCGTCGATAATATCCTGCTAATCCAAGAAAACTTCTCACATCAGATGCATTCTTAGGTCTAACCCAATCCTGGATTGCTGCCACCTTAGCGGGATCAACCGCTATTCCACTTCCAGAAATCACATGGCCTAAGAATCTCACTTCACTCTTCCAGAAGTGACACTTCGAAAACTTAGCCTTCAGCTGATGTTTCCGTAAGATCTCCAAAACAATACGCAAGTGCATCTTGTGCTCTTCTTCCGTTCTGGAATAAATCAGAATATCATCCACGAACACAAGTACGAACTTGTTCAACTGATCTCTGAACACTCTATTCATAAGATCCACAAAATATGCTGGCGCGTTAGTCAATCCAAACGGCATTACCAGCCACTCAAAGAAACCGGATGGTGTCCTAAAAGCATTCTTCGGCACACTATCCTTCGCTACTCTCAACTGGTGAAATCCCGTTGCCAAATCCATCTGAGAAAACACCTTAGCTTCGTGAAGCTGATCAAACAAGTCATCTATTCTTGGCAATGGATACTTGTTCTTCTTAGTCACCTTATTCAGCTCACGATAATCAACGCACAATCTCAACGACCCATCTGCCTTGGTTGCAAACACAACTGGTGCACCCCACTCGGACACACTACGCCGAATGAATCCTTTCTGTAAAAGGTCATCAACTTGCACCCTCAACTCCTGCTGTTCCCTAGGCGCCATCCGCCTAAGAGGCATCACAACAGGTCTGGCTCCTTCAACTAGATCTATACGAAACTCGATCTCTCTATGCGGCGGCAACCCTTTGACTTCGTCAAAGACATCCTCGAATCCATTTGCGATTGGCACTAAAGACAGTCCATCCCGTGGAACAACTAGCGAATACATGAAGCTCATGAAGACGCCTTCCTCATGCTTACATCGTATCACAATATTTCGCCCCTCCACATTCTCGACTGTCACTTCCAACCTTTCGCAATCAACCTTTGCCGCATACTTCCTAAGCCAGTCCATACCCAAGATAATTCCGAACCCCGCAAAGTTCAGGACAAAGCAATCACAGACAAAAGAGCAACCATGACTCGACACAACTAGACCACGGCATAACATACACAAACAAGACGAACCCCCAACTGGATTAGTCACAACCAATGGCCTATCAACAATATCCGGCTTCAAATCTAACCGGCCTACTAGTTCATTACAAACAAACGAATGTGACGCTCCCGTATCAAACAAAACTCTAACTGGAACACCACATAGGAAAAGAGTACCTTGAACAACCACACTCTTTCCCTTCTCTTCAGCAGTAGGAGCTTTCGAAGATGACGGAACAGCTCCTAAAGCATAGGCTTGCACAATCTGCCTGTCCTTCCTTGGTTCTGGACAATTCTTCCTGAAATGCCCCGGCTTGTCACAGTTGTGACACTTTATCGGTGCCTTCGGATTCTTACAATCCTTAGAGAAATGGCCCTTCTGCTGACAATTGTAGCAAGTCACCTCGCCTTTTGGCTTCTTCTGGCCATCCTTACCCTTCTGCTGCTGCTGCTTCCTCTTCTGGTTTCCACCCTGCTGTGGTTTAAATTCTCCCTTGGTAACAGCAACAACAGGTCCTTCCTTAGGAAACAGACTCTCATGCCTAAGAGCTTTCTCCACAAGCTTCTCAAATGAATCGTCCAAATGATCCACCAACTGTCTCCCAAGATAACTGTCCAAGCCTGTCACAAACTTCTCATTCTTCTGATAAGCGGATTCAATATATGACCGGGCATACTTGGTCAAAGCCTCAAACTCAGAAAAACATACTCAAGAACAAATCTTCCACCCTGCTTGAGTTCTACAAACTTCTTGAACAGAACAGACTTCTGAGCTGTAGAAATGAACTTAGCTTCAAATCTGACTTGGAATTGCTCCCAAGTAATCTCTTCTTCCGGAATAGTGATGGTAATAGAGTTCCACCAATCAGAGGCCCTCCCTTGAAGCTGCCTTGATGCCAACTTTCTCTTAGTTGCATCATCAATTCCCAAATCACCAAAGATCCTTCTACAAGCATCTATCCATCTCTGGACTTCAATAGTTGATTCTGTTCCCAAGAAAACCTTTCCTCCAAGAGCAGTATAATCCTTGCACAGCTTAGCAAAATCCACTGGTTTCGGAGTTTGGACTTGAACTCCAACATCTACTGCTGCCCCCGGAACTGGTATCCTTCTCATGATCGAAGTCATCATAGCTTCGAACATGGCTGCATAATCAGCAGTCTCTTCAGTAGCACGGCCTTCCCTAGCAGCTGGTCTCCCTCTTCGACTCATTCTCAATATCTATAAAAAGGAATGATTAGAACATCCAGAGAAACAACTGCATAAAGGACTCAACTCTACTAAACTACTATATTATCTATAGTATTCATCCATCAAAATACAATTACGTCTCTCATACGTAGTTACGACAGCGAGCGTTGGGTAAAATCGATTAACCAATGCTCTGATACCAAATGTGACGACCGCCCATGACCCCT